>CM026556.1:25317115-26619098 GCA_015143295.1 Tetracentron sinense
AGTATGATAATTCTAAGATGATCTATACTTACCGAAAGACGGATCGTGATCATAACCCTAGGTTAGTTAATTCAATGTGGATGATTCGTTCTAACCAAAGATAGGTCATTCCTAGGATTCTTATACTTGATCTCTTGAAAGAATTTAATTGAGTCTTGTAGTCTCAATTATTCGAAATTAATTGCAAATGATAACCCCTAGACTAAATGTAGTAAACCAATGTTAAGAGTTTGAGGTAGATTCGATACCCTCGATTTCTTTATCCAGATTCTTAATCACTTTTACTTGCTTTAATTGTTAGAGTAATTTAGGACATTAAATCAACAACCCAAATCCATTTGTTTGCATTTAATTAAAAAATTCATCTTCGAAATTAAGCGATCTAACCAGCGCAATCTTCGTGGTTCGACACCTTCTATACTTGCTACTATTCTTCGCAATTAGTATAGTAACGAGGTACTGATTAGAGATGATCACTGGCGAACCCTAATTTATTCTCCTATAAATATAGAGGCAAGGTGCAAGGAAAAATGGGCGATAAAAAAGCATTGAAACCTAGAGAGTCTCTTTCCTCCAGACTGAGCTTTCAAGGTCTTTCTCCTCTTTCTATCCCACTTCTTTGTCTCATTACTGACTTGATCGTCGGAATGTTTACGCAGTTCAAACCTGCTACCCTATTCCAGACGAACGAAGCTGAAGCAACTACTCCTGAAGACGACACGTGGTATCAAAGTCTAGCTAGAGATATTTTTTCCCATAGGGTTAATATTTTTTAAATATATATTTCTAAAAACTAAGGTTAGATTTAGTTTAGATTGTTGAATCCTTAGGATTAGTGAATCTTAACCACAGTTAGTAAGGATAGTAAGGCTTAACAAAGACACGTGTTTATCTTTGGGTGGGATCGAACTCTCCTCAAATTCAATCGCAATTGGCTGTGATTCGATCTATGTATAATCTAATGGGCAACTAAAGTCCACGTTGACATTACGGTTAGCTTCGGACTCGGATCCTAGGCTCAATTAAGAAGGCCCATTCATTTAGATGTTCTTTGACTTGTTGACTAGTGTGAGCTTGCCTGACCGAGTAAATGCTTTGACCGAGTTGGAGCCGAGTCGAATACCTGTCTAACTCACCAAGCAATAGCTTTGAAATGACTGATTCCGTGTATACTAAAATTCCGTTGGCATAAGAAGAGAGACGTGTTTTGACTTGAGATTGATTAAAAATTAATATTATGATCAGGTGGTTCATAGTGCATCGTACAATGGTATCTCTGATACTACTGACCATTCATCAGTGGAACTGATTCTATAGATTTATGTAATGGCCCACAATCTGATGAGGGCAAGTTTGAAGTAGATAATGCAAATCTCTAAAGTAAAGAGGCAGTATTTTGGATCAGTCGGTGAAAATGGTATTGTAATATTTTCCAGCCACAACAAGTGTTGTAGCTGATTGATCTAAAAATGCTTTTTATAGTGTTTCTAGCAAAACACTAATGCATAACGGACCACAGGATTCTCTTCCAAACTGATCACCCAATTACAAATTGATACGCATTAGTGAAACTGCTATTTTATTTTTTTAACTTTATTTCTCTTTCACAATCTGTTTAAATTTGATTGAGGACCTTGTGTAATCAAGAACTCAACTATAAAGTTGACCTTTAAGATTTTTTTGGGTGGTCTTGCAATAATCATATTTTTATGTTTTTGTATAAAAGAAAGGGTTTTTTTTGTTAAAAAAACCCCAACTTTGCAGCTATTTTTAAATACCCCTTGTGTTTTGTGATTTTGTATTATGCCCCCCCCACATTAACTCTTAAAACTTTTACAAATCCACCATTCCATCCAAAAGTTAGTTAAGGGATGATTATAGAGGCATGACTACACATACGGATAATTTTTTATTATCTTATGGAGTCCATTTTGCGTGCGCAACTTGGCACAGATCTCGTGTGCTCCTTTCCCCATGATTAAGGCACCACATATAATCTTGTGTGCTCCCACTGATTAGGGATATTAGTAATGTGCAGTTGGTCCATGAAAACTTCAAGTTGAGCAAGTTGGTTTGTTTTTTAAACACTAAATTAACAGTCCTTTCCGAGAAAAATGTATCAGTCAAAAGTCGTACAAATCATGGCATAAAAGGGGTATTTGGAGACCTCTTATTCAGTTTACTAGTCTTTCTTGAATAGCTTTCAAAGTACAAGAGATTTGAAAAATGTCATCGATCTCTATTTTGAGAGCTACATTCCTTTTCCTCTTTGGTAGTTCAGAGAAGTTGGTTTAGGCCAGTTGAAGCTTGTTTATGTTGAAAGTCAATTCAGGCAACTGGAACCTATTACAGCAAGAGGACTCTGCGGATTCGGTAGTTGTCGCTGTAGGGAGCGATCCCCCTATCCAATCCAGCACTACCTTCAGTGTTGGGTTGATTGTTTTCATAGGGATAATTATCTCCTAGACCATACTCAAGAAAGTTACACGCCATAACTGACCATGAATTAGTCAAGAACCGTGATAGCTATACTCTCAGGCATTCCCTAATCTCAGCCAAAAACTAATACTTATCAATGATTTTAACATATGTAATTGATTTTTATTTATTTATTGAGAGTACGTAGGGCTACCACGTCTCATTAGTCAATCCAACTTAATAGCAGATGTTGACTAATGTTAGTTGGACCAGCTCAATAATGAGATCCACTTGAGTAAATACCTACCCGCTCACAAGTTATAATTTTTGAGTCGCTTCAGGATTCATGGTTCTGTACTATAACTAATGCAAGTGTAAATGCATTGACCTGATCATAATATTCATATTTTTTTAAACTACGAATTATCACTAAGAACCAAATTACAACACCATTTTTAGCTGAGGAATTTGTTCCGGTGTTGTTCATATGAACTCTTGAGTGTTGATTCTGGTTCATGTGTCCGTAGAGCCTAGCTAACCGTTACCAATTACCTCTTGTAAGAGGCATCATTTCCACACATATTTCTAATGATTCTCTTTTAATGGTTGCAATCTTTAACCGTTTTCCTCTTCTTCGGGTTATCTTTACAAAACAGTAAGGAAGATGGTGAAAATTCGTTGAAAAAACCATGTTCCGGAGATCACCAGCCCACGACAATTACCCTTTCATATCTTCTATCTTCTTCTTCCCTATATTTTTCTATGGTCTAACATTGGTATTAGAGCAAACATGGAAAGCCCTTCATTGTAGAAGAAAAGGAAAACTCTAGGGCGGAGCCAGAAAATTTTCATTGGGGGGACCAAAATACATGTTGTAAAGGATAGAATTCGTAATTAATCTGAATGTTGTGACGACGAGTATGTTTTTTGAGTTATAACGGGGGATATGAGCTCATATGTGTTTTTGAGTACGTATTCGTTGCGCATACGACAACGGGCCCATTGTGCTCCTCACAATGGAAACGTCGTCTTCTAGACAACGGAATCGTAGTCATTAAGACAGCGGTATCGTCCTCGTTACGAACAACGGACTTATGCTTTACATCCACAACAAGACCGACCATCAGGACTCGATCCTCAGGAGGCGATCATTTGTCTCTGACGTTAGGTGGAAAGCATTGTCCTAGCATTTATTGCTAGTCACCTTAGATGGTTTTTCGATCTAAAACCGACGTAGAGATTGTAGGTTCACACGTGTGACACGTGAGACTCAAGATCTGTCTGACTTATTTGGTAATGAGTGGCAAGCTAATGACATGTTCATCCAAGTCATCGATGGTCATCTATGGGCATCCTGAGCTGAAATCTATAAATACCCCCAGAGACCCAGTGCATAAGGATGGTGGAATAATTAAAAGAGATTAGTGTTCTTATATTCCAGTGTTTATTCAGAAACTCAGGGCACAGACCTTCATCTCAGAGTTCTATCTCTCAGTATTTCAGTGCTTAAGTACCTTTACTATTCATCGTCTCTTTTGTTTACTGACTTTATCATCAGAGCTTATTTCAGGGTACACACCCGTCCCCCTTAGTTTCATTTGTAGGTGAAATTTTTCTATCTTCCTTCCACCAGTGAATTAGAGATCATTGCAACTACTGATGCGTGGTGAGTCCGGAAATTTTCCCCTTCAAAACTGGCACCGTCTGTGGGAAATACTTTTCTCCTAAATCGCTTACACCATACAAAGTGATAAGTTGATTCGTCTATGAGAAAGTAGTCGAACCCTCCCTTTGTTCATCTCTATGATCATGGCTGAGTCAACCTATGCGTCTCCAATGGACGAGCAAGTCTTAGAGTCGGAGACGTCCTAGGCAGACCAGATCATCATGTTGTTGTAGTATCAGCAGTCCCTCTTAACGCAATTGATCAACCAGCAGCAATTAGTTCAAGAGCGGATAGATGCTTGGGCGCATGATTTATCAGAATCAGATCGTACATTACTCCAAGGTAAGGGCAACCAGGCAGCAGAGCAATGTCCCTCCTCCAGCCGATCCGCGCAATTGATATTCACAGCCCGTCCTGCAACCATCATGAGAGCTATAGAGGACGAACCGCACTTCGAATGGCCTGTACAAGCATGCCGTGACGTCTCTAAAGGACCTCGTGCACAGGAATACTGCTACTATCATAAGAGCCACGGCCACAAGAAAAATTGGTACAACATCTTGAAGATGTATCTGGAGAGGTTGGCAAAAGAGGGCTTTCTGGACCAGTATTTACTCCCCGATGATGAGCCATGAACAGATCCTTGAAAACCCATGCATTTTGTAATCAGAGGCAAAAGTTTTTTGTGCCTCATAGGGGATATATATATGGGGGAGGTATGCCTCGTTTTTTTTGTATATTCCCGTGTTCAACGTATCTGACTAACTTCTTTTTTGCGTGATGCATGTACGTTCTGGTGCTTTATTGTCTTCCGAGAGTATTCTCGTTGTTGCGAGTTCGCTATCGTTAACGTTGGTATATCCTCGTTGTTCGAAGGCATGTCCTCGGTAACGAAATCTCGTTCTCATTATCAATGCGCTCGTATTCTGATGTTAAGTGTTCGCTGCAAATATTGGGAGCTACCTAAATAGAGGAAACTTCATTTGATGACCTCAAGGTTAGTGCTCAGTGTCTTTACTCAGCATCTTGTGAATTTAAGTATCCCTTGGTGTATGAATTGATTGCATGTCAAAATATCGTGAATCCAATATCAGATAATCGATCATCGAAAGTGTGGTACTAGCTGTGGGATATTTGTGATTCTGTCAGAGATGTTGTGCCCTAAGCAGACCGAGTGGCTTATAATTGGGAAGTAATGTCTTTGAGCTCGATACCATAGTACCCCACTACGGGTCCCATGCAGTTCATGAAAGATGGTTTGCATAGTGACCCTTTACAGTGTTTTGTCTCATCTGTGCTCATATCCTATCTTTTCTTGCATTTATGCAACTGTGCTAACATATGTTTAAGTGTAGAGTAAGGTGTCTTGAATGTCTTTGCTTAAATCAAATGATTTTTTTCATGAGAAACAGGGTGCTTATTGTGGGACACATGTGGCTTACCTAATGAATTGTCATCTGAGCAAATCCAATGGCTTATACTAATGAAATGTCATCTGAGCAAAGTGTCCCACTGAGAGTGTTTTAAGTTCATCCTCTGAAATGTCATTTGTAGCTTACATTCTCGATGTCCAATATCCTATTATATCTCAGCAATCTATTCATCTCTGCGTAGTATCGATAATATTTACAATGCCAATATCAGTGTCAATACCAATGTCATCATTCTTGAGTATATTAAACCTTTATTATTACGAACTAACAAAGTGTTTTGACCCAAAGAATATTTCAATGTTGTTCTTATAATATGTTTTTTACACATGAGTGCTCAGTGCCTAAGCAAATTTGAGATCAATTCATTTACTCTATATGTTATGTGTGATCTACTCTCTTTGTGTGATAGATCAAAAGGAGCTGGTATTCATAAACACCCTTAACGGGTAAAATTACAATGACATTGACATATAACAACCGAGATCGAGCAAAAGAAATAACAAACAACGAAGAAAAAGGAGAGAGCTAGACAACGGAATCCGCATCCAGTCCTGGAGCGATAATAGATGAAGCGTTGACTTCATTCTCGTCATCAACGGAGACAACCCCAGCGGGTAAAGTAGGAGCAGCGAGAGTTGGTTTCTCATGACCAGCGATCTCAGTGCGGGCAGTCTCATCTTTTGATTGCTGAGGAAATTCAGTCAATCTTCCCTGCTCTCGGAGTTGCCTCAGCAATATTTCTTCAGTCTCAGTCCGATCTTCATCGAGCAGTTGATCCATCTCCTTTTGAAAATGGATCTGGAGATTCTCCGTTGTAGCTTCTTTAGCAGCAATAGCCTCCTTGAGTTGTTTGGTCAGAATTTATTTCTCAGCAACCAAGGCTTCCGTCTCAGCATCAGAAGCTTCGAGCCGTTTGCGTAGAGTGTTTGAGAATTCATCCAGCTCGCTGATTCGGAGTACAGCTCGTTCAGCCTCTTCCGTTGCTTTCTTTTCTTCCTTTGTTGCTTTGTGGACCTCTTCTTGAGCCATGTCTCGTTGTGCTATTGCTGAGGCGAGTTTGCCTTCAGCATCCTTCAGCTTAGGCTTAGTTCCCTCCAGTTCTTGGGTCAGTCCCGTTGTCTCTTCTGTCCTTCTTCGCTCCAGATTGACAAATTTTTCTTTCAACTCGTTGGAAGTGCGCTAGAGCTCTTCATATTCTTCGTTCATCCCTACGAGCATGTTATTTAGCTGCGGAAAGAGAAGACATTATCAGTAGAAAGAGCATAGAATGGCATATATCGGAATGTATGACATAAGGAGCTTTACCTTCGCAACATTCCGGTTTGCAGTACTGAACTTCCCCATCCAGTGCATGTCTTTTGTGTCAGGGATATCCGCAGGGAGCCTCATTACTAAGCCTATCACCGTGGTCACGTAGTCGTGATCCATCGTCTTGTGAGCCACGGTTGGGTGAGGGTATTCGCGTGGAAAGGTAGGATTCCACTCCTCGACAACTTCCGTTGTGGTCTCCTCTCATGTGCGGCAGAGGATAAAGCAATGTTAGCAGCAGCAGCAGTGGCAGGAATAGGAGAAGGAGGACTATCTGTGGCAGTAACAGGGGTAGTGGTTGAGATGATCAGAGGTTGCTATTCTGCCAGTAGTTCAGCTTGCACATCTGATTCTAGTTCTTCAGTTTCTAGTTCGATCAGTATTGGGGCTATAGCAGCTGCTTCTCTTTCTTGGCGTTCTTGGAGTCGTTGATCGTGATCCACTTCTCATTGTGCTCGTTTGGCCTTTATTGTTTTCAAGGCTGCGTCCCTCTTCCTCCTCTCAATCTTCTTTTCCGTTGTGGTAAGACGGGGAGGATGGATGGATCTTGTAGTTCATGGTTTTCGGAGTAGTGTGGACATCAGTTCGGCCATTTTCCTTTCGGTGCGTTGAGTAGTAGGAGTAGTGGGAGCAACGGGAACAGCAAATTACGGTGCGCTCTCTTCAGGTTCCGGATTTTGCAGGGACCTCCAGGCGACGTATTCGTCTCCTTTTTCACTACGAATGTTTCGTAGTGGTTGTTCTTCTGCGGTAGTGAGCTCTGCAAAGCGTGGTTTGGGGATTTCTTCTATGCAATCAAGAGAGAGAGTTCATTAGTGGCTAAGAAATTATGTCACAGAGATATGCAGTTGTGTTGGACAACGAGTAGTGAAGCTAAGTCATCAAACCTGTTGTGAATGTGTTTGGGACAGGGCAAGCAATTTCTGCTCTCCAAGCGCCAGAGACTATGAAAGGCATTTCCTTCCAATTTCTTTCTATGTCAGGGAGACGGGTGATGATGTCAGAGATCTTGGGCCATTGACTCCAAGTGAAGTAAGTATTGCCTCCATCTCAGCAGTCCCTCGACACTTCATGACGTGGTGGAAGTGGAAGACGTGACTAGCCTCTATATTGTATTCATCTCTGTTGAACTTGGTCATCAGAGACATGTACTTATAAAATTTCGGGTTCATCTGACCTGGGGCTATTTGGAGGGCAGCGAGGATGGAATCAACAACGAGATCGAGGGGAAACCGTAGTCCTACCTCGAACTGAGCGAGGTAGACAACGGTGCAAGTAGAGCGATGTTCAACATGAACGTCCTCTTGCTTGAAGTGCAGATAGACGTGAGGAGGGATTTGATATCGGGTTCTATAGTGGTTGATGGCATATCTATATGCCGGTTTGATTTTGGGTTTGGGAGCATTGGCTACGACGCCATGAGGAGCACTGCCAGAGCAGCTCGCTTCATCAACGTTTTGAACTCGGACCATCTCGTTAGACATGGTGAGTAGGCAAGGAAGTAGACAATGAATGCAAAGGGAAGATAGAGAATCCTAGTGCTAAGGGCGAAGGGAAGCAGTGAAAATAGAAAAGAGAAAAATGGCGAATCAGAGTAAAAGATTGCAGAAAGAGTCTTACTGAGCAGAATGTTGTGCTAAAGATCAGAGAGCTAAGAGACTGCAAATTATCGGTGAGTAGAAAATCTGGCAGAGTAACAGCGCAAGAGTTCAAGTGGCAAAGAAGATGCTCCGCGTGCCTCTATTTAAAGGGCAGTATCAAAGTGTCGTAGACAAGGATAACCTTAATCATCGCCATACACATAGGCAAGCATTGGGGTAAGATAGTCATTTCCATACAAATTCAAATATAGCGTGTCAGACTAATCTTCTGCAGGATGGAACTAGCCTTCATCTCAGGCGTACACCCCAGCGGTAGCAAGGATACGATTGAATTTTTGGCCAAACAGAGTAACCATCAAAGCAAATGAAATGCTTCGAGATTGTAAATGGCAATGATGACAGCTTGCCACACATTTATGAGGTGTGACAATTTTTGAGAGCGTGCTCAGCTAGAACGACAATTCAGTTTAGCTTACAGAACAAGCGACGTTCAGTATCTCTGAACAGATGTATTCTTTTCCTGTTGTGCTGAGAGGTTTATGATACTTTGAACTACATTCAAAGCATCATAAAGGGGCTAATTGTAAATGATAAAATTCGTAATTAATCTGAATGTTATGACGACGAGTATGTTTTTTGAGTTATAACGGTGGATATGAGCTCATATGTGTTTTTGAGTACGTATTCATTGCGCGTACGCCAACAGGCCCATTGTGCTCCTCACAACGGAAACATCATCTTCTAAACAACGGATTCGTAGTCATTAAGACAGCGGTATTGTCCTCGTTGCGAACAACGGACTTATGTTTTACGTCGACAACAAGACCAACTATCAGGACCCGATCCTCAAGAGGCGATCATTTTTCTCGGACGTTAGGTGGAAAGCGCTGTCCTAGCATTTATTGCTAGTCATCTCAGATGAGTTTTCGACCTGAAACCGACTTAGAGATTATAGACTCACACGTATGACACGTAAGACTCAAAATCTGTCTGACTTATTTGCTAATGAGTGGCAAGCTAATGACATGGTCATCCAAGTCATTGATGGTCATCGATCGGCATCCTGAGCTGAAACCTATAAATACCCCCAGAGACCCAGTGCATAAGGATGGCAGAATAATTAAAAGAGACTAGTGTTCTTATATTCCAATGTTTATTTAGAAACTCAGGGCACAAACCTTCATCTTAGAGTTCTATCTCTCAGTATTTCAATGCTTAAGTACCTTTACTAGTCATCGTCTCTTTTGTTTACTGACTTTATCATTGGAGCTTATTTCAGGGTACACACCCGCCCCCTTAGTTTCATTTGCAGGTGAAATTTTACTATCTTCCTTCTACCAGTGAGTCAAAGATCATTGCAACTACTAACGCGTGGCGAGTTCGGGAATTTTCCCCTTCACATGTATAAATAAATTTTGATTCGAGGGTATAGAATTTGGGGGTTCGGGGGCGTAGCCCCCTAGAATTTTTTTTTTAATTTTTGATAGTTTTTTTTTTTTGAGAATTTTTTTTCCCGGTAATGTCTTTGAGGTCGCCACGTGTCCTTATTAATACCCCTTAATTGTGGTTATGATTCACCCACCCTTGGTTTTTTAAAAAAATATCAAATTTCTTTTCGAACCCTAGTTTAAAATTCACTAACTCCTAAGGTTAAAATTATTTAAATATTTTTTTCTAAAAACCAATGATAAGTAGGTGAACCTTGAGATTGGGTGAATCTTAACCATAGTTAAGGGGTGTCAATAGAGACATGTGGCAACCTCAAGGGCATATGGGGACTCCATTGGGGGGCCCACTATATATATGACAAAAATTATATAGGACAAAAAAAATTGGGGGGGTCAAGTACCCAAAAAAAAAATTAATTGCAGGGCCCACTATTCATACTACACTAATAAGGTTTTACAAAAAAATTTGGTGGGGATTTTTAAAATCTCTCATCACTATTTTTGGCGAAAAAGATGGAAGGTCGTTGTGAGGAAGATGATGAATCTTATTTCCTTTCTTTGGGGTTATTAAAAGTTTAGATAAAATACTCAAATGAATATCTTAATACTTTACACCTTAGCCCAACATTAAGGCCACCAAAAATATTATATATATATAAAGCTTGTTTGTGCATCCAAAAATCATGGAGATTAATTGATAGAAAAATACAACCTTTTTAAGGATTTTACAGGCACTGATTGACAATCAAGTGGAGCCCACACCTTAAAATTCATATAAAAAGCTCTGAATGTTATCTAGTTTATTCGACTGATCATGGATGCTATCATGGATTTTGATCAATCTTGAAAAAATTAAGTTGCCTAACTTTGAACTTACTTTTTAATAGTATATTGATATCTAAAGTTAGAAAGTACAGTTAAAATATATTAGTATGTAATGGATAAATTCACTTAAAAGTATGCAAAACCTTAAGCTATATTTAAAATGAGCAATGCTTGGTCCACTTTTCCGTAGTTTTTACTATTTTTATACAAGAAGATAAAATAAATGAGGTGGGATTTACAAAAAAGTGTCATGCTATTTTGTCTTCTTGTATAAAAATAGGGGAAAATAGACCACCGGAAAATGGACCTAGCATTGCTCATTTAAAATTGGTATTTTTTATTTTGGTCAAAAACGGCAGAACCTCGAAGGCATGCATAATCTCATGATAGTGATTATGGGGATAATGGTAAATCCACTAATGAGTGAGAATAAAATTTTGTGGTATACACACCCTGGGAATAGCCCGGGCTCGAGTCCCGTGCAAATGGGCTTTGTGTTTTCCCACACTTTTTTGAGTAGATACTAACCCCTAAGACCATACCCAAAAAAAAAAATTTGTGGTATACATTTTAGTATTTGGCTCTTATGAACATGTGAGAGATGTTAGAATGGGTTGTGGCCATAGAGCCCAATTGTTGCAATCTGCAAGAGGCATCATTTTCACACCCCTTTCAAATGCTTCTCTTTTAAAATGGTTCCAATCTTTGGATGGAGGGGTACTTCTCCAAAATTGAAAGGATATATTTGACTATGGCGAATCTATAAATAGATAGATTTGAATTGTCATTTAGAAAATAAGAGGGGGAAGGTCATTGAGAAAACCCTTGATCTCAATAGTTACCAGGCCTGAGGTAATTAACCCCTTAATCTATTCCATCTTTTTCTTCCCTGTATTTTCCTATGGTCCAACAATTAGTGGTTTGTGTCCACAGTTTTGAAATGGATACTTGTTTTTAAAAAAGAAAATAGTGATAGTAGTTATACAGGACTGGCCCAACTTGACTTTAACTTTGCTTTGGTTCATGGTTTTAAATGCAAACCTAGGATCTCTTCTTCAAACTCCTATGTATGAGTCTTTGGAAGTCCCTTGATCATGCTTTCTACATTAACAGTGCTTTGTTTCTTATGTGAATGCCTATAATTACTTATTTCACACTACTCCAATTACTTAACTATATGAACATTAATGGGAGAAATCATCTAAAAAAGAGGTAGGTTAGTCTAAAATTCACCACATTTAATTAGTTATAAACCATAGGCACTTGAAACTATCAAAAAACTATGTAAATTTGACACTAGCGATACTTTGAGAAGGATCAATGTTTGATCGAAAATAGTAGTTGGTCAAGCCAGTTAGCCCAATCAGATGATGCATGCACTATCAAATTCGAGCTCGAGTCTAGCTAGCTAATTGACCCAACTAATTTGAGAAGCCAAAGGGCATGCTATGTCCATAGAGAAAAAGTCGGGGTTTGGAAATAATTTGGCAATGGTCAAGTTTGAAAATTTTCAAAAAAATCCAAGAAAATAAATAATCATGAAAAGATATCCAACAATTTAATTAGATAATATAAAAAATAAGGAGTTTACTTTGTCGAACTAAACGAATTATTACGAAATTCGTGATTAATTCAGAAATAATTTGAGAATAATTTGCCAAATCTACAAATAACTCAGGAATAATTCGACAAACTTAAAATTCACGAATATTTTGGCACACCTAAAATTCGTGAATTTTCAAAGATTCAAAGAATTTTGTTATTATTGGTGTGTCATATTACGGATTACCCCAGTCGACCAATTGACTGTATGATCAGACGACAAATGAGGGGGTGTACACAGTTTTTTAAGTATGAGAGTGAAACACTAAACCCACTTGGATTAAATGCATCAAGACAGTCAAAATGTCAAAAGTTCAACCGTTTTTGTTTTTAAACATTTGCATCATATCTATCTATTAGTTGTATTCACATCTTGTCTTTTGTCTATCTGGAAACTCTTTTTTGGCTTTTTTTTTCCATTTTGAGACCTGCCTTTAGCCTTCCTTTATCCTAAACTCAAAAAGTCAAAATCCTTGGTGACGTCATTTTTATTTTTTTATTTTGTATAAACTTCAGTGTCGTCAGTCACATTTACTATAACTAGTTGAGGCGGCATATGCAAGGCACGCGCAATGTAATTAATATATTGTTAAAAAATAACCGTATAATATAAAAAAAAATTACAAAATTTTAATTTTTAAATATATCTTCAATATTTAGCAAAACAATAGCGTATAAGGGAAATCATTTAAAAATTTATTTTACTACGTATGCAAAACTGAAAGAGAAAATAACCAGCATTCCAACAAGTAAGAGAAATGATAATTTTATCAATATGATAGCAGTATGAGACTATATTGAGCAATGGGATTTTTCTCAAAATAGGCCCTAACTACTTGTAAACCCTCAAAATAGGCCAAGACTTTTCAGAATAACTTTTATAGGCTTCGGCACCTGAGAACTCCATGCGCGTGCGAATTATCGTCACTATGAGTGCAGATTTCCTACTCACTGGGTATGTATACCCTCATGGGTGTGAAGGTTGTTCATAGTCTCTACCTATTTATTTAGAAAGGATAAGTCCCCAGGGGTTGGATAAGGTCTTAATCTGCGACTGAGATCATGGTAAGAGGTTCGGTTAAGTCCGGGGAAGGTGTTAGGCACCCCGAGGCTTCTATTTTACAATGGTTCCGTACTCCCTAGGTATAAGCTAATTAATGTCAATGATTTGCTTAAAATTTTTGAGTATTTAAGATAGTACTAATCGAAGAAAGAAAAGCTAACTAGGGTCGAACCTAGGTTGGGTTGCTTATGTACTGACATTGGGGTGAGATCAGACCGAGCGTAGTTCTGGCACATGAGCCCGTGCCAAGGCTACGGGGTGTGTGTGTGCACCAAGGGTGGCTAATAGACTAGTTCGGTAGACTAGGGTTTGGTTGACTGAGGTTGATTAAGTATATGGTATTAGGCCCGGTAGGCCAATGGTGAAGTCCGGTATACTAGGGTTTGGGCCCGGTAGGCTAAGACAAAGTTTGACCTAGGTTAGGATTGTTAACCGGGATTAGGTCAAACTAATCATGGTTAGGATTACTAACCACAATTAAAGAAGTAACAAGGTCAAGCCGGGTAGGCTGAGATTGGGACCAGTAGGCCAAGATTAGGCCTAGTAAGCCAAAGGGAGAGTCTGGTAGATTGGATTTTAGCCCCGGTAGGCTAAAATCGGATTTAACAGAGTTTAGGGTTGCTAACCGGGGCTGGAAAGGGTGAAGATCAATTTTATGGTCCATTTGATATTTTTAGGGATTTTTTCAGAATTTTACCAAAGTTAAGGGTTTCTTAACCATGGTTAAGAGGGGAGGTTACCATAGTTAGGGGTGCTAATCACGGTGAAAATGACCACAGAAGGTCATTTTGGGCTCCTGAGAATATTTATGATTTTCGAAGCATTTTTCCAGATTTTTCTCTCATGGTTAGATCAGCTAACTATGGTTAAAGTTTAACCAAGATTGGGTTAACCTATGGTTAAGACTGAGAAAGGTCTGAAATGGGCCCAGGGGGCTAGGTAGGGCCTAAAGTGGCCTCCTACCAGGCTTGGGTCCTTGCAAAAAACCCAAAGACAGAAATTCAATAATGACGGTAATAAGATTACTGCCATTAAAGTTAACCTTCCAAGGGGTCTTTACAGGGCTAGGGATTGAGCTAGGGGTGTAACTAGAGGGTTCTGAACCAATAGGGTTGAAGAGGGTACTTTAGGGAACACCCTGGGTCTGATGTGGGCCTTGGGGTGGCTTGGATTGGGCCCTACAGCGGGTTAAAGTTACCTTACTCGAATGCTGATAATGGCAGTAGAATAACTACCGCCATTATGCACTGCTCTGCTTTTTTTTTTTTTTAACCATGGTTATGCTCAAGCTAAGAACCTAGAAGGACCAGGTTAGACTCAAAGAAGTCTGGGGAGCTAGTCTAGGCCCTGGACTGGACCAGGGCCCACCTATAAGGGCTTACAGAGGCTGTTAAGGTAAGTGCCAGGAATGACGGTACTGAGTTTACCCTTCATTTCTGGATTTGCTTAAAACTAGGCTTATGCCCAACAGGGCTGCACCATACAAGTTCCAGGGGATCCCTCAAGGATTGAGAATAACTTTTATAGCTAAGACTTTTATAGGCTTCGGCACGCCAAGACTTTTCAGAATAACTATTATAGGCTTCGACACGTGTCAACTCCATGCGCGTGCAAATTATCGTCACCTTAGGATGAAAATACCCCTTTCACTTCGAACAACACTGAAGACAGTGTTTTGAGGTCTTCTATACGATTTTTCCTCCGTCTGTTCGAATCTCACTCTCTTTGTGGCTCTCATCATTTAGTATGGATAATCTATTGTAAAGGTAAGGGTTTCTACATTACAAATTCATCATTTTTTGAGTTTTGTAGCCTCCCTTTTTTCAGTTGAATCCAAACACCATCTCTTCAGTTAGGTTTTTTTGTGTTGAACTTGTTTTTCTCTCAAATACAATCTCTTCATTTAGGTATTTCTTTGTTCAAGTTGTTTATGTCCCAAACACCACCAGATCGGGACTTAAAATGAGATTTTTTTGGTATCGCATTTATGAATAACAGATCATGCAGTTATAACGATCATTGGTATCGCATTTATGATATCATGCAGTTATAACAGATCATGTCATGCAGTTATAACGATTTTTTGCTGATAGATAGAATGATCGTTCGCTATATATCAATGATCGTTCACTAATATCGATCGATTGATGTAATGGAATTTATGTGGTAATATATTTATTTCTTTTACATTACTTTTTATAACATTTGGTGCAGTTTTGGAGACAATGGATCGATCGTTAATACCTTTACTTTGCTACTACAATGGGGAATGGATTTGCGAGGGTAGGAGCTTCTTTTATGATGGTGGGACATTGAAATTTATATCTGTATATCGGGATATCACCTATGACCTGCTTTTATCTAGAGTATATCGACTGACTAACTCTCGACCAGAGGAGGTTGATGTTAGCCTCAGGTGTTTGTTTCCTACAGGCACAGACATTTCCATGAGTCCCACTGATATCACTGATGACGAAGATTTGTCGTTATATTTTATCCAAAATGAACGATCACAAGTGAGTGTCATACAGCTGTTTATAACCAAAAGTGCAAAACGAACACAAGATACGATGTTGATTAAACAGAAATCTCCTATGTCTGCCATTTCCAAGTTTGAGCCTTCGCATATATCTCATCATGATCCTGCTACCGAGAATGACCCTAATCCCTTTGAAGAATCAACAAAAGGATTCAGTAAGTATGTAAGTATGGTGCCCAACACATTTACAGATTATGTTTACATTACAATAGGGGATGACAACCATGGTAACAAATTTTTTGATGAAGTAGAGGTTGTTGGTGATGATATTGATTTTGATTGTATTGTGAATGAGGTTGAGGCGGCCGGTGATGCTATTGCTGTCGAGTTTGGTGGGAATGTGGTAGAGGTGCCGGTGATTATATTGATGACAACTGTGGTTGGAATAAGTTTGAGATGGTCGTTGATGATTTTCATCACGAATGTGATGATGAAGTTAGAGAACCTATCGTAGACGCTCAACCATTTGTCTCACCTATTCCAAGGTATGAAGAGTAATATGAAATATTTTTGCTTGCCTTAGGTAATAGCCACAGTTTTTTTGATTATCTTTGTTGAAATTATGTAGGGTTCAAATACCCACTCCAGTGATGGTTAGTCCACCAACAAGAAATATTGTGGAGTGCAGATGTGCAATAAATGATCAAAATGTGGCCGAGAAGGAAGATAACTATGGAAATGCAGATAATTCAAGATATGAAATTACGGCCGAAGATGCTTCAAAATTTCATTTGGAGAAATGTTCTAGGACAAGGCCAGTTTACAAAAGGCGCTGAGCAAGTATACAATGCAAAAGAACTTTCAATTCAAGGTTGGAGATTCAAATAAATCAAAGTACATAGAAAATTAAACGTAGAGACTGCATGTAGTAAAAATGAATGGATCTTTTGTCTTCTAAATAAGAACGTATACACCGCAACACTCTTGTGGGATGCCTTTAGGTGGGGAGGACCATCGCCAAGCAACTAGTCGGGTTGTGAGCGACATGGTAATTGGACGTATAGAAGGGTGTGTTGCATATAAACCAAAGGATATTATGCATGACTTGTGGCAAAAATATGGTGTGAAGATGAGTTATAAGAAAGTGTGGAAGGCTAGGGAGTTTGCAATTGAACATGTTAGAAGATCATACGAACACTCATACGCTAAACGCCTCAGTTATTTTCATGAACTTAACAAGACAAACCCAGGAACTGTGACTGTATTTCTGGCCAACCGCAGGACGAGTGCATTCGAACGGTGCTTTGTTGTCCTCGATGCATGCATTAGAAGTTTTCAAAATACCATTCGAAGGGTGTTAACAGTTGATGGGACACACTTGAAGGGGAAGTATGGAGGAATTTTACTTCTAGCTACAACCATCAATGGAAACAATCACATATTCCCAGTGGCATTCGGATTAGCAGAATCAGAGAATAATATCAGTTGGAATTGGTTTTTGTCATAGTTAGCATCTATAGTTGGATTCATGCAAGGATTGGTCATTATATCGGATCGACATCCTAGTATTATATCGCAGGTTCCCCTTGTTTTTCCATTTGCGAAGCATGCCTACTGCGCATACCACATAAGCCGGAACATGTATGCTGTTTTTAAAGATGAGGTATTACTTAGATATTTCTGGCCGGCTACAAGGACATGCAGGCGCAAGAGATTTGATGAAATGATGTCTAAATTGGCTGGAGCAAATCCTGATGTGTATAAGTGGCTCACAGCAATACCATTAGAAAAGTGGGCATCTTCTTTTTTTGTTGGTACGAGGTATAATGTGGTCACCACAAATATAGTTGAGAGTCTGATCAGTTTGTTCTAAGAAGTGAGAGAATACCCGGTCACAACGCTAGTAGACATGGTACGTCTTAAGATTCAAAATATATTTTATAAACGACGTAATGAAGCGATGCTAATGACCGGTAGACTAACCACATGGGGTGAAGACCGGCAACAAAAAAAAAAATGTAAACAACACGTACTTTGGACGTTCATGGCATAACTGATAATGAATACTATGTGAGGGGGGAATTTCATGACACTGTCCTACTTGAAAAGATGAGTTCTACTTGTAACGAGTATAATGTGATACACCTGCCTTGTGTTCACGTATTAGCTGGATGTAACAAGTTTCATGTTGATCCGTACTTGTTTTGTTCACCTAATTACACATCTGATTTGTACTGAATGACTTCTTATGAGATGATATATCCAGTGCGCGATGAAATTGAATGGGACATTCTAGAGGAAGTTAGACTCATGGCTGACAAGGTGAGGCCTCCAGTTGGAAGGCGTCCTACAGGAAGACCAAATAAGAAACGAATACTCTCATAGGGCGAAGAGCGACCAAATATAAAATGTGGAAGGTGTAAGCAGACAGGTCATAACAGATAGACATGTAGTAATCCAATCCCTCAACGAGATTGAGATTCTTTTTTGGTCTTCTTGAAATATTTTGTTCAAAAAGCTTTCATTTTGTAAAGATACTACAGTGATGATTTTTGTAGTGACTTTGTAAGTACCTCAAAGCGATCTCTTTTTGTAAAGATACCATAGCAAAGAATTTTGTAATGAAATGTATAGTTATGCAATGAAAAGTACAGTGCTGTAATGACTTTTTGAAGACTTTGGAATGAAATGAATAGTGGGTCACTGCTCTTATGACTTTGGAATGAAATGTACAATTTTCCATTTAACGGTGATCATATTGATTGCTATGCAAGAACGAGCGATCTCTATTCAAGGACGATCGCTATGACAGAGCCCTCATTTGCTATTGCAGAACGATCATTCGCTATCGCAGAGCGATAATTCAGAGTGATCGTTCGCTATCGCAGAGAGATCATTTGCTATTGCAGAGCGATCGCCTGTCTTAAAACCATCGATCGGTCTGGGTGTTTGATACCTAAGCATAAAATGCAAAAATGACAAAAAAAATCATTCATAGTCATCATCATAAATCCGATCAGACACGAGTATTTACACCATTTTACATTGACTGAAAATGTAGAAATTCGGATTAATAGAATTACAAGAATCCGAACCATTTCGACCATTTTAGATGTACCCATTAAAATCCTAATTGATGGAAGCGCTCTACCCATCATAACCTCGAAAGCCATTCGCTTGCGGAAGAACGTGACATCCTTCTGAAATGAAGCAATTTTAGCTATATTAGTATAATCATTTAGTGTGTACAAATATTAGAGTTCCAGTTTGTTATTTACCTGGCTGAATTGCAAGGGTAGGTCTGAACAAGAGAAGTCTACAAACTTCAACATAAATACTCTGCAATCGCGCCTAATATTAAATAAACAGTTAGCAATCAATATCATAACTTTTAGCTACTCTATACATTTAATTTTGTACTCTGAAATAGAAAAAAACTTCTGACTTACACATTCTCTTGCTTCGGCACCTCAGCAAAAGTCTTTACTTCCCACTCTTTACCTTCCAGTGCATTCAAATCAACATGCATATGGAAAAGTGGTGGGATGGCCTCCTTCAACAGCTTAACCTGGGATGCATACCTTTCCACTGTGTCGTTGAATAGGGAATCTAGGAGTAGAATATGCTTTTCGGGAGGTTTTAACACATCAAGAATCCAATGATCCTCGATGGAAAGGGATGTAGACCCTTTCCCAACTCCACATGGGAGGCAATCCATCGTTGGTCTTCACAGCAGATTTTAAACTAGAAGGAATGTCATTCATGATAAGGTCACGTTCATTTTGGTCTTCCGTAGCCGTATACTTTGCAAGTTCAGATCTATGGGTGTTCATAATAACCTGTCATGATGTAAGTTAGACTGCTTAGTTAGATGTACTAAAGGTTGGGTTTAAAAGTCCATATTTTAAAATAATGTATGAAACCTACCATGAACCATAATTGAGCAAATGCACAATCTTGACTGTACAATTCTCGGTGAGCAAGGTGTCGGAGCGCCATCAATTTCATGTACTCATCAATATACTGAGTCACGTATTAAATTTAAAAAACATTAGTACAGTGCGCTCTAGCAAATTGCATTAAAATTCATTTACTAACTTTGTACATCGGTACCTCCGAAGTGACTAAAGCCGTACTCGAAGCCAGCTCAGATAGCATCTCCGGAGTCATGTCAATATTATTCACAACAGGTGGCCTATCAAGTTTAACTTCGCTGTGCTAAAAGACTTACAATAAACAAATATCTAAAATCAAGTTTCACCAGAAACTAGGTTAGAGTAAACATACAACGCCATATCACCCTTCTTACTGATGTACGCTCTCAGTGTATCCAACTCGTCCTTCTTCAATCGTTGCTTTGGGTTAATTACCATCGTCAATTGTGTGGACTCCTTCTAGTGTCTAGGAAGGGTAAGCGGAGGTACTGTGAGACCATAATTATTCTACCCTTCTTTTTAATCTGCTGCAAAAGAAAATTGTTAAAGTGCATAAAACCGAGCATGAAATATATCTATCCAAATGCTAATAGAGCGATCGATACATGTGTACTGTCCCGATCATCGATGATGTCCTGCTCCTCATCGACATGCTCCAACTCGATGTTGCCATGCTCATCGGTATGCTCCTCCTCGATATGGTCCAATTCCATGCCGACATGCTCGTCATCGGCATGCTCCTCTTTGACATGCTCGTCAGCAACACGCTCCTATGATGCATGGTCCTCTCAAACATGCTCCTCATCGGCATGCTCCTCTCCAACATGCTCCTTATTTTAGACATATATGCCCATGAAAGCCATTCTGGAATTTTATTTATCTATTTAATCAATAAATGCATATTTTACATTCACGCATTGTCTTCTACATTGGGTAATATATCAAAATTATCTCATTGGATGAGACTACTTTGTCCCTTAGGTAACAGTGTAGGAAAACCGTCCAATTAGTTGATAACTGATTGCTAAGGAGATATGGTTTTCCGGTTCCTTGTAGACCTAAAATTGTTCTAAGTTAATCAGGATACATCTGGACAATGTAT
This sequence comes from Tetracentron sinense, assembly GCA_015143295.1. Classification (NCBI taxonomy): domain Eukaryota; kingdom Viridiplantae; phylum Streptophyta; class Magnoliopsida; order Trochodendrales; family Trochodendraceae; genus Tetracentron; species Tetracentron sinense. The sequence continues at coordinate 25,337,996 of CM026556.1, forward strand.
TCCTAATAACTTACACATTGTTAGTTCCATATGATGGAGTGATGAATCTCAATCACTGAGAGAAGGGTCTCTTGACTAAGATGTCGATATAAGTAAGAAATACTTATATTGCAACTGAATCGCTCAATGGATACCCTTAGAAATATATTGTCTTTATATTTAGGGTAGTTCATTTGACAAATTGTCCTTAACCTGAGAGGTCGACATCTTCTCTAGTATTTGCCTATGTAGCTTTGATGTAGCCAATCGTCAAAGTCCAACACACCGGACTAAATACGGGCTCGTTTGGTTATGTACGCTGTATTAGAAGAAGTGTGTGTACGCTCGATAAGGATTCCACTACTCTTACAGAATAATTAATATTGAGTTGATACTTGTCAAAACCGGACTTGAAAAACCCAGCACTGGTATTTATTGATGAAATGGTTTTATCGAGGAGTTTATTTTCTGTATAAAAGAAATGTAATTTTTATTATTATTTCTTTTAAAGAATTTCTAAAATGTTTTGAAAGTCCAAGTTTGACTAAAAGTATCAAAGAGAATGGATTCTCAATATAAGCCAGGGATTAAAGACAGTATTAGATATTTTCCCGTAAGCTTATAACAATATTGGAAGTGGAGGGACGCATCTGTAAATAAATCTTGAGATAGAAATACCTGCAAGTAATTCTCTATTTTCTAGAGGTTAATCACATTGTGTTAATGGACATTAATTGTGATTGGTTGAAGTTCAGGGATATAGATAACATTCTATAATCCTAATGGAGTGATAGGAAAAGTGTTTCCTAGTAACAATGCTTTAACCAAAAAGGTTGAGTACTTGGTCCCACAACCGAAAATAGGAGATCCCTTTAGATCCCACACACAAGGACTTTCTTAAAGTATTTAATTTAATTATTTATTAAATTAATTAATTTCTCTAAGTAATCACTATATGGTATAGTGAAGCTCTAAAAGGTGGAATCACATTAAAAGTGAAAAACCAAATGGGTAGGACCCATTGGGAATTATTATGAAAGAATAATGAAAGTGATCAAGAGGGTTTTGGAAACCCTTTGGGCGTGTGGAGTGGGGCCCACCTAGGGTGGGACGCCCACTTCAAGGAGGTTATAATAATTGTTATTATTTAATTAGTTTCTAATTAACTAAACTACTTATTGGATAAGGTTAGTTAGGTAGTTAGTTAGTTACTAATTAAAGATTTCCTAATTTTTAGGGATTCTATTAGTTTCTTGCTAATAAAGGAATCCTAATTGGATTCGGATAAGGATATGGTTAGTTGGTTACTAGTAGATAAGGTTAGTTTCTATTTTGATTAATCCTAATTAATTAAAGAGAAATCAAAAAGGAAACAAATTGAGGAGTTCTTATTGGATAAGGATTAGAAGTCTTGGGTTGCAAGCAACCCAAGATTGTCTATATAAGGGCTGGACATCCAAGCTTTGGGGAGTAATTAATTTCCAGATTTCTCTCCCTCTCCTCTCCATAATCTCACGCCCTCCCCTCTCCTTTCTTAAGGTGTACGATCATCCCCTTTCCCCCCTTCTCTTTTCTTGTGTTCCAAGTATTGAATATCAAGAAGAAGATCTACATTCTTGAATATAAAGATTGGATCTTTTAATCAATAATCAAGAGCTGGAATTTTTGGAAGGGCCATTAGCTTCCATTAGGAAAAGCTTTAAAGAAAAAGAAGGTCCATGTGGATTGCGAAGGAGACTTGGCACTTGTGAAGTTTTGCCGGTATCGCTTCTATCGTGAATTTGACTTAACAATTTTAAAGTCGCAAAGGTAATTGTTGTCTTTATCGTTCATTGAATAAAATCATTTAGAATCTTAGTCAGATCTTGTGATTCGATGTATGTCCCACAAGAACTGTTTTTCTAAAATTAAAAAGAGGTATACTTTCAGTGGTATCAGAGCCTTGGCTATGCTTGTCTTTGATTTTAGGATATAATCAATTTTTGATATATCATATTACCCTCCCAAAGTGAAATACCAAAATGAAGAGATTGTGTTTGAGAGAAAAACAAGTTCAACACAGAAAGACCTAACTGAAGAGATGGTGTTTGGATTCAACTGAAAAAAGGGAGGCTACAAAACTCAAAAAAGGATGAATTTGTAATGTACAAACCCTTACCTCTACAACAGATTATCCATACTAAATGATAAGATCAACAGAGAGAGTGAGATTCGAATAGATGGAGGAAAAATCGTACAGAAGACCTCAAAACACTGTCTTCAGTGTTGCCCGAAGTGAAAGGGGTATTTTCATTCTAAGGTGACTGTAAGCACCCAATATTTACACCCCCCTTTTACCATGGTTAAAGGTTCTTAATCATGGTCACCCCTAGCCGAGTCCCTTTAACCCCAGTCTAACCCTGGTCAAACCTAAGAAAATCCGAGTCTAAATCAAGCCCTAGTCATACCCTAAACCCTAGGACAAGCCCTAACTAAACCCTAAAACCCTACCCTAGTCATACCCTAGCTAAACCTAAGTGTAACCCTAGCTTAAACCTAGGACCAAACCCTAGTTGAAACCTAGGTAAACCCTAGCTCTAGCCTAGCCCTAAGGCCTTAGGGCTTAAACCCCCAAATCCAAGGCCCTTAGGGCCTAAACCCTCAGTTTGGGCCTAGGGGGGCCCAAGAAATTCAAACCCCCCTCCCTGTACCGCGTGCACTATTAAGGGTTAGCCCTTGTTTGGGTATTGTCCAGAATTGGTGGTAGATCATCTACCGCCATTCTGTTTTCATAATGGCGGTAGTTATTCTACCGCCAATACCTTGTTTCGTGTTTCAACAGCACAACCACCCTCCCTAGTGGTCAAGAACGCTCCCTGGCAGCCCCTCTCCCTCTCTGCGTCTCCATCTACCCTGGTACTAATACCAGGGGTATCCCCAAACCCCTGGCTTATAAATGGCAACACCTCCACCCTTCAAACCCATGAAGAGAACCCCTATAGCAGAGCCTTATCGAAATCCGAGGACTCTTCTCCCCTCCAACGTCTGTGAACTCCTACCTGGAGCCTAAAAAACTCCCAGAATTGTCCAAGGTTCCCCCCAGGTGCCACCACCATCCTGCAGTCCACCACCACAGGCCACTGCCACTACCAGCGACCACCTTCGCTTGTGAAAAGTAGTAGCTGGGTAGGGCCTCCCCCTACCCCTAATTTGCTTACATTGGATATACTGTTGTGAGCCCCTGGTCCTTCCAGGGGACTTCTTTTTCTCCAAATGTTGTAAAACCCATAACAAAGGGTCTCCCCCACCTCCCTAATAGGTATGGGGAACTCTTCGAGGGTATAGCATAATCTCACGCCAGCCTCAGGGTTTCTGGGGGGTCCCTCAGTCCATGAGGGAACCCCTGGACTCATCCCAGTAGCAGCCCCGTAGGGAAAAACCAATGTTCTGAAAAAACTAGGAATGATAGTAAACACAGTACCGTAATTCCTGGTGATTGTTGTTTATACCCCTGTGGGCCCCGTTTAAGCAACCCCTAGTCTACTCCAGGGCATGGGTTAGAACCTGGGGCCACCCTTGAGCTCACCCTGATCCTTCCAGGTTCACCACTACAGCCTAACCATGGTTAAAACTCAATAATTTGAAATTGTCTATCATTTTATATGCAGCATCTTTGGCCCTCTATGGGGCCCACTCCAAGCCATCCCAGAGGCCCACATCAGACACATTCTCTTCCCTAGAGTCCAAGCTCCACCCCTGTGGTCTCAGGACCCCGTGTGTTAGCCCTTAACCTAAGTTAACAGCATGCAAACCATGATTGAAAACACTATTTTAATGACGGTAATCCGATTACCACCATTATTCATTTTTAAACTTTGAGCTTTTTAGAAGGGCTCAAGCCTGGTAGGAGGCCACTCTAAGCCCTACCTAGCTCCTGGGTCATTTCAGACCTTCCCCAGCCTTAACCATAGGTTAACCCAATCCTGGTTAAGAGTTAATCATGGTTAGCTGATCTAACCACAGGAAAAAAATCACAGAAATTTCTTGAAAATCTAAAATAATCTAGAAAAGCAGAAAAGGTCAAAATCAGACTATGCAAGCATGTCTAACCATGGTTAAATGAGCTTAATCATGGTTAACACTTGATTTGACCATGGTTAAACTCAGTTAAACCCTAGAAAATCCAAAAAATTCAGGAAAAATCAGAAAAGGACAGTAAGTCCCCAAACCTGACTCCATAGGCTACGTAATCGTGGTTAACCGAACTAGCCATAGTTAAACTCAAGTCTTAACTATTGTAGCATCATTTAACCTTGGAAAAATTGGAAAAACTTCCTAAAAAAATCATAAATCATTTAAGGACCATAAACCTGATTTTGGACCTTGCTCGACCATGGTTAGCCACCCTAACCATGGTTAGACCTATTTAACTCCGATTAAACCCATCTCGGCCTACCGGGCCCAACCTTAACCTACCAGACTTACCCTCGGCCTATCGGGCCCAATTCTGGGCCTACCAGGCCCAAACCTTAGCCTACCGGGCTTACCCTAGGCCTATCGGACCTAATCCCTAGTCTACCGGACTAACCCTAAGCCTACCGAGCTTGTACCATGCACTTGACCAACCTCGGATAACTTAACTCTAATCTACCAGACTAACCCATTAGCCACCCTTGGTGCACACACACACACACTCCTAGCCTCGGCACGGGCTCATGTGCCAGAACTACGCTCGGTGCTCTGATCTCACCCTAATGTGAGTACATAGGCAACCCAACTCGAGTTCGACCATAGTTTAGCTTTTCCCTTCTTTGATTAGTATAAACTAAACCTAAGGCATTTGACTAACAACTTGACATTAATATGACTTAAACCTAGTAAGTAGGGAACTATTACAAAATGGAAGTACCGGGGTACTTAACACCTTTCCCGGGCTTAACTGAACCTCTTACCTAGACCTCTAAGCAGACCAAAACCTTATCCATTAACCGGGGACTTATCCCTACCGAATTAATTAGTGGCGACTCCCAAACTTCACCCAGTGAGTAAAATCCGTGCTCACAGCTCTGGCAACTCCACTGGGGATGCGTGGTCATTAAAATAACCTCAAGGTTCAACCCGGAACCTAAGTTTAAGCCAGATTAACATCAACATTACTCAATTGCCTTAGAATTTAGTCCAATACTAATTCTTTATATCTTTTGGGTGTATTTTGTACTGTGCATAGCATTATAGCATAATAGTGTAACAACCCTTGAAACCCATTAGACAGGTTTATTATGCTTACGACTACTAGATGATTATTCTCAGTGACAGGGGCTTAAAAGTCTTAAAGGTCCACGGAGTTACTCCTGCTGGGTGATTACCCTCAGGGAAAAATTTTGAACGCTCCAGCTTACATCAATCGTCCCTTCTCAAGGGAGTCGCATATACGATGTAAGTGATCCCCCCACCCTACTAGGAACACACTTGTATTACCCCAACATGGATATAGCCTAACCAGGGTATAGTCTACAAGCAGCCCACCCGGAGGGATATTCTAAACTCTAATCTACTTGCACCTTTTACCCCTCAATCATGGTTGACTACCCAAGCACATTCTACCCGGATAAGCACCCATTTAGGGGCATGTGATGAGTCAAACCTATGCTTATAATAAAACGCATCCTACCCCGCATCCCAACATAGCATAGGGGGTTCAAATCCCAGGCAAGTAGGTCCTCACTAGGGCCTATCCCATGCCTTGACCTGATAGGCCCCTGGGTCCCAACAACTCGGATAAAGCATACCAGATCTCTGTCCGACTACCCTATCGGATCACGTGTGCCCTGTCACACCCAAATAAAAATTAAAAAAATACAATCATCATCACTTGCATCCTCTTTGCATCTCGCATTTGCATGCACAGTACACTTACACAGTTTGTACATATTTCCAGGTAGATGGCAGGTTCTTCAGAAATTGTTCTGTCAAGTGGTCAACCGTCGCGGTCCGTGCACTTAACCTCTCAAGGGGCATGTGATAAAACCCTCCATGATACAATTAAGGTCCTCACTCAGAGTCAGCGTCAGCGTCTCACCTGGGGTCAGTACTACTGAATGGGTAACACCCTAGACCTGTCCATGGTTAAGCCAGACTAGCGCCTCTTAAATACAGTCATCTAGTGTTGGAACACATCATACATGGTGTTCCATTTCGATAAGAACGAACTGTGTTCAACATTGGAAGAAATACAACGCATTCTTGGCCTAACCATGGAAGGCGAAGCCTTAGTACCATGCTACAAGACAACCTACCAGGCAAACCTCTCAAGGTTTTTGCATATCAAGCCTGGCAGCTTACAGCACGATCCTAGCGGCACTTATGAACGGGTGTCTATAAAATTTCTTGAGAAACGGTATCGGCCTTGGTGGAACCCTGACTCCCTGACTGTTGAACTTCCCAGTCTCAATGCCTTTACCCTGATCATAATGTCCCAGCTGGTCTTTCCCAAGTGTCGCACCCTTGCCGACTCAGTGTTGGTGGGGATCATTGAAGATATGCGTGACTCCAAGACAGTTGTCCTAGTCATCCTTACGGAGCTTCTCAGGGCTCTCAACCAAGCAGTAGAATGCAGAAAGGGCATCTTCCATACCAGTACACCGCTTTTACATCTGTGGCTGGTATCACACCTGCCCACCATCATACCGGTGCCCGACATCCCTCGAGATGCATACAGCCTGCCCAAAAAGATTTCTCAGAATCAGGGCCAGATAATGACTACAGACGTCAAAACTCTTTACCAGCTTCTCCAGAACCTAACAGAGGAACAGATTACATTGGAATACGTGTGGTTGGTCCGCAAACAGTTACCACGTGTTGTCATAGCAGGAAGGCGATGCATGGTCCTAGCAGGTCTAACCGGCTCAGCAGCCTATGTACCACTCTGAGTCTTCTGCCAGTTTGGACTCCCTCAGCGCATTCCATTGATAGATAATCTAGAAAATGACTTCACAGTGCAGTCTGAACGCCTCACCCGCCGATTCCAAGCAGATTAGCAAAGCCCCGGAGAGATTAATGGCCAGATTTTATGGTTACAACAGGACCACTAACTGATACCACATACCGACTGTGGGTAAAAGACCCTGACATTCCATCTGGCATGCCCGCACCCAAGGAACTACTAACACCAGTGTCAGCTCCATCACGAGGAACCATACCCATCACTGAAATGGTGAATCTCTAGAGAGACATCTTCCTAGAAAGGCAGTTATAGATCCAGGAGAAAGAGAAGAGGCTACGGAAGGCCCAACGAGCATTCAGGCAGCAGGAAGCGGAGCAGCACCGCAAACTTTTAAGCCATGCAGGAATAAGTTGAACAGCTTGAGCATACAGTCCAATCTCTTCATAAGAAACGCAGGGGTGATGCCAAAGAAACAGCCATCGTTAGGGCCCAACTGCACTTTTACGAGGAACAGCTGGACAACGCAGAGGTTGAGATGACCAGTCGGATTCCGCATGTTCAATGCTACGAAAAAAATTGAAAACATGGAGGTTGAAATCACATCCCTCCAACAACAGATCATGGACCTCGAAGGCATGCCTCAACCACTTAACTTTGTCATCCCTGATGGACCTGCTTAGGATCAAGTCTTTTTCTTTTTTTGAGTCGCACTGTCCTGTATTCATCCACTGAATCATGCATTCAATGAAAAATATTTTCCTGTATTTTGTCTTGTAAATCATGCATAATCGTGATTAGCCGTTGCATTCTTTTCAGTTACATGAGCCGACCCATGACTTGCTCTATGACTGCAATTCTCGCAGAGACAGTAGCACTTGAAGCAGTTTTGACAAAGGTACCAGTCACAGAGCAAGTACCCAACAGTGCCGTATCAGAAAGCAGTTTAGATACAATGGTAGAATCAGCGGACCAGTAGTAAAGAACCAACGAAATCCTACAGGCGCACGATAGAGATATAACAGTCATGTAAGTAAAACTTGACAGTATTCTAGAATCCCTGAAGATTCTAATTAGAACCCGAACCGACGAAGCCTCTTCCCGGATCCCGACTGGCGAATCAGCCGAACAACCTATCCCTGAGCCTCACTATATTCCGATTATCATCCCTAACCCCAGACCCTCTACAGGCGGAGGTAATATGGGGTATGAGCATTTTGATAGGGCAGAGCAGCTCAAGGCCTCACGCATCAACCAAGACAGACCGTCATCCTCGGACCCTACACCATCTCTCCATGATCAGCATAAGGAGATCAAATAGATAAAAGAGGAGATGAAATGGATGAAGGGTGCATCTGCCAGCACCAGTCTGTCTTTAGAGGACTTGACTTTCTCATCAGGAGATGTCGTTCCCGAAAGTTTCAAAGTGCCAGACTTTAACAAATACGACGACTCAAGCTATCCGAAGCAACATCTATAACTATACCTGGGGGACATGCTTCTGCACAACAAAAATCAGCCTCTCCTCATATAGTACTTTCAAAAGAGCTTAAAGAGGGTAACTCTCACTTGGTGGATGTCTGTAGATAAACAGAGGATCAAGACTTGGCAGGATACCATGGACAGCTTTGTGGAAAAGTATTCCTTTTACCAGGAGCTCTGACCACAGAGGAGCCAACTCGAGCAGATGAGCCAACGCAACAACGAATCATTCTCAGAATACACCACCCGTTGGAGGGAAATGGCCATAAAAATCCATACTCCAATCCCTAAAGAGGAACTAGCGAGCATGTTCATGGGCCCTCTGAAGCAGCCCTATTCCACTTTCATGGTAACATTACCAGTGTTAGATTTCAGCACCATCATCAAGACAGGTGCCCGTATAGAGACTGCCATCAAAAGTGGGGTCATCCACTTTAGTCTAGGGCTTGATCCCCCTAAAACAACAGCCTCAACCAGCAGGAACAGTGGTCCCCAGGACCAAAGAAAGAAAGAAGATGTACATATGGTGACTTCTACAGCACCCATTAGACTTCTAGCTCCAGCTCAGCAATAGCCGATTGTCATAAACACCCGGTCAGCCCGACCTAACCAGGGGCAGAATCGTCGACAAGACAAGCCCACTAGGAACTTCACTCCTCTACCCTATACTCTCAACCAACTTCTAGACTTTCTAACCAAACAGGGTCTTCTCTCCTTGAGAGACCCTACTCTCGTCTTACCCCCAGACAAGAGAAACAAAAACTACGATATTAGTCAATACTGCACCTTTCATACAGGCCCAGGCCATGCAACCGACTACTGCATTGGTCTGAAGTACGCCATCCAGGATCTCCTAGATGAGGGTAAGGTTGAGTTGGCCCCTAGGAATACCAACATCAACCAGGCACCACTGCCCCCACACAACAATCAAGTAAATTTCATACAGTGGGAAGAGCCAGGGGAAGGGCAACCGAGACCTCTCGCACCCGCAGTCGATGACGGCATCATCAGACCCTCTTACTGACCTCCGTTCATAATCTCTCTTCCCCAGTCAAATATCTAGGCCATCCAAGCCCTAGTACAAATCTCCACTCTTGAATCAGACAAAGAACATGTTGTTTACATAATCCCTTGTCCCGCCAATTGGCCCAAAGCTCCAGCCCAAACCTCCACTTCTACTGGCCCTATCAGGATCCCCTACATCCCCTCTCAACCTTTCATCCTCAACCATGTACCCGCTCATCTCTCTCTCTCATCATTGAGAGTGAGAGCATAGCCAATTTGACCTGATCTGGCCAGGTGTACTAACCGCCGGTAACAGAGCTGACAAAGACGAAAGGGAAAGAGAAAGAGACAGAAAAAGTAAGGATACCAGACCCTAAAAAGGAAGCAATAGACTCTACAGTTTTGCTAAAAATCTTAGAGAAAGCGGAAGAATTCAACATAACTCAACAGTTGAGTAAGACACCAGCCAAGATCTCAATCATGGATCTACTTCTGACTTCCGAGCATCACCGGAAGCAACTCCTTCAAGTATTTAACAGTGCCCACGTGACATTAGACATCATGCCCGAAAAGCTAGGGCATATGGTAGGGCAAGTGCTAAAACCTAGAGTTATCTCCTTTACAGAAGAAGAGATACCGAACAGCGACAGGGACCATACCCGGGCCCTCTACATAGCAGTGCAATGCATGGAAAGAACTCTATCATTGATGCTAATCGACAATGACTCCGGTATAAACGTCTGCACCCTATCTACACTGCAAAGCTTGGGTATGAATCTTAGTCAAGTGAAGAAGAGACCCATGAAGATCTGGGCTTTTGACAACTCGACAAGGTAAAATCTGGGCGACATCGACCTAACCATCGGGGTCAGACCTGCTCAGTTCAGTACAAACTTCCAAGTTGTAAATGTGCTAGCCTCATTTACTTTGCTCCTCGGGAGGTTGTGGATTCATGCAGCCGGAGCCATTCCCTCATCTCTGTACCAGAGAATCAAATTCATGCAGATGACCACATGGTTGTAATACCATCAAAGGAATTGGCGAGTTCCTTCAGGGATGTCCAGGAGCTAGGGCAAGGCACTGCCTTCATGACTTATCAATTCGAGCAAGTAAGTTCTATCATCCAGATAGAAGAACAAAACAGATAGCAGATGCCGCCATTTGTCAAGATGATGGCCAACATGAACTATCAGCCCGGGGCAGGCCTGGGAGCAGGAAACCAAGGAATGAGAAAAGATATGTACCTCCACGCTACATAGCACCATTCGGATTGGGTTATATGCCTACATATAAGGATTATCTCGCGAAGCTAACACGTAAAAATAGCCGGTTGGCAAAACCTAAACCCCGACCCCACATATCTGTAACTTTCCCAGTTGGAACCTTTCAATCCCACCCCGACACATCCACTGCACTTGTTGCCTCAACACCCCAATCCAATGCCGGATCTTCATGAATTCCAGATCCAGAGATTTTCAGCATGCCCAATTGTTCGATGAGCTGACTATCGAAGATGCTACCGAAGCAAAATATTTAGCAGAAAAACAGGTTTGCACCCTCTTCGATAGCACCGAAGTGTCATCCAGTCGTCAGCCACTAATCCGTTAGTGGACTGAGGCTCTCACCTTTGAGGCCAACCAGTGCAACCGCAGTGCATAATAGGAAATCACCTCTAACAAGGCTACCCCTAAAACTCTCCTTGAGCTCTCAAAAGTTGAGTATAACTCAGAACAGGAAGAGGAACCTCCTCAGGAGATAATGGACCTCTTAGAACACATCGAAGGGTTACTACAATCGAACACTGAGAACACCGAGACAGTGAACCTTGGATCCGAAGACAACCCCCAACTAGTCAAAATCGGTACAAGCATGAGCCTGTAACATAGAACAGACATGATCAGCTTTCTGAAAAGCTACACTAACATTTTTGCTTGGTCATATGCAGACATGCCCGGCCTGGACCCAGCATTGGTGGTACACACACTATCCCTAAACCCCGACGTTAAACCAGTTAAGCAAAAATTGAGGCGGATGAAACCCGAATGGTCACAAAAGGTTAAAGAGGAGGTAGAAAAGCAAATCAATGCAGGCTTCCTGGCAGTAGCAACCTACCTTGAATAGTTAGCCAATATCGTGCCCATACCCAAAAAGGATGGCAAGGTCCGAATGTGTATCGACTACCGGAATTTGAACAAGGCGAGCCCCAAGGACAACTTACCGCTCCCGACATCGACATCCTGGTCGACAACATAGCAGGGCACGAAATACTGTCATTCATGGATGGTTTCTCCGGATACAACCAAATCAGAATGGTAGAGGAAGACAAGGAGAAAACCTCCTTCATCACACCTTGGGGCACATTCTGCTACAAGGTTATACCCTTCAGACTCAAGGATGCAGTGACAACTTACCAGAGGGTTATGACGGTACTATTCCATGACATGATCCACAAGATAGTTAAAATCTACGTGGATGACATGATCGTCAAATCACCTATTGCTAGGCAGCACCCAGAAGACTTGAAAAGACTCTGTGACAGACTCGGAGAGTTTGGCCTAAGATTGAATCCAACCAAATGTGTCTTTGGAGCCTCATCAGGAAAGCTCCTCGGCTTCATAGTCAGCAAAAGAGACATTGAGATCGACCCAGCTAAAGTAAAAGTTATCATCGAAATGCCGACACCCCATACTAAAAAGAAAATCCATGGGTTCCTAGGCTGAATTTAATACATTAGTCCGTTCATCTTTCAACTCACTCTGATATACGAGCTGATTTTCAAGCTTCTCCGGAAGAATATACCTACAGTCTGGATAGACAAGTGTCAAGAAGCCTTTGACAGAATAAAGTAATTTCTTCTTCACCCTCTAGTACTTGTACCTCATACACCAGGAAGGCCCCTGCTACTATACATCTCAGCACAAGAGATCTCCATGGGGTGCGTCCTGGCACAGCATGACGAGACAAGCAGAATAAAGCAAGTCATCTACTACATCAGTAAGCGCCTACTGGAGTATGAAGAAAGGCACAGCCCGCTTAAGAAAACTTGTCTGGCACTGGTCTGGGCTACTCAGCGACTGTGGCACTATCTGCTTTCCTATCCAGTAATTCTGATCTCTTGGATGGATCCACTCAAGTACTTACTAAAAAAGTCAGCTACCACCGAAAGGACTGCCCGATGGCTTATGATGTTATCTAAATTCGACATCACATACATGACACAGAAATCAATCAAGGGGCAGGTGATAGCAGATCACTTGGCCCATAATCTAGCACAAGACTATGTGTCTGTACATGATCAGTTTCCAGATGAAGCCATCCTGTACATAGAAGTCAAAGAACAAGAATACCTCAGCTGGGGAGCTGTATTTCGACGGAGCTGCCAACAGTCATGGGCACAGGGTAAGAGCAGTCCTAATCTCACCTAAAGGGGCACACCTTCCAATCTCAGTTAAGTTGAAATTCAAATGCTCTAACAACGAAGTAGAATATGAGGCGTGCATAGCCGGTCTGAAAGAAGCCCTGGGCATCGGGATTGAAGAAATAGACTTCTACAGAGACTCATCCTTTGTAATCTACCAGGCAAATGAATCTTGGGCCATCCGAGAGGCGAGGCTAGTCCCGTACTTGGCCTATCTCAACGTCCTAATCACGCAGTTCAGAAGAATCAGCTTCAACCACAGATCCAGGAACCACAACAGATTCACCGATGCACTGGCCACTCTAGCTTCCATGATATAGATCCCCAGAGGCATTATGCTCTGGCCAATTGAAATTTAGCAACAGGAATAGTTTGCCTATTGCCTTCAGATCGAAGAAGTGTCAGACAACAAGCCTTGGTATGCAAACATCAAGCAGTACCTCGAGGGCGGGCCATTCCCTCTCGATCCTACCAAAATAGACCGCTGGGTAATCCAAAGACTGACTATTCAGTTTGTCCTCTCAATGGGAGTCTTGTACAAAAGATCGCCAAACATGGTCTAGCTCAGATTCCTTAACACCAGTGAAGTAGCACAGGTAGTCGAAGAAGTTCACGGAGGAACTTGCAACCCACACATGAACGGGTTGATGCTATCCAAGAAAATCCTCCGGCTAGGCTACTATTGGTCTACCATGGATGCCAATTGCTGCAAGCACATATAGAAGTGTCATCAATACCAGATCTATGCTGACAAGATCAATGCACCGCCGAAAAGGCTCCACAACTTGATTACTTCTTGGCCATTCTCGGCTTGGGGCATTGACGTCATCAAACCCATAACTCCAAAAGCATCTAACAGTCATTGATTCATCCTGGTTACAATCGATTACTTTACAAAATGGGTCAAGGTAGCCTCTTATGCCAATGTCACAGCCTCTGTGGTCCAGCACTTTCTGAAAAAGGACGTCATCTGCCGGTACGGTAGCCCATTTGAGATTGTAACTGACAATGCTCTCAATTTCTACAACAAGGGGATGACTGACCTTTACCAGAAATTCAAGATACAACATCATAACTCCACACCATACAGGCCTCAGACTAATGGTGCAGTGGAAACAGTAAAAAAAAACCTGAAAAAGATCATTGAGAAGATGACAAATAACTACTCTGCCTGACATGAGATGCTCTCATACGCACTCATGGCCTACAGAACCTCAACAGGGGCAACAAAATTCTCTCTGACCTATGGTATGGAAGTAGTCCTCCCCATCGAAGTAGAGATTCCATCACTCCAGGTGCTAATGGAAACAGACATCTCAGAAACAGAATGGGTACAGATCCAATATAAGCAGCTGAATCTGATCGAAGTACGGCGACTGAAAGCCATCAACCACTCTCAAGCCTATCAGAGGCACATGGCTAGGGCATTCAACAAGAAGGTTAAGCCACGAAGCATCAAGATCGGTGACCTGGTTCTCCAGAAAATATTGCCAAACCGCCCTAACCCACGAAGGCCTGTACATCGTCCGAGACAAATTCTCCAACGGTGCCCTTCGACTCGAACGTATAGATGACAAAGACCATCGAGAGCCCGTCAACATGGACAAAGTCAAACGATACTATGCTTAGGGTCTAGATCTGATAGGTGCTTTGTACTCTTAGTTTCTCTGAGAAATGACAGGAGGCCATCTTTGGCACACTCCTTATCCCCAACAATGTAAACCCTTTTACAAAAATCAATGAAATCCGCTAGTTAGCCCCTTGAGCCTAACAGCCTTTCTTTCATAAAAACCTTTCGGGGACACCCTCCCTCGCCAAACTGTGGTAATTTGCTTGAACTACGTCATAACCTGATCCTGCAATGGGTACATAGTCAACCTGAAAAATCAGGTGCGGTCACCAGAGTAAAATCCCCTAGAATCCTCCATTTTCTAGCTCTCTTCCCATAGAGATGACTATCCTCCACAGAGTCAAACCTCCCCAAATATAGTCCAACTCTCCCAATTTTCTCGCGGAGTCGATACCAAAGTATACAAAATTTCCATCAAGGGAAATCTCAAAATAGAAATCGAAACATTCTCAAAAGTCAAGGATTCCCTGAGCAGAACAATCTCTCTGGGCTTTATCCCGAATAGAATTCGCTTCTCTCAAATCATTTCTCTAGTAGAATCCCCTGCAGAGTCAAACCCTCCCCAGAAGAGTCAGCTCCTCCCTCAAATAAGGAAGAATCTCCAGGAGACAGCCCCTACCAGAAAAGGTAATTCCCCAGTTGAGCTAAAAAAAAAACCTCCAAGGGAGTACAAATCAACTACAACCCCAGGGTGTCCCAAACTTCGATCCCCTAGCCTACGTTTCGTCCTACTCTAAGTCCTTCTAGATCCCCTAGAAATTATGAGTACAAGCGCAGTATCACATCTACATCCTCAGCAGGAACAGAATCCTTATAATCCTCATAGAAGAGCCATTTAAGGCAATGAAGGGAGAAGATAACTTTTCCCAACAAATCGTGGGCATGAGAGAAAACCAACAATGGCCTCATTGCACAAAAATTACGCAACCCCAGACCTAGTCTTGCGACTAGGGGCAAAAATGGACAAAAATCTTCAGCTTTGCAAGCATAAGGAAAACCGGCAACGGCCTCATTGCGCAAAAATTATGTGAACCCCAGAACTTGGTCATTCTAAGGGTAAAAAATGGAGAAAAGTTAAAAATCAGTTCGGTAACAGAATTCGGCAGCAATCAGGCTTACCGGACTTCACACATTATCCCCAGCAATCAGCATCCTCAGCAGACAGGAACACCATGAAAAATTCCTCGGCAGTGGCCCATAGCGAAGGCCTACTTCCCAGCAAATCTCCAACTACGAACAATCTTTAAATCCCCAGCAGATCCCCAGTAGGAGCCTCTAACGGCTATCAACAATACTCTTCCCCAACAAGAGTTCAGAAGCTTCCAAAGCCCATCAGAAAGCTTCTCCTCAACCAAGGTCACCAGCTTGCAGCAACATTTCGACATAATTGTCTATCCCCAATAGTATCCTGCTCTGAATCATATTCTACTCTCTGAGAGTGAAAGACAACCTACAACTCCCCTTAAGCCCTGAACAAAGGCGATTTACTGGTAAATCTAAAAGCTAACTAAGCATTCTTCTGTCAAAAGCAAAAATATTTACAAAAGGTCTTCTACACTTTTTTTCTGAAAAATGATTTTTCAAAAGTAACTTTTGGTATCCAAATCCATCGGTACCAACCTGCACCAAGCAACCCCGGTGAATAGAAGCAACCGACACCACAATCGCAGTCAATAGAGTCATGGGAAAGCATCCTTGCCTTTTTTCCCTGCATGACATCATTTTTGCATAGCATCATACCCTGCATGACAAAACTCTTTAGCATCACTCAACGTGATCAAACTCCAGTGCCTCTCGGCCATGTCAACATCAAATCCAACATCATGCCTCAATCTCCTTTTGACACCCCCATGTGTCCTCGACATCCTGTGTGTACCATATCAGTGTACACTACCTGCATGTCCCCTCTGTGATACCCCCGTGTGTCCTCGACATCCCGTGTGTACCTTATTAGTGTATACCACTTGCATGTCCCCTCTGTGACACCCCGTGTGTCCCTGACATCCTGTGTGCTCCGTGACAATCTCATCACACTGCAGCATTATTACCTGCATGTCTCCCTTATGACACCCCCGTGTGTCCCCGACATCTTGTGTGCTCCGTACAATCTCGTCACACTACAGCATTACCTCCTACATGTCTCCCTTGTGACACCCCGTGTGTCCCCGACATCTTGTGTACACTGTGACAACCTCATCACATTACAGTATTACCTCCTATATGTCTCCCTTGTGACACCCCCGTGTGTCCCCGAAATCATGCATACTCTGTGACAGCCTCGTCACAAAATAGCATTAACTCCTGCATGTCTCCCTTTGTGACACCCCTGTGTGTCCCCGAAATCTTGTATGCTCTGTGACAACTTCATCACAAAACAGCATCAACTCCTGCATGTCTCCCTTTGTGACACCTCCGTGTGTCCTAGACATCCTATGGGCTCTGTGAAAGCACCGTCACAAAACAGCATTAACTCCTGCATGTCCCTCTTTATGACACCCCTGTGTGTCCTAGACATCCTGTGTGCTCCGTGAAAACCTCGTCACAAAATAGCATTACTTCCTGCATGTCCCCCCAGTGACACCCCCGTGTGTCCCTTAGCGCCCTGTGTGTTCTGACACCCCGTGTATCCCCTAACATTCCGCATGTATCCCTTAACACCCCGTGTGTTCCTGATACCCCGTGTGTCCATCGATCGATGTGGTTAAATCCTCTTCAGGAAATACCGTTTCAATCAATCCAGTTGCTGCTTCCAAGAGACACCCTCTTTCAGCTTAGCGCCTTTGGGCCACGCATTTCCTGCATCCTTGTTCTTCGCCAGTCACTCACTACTCCCCAGCAGTGGCCTTAATCACTTCATAACACCCACCATTTGCACAGCGCACATATTACTGCACTCCTCAGAATCCAATCTCGGTGAAAAAATTGGATGATTTCAGTCTTTGTCGTTCAATTGTCAATCTTGACACTCTCTGACAAAGAGGGGTAGCTGTAAGCACCCAATTTTTACACCCCCCTTTTAACATGGTTAAGGCTTCTTAATCATGATTACCCCCTAGCCGAGTCCATTTAATCCCAGTCTAACCCTAGTCAAACCTAGGAAAACCCGATTCTAAATCAAGCCCTAGCTAAATCCTAGTCATACCCTAAACCCTAGGACAAGCCCTAACTAAACTCTAGGACCCTACCTTGGTTATACCCTAGCTAAACCTAGGTGTAACCTTAGCCTAACCCTAGGACCTAACCCTAGTCGAAACCTAGGTAAACCCTAGCCCTAGCCTAGCTCTAAGACCTTAGGGCTTAAACCCCCCAATCCAAGGCCCCTAGGGCCTAAACCCTTGGTTTGCCCAGGGGGCTCAAGAAATTCAAACCCCCCGGTATCGCGTGCACTGTTGAGGGCCAGCCCTGTTTGGGTATTGTCCAGAATTGGTGGTAGATCATCTACCGTCAATACCCAGTTTCGTGTTTCAGCAGTACAACCACCCTCCCCAGTGGTCAGGCACGCTCCCTGGCAGCCCCTCTCCCCCTCTGCGTCTCCATCTACCCTAGTACTAATACCAGGGGTATCCCTAAACCCCTGGCCTATAATTGGCAACACCTCCACCCTTCAAACCCATGAAGAGAATCCCCATAGCAGAGCCCTGTCGAAATCCGAGGACTCTTCTCCCCTCCAACGTCTGTGAACTCCTACCTAAAGCCTAAAAAACTCCCAGAACCGTCCAAGGTTCCCCCTAGGTGCACCACCATCTTGCAGTCCACCACCACAGGCCACCGCCACTGCCAGCGACCACCTCCGCTTGTGAAGAGTAGCAGCTTGATAAGGCCTCACCCTACCCCTTATTTGCTTACATTGAACATACTGTTGTGAGCCCCTGGTCCTTCCAGGGGACTTCTTTTTCTCCAAATGCTGTAAAACCTACAATAAGGGGTCTCTTCCACCTCCCTCATAGGTGTGGGGAACCCCTCGAGGGTATAGCACCATCTCAGGCCAGCCTCAGGACTTCTGGGGGGTCCCTCAGTCCATGAAGGAACCCCTAAACTCATCCCAGGAGGGCAAAATCTATGTTCTGGAAAATCCAGGAATGGCGGTAAACACAGTACCGTCATTCCTGGTGATTGCTGTTTAAACCCCTGTGGGCCCTACCTGAGCAACCCCTGGTCCACTCCAGGGCATGGGTTAGAATCCTAGGCCTCCCTTGACCTCACCTTGGTCCTTCCAGGATCATCATTGCAGCCTAACCATGGTTAAAACTCACTAATTTGGAAACTGTCAAGAATAGCGGTAGAAACTCTACCGCCATTCTATCATTTTATGTGCAGCATCTTTGGTCCTCTGTGGGGCCCACTCCAGGCCATCCCAGAGGCCCACGTCAGGCCCATTCGCTTTCCTGGAGTCCAAACTCCACCCCTGTGGTCTCAGGACCCCCTGGGTTAGCCCCTAACCTAAGTTAACAGCATGCAAAGCATGGTTGAAAACATTATTTTAATGGTGGTAATCCTATTACCGTCATTATTTATTTTTAAACTTTGGGCTTTTTTCAAGGACCCAGGCCTGGTAGGAGGTCATTCTAGGCCCTTCCTAGCCCCCTGGGCCCATTTCAGACCTTCCCTGACCTTAACCATGGGTTAAACCAATCCTGGTTAAGAGTTAACCAATGGTTAGCTGATCTAACCACAGGAGAAAAATCCCAAAAATTTCCTAAAAATCCAAAATAATTTGGAAAGACACAAAAATGTCAAAATTAGATTGTGCAACTAACCACGGATAAATGAGCTTAACCATGGTTAACACTTGGTTTAACCATGGTTAAACCCAGTTAAATCCTGAAAAATCTCAGAAATTCATGAAAAATTAGAAAAGGACAGTAAGTCCTCAAACCTGACTCCATAGGCTACCTAATTGTGGTTAACCAGATTAACCATGGTTAAACCTAAGTCTTAACCATGGTTAGCCCCATTTAACCTTGGAAAAATTGGGAAAACTTCCTAAAAAAATCATAAATCATTTAAGGACCATAAACCTAATTTTAGACCTTGCTCAACCATGGTTAGTCACCCTAACCATGGTTAGACCTGTTTAACTCCGGTTAAACTCATCTCGGTTTACCGGGCCCAATTCTTGGCCTACCGGGCCCAAACCTTAGCCTATAGGGCTTACCCTTGGCCTACTAGGCTTACCCTCAGCCTACCGGGCCCAATCCCTAATCTACCAGACTAACCCTAAGCCTACCGGGCTTGTACCATACACTTGACCAACCTCGATCAACTTAACACTAGTCTACCAGACTAACCCATTAGCCACCCTTGGTGCACACACACACACCCCTAGCCTCGACACAGGCTCATGTGTCAGAACTACGCTCGGTCTGATCTCACCCCAATGTGAGTACGTAGGCAACCCAACTCGGGTTGAACCATAGCTTAGCTTTTCCTTTCTTGGATTAGTATAAACTAAACATAAGGCATTTGACTAACAACTTGACATTAATATGGCTTAAAACTAGTAAGTAGGGAGCCATTGTAAAATAGAAGTGTTGGGGTGCCTAACACCTTCCCCATGCTTAACCGAACCTCTTACCTAGACCTCTAAGCAGATCAAGACCTTATTAATTAACTGGGACTTATCCCTACCGAATTAATAAGTGGGGACTCCTAAACTTCACCCAGTGAGTAAAATCCGTGCTCACAATGATGATAATTCGCACGCGCATGGAGTTCTCACGGGCCGAAGCCTATAAAAGTTATTCTGAAAAGTCTTGGCCTATTTCGAGGGTCTACAAGTAGTTTGAGCCTATTTTGGAAAAAATGCCATTGAGCCATTAACATTTCCTAAAAGTAAGAGAAACATTGAGATGAAGATCAACATATAGTAGCTTAATGTAAGTAAACGCCCACGCAATTATATAAAGGAAAATAAAAGGTAGAATTTGCAATTAATGTTACAACATTATTTATGAGAAGAAAAACATATAAATAATAAATACAGAGAAATAAATAAATAAATGCATGAATAAAGAATTATAAGTATTGGCTTTCCTATATATTTGGAATTAAAAAAATAAATTATTGTTGCAGTTTAAAATCATGTTTAACCGTTAGTACGGGTGCGAGCTCAATGGGTGTATGTGATTGGACTCCGTTAAGCTTATTTCGAAGACCTCACAGGTGGCACCACTGTTTGATTTCGAAGGCTGGATTGGAGGCGAGGAATCAGGAACACAACCTGTGCACCATTAGTTGTATATGGCTACAAAAACATATCACAAGAAAGAAGATAAAACCAATGGACTAATTCGAAATGTAATAAAGAAGGAAATAACAATTGGGGCGATTACTGATGAAATTAAGAAAAATATGTCTGATAACCATAACAACTAAATGAGTACGACTAAAATTGACAATCAAGTCTAATTAATCACAGAAGACAATCAGAGCAATTAGAAGTGCAATTACAAAAACACTCATTAATTCTATAATTCATGATAAAGATAATATGTGGATATAATTTTAGAAGACATTAAACATAGAATCAACAATTAATTACAAAAAAGTACTTGAAAATTAAGCTTTATAATTTCACAAGATATAGACAAACCTGAACTTTAGAACAATCAAGATGCTTCTCGTGAAGGCCGACAATGTCATGATAGACATTAACGGGTCAACAATAGAGCATATGAAGAGAGACAATGCTGAGCAAATGAAGAACGAAAATGTTGAGAGGCACAGCGATTACGGTCTATACATAACACATTCATTTCATACACATTCATTTCGTTCTTGCAAAGTTCTTGATGATCACAAAATGAACCAACAGAACTTGGTCGGAAACGTGTCTTCATCTTCAGATGAAACAAGTATCCAATCTAAATAATCAATCGAGCAAAAAACAGATTGAGAGGAGAAATTAAAACCCCCAAAAATCAAGAATCATAACAACAAAGAAAAAGTATATAAATGGAAATATAATATGCTTACATTTTTTGCTTCCCAATTGCTTTGAGACATGATTTTAAGTCAAAAACCTCAAGAGTTGTGGAGAATAATGTTAGAGAACTCTTTCATTAGGAACAAATCAATTCATCAAACAAACAAACGAAAATCAGATTTAGAGGAGAAATTAAAATCCTAGAAAATCAAGAATCATGGAGAAAAATCACAGAAAGGGATAAAAAGTAAGCTTACAATTTATCAACTTTCCAGTTATTTCGAGACATGATTTCAAGTATAAAACCTCATCAACAACCTTGGAGAATGATGTTAAAGAACTCTTCCTTTCAGATTTCAAGAACCAGGTACTTCAAAAATGATTTGAGGGATATAGAGTAAGGAAGGATAATAATAGGCAAAGGCGGTGCGAAGAAGGATAAACATTAACGGGTTGACAATTGATTTGCCGAAGCAACGACAATTGGTGACTTGTGTTAGCCTTTGGATTTTTAACCTAAGGTAACATCTTTGATTTTGATGATAACATAATAATAGAATGACATTTGTGTTACTAATGTTCTATTGAGTTTAAATGTAATTCAGCTTATGAAGAATATTAGCACATCATCCAAGGCAAAAAGATCGAAATGCAACCAAGCTTAAAGAGGATTCCTCCATCAAGCCATAAGAAAACAATTGGATCAAGTTGAGCATATTAAAGATCATATCAAAAGCTAAAGTCCAAGTCGGATCATCAAGAAGATTGATCATGAAGAAAAGCCAAACTGAAGATCCAAGATCAAGTGTGAAGTGAAGACTCACAAGAATGACTAAAAGTTTATTTTGTGTCATGTGAGGGTTTTAGGACTTTTGTAAGAAGTCCCCAAAGGTTGATTGATTGAATTGCTCAAAGCCATAGATTGACCTTAGGATCCTTATAGCTTAATTGCACATCATTATAAGGACCATAGACATAATTTGGAATGACCGAAATCATGATAAAAATAAGGTAGAAGACCAAGGAATTCATCATCACCATATTGGTTAAGTAAAGATGAGATTATTGAAGATTCAGAGTAATTTCGTCGACAAAATTGAACAGTGAATTCAATCTCGTCGACGAATCTGGCCGTACATCCACTATTTTGTTTTCTGGTCAAATCTCGTCGACAAATGAAAAATGCCAACTCAATCTCGTCGACGAAATCATGCGGGACAAAGTTTCCTGAACTGTGTAACGACTAGTTTTTTAACGGTCATTCTTTACCCCATTGTGCCTCCAATGACTATATTTTTGCAAGGTTTATAAATAGGATTGATATATTAATGAAATGATGAATTCCAATACTTCCAATCATTCACTCCAAGCTTAGATTTTCAAATCTATAGAGTTTAACCAAAAATCCTCAAATCCAAGTTCTTAAGCTTTTCAACTCCAATTCTTTGAGAGATTTTTATTGAGTGTTCAAGGCATTTATCAGCTCGTGTAAGGAGCATTATCTGAGTGCAAAAACTTCTTTTGTCGAAGAGTTTGTAAAATCAAGTGGTCTGTGAGACTCTTGTCCGTGAAGCCGGGAGCTTTGTAAGGTTTGATCTCTACCCGTAAAGAAGACTAGGCTTGGTCTCTAGCCGTAAAGAAGATTAGAGTCGAGAGAGGGGATTCTCTTAGGCTTGTAACGGTTTGGCCTTCACTCGAAAGAAGGTTGTGCATTTGAGTAAAACGTGGTAAATCCTCTACAGGTATAGCTTGACACGAGGATGTAGGCAAGATTGCCGAACCTCGTGAACAACGTCTTTGTGTTTGCATTCTCTCTAACTCTACTCATTATTTATTGTTTTGAATGCTTGTGTAGAATTGTTTAACTTCTATTTCTTTTTAATTTGTAAAAGTTGAAATTCCGCTTAAGGAAGTAGGAATAAATTTTAATTTGACATAGACCCTATTCACCCCCCCCCCCCCCCCCCCCTCTTTAGGATCAAAACCTTGGGCAACAAATTGTTGGGTAGGCATTGGAGCTGCAGAGCCGCTGTGCATCCTAAGGCGGTGAAACACAAATGAAAGGATAAGGAAAATGTGACACAGTAATCGTAGAAGAGTTGTGTGTTTATCTTTCTTTAATTAATGATATATAATGATATTTAAAATTAAAAAATCCACAATAGCTGCCTCTTTTCTGTCGGCTCATAAGTTTGAGAAGAGACAAAAAATGGAAAGGAGATAAAGCCTTCAAAAGTCCCAGGGTATTAGGGGAGTCGAATAAATAAAGAACTATTTGTCAATTAGCAGATAGAAGAGGGGCATTTTAGGAAATGAAATAAGATACAACAACTGCTTGCTTAGAGTTTATGACATTATTTGGATTATACGGCAAGCAAACAGGTGATCCTAAATGGCAGCAAACTATTGAACCATATAGGTTCTTCTACAACAGCTCAACTCGGTAGAGAATAAGAACTTACACGTGGAGTTCTCAAAGCATTTAATGATAAGGTGGGGCCCACATAATAACCAATTGTTTTATTAAAGGGGAAAAATTGGAGAAAAAAGTGAGAAGGCAGTTCACGAGTTCCACAAGCATGCAGCTTTCACGAGTTCCTCGAGCAGAGAGGTAACTCTCTCTTTTTATATAGGTTAGTAGATAAGATACTAATGGGTCACATGCATTCGAAGAGGGAGAGAAAGGGATATTTATAAATGACAAATACTAATTTTGTCAATAATGAAAATTTTCAATCCATATTTATAAATGTCAATGTGTGTCATCTTCTCATTATAATAGTAGAGATTGAGAATATATAAATATAATGGTAATTTTTCCATTCTCAATATAGTATTATAGAAAATATAAATGTAAGGGTAATTTTGTCAATAATGATTATAATAGTAGAGCTATATAAAATATAAGTATAAGGGTAATTATGCCATTCTTATTATAGTAATAGAGAAGATAGAAATAAGTGTAAGTGTAATTTTGTCAATAGTGAAAAAATCCAATCAACGCTTGTAAGAGCTCTATTATCATTATAACAGTAGAGATAGAGAAGATACAAGTGTAAAGACAATTTTACCATCCTAAAGAAGATAAAGAAATAAGTGCAAAGATAATTTTGTCAATAGTGATAAAATTCAATCATGTTTTTAAGAGTCATATTCTCATTATAATTGTAGAGATATTTTATTTAAAAGTAAAATAAGGATAAGCAACAACTATTGCACTACGTCGAAAACAATACTTTCCATTAATGGTTATGTTGTGTTGGGATCTTATTCAATAAGAATTGAACTTAATTCAATCGTAACTTAATAACTGTGATTAAAATTTACTAACCCTTAGTGTTCAACAATCTAATGTTGGAAATACCCTAGGGATTAAAACTTCTTAACCAAAGTTAAAAAGCAATTAAAGGGGCTATGTGAGTGCGGTTGAATCAATATTAATTATATGGTTCGTTGGATCGAATTTGGAGTCGTGGTTTGCAATTTGTCACTCCTAGAGTGAATCCGATTCACAAGGGGTAGGATGAGACAATTTTTTTCTAGGTTATTTAGTTTAGTTTGCTTACTAAAGCATGTCTTCTTATGAGGGTTCATGAATCCAAAAGAAATATTCATCGAACCCAAAGAAAAAAATTAATGATTGTTTGGAACAACTGTATTATTCGTCCAATTTCACAAACCAAGCCAAATCGAACTAAACAACGAACTGGTTCACTCTAGTAAGTAGCGAACTAGTGACTGCAATTGGACCTAGACAGGATCCAGACTAGGTTATTGTAGTGACCCTAATTTCACCTAATTTAATTATAGGGGTATTTTAGTAATTTTATCATCTAAGGATAATTTAGTAGTTTTGTTGTTGAATGCTTGGCCATGATAATTAATTTGAATTGAGGTTAGAATAAATTAATGAGAATAACTGATAAACTGGGTTTAGTGAGGACTTGAACCAAACACATTTAGTAAGGGTAGTTTGGTAAAATACTAACCAGGAGGATTTGTATAAATACTAAGAGATAACCTAATTGGCCTGATTATTGTAAAACCTAATCAAAAGAAGAGAACTCACATAGAGGGAGACGGCTAAAATTTGTTACTGGTTTCTCTAGAGCTTTTGGAAGATCAGTTTGAGATTCAAGATCGAGATTTGAGGCTTGAGTGTATCAAAGAGTGTAGACGAAGAAATGCAAGTGAATACTTCATTATATTAGGATGATTCCATTAATGTGTTTATTGTTGTGTTTAATTATACTATTTATGTACTAGTATGATGTTGGAATTGAATTATGTTGAAATCTGGGAGATTATTGCTTGCTTCGATTTGTAGATTTTTAGACTTGAGTTTGATTGAGAAAATCATCCTAATTTCGGTATACGGGTCATAAGTTTGTGACTGTAAGTCCAATTTTGGTCTAATAATATAATGTTTCGAAGAGCTCAAATAGATCTACAATTTTCGTGAATACAATTTTTCAAAAATTAATAGTTTTAAGGGTCAAAACCTCAATCGAAAATCAAAAACAGGAAAAAAGTTCTACACCTTAATTTTTCTAAGATGTTTTAATTGTGATCATAACTCATTTATATTTTTTCGTTAAACATTAAGGCTATACAGTCATGTTTAAGGGGGCTTTGAAATTAATTAATTGTTAGTTAATTGATTTTGTGTAAAGAGTTTACAATAACCCCTATGATTGTACATCCTCAAAGGGGCATAATGGACTTTTTTATACTCTTTGCATATATATTGTTTGATTAACAAATTAATTGAATGTATATTTGTGTGAATGGAAAATTTATTTTCTTAGGATTCTTTTATATAGTATTAGTTAATTTGTTAGATGGTTGAAAAATACCCATGGCAAATTTAATTAATTAATTACTAACTAATTAATTAGTAACTTGACATATATTAGTTATAATTTCATATTTTATTAGTTAGTTTGTTAGATGGTTAAAAGATACCTCTAACAAACTGAACTAATTAGTTACTAAATAATTGGTTAGTAATTTAACCTATTTATGCTAGTTTAAGTGTAAGCACCCCATTTTTGCACCCCCTTTTCCTCTTCCCGCTTCTTCAAATGCTTCAAAGTTCACCCAAAGCCCAAGCCCATTTGGCCAAACTTATACTCAAACAACTCATTCAAGCCCAATTATTTAATTCCATTACCCAAGCCCAAGTAGCCAAGCCCAATTACCTAATTGTCTTAGCCAAAGCTCAATTACTTTAGTGAAAGCCTAATCACCATAGCTCAATTGCCATAGCTAAAGTCCAATAACCATAACCCATGACCCATCTACTAACAACCCATGATCCATAAGATCTAGTTCACATACCCACGTCCATTCAGCCCATATCCAAAACCCACAAACTCAAGCCCACTTTCTACTTTCATACAAAAGACCTTTTATTTTTTCTTCAAAACCCAAATAACCCAATTTTTGTGTTTACACGCCTTTTTTTACCACTCAATCACCTCTCACCAAGTACACACCTTTTTGACTAACCAAACACTTCTCTTACTCTCTTACACCTCTTACAACTCATTTTTACACTTCTTACGAAATAATTAATTCTCTTACACTCTTTTTGACCACCCAATCACCTCTCACCAAGTACACATATTTTTTACTACCCAATCACCAATTACACTCATTTTGACCAACCAATCACCTCCCTTCTTCTCACCAAACCCTTCATTAATTACTAAATTACCACAACCCCTTGAAAACTCTATAAATACAAGACCCTCATAATCCATTTCTCCCACCTCCAAAATCCCAAGTGGAAACTCTAGCTCTTCCTCATCTCTATCCAAAAACCCTTAAGCTTCATAACCCCTTAGAAAACTCTCAACCTTTAATCTTTCGTTTGAGCCTTAAAGAAAAGTTAAAAGAGTGTATAGATAATTTTTGAACTAAAAACCTAGAGTTCTTCACTAACTCTCTTCCTTTGTGAACTCTAAAAAATCTTCGCATCTTTGAGCATTGAAGAAGTCTAGGAAGAGTAGGTATTCCTCTTATCATTTTCTTTTCTTCTTTATTTAATGTTTATTTTTTTCACTCTTCTTGATTTCTAGTCCTATTTTAGAATCATTTAGAAAGTCTCTCACTTTTCAAGCATAATCGGGGTCTCTGAACACCAAAAGCAAGGAGAGATCTCCATCATCTCTTTTATGTACATTTTTTTTCTTTTTATGTACCTACAAGTGTGAATATGGGTAGGCGCATAGAGAGTGGAAGTTAAAATTATACCTCTCTTTTCATTTTGTTTCTTTATTGGGATTCTAGTCTTCCTTCTAGAATTCTTTGTGAAAGCTTATCCCCTCTCTAACCTTCATTAGGTCGACATTACATCATTTATTATGGTGATAATGAACCACCTTAAAAGGGAAATGATGAGTTTTCAATTTCTCTACTTGTCTCTTCTTTTCTTTTCTTCTTATTCCTCACGTTTTATTTTGAATTGATAAAAGATGGTTTAAGGACTTAAAAGATGATGCTATCCAAAATGTCTCATGCTAAGACAATTGTATTTGATTTATCATCACCACCAATCCAACAAAATAGGTGTTGGCAATAAACCATCTACTATTCATAATGCAAATATCCCTCTTTATGTTCTAAATACGATCTTTTAGCCTAACTTCTCCTTAACCTTCTATTGGGTTAAATTTGACTTTAGTTAAGTTTGCCAAAACTCTACCTATATGAAAATAAAATAAAAAACATGATAAAAACTCAAAATACCAAAAACATTCAAATATAACCAAAATACCAAAAACATTCAAATATAATCAAAATACCAAAAATATCAACCAACTTAGCATGCTTGCTTGTAAGAACTACTATGACTTGATCCCGCTAAGTCGGGTAAGTAGACAGCCCTAACGGGTCCAGCTCACCTAGGATTAGTTTCCCTTTTCCCCTTAATCTTGCTTTATTTGCTTAATTAGTATAATTAAACAACATACTTAACTTTCATTTGAATTTATTCTTTAATTGGCTTAGATATAGGGAGTAGGTTACCATTTCCGGATTGGAGCCCTAGGGTGCCTAACACCTTCCTTCGGGCTTAAAATAATCACTGACCTAGAATCTCATTTTGGACCTTATGCCTTATTCATTGTATATTTGAGATCCTATTTTCCCTTAATTAAATAGGTAGCGACTCTTATTTTAGGCGTTTAGCATCATTCCTCTGTAAGGCCCGGCCCAGAAGGAAAGGCGGTAACTTTCCTTGCTCACATTAAGGGTTTTTCAAAACTCACTAGTATAAAATAGGTTTTTCAAGCCCTTAAGAATTTGTAAAATCCTGAACCCCATTATCTTGAAAGAGTTTGAGATTTTGCAGGGTGATATTTATAACTAAGGTTTCAGTTGCAGGAACACAACTGAACCCCTTTTGTAGCAAAGTACGTTATATCTGCTTAAATTTAAATTGTGAATCATTATCTCGCTTGTTAAAGTAGTTACTGTGTTATTAATCTGAATGATTGGTTTAATGCAATAATTTTGATATGATTGGCACCTGTAATGTGTTATAGCTTTGAATGTGTTATAGCTTTGAATGTATACCACATAGTTCATTGAATTCTTAAACTTATCATGATGTAAAATCTCACATGCATATGATGAATACATATTTTATCATAAACTGAAATGGTTAAGCTTAATCTTCTTAATTTACCATGGTAGTATGGGACACTATAGTAAAGAAGTTGTGAGATAATATTATGAAGTTAAAATGATGGTTAAGGTTTAGCATGTTGGAGTATGTTAGTGGGGTGAGATATGTTCTACTCCAAGCATGAATGGGTCGTTGGGAGAGTGATGTATAACCCTATATAGTTTTTACTGGGAAGAGTTATGTACAACCCCAGGATTGGTGAATTGGGTACAAATCTCAATTTAGTGCAATTATGTACGAGCTCAAATCTCAATTTGGTGCAATTATGTACGAACCCAAATCTCAATGGAGGTGATGAATTGTGGAATATCACAATGGATGGTTAACTAGGTATACTTATGTATGAGCTAAGTTTATCATTGGACATGTACAACCATCAATGATTGCCAATAGGGTAGAGTTATGTATGACCCCAAATGACAAGTAAAGGGTCCATGTGTGAAGTTATACACAAATCCTAAATTGATTACTAGGGCAATGTTATATACAACCCTAGGAGTGGTGAACTAGGTGAAGAAAACCGAGTTTCTCATTTGGGTGAGCGGTGTGCTACCCTGAATGATTATTAATAGGATAGCCCTAATGACAAGTAAAATTGAGTAAAGAATTATACTTGAAAATGTCCAATATTGCTAATTGATTGTTATTATATGCGTAGACAATGTAATAACAACATGATACACTCAATTGTTACATACAGCACAAATATTTGTATGCAACTAATGGTTGTGTTCTCTTGTTGAGTGTTGTTCTCAGGAGATATATGAAGAAGATAGAGGATCGTTCTACATAAAGGCAATGAAACCTTCCTTATTTTTTTCTTATTATTAAGAGTGTTAATCTCTAGTGAGAAAAACTTTTGTTAAAACGACTATGTTTTACTTAGTACTT
Organism: Tetracentron sinense; assembly: GCA_015143295.1. Classification (NCBI taxonomy): domain Eukaryota; kingdom Viridiplantae; phylum Streptophyta; class Magnoliopsida; order Trochodendrales; family Trochodendraceae; genus Tetracentron; species Tetracentron sinense. The sequence continues at coordinate 25,367,938 of CM026556.1, forward strand.
CTTTTATTGATTTTATTTTATTGAGGATTTTAGATATTATTTGATATTCTTATATGTTAATGGATCATTTAAGTTTATGATTTTCATTCTATTTGGAGATTTATTCTTGATTCATGATCCGCGATCTGTGCAATAATGAAATATTGTGTGTGCTAATTTGGGGGCTTGAGCTTGACAGTCATGCCAAAACAAAACATAGTAGTTTCTGACATGGCAGAATGTGGTTGGCTCTCCCGCAACAGCGCTGTGCTTAGTGATCCTTAATCAGAAATTAATGAACATGCATCAACACTGCTCAAATTACGGCCGTCCAAATCCAGGGTGGGAAAAGCTATGATTCCATCATAGAATAAGAAGCACGCGCAATGCTCAGAAAGAGTTGTGAACGTGCCCAGACACAAAAATACTCTTTTTTAGAGCCGTTACCATTTAGGCACGTGCAAAGAATGCAGCGCCCATCTATTGTAATGCTCTTCCACATATGAACCCTCAAAATGAACCCTCAAAATGCTTCCACATATGAACCCTCAAAATGCTTACTTTGTTCAAATAAAAATTAGAAATGCATGTCAAAAGATCCTCCTTTCAGATCCTCCTTTTCATGCGGGAGATGCGACAAAAGGCTACAGAGAATGGGTTGGTGTCCAATTAGAACTCGGAGCGTAACATCCGGGTAAAATTTGGCATTCGTATCAATAGAAATTTGATTAGTGGGATACATGTGATCTCCATTTGCAAACTTAAGGATGGTTCTCATTGGTCCATGCCCCCACTCTTAAATACTCACCAATTATTATGAGAATTTTAAAGTGGGGCATAGACAACGAGGATCAGCTTTAAATTTGCAAATGGAGATCCCAATGCATTAACTATTTTCCTTAGAAAAAACTCAATAGAATGTAATATTGAGAGTTGGGCAATCCGGCTCATATCCATTTAATGGTGGATCCCACTTTATGTTTAGTGCAGCTTAGAAATTAAATAGGACAACCCAACTCATGATAAAGCATACTATCGAGAGTTTTTAATCACTTTCCTAAAATTTATATGGTGTCTTCTCAACTTTTTTAAAGCTTTACTTGGCTCATTAGGCTAATCTTGAGTCCCTACACAATTAGAGCTTTAGTTTAGAAAAAATTGGCATCTATATTTTGAAAAGAAGACACCTAATGTGTTTAGAGGCGTGCTACCCAGGATTTTGGGTTGAAGAAGGCAATGTCTGAGAGTACGGCTAGCGCGGCTCATGCACGTTTAATTTATTGACCTAGATACAAATACTCATTTGCTCCAAATCCTCAAGGTGGAATTAGGTAAAATCCTAGGTTTGTTCCATGTAGGTGTGTGTTCAACTTTCACACGACTTACTTTGGTGATCGTATGAAAAATTTTGAGTGGGTTGGTACGGACACCCAAAGAGACTAGCTCTTACCTTGAAGGGTTTTGGACACTCTCCATATATATATATATATATATATATTCTCGAAAGGGAATACATGTTGAGACTTCATTGGTTGTGTGGCCAAGTAGAAAAATTCTTAATAGTGTGTCTTAGTTACATGATATCATCTCAACCCAAAAAAAAAGAATAATGATCCTTAAACTTAATAACAGGGATTAGTCCTGACCTAAAGGGTTGGGGACACCCCTAGTTCCAAAAAATAAAAGAGTAATTTTGTATTATTCAGCATCTCTTAAACATTGAATCCACTTGATCAATATCCACTTGAACAATAATAATAATGCCTTTTTTTTAAAGTCGGTTTCAAAAGATGACTCCACATTGATGATAAGTTATGTGGGTCCCCTTTTCATACTTATGTGGGAGAGAGGAATGCCAAGTGAAATCAAAGAAATCTACCTTTATTTGATTGTCAACCCCACTTGTTCTACAGATAGGCACAAAGAAGAGCTCCACGTGACTTTTCATCCAAAGCTCTCATCATATTTAAACTTTTTCAATCCATTGTTGCAGGCAAAAGATTTACTCGGTTGCTCACCAGAATATCACTCTCTGGTGAGCAACGCCATCACCATGGAAAAAAAAAAAAAAAAAAACCGACGACTGATGAGAAGGCAATTCTTTTTTCCCGCCCTGTTTTTTGACTTTTTTCATTTAATATTTTTTTTTTTTTTCTTACCACATGTCCATTGATAGCGTTGCTCACCATAGGGATCCTCTGGTGAGCAACAGAGTAAATATTTTGCCATTGATGCAAGATATTTTTCGTCCCAAACCCGATTAGCTGGATTAATATATGATTTTGGGTTAGTAGTTAGATTCCTAACACGTTTAACTTGGCTATCCGTGGATATTAACACCATTCACTATGCCGCTGATTTTGGAGACACCATTATTTAAATAAAATTAATTATATTTTTAAATTTATATTATATATATATATATATATATATACAAAGGATTAGCTAACCTAGCATTATGTTATCTAGTTGACCGTCGCGTCTGGTGTCCCTTTTAACTCCCTTTTAATTATGGTTAAGTTTGATTAAATTATAATTAATGATTTTTTTTTAAAGACCAAGGATGGATGGATGAACCCTAGAAGTGAGTAAATTTTAACCACAGTTAATGGGTGTTAAAAAGGGGGCATGGACCCATGAGGACAGCACATTTCGCTACATTGTGGAATGCATGGTCAGTTAAAAATTTCTATAAAAAACAATACAAAATTTTGAGAGGGCCACTTACCACATAATCAATAATTACATCCTAATTTCGGGGGCACTATATATATATAAATAAATTAGATACTATTTACTTTTAAAAATCTTATACCAATATAATAAAGAATTTTACAAAAAAAAAAAAATATTTGGGGAGGGGGGCATGGCCCTTCTACGCCCTTGACTGATGATAGAGTTTTCGAGGTAAAAGGTATATATGTCGCGCCCCAAAATCCCTCTTAGAAGTTAGGTAGAACTTTAGGTGTGACTATAAATAACCTGGTAAACCATTCTGTAATGAACAAGATATGACATAATATAATTGAGACATAAAACAAAGTGCGGAAGCTAAAACAATGCGGAAGCATAACCCAATTTTTTCTTTTCTATACATCTGACCGGTATTCCAAATTCATCTACAAAACATAACAGTAAAGGTGGACATGCCCACCATCAAAATACAAAATAATAATCAAGTCTCTCTCTCTCTCTCCATAAGACTCTACTCACAATAGTCTAGATAGGGTCACCTATCTAGGTCTTTGTCCTCCTAAGGCTGTAGTGGGATAGGTGCCTCCTCTTCAGCGTACTCTTCTTCAACCCATGGCTCGGGATTGAAGGTGTCTACCGGACCTGCCGACATGAAATGTACCGGTGAGTATGGAATACTCAGCGAGTACAAGCTACTAGCTAACAATAGTAATAATGAAATACAATAGTAATAACTAAATACAATTTATAACATCAAATTTAAAGCAATACAATGATCGTAACATGCATGGAAAAAATGCGAAAACTCCATATAAACCCGTGTTTATATTTCATGCTTATTCTTGAAAATATCTTTTCATGTTTGCAAAACTTGTTTGTCATGTTTAAAACGTATTCTTGTCTCGTGAGAATCATGCATGTCTTGTCTTGTTCTTATTTAGAATCACTTGTCATGATTGTCTTGACTTACCTTGTCATGCTTATCTTGTGAGCTAGATGTTAGTGCTCTTGTAGCAACTTATGAGTCGGATACGTTAGTATCCTTCAACGAAATATAGAAAGCAACTTGTGAGTCGGATATATATGTATCATTTAGCGAAATAGAAAATGTGCACCAACATCCTTGACCGGCCCTATGTCCGGCATTATCATTTTTGTCTTGTTTTCTTGTGAGTCAAGTATGACATATCCTGGGATATGCCCTACCCTTGACCGACCCAAAGTTCGGCTTTATCAGTCTTTCTTGTTTACTTGTGAGTCAGGTATAACATATCCGGGGATATGCCCTACCATTGACTGGCCCGATGTCCAGCTTTATCATTCATTTCGTGAATCACGTGTCTTGTTCTTTTTTGTTTTAATATATATATATATACTTAGAAAATCTCGATTCATGCATGCATGCATGCGTTCTTGTATGCATCTATTGTGGTAATCATGATGACATAAGAGATTCAAGGAATATCACATAACATTTCAAAGCTTCTATAATTAAATGAGGAATTAAGAAAACACATAGAGTAATTGATCAAAATTCACATTTAGAAAAACTTTACAATTTATACTTTCATAATCTTCATTAAATTCATTAATTTCTCATTCATACATTTCATCAAGCACATTGCATTCATCATTTACATGGTTGTTAAATTTTCATTTTTATTTGTCACACATTTCATCGAACATCAAGAGTGCATGTATTATGCGTACATTGCCCTTCCATCATTTTCCATCACACAGCATCCATCACAACCACATGGCATCCAAGCGCCTCAACCATCCATCCATTCTACACATCCATTACTATTTAGTTCATCTTATCCATTTTAGGGAACCTTAGTAGGTCATTGCTAAAGTAACTAGGAGAGTGTACTAACCTTTGAGTATGAACTCCAAATTTGAGGCAAAGCCCTTGAGTAGAAACCCCCAAGCTTGATGGACCGCCCACCACCTGTGATCGATCGCACTTGCACGTTTCCTAAGTCTTTTCTCTGACTGCGATTGATCGTACCTTACCTGCGATCGATCGCACCCCCCAATTTTCTCCTTTTTAACCCTTAGACCCCATGGGGTGGGTGTTCCCAACCTTGATCCTATACTTTTTAGAGCATTTATCGTCTATATACACAATACACATAGCCTTTTTCCATTCCTTTTCATCATAATTCACAATTTCCAATACATGAAAGACCCTTTGGCGAAAACACTATTCATTAACCACGTACAAAATTCCAAGGTGCTACAATATATATAGATTTTCTTATCAAATGAACTAATTTTTAAAGCATTTTAAATTAGATTCCACAATTAGTATGTCGCGCCCCAAAGAGTCCTAAGAAACTTCTAAATCTCAAAATTTGGAAAATTAGAAAGTTTCTGGGCTAATTTAACCACGAGCGGTCGACCAATGCTTATGGTCAATCGACCGGTGGCCTGGTGGTCGACCGGTGGTTTGACCACTCTCTATTGAAAATCTCTATACATTTGTTTCGATTGAGCAGTCGACCGATGGTTTGACCACTCTCTATTGAAAATCTCTATACATTTATTTCGATTGAGTGGTCGACCGGTTTGGAGAGGGGTTGATTGGTGGGCTCTGATTTTCTTTGATTTGGTCATTTTCTTCTTCCTAATGCTAAACCATTTGCCCTAATGCAAGTTTAACCATAGTTAAGCATAAAATAACATCACATAAATGTTTTGAACATAATTATCCAGATTTCATTCAATGTGTACAAGTTTTAAGACAATCAAGTTTTGGTTTTGTATATAGTATCTAGAGTTGGGATTGTAGTCAATTGCGATTAAAGTTGGGAGAGTTCAATCATAAACTAAATGATGCATAATGCAACATGTGTCTCTTTAACTATGGTTAAGAAGCTTTAACCTTAAAGTTAATATGTTTAACCTTGATTTTTAGAATAAAAATTTCAAAAAAAAATATTAATCCTATGGATTAATTTTTTTTAACTACAGTTAAATGGACAATTGTTGAGTTGTGGGTACAATTGAACTCTCCCTAGTTCAATCGCAATTGACTGTAATCTGAATTCTAATATCTATGGTTAGATGTCTGGCATTGGAAGTTAGGCCGAGATCGAATCACTACCAATTGTGATTGAATTTAGGGAGAGTTCAATTGCACCCATACGGGATTAAAGCATGATTTTTAGAATAAATATTGAAAAAAAAAATCCTATGGATTAAAGCTTTTTAACCACAGTTAAAGGGACAATTGTTGAGTTGTGGGTACGATTGAACTCTCCCTAGTTCAATCGCAATTGACTATAATCCAAATTCTAATATCTATGATTAGATATCTGGCATTGGAAGTTAGGCCGAAATCGAATCACTGCCAATTGCGATTGAATTTGGGGAGAGTTCAATTGCACCCACAGGCCAACGAGTGTCTCTTTTAAATCATATTTACTGTGGTTAAGATTCATCAATCTTTGGGGTTCAACAATATAACCTTGTTTTTTTTAATATATTTAAAAATATATATAACTTCAGTTAAGAATTTTTAACCCTTAGGGTTAATATTTACTTCAAAAACTAAATTTATATTATTAAACTTTGATGGTTGGTGAATCTTAGCCACAATTAATAAGGTTTAAACGGGTGGGTGCAATTGAACTCTCTCCGAATTCAATTGCAATTGGCCGTGATTCGATCTTAGTTAGGCCAGGTGGGCATCTCAACCAATATACTAAGAGATCGGATCAGAGTTAATTACGCTTGAACTCTCTTTACAGTTCAGTTACACCCATGGGTCAACATGTGTCCCTTTGAAGATTCACTAACCCTTAGGATTCAATAATCTAGCATTGATTTTTAGAAGAAAAATAATTTAATTAGTTAAAAAAAATTTAACCTATAAAGTTAATATGGTTGAACCCTAAAAGTTAGTGAATCTTAACCACAGTTAATATAGTTTTAAAAAGACACGCACAACACACTACTATTGTCACATTGGTTTTTAGAAGAAAAAAAATTATTTAATTAGTTAAAAAAATTTAACCTATAAATTTAGGAAATTAATTTTGAGCTGGAGCTCTGCTTCACGGTGTTGAACCGGAGCTCCCGTTTTTGCACATGGGCATGGCAGGATTGAAATTTTTAAGTTCTGCCGGGGTAATTTTATAAAACACAAAATTACAGGATTTTCATTCGGACCGTGTAAAAAAGGGAGCTCTCTTCCACACCATGAAGCAGAGCTCCTCTTTGTATTTAAACTGTAAAACTAATACGATTGAACCTAATAGTTAATAAATCTTAACCACAATTAATATAGGTTAAAAAAGACACGCACAACTCACTGCTACTGTCACAACTCACAACAGGTAAGTGTAGGAATAAGGTACATTAAGAGAACACGTTTAGTGTTTTAATAATAAAGTCACAATTTTAGTAGAAAATGATTGCTTTAAGCAAAAGTAGCGAGAGTGTAGAAGTTGTTTTCGAATTTAGGGAGTACGTCTAGCATTCTCATTGGTGGACTAAGCCCCATGTTGACATTTCGTTAAACTCGTCATTATCGTTTTCAGCAAGATATGCTTTTGCCATTCCACATCAACCCCTAAAACGACAAACCGCACCAATCACGGATTTGTGCCCGATTCAGACTAAGACCCATATCCGAGGCCCAATTACGAGAGCCCATTTTGAAGTACCCTTGACTAGTGTTGGAAGTTGGAACAGAGTCGAGTACCTGTCCAACTCACCAAGCAATTGCGTCGAAATGACTGATTCCGTGTATGAACTAAACTATACACTAACGACCCAAAAACCAAAAACTAAACTATATAAGAAGAGAGACGTATTTTGACTGTTGATATTGATTAAAAAATTAATATCTTGATCAGGTGAGTCATAGTGACTAGCGGAGCCAGGATTCACCTGCTCCAGGCAAACAATGGGGTTCGGGGTGTAGTCCCCAAATTTATTTATTTTTAGGGTCAAGTTCATGGGTCATCACATTTGTTTGTGTCCACTTTGTAAAGATTATTTTTTGAGATTTTTCATATCAGCTGCTAAGTTCTTCCTATAGTTTGTGAATACACTGTTATTCGTAAACCTTTTGCAAAATTGTGTGTAAACTTTTTGCAAATTAACTTATGGTTTTACAAAGTACATCTGACCTTACTTCCATTACACTTTTGTTTGACAATGATGCTCTTAACAGATTTCATAACCTCACATAGTCTCTTTAATTGCTCTTGAACCATGGTTAATAAGTTTTTACCTAATGGTTAATTTTTTTTTCTAAAAATTAAGGTTAGATGTTTTAACTTCAAGAGCTATTGAATTTTAACCATAGTTAAAGGAAGTTAAAAGGGAATACGTTAATTTAAAAAAAAAAACAATTTAGAAACCAAGGTTAGATTAGTTAGTGAATCTTAATCATGGTTAAAATGAGTTAATAGGGGACACATTAATTTTTTTTCTTCTAAAAACTAGGGTTAGCTACTTAAACCCTAAGGGTTAGTGAATCTTAGCTACAATTAAAGGTAGTTAAAAGGAGACACGTTAACTTTTTCTTCTAAAAATGAAGGTTAGGTGCTTTAACCCTAATTAGTGAATCTTAACCCCAATTAAAGGAAGTTAAAAGGGGACACATTTTTTTTGAAATCATGGTTGGATGCTTTAACCCTAAGGTTAGTAAATCTTAACCACATTTAAAGGAGAATAAAAGGGAACATATTAGTGACCAAAAAAAAAAAAGGGAACATATTAATTTTTTTCTAAAAAGCAAGGTTAGATGCTTTAACCCTAAGGGTTAGTGAATTTTAGTGACAGTTAAAGGGAGTTTAAAGAAACACGGTATATTAAAAAAAAAAATTCCTAATAGATGCTTTAACCTAAGGGTCTATAAATCTTAACCACAATTAAAATGAGTTAAAAGAAATGTTCAATTTGTTTTTGAAAAATCAAGGTTAGATGGTCCAACCCTCAGGATTAGTGAATCTTAATCACAGTTAAAGAAAATTAAAAGGGGACACGTTACTTTTAATTTTTTTTTCTAAGACCTAATGTTAGATGCTTTAACCCGAAGGGGAAGTGAATCTTAAACATAGTTAAGAGTTAAAAGGAGACAAGTTAACCACATGGGTCAAAACTTACTGACCATGGTTTTAGAGCAGTTAAAGGGACTTTGCGAGGTTATGAAATATGTTAAGGGCATAATAGTCATTGTAGTGATAATTTCTGAAAATATCCAGTAAACCCCAAAAATAATATTTTTGAGTTAAGAACTCACAAACCCAATGGGGTGGCTAGGTCTTCCTACAAGTCTATTTATCATTTTTAATTTATGCAATCAAATCATTAACTAAGAGAGAATGAACATAAAATGCGAAAATAAGGGAAACAAACAAACCACAACACAAGGTATTTTTACGTGAAAACTCTTCCGAGAAAAACCATGGGACATAGTCTAGCAAGAGATATCACTAAGACAAAAGTAACAAATACTAAAAGACTCGAACCGTATTCAACCAGACTCAACACTAAGATCTTCAGTACTTAGTCCTCCACACCTCGAAAAGCAATCACGATCTCGTAAGACTCGAAGTCTACCATAGTAGCATGTTTTTTCTTTGTGTCTCCACAAACCACAATATTTCGATCGATCTCCGTCAATAACGGCTTCAGATTCCTCTGACCAAATTACCACGATCCTCCTCGGATCAATCTCCTTCGCAAAAGCTTCGGATTACTCCGACCATGTTGTTCTTAATAAGAACAGGTTGATTGTTGTTCAATTAATAAACCCTAATTTGAATCCCAATAATGGAATAAACAAGCATGTCTTGCATACTCTAGGATGAAAGATAAGAGGATAATGGGTTTGAAAAACCCTAAATCACTCAATAAAACTCTCTCAAACTTCTTAGTTTCGAATGAGGATCAAACTCAACTTAAATAGGGTCATAAATAGAGTTATAAACCAATTAAGAGACTAAAAACACGAGGACCGGTCGACCGGTATCAGGGGCGGTCAACCAATCAAAAGACCTCTCTCTGGAAAATTTTGTCATACAAAATTACCAACTGGGCGGTTGACCGGTCATGCCAGTTTTTTCCCATAAACCTATATTTCAGGTTTCACAATGTCTAGCTAGTCACCCCTAGTCTTTGTCATTATTCTAAATCAACTCTCATCTAAGGTAATATGGTATCTAGGTCACTTACCATCTTATTAGTGAAACGAATACGATAATCGAAATATCTTTAACTGACCTTCTTCGATTTTCATTTTCACTTGGCTTGGATGCTTGAAGGCCTTTGACTCAAGACATACTAGACTCACTATATTTTGACATCGGAATAAGCCAACACTAAAATATGAACTTACAATTTCAAACAAAAGTCTAACGGAATTAAACTTTGAAATTGTTGAAAAAACTATGAGTTAATTTGCCAAAAGTTTACACATAAGTGTATTTGCAAAGTAGGAAGAACCTAGTAGCTAATATGCAAAAACCCTTATATTTTTGTCTCTAAAGTTTAGGGAGGCTAAAGTCCGTCACCCCCGGCTCCGCCCCTCCCAAGCTACACCCCATTATCACTATAGTTTTTTTTTTTTCAAAATTTCAAGGCGGAGGCTAAAGCACCTTGGGCCATGATGTATCGTTGATATTGTTGAGCAAATGAACATTCATCGGTGAAATTAGGTCATAATGTAGTTATTAATAGAGTATATGTATGATTATGATATGCATGAGATACACCTCACAATTAGAAGGATTTAGATTTAGATTCACATTGTGATTGTATTTGATTAGCAATAAATTATTGAGTTAGTTTCTATATTTATCTATATATTATTATCTATTTAAACACTACATGGGTGTCTTTGTAATCATATTGAGAATTCAATAATACTCGGTTTCTCTTCAATTATCTTTGATTCTTGCTGATTGAATTTGACCATCTAGATTGATGCAAATTGTAATGGCCCACAATCTGATAAGGGGAAGTGTGAAGTAGATGATGCAAATCTTTACCGTGCAGTGGCAGCATTTTGGATCACTATAATTTAGGCGGTGGAAAAAAAAAAGTGTTTTGTTATGATATTTTTCTGCTGCAGCCGGTGTTGTAGCTGAGTTGATATAAAACCGCTTTTGATAGTGTTTCTATCAAAACACTGATGCACGAGGGGCTTTTGCCAAATGACCTGTTTGGTTAACACTTAACAAGTAGGAAAATAAAGCGATTATCTCCTCCATCGGGCTGGATAAGTATAAGCTGTGACGATGCTTAGGAATGACAGTGCTCTGACTACAGAGGCAATTGCTCTCAAACAGGGAATTAATCTTCTTGCTGATCAACATCTCTGGTTAACTATTCCTCCTAGCCCTCACAAAGCCCTTTTAACTTCCCTTCAACTATGGTTAACAAGTTTTTACCCTTGTGGTTAAATTTTTTTTCTTCTAAAAGACAAGACAAGGTTAGATGCTTTATCCTCCCAAAAAAAAGAGTTAGATGCTTTAATCCTAAAAGTTAGTGAATTTTTATCACAGTTAATGGTAAGACAACTTTCCCCTCCCCACCCCCCCTAGGAGGGGATTATTTTCCTTCATTCAATATCTAGTTACCAAAAATAAAAATAAATGGTGATAAAGACACCGACACCAAGATATGAACAATATCCATCATTGAGCTATAAGACTTTAACTTTGTGGTCTTGCATTAATGATTTAGGAGATCATTACTATTTATTAGGCTTGGTACATCTTAGATACGAGTAGTATCATACCTTAAAGGAATCCAATTAATTTTTTGATCGTGTGACCTAGAATCTCATCAGAGTTAGATTTCGGGTTACTTTTATACCAAGGGAGAGTTGGTCTTAACCCTTATAAGTCCCAAGGTACACATCAAGCTACCATACGAGGAAAGAGTTGAAAACGTTCATTCCAATCAAAAATAACCAAATCTTCTATGGTGATAACGGCAACAATAATCAGCTGCAAAAGGGATTCTGCAGCTTCGGGCTGCAAAAGCACCCTCACAATGCCACATGAGCAGAAAGGGCAGGGCTGCTTGTTCGCCTGACATGGTGGGGCCCACCTGAGCTGTACTGCCCGTGCCCTTTCTGCTCATGTGGCACTGTGAGGGTACTTTTGCAGCCCAGGCTCCAAAACCCCTTTTGCAGCTGATTATTGTTCGTGATATCCGGATTTGGCAAATCCTTTTATCACCCCAAAGGTTACCATGTGTCCATTTTGACACTCCTTAACCCTAGTTAAGATTCACACACCTTGGGTTCACCCAACCATTCTTGGTTTTTAGAAAAAAATATTAATTTGTGATAATAAAAAAAATGGGCATGTGAACCCTAAGAGTGGGTAAATCTTAACTAAGGTTAAGGAGTGTTAAAAGTGACACATGGTGACCTCAGGGGTTCTCACTCCCCCATTGGAGCTAGCCCCGCACAGGTTTACCCGGACTTAGCTGGTGTGGCGGGTTGCAGGCTCATGTTTCACCCTCGGGGATTAATCCTGACCCAAAGGGTTGGGAACACCCCGAGTTCCAAAAAAAAAAACCTCAGGATTATAGTGTGTGTGTTATTGTATTTCACTAAAAACTCATGATTATAGAGGCAAGATGTATGAATAATTTATAATTATTTTATCATTTTATGTATGTTTAGTGTGTAGATCCTATATTATGCCATATTGAATCCACGAGATTTCTTATCTGACCACCCCTCGTACCATACAATCAAAACATCAGGACCCACCATTTGATACATCATGAACCATTGTATCATAAGCTAAGTAATCAAGCCAAACCATTGAATTAAGAAAAAAAAGTTGGCTCCATAATTACATCTGTGATCAAGTCAACCGGATCATGGGATTAAATTGGCTTTTGATTCTCCAAAGGACTTCATTCCACAACATTACTGGGTCCCTCTACAAACAACATCGCTACATACACGACCCGTATTTAATAATATGGGTTTATTTAGTGATGTTTATTCCAGGCCCAGTATAAAAGCCCCCAAAGGGAAAGCCCAAAATTCAGAAATGCGTATATGCCTTTGTCTATGTCGGTATCAAAACTCAATTCAAATGCTCTCACTTTCTCTCTAAAAAATCACCGACGTCCCTCCAAAGTCCGAAAAGTTCTTGCTAGTCCTTCACCACCACGAGCAGTCAAAACCATGGTGTGAACAATTAAACCAGAGTCCCATGTTTTTTGCATCAGAATTTTCCTTTTTTAAAACCAAGAACATCTCTATATTAATGCAAAAAAGATTGCACCAGGAAGACCGACTAATTCAATGGCGGCGCTTCAACTTTGAATTCCAATCTGTTTATATGTCCAGCCTTTGTTTTGAAGTAAGCTTGAAGGGTCGTTGAGAACTCGGCAGAAAACAAACTGGGTAGCTGTGATTTCATCGGAATATAGGCGAGGATTGTTATATGTGGGAGTTGAAGGTGGCGAATCAACGTGATTCCGGCGAGTATGTTAGGTTTCCGGCGAGAGGTGATGAGAGAGAAGGACCCTCTCAGTCTCAGTCTCAGTCTCCGGCACCACAAGAGGATGTTACATCAATATCTGTAGCATCGATGTTTTATGGTTACAGTGGTGGTAGTGAGATGTCAGAAATGGTGTCAGCACTGAGCCGTGTTGTTTCTGGTAATCATGAGAGGAGTAGTGGCTCTCTTGCATCAACAACTACACCATTTGTTTATGGGAATTCTTCAGCTTCAGCTTGGCCTTCCTTGTCCTACTCTTCTTCTTCTTCTTCTCCCGGTGGGGGTCAAAAGAGAGTGCGTGGAGAAGAGAGTGGTGGTCAGTTGTCTGAATCTGAATCCCTTCTGAAGGCTTATAGAGGGTTTGCTGAATTCACAGCTTCACAAGGAGAATCATCAGGCGCAGGTGTCACAGGTTGGTTGTAACTTTTAAATCAAGAGAAGAAGAAAAAAATTATTATTTAATTTTGTTTTTCCGAGACTTCTAGGCTGCTTGTCCATCTAATGGGTTTTTTTGATCCCTAGACATGCCCCTACCTAGGTGGGGATGCATGCCCTTAATTAACCAACCTTTGGCCAAAAAAAACAAAAATTTCTTAGAAGTTTAAGCTTCTGTGATCTTAGCTTCTAAAAGGGAGCTAAAGAATATGGATTTTTTGTTTGGGTTTCTTCTCATTTAAGCTTCTATATTGCATGTACTAGACATGAACAGTAGTGAATATCTATATATATATATATAACAGAACTTAAGATATATGATGTTTTAGCTCTGCTTGTATATATCTTCCTCTACAGTAAAAGAAGAAGGTAAAAGTGCTGTAACTACCACTACCACTACAACTACAACTACAGCTGCAGCAGATAAAAACACATCTTCTGGTGGAGAAGAGACAAGAAGAAGATACAGAGGAGTGAGACAAAGGCCATGGGGAAAATGGGCAGCCGAAATAAGAGACCCCCACAAAGCTGCGAGAGTTTGGTTAGGGACATTCGACACAGCCGAAGCTGCTGCAAGAGCTTACGACGAAGCTGCTCTGAGATTCAGGGGAAATAGAGCAAAACTCAACTTCCCAGAAAACGTAACACTCGGTCCATCTCTACCCATTTCTCCACCGACCCAGTTGACGATTTCCGATTCTCCACCAACCCTTTTCCCAGTTTCTCCATTGCCTCACCAGTTTCTCCAATCTCAAGCTCTTCATCCATTACTAAGCTCCTCTGATATTACAAGGGATTATATAGAATATTCTCGCTTACTTCAAAGCTCTGGTGAATTTCAAAGACAACCCACTACTCTATTAGAACATATGTATTATTCCTCGTCATTGCGTCCTTCTCCTTCACTTCCCTCCTCCTTTTCTTCTTCTTCGTCTTCGTCTTCTGGTTTGTTTCCTCTGCCTTTTGGCCATCAGCAAATGGGTGGTTATTTCAGGCCACCGGAAAACCAAGGTCAGGGTGGTGGGTCAGGTTTTCCGGCGCCTTCGTGGACAGATTCCGGTCATTATCCACCTTCTTCTTCTTCTGGTTGATTCCATAAATTTTGATTTTATTTTTTTTAAAATATATATTTTGTACTTGAAATTTGTTTTGTTCATCGTTTATGATTTTGAAGTGCTTTGTAAGGTTTGCATCGATTAGATTATTATACTATAAATTAAAGAAGAGATAAAAACAGGGGAAAGAAAAAGAAAAAGAGAAGAAAACAAAGAAGTTGTATGTTTAGTTCTGGATCTTAGGTATGATGTTTACGTTCTTCCAATCATCGAATGAAATATGTATAAAACGTCAGCTTCGCGTAATTGTCTCTTCTTTTGCCTACCGATAGAGATTAGTTTTTCAAGATTATCCTATCCTCTTTTCTATTAATGGCTTCTGGTTCTTTCTCAATAGTGAATTGACAAAAATGCCCTCCCATTCTCTAATTTTTATATATAGTACCTGCAACTATAAGTTAGCTGCCTCGTAATCAGGAGCGATGCAAACGGCGAATTTGCACCCAACCAATTATATTTTAATAATGTTTTTTTTTTTTTGTTTTTTTGTTGTTGTTGGAGGGGGAAAGAGAATGTGCGGTCTACATGTTGCCATGTGCTCTTCCATTTAATCTTGGCTTTTAGAAAGGAAAAAAATTAATATTAAATTAATTAAGTTTAACCATAGTTAAAAGGGACAAAATGAGAAAGCTTCGAATGTAAAGTAAGCTAATCACTACGTTTTTTTTAATAGGAAAATAATCTCCTTACGGCAAGGAGGGGAGAAGGTCTTCCCACCTTTTTTTTTTTTTTGTCGCATGTTCCTTTTTACTTTCTTTTAACTGTGGTGAAGATTCATTAACCCTAACCCTATGTTTAGTTGTCTAGAAAATAAGTGAAAACATGAAAAAAAAAAAAAAAAAAAATTTGAATTTCTAATACAATTCTTAATTGTACTTTATCCAATTTTTTTTTCTTTTCTCTCTTTTCACTTATTTTATCGACAACCAAACAGATGGTAAAGGTTAAATTATTTAACCTTAGTTTTTAAGAAGAAAAAAAATAATCAAAAGGGATAAAAATTATTAACCGTAGTTAAAGGGGCTTTTTGAGGGCGAAGATGTATAGTCTCCTCCTCGCCCTGGAAGGCCAGGATTATCGCTCTTTATTTTGTGCTCTTGAGACCTTTTTTTATAGGAAAGTTATCATGTAACGCACACCCAGTCAAGACCTAAGGGAGCGGATAAGGTGTCATAAGGGTAAATTCAAGCAACCATTCCAAAAGGGTGTATCTTATAGAAGGTTGATAAACCCTTATACATCCCTGTGAAGTCACTTCCCACTCGCTTGCAATAAATAGGACAAGTAAAACTTGGCAACAATAGTTTTTGTAGTCCAACTTGACTATAAAATGAGAAGGTGGTATATAAGGAAAAATGTTATATCAACACTTCTCAAAAACATCAAATTTGATTGATATCTCATTTATTGTTTTTTTCTTAATTGTCTGCGTCCATTGGTTCTTGGTATTCTTGACTACAAAGACGCTAAGTTTCACTCAAACAGGACTAGGAGCAACCCATTTTATGCGCGTGGCACGGTTCGGCCAAGTAGTAGAGACATACAACATCAAGAGGGATAGGTAGTCTTCGGAGCGTAGTTGTTGTCAAGTTATGTGCCTCTACAACTGCAGATCACCTTCTCACTGAAAATCTGACATTTGGTAGCCTTCTTATATATGTTTCTTTTGTATCCTCAAGCCAAATGTGAATATCTGAGTTTGCATTGCTTCCTCTTTCTTGTAGATACTCTGTGATGACATGAGCATCACCTTCAATTATAGTATTTTGTCAACTCTCTCATATCCAAAGTCAATTAGAAAGAACATGGTATGATAATAGTTCCCACATGCTCTAGTTTTTCGTCAATATGAAGTAGCACCGTCTAAATTTATTTTTATCCAATTTTTTTGGAAGCGACACCCATATGCAAGCAACACCACACCCTGCATAAGATCTTCCCTCTAAATTTGTTGTGACGACACTTCTATGGCAAATTTTTGAACAACTAATTATGTTCGGAATTGGCACTCGAACCTCGATTCATTTCTTGCTTTCTAAATTGCTTATAATAAAGATATACCAAGAATTATAGACTTAGAAGAGACTTCCTTCTTTATGTTTGAATACCAATTTTTCCCCTTACAAAAGCACATTCAATGAATAAATATGAAATTGACTCTTCTTTTCATCCACACATTTTTTCTTGGGTAAGGGGGTGTCCCAAACCCTTTGAGGCAAAGGACTAGTCTAATCAGGTGTTTGCACTGACCTACTCAAAAATTTTCCTACAAGGCCAGGAAAAATTTGGGGTGTATTTGAGCCAAGTTACACCGAGCTTAGCCAAGCTCGAGCACGGCTTGAACTGTTTCAAGCAAGGCTAGAGCTCTACTCAACCTCAAAAATCTCGGCTTGAAGCCAGCTTGAATTGATTCATGCTCGAGTCGAGCTCGGCTTGATATATTAAAAACTTATTTTTAAATAAAGATATTAATATTATAATTAATATATCTATATTATATATAATATTCGAACCAAGACGAGCTCGAGCCGAATCAAACAAGCCTTAGCTCGAGTTCGGCTTGAACACATTTCTAGCTAAAAAAAAGAGCTTGACTCGACAATTGATCAAGCCAAATAACAAAGCTTGAACTTGGCTTGATCGAGCCGAGCCTTCAAGCTGGCTCGGCTTGGATACACCCTTAGGGTAAATCGAGGAGAGGGAGTTGAACACAAAACCATTAGGAGCAAATCTAGGATGTTAGCCAAACTTTCGTACACACGACACATAGGCTTAATAGCATTTTTTTTTTCCATGAATTACGGGGAATGTGAAGATGCTATAGTCTCCCCATAAAAGATCATGGTCTGAATTTTTTGATGTTGAATGAGCATGTTCTCTGACAATTTCAATATTGCACGCCAAGTGGTATGCTGATCTTATTTAAAAATGACCATTTTCTTTGTACCATACCCATCCATCTGGTCGATTAGATATGCTTGACTGAATCGGCATTATAGCTTCAACCTCCATTGGAAAAGAAGATCGATGTGAGTAGTTCCTTATTCCACTCAGTACAATCTTGGTTTCTTTTATCCCAAAAATGGTCTTTAAACTTGGTATAGTAGTTATGATATTATTATATACTAGCGGGTGGCATGTGCGATGCACGTGAGAGCGAGAGGAAGGAGTTAACCACAATTAATAGGAGTTAAAAGGGATATGTGTTAACCCGTAGGTGCGATTGAACTCTCCTCGAGTTTAATCGTGATTGACTGTGATTCTATTCCTTAAATAAATAGATGAGCAAGTGGTAATTTGGGAATTAAAATAAAACATTAAATCAAAGTTTTATTTTATATAAGGATAGTTTGGGAATTTCGGAAAAATCAGGCTACACCTCTCGCATTATAATAGTAAAGAAAAGAAGATAATATTGAACAATTTGACAAGGTATTATATATGATGGTCACCAATTAAAAAATAAATTATGTATTATGATGAATCGAGTAAGGGGAGCCTCATGGGTTGATGGGTCGTGACAAAAAATTTTATTTCCCATTTCAAGCTATTCTTGCTAGCTAGTTGCCCATAGATAAGACTCAATACAATTATATGATGGAGTGACCCCACCCTATTTATTTATTATTAATTTTATTATTTTGGGGGAGGGGGAATGACCCTAATTAGAATGGCTTGATCAATCCACTTCCTTGTGATTAGTCTACTACGTATGTATCCTTGCATTAGAGCTACATAGTATATTTACCGTGAACAAATTTAAAAAAAAAAAAAAACCCCAATGGCGATACACAAATGAGAAATACTGACTAGTGACTTGACATTAAGTGTTTTTTATTGGGGAAATACTTAACTTACTGCCGTGGTAGACTATCTAGTCTAATGTACAGTCCTCATTGGTCATTTGCCTCCTTTTTACCACACATCAACTGTAGTTAAAGATTCACTCACTTCTATAGTTAAGCAATCTAAGTTTGATTTTTAAAAAGCAAAAAACTAAAAATATATATTTTAATTTTCTTAAGCTTAACCATAGTTAAAAGAGTGTTACAAAAACATGGCCATGGCATTAGATTACCTATTCTAATGCGGGATGTGCTAATTACTCCCCTTTTTTAGCACATACTTGATGAAAGTTGAAAGTTGTGATTTTCAATACACTAAAATTGCATAATAGGATTTATATTCATGACAATGACAACTCTAACTCAGATGGTGAGGTGTGCCCCTTTAATGAGGGTGGTTTGGGGATAAGTCATAGGGAGGGAAGCTAACCCTAGCTAGTACCTACTATAAGTAAATAAATTATGCCTTAGACCAAAAAAAAAAAAACATGTTGAGCGGAGAAGTGTGCATATTTTATCGATAGGGTGTTAGTAGGCTGAATATGGGTCACAAAAATCTATTGTAAATAGGCAGGCTTGGGCTGCCTATTCAAAATTATAAAAAATGCAATTCCCCGACCAATTGACACCCTGGTTAGAGATGTGACAAATATTCACGGTTTGCATTGTATCCAATGTTATACAAAAAATCAAAATAAAAAATATGAAATGACGGGGTTCACTTATGCTTTTTTTGTATATGTTTATTGAACTTTCTTCATTTCAACTCCATGCGAGTCGTGTCCTTCCTTATTAGACTCAGACGGATATCACTATTAAGTTGATCCAATTAAAATTAATCAATATTTATTATTAGGAATGTTGACCAATAAAAGGTCAGATTGGATATTTATTCAATTTAAGTCCACATAGGAGACTATTCTCATTTGGGTGTGTCACACATGTTTACCAACCTAATTTATAGCCTTGGATTACCCATAAAAACAAAAATAAAGTCTAAAGCATTGCATTGTATCCAATGTCATACAAAGAAAATAAAATGACCCATAGTCTCATTTATGTTATGCCTTGCATCGTGTTCGTATATGTTTATTGAACTTCCTTCACTTCAACCTGTGAGTCGTACAATTGTTGGTCTCCAATGGATACCACGATAAAGTTAGTCCAAATACAATTATTCAATATTTTTCTATTAGGATGTTGAAAAATAGAAGATCCGCACCACAACCGTTTGCTCCAATGATATGGTTTAGCCTCTCTCATGAGAGAGGCCGTAGGATCTAATCTCAATAGAAATAAATGATATGCCAAAATAAAGATCCGCTGGGGTATATTTTAGTTTGACTCGCCATAGAAGACCATTCTTAATTTCATTTATAGTATTGGATAACAAAAAAAAAATTTGGATTACCGAAAGTCACCAGGTTTTTCAATTTTTATTTTTTTTTTAACTTGGGTTGTCCTTGGGACTAATCCCCGAGGATGTGACGTGAGCCCGCAACCCACCGGCCCCAAAGGGAGAGTGAGAAGTCAAACCTAGGACCTTTCACTTCATGAGACGTACGGCCCGAAACAACTTATCCAACCCCTTGGGGTTAGGTTTACAACTTATCCAACCCCTTGGGGTTAGGTTTTCCAAGTTCATTTCATTTATAGTATTGGATTACCGGAAAAACAAAAATTGTTAAAATCTAAAACTTGAAGATTAGTTATATTCCAAATTAGGAAGGGCATTTTTGACCAAGGAAGAGAGAATGGATGACGTAGAAGATCAGGCCAGGACTTTATGTTTTCTAGTATTATTTTAGGGTTTGAATCTATCTTTTTTGGTAACTTTGATTGAAGTTTGCGTCTCAGCGAAGAATACTTCCCTCTTTTCTGAATCTATCTCTATCTCTAGACCCTTTCAACGTCATTGCCTACGTGGAAGCCCACGTGACTCAAATCTTATGTATTCCTAAAGTAGAGGGATGGGATTTGATGCGCCGATAGCCAGACCAAAACCTTCGGATGATGGTTTTCATCTGACATGTGGTGATAAAAAAGGGAGAACTCATTTTATTTTCTCCCTCTAAGTTTTTGACTTTTCTCTATTCGATATTCCCCTCATTTTTATCGCCACATGTCCCACATTAACCCATCACCGATGGTTTTGGTCGGGCTATGAGACCATATCCCATCCCATGAAAGTAAACAAGTGCTACTGGCACGTGTATAGCTGCACAGGTAAACGAGGAAACGTCAATATCATGTACGTCAGACGTATATATTTGATGGTAACCTAACTTTTTTTTTACACGTGCCTTAAAATAGTTGTGCACAATTCCAAATTTTTCCTGAAATCCAAGTTTTTTAATCTTTTTATTTCTAAATGATGGAAGGTATAGTTTGCATCGATTTTCAAAAGGATTATTGTTAAATATAAAGATGATGGCCTCGGATTCTCTTGCTAAGCAAAGGCTCCTCTGGGCAACCACTGAATAAGGGACATGTGATCGGAGAAATCATTTCAAGGGATCTATGATTTTAACTTTTTCACACATTATTTAACACATGACTTTAAAATGATGAGATAAAGAAAGAGAGATATCAAGTGGGGAGAAGGCAAAATCATGGGGAGAAAATGGAATGACTTCTCTTTTTATCACCACATGTTCCCCTTGTGGTTGCCTGAGACCACCTTTCTAGCTTCACCAAAGACAATTCGAGGACGCCCTTAAATCGGACTCGGATTCTCTCTGGGTGATACCACCAAAAAATGGTCTTGAGTTTACATACAATAGGCAACCTGGTGATAAAAGGGGAGAGTTCATTTCATTTTCTCCCCGTGATTTTGACTTCTTTCCACTTGATCTCTCTCCCCCTTTTTCTAACACACTTATTGCCACATGTCTAATTGAGTGGAGAAGTTAAAATCATGGGCCACATTATTTTGACTTCACCACTTGTCGCCTATTGCGTGGTAGCCTGAGACACCATTTTCTGGCATCAGCCAGAGAGAGAATCCGATGCCCCTTAAATCACCCTTCCATGAGGGTATTTATTGGCTAGATGTAACTATAAACCATTTGATGCATCCAAAGCCTCCTCAGCCTTAAGAGAATGACCACTAAACAGATTAAGAGCAGCGTGTTCAAACAAGGCCTACTCAACCTCCCTCAAGAGATTGGCCATCTCATACAGAGAATAATAATAATAATAATAGGGGTGTCAATGGGCTAAGCTTGGGCTTGCATTTTTGTGATTATTGAATAAGCCAAGCCCATTTACAAGAGGTTTTCTTGGCCGGAATTCCGCCAGTGGACACCCCAAATAATATGTTTCTTTTCCCTTTGTTCTACATAAAGCGGATGAGATTTTGTTTGGCCCTCACTGATACAAAAACCATCTGGCCCCCATCCCACAAGTCAACACGTTTTTCTTTTAATACCCCTTGACTGGTTAAGATTAAGGCTGTCAATGGGTCAGGCCAGGGCAGGGCCTAGATCTTACCAGGCCTGACCCTCATTCAGTGGGGTGAGGCCTTAGGCCAGTCCTAGCCCTCAAAGGGCCTGAACTGGCTAGGCCCAAGCCCTACCCTCAAGGGCCCGGGCTAGGGTCGAGCTAGGCCAAAAGAACAAGAAAAAAATTGTGCTTTGGCAATTTTTTGTCTACATTGATTGCTAATCTAACATACAATTCTCCTCCTTTACTCAGGGTTGGGACCAACAATACAATTCACACGTTCAAAGACTAACATGACTGAGTTTTAGTACCGTGAGATTGTTAGTATTAGTGCACTCCTCAATTGTTATCATTAAATTGTTAGTATTAATATTCTCATATTTTATTTAAAAAAAGTTTTAACAATTTGCAAATAATATATAACAATAAAAGATGATAGAAAAAGATAGCACTATTTAGTTTGTTAAACATACACAGTAAGTCTTAGCATTAGACTTTTTTTATAAATAAAAAAAGGAAAAACGTTACAAAAAGTTATCAAGTTAGAAAGACTAGAAAGACATTATAATGTTGGTATGTTACACATACACAAAGTAAGGATTAGTCTACACTCTAAATGTGATACCATATATAATATAATAACTTAACACTTGTAATAATCTAAGGCTAAGACTTGTATGTACTATAGGCTAAGACTTGTATGTACTATTGTAGTCACGTTTTTCTTCTTTTTGTTCTTTAATCTAACTGCACTAATCTAATAATCTATCGATACCAATCGAGAGTGGTGGTAATTTATCCAACACCACTATAAATTAAACCTAACATAATCTAACCCCCTATTATAATATAAGTGTGTATAAGGCTAGCAATCATCATCTTGCATTGTCGATCCTAAAGCCCAAATAAAGGAGGGCTGTATGTCAAGTAAATAGTAAATGTCCGACAAATTGCTAAAACATGATAATAGTTTTTTTTGTTTTGGCCTTGCCTTGACTCTTTAGGTTAGGGCTTGGGCCTAGCCAGTCCAGACCCTCTAAGGGCTAGGGCCAGGCTCGATAAGACAGGCCTGGCTGTAGCTATAAGGGCACAGATTGATACAGAGCATACAGTAGTCAGTTCATAAACCATTTGGAATGCAATGGTAGATTACCAAATAGTCAGACAACGAGAAGGTTGTCAGAAACCGGAGGGTACTAATTCAAACACCTAATCAGATTCTGTACAAGGATCAAAAGCTATACTAAAGGACCTCCAATTGAATCCCTGATCAGAACCAACCAATTAGATGTTTGTATCAATGAACGAATGATCTAAGACAGATTCTCCCACTTCAGTTTGGTTCATGTCCTACAGATGAGGGAAAAGCACGACAGTAACAGTTACGCCAGGGTCATGTCTAGCCAAAACTGACGGCAACACCGGTAAAAAGAAACATGTCG
This sequence comes from Tetracentron sinense, assembly GCA_015143295.1. NCBI lineage: Eukaryota > Viridiplantae > Streptophyta > Magnoliopsida > Trochodendrales > Trochodendraceae > Tetracentron > Tetracentron sinense. Next base: position 25,391,385 of record CM026556.1, read on the forward strand.
TGGCCTGTGGCCCACCTAAGAAATAATCATTTGATCTATGGCAATATTAGCAAGTCCCAGTGCCACTGAATATGAAGTTGCGCCCCTATACAGTAAGGGCTTCAGGTTCACCTGCACTGAATATGAAAATAAACACCAAGGCAAGGAATTCAAAGTTACCAAACTGTTCGAATCTGCAGATGTCAAAAGATACATGATTACATGGTTCCAGATCAGTACATATAACTTTATCATAGAACGTCAGCTCCGTTCATTTAATCCCTAAATATGTAAGTTTCCACAACATATTCTAAAAGAATAATAGGATTAACCATAATAAAACCCATGGTATCCTTTTTAATCTGTATTCTGATTATTTAATTCGATGCTTGTAGCCCACCACTACAAATATATGAAAACATCATAAACATAAGCTATCCGTATTCAACCCATCCACATCCCTATTATTCACAACAAAACCAGAAATTTAGATGTAATAATGATGAAAATCTGACCACCAAACACAAGGCATGTCAGTAGACTGAGAGATGGGCTAATCCCAAGTAACACAATTAAATTTCAATGAAGCAGAAATAGGGGAAACAAGAAAAGCGTACAATATCTTTCCACTGCTATAAAAAAAAATCTCATTTTGATCATGGTAGTTAGTCAGTGGTAATATTTGCAATGGTAGTATACATCATTCTCAAATTCAGATCAGTTTTACGAGACATACCCGAGTTTTCTTTTACCATAGCCACTGCGCAATAATTGACCAACAAGAGAGATTTTTCGAAAGAACTAATAACGCATGCCTGACCAACCACAACAACGAAGACTTAGTTGTAATACTGATCAAACCCACTCAGCCCACAAAGTAATACCAGATTCAACCTGCAAGAATTGGATCAAAAGAAGTCTCATCTCTAAAAATTCATTTGGCCCGTGGGTGGGTGGGTGGGTGGGTGTGCGTATGGGTGTTTGTTTGTGTGTGTGTGTGTGTGTGAGAGAGAGAGAGAGAGAGAGCTCTACTTGCAATTGGTGATATCAGCTATTTTAATCTTTCAAAGCAGCTTTGTGAACCATGGTTTCCTTGTGGATTTGGTGGCAACTCTTCTCAACAAGATCAAGCAGCTTCTCCAAGTTCATTGCCCACAAGTTGAGAATGTCGTTGCTATCCTTCGCTGTTTGGAAGCAAACAATTCCCAACGGCCTGTCAATCTTTGAAACAAGCGACTTGGAGACTACCATATCAGAGAGATGCTTCTCGACTTCCTGAAATGGAAAAAAAAATATAATCGTATGAATAAAGGGTTGTGGAACTATACTGCCAAAGACACAAAATGGATTGAACTACACTCTCGTATTTTTTTCATTTTTTCCTTCAGACTATTGACTCATCAATGCCAATTATGAAATTCATACAGACCTGGCATCAAGTCGAGACATTAGTACAACTGGGACAAGAAGAAAATATCGTTATGATGAACCCTAAAAACTTGAGTAGAGATGCCTTGCCAAGGAGATGAGCTAAAAGAAGCTGCCACTTCTGATTTTGCTTACAAGATGTGATTAAGTGCACCAACTGTGACTTGCACTACTTAACAGCTATGCAGTCGAGAAGGCAATACTTATTGGATTATATACAGCATATTCTTGGATGTCTGGTATGAAAAAGGGGCCTATCAAAATACAACAGCAGCAAGCATCAAAAGTATGGGAGCAAGACAACTACGAGGTACAAGGCCTAGTCGCAAAGGAAATAAAAACAATTGGTCTCAATCTATTTGAGATGGTGTAATTCTATGATCTTCTTTACCTTTTCACATGGTAACTAAATTTTATCAAAAGATAGCAAAATTAGAGAATAGGATGTCCCATATAAATCAGTTAACTCATTAGCAAGTATTCAAATCATGCCCCAAGTCTAGAATACGAATATTGAACTTGCAATACGCCAACGTCCTTTGGTTTTCCTAGGTTGATGCAATAACTAAACATGACGCCAAATCTCTCGGTATGAAAACACGATTCCATATAAAAGTGCATACAAGAACAATATTATCTACAGACTCGTCTTGTCTGACAGAAATGGCCATTTCAAAAAACCTATGACGTCGCACCATGACTATCTCTAATTCTTTTCATAGCAATCCAAAAGTCAATACCAACAAGAGATGTAAGTTCAGACCAAAATCCCAAGACTAAATAAAAGCACATGCTACCCACTACGTGACATTGACATGCCATTTGTTGAAAATTTTATGTTGGATCTGCAGTCTCATCCACAACAATCCTAATTAACCACATATCTGGCATCAGTTCTTTTTTTGGTGTAGCTTTCAGCTATAATTACTACATTGTTTATATAGAATTGCCGTTTAAATTGTTCTAATAATGTGTATTAATAAATTCCCTTGGGACATGTTCGGTTTGGTTTTGCAAACTGTTTCTGTTTTAACCCTTAACATGCTTTGGTATAAAAACACATTTGGCAACACATATAGGCCAAAATAAGCAAACTTTGTCTTAGTTTTGTCGGTAGGCAGATACGGTGCATTCGAACACGTGACCTCAAGGTTACATTCTTTCCAGCAAAACCTGCAAAAAGCATGGGCAAGCGCTTCGTGAAACAATTTTAGGGGAAAAAAACAGGGTCTATCTCCGAATAAGTAGTAAACGGCGTCTTTATATGCCATAGTGTTTTTGTAAGTTGCCAACCAAACACGTTTATGAGTATGACAAACTAGTAAGCTGCACGTGAGAGAGGGATGAGGGAGAGAGTGGGAAGAGTGACCGACGCTAGTGTGACCCACATGATGCATTGTGTGAAAGGGAGAGAAACGTGTTGACCTTTGGGTAACTCAAGGAGAGTTCAATCGCACCCAAAGGTCAACATGTACCCATTTTTTCCCCTCTTAACTGTGGTTAAGATTCACTAACTCTTACGGTGTAACCATCTAACCTTAGTTTTTAGAAAAAAATAAAAATAAAAAAAATAACCAAAGGGTTAAGAAATTTAAACCCTACGATTATTTTAAAAAAATATATTTTAAAAAACCAAGATTACATTGTTAAACCCTAAGGGTTAGTAAATCTTAACCATGGTTAATAAGGATTAAAAGGGACACGTTAACCTAATAATTTCTAAAAACCAAGATTAGATTGTTGAACTCAAAGGGTCAAAATATCTTAACCATGGTTGAAGAGGGTTAAAAAGGACACATGTTGACCTAAGGGTGCGATTGAATGTGGGTGCAATTGAACTCGAGTTCAATTGCGATTGGTTGATTCGCTCTCTGTAAAGGAGAGGGAGTGGGGTGGCAAAAGGGAGAGATAATGAGGGGGCGTGGGAGAGAGGGGAAGGGATGAAATGACGTGAGTATAGATTGATTGAGACTTGGGACAGAGAGGGAAGGATGAAATGACGAATCTATCCTTGCAAAATTTTCAGCCTTTTCAAAACTTTGTTTTGCACCCTTATTTATATTCGTTACATGTAGGGATATTTTAGGTATTACATTTTCAATCAACTTCTTGAACACCCAGTCATCCTCTTTATAATAGTAAAGAAATGCTTTTTGGTCATTAAAATACTTTAAACATCAAAAGAATCCAAACCAAACACGTCCTTAATAAATTAAGTCAACTGTGCATGCATATTGCATGCCCATTTGTCGGAATCATTGTCTTAAGATCTAAGAAGAAAAGTCTATTGAGAAATTTACCTTTAGTTCTATGAAAGAAGAAATATATATATATGATCCGAAAGTTGATGATTCCGCCATCACTTACAATTGTAAGACAAATCTTCTTCTTTACAAGTGTGCGTAATCCCAACTTTTTTAGCCACGCAACAAAAAATGTTCCGTCATTCCAGTAAGTGTTTTAAAAAGCGTATGAGGCTTACATGTGGCACACGCCTCATGCCTTAAAGCTCACTTTATGTCTATGGTGTACATTCATATATTAACTAAAATTAGATTTCTAGCCACATCTGAGACTTGAATGTCATTTTTTAAAAAAAATTTGTTATTTGTTTCAACTAATTTTTATAGTATTTCATGTGTACACATGCGCCCACACGAACTCACATAATGTATACTAATACAAATATATATATAAATCTCTCTCTCTCTCTCTCTCTCTCTCTCTCTCTCTCTCTCTCTCTATATATATATATATATATATATATACACACATATACCATAATCTTTCATTAACTTTTTACAATTTTTTTTTATATTTTATTTATTTGTTAAAATGAGAGAGCATGAAGCTTTTTGGTGAGGCTTACGGCTCACGCCATCACGTTTTACAGCCTATCAAGAGCAATACCAACACAAATCTCAAATATGCTCCTTTTTTTTTTATCAATCGATTGATAGGGGGGAGGGGGGGCTAAGTAATAATGAATTCCATAGAATAGTAAATGCAGTTCTCTACCGATCAAAAAAATATGCAGTTTTCTAGTACGAATTTTATATACCAAAGAATGCTCTAATGACAACGGCGTAAGAGAAGAGTACATAGACTGAAGATGCCAAATATGAATCACCAAAAAAGTTCAAAAGATTATAGGTTCAGCAGAAGCAAACCTGGACACTGAGGCACAGCAGCTCTGCAAGTCTCTTCAAGGTAATCCTTGAGTAATATTTTGAAATGACCAAGATGTTCTGAAAGCAAAGAATGTCTTGCAAATGAAAGGATTATCAAAAAGCTTTAAAAAAAAGTGAACAAGAACTAGGCCATTCAATTTGATATGCACGGGAACAATCACATGCTCAATAATTCTTTGTCTTAGATTTTCTGCTGCCTTGTCACCCAAAGAGCCTCCAAGCATATTCTTCTCATTCTCAAATTCTTCCCTATATGTTTCCCAAAGAGTTGTCCACTGAATCACCTCCATTGTGATTAGCTGTTTCAACAGCAATCTGAGATGGTACCGAACCGTAGGCAAGCATTAATTTCACATTAGATGACAAAATATTGAATAATTTCATAAAGCAGGAAAACCTATAAGAAATGCAATAGGACCATAAAGACCTACCTAAAATTTGGAATTTCAGAAAGATTCTTATCCTCCAAGGTGGAGTTAAGAAGGCTTGACTGCATTGGATCATGCGGTGACAAGACCAAATACCAGCAAATTTTCCTCAGGACCTACATGTAGAATATTGTCAAGACCGTCCCACAAGAGTTGGGAAAATGAACACTTCAGGAGCAGCTATTACCGGTATCCACTGCGCTTGATCTTCTTTCACAGATGGGATCTCATATATTGCCTTGTAGCTACGGCATATTTCAAGGTAATCATTGTTATGAGAGTGGTACCTACAAAGAAAAAAATCCAAATAAGTAGATGTCTGTTGTGGGCCTGTGGCACCAAATATAACCAAAAATCAAAGCTACAGCCACTTCATTCAGCATTCAGATTACATAGCTATTAGCCAAGGAAACAGTATTGACACCATGTTGTCGCGTTTAGGTTATGGTCCAAAAACTAGGGACTCAAACTCGATTGAGTCAATCAGTTGGGTAGCTACAAAGCTACAAATCTCAAGGTACCAAAATTAACATTGTTTTATCAGTGTTCTTATAAGTTATAACCGGACTGGGGTTCCAACCAATTAGCTGGCCGGTACGCCAGTTCAACTGATGGTCCGGTCTGTTTCGACCATGGCCCGCATTGACCTGCAGAAAAACTGTTAGATAATGGTGTTTGGTGACTTTGGTCACCTTTTTATGGCCAGTTAGTTGGACTGGGTACCACTTTTAACGGTTCAACCGGCCGGTTCTTATGGTTCTTAGATTTAGGGACGGATTTCAAAATATCCTGTTTTAGAGGTTTTAAAAACTGGTTGACCTACCGGTTCCCGGTTGTACCAGTTTGACCTTGAATCATTCTTCACACCACTCATGAACTCATCCACATCTTGCAAGATCCAGCTGACAAATGAAATCCTTGAAGCAAAGAGGAAATACCCATAAAACCCCTAGACGAGAAAGGAAATGTTCTCAGATCCGTCTAGCAAAGGAGCAATGAAGCAACAAATGGTCAACATCTTCCTTATCAGTCAGAAAAAGAAAACATTTGTTTGCCAACCTTCAACATTTCTTCTTTAAATGGTCTAATAACGATCTTGTCCAAAGTTGCAGCCTGGAGGAAGAATGCAATATATATATATATATACTAGTAGAGACCCCGTGCGATGCACGGTAATAATTTAAGAATATCTAATATTAAATAATATTATTTATTTATTTAAATATTAAGTAAAATAGGAAAATAATAATTAATAAATTTTATTGTTAATAATATAAGTTTTTTTCAATGTTACCTGGTTCGCTCGGTTTGAATTCGGGTTTGCAATTCGCCACTCTAAAGTGAACCAGTTCGCTAGGGGTAGGATGAGATAGTTCGTTTCTCGGTTCGCTTAGTTCTTTAGTTTGGTTCGCTAGCTTGGTTCGCTTATATAATATTAATATATTATATATATATAGGGATGGGATCCGTAGACATATGCAATTTGACATATATGTTCACATATATCCACTACCCTACGATTTAGAGATCTAACGGTGGTAAATTAAACCACCCTTTTAAGTGAAAAGGGCATTTAAGGGAAGTTGAATGTCTTTTTAAACATCACGTTACCCTCTTTCCTGCATCTCTCTTCCCCTCCTCTCTCCTCTCTCCCTCTCTCTGATTCCGGCATCGGCGACCAATTTCAAAAGAGGGATTTCGACGGATTCCGACCCAATCTCAATCTCCACCTTGGCAAACAACTCAAAAGAGAAGTTCCGGCGGAATGAAGCTTCTTCTCTGACGATTTTCTGCCGAGACATGTTTTATTTTTTCTGTCTTCTCTGATGATTTCCAGACATGAATACAACCTAATCAAAGTATTAAGACGTCTAATCGAAGTATGCGACTGAATCAAGAATAGGGCATTTGGGACGAAATTGAATGATGGTCATGATTCGATCTATCGTGTGTTGGATTCTGTAGCATCTTTCTCATCTGGTGACCAGAGGCTGTTTTTTTTTTTTTGGTTAAGAACTAGAGGTTGTTGAGTGTTGACGTTGGTTGAAGAGGAGGTGGTGCCGAGTAGGGAAGGTGGGTGCATCCAGTTGTGAGATGCACGTATTTGAAACTATACAAGATTGAAAAGTGTGAGATGTAAGAGAAAAACATAAGCAAATCACCATAAACTATTAACGATGGATGCTTCAATCCAAGATAAGGTTGAACCTAGGGTTTAATCGAGTTGAGATAGAGAGGGTGGAGAGTAACCTGAAGTCACTCTTGTCTATATTACAGAGATTAATAACCTGGAGAGCGTGGTTGTATTGCTTGTATTTTCAGTTAGGGTTTTGAATGTCCATCTCCCTCTCTTACTCTCTCTCAGGTGTTTAATTTTGGAGCTTCAAAAGAGCTGTAAAACCACTTCTTCTAAGAGGGTACTGTTTGGTGATAGTTAAAATTGTGCTCCAGTAGCTCCAGCATTTTCTTAATCTAAGAGTTGAGATTAGATTAGGAATAGGATTACATGTAATGAGAGGGATTTGATATCAATAAAGTAATTATAGTTCAGACTTCAGACCCAAAAAAAAAAAGATTAGGAATAAGATTCATCAATATTTATAGCTATCCCAAAGTAAGAGTGTAGTCATTTCATATCTCAAAATTTCACATTAAGAGTTGTCATTTCAATTTGTAATTTAAGTATTTACCAATTAAGAATGCTTAAAATAAGGCCATCTAAATTTCGTGCTTAACATTTTTTAAAAAATTTTAACATAAATTCTTTTAGTTTCCTATATGGTGCACAGTTTTGAGTAACAATTGTTATATTTGTTTTATTTATGTTTGCAGTGTAGGATGGATACTTTGATTATTGAAAGTTGTAAGCTTTTGGATGAAGACGAGAAAAGTGATGAGATTGGAACATTATCGCCTCAAAATAAAAACATTGATTTAGCTGATAGTTCGACTCCAAATAAGGATGTCGAAAAAGTTAATGCGTCATATGTGGGGATGCTCTTCGATTCAATTGAAGAAGTAAAAACATATTATGAAGATTATGGTTGACGTAAGGAATGTTCAATTCGAGTTCGATCTTCAGACAAGACTCGAGAGCGAGTAGATGAAGTGACTGGAGTAAAATTTGTATGCTCGCGTAAAGGACATCACAAGAAGATGGTTGTAAAAGTTACTTCCGAAAACACAGGAAAAAGTTGTTATACGTTGAAATGTGGATGTATGGCCACTATGCGGATTATGAATCTAAACGAGCCCACTAAGTGGAAAGTTACAAAATTTTCTGACAAGCACAATCACAAGTTTGTCACTCCGCGAAAGAGGGTGCAAATGGGGTGTAATAGAAACATGTCTGAAAATTCAAAATCTCGACGAGATCTTGCATATTTCGACGAGACATCTCGATCTCGGAGGGTCCCGACATATCTAGACGGGGTATTATAAATTTTACAATTTTTCGGGAAATTTCGACCGAAATTTCGGAATATCGCACGATATTTCCGAAATTTCGGTCGAAATCTTTAAAAAAATTGCTACTAAGAAAAAAACCCAAATTTTTTTCGTTTTTTTTGTTACAGTGATTTTTTTTTCGTGAAACCCTATAGTGTTCACTTTTTCTAAAACAAAAAAAGAAAAAAAAAAAAAAGAGGAGAAAGAAGGAAGAAGAGAGGAGAAAGGAGGAAGAACATGTAGCTGTCGTCGCCATCACCGAGCAGTGACTGTCGGCGAGTCTCCTCTTCCCCTCTTCTCTTCTCTCCTCCTTTGTTTCTTTTTTTTTTTATTTGATGTTACGAATGGTTAGGATTAGCGATTGTAAAGTTATAACGGTTTTTTACGAAAAAGATCCTTAGTTATTCATTAATTACTAAAAGGTATTTATTTATAAATAATTTTCATTTTTAGATTATTTTTTTTTTAAGAGATCCCTCCTACATTACAATTTACACACTAATGATATTTTAAAAAAAAGTATTAAATAAGAGTGTTGGTAGTGGAGGCCTAATAATATTTCATAAATTAAAATTTACAAAAACTGCTATGTTTTTCACTATTTTTTTTAATTTTTACCTCCACGTGTGATATTGTTCCCTCAATATCAATATATCTTCGATATATTTTTTTCCATGATTCGAAATAACATGCGAAATCAAAATTTCGAACCTTGTGTCTAATGCAACGAAAGATCTAACAGACTTTTAGTAGAGAGAACTTGCAAGAATGTAAAGTTGCATCAATTTTTCGTGGGGATAAAATTTGATTTGAAGGTAGAGACTGTTGGAACCATTTGCAGGCAGTTAGGCATAGAGACTTAGAAGAGGGTGATGCACAATCAGTTCTCCATTATTTTAGAAAGAAGCAAACAGAGAATCCTCAATTCTTTTATGCAATCCAATGTGATGAAAATGAGAGAGCAACAAACTTTTTTTGGATAGATGCACGGTCAAGTATGACATATCAACACTTTGGAGACGTTATATTTGACAAGACATATAGGACTAATAAGTATGATATGCCATTTGCACCTTTTACTAGTATGAACCATCACTATCCATCCATTCAGTTTGGGTGTGCATTTTTGCAAGACGAAACCGAGGTAACATTTTCTTGGTTGTTTGAGACTTGGCTTGAGGCAATGAGAGGTAAGCCTCCAATATCTATTATCACTGACCAAGACTTAGCCATGGGAGCAGCCATCAGTAAGGTATTTCCCAATACGCATCATCGTTTATGTCTTTGGCATATTAATAAGAAGTTTGCTGAGAAATTATCGCACGTCTATGATAAAAAGTCAAATTTCAAGATTGATATGAAAAAATGCTTAAGCCAGACATACAATGTCGAAGAATTCAAAGACAAGTGGAAGGCCTTGATGGTAGAATACGATTTGGTAGAAAATGATTGGCTTTAACATCTTTATGAGATTAGATGATCATGGGTACCTGTTTACAACCGAAGTACATTTTTTGCTGACATGAACACCACGGGTCGTAGTGAGGGCGTTAATGCTTTCTTTGATAATTTTGTCTCATCCAGTACCAATTTAAGGGATTTTGTACTCAAGTATGACCAGGCATTGAAGAAAATAGTCGATAAAGAAGAAAGCAAAAATTATATATCATAACACAATAATAGAATTGTGGATAACAATAATTTGATATTGAAACATACGGCAAAAATCTATACAAGAAATATCTTTGAAAAGTTTCGGCATGAATTAGAAGAAGTCATCCGGTACAAAGTCGTAGAAGGTGAGAATGCTGGGGAATACCAAACTTATATAGTGAAGTCCAAGGTTGGTATATCCGAGGAGTTTATTGTGAAGTTAAAGTTGGACACTTATGATGGTATGTGTGGATGTCAACATTTTGATTTTACAGGACTACTTTGTAAACATATTTTAAAAGTGTTTGCTTGTTTTGATGTGGATGAGATTCCAACACAATTCATACTGAAAAGATGGATGCAAGAAGCCAATAAGGCTAGGGTTGTGGGCACAGATGAAATAACATGCATGATACACAAAGCAGTTCAGACGCAATGAGACTTAGCCGTATTTGTCGAATCTCAACCCAAATGGCATGTGTCGCTTCAAAGTCAGAGGAGGCGTACAAAATTGTCGTTGATACAATTGAGGAGCTATTCATATCAAAGTGCGAATGCGAAAGATAATATTGATGAGTTTCCAACGGTGGCTTCCAAACATACAAAGGGTAGGAAAAAGGATGAGAAGGGGAAAGAAAAGATTAGGAAAAACATTAGCTCTACTGGTAGATTTAAAACTGGCATTGAAATGGCATGGATAAAAAGAAAAGGAAATGCGCTTTATGTAAAGGATTGGGACACGACAAACGAATTTGTCCAGAAAACTCGAAGAGAAGGAAAATCGAATTGGGTCAATATACTCTAAGCACTGTTTCTTCTTTCATATTTAATTAATTTAGGAACCCACTTTGATTCAATTGTTTGACATTATATGAAGGCAACCTGACAGCTTGATTTTTTTTTTTTAGATGAGGCTGTTGGCCCAAGGGAACTTATTTGATGTATAGGATTGTAGGAGAGCTCCATTCATACACCATCACACCTGGAACACCCCAGGTATAATGAATTGAACTCCTTAATGGTTGCATAAGCCCGTTTTGAGGTGTCTGTGGGTGAAGCTTCATGGGTTGTGGGTGTGTGTGTGTGCACGTGAGTGTGTGAGTTCCTTTCATTTGCCTGTAGCATTGCCTTAAGGTATTGTTACCTTGAATACAAAAAAATAGTTGCATAAGACTTCTAATATATGCTCTCTTTTGAAAGTTTCTCATTAATGTTATCATTTAATTCATTTAAATTTTTGGTTAAAAGGAATAAGTTAGAAATTATCCCAACACAAGTTTTCGTACATAAATCTGTACACTAGTTTTGATTCCCTATAGTAATTTCATAGCAAGGACCACCTTGGGGGAGATAGAGGGGGTGGGGATAAATGTTTGATTACTTTCTTTATTGGTGTGCAGGGATTGGTGTGCAAGGATCACCACGGCTTCAGGAGTGGTAGCGGACCATCAGGGTGTGCGGTATTGATGTTAGCAAGGCATGGGTATTAGCTCAACCTAGTTCTTTCATGAAAGACAACCAATTTAGAGCACAGGCATTAAGATAAAGTGAACAATTCGATCTGGATGAAGGCGCATTGGCTAGGATGTTTTTGTTGTGGTTATATTGAAATTATGTGGAACTGGTATTGCAGACAGTTTTTTTAGTGGGTGCAAGATTATTGTTTAATCCTTCATTGGGTGGGTTATCCATATTGTTTCACATGAATGGAAGAACTTAATGTCAAAATGCATTTGTATTGTAGTTAGTAGTATGGTATTGATGATTGGCGTCTTCTCTACAGATTCTCGTTTGGTGTGGTTTTGGTTATACAACTAAAACATATCCTCCTCTCTTCCTGTATATAAGAACACAAATCATCCACCGTGCAAAGAATACCATTAAGAAACATGGCTTAAAAGGCTGAAAGAAAGATGAATTAAATAATAATAGTAACAACGATGGTAGTAGTAATGGGGATGATTAGCTAGCACTACCCGGAAGAAACATGATTTAAAAGGAGTGCAAAATTGCAAATCCTCTAGTCTTAGTTTGCGCCTACCAGAACTCGAAATTAGGCGACTAATTCGTTTTTAAATCGCCACATCTCTTTAAATGTTGTCAAGTTTCACTCATCCTTAGTTTTAAGTTATGGAAAATAGTCACCTCCTTGGTTGGTGAGGGGAGCAGGGAGATCTCGGCTCCCATTTTCTTGCCATGTGTCCTCCTTCTATCCCATTTAACTGTGGTTAAGATTCATCCACCCTTGGGGTTCACCCATCTATCCTTGGTTTTTAGAAAAATAAAATAAATTAACTAAAGGGTTAAAAAAAACTAACCTGAGTTAATGGAAGTTGAAGGGTCGGCTATGTGAGAGCGGGAGGCATAGTCCCCTCCTCGGGCCAACGAGGGGACTATTGCTCTTAAGTTATTATTACCCTCGGTTTTTAGAAAAAAAAAAATTGTTTCTAAAAACCAAGGTTAAATGACTTAACCCTAAAGGTAGGTGATACTTAACCATAGTTAATGAGTATTACAATGGGGAGATATTGAGTGAGTGAATCTTAACCACAGTTAAAGGGTGTTGGGAGAATTCGATTCTTGGGAGCACTAAGTAGCCGATACAGCTTGGGAGAGTTCGATTCTTGCTTTAAGCAAATCTAAGAGACAAAAAGCTTAGGAGAGGGGTTTCTCAGGGTAGTTCTTAAAAAAATAATAATAAATAAATTGCTAGGATTTAACTTTCAGAACTTCAAAATATCAGGGTAGTTCTTTAAAAAAAAAATAATAAATAAATTGCTTGGATTTAACTTTCAGAACTTCAAAATATCAATAGAAACAGCCAAAAAGATCAAGATTAAACCATTGAAACCCTCACCTACTCAATTCAACAAGGTTAAATACACACAATACAAAATCTTGGAAAGAAGATTGAGCAATCAAACTTAACCTCCCCCAAATCTGATCTAATAACTGAAAATCTCCATCGACGAAACCAGATTTACAGCAGAAAAAATGTTGCACAAACGAATTCTCACATATCCACTCTCTGAGATTAGGTCTACAGCAAGAGGGAAAAGAAGAAGAAAAAAAATCAAATTTCCATGGAAAAGAATTTTTAAAAAAAGATTTAATTTTTTTCCAAGTTCTCACATTTTTTTGGTTATGGTTCTCCTCTGTTAGGAGAACACAACAACTCCCGCCCCTGTCTCGGCAGAAAATCACCGGAGAAGAAGCTTAAATCCAAGGTGGAGATTGAGATTGGGTCGGAATCCGTCGAAATCCCTCTTTTGAAATGGGTCACCAAGGCCGGAATCAGAGAGAGGGAGAGAGGAGAGGAAGAGAGATGCAGGAAAGAGGGTAACGTGATGTTTAAAAAGACATTCAACTTCCCTTAAATGCCCTTTTCACTTAAAAGGGTGGTCTAATTTACCACCGCTAGATCTCTAAATCGTAGGGTAATGGATATATGTGAACATATATGTCAAATTGCATATGTCTACGAATCCCATCCCATATATATATATATATATATGTGTGTGTAAAGAAATATTTAATTTTTTTAAAAAAAAGGTATTAAAAACAGGTTATTTTAGAAAAAAAAAAAACATTAAAAACTAGGTTTTATGGCTGGTTCGCGAACTCAGAAAACAAATTCGCCGAACTCAAATAAAAAGTTCACCGAACCCGAACAAAAAGTTCGCTGAACCAAAGCTATTGGGTTCAGGTAGTGGGTTCGCTCAATTTCACGAACCCAAATGAACCGAACCGCGAACTGGTTCGCTCCGAACCAGTTCGTGGTTCGCACTGGTAGGCAGCGAACAAGGTAACCCTGGTTTTTTTATTATTTGTATTAATTAACTAATTTTATAATAATAATTTTTTATTATTTTAATAACATTTAATGGAAAATCGTAAGTTTCTTAGTATTAAACTTAAATTAATACACCCAAGAATTGGAGATGAGAGAGGACTCTATAGTAGTAGAGAACTAGAAATAGAGAGGGCTCTAGGATAAGATAGTGGGTCACAAACCTGAATAGTGGGGATTAAAGAAAAAAGCCACATGTCATCTTTAAATAGAATTTCTAGATTTTGAGGGATTGGGGTTTGGAGAGCAAAGAGAGAAAGTCTTATTTCTTTATAGTATTAGTATATATATAGATATATATATGTATATCTATATATATGCATGTATTTTTTGATCAGTGAGGAAGAACGCAATATTGGATGGAATATATCGATTTAATTCTATTAGAAAAAGGAGAGGAGGATCTATCACCCGGAGAATGACATAAAAAAATATGGCTATGAAACAATTCTTACCATTCAAAAAAAAAGTCTACCATCTATCGCTAAGATATTGGGCTTAAATGAATCAAGACTAATAAAAAGATCTGACTATTAAACATGATATTGAAATTCTTAAAATATTTAATTTTGACTATGAGTGCAAAACTTGATCACCGAGTCCACATTACTCAACCTAGTTGAACTCAGAAATCCTTTATGAATCAATTTTTTATATCAGGTTAGATTTTGTATCCCTTTGTTTGTAATCTCATTTAATCTATATAATGAAGCAGAACCATTCTCTTGTTATTGATTAGTAACTCTGATTACCTCATGGTTGAAATGAAGCACAGTCCCAAATTGAGGAACAGAACAACCACAGAACTGGAAAGAAAATATCAGCAAGCAACCTAAGGATGACAAGTGAAATTGGGAAAACCTAAAATTAAGTGTTGCAAGAAGGGACAATCCAAAATTGAAGAAAAGGCTCAACCTCATAACAGAAAAATACCAGCTACCAGCCTAAGAGGATAACTGAAACTGGAAGAACCAAAAAAGTACCCATTGTCACCCCTAAGCATAGTACCAAGCCGGAGATCGGAAATTATTCATCTAGGGAAATTCTCAGAAAAAAAAAAAAAAAGCAAAATTCAAACATTATAAATAAATTGGGAAATTGTCAAGCAAGATATTGAAGAGTTTATAAATTAATTGGGAAATTGTCAGGTAAGGTATCGAAAAAATATAAAACATGATTACTCACTATAAAAAATAATAAACAAATATATTCAAATATTAGATAAATATTCGGGACTTTCTCAAAAAGTCATGAATAATTTGTGAAATTTGCAGCTTTTTGAAAAAGAAGTATTTTGTATACAAGTCACAAATACTTCATAAATTAATTATTCAACAAAAAAGTCATGTATTATTCGGGACTTTTTGGAAATATCGGGGAACTTCATTATTATGCTCCTAAGCAAACACTTCATAATAATTTAGAATTAAGCCCATATACGAAAATATGAAAAATGATTGAGAAACACCGAAATAGGACACATATATTATTTTTTTTCTTTTGATAATTGTAGAAACATCTACATTAAGATAAAGATTTGATGAGTGTAAACTGATAGTGGCAAAGTACAAGGTGAAGTCCCCATGGGAGTCGAGGGAGGTAAGGGGTCCTCTCACGCGGTAGGTTTGTAAAAGATTATCATGAGTACAGCTGATCTTCTTTCTCCATTTATTAGGTTCCAAGTGGGTAATGGGTCCGATGTTAGGTTCTAGGAGGATCTCTGGTGTGGTCCAACCAGGCTTTGGGATGAGTGGAAATATATATCCCCTAGTTGTCGATGGGAAAGCCTCTGTTGCTTAGTATTTTCAAAAACTATGTAATGAGGTAGTATCGTGTCCAAAGTTAATGCAAGGGCCTAATGATTGGGAGTTGAAGGAAAAGTCTCGCTTCATGAGATGTCTTGGAGGTTCTATCGCATGTACTCAGGAAAGGGACATTAGGGTATGGTCTAGAGGCAACAATGACCAGTTTCAGTAAGATCTTTTTTATAGGCCTTGTTGACTGCATTTGACTCTCCATGGCCTCATAGGTCTGTGTGAACACCTAGCATTCCATCAATGGTTTCTTTCCCTTGGGCGGCAAGATTCTCACGTGTAATCATCTAAAAAATAGAGGGTGCAAATTGGAGCTTTTTGTGTCCTCGCGAGGAGTAGGTGGATCATTTGCTTTTGCATTATTCATTTCCGTTTGGTATTTGAAGGTTTTTGTATCTCGGTTAGCAGTGGCTTGGGTCTTCTTGCAGGACCTCTTATCTTATTGGTCTTCGGTGAGTTTTTGAAGAGATTGAGATGTCGTATGGTCTCTTCTCCCAAAGACGATATAATGGATGATTTGGAAAGAATGGAATTCCTCGGTTTTTGAACGTTCCTCAACCCCTATGTGCCTCAAATGTCCCAATTTTTGGTTTCCAACAAATATCTTCAAGTTTCAACAAGTTATGAAATTCCACTTTCAAGTTCACTCTTTTTCTAGCATCTACCACAATGATCATCCTTGACTCCTCCTTGGCATCAACGGATTAAGTCTCTCCCATGATTCTCTCTTATTCTCCGATAAAATTCTAAACACTTCTTTGTTCCAGGCATTAAGTCTGAGCCTTAGAGCTTTCAATTGGAGGCCGAATATAGTGCTCGTTGAGCCCCAGATATTAGTATCTCCTACCACTTCATCCATCACCTCAAACCCAAGGTACTCCGGCTACATATTCTCAAATTTGAAAGGCATCAACCCACCCTCAAGAATAGCCGTTTCCAGCAAAAAATTGAAACATGATCAGAGATGGGTCTAGGAAGGGCCATATGGACCACATTGGGGAATCTTTCATCCCACCAATCGTATAAAATAAATTTATAGAGGCTACTAAGTGTCAAGCTCTCTTGAAAATTGTACCAGATGAATTAAGCCCCCTTCAGAGGACAATCAATGAGATTGTGAAGGGGCGAGAAAGTCCTCAAACTCCCTCATTTTACTAGAAGTGAGGCATCCTTCCAATTTCTATTATGAAAATCACTCATAATTGAAGTCTTCACCTAGCCTTCATGGGACATCCCACCTAACATTCACGTCGTCCAACTCTAGCCAATACTCCCAAATAGTTGGGCTTGATATATGGGCCCGAGATGTGTTCCGC
This sequence comes from Tetracentron sinense, assembly GCA_015143295.1. Classification (NCBI taxonomy): domain Eukaryota; kingdom Viridiplantae; phylum Streptophyta; class Magnoliopsida; order Trochodendrales; family Trochodendraceae; genus Tetracentron; species Tetracentron sinense. The sequence goes on from CM026556.1 coordinate 25,408,491, forward strand.
AGTCCAAGAATAGAGACTGCACCCACCTGATGTAAAAATGGATGAATATGTTGTTGCGACGTGGAAGAGCGTGATTCATCCTCAAATCTGGACCATTGGTTAGTTCTGGCTGACCTCTGATCTCTATCTTAAGCAAAGACGCGTGTAAATCTAGATATTCAAATTGAATTGAAAAGGGGATAAATGACCCATAGTTCTCGCGCTTTTCTTGGAATTCCCCACAAAGAATTACTTAATCGTTTGGATTTCCAACTATTACAAAGGGTTTCTTACCTTCTCTATCACGTAAACTTTTGCCATGTTTCCTTCTCCTGTACTACTTCCTACAAGGCTATAATTACTTTTATTGACCTCTCTATCCTCAACGAGTTGATTTAGAATTGGCTGGTCAATAGATGGCAAATAAGGTTTATTTAATTCTTTTGCATTTTGCTCTGACATCGTCCGACATTTCTCTCATAACTATAGACCCACATCTTGGTTTGATCCCACTCCCATTGTAACGAACCATTCACCATTGGCCGAGGACAACATGGACCTAGATATTTGTACACTTCACAACCTCTGTAAGCCTGAAATTATGTAGCTCATTGGAAACCTCTGCACCAGTCGAAATAACTGAAATTAATACCAAGAAACTTAGATCATTATCCTAAATAAGGACCACCTTTGGAATCGCAAAGAGATTCACCTCCTTTACTTTTATCCTCATTTCCCAAAGGTCCCAACTGTGGATGGTCCTAGGATCAATTTCTTATACACCTACAATGATCCCTAATCTTCATTAACATTTTTGGGTCTAGAAATGAAACGGTAGCCCCATAGTTAAAGGCGTCGCCTCAAGCGGCCGCCTAGGCAGTCATTATTAAAAATCGTATATATTTAATATTATTATTGTTTAAAGTGATAATAATTTAATTTTCTTGATCATGGTAATTTGGTGAACAAAAAGGTATACTTCTCATGTCTTCTATATAATATGTTAGAGTTTGTATATCCAACAAAAAAAAAATTGCAAATAAAAGAAAAAAGAAGAGATGAATGGTGTCAAGTATATTTCCCTCATGTTAACCTGTCCTCTCTCTAACTCAATGAGTAGACCAATTGGTCTCTCTCCCTCCCTCTATTTGTGGGTGGACTACATGGTCTGTTTTTTGCATAATTGTCATTTGTTAAAGGCGTTACCTAGACGACCAGGCATACAGTTAGGCTTAAGCAGCCTAATGAAAAAAAAAATTGCCTTTAAATACCTCAAATTTCTTCTAGGACCCCTAAAACTCTTATAATTCAAATAAGTATAGGTCTTGTAATTATATATTTTTATTACTTTTCTCAGGTATAATCGAAAAGAATGAAGAAATAAGAAATGACAGGAAGAGGTACGACTTCTCCCTCTCTCCCTTCCTCCTCTCCCATGTTTGGCGTCACATTGAATATTGGGATATTTTTCTGTTTTTTATCGAAAAAAATGAAGAAATAAGAAATGAGAGTAAGAGATACGACCTCTCCCTTCCCCCCCCCCCCCCCCCCCTTTCTCACCCATGTTTGGCGTCAATGTGATGTTGGACTAGTTTTCTATTTTTTATTCAATCTTGCAACCTCCCTCATCTCCTCTTTATTATTCCTAGAACTGTCTCCAATGATGGTATTATCAAAGTGTATCTTGAGCATGAAAATTTTGCAATTCATATGAAATGCATGATACATAAATCTCATATTAGGGGGATTTCTACAGCATAATTCAAGTCTAAAGGAGGAGCTTCATGTGGATTCACTATTGTTTATTGGAGACTTATTTTTGGATGATAGTCTTGCAAGCTCCAATTCTTCTTCTTTAAACAAGTACCCACCTATATTGAAAGATCCAATCTTATTTTCAATCAGAACAAGCCTAACGTTGGATCGTACCCGGTTTGACCTATTTTGATGATAATTAATAATTGTGGTTTTAGACTTATGCAAAGTTCATTAAATTCAGTTTGCTAATGTTTTTCGGTGTTCTAAGCACCTGCAAACCAATAATTTGTGTTTGAGACTAAACTGTGGGACTTTTAACAGATCTCTACAACTTCGATCAGGGCCCCATGAGTTCCCCAAATGATTTTGGACCTGAAAATTTTACCTAAAAAAATCTTTTTTAAAAAAATTTCTGCACACACAAGAAAAAAATCGTGCTCAATTTCGAGTTTGGAATCATAAGATATTGCCTCTGCAAGTTCTTGGTACACAGTAAACAATTCTAGAACCTTGCGCGTAAAAACCAGTGACTGCCCGTCGTTGTTTGGAACATTGATCAGGCTGTTCAAGTTTTGTTTTGTTATCCTTGACTTTTGTTCTTGTTCTATAGGGTACCCGCCTTCTTACTTTTTGTGTCTTTTTTATCAGTTTTTATTTTTGACAGGCATGGATGCTTGCTTTAGTATGTAGATCCTAAGTTTTCCATGATAGCATGCTCAATACCATGGTTTTCAATATCGATGGTATATCGTCGATATGGCCTCAATATATAGATATCGCACCCCCCCCCCCCCCCCCCCCCCCTTTGTATGGAGTATTATAAATTTCACACGATATAATGTGATGTTTTGGGGAATGTTGGTTTTGAAGCTATAAAACAAAGTCAAATTGTTTTACTTAAGATATTTATATGTAAATAAGGTTATATCCCCCATTTGAATTCAATAAAAATTATCTTAAATTCAAATTTCTGAAGAATAAAAAGTCAAATTTACAATTCAAGAACAAAATCCATTTTTTAACGCCTTTTAGGGATTATGTCAAAATTTCAACTTTCAAATGCTAAGGTACTTCTTAAATCTTGAATTTTCAAAAATTCTAATTTCTATCATATAAAACATTACTAATACTAAAACGCATAAGTCCAGTGAAAAAAGTCTCATATTTTAGTCTTCAAAAATAGTTTCATCTACAACGTCAAAAAGTCAACTAACTAGTCAACAGAAAAAGACATACATTCAAGATTTATAAAAACAAATAAGCATATTTTTGGGTACCCTCAATTTAAAATATTCTCAAATTTAAATTCCAAAAAAATCATATAGATATGTTTTTGCCTTTCTGGGTATGAACCGTGTGGATATAAGTATGGAGGTGTACAGCCTTATGTGGCAGTGCCAGTGACAATTGTAAATCAGTACCCACAGTATCCACCAACGAGATTGTTGTTACATCTTGGACCAAATGACTACCAACGTTATGTACATGAGTATACATCATTGTACCATAACGTGATGAGTAGGACACAATATTATACTTATGTAGAGAACCAATACTATTGCCAGCCTAGTTAATACAAAGATGACTGTGAGTCTTTGCGTAACTCCATGTGGCTCTGATTGTAGTTCTTGGAGTGGTTAAATTATGTCATCATTGATGTATTATGTATAAAACTCTTATTGTATATTTTTATTGTCATGAATAAAACATTTTATGTAAGTTATATTAATATTCATCAATCATACATTATCATCACTCGTCAACGCACATCTTTGCTCGCTTCTCATTGCTTCTTTTATGAATATTGTTATTTTTTTTAATTTGTACTCTCAAATGTGTATTAATATATATTTTAACATTATCTGGAGTTTCACTACAAAATTCCATGTTTTTTCCTATTTTTTCCCATTTTTCCATCGGTGGGTGAGAAATCCCAGATAAACAATATTTCTTGTGATATATCACTGATATATCTTTCTCACTGGTGCGGCATGTTGTCGGATATTGACATTTAGAACCTAGTCAATACCTGCATGAGCCTAAGCTGCTCTAAGCTATTTTAAAAAATTGGAAAATCTTTAGAATTCAAAAAAAATCAGAAATGTCTAAAAATACAAAATATTAATTCTATTTTGATGGATACGTAGGCAACTTGATCAAGTTAAGCTGCCCTAAGTAGCCATAAGTCAGTTTCCTTTTCAATTATTTCTATTTTCTAGTTTACTTCTATTTTTGGCTTATTTCCTCTTGATAGTTTTATTTCCCTTTTTAAAGGAACTTTCCACTCTAGCTTGAGTGCTCTCTTGCATGCTTCTATTTTGAGTAAATTCATGATTTGAAAGTTGCTTACTTGGATGTTTCTAATTTGAAAGCATGTTTCCAACTTGGATTGATCTCTTGTTTAGTATGTTTACATCTTGATTGAATTACTAGTAGTTTAGGCATTCCAGAAGTTCTCAAATTCAAGCAAAATCCAATTATAATATGTTTCAATTTAGGAATTACTTTTTGTTTTCAATTTCATCTAAAGTAGGTTTAAGGAGTAGGAAACCACCTTTAGGTGGAAGTCAAATGGTGCCTAATACCTTCCCTTAGCACAACCGAATCTCTTACTAAAATCTCTATTTTTAATACTTGCCTTAACTATTGATTAGATTTAAGGTTCCTATTCTCCCCCCACATTAGAATAGGTGGTGATTCCAAATATAGCGATTTTCCATTATACTTGATTGGAGTTTCGCCAATCTGGAATGGTGTAAAATCTGTTGTTCACACACCTTTCCCTTGAATCGAGGATACGAATTGCTTTGAGGAGAAGGGAATTGAACAAGATCTCTTAGGAGATTTCTTTCCGAGAAGCAAAACGGATCTAACCACTTCCTATCCGCCCACGCATGGACCTCGGAGACTTTCCCCACCTCCATATCAAAGGTTCCAACAAAACAGAGCTTCCGGAAAGCTTTTCACTGCTCGACTCCTACATCATCGCATTTTGAAACCTCTCAATTCTCATTCTCTTTTTATGCTGCCTTGAACGCACCCTCCCTAGGCCAAGAAAATACGAACACAGCCTCCCTATAACTTCTATCATCAAGAGCAAAGTTCAATGGCTAGCCATCCTTCCTCGTTTCCACCACTGAGAGAGAAATGTTTCCTGATGGAACTAGAATGAGATTTCTTTGAGAATCCCCTATCTTTTGACCATCCTTCAGCCCTCTATGTTGAAATATCTCGATTCTCCCCTCCAATCCGTGATCCACAGCAACCAGAAGGACTGTCGCACAAATTGCCAATCTATCATTCAGTCTTTTGATATGATCCTCAAAGATCCCTTCTTCAACTTCCAGGAAAAATGCCCTTTTGTCCAAAATTTCAATAGGTTGTGTTGCTCATATTTACCAAGATCTAAATGTTTGCAACGGATATGGAGACCAAAGTTTACGAGTTTGTAATGGATTTAGTTGGAATTATAAATCTGTTCCCTTTTATATAAGGTACGGCAGTAATACAGTGTTAATATCAATGTATGTCCAACAGGAGTATATCATCCTAAATTGCAGTTGAGGGGCATTATTTGGCACAACTTTAGAAATATAGAAGAAACATGATCAGCACATGTAATCATAACAAACCTTCGAACAGTAATTTAACGAATTTTCAATAAGAATATCCACTTGAAAATTAAAGAAAGAAATGATGAAAAGCCTTCGCTATACACGTTTTACTGCCAGAATGGAACAATAACAGAACAGGGGAAAGAAGAGGCAGAAACCCGTACCGTATTAACAATTCATAGTAGATCCGCTTCAACTGCAGCAGTGAAGGTATATCCGCAGGAGCCTCTTCAACAACATTATCACCTTCCTTGGGCTTTTTCTTTTCTTTCGAAGTATCAGAATCAAAAACTCTTGGACTGATCTTCCTCGAGAGGATCTGTGTACGTACATAATCCTGGCGATCTAAACACAAGCGAACCTGAAAAGTTCAAAAATCACCAATTGGGTCCTAAAACAGTCAGCCTTCCATTAAAGAATTCCTTTACAGTCTCCAGGATATATATAAAAAGAAAGTAATGCCCATACTTGTTCAAGAATGAATGCTATTTTTTCAGTTTTTGCCATTGCTCCAAATGTTTCCACCTGTAGTTCATAATCATCAATAGAAGGTATTGCTAGAGAATTTAAACGGATAATTCACTGATTACTTTTTTTATACCAAACTAAAACAACTAAGGGAGCATATATCATGGAATGAACTATTGCAATTATGGTGAACACTTACAGCAATTTCTTGCATTAAATCAGCGGCCTCAGCTATAAGTCCTTGTTCTTCTTTAATCTTTGCAAGTTTCTTGACAAGCCGAGCCCTCTCTATTTCAACATATATCTACAAAGGAATGAAGATGATTCTAATAGAAAACTTTAAAATAAACTGTGCTCCAGATAAGGACAAACTGCAAGAAGATATCTTCAGCTTATCAGAATATGTTCACCTTCCCAGCAGATACACTGTTAAGTGTTTTAATTAACTCTATACGAGTTTCAGTATCAGGGGTCTCATCAATATATTGCATTGCTTGCTGGACCATTGCAGTTACAGCCTGCATGACAATAGACAACCCTATGAACAACAGAAGTAAACCCAACTCGATGATCAAGCAAAATAAGTCTGATATATATCATCTATCAGATAAAATACATCAGAAGGAATTTGAAGGCAATACTACAATGATTAAGTAAAAGTCTTCTTAACTATAAAAATACAAGTACCCAAAATATTTTTGAAATGCAATATAAATTCATCAATTAGCACAGCGTCCAAATAGCATCAAAGAGATAGTTCCTAGCCGATAAGATATCTCTCAAGAGCCTAATTCTTATGTATCAATTATATTCTCCCAACTCCATTTTTCTTCATCAATTATACTACTCACAGATAATCTCAAAATGAGGTGAATCATCAAAAATTACGAATTCTTCTAAATTATTTCCTAAACCAGCAGAGTTTCTTAATTCCCGCGACATACAAATTCCTTTGAACAGGAATTGCTTGAAAGCCCAACGTATCAGTTAAAATGGCTATCATCAATACACAAACAATTAAAACCAATCAAAGAAATAAATTCCTTTTTCATGAGCTTTCTGTTTTGGGTTCGCAAATGCATGTCTGCAAACTAAAGTTTTCAACTTTTCTTTATTTCAATTTACCTGCTTGAGCTGACCTCTTCGCTTCGATAAAAGAACGATCTGATCATTTAGGGTTTTCCAGGCTCGAGCTTGAAAGCAAAGTTGCAGAATATCTATGACGGCTTTCTTCGTCCCAGCAACATCTCCGGCAAGCCTCATCTGCTTCTCTGCATTCAACAAGGAATCTATGGTGGAATCTAGATTGCCTCCTCCTTCCTGTTAAAAAAGGAAAAAAAAATACAGAAAATTAGCTTCACAATCAAACCGACTCATCAAGAATCGAAGAAGAAACTCAAGATCTGGAACGAATTGAAAAACAAAAATAAAGAAAACTTACCATTGATAAATCGATTCGAAGCTACAGAACCAGTAAATTAGAGGTAGAAACCCTAAGATAGAGATCGAAACGTCGAATTCAGTTGCTTTAGAGGATTAAAAGATAAAACCCTTGGAAAGAGGGGTTTGGATCGTCGAACTAAAATGGTCGAAACTCAAGGAGAATAAAGCCGCTCTCTTACGAAAACAACTTTTTTTCCCAAATGACTTTGATATATACCCCTGTGGTTTTTGATATTTAGAACTACCCCCTCTAAATCTCAAACGTTCCCGAAAACCCTTCTGTTTCTGACAATTTATTAATCCACCCCTTCTTACTATTCTTTTTTTTTTGGTTGAAACCCCTTCTTACTGATTTAAATCAAAAGTTACCCTCCAAACTTTGACAACTTCTTAACAAAAAATAAAAAAAACTTTACAACTTTAGCGGGTTAATAGAACCGGCTACTTGTATTGATTTCTGGGCCCTTTAGTATAGAATCTAAAGGGCGCAGAAATCAACTACACACTCTTAAAGGACTAGAACTTGGACCTAAAATGTGGTGCTTATGACACGCACCAATTGGGTTTTTATCAAATTAACTAAAATTTTAAGAAAGTAGTCTTAGTTTTTTCAATTTTATTATTTTTGTTCTATCCACTTGAAAAACTCCACGTGTGAGCTTCTAAAACTCACTTTTGTTAAAATATGGGCATTTAGCAATACTACTATTAAGTATTTATTTATTTGTTAGTCAAAATAAGTATTTATTTATAAATAAGTTTGTTTGGTAAAATTAAATAAGTAAAAGTGATAGACAAAAAAAAGTGTTTATAAATAACTCTATACCTACTTTTAAAAAAAAATTATTTATTAAAAAGCATTTATTAGCTTATAGTAATGTTGTCAAATGTCACCCCTTCTTATTAGGTACAAAGGATGAGCCAAAACTGTGGAGATTGTAGTCTTCAACCTTGCACTTCTACAATTCCTCTTCTCCACTTCTCAGGTGATTGCTATCATCTCCACTTCTCCTCATTTTTGTGAACACGGATTTTCCGCCCCACAAATGATTTATGGATTAAGGTTAAAAGTCGCTACCTATTAATTCTGAGGGATAGGTCCCGGGTATGGATGAGGTCTAAATGTCTCAATAAGATTCTAGGTAAGAGGTTCGATTAAATCCCAGAGAAGGGGTTAGGCACCTTGGGACCCCCATTTTACAATGGTTACATGCTCCCTAGGTATAAGCCAAATTAAAGTCAAAGTTTTAATCAAATGCCTAAGGTTTAGACTATACTAATCCAAGAAAGGGAAAATTCTAAACTAGGGTTGAACCCGGGTAGGGTTGCCTCGTACTCACATGGGGTGAGACCAGACCTACCGTAGTTCTGACAGATGAGTCTGTGTCGAGGCTAAGGAAGTGCGTGTGTGTACCAGGGTAGCCAGGAATTAGTCCGGGGACTAAGGTTTGATTGACATAAGTAGTCAAGTTCATGGTTTAGGGCTTCGGGTCTGGAGGCCAATGGTTGAGCCCGGATGCAAGGGATTGGGCCCGGAGGCTAAGATTGAGCTTGGAGGTTAGGGTAAGGACCCGGAGGCCAAGGGTGAGGGGCCAGGGGCCAATATTTTGGACCCGGAGGTCCAGGTTTGGGCCCGGACGCTTAGGGTTGAGCCCAGGGTTAAGGATTGGGCCTGTAGGCCTAGGGTTAAGCTCGGATGCTAAGGGGCCTAAAGGCCTAGGAGTTGGGCCCGGAGGCCAAGGTTTGGGCTTGGAGGTCCAATGCATGCTTAGTCATGTATTAGGTTGGTTAACTGTGGTTAGGAAAAGTTTAACTATAGTTAAACTGTTAACCTTGGTTAGAAATTGTCCAAATCAGATTTTTTTGGACTTTTGCATTTTCTAGAATTTTTCCAAGTTAAAATGGTCTTAATCATGGTTAAAAGTCAATCGGGATTCAATTTAACCCCAGTTAAGGGTCCGGTCAGGTCCCGGGAATGCCCAAATGGCTTGGAAGGGCCTAAAATGACCTCCTACCTGGTCTGGGCCCTGTGCAATGCCCATTTACATAATCCTAGAATTGATGATAAACACAGTACCCCAAAACCCCACCTAGGACATAATGGGATTTTGGTTCCGTCACATTACTTATCTCTGCTTAACTTCAATAGCAATACGGCATAACTAAAAGATAAGTCTTCCAAAATAGCAACGATAAAATTTTGAACAACTGAAATAAGCCTAATATAACCTACCATGATCGGGTAGAATAAATTCATCAAATAAAAGTAAACAGTCTAAGCAACATCCGGAAATAACATAAGTCTAAAACAATACTACTCAGAAAGTAAATTATGATCTTCTAATAGGGATAACTATCAAAATCTTTGGCTCCCTCCTTTGCAAGTTCACCTACTTCTCCTTCTTCAAAGTACTGCTCTTCAATTCACGGCTCCGTCGTATGCTCCTGCACTGAACCTGACGATAATAACAGGTCGACTGAGCATTGAAAACACTCGGCGGATATCCAATCTAACTAACAATAGCAATAATACATATACATGCTCGATATCAATTTCATACGATAATTACGAAATCAATAACATGTACATAATCAGAGTGCGAAAACATGTGAACATATCCTGACAGAATCTTGACTCGTGTACTTGTGTGACTCTTGAACTTGTAGTATGAGTTTCATGCATGCTTGCTTTCCCATAAAATAGTCATCGAGGTCTTTGTATTAAATCTATAGAGGTGCATCGACAGAAGCGTAAGCCCCTAAAGCTCTTAAATACCAAATGTCCATGATAATTATCCAGGACTTGAAATCCTATCCATGGAGAGCATTAACGAATATCGGAGCTACTTGAAATTCAGGTTTCTTGTAAAAGCATGTAGTATTCTTGTTCTTGTACTTGTTATTGTTCTTATTTCTTGTACTTGTTCTTGTTTCTTGTACTTGTATTTCAATGTCCATTGTTCAGTGTCCATGCAATATCTGTATCATGCTTGTGTACACGTGAGACTTGTAATCTACCACACATGTAAACTTGTGCTTGAGTGTCGTGATTAATATCCGAACTCAATCATTGCCTAGATTTCCATCTTCCGTCAATAAACTCCGCTAGGTTACATCTCCCTATTTAGAGAATTCCCGACGTGGAGAACTTCCTCTAAGCTTTTACCTATCCGAATGTCAATTTACTATGCAATTTAGACATGACATAATTTACCATGACATACATTGATATCTCTTAAATAATTTCAATAACATCATTTCTACATTTTACAATCAAAGCATCCATATAATATATCTAATTCATTATTCATGAACCAATGCCCTTCCTCTATTATTCACACTGCATCATCCATTCATATCCATCCACAAAACCATAACCATACAATCAAAACTCATCCATTATCATTTCCTTTCCCACAAAATCATGTTCATGTCATTCAACTCATCCATTATCATTTACATATATTCAATTCAATATAAACTTCATCAAATACATTTAATAGCTCCCTTTTAAATCTCAAGTATAGTAATAAATTCATTTCCATAATAAACATTGAATAATCTTATCTAATCATGTGAAATCATACAATAGATCAATAATAGAATTAGATTAGAAGGGATATCATCGTATCGACCTTAGGGATCCTTCCCTTGAATCTAAATTGCTAGATGAAGCTCCTTGAAGCTTTTGGATTGATTTCCAAGTTAAATCTTCTTCTCCCTTTAGTAATTTATTCCTCTCCAAGCCAAACCCTCTTGAAAACCTAGGGTTTTCTCTCCTCATTTGCCAAATTAGGTTTAGAATAGTTAAAACTCTAAAACCCTCAAAATATAACTTCTATTTAGCCTAGGGGTTTAAAACCCCAAATTCCGTAACCCTTTTAAAACACCTGCGCACGACTGCGATCGATCACACATACTCTGCGATCAATCGCACCTGAAGGTGATCTATCGCATACTACCCAGAAAATTTCTCAGGTAATTCGACTGAGTGCGATCGATTGTAGCTTCTCTACGATCGATCGCATGCTCCGTTTTTTTACTTTTTACAACACTTAAGTCTTTAAACCCTTTACATTGCTTAGCCATAATCATGACATGCATAAAACATAACACAAGACTAATCTACCTTTATTAAATAAGATAGAGATGGGGAATTCAGATTCAGGTCTCTACACGCATCCTCTTCGTTCTCACTTTTCACACTTGTCTTTACGAATAATTTGGGGGAATTCATAAGGTTCTTCAATGTGAATGTGAGACGATTTCTCTTATTGATTTATTTTTGCTTTATGTAATACACAGTAGAAATCATGATAATGTAAAGATTAGTTGATTTCTCATAGAGAATTTTCACAATAGCAATTAGGATGTTGTGCTCTCCGTCCAATTTCATTTGTCGTATTCGGATATCTATATCTATATCTATACCCGTATGAAAAGAGCGTAACTTCTCTAGCATCCAAAAGTTTTCGTCGAACTTTGTTTCCTAATTTACCCACGGTTCTGTCACACTATCATTGTTTTTTGAAATGACCTTTCTCACTGTCTTCTCCTTCTCCTTCAACGTTACCTAGTTGTTTACCACCTCATCTCTACGTGTCCCCTTCTTGCTAACATACCCACATGTTCAAGATGACTCTTCTTCCACCGACTTCACTTGTCTGCCTTCCTCCAACATCACAAATTTTGCTGATTTCCCTTTGGTTTGCTGATGAAGGAATCAAGAAGGGATTCCAAAGAGAACGAGTCCCTGCAACCACTGCAGATCTCAATTTCTCACCACTAGTTATTTCCCCTTTTCTCCATGTCTCTACGGTTTCTTCCATTACCTTTTATTCCTTCCATTACCTGTTTCTTCCATTACATTTTATTCTATATTTTTAAGATGAAACCATCTCAATGGAGATTAACCCTCTTCTGATTAGAACATTTTAAGTCATTTCTAGGGTTTTGATTAGCAGTTCTAGGGGTTGGTTTCTCCCCCTTTCTCCTTTTAAGTCTGTTCTTATTTCTGAATCATATCATAGACCGATCAATTTCTTTACTCATTTGTCAATTTTTGTTGTGATTTCGGCTCTGATAATTTTACATGTATTTTATATTTTTTTTCCTTATCGGTAATAAGATTCATAGTATATTTTGGGTATTCAAGTGGAAATTCTAATCTTAAATTTTTAATCACACAAAGCTACTTGCTTATTTCTTGTTTCTGCATTTTTTTTTCAATAAATCTACCAAATCTCCAATGTTGCGGGTATTCTTTCATCTCCTTGTATTTATTGTTCTGAAATGCTCGTGTTTGGATTTTTTCTAGAAATTACTTATCCATTTTAATCTCTTATGATATTGAATTCATAAATTTTATATCAATTTTCAACTCTGATTAATCTATCATGCAATGGGCGACCAACTCTCATGTTTTGTTTTATTGCTATTTTTTTAAATTCAAGAGTGTTGGTCACATAATCTCAAAGGTAATTCTTGCTTTATGTTGTAAATTTGAATTATGCTGAATATGATTTTGTCATTTATGCTTATATCACAATTGGTGTGGAATGCATGACTGGCTTTATTGGAATTCCGAGCAAGCGTGGATATTGATCCTTATAGTTCTCTTTCAAATTGGAATCCTAATGACAACGACCACTATATGTGGCTTGGAGTTCACTATGTGAACAGTAAGGTGCATATACTGTTAGTACCTGTTAATGTTTTCCGGAATTTGTTCCAGTGTAACAAAGTTGTTTAAAATGTTTTCTCCAAATTGGAAGTAGGTGAAGGAGTTGAATTTTTGCAGTAAATATCCATTATGAATTTGTGTTGAGTTAATGGCTGTGATGATTCTTTCTTGTACAATCTAAATTGATATAGGTATGGTTGGATGCATTCCGAAGTCTTATTTTACTTGTAGGGATCTAAAAGGACTTTCTTTGGAAGGAACACTGGCGTCTAAGTTCGGGAAACTTAGTCACTTAATATCAATGTAATCAATAAGCATGGATTTAGTCATAGTCCAGATCTTTATTATCTGGTTAAGTATTATTTTCATACCTACATGCCTCTCTATGTAACTTTGGACATGACACTTGCATTACACAAGGTGCCCAACATGCGACCCTACCCTATGAAATAAATGCTAAACAATGCCACATTTTAATATAATTTTAAGATGTTTATTGTCTTATAATGTTGAAACATAAGAAACACACTCTCACAAGTATGTGTATATTTACATATATAATATATTATACTCAAAAATGTGGTGGTGTGCGTTTTATACTATTTACAATATGATATCCATTCTAGATAAGGTTTTCTTCTCTTTCTATATTGTCCAATGGTCGACGCATAAGCCGTGATTCAAGCAAAGTGCAAGTGGGAATGATCTATACGTGGTAGGATTATCAACTACGACCACAAAGAAAATACTTGAGAACTTTTCAAGTGAAGGAGGAAACATATGCCTATATTGCATTATCTGGTTCTGATGTTCACCTCTTATTAGAGCTCAATGGGATATAGATATTTTTTTCCCTTCTGAAGTGTTTCATGCAGTGTAAAAAGATGCAAGTGGATTGTGCTTACTATCTCTTGCCGATTATTGATGTATAAACTTAGGAGCTTCCAATATATAATTTTAATGGAATTTTGAGATAGAAGTCACTTATTACAGTGTGTTCGTAGTTGTTTTATATGATTTATGATTTCTGACCCAAGTGCCATATCTTTTATGGCTTTTGCATCTTCTTGAAATAAATGATCCTTACATTTATCACCTCTTTGCTTAGTCATTCAATCTATATATTTATGTTCCTTAAAGTAATTAGTTACGAGATTTAGATATTAGTGTGAACTCATTTTATTGCATAGGAAAAAAAATTTTTGTTAGCTCTATAAGCTATGAACAAATGAAGTTTTTGTAAATTACTCGATCCAATACAAGATTAGACAATAACCAAATTACTTCTCTGATGACCGTTATGAAAATTGAAGAATGAATTTAATCTTGTTTTTTTCAAGGAATAGTTTCAGTACTTTTAGGAAATAACTGTGTTAATGGTTCATCTTTGACTCTTGTCTTGCCAAAAAATGAAAGAAATGTTGATAAAATTTAAATCCCCTAAGATCTGTTTTTTCATTTTGCTCATTTTCAAAGTGCCTATTTTATATTTGCATTATTCAAATCTGTTTTTACATTTTGCTCTTCTTCCGTTTTTTTGTTTGTTTGTTTGGATATATTATTTTTTATATTGTTCATTCAAAACCCCATAGCGGCTGGGTGATAGTATCCCAAGTTTAGTCCCTCATCGATTGGGACTATGACTTCGCAGGGGTGTATAAGAGACCACAAGCCCTCCATTATCCATTAGTCATGCTTTTTTAGAGTGGTTGTGTGGGTTTACCCTTATGGCAACCTAGCGTTTATCTTAGGTCTGTTTGTGTGTGTGTGTGTGTTTACTTGACTCTTTTCCCGAAAAAACTAAGGTATCTAATATTTATGTTATCGCACTGCCTTTTGGAGTCTAATTGTGTGAGTTTACCTTTATCACAACTTAACGGTAACGTTAGGTAACCTTAGGTCTGACTGTGTGTTTAGGTGATGCTTTTTTTTTTTGGTTTTAGTTTAGGTGATACTTTACCTCTTTAAAAAAGAAAAGAGACCAATGCTAAACAAAAAGACAAAATTTTAGGTCTCACAAAAAAGTATCTTATTATTTGTTTTCTTTCTTGTACAACAATAGGGGAGAGTGGACATAGAGTTGCTAAAAACAATATTTATTTTCTCATATTATAATTATAATATATACTATGTCTATAACCTATTTATATATATATATATATATATATATATATACACTAAGTAGTATATAAACATTATGTAAATATATGTATATCATAATAATATATCAAAATTTTATATTATAATATTATGTTAAATGTGCTGCACATGCCTTGCACCTGCAGCCTCAATTAGCCCTTATAAAAAACGGGTAACATCACTAGATGACAAAAGTTTTCGTCGAACCTTTGCTTTTCCCAAAATGTCCATCCTCTTTTATGTTAAATCCACCGCCTCTTCTATATTCCGTCTGTATCATCATAAAATACCCCTCATTGCTTAGAACAGAAAGAAAAATGATCAATTTCTTTTTTAATTTCTCTTTTCTTCTTCGTCTAAAAATCTTGTCGCCTCAACTCTATGGTCCACCTCTTATGTGTCCTCTGTTAAGTAAGACAACATGTCATTCCCTCATCCTATTTTCTCCCACCGCCTCTTCTACTCATATCCTTTCTTCTCTAATGGTCAGAGATAGAATCACAAGCACAAATGGGATCATGGAATTTGATTTTGGTCTTCCATCGATGCACATCCATACACGCATCATCAATCCATCACTAACAACTCCGGACCATCTCGCCTGTCTACAACATCAGGTAAACTTCTCATCTTACATGAAAAAAAATTGCTTTAAGGGTTTAAGTTACATTTTTTTGGTTGATGGTTCTCCATTTCCATTTGAATTCCTTGTTATTTCCTGTAACTCCGAACTACGTCTCGCATCCTACAACATCAAGTAATTTCTCTCTCTCTATTTGTGCGCATACAATCTACATGATGATGGAAAAAAAATTAGGCTTACCAATTTGGGATCAATTTTGGTTTTTAATCGATTCCATTTTCTTCAGTTTAACCAAAAACATTGAATAAAATTCCTTTTAACATAAATTAATTAAGTCACTTTCTTTGGTTAAGTTAATTGAGTTTATTTGTTGGATTTAACATTAATTTTAGTACTTAGGTTTGGGGCTTTGGGATTAATTGTTGAGTTGAATTTTTTTAAAATAAAATTCTATCAATAAATTACAAAAAATTTAAGTTCAACCTCAAGAAATATAAAATATTTTATTTGCATGAGGTGGTCACATAAATTTGAGGGGTTTGGGATTAATTTATGGGTTTAATATAAACTATAGTGATTTGACAATTAATTGAGTTCAGCCTTTTCGATCACTTAGTTGGTTTATTTAGGGGCTTGGCAATTGAGTTCATTTTTTGGGGTTATTTAGATTTATTGATTTTCTATGGCGAATTCTCAGGCTTACATTATTTGGGTATGCAAATCCAGTGTAGAAGAAAGAAATAACTGCTTTCTACTTTTAAAACTATAGAGATATATATTGTTTGCATTAGCTATTGCTTTAGTTTTTATCTGAAAACCAATAACTGATCTTACCTATCCAATTTTCTTCTTTTTTGTTCTAATTAGTTTTTGTTTTACTTCTTCTTTTATCCTACAACATCAGGTAATTTCTCTATCTGTGTGCGCATACAATCTATATGATGATGGAAAAAACTTTGGTTTACCAGTTTGGGATCAATTTTGGTTAATTATTGAAAAGGGCACCCCATTTTCTGAAATTCGCTTATATCAGACACCATTTCGCACTCATGTGGCAAACACATCCTCAAATTTCTATTCAGACCAATCTATTATCAACTTATGTAAATCCATTCTATGTACTTATGCTCACAAAATTATTTTAAAACGAATTTCATAACATATGAAATAAAATGTACAGATGTGGATATTTTAAGTTTATTGAGGTCAGTGTGTGTGACACTTTGTATCCGTGTCTGACATTGATCCAAGTGCTTGCATCTAAGTTACAAAACTTAAGTTCTCAATACTTGACTGAGACTTCTGAGTTCTTGATTGAGTTGTCATACATGGAGTACACTTCAAGTTTCTTCTAAGGGATGTTGAAGGAGTTAAGTCAACATGTTACTTGCCTCAGTGTTCACTTGCTAAGTTGAAAAGACAATTCTTTAATTTAATTATTGAAGTCTTTAATTATTGAAGTCTCTTTTGGTCGATGAAAGGAAATAAAAATATTCCATGTGAACCGATTTTTTCATTCTCTTGTAGGAGAGTATGCAACAAAGAGAGCGGCATCTACAACCGGCACAATTATGATTTGCTTTCTCACCTTTTTATTTTCCATGTAAATTTGCATTTTATTTAAAGCTAGCTTAAAGATTTAAACACCATCTATCTCACTTTCTGATTGTTACGTTTGTACACCATAGGTAGATGTCACGAGCACACATTTGAAGCCTTGTTCATTGCAATCACTTTCGACTAGAATGTCCATGTCTATGGCTACACTGCATATTGTTAAGAAGCTAATTAATCAACATACATAACATTATCCATGAAATCTTTGTGAGTGATTATAATTCATAGTTGATGTTTCTTTTCCTATCATTCCTCAATCCTGGAAGACTTACTTTCATGAGATCTTAAAAAACACAATTGGTGATCTATACTCAAAATCTAAATTTTCCAACATGATTTTCCATGATTTTGACATGCTTCATGACTCTTAAATGTAATATTGTGGGTGTGCACCTCACTCTATTTATACATGATTGGTTGGTCCAGACATTATCTTCATGGGCTACTTCAAATTTTGAAGAAGTTGCTTCAATTGGACATGACATTCACTTTTTTCAACTATATTTAAGCTTCATTGATCATTTTTCATTTTCCTTTGTTGGTTACTGTTGTCCTATAGATTTACTTTATCACCATTTTTTACATTGTAAAACTTTTAAGGATTTTTGAACCTTGGAAAGATGGATTTGGTGAGTGACAAATACAAATCCTAATTGACTAATCTAGATTGATGGTTTCCTTATATGCTATTGTTTTGTAAATGATTTCTCTGTGCAGCTACACAGACTAATGATCAATATCTATATTTCATTTCTTGCAGGAACTTCACTTGCAGGAACTTCACTTACAGGAACTTCACAACGAGGTCTATAAGATTGCCTTATGAATTGGAAATCATGACAAGAAACAGAAAATGTAATTCTAAAAACAATTTGTAGCAACAAGCTAAGTAAGAGTCTCTGCCATTTCAGATTTGTATATGCCTTCCATGAACTAACAGGACCTACAATATATTCTATTCTAATTTGTCTGTATGCACAATATCAACAGAGTATTTAAGTGAAGATCACATGCATGCTTTACAAGTATGAACACATCATGTAGTTGCAAGTTGCAACTGCACTTGGAAAATCAATAAATAGCCGGTTTCTTGTGATATGCTTTGAGAATATAAGGTACCATAGAGCTTCTTAATTGTGATTTTGAAATATATTCATTGAGAATCTCTTCTTTGTTTTGTTTTGTCCCTTATGATTTTTTTTAACTGGCTATACAGAAATTGTTCACATGATGAAAAGAAAATGTGTTCACATATATGGTGTATAGAAACTGTTCAAGTTGGCTAACTCCAAGAGCCTTTTTGTCAATATGGGAGGTTTGTTGGACATATTAATCAACAAGCCCCTTGGAAAAACTTTCTACTGACAAGTTGAAATTTTGTTGGAATTCTTTTGTAGCTAATATGAGTTTCTTTAGATGTCATAGTCCCTATTTAGTTGGTCATATTTGATATGTTTCTTCTGCTGTTATTTGCTTATCAGAGTAGAAGTTTTATTTTCATATCAAAAAGTTATTTTACTATTCTACTTGAGAGACCATTCAATACCCAAAAATTTTCAACCATTGGCCAAATTCAATATAAAACTAGGCCAGCACATGCTAGCCTTACTAGCCCTTATAAAAAGATCATAGAAGCAAGGAGCCGTCGTCGAACTTTTATTCACCTAAAATACCACTACTTTTTCCACTTCCTTAATTTTCTGTTTACATCCTTTTATCTATTCTTTCTCTTCGCAGAAGTTCTCCATTCTTCCATAGCTCATTCTTTCCCAAAACTTCTTGACCACCCACACTCATCTCCATTCCCTATCTTTCTTCCCACCAACCCACCGATTCTTCAGTTCTTATCTTCAGAAATTGTGCCCACTATGCTGGTCACCATTCTTTCCGCCACATAGGTCTATTCCTCAACGCCTCACAGCCGCTGACTCTTCTCTTTCTTATCCTTCGCTTTTCATTCTTATCCTCGACATAGATTAATCGCCGTCGATTTCTCATCAGTAGTTTGACTTAGGATTTGGGAAATCCTAGGTATTGTTCATGTATCCAACCTTTAAAGAAGTGTTGTTTTTGTATCCATCCTTTTTTTTTTTTTTGTAAAAAAGGAGGTTGAAGCATAAGCACAACAAATTCGTCGATGTCGACAAGCATTGTCGAGGTAGTAATCCCATCCTTCTCAAACCTTACACCTCTTCTTCCTCTGTTCATCGCATGACTTGTGATGTTTGTTTAAATGACCTCAAACCCTTTTACGAATCTAAGGTTTATGAGCTGGTCGTTTATATTAATCATATTATTTAGGGTTTTAGGATTTTCCATTATTGGATAGTAGAATATATGTTGATAACAATATCCGTAATTAAATGTTAAAACTTGAACTAGCTTGGATTCATTATGTTATTTGGATTTGGATTTTATGTGAACTTTTCTTTGCACGGGAAAAAATTATTTTAGGGTTAGGGTTTGGTCATAGTCCATTGATTATTTATTTTTTTAATGTTGTAACTCCCCTTGTTTCAGAAGCTCTTATTAATGTGTTTTTTTTCGTTTAAACACATATCTTGTCTCATGTGGCTTATGTAGTAATTGTATCACTATTCGTGTCTTCTTGGGTTCTTGGGTATTGAGGGAATAAAGCCAATTGTTATAAAAAATAAAATAAATAAACAAAACTGGGATTACTTACCAATATATTGTGTTGTGCAAATGACATGCAATCCATGCTTCTTTAACGCCATCTTGCTCAACTAAGAACTTTCAGCAAGTCAAGTTGGGAAAATTGCAATATGCCCTAACCATGTATAGACATATTGAGAGATTTATGACTTGAATTAATTTTCTGATTTGAATTTTGTTTGCTTCTGTGTGCGTATGCACATGTTGAAACCAATCAAACGGAACATTTAAGGCCCATTCCATAGTCATCTATACAGATTCTTAAAAGTAAGTATTAATTTTACTTTTATGGTATTAGTCCTTTTCTCTTACCTTATTATTCTTTCTCACAAGTTGGGACTTTTCATTCTTATAGCCTAGATTAATCGCCTAACCTAGGATTTAAAAGGAAATCCTAGGTTTTCTTACTTTCCTTCCAAATTTTGTTTTTCTCTATGGAATTAAGGTATATTACATGTTGGAGTAGTTTTTCCTATCAAGCTACTAGGTTATTATTATTATTATTTAATTTATGGGTTCTGTTTTGCTTTGTGACATTGAGATAGATAGATTGTCATTTGAGTTAATTGGGTGATTTTATATTTATTTTACTAATTTTTTTGTTTCTCTTTGAAATTCATGTACATACTCTTGGAGGACCCAGCTAGCATAGAGAGGAAGCTTGAGCAAATAAAGAGAGATCAAGGTACATCAAAAGCCTGAAATGTTATAGCCCAAGTCAGAGCAGTGGTTGATAAGCTCTCAAGGAAGGTGAATCCTTTATCCAGAAAAAACCCATTTGCAAGTTGCAGATAAGGAATTTGTTATCTTGACAGAGTGGCTCATGGTACCATTGCTGAAACGGGTCAACATTGAGGCCCAAGGAGAAGCAAAAGTGCAAAGGCGGATCAAGGTTTGTAGTCAATGCCATTGAGGTTGCCACTTTGATTTATATGCAGAGTTGCCAATATAGATCCAAATTGTTTGATTACATATGTTACTTCTTCAGTTAAAAAGTAAAAACCATGGTTAATGTTCAGATTGATGCTTGCTCTTCACGTGTTAAATTTTTTTTTTGTTTACGAATGTAATGTGGGTTACTTTTATGTCATAATCCAAATTATTAGTGGAAAAGTGGATCTTGAAAAGAGGATGCTTTTTATAACCAGAAACCTAATAGGGTCGGTATCCGAATTGTTAATAGGTAAGTGGATCTTGAATGAATTGTTAAAGCAACTTACTTACATGCACAAAAGTAAAACTTAGGCATAAAGATTCTAGGTTATGTATTGGACAGAAATCTCAAAAGGAGCTCATATATATGGATACCTTCATTTTTTTTTTCCCATTACATAGAAAACCAATGAAATCTTTTCCTTGAAAGGGTTGGATAATCCTTTAATATCCTCACTGTATATATCTATGGCTATAAAAAGTAAAATCTTTCCACATGAGAGAACAGTTGGCATGTCTATCAATTAGCCATCACATATAATCTGAATTCTAATCCACGTATGGCCCTTTAGCCACTTTGTTTAGAAGCAGAAATATCTCAGTATTTACTCTAATGTTCTTATAGTGTCTACAAATTTGCATTAAACCTAAAAAAGAAGCAGATGTTCAATGGGAAACCAAAGCACAACCAACATATGAACTTTTGATACTATAGTTTGTCAGTTAAGTTAGCCATTTTTTTTTTATAGTGGCCTTCTCCTTCATCAGCATTTTTGGTATTCGATTTGCTTTCATATGACTTTCAACTGGTTTGGAGCCAATACATATAGATTATTCTTTTAACATTATTTTAATTGTAACCAACCCACTTCTTCCTTATCAAACCCACCGCCCACCGAGATTGAGAATGCCACCGCCACTCTGATGCTTAGAAGTCTCACATTTTGATAAGTTTTCAAACCACTTCTGACAATAAGGCCTAACGCATCGACCCATTGCTGCTTCTTTGATCTTTCCCCACTGCCTCATCGCTTCACCGTCTCTCTCGGCTCTTTTATCACACCTTTTTTGCCCTGTCATTTAAAGCTATGGAATCGACTCAGAGGAGAATTTTGAGAGAAAATAATCTACCAATCTCTAGTACTCTTCTCTATTATGCTTTCTTATGTATGCCGATTCTTGATTCTCTTATTTGATTCTTTTATGTTCTTATTCTTTGATTTCTATTTGAGTGTTTTTGTTTCATTAACAAAATTGAGATTTATTTTACAGATGAATTTGAGATTCAGAATGATGTAGTGTTTAGCATTATAGCCAGGTTTACTTCGCTCGCCTCGACAATATGAGAAATCTTTTGTACTCCCTTGTCAATAATTGGAACCCCCATCTACCCGGTACACCATAATCAATCTCTTGTATTTGTTATTTTATTTGGAGAGAGTATTATTATTATTTTTATTATTATTATTGTTCAGGTTTGCTCATAGTTGAATAGAATTTTATGTATTGGATTTTAATTATTTGCAGTTTGTACGGTTTTTGGACTAATAGAAGGCAAATAATGCATTATTGTGAGGTCATTTATGTTTTTTCCAAGAGTGAGGTTTGGATCTTGAATTACTAATTTTTTTTGCTAATATAATTTTGTAATTTTCAGTCATATGCAGTTCTGCTTGTCAAATCTCATTATTTTATGAGATTTGAGCCTATGTGCTTTCATTAGTGGTTATGGTGATGTTTAGAATTTTCCCACAACAAAAAGTAAACATTTGAGTAGTTTGGACCGAGTAGTTTGCAGTTTTCGAAGATCATCTTTTGCTACTCATGCAACAGTTTTGCTGCTGTTGGTGTGGATCCTACTGTCATGGGAATTGGTCATGCTGTTGCAATTCTAACTGCAATGAAGTCTGCTTGTCTGGATATAATGATCTTTGTTTTCAAATAATTTTTAGGTTGACCCCTTAATTGGTTGAGATTTTATTACATAGATTTTGGTAGTTCTACTGTCACAAAGACATAGTAGCTCTAATGGTTGGACTACACAATGGATTCATACTTTACCCATGCATCATTTTTGGGATCAACATGTGCCTTGCATGTTCATATTGTGCGGAATATAGTTTTTAGTTTTTTCATCAAACTTTTTTTTGTAAAATTTCTACCATTTTCTGTTTACACTTTTTAACGTGTCTCTAATATTTATTTATCAACTTATAAAGTTTTATCATTATTTAATTGCCTTGCACGTGCAGCCTCCACTAGCCCTTATAAAAAGAGCATAGAAGCAAGCAGGAGTCGTCGAACTTTTCTACACCTAAAATATCCCTGCCTTTTTTCAACCTCCTTAATTTTCTCTTTACATCCGTTTGGGTCTTCTTCTTTTTCCCAGAGCTTCTCCATTCTTCCCACAGCTTCTCCCTCACATCTCAACAACTACCGCTCTTCTTTGTTCCTATCCTTGTTCCCACTACCCCACCGATTCTTCAGTTCTTATCTTCAGAAATTCTACCCACCGCGCTGTCCACCGTTCTTTCGGTCACGTAGGTATGTTCTTGTCTTTACCAATTGTTGAAGCAAAAGGTATTAAATCTATTGAATCTCGCCATTTGAGAGCCCGACGCTCTGCAAATCTCTAACTCTTTATCATATTGTGAAACATTGCACTTGAAATCAAGTTAAGATGGTCATGTTAGCAAATTCTATTGTTCTTCTTTGCAAATAATTTTCTTATTTATTTTGTTGGGTATATGTTGCACGATGAGTTAATTGGACAACGATAATAACTTGAACTATTCATTGGTTTTTTGTCTAGCTACCTATGATCTGTAATTTTCTTTCGACGAATTGTGCTTTCTTTCTCTTAATTTGTTTTTATGTGCTGTGGGTGTTTGATCATATGCTAGAATGAGGAATTCTTGAAATTCGATTATTGCAGAGAATCGATCTCTTGTATTTATTATTTTATTTGGAGACAGTATTATGATTATGATTATTATTGTTCTGGTTTGTGCCCAGTTGAGTAGGATTTTATGTATTGGAGTTTGTACAGTTTTGGGACTGATAGAAGGAAAATAGTGCATTATTGTTGGAACCTGTACAAGCACATGAAACTCAAACCTTCTTTTCTTGATGAGTACCTTAAGGACTTTATTCGGGTTTATGATTGAATGAGGAATGTTTCGTTATTAATCTGCAAATATCTATGTTTTGCAGATGACTTGATTATTGACTTTGAGAAAATGATCAGATTCAGGTGCAAGTCGTGTGATATTTAAGTTCATATTCTTTTGTGAATCTGAACTATTATGCCGATTTGGGAAAAAAAATGATCTAATTAGTTTGTTGGATCTTTATTGTTCGCATCCGATTCGATTGATTCCCATTAATTTGAAATTCCAAATAATTAGTATGTTACTATGATTAATTACTATGAATGATTGTTTTCTCCAGTGTGGTTTTAGATTGCAATTGCAAAATCTTAAATGGGGCATTGAAGTATTGGTTTAATCTCTTCTTTTATATCAAGATATTTGCTCTAACACATATCTTCTTTGTTTTTGCTCTTCTGGTTAAACTGAGTAAAGAAACAGGTTGGTCAATGTCCTTTTTACTTCCTCTAAATGGAATTCGCAAATAACAAAAATAAATGAGGTTGAGATTACCCATAAATAAATAAACTATTTCATTTTTTATTTTCTAAGTGTATAGGTTACTATGGATGATTTTGAAAAGTTGTGTACCATAGAAACTTTAGCTTCTACTGCTACATGTGGTGTCATACACTCAATACTTGGTGAACAACCTCCATATCTTGAGTTCTCAAATATTTTTAAAGTATACAGATTTTAATGAGATGACCTTTTGCAAAGTCTTTATCTGGACAGCTCTCTTGCTAATTCTTCTTACAACATTCAATGCTTGCACTGTTATCTCTAGATTTACAAGGATTGCTGGGGAACTTTTTGGCATGTTGATTGCTGTTCTTTTCATTCAATAGGTCATTAACCCATGGTAAATGTTTGAATCGCAGGGGGGTGGTGAGTGAGTTTGGAATTCCCAAAGATGGAACCACAACATCCAAGCTTTCCTTAAT
Source organism: Tetracentron sinense (assembly GCA_015143295.1). Classification (NCBI taxonomy): domain Eukaryota; kingdom Viridiplantae; phylum Streptophyta; class Magnoliopsida; order Trochodendrales; family Trochodendraceae; genus Tetracentron; species Tetracentron sinense. The sequence continues at coordinate 25,433,477 of CM026556.1, forward strand.
TGGAAGACACATCGGTTAGAAAATCCTAAACATCTAGTGGATGAACCTTTTTGTTGACAGTATCACATTTTTTTATTAACCATCCAAAAGAAAGTTATTAATTGGAGGTTTTTTTTTTATTAACCATCCAAATTAACGAAAGTTATTAATTGGATGTTTCGGCTTGGTTTAATTGTCAGGCCTACTAAGTATCCGTTTTGGTATACCATGCCAATCTTAATTATTTGTATGTATAGCATGCCACTACAAATTCCATTGTTTTCTATAGGTCTATGCTTAATTCATCTTATCATCGTAGAAAGTGGGTTGTACCTTGATGATAAACTTATTTTAACTTTCATTACAAAGTTGTAAATATGTGCGCTGCAATTATTTATCTTCTTCAGTTTTTGCTTAATTCATCTTAGAAAGTGGTCTGTAGCTCGCTGTTAAACTTATTTTAACTTTCATTACATAGTTGTAGATATGCGTGCTTGAGATGAATCTTGCTCTCAAGGCGAGGTAGAATGCGGGTAGAGGCTCGATATTGCGTGATCTGACTTTTGCCACTCAATTCCCTTCTCTAATTAAGGCATCCAAGTTAAGAAGACAAAAATTATGCTGGGTTTTTTTGTTTAAATCATTTAGGCTCTCCAACTGTGGCTTAGATTTTGATTTTTGCAGTACACAAAAAAAAAAAAAAACTGACTTTCTAATTCAAAGTAGATAAAGTAAACAACTAATATATAAATATGATACTACTTTTTTCATAATACTATATATAATATATACCGTGTCGTTACTATATAAAAATAGTTTATCGTAATAATATCAAATATTTTTATCTTATATTAATTGCTATTTTAAATCATTTTCTCAAAAGTCTTGCACGTGTAGCCTCCACTAGTCTCCTAATAATAATTAAAAAAAAAAACCGGATAGAAAGCAAAGAGCTGTCGTCAAACTTTGCTCCCTAAAATATCCCTCACTTTGTTTTGTTTTTTTGCTTATCAACTCAACTGTGGCAGAGCAGCCTGTTATCTGCTTTTGGCATATTAGGCGCGGTATATCCATTCATATAAGATTACCATGAAGAACCTTCCTCTCTTCTATCACACGTACTACAAGCAACTGTTATAAAAAACATATAAAATAAATAATAGTTTACAACTGCCTTGTCCCAAAAACCCCACCGCTCCACCATCCCACCGCCACAGATAGACTTACCCTCTGATTTTTATCATCTCTGATCTCCTACTCGCATCCTCCTTTTTCCAGCAGTTGCCTCAAATGAAAAACACACCTTGTTTTTCCCACATTTTAATAAATGAAATCTAGAAGAGGAGGATGACGAATATTGTAAGTTGGATTTTTTTTTAATCTGAGTTTATGTTCTTATCCTTCTTCTTCGTCTCTACAATTTTTGTCTCAGATCTCTGATTTAGAGGGTATAAATACGAGGAAGGTGAAAGTCATGGACTCAAATTCTAGGAATATTTTCATTGGAGGATTAGATAAAGATACAAGATTGAGTGAGTTCGATGTCGGATTTTAGATCTACCGACTTTGCAATTGCGATTCCTTCTCCGCCGCGAATTTCTCCACAAGTGGCCATTAATCTGGCTTGAAGGGAGCCGTGGTTGAGAAACAAAGGTTTCATTTAGTCTCTTATTCGTTCTAATTTTATACATGCTGACAATTTTATGCGATCATGAACCATTAATAATAACGCCACCAACACTAGCAATCAGCTCCAGGGTGGCATTCTTAGCTGATCAAGTATTCCAACAACTTGAGCATAACCACAAACTCTTCCCATTTGCTATTGGTACCGTATCTGCTCACATTTCCTCTTATTACTACAACAACATGCATCTACATGATTCATGCCCGTGTAAGTCTGCAAGGCTTGTTCAAACTATCCTTTAACTTATTAATACCATACTCTTTTTAATTAGGCTACTTGGCCAGGTATTCAATCCTTCTTTGGGATACTGTATCTTTGAATGATTTGTGCTATTGAAAATAAAAACAAAATTAGTAAGATCTAATAATCTATTTATCACCGTTTTGTTTAGTTTGATTGATATACTGCAGTTTTGAAGCCATGGGTCTTATTATATCCAGCTTTACCTACATGCGCTACATGTATGCATATGTTTGTTTCTCCACTCTTCTACCACCATTTCTGGTTCAGACCATCTGAGGGATGTTTTTTGTCACATGGGTCTTGCTGGTCTCTCTTGCAGTCACACCCTCGTACATCCAGAATTTGGGATTTCCCCCACTCATATGCTTATTACTTGCTTTGATGAAATGGAATTTGCTTATCTTATACAATTTTCCTTCTTGATCACTATAGTAATTGTAATATGTGTTTTTTTTTTTTTTTGTTGGGAATGGTTTTACAGGAAAGGTGCCACAAGGAGTGGTATGTATTAGAGGGTCCATCCCTTGACCACAAACCATCTCATCGTTGATGACTCTTATTTCAAGTAAGTCCCATTCATCTTGGTCAAATTCTTCTGATTCCGAGGAATTTTTTAGGGGGGACAATCGGCTTGTATGACCATTGTGGTGTTTTTTATTTGTTATTATTAACTTATTATTTATGTAGAACCATTGTAAAAATAGGGGAGAAGATTCATTATTTTCATTTTTTTGCAGGAAAGGAAGGCCTTCTTCAGTTGCCATCAAACAAGGCTCTTCTAGAGGATCCAACCTTCTGCTCTCTTGTTGAGAAATACAATGTGGTGTGTATTCTCTTTCCTTAAAAGAAAAATTATTAAGTAGTTTGTTATAGGCTCTCCAAAAGTTGTAACTTGGGAAATACCCATTGAATGACTCTCTTAAACATTCTATAGCCAATAAATCAACCCAATTGGAACATATCCAAATCCAGAGAGCATTAAAATAGATGGCCTTTAGCCTACCAGATATGTACCATAAATTTACTCAACAACTATACTAGTAATGACAGCAGGATAAATGAGAAAGATGTATGAGTAGCAGAGCAAAAAGGGGAACATCAGATGTAGTAGATCAATTACCCTTTTCCCCCTTAAGAACTGCTTAGAATGTAACCAAGAGAATAAAGCACAAGTCTAATAAAGAAAACAATACAAACAAAACCTCAAAATTATTCAATTTTGGGGAGACGTCACAAAAGGCTCCACATAAATTTAGAAGATGGCTCAAAACCCAAATGAGAAATGATTTCGTTGAAACACAAATTCATCAACGTGCCCTTATTTCCAAGTTCACCCCCTTAAATCCCTAAACAATAACCGAAAACAATGCTTGGAAAAATAGATAAAACAAAAATCCCAATCAAGAACTACACAGAATCATTAGAAACCATGATTCGAAAACCAAAACATAGAAACCCTAGTGATCATCAAATCTAGAAATCCAAATACAAAAAAACAGAAGAGAGGGAGAGTAAGAGAAGGGGATTGAGTTCATATAAGTAAACATAAATCATGTAGTGAACGTATGAAGAATAGAGGTAAGAAGAGAAGTAAGAGTTGAAGTGGTTAGGAATTCTACCTTGGCAGGGTTCGCCAACGACAGGAGCATGCTTCAGAGTCATTTCCTATCAAAGCAATCAGAGATAATGTAGCGAACATATGAGGAAGAGAGATAAGAAGAAATGTGTAAGATTTGAGGAGTTGGGGAATTATATCTTTGGAATTTTTGCCGACGCCAAGAGCATGCTTTAGAGTCGTTGTCTTCCCCAATTTCTTATTAGTGATTTGGTTTCTAAAAGAAAAGCTAAATAAAGGCTCTGACCCTTCCTCTTCCTTAATGGATATATACATTTAGAGGATAACTGATGAGAGTGGAAGAACTACTCCATAAATGTTGAGAAAAGGGGATGAACAATATTGAAATGGCTCACAAAGAAAGGTTGTGAAATGTATCTATCCATTTCTAAAGCCTCTAACTCATTCAATTAATAATAAGTGAGTTAATTAGAATGCGTGTGGATGAGGTTATAGCTAACTCGTGTGTGGGACCCACATAAGTAAATGATACAACCACGTGGCAACAACTTGGAGTTGAAATTAGACATTTTGAAGGTATCCACACGGATACCAACTGCTATATAGATATAACCACGTGGCAACAACTTGGAGTTGAAATTAGACAATTTGAAAGTATCCACGTGGATACCAATTGCTATATAAATAGTAGCATATATATATATATACTACTAAAAAGGCATGTGCATCGCATCTAAACTTTTTCAATAATTTATCTTCTAAAAATTATATATAAATTTATTGAAGAAAATTTATTTACTAATAGTTGCTTTGAAATGAAAGAAATTTTTTCAGAAAGTAGTTTATCTTAAAATAAAATTTTATTCATTTTTTGTAGATATGATGCACATTAGTGACAAGTATATATTTTAACAATCATATATAAATTTATTGAAGAAAATATATTTATTAATAGTTGCTTTGAAATGAAATAAATTTTTTCATAAAGTAGTTTGTCTTAAAATAAAATTTTATTTATTTTTGCAGATATGATGCACACAATGACAAATATATATATAGGGGCAGAGCCAGGAATTTACTATTGGGGGGGCACATTTGGATTAAAGGACGGGGGTTTGGGGGTCATTTCATCAATACATTTTGTACATATTTTACACGTATTGTTTCTCCTTGTTTACGGGAGCAATTGTCCCCTTGCCCTATTGCTATGCACTATTAATTTTTTTTTTTTTAAGTTCAGAGAATAGTTGTCCACTTGTCCACTTGTCCAATGACTATGTCTTAGTAAATAATTGGACAAAATAGTTAGAATATATTTTTTTTAATAAATTCAATGGGACAGTTGCCCCTTGACTAATCCCCTACGGTTATAACCAAAATCCTTGGAGTCTAATTACAACACAAAAATCTTTTAACTCTAGTTAAAAACTTTAACCTGTAGAGTTAATTTTTTTCTTCAAAAAACCATGTGTAAGGGATAAAATTCGTAAAAGATTTAGCGTTGGAGAACGAGCTTGTTTTCGCTGTTATGTGCACGGATAGGTGACACGTGCCTCTCAGATAAAAGATGTTCCGTTGTCGGGTTCATAACGTCTTCGTTATCAATTCCACAATGTTCTCGTTGTGCAAATGTATAACGTTCTCGTTGTCTTTTGTACAACGTATTCGCTGTCTGATGAGTACGTTCGATTGACTCTGAAGCATACACAACGATCTTGAGCTTGCGTCAATAACGAGAACGACTATCAGGAGGGAGTGATCAGGAGGTGATTCCTTGACTGTGATAGTAGGTGGAAAGCATTGTCTTAGCATTTAATGCTGGTCACTTATGAGTGTTGTCATATCAAATCAAATTGAACAAATAGTAGGCTCCCACGTGTGACATGTGAGGCTCAAGATCTGTCTGACATATTTGGTAATGAGTGTAAAGTAAGTGGCATGGTCATCCATGACCATCTATAGGCATACAGAGCTTAACCTATAAATAACGCCCAAAGACTTAGTGCAAGGGATCACCAAAAATTTCATATTGTTCATTATAGTGCTTCGATTCCATTACTGTTCATCATCCTCTTCGTGTACTTACTTTACCATCGAAGTGCAGGGCAGGGTCCAAACCCTCTACCTTCAACCTTCTACCAGTGAACCGAAGCTTGAGGCAGAGATCGATGCATGGCGTTTGTGAGAAATTTCCCCCACAAAATGGCGCCGTCTGTGGAAAACTTCTTCTCCTGAATCACTTACACTTCAAAAAAGTGATAAGTTGATTTGTTCTTGTGGAGTCTAACCGAGCCTCCCTTTGCTTATCCTACCTATCTCAATCATTATGACTGATCAACACCTTTTACTTGTGATTGGGACTCAAACTCCTCAAACTCTTCAAACTCCTCCTTTGGTGTCTCCTTTCGTGCAGACCCCCAGTTCTGAAGTTCGGCAACCTTCTGAGCACTCTGCTGAGGGAGTTGTACCTGTCTCTGACCCTCTTTTTCTTCTATTACAGCAACAACAGGCCATTCAAGCTCGAATTTCCAGCTAGCAATAGGCGTTGCAAGAGAGATTTGATTTCTTGGAACATAGCCGGTTGGAGGTAGATACTGAGCCGTCGCAAGGGCTTTCGGTAAGGCGTTAGCTCACTTTTCCACCTTCTCCGCTGCGGCTAGAGAATCCTGAATCCAGGTTCGTGCTAGTCCCTTCTCCGGGGAGAGCTGCTCCTCCTCATCCTCCGCCTGCTCATGAAGGACAACGGGATCAACCTCATGTCCGACCGCGTGACTCGATGTTTGTCCGTAATGATGAGCAAGATGCCTTAGTCCGTGCTGAGCTACGACAGCACCAGGAGCGTTGCAACCGACGAATTGCCAGTCGTCTTCGTGAGGAGCCACGAATCTGCGACGCTCAAGAACCTAATGTTACAGAGCCAAGCATTGATCATAGGGTAGGATTCACGCTCAAAGATGTGGAGGCCCTTATCAATGCCCATGTCAAGAGCTCGGGTAAACTCACTTCTAATCAATTTTCCCAGAAGTGTAAAGAGGTCGTGGGCACATCACCTTTCTCTAGATAAATTGTGGAGTCACCTACTCATTCATTGTTCATGTTGCCAAATTTTCGCATGTTCGATGGAAGGAGAGACCCCCTTGACCATCTGTTCGAATTTCAGAATGCCATGACCGTTCATAATCCTAATGACAATCTATTGTGCAAAGCATTCCCAAACAGCTTAATTGATGCAACAGCGAAATGGTTCCACAATCTGCCCCCTAAATCCATCAAGAATTTTACTGAACTCGGTTCAGTTTTCATCGACCAATATATTGTGAACAAAAAGAAGAAGGCGGGAGCAGATTCTCTCTTTGCTCTGAAGGTGAAACCAGGAGAATCCTTGAGGGATTTCACACATAGATTCACAACGGAAGCCAACGGTATCGATAAGTGGTAGATGAGACTTGTATAGCTGCTTTCAAGAATGCCTTACCAAAGCACTCAGATCTATACAAATCTCTGGCTCTAGACTATCTCAACAAGCTGGAAGACTTGATGGTTCGTGTCGCCAAGTTTGGAAGGTATGAGGACGATACTGCAGTCATGCTGTGGCCAAAAGGAAAAGGAGTGGAATCCTTGTGGAGAGCATCATCATCGGAGAAAGGGAAGAGAAGGTTTGAATATTCCAGTGACGAAGAATCATTCCGAAGAGCACCACGAGAAGGGGTGGTGTATGTGGAACAACGGGATCAGCCGGACCGGCGCTCTTATGAAGTGTACCAAAATCATAACTAGCAGTAGAGCAGGACGTACAAGTGTCCTATTCAGGAGAATCAGCAACGAGAAAGACATCTCTATCCATCCAACCAGGAGCGGTCTAGGGATGATCAACATTCTCGAGATTGGAACGATCAGGCAGTGGATAGGCGCACTTATCAATCTTTCCAGGACCGGACTGATCGAATTCACTTCACGGTCAGTCCATCGACAATCATGAGGTTGATGGAAGATAAGCCTTTCTTCGAATAGCCTGCGTGATCTATCCGTGAAATCACTATGGGACCACGGGCAAGTGAGTATTGCTATTATCACAAATGTCGAGGACATCTCACCAACCGTTGCAAGACCCTGCGAGAGTATTTGGAGCGCTGGTCTAGGAGGGCTATTTGACGGAATTTTTGGATCCCAATAATGGTGGTACAATGCATACCGGGAAGCAACAGTCTCTGTTTCATGGCGAAGATCCTTCAAATAATGTTGGCACTAGAGAAGGACCAGAAGCGCCAAGGGGGATCATCAATGTCATCCTCCGTGCTCGAACATCGACGCTGGACTTGGAGCAAGACTTTAGAGCGAAATCGAGGAAGCTATCTCACATGGCTGAGGTGTGCCAGGTGCAGGCAGCCACGAGAGGTATCGACCAAGCTCTCACTTTCTCTGATCACGACATGACAACTGTGGCTAGGCCTCATTATGATGCTCTCGTTCTTACCATGCGAATCGGTGACTTCGATATCAAGAGGGTGCTCATTGATTTTAGAAGTGGAGCGGATATTCTTTATCTTCATGCCTTCACACAGATGAAGTTAGACCCTTCTACTCTTGTGCTTGCTGTAGACCCGGGATTTTAACCCCCACTCCTGATCAGGATTGAACCCGAGGAGGAATAGTGTTAAAAATGTTGAAAAGAGAGAGTCGCCACCTATTTAGATTGTGAGGGAAAATAGGGTCCCTTAAAAGATTGGATAAGGTTTTGGTCTGGAAATAGAGTTCAAGGTAAGGGTTCATTTGAGTCAAGGGAAGGTGTTAGGCACCCCTAAACTCCCATCCGGAGATGGTTACCTACTCCTTAAGTCTGAATTAAAGTGGGGAAACCATAAGAGAAACTTGTATTTCATCTATATGCTTGACAAATATTGTATGAACAGTAATGTATATGTTAAAGTAAGCCGGGACAGGATAAGGGTTCTATCCTAGGTGAGCTGAACCCGATCAGGGTTGCCTACGTATCCATAGTCAGTGGAATCAAGCTACACGTAGTTCCAGATGGGTAGTTGATAGTTTGATTTGTTGGGTGTTTGGATTATGGGTGTTTGACAAGCTGAGATTGGTATTTGGATGTTAGGGTGTTTTTGAATGGTTCAGGGGTTTTTGCTCCTGTTAGAGGTGCGAGGTGACCTTTTAAGCTCGTGCTGAGGAGCGTTTGGACAGTTTTGGCTCATGTCAAGGAGCACTTGGACAGTTTTAGCTCATGTCAAGGAGCCTTTGGGTTTAGGGTTTGATGGGATTTGAAACAGGGTTTGAGTGGAGTTTCTAGCCAAAAGTTCGACTAGGTGGGTAAGGTTTGACCTAGGGTTTAGTTAAGGTTTAACTAGAGGTCACTAAGGTCTACCTAGGGTTAACTAGGGTTCAAGTAGGGTAACTGGGGTTTAGGTAGGGTAACTAGGGCTTAGGTAGGGTAACTGGAGTCAACTAGGGTTTGATTAGGGTTTAGGTAGGGTTTAGGTGAGGTTTTGAATCAAGGTTTGAGCTGAGATTCGGACAGGGTTTCGACAGGGTATGATCTGTTTGAATAAAACCGGTAAAACCGGGCAGGGGTTTGACAGGGTAAGCCGGGTTTAAGTAAAACCGGGCAAGGGTTTGACAGGGTAAGCCGGGTTCAAGTAAAACCGGGTAGGGATTTGACAGGGTAAGCCGGGTTTTGAGTAAAACTGGGCAAGGGTTCGACAGGGTAAGCCGGGTTTGAATAAAACCGGGTAGGGGTTTGACAGGGTAGCAGTCTAAGTATAAAAAACAATAAAAAATAATTAAAAGCTAATAAAGGACAAAGCAAAAGTCAGAGTTTCGGCGATTTTACCTTCCGGGAAACCCAAAAGGGTCTTTGGATTAAGTGCTCCCGAGAACGATTCTTCAAAATCGAGTTCCCGGGATCGCCGACGCCAAAAGGGAGATTTTCGAAAGAGGAGAGAGAAGAGAGCAAGTGGAAAGGAATGAAAAATGAAGAAGAGGTGAAAGCTTATTTATAGGTTTCGAAAAAGGATATTCCAAGGAATATTCTAAGGAATATTCCTTTGGATATTTTCAAAGGAATATTCCTTAGGATATTCTAAGAAATATCATAAGGAATATTCTTGGAATATTCCAAGGAATACTTTTGTAAAAAAAATTTATTTTTTTATTTTTTTGGCGGCGCGCGTCGATTTCCAGTTGACCGAAAACCCGATTTCTCGTTTTAAGTCTGATTTGAGCCCAAAAACAGTCAAAATTGAACTGATAAAATCCAGAAAAATATCTTAGATAAAATGTCACTTTTTCAAAACTTAACAAGGATGTTTCGATCATTTTGCACTCCAGGGGTATTTTGGTCATTTTTACCATTTTCGGTTCGATTTGATCCCAAAAACAGCCGAAATTGAACTGATAAAATCCAGAAAAATATTTTAGATAACATGGGAGTTTTTCAGAACTTTTCAGAGGTATTTTGGTCACTTTGAACTCCAGGGACATTTTGGTCTTTTTTTACCTAAGGGGCGTTTTTTGGAAATCGAAGCACATGGAAAGAGGGTCTTAAAAGAGAGTTTTTAAGATGATTTTTAGAGAGGTAAAAGATGCTAAATGGGTGCAAAATTGGGGTGCTTACAGTTGCCCCTCTTTGTCGGAGGGTGCGGGCATGTGAACGACAAAGATTATAAGACCTCAATTTTGCACGAGCAGAAAAAACTTGTGATTTTGAAGACAAAAGAGTTAAAAAAGGAAAAGCTAAATTATACTTAGACTGCTTGCCCTGGGTTGGATGACTGAAGGGTGACAAAGGAAGGGTGCGCTCATGCCAGGTCGATACTTGCTGGGGATTGGGAAAGGTTATGGTGTATGAAGCTGCCTGCTAATCGATCACACGACCAAACAGTAGGATGCAAGATGCAAATGAGTGAGATGCAAGTGAATAATGATTGTTGCAAAACCGACTTCACAAAAGGCCGCAACTGATGGCTGATCAGACAACCGTGTCAGTTACTCCTTTAAGAGTGAGCAAGTATTACAGTGACGTGCAGTGCATGAAGTGTGCAAGACTTGTTTCACAGGAGGCCGCAACTGATGGTTGATCAGACAACCGTGTCAGTTACTCCTTTAAGAGTGAGCAAGTATTGCAGTGCTGTGCAGTGTATGAAGTGTGCAAGACTTGTTTCACAGGAGGCCACAACTGATAGTTGATCAGACAACCGTGTCAGTTACTCCTTTAAGAGTGAGCAAGTATTGCAGTGCTGTGCAGTGTATGAAGTGTGCAAGACTTGTTTCACAGGAGGCCGCAACTGATAGTTGATCAGACAACCGTGTCAGTTACTCCTTTAAGAGTGAGCAAGTATTGCAGTGATGTGCAGTGTATGAAGTGTGCAAGACTTATTTCACAGGAGACCGCAACTGATAGTTGATCAGACAACCGTGTCAGTTACTCCTTTAAGAGTGAGCAAGTATTGCAGTGCTGTGCAGTGTATGAAGTGTGCAAGACTTGTTTCACAGGAGGCCGCAACTGATAGTTGATCAGACAACCGTGTCAGTTACTCCTTTAAGAGTGAGCAAGTATTGCAGTGATGTGCAGTGAAATGTGAACATGTGATGAATGATGCAAATGAGTGAAGGTTGGTTACACAACCAGCTTCACGAGAGGCCGCAACTGAAGGTCGATCAGACAACCGTTCAATTACTCCTTCAAAAAATGGGTGATATGCAATTAGTGCTGACAACCGCGCGGTTGCCCCACCGGGTACTATGCAATGAGAGGCTGCAACTGAAGGTCGATCAGACAACCGTTCAGTTACTCCTTCAAAAAATGGGTAAGATGCAATGAGAGGCCGTAACTGAAGGTCGGTCAGACAACCATTCAGTTACTCCTTCAAAAAATGGGTAAGATGCAATTAGTACTGACAACCGTGCGGTTGCCCCACCGGGTGAGATGCAATGAAGTCAGGTTTTGAAGGGATCACACGATCACTTCAGCACAAGCAAGCAGATGTATAAGTGGAGATAGCCGAACGGCTAGTCCACGAGCAAGGTGTATCAGCATGTAGTTTGTATAAGTGGAGATAGCCGAATGGCTAGTCCATGAGCAGGGTGTATAAGCAAGCGGGGTATATGATGAATGGAGACAGTCACATGGTTTTCCATTGTACAAGCAAGATGTATGAATGGGGAAAGCCACACGACTAACCCATGAGAAAGTAAAATGTAAGGTTAGTGAGGATTGGTTACACAACCATCTCCATCGGGTATGAAACAAGCAAGCAAATGCATGCAATATATGTACAAATGGAGATAGCCACATGGCTAGCAAAATGTAAATGCATGAAAGGGGATAGCCACGTGGCTTACCCATAAGCAAGCAAATGAAATGAATGGGGTATGAGGATGGAGAGAGTGTAGCACGACCCTGAGCTGTTATCTGATATCTGCCCTCTGCTTGATGTATCAATACTGCACTGAGGTTATGCTTGGGTTTGTCCAACTGAAATAATCTGGCAGGATAATCTGCTTGAACCAATGTCAAGTTCAGGAGAACCGATTTTACCACCGAAAGGATTAGCCAAGTTTGAGCTGACTTTACACGAAGACACGACTCTAACCGACTGACTTGACATGGTAGACTGACGTCTTGGTGATAGATGGAAAAAATGACTTGACAGACTGACAGATTTACATAAGTATTTTGAAAGATGTCGGATATTGCCTATTGATGGGAAGCTTAACTAGGATTCATTTGCCTTAGAAAGTAATTGAATAAGTCTGGGTTCATAGCTCCTAAAATAGATAGGTAAATCTGCTCCTGGATGTCCTTGCCAGATGCTTGATGCATAAGATAGTACTTGACTGTATTAGCTGATTGTTGCTGGTGGCGCTTGATCTAAAAGCTCGCACTTTACGATTTTTCATTTTTTTTGTTTTGCCCCTGGACCTTAACGGGTTTCACCAGGACTAGGTTCACGTTATTTTTGCGCACTAGCAGGATTGATAATTCCATACTAAGCCCGTGAAATCGGAAAATTTCTTTATCCCTTTTTTGCCCTTGGAATGACCAAGTCTTGGGGTTGCATAATTTTTACGCAATGAGGCCGTTTCCGGTTTTCACTCATGCCTGCGTAATTGATTAATTTGTTCCCTTTTTTAACCCCTGGCAACAATGTCAGGGCTGGGCTCGCATAATTTTTGCGCCTTAGTGCCTTTTCAGGTTTTCACTAGGCTTGCGATTTCTGATAAGCTGATTTGTCTTCTCCCGTCATTGCCTGGTAAAAGGGTAGAGAATAATGTTTTTGACCATTGATGCTCAAGACCTTTCATAGATCAAGGAGGGCTTAGTTACTAGGACGAAACGTAGTAAGGGTAGAAATGATTGAGGCTCAAAGTTTTCTCGTCGAGGTAGGGCACCCTAAAATGTTTTTGTTGCACGCACAGATGGAACCAGTTGGCTTCTCTTCATCATTCTGGAGATTTGCCATTTTTTTTTTGTTTAGGGATAGCTGTCCGGTATTGATGAAGATTTGCCATAATGTGACCGAACCTGTTTTAGGTTGCCTACGTATCCACGATTAGTGGAATCAGGTCATGCCGTAGTTCAAAATAAGCTTTGCTTTTGATTGGTCGAATTCTTCTCTGTTTGACTTGTCATTCATAGGGTGCCCCAGTGTATGGGTTAAAAAGAAAGGCTAATAGGCTCGAAGGGCTAACTAGCGTATGTTATTGCATGGATACGAATGAGATATTAAGGGTTATCCAAGGATGGCCTCCTATCCTTTCTTTGATTGGTCAAGAGCATGCGTGGTCATTACATTATCCTCGTTCAAATTTGATGCTTCATAGCTCGGGGAGGTCTTCGTCGCCCCTTTGCTTCTCATCTTCTAATGGGTTGGTAGCTCGCCTTGCAATCTTTAGGGAGCAGAATACCTTTCTAGTTTATGAGTTTTTAGATTACTCACCCGATGATCATGCAATTATCCTTTAAAGGCTTTAGAATCTAGTTCAGTTCCCAAAACTAGGCATCTCGGAGTAATAAGCAAGACAGATTTAACAAAAGTGAGAGATTTCATTATAGTATGAACGGATGTACAGACTTAATTACGAAAGATAAAGACAGGTGGCCACTGGCCAATATATTGACTGGCAGGGAAGACTTCGATTTGGGCCATCATGGCCATTTTCAAAAAAGGAGAAATTAAGGAATAAACCAAAAAGACAAAAAACTGGTGGGACTGCTCAAAATCGGCTGTAGAGCGACTCAGGCTGGTGCACCTCGGTTTCCTGCTGGTGCATGATTAGGGAGAGGGACCTGGTTGATGTCGGCGTTCCCTGGTGCAAACTCAATCTTTCCCGTTTCAAGCATGTCTTGGATTGTGTGCTTTAACTCAAAACACATATTGGTGAAATACCCCGGGGCTTGATGATACCCACAATGGTGGTCAGCCCTATATGACCTTGGCAGCGTGATTGGTGGCGGCTTGGGTTCCCTCAGCGTGACCAATTTCTTGTCTAGTAGGTAAGGGAGGAGTTGCGAATTGGTATATGGCATGGGCGAGAAAACTCTTCTCTTTTTCTGTTCAAAGGTCATTTGCTGCGAGGGAAGCTGTTGCTGAGTCTGCTCTGGTTGTCGAGGTTGCTGGGGTAAATGGGGAATATGAATAGGCATTGCTGTCACCATTTGTACCTCATCCTCTCTTCTCCGTGTATCTTTCCGTGGTGGTTGAGGACGATTAGAGGATGACAACCCCTTGGATCCTGAGAACATGTCGACTGCTCCCACATCTCCCATTGTAGCCTTAATTCTGGCCCCACATTTGGCCATAGTGCTGAAGTTGGAAATAGGTTGGGCTGCTAGCAGAGTCTTGAATGGATGCTTGAGTGTGCGGAGGAATGTGGTCACCAACTCATCCTCGGGCAGAGGAGTGTTCATTTTTCCAGCATTTTCTCTCCATCGAACAGAATATTCGATAAAGGATTCATTCTCTCTCTGAGTCATTCTCTCTAGATCTGCTCTTTGTGGGACCAAGTCAATGTTGTAAGAGTATTGAACAATAAATGTCTCACAGAGGCCTTCCCATGTACGGACCTTGGCTGAGTCAATTTTGGTGAACCACTGTAGGGCTGGTCCCTTCAAACTTCTCAGAAATAGCTGCACCAGCAGCTTGTCACCGTGCTCTAGTTGGAACAACTCTCCGCAGTAGACTTTCAGGTGTGTCTCTGGACATCCTTTTCCGTTGTACTTCTCAAATTCGGGCATTTTGAAGTCTCGAGGTAATTGAATCCCTGGATGCAGACACATATCTCGGAAGTCCGTGGATGGTAAGTTGTAGGACCCTTGGGCCCTCTTCAGCAATTGTTCTAACCTCTCAATCCTGTCCTTGTAGAAGTCTGGGGTATGTGCTGAGCTGGTTGATATGCCTGGCTGTTCTGTATTTTGGGCAATCCTTGCCTCCTCTTCCTGATACTGGCCAATGTGTGGTGGCGGGATGTTGAAGGATGGTTGGTTCAGTGGTAGTGGATTATGAGATGGCCGGTTTGAAGGTGACGGGTTATGAGATGGTGGATTTGAAGGTAGTGGGTTATGAGATGGTGGATTTGGAGGTGATGTATTATGAGATGGTGGATTTGGAGGTACTGGGTTGTGAGGTGGTGGATTTGATTATGGTGGGTTGTGAGATGACGGGTTTGATTGGTTTAAGGCGAGTGGTTCGGCGATCAGGATAGAAGAGGAGGACGGTTGCTCCCTATTCACGGCATTCAAGATATCTTGCATGATGTTTTTCAACTCTAGGATGCCTTGTTCAGTCCCGAATACCCTTGACTCTAAATCAGGGACTTGCTGCAGTACATGTTGAGGAGATATTGGGCTGTCAGGGTCGGTTTCCAAACCTTCGACAACTGGCTCATCTCGATCAGTTAGTCTTGTGCTTACTGGAGTCATCTCGAAGAGGGCAGGTAGCTTAGTACTGCTTCCGCTCAGGGTGCTATAAACTGGGTGGTAATAAGACGTATGTACAGATGAGTCAAATGACGGTAGAGATGCTAAAGGAAGACTGAGTTAAGACAATGATGAAAGTAGTGATGCGACACACATATGATCTGATGGATGACGTTTCGACATGGGACGTTGCCCCTTGTCTGGTCATGAATATAGATATGTACAAAGAATGATGGATGTCTAATGCACAAAACTTCAGTTGTTAGCATGTTGAATGTGGTGATATGCACAAATGAACTGAGCAAGTATACTCAGAAAATGGATGAGTCAGCTCAACGTGTGATCCAATGAGGTGAATGGGCAGAGATCCATTTCACTTATTTGGGTTGTAGGAAGCCAGAGCCCAATGGGTTAAGATTGAAATGAATCAATGGATTCTCCATATGATTCGCTTTAGATTCTAGGCTTTTAAACCTCACATGATTGAGTTAGCTAAAGAATGGATTAGGGTTAGACCTATCTAGCAATCAAGGCTCACACAAACTCCGAAAATGGTTTAGGTATAGAGATACGGTTGTCCCTATACCTGAATAATTGAGGTAGGAGTGGCTTAAACCAGTAACAGAATAGGGATAAGGTTGTCCCTCCTGAAGGGTGTTATTGGTTTATGCCCAAACAAAGACCTATAGTATATATGCTTATGCTGGTGTATGCAAGGTTTTTGTTTAAAAGGTTGATGAGCACTTGACCGTATATACGACTCCCCGGTATAGGACATACCTGAAAAGGGACGATTGGTGCAAGTGGGAAAGACCAGTCGCGTTAACCGGAGATAACCATCTCTCGGTCTACAACCAGTACTTTCCACAGATCTTTGGGCTCCAGCATCGGGGATAACCATCCCTCGATTGTAAGCTTACCGGATCCAATCTAGATAGGTGAAAGGGTTCTTATTCTGGTATGCAATAAATGTGAATGTATATACATCAATCAAAATCAAGCAATGAATAAAAAATGGAATCCTAGGCATGTTGCTAAGTTGGCAAACAAATGTCTGAGATTCGATGAATGATAGAAGTATAAGTTAGCATATGTGCAGATTAATAAAATTAGCAACATATAGATATAATTAAAAGTTTCTGATATGGTTTCCCTTGTTCAGTTCAGACTTAGGTTTTGGCTCGAATACTGGTCTGCGAAACCAGAGTCCCCAGTGGAGTCGCCAAGCTGTAGACCCGGGATTTTAACCCCCACTCCTGATCAGGATTGAACCCGAGGAGGAATAGTGTTAAAAATGTTGAAAAGCGAGAGTCGCCACCTATTTAGATTGTGAGGGAAAATAGGGTCCCTTAAAAGATTGGATAAGACTTTGGTCTGGAAATAGAGTTCAAGGTAAGGGTTCATTTGAGTCAAGGGAAGGTGTTAGGCACCCCTAAACTCCCATCCGGAGATGGTTACCTACTCCTTAAGTCTGAATTAAAGTGGGGAAACCATAAGAGAAACTTGTATTTCATCTATATGCTTGAAAAATATTGTATGAACAGTAATGTACATGTTAAAGTAAGCCGGGACAGGATAGGGGTTCTATCCTAGGTGAGCTGAACCCGATCAGGGTTGCCTACGTATCCACAGTCAGTGGAATCAAGCCACACGTAGTTCCAGATGGGTAGTTGATAGTTTGATTTGTTGGGTGTTTGGATTATGGGTGTTTGACAAGCTGAGATTGGTATTTGGATGTTAGGGTGTTTTTGAATGGTTCAGGGGTTTTTGCTCCTGTTAGAGGAGCGAGGTGACCTTTTAAGCTCGTGCTGAGGAGCGTTTGGACAATTTTGGCTCATGTCAAGGAGCACTTGGACAGTTTTAGCTCATGTCAAGGAGCACTTGGACAGTTTTAGCTCATGTCAAGGAGCATTTGGGTTTAGGGTTTGATGGGATTTGAAACAGGGTTTGAGCGGAGTTTCTAGCCAAAAGTTCGACTAGGTGGGTAAGGTTTGACCTAGGGTTTAGTTAAGGTTTAACTAGAGGTCACTAAGGTCTACCTAGGGTTAACTAGGGTTCAGGTAGGGTAACTGGGGTTTAGGTAGGGTAACTAGGGCTTAGGTAGGGTAACTGGAGTCGACTAGGGTTTGATTAGGGTTTAGGTAGGGTTTAGGTGAGGTTTTGAATCAAGGTTTGAGCCGAGATTCGGACAGGGTTTCGACAGGGTATGATATGTTTGAATAAAATCGGGCAGGGGTTTGACAGGGTAAGCCGGGTTTAAGTAAAATCGGGCAGGGGTTTGACAGGGTAAGCCGGGTTTAAGTAAAACCGGGCAGGGGTTTGACAGGGTAAGCCGGGTTCAAGTAAAACCGAGCAGGGGTTTGACAGGGTAAGCCGGGTTTTGAGTAAAACTGGGCAAGGGTTCGACAGGGTAAGCCGGGTTTGAATAAAACCGGGCAGGGGTTTGACAGGGTAGCAGTCTAAGTATAAAAAACAATAAAAAATAATTAAAAGCTAATAAAGGACAAAGCAAACGTCAGAGTTTCGGCGATTTTACCTTCCGGGAAACCCAAAAGGGTCTCTGGATTAAGTGCTCCCGAGAACGATTCTTCGAAATCGAGTTCCCGGGATCGCCGACGCCAAAAGGGAGATTTTCGAAAGAGGAGAGAGAAGAGAGCAAGTGGAAAGGAATGAAAAATGAAGAAGATGTGAAAACTTATTTATAGGTTTCGAAAAAGGATATTTCAAGGAATATTCCAAGGAATATTCTAAGGAATATTCTTTTCGATATTTTCAAAGGAATATTCCTTAGGATATTCTAAGAAATATCATAAGGAATATTCTTAGAATATTTCAAGGAATACTTTTGTAAAAAAAATTATTTTTTTTATTTTTTTGTCGGCGCGCGTCGATTTCCAGTTGACCGAAAACCCGATTTCTCGTTTTAAGTCTGATTTGAGCCCAAAAATAGTCAAAATTGAACTGATAAAATCCAGAAAAATATCTTAGATAAAATGTCACTTTTTCAAAACTTAACAAGGGTATTTCGGTCATTTTGCACTCCAGGGGTATTTTGGTCATTTTTACCATTTTAGGCTCGATTTGATCCCAAAAACAGTCGAAATTGAACTGATAAAATCCAGAAAAATATTTTAGATAACATGGGAGTTTTTCAGAACTTTTCAGAGGTATTTTGGTCACTTTGAACTCCAGGGGCATTTTGGTCTTTTTTTACCTAAGGGGCGTTTTTTGGAAATTGAAGCACATGGAAAGAGGGTCTTAAAAGAGAGTTTTTAAGATGGTTTTTAGAGGGGTAAAAGATGCTAAAGGGGTGCAAAATTGGGGTGCTTACACCTGCTCAAACCCTTTTGTTCGGATTTGACGACAGTTCGATGCAACCTATGGGAGAGATCGTTTTGTCCGTTGTGGCCGGACTAATCATTCTGCCAACTCGATTCTCCGTTCTCAATGCGCTAACTCTATACAATGTTATCTTGGGGCGATGGTGGACTCATGAGATGAGGGCGGTCCCCTCCTCTTATTATCAGGTGCTGAAGTTTCTCACTCAAGAGGAACCCAGGGAAATTAGGGGAGATCAATTGACATCTCAAAAGTGCAATTATACTCCACCCAATGCACCTAAATAGCAATTACAGGTCAGGTCCGTTGTCAAAGATAGCTCAAAAGAAGTAATGTGGAAACCATCTGTTGAGCCCACGAAAGCTATCAATTTGGGAATGGACGAAGAGCCGAAGATGTTACAGATCGGAACGAGCTTGACAACGGAGGAGGAAGTCGAACTGCTGGACTTCCTGAGGAAGAACCTTGATGTCTTTGCTTAGTCTCATAAAGACATGATAGGGATAGATCCTGATGTCATCTGTCATCACCTCAATGTTTACCATGTCGCCCCGCCAGTTAAGCAAAAGCCTCGAAGACTTACTCTGGCCTATCATGATGCTGTCAACAAAGAAATCGATAAGCTTATTCTGCACAGATTCATTCGAGAGGTGCAATATCTTGACTGGATCGCGAATGTGGTAGCTGTGCCGAAGAAGAATGAAAAGGTTAGAGTCTGTATTGACTTCACCAGTATCAATAAAGCTTGTCCTAAAGACTTCTTCCCAATGCCCAGAATTGATAGGCTTATTAATGCTACCGCTGGCCATGAGATGTTGTCGTTCATGGATGGTTACTCAGGGTATAATCAAATTCTTCTAGCAGAAAGTGATCAAGAGAAAACCACCTTTATAATAGAACGTGGCTTATTCTGTTACCGCGTTATACCTTTCGGTCTGAAGAATGCGGGAGCTACATATCAGCGTCTTATGAATCTCATGTTTAACCCAGTGCTCGGCAAGACAATGGAAGTCTATATTGATGATATCATGGTGAAAAGTCGAGTGAGAACTTCTCTTGTTGTAGACTTGGCCGAACCTTTCTCTATTCTCCAAACTTTTAATCTGAAGTTGAATCCAGAGAAGTGTGTATTTGGCGTTACTTCAGGAAAATTCTTTGACTATCTCTTTAGTCAGCGCGGCATTGAGGCTAATCCAGCTCAAATTCGCGCTTTGTTAGATATGCCAGAGCCAAAGTCGAAGAAGGAGATCCAAAAGTTGATAGGACGTATTGCTGCTCTCAACCGTTTTATCTCTAAGTCATCCGATCATTGTGAACCTCTCTTCGAGTTGCTGCGAAAGGATTCAATCTTCAAATGGACAGAGGAGTGTTCTCAAGCTTTTACTGCTTTAAAGGAGTACTTGGGCTCTGCTCCCATTCTTTTGGTACCTAAACCTGGCGAAATATTGTATCTCTATCTCTCTGTTTCGAAGCAGGCTATTGGTTCTATCTTGCTTAGAAGCTATGATGGTGTTGAAAAGCCCATATATTTTATCAGCAAGACATTTCTTAAAGCAGAGTCAAATTATAGCAAGCTGAAGAAGGTATGTTTTGCGCTTGTCTTTTCGACTGAGAAGTTTTCTCCTTATTTTCATGCTCATACTATTGTGGTAATCACAACTTATCCCTTAAAAATTGTGCTGGGCCGACCTGAGTTGGCGGGGAGAATGTCCAAATGGGCTGTGACGCTCAGCAAATTTGACGTTCAGTTTCAAGCAAGGATATCTCAGAAAAGGGACAGGCCATGGCAGGTTTTCTCTCAGATTTCCCTGTTAATGAAACTGGTGCAGAAGTAGATCCTGATCTTCACGAGCTCTCAAACGAGGTGGACAACAAGATCATTGAGCAGAACGGAGCAAGTGCGCAAGACGAGTCAGCAGTATGGAATGATTGGGTTTTGTATGTAGATGGATCATCTAATTCAAGCGGTTCAGGACTCGGTGTTGTGCTCATCAATCCGAAGAATATAAAAGTTCAAAAGATGATGTGATAGGTTTTGCTGCCTCCAACAACAAGGCTGAGTATGAAGCATTGCTGCTTAGGCTACAAAGTGCCCATGACTTGCAGATGACTAAATTAAGAGTATTCTGTGATTCTCAACTTGTGGTGAATCAGATGAAAGATATTTACGAGTGTAAAGATGATCGGATGAGGTGATATGTAAGGTCTTTGTTGCGGTTGAGATCAAGCACATCTGGAGAGATGACAACAGGCATGCTGATGCTTTGGCCTACCTTGCTTCTATGTTGCAAACTGATGAACCTAAGGCAATCCTCGAATATAAAGCATATCCTTCTATCGAGTTGCAGTCACAGCGGGAGGTGACTTTCATTAATCCTGTTCCGAGTTGGATGACGGGGTTAGTAGCATACTTAAAGGACGGAGCCCTTCCTATAGATGTACATGAGTCAAGGCGAATTCAGTACAAGGCACCTCGTTATACTTTACTACATGGTGAGTTGTATAGAAAATCCTTCAGAGGTCCACTACTGAAATGTGTTCATCCGGTAGACGTTGAAAGAATTCTTGTCGAGCTTCGTGAAGGCGTTTGTGGCATTCATTCTGGAGGAAGGACAATGTCTTAGCGAGCTCTGGGGCAAGGATATTTTTGGCCATATATGCAAGCTGATGCGAAGAAATATGTGAAGAAGTGTAGCCAATGTCAGCGTTATGCTCGGTTAATTCATGCTCCAGCTCAAAAGCTGAACTCCGTATCTCAACCTTGGCCATTTGCTTGTTGGGGACTTGATATTGTGTATTGTGGAACCATTTCCTAAGGCTCCAGGTAATTTAATCTTTCTCTTGGTGGCTACTGATTATTTCTCTCGTTGGATAGAAGTTGTTCCTCTTGCACGTATCAGAGAGCAGGAAGTGAAAAAATTCATTTGGGAGCATATCGTTTGTAGATTCGGTATTCCTCAGTCCATTATTACTGACAACGGGAAGCAATTCACTGGGAGAATCATTGCCGAGTTTTGTGAAGAACTTAAGATCAAGCATATCTTTTTATTACCTTATTATCCTCAGGGAAATGGGTTAGCCGAAGCAGTCAATAAAAACATCCTAAATGCTCTGAAACGACGATTAGAAGATTCAAAAGGAAAATGGACCAGTGAATTGCACAACGTATTATGCAGGTATAGGACAACACCAAGAAGCCCAACAAATGAGACACTATTCTCCTTAGCTTATAGGATGGAAGCTGTGATTCCTATTGAGACCAGTCTACCCACGATACATAAACGCAATTGCAAGAAAGTTAAAGAGAAGAACAAAAATATAAAGCTCATGGCGATTCATCTGGATTTATTAGAGAAGCGAGAAGATGCTAGCATCCAAATGGAAAGGTATCAACAACAACTAAGGAAAGCTTACAACCAAAAAGTACAACGGAGAGTCCTTCAAGTTGGGGATCTCGTTCTGCGAAAAGTGTTCCAAAATACTAAAGAGCTAAACAGTGGAAAGCTAGGACCTAATTGGGAAGGACCTTATATTGTAGATCGACTTGGTAGTCCTGGAGTATGTTACCTTAAAGATTTACAAGGTAATGTGATTCAGAAATCCTGAAACATTATAAATTTGAAACAATTTTTTCAATAAATAAAATTGAGTTATGTTGGAACTAATTATACAACTGTGCTGGTGATTTATTCAAGTGGGTAGCATATCCTGAATACATTGCGCAATAAATGATATGACATGTGATAGACGAGGTACTCGTTGTGAGACATATGTGGCTTGGACAAATGAATTGTCATTGGAGCAAACTTGGTGGCTTCTATTAATGAAAAGTCATCCTGAGCGAATGTCTCACTACGAGTTATTATCGATCCATCTTGTGAAAAATCATTTATGAAGTTATTTTCATGATGTATTGCTCGACAAAGGCCTTATAATGCGAGTTCTGTCTAGTCGAGTCTGCCTTAAACAAATTTACACCTCATCAAATCTAAAGAGTTAATTCTTTGATGTGTTATATGCGAGATCTTCATTATGCTGAAAACATACGGAGACATACAAGTGCAAACGTGAAGAAGATTGAGGTTAACGATCATAAACCCAGACTGGGTTGAAATATAGCGGAACTAGCATATCAATGTTTCATGACGAAAAGAAGGAAACAAGAGAAGAAAGAAATACTAGAAACAACAAAGTAACAAGAAAAAAAAACAGCAAAGCATCATAATGAGGAAGTCAAACAGTAGGACCCTTAGTAGCGGGAGCATCGTCGACGATGAGGACAACGTCTGATTCAGCAACATGAGTAGCGGGAGTAACTGCGTTAAGAGCAGGGGCAAGAGGAGCTTCAGAAGCAGGAGCAGCAGGAAGCTCGGGGGCCACCTCAGCAATAGCAGGGCCTTCGAATGAGAGGGGCTGTTCGGCTCCTTTTACTTCTTGTCCCTCTTCGGGTTGGGCGACTTGAGAGCTTTGGAGCTCAGATTGTTTGATTTCATCCTTTAGTCTGCCCTAAGCCCGAGCCGATTCATAACCTCAATCTCTATCTCTATCCGGTCTTCATCGAGGAGTTTATCATCTCGTCCAGATAGCATTTGCAGAGATCGTCAGTCAGAGTCTTGGCTGCGAGGTTGTCTTCCTTAAGCTCCTGTGCTATCACTTCTTGGCAGCCTCGAGCTCCTTGAGTTGCCTCTCTAGATCATGGGTAACAACATCCAGCTCACTAATCTGGAGGGCAGCAGCCTCAGTCTCTTTCTTCACTTTGGCCTCTCCCTCCTTTGCCCGTCTCATCTCTTCTTTGACTGCGGTGAGCTTGCCCTCAGCCTATTCTTTTTTGGTCTGGCCTTGTGATAGGTCCAGTTGTAGTGCCTTCCTTTGCTCCTCCAGAGCGGTAGCCTTGCTCTTCCAATGAGCAACGAAATCCCTCAGGCTGGTTTGGCGCCTATTGTTGCATTCATATGTCTCGATATAGAGAACGTTTGTCTGTCGCAACGAAACAACAATGAACAGTGCAAAGCGATGAGAATGACGAAACAACGACTGGTGCAAGGACAGTGAGAAAGTCTTACTGTAGCGAGAGCCCGGCTCATCGCGTGGAAGATTTTCTTCCCATGCATTTGCTGTGCTGAGTTGATGTCAGCAGGGAGCCGCAGAGCGTAGTTAGTGGCCATGGTCACGTTGTGGTTAGCAATGGCCGAGTCCACGATGTTTGGCCTGCCAAAGTTGGAGAATTTGGGGACCCAAGGGATGGTCTCTCCCGATGTACCCTCTTCCCGTTGTGTAGAGGCAGGGACTATGGCCGTAGCAGCAGCAGCAGTGACAGCGATGTCAGCAGCAGCAGTGGTGGCATCGGGGTCTGCAACAGCAGTTGGCTCCCTGATTTGGAGAGCTGAAGCCGGAGTTGCAACGGCTTTGCCTTTCTCAAGGCGTCTTTCCTCCTTATTCTTCTTCTTGACCTGAAGGTCAATTTGTGCATCTGCACTCTTTCTCTTTGCCGGCAGAGCGGCAATAGCAACCTCCACTGCGGTTTATTTGTTTCTTTAATGGGGGTGGGAGTGGAGCAACTATTTGTTGCGAAGGCCAGGGCGTCCTGACTAATGAAGGAGCTCTGTTGGCCATTTCTTCTTGTTCTTCTTCTTCTTCGGTGGGATGAGAGGATGGACCGGCTTGTCCTTGATCGTCGGAAGGAGCCAAGCTCTGTTCACTTGCTAACTTTCACAGTTCTTTCTTCGGCCGAGGTGTCCACCGGATGTATTCTCCTCCTTTAGCTCTCTTAATGTTTGTCAGAACGCGTTCTTCTTCCACGCTAAGCTTCGTGAAGTGAATATCCTTTGCTGTGAAAAAAAACAATAGTCAGTACAAGCGCAAAGGCAATAAAACGGTGACAACGAGAAATGGTGTGATAGATAACGGACACCGGACAACGGAAGAGGGTTACCTGGTTCCACCTGGAAGACACTGGGGACAGAAGAGTTTGATCTCCAAGCCCCGGAGATGATGAAAGGGGTTGCTTTCCAATTTCTCTCTGTATCCCGTAAGCCCAAGATTATTTCGGGAACCATAGGTTTTTGGTTCCAGGAGTAGTAGTTATACAGATCTGCATTACTACCTTGACATTTGACGACGTGATGAAAATGGAAAAGATGTCTAGTTTCGATGACGTATCCGTCATTGATATACTTGATTATCATGGACATGTATTTATAGAAAGTGGGATGCATCTGTCCCGGAGCAAGTTGAAGGACGGAAAGTAGAGACTCAACGATGGGGTGTAGAGGAAACTGAAGTCCAGCCTCGAGTTGGGCGAGGTAAACCTTAGTGCAATGAGAGCGTTTGTCAATAAGAATATCTTATTTCCTAAAGTGCAAATTGACTTGGGGAGGTAAATCGAAGCGAGTTCTGTAAAGATTTAAACATTTTTGTTGGTTTTGGTGAAGAAAATGAGTCTCGCCAATATAGGCACCATATGGAGCACTACCGGAGCAACTAGCTTCCCCATCACCAAGTGCCCTCACTTCCTCTTCTATCCTAGCAACTTCTAAGGGTATCTCGGTAGACATCATTACAGAAATAAAAAATGACAAGAACGCAGGCTTGGAGACTAGAGACAGAACCAGAGAAGTATAAAAAAAAAGTACTGAAAAATTCAGAGAAAGAAGTAACAAAGGCTTACCACAAATGAGAGCGAAGAGGCTCGAAGACTTGAAAGCAAACTAGCTGAGGCAAAAATTCGGCAGAGTAACAGTGTTTTGATGGCTGGGTGAAGAAGAAAGTGTTGATCCAGCATATTTATAGACGAATCGCGAGTTGCATGACGAGAATGACCTCCATCAAAATCATACACATACACCAGGGGGAGGTCAAGATGGTCATTTCCTTTCATTTTAAATAACTATGTCAGAACTAATTTTGCGCAGGATAGTGATAACCTTCATTTTGAGTGAACACCTCAGCAATAAGAAGGGTGTATTTGTCTTTTCATAGTCAATATAACCGCCAAAGGAAATAAAGGATCTCGAGCACCAAGAAAAGTGATGATGACAGCCTGCCATGCATTAATGAAGCGTGATAGTTTCGCACGTGGGAGACAGTTGTCATGATGCTCCATATTCGATCTTATTGCTTACACAGCGTTTAGATCACGGTATCAAGGCAGGTATTCTTTGTGTTGTTGATGACACATCGCACTACGTTCGATGCGTCATCAAGGGGCAATTTGTAAGGGATAAAATTCATAAAATATTTAGCATTGGAGAACGAGCTTGTTTTCGTTGTTATGTGCACGGATAGGTGACACGTACCTCTCAGATAAATGATGTTCTGTCGGGTTCATAACGTCTTCATTATCAATTCCACAATGTTCTCGTTGTGCAAATGTATAACGTTCTCGTTGTCTTTTGTACAACGTATTCGCTGTCTGATGAGTACGTTCGATTGACTCCAACGCATACACAACGATCCCGAGCTTGCATTAATAACGAGATCGACTATCAGGAGGGAGTGATCAGGAGGCAATTCCTTGACCGTGACAGTAGGTGAAAAGCATTGTCTTGACATTTAATGTTGGTCACTTCTGAGTGTTGTCATATCAAATCAAATTGAACAAATAGTAGGCCCCACGTGTGACACATAAGGTTCAAGATCTGTCTGACATATTTGGTAATGAGTGTAAAGCAAGTGGCATGGTCATCCATGACCATCTATGGGCATACAGAGCTTAACATATAAATACCCCCCAGAGACTTAGTGCAAGGGATCACCAAAATTTCATATTGTTCATTATAGTGCTTCGATTCCATTATTGTTCATCATCTTCTTCGTGTACTTACTTTACCATCGAAATGTAGGGCAGGGTCCAAACCCTCTACCTTCAACCTTCTACCAGTGAATCGAAGCTTGAGGCAGAGATCGACGCATGGCATTTGTGAGAAATTTCCCCCACACCATGGTTAGGTGGTTGAACCCTAAGGGTTCATGAATCTCGATCATGATCAAGAGGTATTAAAAGGGACATGTGGATTATAAGTTGTAACTGACTCCAAGGAGTCTGATTATAGCAGTAGAAGATTCTAAATCCTTAGTAATAAATATTTTTTAAAAAAATTCAAAAGCTGAGAGGCACACACTTGAGATGGAATCACAACCAATCGCGATTGAACTTGGAGAGAGTTCAATCACACCCATAGGTCAACATGTGTCCCTTTTATCCCCTATTAACCGAGGTTAAGATTTACTAACTCTTGGGGGTTCAACAATATAACCTTAGTTTTTAGAGAAAATATTAAACTCTAGTTAAGGATTTTTAACCTTTTGGGTTAATATTTAATAATATATTTTTTTAAAGAACTAAAGTTATATTGTTGAACACCAAAAGTTAGTGAATCTTAACCATAGTTAATAGAGGTTAAATGGGACACATGTTGGCATGTGGGTGCGATTGAACTCTCCTCGAGTTCAATTGTAATTGGATCTCCATGTCCGCTTCCATGCCCATGTTGCCATATATAATACATATAAAAAAAATTCCAAAAATTTAAGGGGGGGGGGGGGGCATGTGCCCCCAGGCCCCTCTTGGCTCTGCCCCTATATATATATAGGGAGAGGTACTAATGAGTCATGATCATTGAAGCTTGTAATGAGAGATCCCTCTAACATACTTTTTTTGAATCCAACCGTTGGATGTTTAGTTGGGTTTTTTGGAGGCTAGTGTCAAAAAAATCAATATGATCAGACATGTTTAGACTGTTTGATTAGACCCTAGTTTGCAGCATTAACCCCTTAGGGTTCACTAGAACCTACCTAGGATATAGAAATGACTGATTTTCCCTTCTTTGATCGGATAGTCTATAGATGTCCGATCGAGCTAATTTTTTGCCACTTTTTTCTCGAGCAACCTGTCTCGACATCTAACGGTCCGATTCCGAAACAAGTTTCCACATGTCACTTTATTATGGACCGCTCATTATAAGCTTCAATGAGCATGGCTTATTAGAACACTAATCTATATATATATACTAGCAAACACCCCATGCAATGCACGAGACAAAAATTGAGATGGAAGAAGATATGTTAAAATGAAGCATTAAAAATACACCCAACTCTCTAGAATGATTAAATAACAAAACTAACAATAAATAATAAGTCATATATAAATTAATAATAACACTTATATTATATATATATATATATGTATAATATATTGTTAGGATATAAATAACAGCCGTCCCTTCTTTCTTATATATTTATATTTTGGGAGGGGGTGGGTGGAAGGGTGGGGCGGAAACTAGAATTCATCTAGGCTACCAATTTAATTATTTTTATTTCACTCAAGTCAACAACCCTTTGGTTCATCTCTTTCTTAAGAGGATTACAATTTAATCTTCATCCGCTTTTTTTTTGGAAACTCAAGGTGTCCCCACCCCTTTGGGTCAGGCTAATCCTCGAGGATGTGTTGAGAACCCACAACCCGCCACACCAGGTAAGTCTAGAAAACTCATGCGGGCTGATCCCAAAAGGAGAGTGGGAAGTCAATCCCAAGACCTTTCGCTTCATGAGGCGTAAGTCCCGAGAGAAGATAATATGCTCCTAAAACAATGCTCTCTTGACTTTACAAAGCTTCACGCTTCAAGGACAAGAATCCACGATTCTTGATTTCAATACACTTGGATGAGAAGTTTTTTACAATCATAATACACTCTTAAAATGAGCTGAATGATCTCTTTAAAGCTCACTGAAAATATCTCAAAGATTGAAGTTGAATAGCTCAATAAAACTGATTTGGGGATTTTAGGTTTAACTCAATAGATTTGGAAATCTAAGCTTTGGAGTGGATGATTAACTGATTGGATTGATAGATCATCACGTACTAGTTCATAAATCATTCCTATTTATAGCCCTTGTAAAGATATAGCCGTTGGAGGCACATTGAATGCAAAAGAGCTGTTTAAAAATAGCCGTTACGGGGTTTTTAATATTTGTCCTGAGGCATCTAGTCGACTGGATGAACCCAATGACCATATCAAAATCTTGGCCTTCATCTAGTCGACTGGATGGTTCATTTTCAGCATAAAATCCATTTTTCTTAACCTTAATGATGAGATTGAATTGCTAGGTTACTTGGCTTAACTTAATCAAGATTTTAATCATTTTTTATGATGTCCTAAGAGCCTTAGAATGATATTCAAATATGGTCTAAGGTACCTATGGTCAATCTAGGCATTGAGCTTTTTAAACAACCAACTTTGAGAACTTTTTACAAAAGTCCTAAGAAACTCTCACTAAAAAATAAAATAATTAAACCTTCTTGAGAGTCTTCAATCTTTGATCTTGATTTGATTTCATCTTTAGCTTCATGATCAATTCTTCTTCTTCTTCTTCTTCAATCATCATCTACATGACTTGGATTTTAATATCTTCGAATTGATCCAACTTGATCCAATGACTTGCTTTGACTTGATGTTGATTCCTCTTTATAGATGATGTCATTTTCATGTTTTTTTCTTTGAATGACTTTGCTAATGTTCTTGATAAATTGATTTTTACATAAACTCAATTGAGACATTAGTAACACAAATCTCATTACATTATTGTGTTATCATCAAAATCACTAAGGAGACCTATGGTGGACACCTATAGGCTAACACATTCTGCCTCTTACCCATATTTCAAACTTTGTAAGTAAACCACCTTTTTTTATATACATACATACGAGCCTTTGGCGTTCTGTTTTTTTTTTTTTTTTGGGTTAAACTTTGGCATTCTGTTACATGAGCGAGAAAGCTAGCCCACCCCATGGTTATGAAACGGGAACACCTGATCGAACGGTCGAGAACTCATCATTTCCAATGGTTAATGTAAAAGTTTCAAACGCCATAAAATCTACATCAATCACTGGTCAAATTTCATTTAAAATGCTAGTTGCTTGAGGGAGAGAGATAGAAACAGGATAAATGACATTATCATTTGCTTCCTCGAATGAATTTTTGGACGAATCGATTGATTTATCGTGAGACAAATCGCTTGTAGATTTCGACAAATAAGTTTTTGGGTCTAATAAACATAAAATTTAGAATCAAATTAATAAATTTGAACTTGAAGCATGAATCTAATCATTCAAAGTAAAAAAAAAATTTTGAAATCAATGAGATCGGATATAATCTATACCGTTGGAACCTTTAAGGATCTCATCTATACATCCGGAACTAGTAAAAGATATATTGCAGTATAAAATAGCGATCTGGTTCTCATCTTGCTACTGTGAGGATTTATAAAGTGGAAGCAGTAGATGGAAAGTTAGAAAGTTTGGTAAAAGCACTGTGTCGTTCTTATAAGAGAGAGAGACATTGAAAAATTAGAAAGGTTGATTTGAGAGTTGCATAATAAGGGCGGGGGGGGGGGGGGGGGGGGGGGGGGGGGGAGAGAGAGACATTGAAAAATTAGAAAGGTTGATTTGAGAGTTGCATAATAGGGGGGGGGGGGTAGAGAGAGAGAGACGTTAGTGAGAGATAGTTATTTTCCAAGATAATAAAGGGGGATGTGCATTAGGGCTGGCCCGTCCATTAAGCCATCAAAGCCCGCGCTTTAGGCCCCAAAAAAATGATGCCCCAAAGTGTGGGCTTTGATGGCTTTATGAACCTGATTTAATGAAAAGAAATCCTAAAAAAGACCCCATTTTATAATGAGTCCAATTAAAAAAAAAGTCTCATTTAGAATTCTCGCTTTAGGCCTCCAAATGGCTTGGGCCGACCCTGATGTGCATAATCAAAGTTTATAAAAAGTTTCAAAACCTCATTTGGTTTCTTGTAACTGCTAAATTAAATTTGGCAAAACAATTACCATTTAGTATTAGTTAATGTGGCTTCTAAAAGATGATCTCAGTAAAAGTACTCCACTAATGTGGCCTCACAAGAGAAGAGGAGTCTCGCGTGGCATCACAAGGAATACAAAGAATACATACGTGACCTTCAAAGGGAGACTTTCACTCTAGAATATAGTAGTAGTATAGATAGATAGATAGATAGATATATTATGTGTTTTGCCTTCACTTAAAATTTATAAGTATCCTAAGAACAGAAGAAATACCAAGGTCATTACAATTATTTGAAATAATATTTAACAAGAAAAAATATTAATAATTATTGTTATTATTAATTTTATAACCATAATTTTAAAAATACAATTCAATTCCTAATTTTCATACCATTGTAAATATTACAATTCCATAGTTGATACTTAGTAATCCTTAACAACACATCTTATTATAAGAAAACAACATTTAGTTGATTATCAATTTTTTTTCTTTTCAATTTTACATTTTGATACAAAAGATCATCTAAGCGGGTGGGTCTCACAAATGGATAGCTGGATTGAAAAAGAATGTTTTATTTCATACACGCCCCCACTCGAATTGAAAAATGCTTAACTTACCCACGGTTTCAATTATGTAAGGAAATGCCCAATCCTCATTTGTCCATTGGTCATGCCCCACTTTTTAACACTCACAAATTGTGGTTAAGATTCGCTCCCCCTTAGGGTTAAGTAATCCAACCTTGTTTTTAGAACAAAAGAAACAAAATCTTAACTTTAATTTAGTTAAACTTAATCAAGGTTAAATGATTGTTAATCACTGCTCATTCGAATTCTAATATTTTTTTTTTGGAAGTATAGTTATCATGTAACACACACATATATCCACCCTATTGGAATTCTAATCCAAGTCTCCAATACATGCGATACACATGTATCACTCCTAAAACCTAAACCCTAAAACCTTCACTCCTAAGAGCATCTCCAACACACTCCCTAAAGGAGCTCTCTTCCCTTCTTCCCTATAGTAGAGAGGCATACCCTCTTTTAAGCACTCCAACGCACTCCCTATATGGACTCCCTATTATAGGATTTTTTATTTGGCTCCTTACTAGTAAGGAGCCAAATCCCTCTCCCTATAATTATTATATTATTTTTTTTTAATAATCTTGTCAAATCATTTGAATATGAAGTAGAGTTGGGAACCACAGTCAATTGCGATTGAACTAATAAGGGAGAGTTCAATCGCACCCACAGACCAACACGTGTCTCTTTTTAACTTCTACTAACTATGGTTAAGATTCACTAACCCTTGGGATTTAACAATATAATATTAGTTTTTAGAAAAGAAATAAAAAAATGGGATTAAAGTGTAATTAAACTCTCAACGGTTGTAATAATGTTAAAATAAAAAAAAATAAAAAAGTGAGTATTTAAATAGAAGTAGAGAAGAAGTAAAGAGTGGGGTTGGAGTTGCAAGGAGAAAAAGTGCCCCCTATTTTAAGAAAACTCTCAACTATAGAGTAAAAATAGAGAAATTTAAGAAATTGGGTTGGAGATGCTCTGAACCCTAAACCCTAAAACCTTCACTTTAAACCCTAAAACCTTCCCTATAAATATGCGCTCTTCTCCTGAGCCCTAAAACCTTGTAAATGTGCTCTTCCTTTCTTACTTGTATGTTCTTCTCATCTCTTTGCACTTCTTCTGTGGATTTCTCTCCCATTTTTCATTGTATTCTGGGTAGAATCGATTCACGATGATGATAAATCCAAAGGCTTGTTTCTCAAAAACATTCGCAGTGGCCGCCTGAGAGCTTTCGCCTTCGCCGGGCTCGAGAGCTTCTGCTGCTCTTATCCTTCCTTGGATGTCTGAGTCTGGATATTCTCTACACCTTCTAATTTGTTCTATTTTCTTTATTTTTTAGGCGTTTGATCTCCCAAGATTGGATTTTTTTTTGTTTTTCTCGCTCCATTTTTATTGATTTTAACTTCGGATTTTTCATGATAGTCGCAGTTTTGATGCTTAAATTCTCTGAAACTTCATCATAGAACTGTATTTTTGCAATGGTTTACTGGTCTATGATGACAAATCTTAAGGCTTGTTTCTCAGAAACATTCGCAGTGGCCGCCTGAGAGTTTTCGCCTTCGCCAGGCTTGAGAGCTTGTGCTGCTTCAATCCTTCCTTGGATGTCTGAGATTCTTAAACTACAAGATCATACCCTTTTCTATGTTTCTACGCTAAATAGATTTAACCCACTATGTGGATTTTCTATAATTTGATTCCGATTTTAGTATCTTAGATTCATATTGAAATTTGTTTTTGTTTAATTGCCTTGTTTGTTACTGGTAGTGCATTTATGTCTCTGTTCCTCATATCAATGATTTGAAAGATGAACTGTATAGCTGTATATTTGCAATGGGTTAGTTCTATGATGACAGATCTCAAGGCTTGTTTCTCAGAAACATTCGCAGTGGCCGCCTAAGAGCTTTCGCCTTCGCCCGGCTTGAGAGCTTGTGCTGCTTCAATCCTTCCTTGGATGTCTGAGATTCTTAATCTACGATATGCATTCCATTTTCTATGTTTCTTCGTTAAATAGAGATAACCCATCTTTGAATTTCTGTGGCTGTTCTATAATTTGATCCCAATCTCAGTTGTTAGTTTTGGATTGAATTTTGTTTTTGTTTAATTTCCCGTTTGTTACTGGTAGTGCATTTATGTCTCTCTGCCTGATATCAATGACTTGAAAGTTAAAACTGTGTAGCTGTATATTTGCAATGGGTTATTGTCTATGATGACAAATCTCATGGCTTGTTTCTCAGAAACATTTGCAGTGTCCGCTGCCTAAGCATGATTGTTAAATCCTTCCGATTTGAGATTCAAATCCAGCGATTTGAATCGAATCTCATGTAAAACGATTCAAATCGTTGATGAAAATCTTAATTGGGTAAATCCCATTTGATTTGGGATTCAGATTGTGGTTTGCATTTTAAATTGTGCGATTCGAACACGAAACCCCTTTTATGGACATGCCAAAACCCCTATTTGGGTTTTCTGTCTATTGCTGTGAAACCTGAAAAAAAAGAGAAGGAAAGAAGAAGAAAAAAGATGATTGAGTTGGAGAGTTTGACTCTAAGAGAACTTGATATTTTATTTTATTATCCTTTTAATTGTATAAGTCTTTTGATACTTGATCTCATACAATATGAGTTTACTTTTGTTGATTGATCTTTGATGATATTGAGTTTATGTTTCATTTTATTGAATTCATTCGTGGTTTGTATAGTTTACGCAATAAAATGTTCATTACTTTCTTTTATTACTACTAGTAAATGTGCACGTGCTTTGCACGTATTACTTTTTTTTAATTAATAACAATTATATATAAGAGTGTTAAGACCTCAAAAATCAAAACAAAAACAAAAGAAAAAGAAAAAAATATATATATATATACAATTTATGCACCATATCATGCATCCATACCGGCCATGGGACTCCGGAATGTAGCGTAGTCTCTCCACTCCCAGATCAACTTGGATGTGATCTCATCATATTCCAAGACATAACCATGGTATACTAGAGAAAAAAATCCCCATAAAGGACTACTCACCAAACCCTATTATGAAATTATTAAAACTAGGCACATCTTTATCTTCTTCCCCGATCCCTTCTTGCTTGAACTCTTTGATTTCGTATCTGTATTACCGAAATGCTGAATAATGTTGTCATATAGAGCACTCTATTTTGGGGGCTAGGAGAACATCATTACACTTAATAGAAGATGAGCTTTTAATTCCCGGAACCCTTAACAAGAAATTGTCACCATAAACATCCTTCAGAGGAAGATGACTTTCACTTAAGAGTCCTCCATAGAATATCGAGATTGCCTAGCTAGTTAGGAGACGTTTGTGAACAACAAACCTTCTAATCTCACATGTGTATATCTAAAGACTAAATAGAAAGGTGTTTTTTCATCACCTGTATACGGAAATAAAATTCTAATTTAAATGGGATACTATTAATAGAATTCTTATTAACCCATTATTTACATAGAATGTCATTAATGAAATTTTTAATGGCCATACTATCCCTAAGAACCACTATAAAAATTAGTCCTAAACTTCTCTCTTTATTTATTGATATAATGTTTACTTTATCAACAATAAAGTAAGGTGAAGGTTAATTATGTCTACATAAAGTTTAGGTTACTCCTTGTACTTTTATTAGTAGAATGATATGAATGAAATCTTTTGGATAATGCAATATTCCATTTTTTTGACTTATCAAGTATTTTTAAAAATAGATTGAATCTTACTACTTACGATTTGAATTCCGATTTAAATCGAATCTATCCTAAAACGATTTTATGATTCAATTACGATTTAACAATCTTGCACCTAAGAGTTTCCTCCTTTGCCCGGCCGGAGAGCTTGTGCTGCATCAATCCTTCCTTGGATGCCTGAGATTATTAAACTACAAGATACATACCCTTTTCTATGTTTCTGCGTTAGGTAGAAATAACCCATCTTTGATGTCTGTGGCTTTTCTATAATTTGATCCCAATTTCAGTTGTTAGTTTCAGATTGAATTTCCTTTTTGTTTAATTTCTCACTTTGTTATGAAGTCAATGTCTTACTCTCTTGGAAGAAACTGTATTGATCTTGGTTGCAAGAGTTAGCGGATAACCAATTCCAAATGTGCATTGTAAACGGTAATTATGACCTTTTTAGGTTTCGGCTACTGCTGGGTTTTGTTTGAATGAAGTGCTCATTGCACCTTTGGAAGGGTGTTGCAGATTCACTGCAGCTTGGAATTTGTTAGAGAACACCATCTAAAGAAGAAACCAAGGCTCAGTGTAGCAAAGATTGCGGACTCTGTTATTACAAAACATGGCCCCAAATGCATGATCTTTGTTTTTTCAAATAATTGGCGAATCCAGTGTCAATGTGTATTCCCACATTTAGTTGTTCAGAATTTCCCATTTGGCCCATCTTCCAAAACTAGATTTCTGTTCCTCTAACCAATGAACAGATAACATCTTTTTTTTGAAGAACCAAAAACAGATACCAACACAGTCAACTAGAGTACCAAAAAAAAACAATAACTTATCACATTCAAAATTGTATTCCATCACCTGCCTCATCCCAGTTATCTGGGGACTGGGTCGGCCATTCCACTTTAGTTTCCATTTATTTGAAATTAGCAAAATATGCTAAATTAATGTTGATAAAAAAATCAAAGCACTGGCAAAAAGAAACCATTGGAGCTTCCTTTATCCATTCATGAAATATACCCAGGTATCCTAGGCTCTAAAGTATAACTGCAATGAAAATACAACTTCCCCAATAATTAGAACCAAATAAAGCGCTCTAGAAATCAAATTTAGCCTATTTCCAGATATTTAAGAAACCAAGGTGCTAAACATTATAATCAAGATTTAAACGAGTTCATGAAAATTTTTAATTGTTAGAACAATGCTGTGGCATTCACTTCACTGCTTCACACTCTCAATATGCACGATAATAATAACCCGAAACAGAATTGCAAAACCCTTATGGAACCTTAGTGGTTTCACCTTATGTCTGATGTGTGTGTGTGTGTGTTTAGATTACTACCTCTAACAAAAAAAACAGAACTGCAAATCATTCACCCCCTAAAAAAAACTGCAAAACATAGGCTTGAAATCATCATGCTAAATTAGTAGATAGATAACGCTGTCCAAAGATATTCGCATGCTCTAGCCTATTTATAATGGATTCAGAAAAGAAAAATAATTTTGTATATTTTTTTTGCAAATTAGAGACATATTTTCTTGAGTGAATGATTTCCCTGTTTGTTATTGGTATTGCATTTATCTCTCTGTGCCTCATAGCAATGTTTTGAAAGATAAACTGTATAGCTGTATATTTGCAATGGGTTATTGTCTATGATGACCATTTGCAAGGCTTTTTTCTCAAACATTTGCAGTGGCAGCCCTAGAGCTTTTGCTTTCCCCTAGCTTGAGAGCTTGTGCTGCTTCAATCCTTCCTTGGATGTCTTGGATTCTTAAACTACAAGATACATAACTTTTTCTATGTTTTTACATTAAATAGAGATAGCCCATCTTTGAATTCTCTGGGGCTTTTCTAAAATTTGATCCCAATTTTAGATTTTGGATTCGGATTGAAATTTTTTTTTGTTTAATTTCCATGTTTGTCACTGGTAGTGCATTTATGTCTCTGTGCCTCATATCAATATTTTGAAAGTTAACCTGTATAGCTGTATATATATAATTTTTTTTTTTTATCAGTAATTGAGAATTGAGATAGCATTAATAAAAAGAAGATAGCACAGAGTACAATTAGTGAACGAAGCAAAAAAAGGTTTATCCCCCTAGCTACAAAAAACTAAGGCAGAAAAGCCCAGGGATCCTTTCTATGATGACAAATCTCAAGACTTGGTTCTCAAAACATTCGCAGTGGCCGCCTGAAAGCTTTTGCTGCTCTTATCCTTCCTCGGATGTCTGAGACTCTTTTGCAATTGCCATAACCTTTTTCTATTTATTATTCAGTATATGTGAAATAGCTCATCTTTTATTTCTCAGTTTTTTTTTTTTAATTACAAATTCACTTTTTTGATCCTAATTGAAGTGTGGATGCTATGATTGTTTTCATTTACCCCCCCCCCCCCAACGTTTTCAAACCCTAGTTTACTTCTGGTGGTACATATGTATTGGTACCTCTTTTTAATGTTTTGATCATTCAACAGTATAGCTGTATCTTTGCAATGTGTTATTATTGCCAATGAATATTCTCAATGCTTGTTTGTCAAAATAGATCACAGTTGTCCGCCTAAGAGATTTTTTTTTGTCTTTGCCGGGTTTGATAACTTTTTCTGCTGTTGTGATATATTTCCTTGCCCAAGAGCTTTTGCCTTTGCTGGGTTTGACAGGTTTTGCTGCTTCAATGTATTTCCTTGGATTTCTAACTTTTTTAATTATAAGGCTTGTAGCCTGTTAAGTGTCTTTTCTGTTTCTCAATCCCAAAATTCACTAGCTAGATCCAGTTTGATGTTATGAGACATCCGTATTTGATTTGATTTGATTTTATTTTATTCCTTGTTTTGGTACTTCATATTTATGTTTTAATTCTTATACTGTATTGTAGAAGCACTGTTGCAATTGGTTCATATCTATGATGAAAAATCTCAAGGTTTGTTTCTCATAAACATTCGCAGTGACTGCCTAAGAGCTTTTGCCTTTGCCGGGCTTGAGAGCTTATGCTGTTCACATCCATCCTTGGATCTCTTAGACTCGAACCTTGGATGTCAACATACTTGAATGTTGGCAACTCAATATCTTCTATAGATGGTGGTTTTCTTGGGTTCTTCACATTGTTTTGCTACGTCTCTGTGATGGCAAACGTAAAAGGGTTTTGTCTCCCAAACATTTTATGATTTACTTATTTGGGTTATTCACTTTGCTTTGCTACCGTTTTATGATGGTGCTCCTAAAAGGGCTTCATTTTCAAAACATTTTGTGGTTTCCTTATTTAGCTTCTTCATTTTATTTTGCTACCATTGTGTGATTTGACTGATGTAGTCCTCAAAGGGTTTTGTTTCTGAAATATTTTGTATATCTTGTAATTGTTGCCTTGCCTGGTCTAAGCTTGTATTGCTTGGTTTGTCCGTGGGAAGCCTGAGGTA
This sequence comes from Tetracentron sinense, assembly GCA_015143295.1. Lineage (NCBI taxonomy): Eukaryota > Viridiplantae > Streptophyta > Magnoliopsida > Trochodendrales > Trochodendraceae > Tetracentron > Tetracentron sinense. The sequence goes on from CM026556.1 coordinate 25,471,706, forward strand.
TGCAGTGTGCTAGCACTACTTTCAGGCATTCCTTAGTCTCAGCCAAAAATCAATACCTGTTAAATTAAAGTAAGGACAGGTGTTAGTTTTTGGCTGAGAGTAGGGAATGCCTGAAAGTAGGGCTAGTACAACTCTTAGCCTTAATTTAGATAGTTTGATGGTAATTTTACCTTGTTAGCTGCACGGACTTGATGTCTGCCCCTTTGGCTAGCTCTTTGGTGCTTGAAGGATGAGTCCCTGATATGCAATCTTCCTCCATCCATTTCACTTTATCAGCAAGCTTCTAGCTGATCATTCAAGGGTGGAACATGTTTTTGCATAGAGCTAGAAGCCTAGTCCTCATGGTTGTACTGATGCTAATTTTCACTAGTAGTCTTTGTTGATGACATTTTATTATAATATAATATAATCACAAGTAGTTGATGAAAAGTACTGTGGCTTGGTTCTCAGAAACATTTGCAGTGCATGTTAACTGTTAAGAGCCAACGGCTTATCCAGGCTTCAGAGCTTGTGCTGCTTCAATCCTTCATTGAATGTCTGAGACTTTCTCTTTCTGACCAATGAGATAAAAAAAAAATCCCTTGTAGTCAACTTAATTTAACTACAGATATCCTCCTTCTATGTTACCTATATTTCCATTCCCTAATTTTGAATTCAATTTAATGTTCTTTTGGATGCTTGGTTCCTATTAAATTTGTTTGTTTTCTCAACCAGGATTACCACTGAGAGAAAGTGATACTATCCAAGCTAACAGTTCTAAATACAATTGCGTGCAATTTTAAATATTTTGTGTTGTTTTTATTAAATTTTCACTGGGTTTAGTTTTTGCTGCTTAATTCCTTTATGTTTAGGATGCTGCAGGTAAAACAGTAAAAAGTGAAAATGGGCGTTTTCCTTGGAAACACCTTTTTACACTGGTTTTGTTTGGCCATAAAATTGTGGTTAAGGAAAATTGTTTTACCAAAATTTCAGTCCCTAGTTCGTAAGGGAATATTACTTGCAAGCAAAAACCCACTCAAAACAATCTGCCTCTTTCTGATTATTTTTCTCCTCTCTGATTCTGTAATCCGTTTCTCTGAAAAAACTCTTCAAAACCCTATATAATCAATCTGATTCCTTTTTCTCGCCCCCCTTAATTTTCCTCTCTGCAAATATACTCCCTCCCCATTCTCTCTGTAAAAAACTTTTTTTCCAAAACCCTTTCATTGTGTTTGAGATCATATATTTCTTTTAAATTTCAGATTTTATTGGTGTTAACTGTTGAACGTTTTTTTGGTAGATGCTTGAATGATTTGTTTTTCATTTTATTTCTCTTTCCAGTTGTGGTTACAGTGTTTTCCCCCACTCGTGTGTGCTTGCGCATGTGGCAAGCATGCTGATTGTGAGAGTAATAACTAGGTTTTATAATGTTGGCGGAATGTTTTTGGATTTGTTGAGAAGTATTAGCTTTGTTATTTTTAATTTAAAGAGGTGATTGAAGTTATAGGATTCTCTGAACTTTCTGTTCCTTTTTTTTTATACTTAGAGATTTGAGTTGTTGCAGATTCTTTACCAAATAACATGCATAGGTTTGATTTATAAAGCATGTTGAAATGGGTTTTTTGGATTTTGGGATCCATGTCTTTGTGGTGTGAAGTTGGCTTCAAGTCTTTGTTTAGGTACTAATTTACTTTGAATGACTGATTTTGAAATTCTACAAATTAATTCATCGATAGAATTTTAGAATAGGAGATGCTATCTTATCTGAATGAAATTATTGGCAATATATATTTTCCAGGGCAATTTTATTATTTTCAGGTTGCAACCGAAGATTCGAGCATGAATCATGTTCAAGTATGTTCAAACTAAACTCAAGCTAAGTTCAAGCGTGGCTGAGTACGGGTCTACATTAAATACCATTCAGTTGATGATCACCAACTACCTGCAACACCTTCATGGATGGATAGCATCCCTCACTAGGGTCCTGGATCAAATACCCAAATGGTAAAACATGGCTACTCTGATTTTCTTGCTTTTGTATTGTGGTTTCCTGCAATACAGCCTCCTTTTGGGCTTCATTTTCCATGGACCAATTTAATGCCATGCCTTAATATGTTGCATCCTGTTGAAATTAGACCAGTTGTTTTGTCATGAGAGAAAGAAGGGGGAATGGAAACAAGTGTAAGGGTTAATTTTATCGTTCTCATTATTATAATAGTAGAGAATATAATAAAGATTAAATTTTTATTAATGTTAAAGGTCTAGTGGTGTTTGGATTGGATTTTATTAGCCAAAAATCGATTCTGATAAAATTATGTAAAAATTAATGGTCAAATAATCATTTTTTTAAATAATGGTGTTTGGATAATAGGAAATTGAGACTCAACTTTGAATTCTCCAAACATTAGTATTTGAAAAAATGATTATTTGACCATTATTTTTACATAATTAATTTTATTTGATTTTTGGCTAATAAAATTCAATCCAAAAGCCCCACTATTCTCGTTGTAAATATTAGAGATTTGTTGAGATATAGAGCTTGGTTCATTATGGGGCAGACTCTATTTGTTTTCCTCTTCAAATTTCAATGGGCCGGGCTGGCCTGGTGTCCAACTGTTCATGAATACTCCACTCTATTTTTGAAAGTTGCAAAAACACCCTCTTTTGTTTAGGGCTGTTAATGGGTGGGCTTGATTTAACTTTGGTTCTAATTGGGCTTCATATAGAGTCTCGAGTCTAGTCGATTTTTTAAATGGGCTTGGCAAACTCATCTCTTCTCCAATTCTTAACAAGCTGTCTTGTAAAAATTTAGCAATTAAGCATAGTGGCAAAAGAGGTAGAAAATCTCAAAACGCCAAAGATTTTCTCACTTAATTCCGATTTCATTAGTCTGTGCTGGTTCTTGCACTTGTGCAGAACTCTTTTTCTTCATCATCACCTTATATATGTGACGGCTAGCCTTGGCTGTCCTTTGGGCTTGTCAATTGATGCCCCATTTCATGAACCCAGCCAGTTCATTGAATTTGGACGCTGCTAACCCGTGATTCACTACGGATCAAGGAATCTGAATCACCCATCTTATGAAGTGCTGCATAGTGAACCTAAAGTGCCATTGTGACAAGCTCATGTTCTTGCCACGTACGTGTGCGTTGTGTGGTATGATGCACTTGGTTAGAGCACACGTTTTTGTGTTTTTACTGACATGAGAAGTGAGACAGTGAGACCAGGGACAAGCTTTATTTGCTACCTTTTAAAGCAGTTTCATGTGGGACTACTAGATGCAATGAGAGTTTTCCAAAACAAGTAACAGAATGATTTTGGAAGGAAAAGGGACGTTCGAGGAAGAACGGAGTCGCGTTTGATGGTGCTTTTTGTGTTTTTAATTCTATTGGAATGTAATTGAATGGTTATATAAACCTTTTAAGTTTTGTAAGGACTTGTTATATAATAATTGTGATTGGGAAATGATGAAATTTAAATGTTAAAATTCCCTTGTTATTTGTACGCTTTCGCAATTTATGAAAAGATGATCTCACGATCAAATTTACTCTTAAATTTCATTAGTGAAATTGTGAGTTTAAGTTGGGTCATGACATTTGGATAGTTTTTATTGTTTTTGTTGCATTCTTGAAAGCAAGGTGAAAATTTTTTTTATGAAGAAAATAAAATATAATTAAATAAAAAAAATAAAATTATGGATCAAAGTATTTTGTAATTTTTAAAGAGGTTGGTATTTATGGCAAAATGACTTGCGAGTTTTTGAAATGAAAGTCATTTTCTGGAAAAGTGGTTTCTTTTCCGTAAATCATTTTACTTAGGATAAAGCTTCTGAGAAGTTCTATGTGGGTCTCAGTAGCAAAGTTCTTTTACTTATGACATACAAACATACATAATTAACATTTTCTAGTGAATGAGTATTTCAGAAATGAGTATACCATTGTCTCTATTTTAAAAAACTTAAAGATAATTCTTTCATATTCTTAACACTTTATGTAAACAACATGCTAATTGCTGCGAAAGGTATGTCAGATGTGAATATTTTGAAGGAGCAACTCAGTAATGAATTTGAGATGAAAGACCTAAGTGCAACGAGGATAGTTCTAGGTATGAAATTTTGGAGAGATAGAAAGTTGGAAAACTATCTCTATCACAAGGGAAATACTTAGGAGTCCTTATAAGATTAGAGATGCAAAGTTGGTTAGTATTCCATTGACGACTCATTTTAGATTATCCTCTCAGTTATGTCCAATGACAGATGAAGATAAGGAAGAGATGATATAATTTCCGTATACAAGTGCCGTGAGCAGCTTGATATATGTTATGACTTGCACTAGACTTGACATCTCATAGAGATAGATTCACAATCAATTGCAATTGCATTCAAGCCAATGCAATTGCATATGTGGCTAATGTTGATTGGATTAGAAAAAATGAGAGGGAAATTTAAATTTTGATTTTTTTTTAATCTTACAATCAACATCAGCTACATATGCAATTGCGTTGGCTTGAATGCAATTGCAATTGACTGTGATCCTATCTCTATCTCCTCACAAGTTGTTAGTGTTGTTAGTAGGTACAAGAAGAATCCTGGAAATGAGCACTGACAGTCAATAAAGTGGATTTTGAGGTATTTGAAGGGTACCAATTATGTTAGAATCATGTTCAAGAAATAAATAAATGTGAGGTGGCTGGATATATTGATTTTGACTATGTTGGGAACTTAGACAAGAGTAGATCTACTACAAGGTACTTGTATACACTAGGTAGATGATCAATTTGTTGGCCTGCTGCAACATTGTCTATGACCGAGGTTGAATACATGATAGTTTCATAAACAATCAAGGAAGCCTTTTGATTGAGAAGGCTGGTTGGTGAACTGGAGATAAAGTAGGAGAAGTTGATTCTGTAATGAGACAGTCAAAGTGCAATACACTTGACAAAGAAATCAAGTTTATCATTCAAGAACGAAGCACATTAATGTGCGATTTCACTTCATAAGAGAGGATATCTGAGAAAGAAATTATGTTGGAGAAGATTCACACATGTGAAAATCCTTCAGATAGGATGACAAAGCCAATTACCATTTCCAAGTTTAAACATTGCTTGGACTTGATTAGCATTCGTTGAGTTCGGTGGAAAGCCACAACCCTTATGGGGGTGTAAAGGCATCTCATGAGATGCAATTATCATTCATCTGAGATAGAGCAGAATTGAAGCCAAGGTGGAGAATGTTGGAATTGTCTCAAATTCTGCAGTAGCCGTTCGAGTGGTGGCCAAGCTCCGCCCGAGCGAAAGTCGACAGGGTTGACGGGATCGTTCCTGGAGTAAACTGCTCAAGCAGTCTATCATCACTGCTCGAGCAGAGGTCACGGAATTAGGTTAATTAATTCAATTTTTATCCTAGTATAAATAAAAATTTTATAATAGAGTTTTGTATGTTGAGCCAAACGATTTCTAAGAAAGAGAGTTCTTGTTTGAGAAGCTAGGAAGCCATTACTGTATTCTCTTTGCATTGATTTAGTGAAGAAGGTAATATCTCCATGGACGTAGCCCATACCGGATGAATCACGTATATCTTATGTTTTATTTATGTGCTTGTTGTTCTCTATTTACACGTTCCTTTCACCACAAATCCCATTTTAATTCTAAACAAAAAATTTTGTTGATATTTAAATCCAAAGAAAAAGCAAGCTTCCAAGCAGCCCATCTCCAATAGTAAAAAAAAAAACTTGCCAGCCAAAAGTGTCATTATTTGAAAACAAAAATTTAGATGGCTGCAAGAGGCATGGCACTAATGTTGTCAATGTCTTGGATGGAACCAATCTTCCAAAATAAATTTGAATAAGTACTCTCAAATATCCAAATGTACCTTAGAAAGATAATAATAAAAAATAGAATGATAAATAAAAAATCACACCATTTACGAACATAAAGCATGAAAGAAAAGAGTAAACAAGCTCTGCCTAGTCTATCCGAACAAGAAATAAAATAAAAAACATATAAAGCAACAAATATAAACAATTAAAAATCTGTGCATGGGGGAAGATGCTTGCCCCATTGGTGTGTGCATAAGCAGCACTTGTTAGGGCCGGCCGTCCGGGATCTAGTCTCGTGAAAAAAAAACTGTACCTGGTATCTTTCTCTGCTATTGTTAGTCTAATTGGACTCTGCTATAATCTCATAATAGGTTATTTTTTCTTTTCTTTTTGTGCCGAGGGTGTCCGAGCGTGCAGTCCCCTAACCGCACGTACCAGTTAAGTAGGGATAAATCCATGATATTTTATAAGTAGAATGATATAGGTAAAAAAAAAAAACATATTTGTATTAATGTTTAATTTTATTTAAATTTTGACAGTTTAGCATTTCAAATTCTTTGAACCAGTTTTTTATTAAATTTTGTAATATATGTACATTTTCTATTAAGTACTCTTTTGTACCCTACTTGAGTAGGGGTACTGGTGTAATTAAGCAGGCCTTATAGCACCTTAGCGGTAACATTAGGTCAATAAAGTCTCGGATGTATTTCAGTATTTGTAAGGGTCAAAAAGCATTGGGCGTGGTCCTAAATGTCACCTAGGTTTCAAAAAGAAATATCTATAAAAAAAATCCAAAAGATAATCAGTGAGAGAGACCAAAATCTTATCCAGTTTTATTTAGAGAACTAAAGAAAGCCATGGTCTCCAATTTTTCAACTATAGTTCTCTATTAATAGATCTATATGTGGGGTGAGGTGAGGGATTCCTTATCTCATCACAGATACACCCAAAAAAAAAATCTTTTATTAATTTCTATACAATATTAATCCTTATTATTTAGAGTAAAACTTAGTAGCAATGGTCTTTACAAAAAACTAACAAGTAATTGACACATTACAAACAAAAAAAAAAACCGTTGTTTAATAGTTTATATTTGAAAAATAAGTGACTATTTTTTGAACAATTACAAAAAAATTTAAAGTGTTAACAGTTTATTATTCTTTGACGCCAAATTTTCTATGGCTGGACTCCAAGATTACATCCTACGGGTTAACACTTGTCCCTTTTAATAGCCTTTAATTTTGATTAAGATTTTAGGGTTCAACCATCTAATCTTAATTTTTTTTTTAAAAATATTAACACTTGAAGTTAAAGTTGTTAACTTGAGTTAAGAGAGCACTTAAATAAGTTTTTTGTGCTTTAACTAGACTAAGGAATTCGATAATGACTGGCCCCGAGACTACTCACTCAGCCGGAAAAATCAAATCATAGTTTGATGAGAAATCCATTCCTTTTATCGCCAACAGAAAAGGACTTCAAGTATTTATATATATATATATATATTTTTTTTTTTTTTTTGTAAACTTGTGCTAGAAAGACTATTGCAGGCAATTTTCAATGGGATTATTATAACTGAAACAAAGTCATTAGAAACCATTTTGATTGAAAAAATTGATCCAATGGATTTAACCGCAGTCAAAGTCTTTTAATTCGTAGAACTTAGCCTATACTATCATGACCCTTTATTATATTCATTCATCATTTAGGCAAGAGACCCGAGATAAAAAGCTATTCAAGGATGGGACCCATTGGAATATATAAATGGTACACATTGGGGCAAAGGGTTTACTCTGGTGCTCGGACGCAGCCACCCTAAAAGTTTCAACAACTTTCCCTAGACTTTATAAATGCTCACAAAGCTAATGTCTTGTAGCAAATAATTATCATCTTCCTTTTGGAATAACCCTCTTGTTTTTCATTATTAATTGAACTTTAACAAAGAGTTAAGGGGGTAGGGAGGTAATTTCGAATTTCCACTATCACTGCCCTTTGTTAAGTAAAAGATTCCACAGTGATCACGTGGGCGGCCTTTAATTGATAGTAACGAGGAAAAGTCCAATTGGGTAGGTTGAGATTTCACGAGAAAACAGACAAAAATTAGTTAATATAATAAATGCTTTTTCTAAATAACGCGTTTTGTTTTTCTCTTTTACATCTTTTTTTTTTTTTTAAAAAAAAATTTCGTTTGATTCTCAATAGTAGTGTGGGTGGTCTGACCCACAATACATGCAGCGGTTCGATCTCGTGTTTGCATACATCTGATTCACACTAAATTAGCTATTTTTAATTGATTTTAATTTTAACTTTAATTGAGTTAACCCATGTTTATTCATGTGAGGAGGGAAGAAACGTCGGTATGTATTAAGTGACAAAGTTTATTTTGTATACGATAGAGAGTTCAGTTTTTCTTTTAATGGTATGACTCACCATCCATGCGGCCTTTGGATCTCTTTTTTGCACACATTTGATTCACACTAAATTACCTATTTTTAATTGAATTTAATTTAAACTTTAGTTGAATTAACCCATGTTGTAGCATGTGATGAAATTATGGCTAATGTAGTGACCAAAAAAAAAAATTATGGCTAATGTCTGTATTCTCAAGTATCTATAATCAACCTACTCTAACTAGGATGTGAAGGTGTGCCCTACTGAAAAACAAAAATACTAGGATGTGAAGGTGTGCCCTACTGGGAAGCAATGTCCCATGGGTTGTGTCTGGAGCTAACCACAACTCTGATCCGGAATCCAGTACCCCGAGAGTGTGATAGTGATATATCCACCTATTCCATTAATTTCGAAGAGATACTAACCTAACATGTAACCAATAAAAAAAAAAGTACCCTACGCAGGGGCGGGGCTACAAATCCCTTGAAATTTTGAAAAAAAAAAAATCCTATAATACTAATATTAGGGGTGTAGCTTGGGAGAGGAGTGGAGCCGAGTGATGGGGGATCTAGCCCCCTAAACTTTAGAGAAAAGAGAAATTACAAACGGGCACATACAAAGGCACAATGAACTTTACCTAAAAAAAAGTTAAACTTGCTATTTTACCCATAGGAAAAAAAACAAAAAACTATGTAAGGACAATTAATGAAGTAAGTGGACATTGTCGGTATGTCCTTAGAATGATTCCTTTTGGGTTGAATTCGGCTTATAAAAATAGATGAGGTTTTGAAAATAAAGTTGCTGCGTGACATCAAACGGTACAGTGAATGTGATATTATCTAGAACAGATACTAACTTAACATAAAAAATATTGGTGTAAGTGAACATTCACCTTATCTTTTGAACAGTAGCTTCTGTTGGGGATCCGATTTGGTTAGGGCTGTATTCGGGCCGGGCTTGGCCAAGCCCGGCTCGGCTTGAAGTAGCTTAATCGAGGCCCGAAGCCCGGCTCGGCCCAAAAAAAAAATTGGCTTGAAGCCCGGCTCGGCCCGAATTGATTCAAGCTCAAGCCGGGCTTGGCTTGGCTCGAGCTCGGCTTGAATCCCTTTTTTTTGAAAAAATAAAATTTTATATTATTTATATATATATATATATATATATATATATATATATATATATTAAAATAATTTTTGAGCTGAGCCGAACCTCAATCGAGCCGGGCCGAGCCGCACAGGGGTGGGCTTGAGCTTGGCTTGAATTGGTTTTCGGGCTTTTTTTTAGGCTTGGCTTATTCGAGCCCAAAATTTCGGGCCGAGCCGCACCAACGGGCCAATCGGGCTTTGTGCAGCCCTAGATTTGGTCATGTGACGATAAAAGGAAAGAAGATAACAAACAGAGAGAAGTCAAAACAAAAAAAAAATGAGAGAAAATGAAATAAATTCTCTTTTTTTATCGTCACATGTGGAACAATGAACCTAGGCAAGACCGTTTTGGTCTTACGAGAGCAAGATCAAATCCAATCACCTTCTCTCCATATTTAAAAAATTAGTTATAATATAATATTTTTACAAAAATAATCAGCACTTACAAATCTCTCTGCACAAATGTTGCTAATAAGTTTTTTTTTTTTTGGTGACGAGGGTATCCGGGCCTCTTAGAGCACCCGACTAGTTCCCCCGGGCACGTGCAGAGCCCTCACAAATGTTGCTAATAAGTTATCCAATGATAACTCAAGATCACTAGTAGACAGCCCGCTAGATCGGATATCTGGTAATGCTGTCGAGCTGTCCCCAATAAAGATTCACACAAATGTCTCACAATCAAATTAAGTGGTCCCCTTGAAGAGAGTATCGATTTGAAATTTTCCTAGGTGTCGAGTAAAGTTGATTATCGAGTGATTATCATCTTCAAATCCTTTCCTGGCCCACCTGATGAGAGTTCATATGACTAAATTGCACCTAATTTGCCATGTGGCAAACATCTCTCTCAGAGATATATAGTGTTGCTAACGTTTACTCTACCGGTGAACTTGATAACCTTCACAGAGACATTTTTATCTTTATATGATCACCACTAGATGATAGTTCATATGAGCGTAACACTTGACTTTGTGCGATCAATTATCTTCAGAATTTTGATAAGGGAATTGAAGAAAGTTGGCACAAGAGTTGTGATTCTTCTTTTCCTTTCCCTCACTTTGATCATCTGAAGGTAGTCACAGGGATACTGTAAAGAAGAAAAGTAGATTTCAATGGCTTTCTGGGAAATCTGAGGTTTGCAAGAGTAGGAGGTTGGAGTACCTTCTTCTGTCAAAGAAAGTGAGGATGATATCTCTGCTAGGAATACGGAGGAAGCAGAGATCAGCTCACCTTAGAAGCTGGCTGTGAAAGGATATTAAAAGAGAAAAAACGTGTTTCATCAAGTAAATAAAATGTGGGCAAAATTGTCAAAGGATATCCTGTTTTAACATGGTGTGAACCTCGAGCTTAACAAGAGAGGGCAGTGTAGGTCTTTGGAATTTCACCAAATCTCATAAGAGGTCAGTGTAATTTACCCAAATTCTTTTTATGAGATGACTTGTGATCTTCCCATTGGTTTATGTTTAGCACCGCATGCTATACATTAAATTCTATAATTTTTAGGAGTGTTAGTCCCAAAAGCAAATTTTAATTTTTTTTTAACTCTCACTCTGAACGCTTGGCATTGCTATTCCTTGAACATATTAAGAAAACAAAATTTTCAAAGGTTTCGAGGTAACATAGAAAAATAACAACACTTGCGGCTATTATATTGAGAGTTTGGAAGGCTAGGACTGAGATTAGCATTTTTTTAAGACTTGATCTCCTTCAGTGTGCACCCTATGAGCCCAACAAACATGTATGCCTATGCATATCACAACCAATTAGCGTCTTTCTTACATTTCAATTTTCTTTACTATTATCATGGGAGAAGCAGGCTTGGCCTGAATTTTTAGAAATTCCTAAACTACCCTTATATAATACAAAACTTTAATTTAATATTTTACTTTAATTCTCAAACTACCCTCATCTATCTATTTAAAGAATAGAATCACAATCAATCACGATTGAACTCGGGAAGAGTTCAATCGCACCCGTGGGTTAACATGTGTCCCTTTTAACTCCTATTAACTGCGGTTAACTCCTTCCCCTCGCTCTCACGTGCATCACACGTGCCACCCGCTAGTTAATTATAAAGAAAAAAGAGCCCTAGCTCTAATCGTATATAATATTATTTTACCCAACTTTAAATGTGGGAATACTTGTCATTGCTGCTCCTTAAATGAGATTTTTTTTCAAAGTGAAAGTTATGGCCAAGAGTCTAAATGTAACACATGTCTTGACCGCATTAAGAATTTGGAAGCTTGCAAATGGGTTAGCATTCCTCCTGTAAGAAATACAAAGACAATGGTGGCAGCTCCAGAGTTAATGTTAGCGGATTCCTGCCAGCCAATACGGGAGGGAAAATAGTCACCTCCTCGGGCCGAGGAGGTGACTTACCGTCTCGTCCTCCATTTTTAGGGCCACGTGTCCCATTTTTTCTCCCATCAACTATGGGTAAGATTCAGTCAATTTTCGGGTTTACACATCTATCCTTAGGTTTTAGAAAAAATTATTTTAAAAAAAATTAACCACAATAAGTAATTAATTTTTTAACCATAGTTCTAAATGTTTGTGAGAGCGAGGAGGAATAGTCCCCTCCTCGGCCGGCGACTATTGCTCATACGGGAGGTGATCTGTGTCTTCTTTTAATAGTTTAAGGAGGACGTGCCACGACACCTCCACCCCTTGAAACTTGAGAAATTGGAGAGAGGAGATATTGGTTGGAATCCAAATTATGTGTCGCGTTGTTAATAAAAAACAAATAAAGGAATGCTAACCATACTTTCACCTTTTATTAATTTCCATGCTCTCTCGCCTCGTCTATATGAAAACAACATTTTTTCAGCGAGGCTCATAGAAAGTAAATTTGGTGAGAAGTCTGGAAATACTAGACGAATAAAAAAATGATAGAGATGTGTCCACCACGTGGCCTGTCCTCTGAAACTTTTGTCACCGTCTCTCTGTTTTTACTTTTTTTCTGTTAAAATATCTCTTTTTGTTGAACAGTTCAACTTTGTACATCGACCGACTTCTGAGAAGACTTGAGAGAGGCCTCGATTTCTCTCTGGCCAAGTCAGAAAGAGCTTGTCTCGGGCAATTATAGAATACGGGACAAGTGGTAGAAAAGTCAAAATAATGAATCTCATGATTTTGACTTCTTCACACATCATATGATATATGATAATAAGGTGTTGAGATAAAAAGGGAAGGGATATCAATTGAAGAGAAGTCAAAATCATTAAAAAAAAAAAAAATGATTTCTCTCTTTTTTAACGCCACATGTCCCCTATTTCTATGGTTGCCCAAGAGCCTTTTCTGGCTTCGCCAGAGACAATGAGACAATCCGAGGCACTTGAAAGATCATCCAGTTGGTGCCGTGAAGAGACCGCCACCCACTCCCATGATGCCACATATCCCCTATATACACTTAGTGTACATTCACAATACTTTGATAAAAGGGAGAGAGATCAAGTGGGGAGAAGTCAAAATTATGGATAGAAAATGAAACGATTTCTCCCTTTTTTATCGCCACATGTCCCCGATTCTATAGTTGCCGGAGACAGGTTTCTGGCTTCGCCAGAGACAATCTGAAGCCATGTGGCACCATGAGAATGGGTGCTACTAGCTAGTCGGAGATGATCTCGTATCTTTTGTGAATGACAATGTATATTGCGAATGACAGTGTATATTTTCATATGTACTTGGGGCTTCAGATTGGGGTCCGTGCCCACGATAAAATGGGAGATAAGTTATTTCATTTTTTCTTCATGATTTTGATTTTTCCTCATTTGATATCTCTTCTAATTTTATTGTCACATGTCCAATAATGTGTGACTGTTGGATCACCTATCTCAGGCATTTGCTAGAGAAAATCTAAAGCCATACATGGGGTTGTTTATGATTCTATTCTTGAGTAATAGTGTAGCGGTTGATGAGTTCATCATGTTTCATTCGTCTAAGTCGATGGCTCGGTTTTCCAAATGGGGTTGCAGCCTACAATTAGACAATAATCTCAATTAATATTGGTTAGCAATTAGTAGATTAGAGAGCCGCACTCAACTTAAAATAGGCTAAACATGGTGTGCCAATCAAAAGCCAGAACTGAACACCACTGTGGTATACACATCCTACTGGAAGGAAAAAAAAAAACTCGGTTTTGTTAATTGATTTAAACAAAGGCTAATATGAAAGCGTTTTAAGGCCTTTGAGCCTATAAATGAGCTCTTTCTAATGTGCTCTTGGACAACTCAACCATGGGCTTTTCTTCTTCTTCTTCCATCTCTGTGCTTCTGATCTCTTCTCTTCTGTTGGGTTCTTATTATTGTTCTGTTTCAGAGGCTCAAACCACTCCTCCTTTGGTGAAGGGACTCTCATGGACTTACTACAAATCTTCCTGTCCTGACCTGGAATCCATCGTCAGGAAACAGCTCAAGAAGGTCTTCAAGAACGACATAGGCCAAGCTGCAGGCTTGCTTCGTCTCCACTTCCACGACTGCTTTGTTCAGGTAAAATGCTAACGTGCGCCAGTGGAGTTTATCGTGTTTTAATCACATACCCACTTCATAAAATGGCTAAATATTGACACCCATTCTCGTAGAATCCATTTTCGCTTGATCCAAGTCACTTTCCACTGCTGTTTTTTTTAGTATTGCTAACATGAGCCGGTAGTGTGCTAGCCACGCTCTTCTCTTTCCCTCTAAGGGAAACGAGACAAGAGCCAGGCAATTGTAGTCCCTACCACAAAATCAAAATCCTTATCCTCTTGTCCCTTTTTTTAAAAAAAATTTCTAAAAAGTACAATAGGGAGTGTGGCTAGCAAAATCCTGTAACAAGTTTTGGATGTAGTATACACCGGGGGTTGGTGCAGTTGGTCCCGGATTTGCTCCATTTGCTTGTGTGTTTAACTCTCACTTCTCGACTTAACCTGCAGGCATCAGTTTGGAAAATTTTGAGTGGGTCGGTGTTCTTGGATATGCTTTGGGACACCCTCCCTTACCCAAAAAATATAGGGAAAACAAGTTTTGGGGTTTAGTTTCATTCAGCTGCTAACGTGCGCCTTTAGATTTTTTTTTTGGGTAAACTCAGTAACACCACAAGGTAGAGTTTTTGGTGTTGAATGCTCATCATCTTTTCAGAATGAAAAAGGAAAGCCACCAAATACCCAGTTCAGTAATCATCTCTTTTTGGCTAAGATCAAAGCTAACAGGAATTTTCTACTAACGTTTTTTTATTTTTGGTGAAGGAAAATACTCAATTCAGACACACAGGTCAACCACAAGGAATTTTGTACAATAAGTGAGGAAGAAGTTGGATGTGGCCGTGTGGATAAGGGTTTATCCAAACGCTCGAAGTTTGGCTCGGCTCGATCCAGTCCAACTGATTTTTTGAGTTTGAAAATGTGTTTAAGCCGAGTTTGAGCCACAGCCTGTTTGATTCAACTCGGCTCAAAGCTCAGCTTGAGGCTAGATTCAGCTAGAGCTAATGTTATATGAAAAAATCTTTAAAATATATTATATATATATATCCTTATTATATATAAATAAATAATATTATTATTTATATTTAAAATAATTTTTTAATAAATCAAGCCAAGCTCGGCTCAAGCTAAAAATCAATTCGAGCTTCAGCCGAGCAAAGTAGATTTGAACTGAGCAACAAATCGAGCAAGTCGAGTTTGAGTCTAGATTTTTAGATTTCAAGCCGAGCTGAGCTGAGCTTGGCCAAGATCGGCTCGGATGCAACCCTAGGTGTGTCATGTGCGGGAGTGTGCAAGTCACAGATAACTGCTTGGTTATTGAAAGAGAGAGTCTTTACTAACATTTAATAATGGGCATGTGTGTAGGGATGTGATGGGTCGGTTTTGCTTGATGGGTCGGCAAGTGGTCCAAGCGAGAAAGACGCTCCACCAAATCTGAGTTTAAGGGCAGAGGCTTTTGAGATCATTAATGACCTTCGCAGCCGCGTCCACAAGGAGTGTGGCCAGGTCGTCTCCTGCTCCGACATCACTGCTCTCGCTGCCCGTGACTCCGTTTTCCTGGTATCCTCCTCTTTCCTCTTCCTGCTAACTTGCGCTCTCTCTCTCTCTCACCTAACTTGCACATGCACTGATGATGATTGATGACATATAGCCCATATCTATGATGTCACGGAGTAATGATGAGGGTTGACCCTTAACCAACACAACCCGAGCCAAAAACGGTGCGGTTTATGGCCCGGTTCTTGATATTTCACGGGTTATGGTTGAACCTTTTCGATACTGAAAGGAAATTCGGCAGGGTTCTCGACCCGCTCATGAATGAAACAGATTTGGGTTGGGCCTACTGTTAGGCTTGGGAGAACTAATCTACTTTATCTACCGACTTTATTTATAAATGTTATTAAAATTTTAAACTTTATCCATTCACTTATTTTTAAACTGGTTAGGCTGATGGGGTAGGTCCAGTGATTCCTTATAGGAGCCGGGAATTCTTGGAAGGGTAATAAATTATTCATTGATTTGTTTGTAGTTTGTAAAAAATGATTAGGTAGATGTGAAATATATTTGGGGTACCGTATAGGGGTGTAGGGGTGCGAGGTTTGGAGGCCCGAAATTTTTTTGTGGACCAAGTTTATATATGGAGGCACCTATTCGTGCATATCCTACTACTATTAAATAATTAAATGAGACGAACTGGTTAACTATAATATAAGTATTTTGGGAATTACAAAAAATAACTTTAATTGATAATAATTCTTTTGTTTTATATTTGTAATTACCAAACTACCCATGCCATTAGGGATATTTTGGATTGCTCCGAAGCTCCTGTTCTTAATATAATGGAGGGGTAAGATGGTATAGGGTGCAGTGGGGGATGATTTAGGCTGCTGGATTATATATTTACTCATGTATATTTACCTGAGATACATATATATTTAGTAAGACTTTCAACAATCTCTTTATAAATACTAAATTCCTAATCTTATATGATTGCAGTCTGGTGGTCCGGACTACAATGTTCCACTTGGTAGGAGAGACGGGCTCAGTTTTGCAACTAGAAATGAAACTCTAGCTAACCTTCCAGCTCCCTCTAGCAACGCCACCACCATTCTCAACTCACTGGCAACCAAAAACCTCGACGCTACCGACGTCGTGGCACTCTCCGGCGGGCACACAATTGGTATCAGCCATTGCACATCCTTCACCGAGCGGTTGTACCCCACCCAAGACTCATCCATGGACAAGACCTTCGCCAAAAATCTAAAAGTCATTTGCCCCGTCCTGAATTCCACTAACACCACTGTGTTGGATCTTCGATCACCGGACTTGTTCGACAACAAGTACTACGTTGATCTCATGAACCGACAAGGGCTTTTCACGTCGGACCAGGATTTGTACACGGATAAGAGGACTCGGTCGATCGTTACGAGCTTTGCGGTGAACCAGACTTTGTTCTTCGAGAAATTTGTTCTCTCTATGATTAAGATGAGCCAGCTGAGCGTCCTGACGGGGACACAAGGCGAGATTCGGGCGAACTGTTCGGTGAAGAACTCGGCCAGTGTGGATCTGTGGTCTGTGGTGGATGAGGAAGAGGAGAGTAAGGCAGTTTTTTAGGGATGCTAGTGTAGTATGGGTTGAATCAAGAACACAAGGGGTGTTATGTGTGTGGCTAACTTACTGGTTCATGTTAAATAAAATAGTTGGTTTGTTTTCTGAGCTTTGGAAGTGCATTGGGGTTGGATATGGGACTCTGTATAAGCATGACTTGCCTTTTTGTTCAGCATGCGCATCTGGCCATAAGCTTCAGCTTCATGGCTCATTTGTTCCAGTGAGCTTTCAAATAGGACCAAGCCCTGCCCAAGGGTAGTTGATGTAGATTGAATCTGTATTGAAGCCAACTGGGCTCAGAGTCTATTGGATTGGCCTGGTCCAATATCAACTTTTTGTCCCTCCAATGAGGGTACCTGACGCAGCCCTCCTAAGCCCGTAAATTCGAGGACTTTTTTTTTCTTCCATAAAACCTGAAGGCTGGTTAGGGTTGCCAAATTCTCGAAAGCCCTTCAACTCGATTCTACTTGAGGTCTGGGAGGGCTGGTTAACGAACCAAGCTGCTCATGAATAGGTAGAAATTGGTTCCCTAAAAGTTCTCTTAATTAATAACCGAGCAAAGCTTGAACTTGATTTTTGAGCTCAATTGCCTAACTAGCCGAGCTCGAGCATACATGTGATCGCTCTAATAATAATAAACTGGATCCAGGATAGGACTTGGGTTTAGCCAGCTCTTCAAGGGCTAGGGCCGGACCCTTGTACATGAGGGCTGGGCCTAGAAGTATGACTCTAGGCCAGGCCCTACATATGTGTTTGGGGTGGGCTGCTTGGATTTGGATCTGACCAGACCTGTAGCATTCTCCTGTCAATCTCCAACTGTGTAGACCTGACCGCACCCATTTATGTCCCTTACTATGAAGTATGAACTCATTAACATGACTTAGTTTTGTATATGATATGGTACATGGGGGTGACTACAAGGACTTCACATTAAATCTGCATTTGTGGCGATGCTCGGGTTGAATCTGGAAGTGAAATTGCATCCAGCCCAGCCCATTTTTACACTTATTTCTTGCATTACATACATTTGACGTCCCTTTTACAAAGGTAGCCTCGTACAGCTTGACACCCATTTCTGTGTTGTGGTCTCTGGCTCGTTGCCAAGAACTGAGAATTTACGTCAATAACCATGTTGTGAGATATAGCTGGGCTGAAGCCTGAAGGAATCAACCTTGAGCCGCTGTCGCAGTGCAAGTAAATGAAACTAGGTGAGGCCTTTTAGCTCACCTCTTTATAAAGACAATACCTTGTGCCATAGACTATTCCCCGGTATGATCAGGTAGTGCAGATATGGTCATCGACGCATCGTAGAGCCAAAAAGAAGATTGAGCAGGAGTTCTAAGAATGTTGTAAGGGAAACTCTGTGTTTTAGGGGTGTCAATCGGCCAAGTTCCGGCTTCAAAGCCTGTTGTAAATGTGTCGGGCCTACTAAAAAATCATTAAAATTCAAGCCCGAACCTAGCTCATTACCACCCTTAACTGGTAGAACTGCCTAATGACCGGGTCAATGTGTAGGTCTTATCGGGCCTAACCCTCATTCATCCGGGTGAGACCCTAGCCCTTAGAGGATCTGAATTGGCTTGGCCCAAGCCCTACCCTCAAGGGTTAGAGTCAGGCCAGGGCCACACACACATACACACGTATTGTTGTAGTGATATTTTCGAGATCAAATTACAGCCAATTGCGATTATATATATAATCAGAGGCCAACACGTGTCCCTTTTAACCTCTATTAACTATGGTTAAGATTCATTAACCCTAGGGTTCAACAATATAACCTTGGCTTTTAGAAAATATTTAACTCTGGTTAAGAATTTTAAGCCCTTGGGGTTAATATTTTTTTTCTAAAAACCAAGAAAATTTTGTTGAATCCCAAGGGTTAGTGAATCTTAACCATGGTTAATATGGGTTAAAAGTGACACATGTTGTCATATGGGTGCGGTTGAACTCTCCACGTGTTCAATCGCAATTGGTTGTGATCTGATCTCGATTTTTTCCTACATTGTTTGTCAACCTGACATACAACCCTCCTCCTTTATTCATGTAGCGATTCTAAATTTCTATTTTTACTCCGAATAGTATTTTTATAATTTTCTAGTCTAAGGGTATTTTGGAATTTATTGAAGAGTGTTTGGCCATAAGAAATTGTTTGACTTAGGGTTGAATAATTAAAAAGAGCATAATGCACTTAATGAGTTTAATTAAGACTTGGAGCCAAACACCATTAGTAAAGATATTCAAGTAACAACACTTAAAAGTGAGATAATATAAATAGAAAGAGTTAAACCTAATAAGCTCATTTTTGCAAAACCTAATCTAGGGAGAGCTTTTGGAGGAAGATGAGGCTTTAGGGTTTGGGAATTGTTCAAGTTTGATGAATGAGGTTTTATCTTCATGGGCAAGACACGTGTCAGCCTCTCAGAGGTTGGGTGATCCATGAGGTTTTATCCTCACGGGCTAGAACGTGTCAGCCTCTCGGAGGCTAACACACAAGAAGTCATCCGTGAGATTTTTCATCATGGAATGGACACGTGTCAGCCTGTCGGAAGCTGACACTCAAGAGTGATCCGTGAGGTTTCATCCTCACGGACCAGACACGTGTTAGCCTCTCAGAGGCTGGCACTCAAAGGATCATCCATGAGGCCTTATCCTCACGGATCAGCCAGACATTCAGCAATAAATACTAACAGGTAAAGGGCTACACGTGCCATAGGCACGGGCAAATCTTAACCACCCCTCCGAGGGGTGGTGATCTGGTGTGTGCAGATGCACCAACACCCGCACAATGGGCCGTGGGATTTCACTGCCCACTCCCTCTTCTCTTTTCCTTCTTCACTCTTTCTTTGCTTTTCCTGAAAGACCTCTCGTGGTATCTATATATGCCTAAACAGGAGCACTATGCACCCCTTTATTCGATAAAATTCTCAACTTTCATCATCTTTTTTTTCCTCTTTCTTCTCATTCAAAAGTGGCTCTGTAAAAGAACATAATTAACGACTTAAATTTATTTAGCCTAGAAAGGATGTCCCCCACATAAAATAATAAACTCCAATAGATAAATGATATTTGAAACCGAAATTCGAATGTCTCATTCAACCGACATTGCATATAATTTGGTTCTACATGATAGAAGCAAAAATATGGAGATTGAATGTCACTTCATCAGAGAACAAATCATTTAGTTTGTACTCCCAATATAAAGACTAATGACCAGATTGTTGATGTTCTTACAAAAATAGTAAGTGGTAATCGATTATTTGAGATGTTAGGCAAGATGGGTGTAAAGTTCATGTTTTTGTATTGGCATATTCCGGTGTCAAAACAAGTGAGTCTAGGTGTCTAGGTGTGTATCTTGTGTCTTTGCCGTCAAGCATCCACGGCAAGTGAAGTTGAAGACCGAAGAAGACCCGTTAAAGTCTCGGTTGATCATTTCCTTCATAAGATGGTAAGTGACCTAGATACCATACTACCATAGGTAGGAATTGACTTAGAATAATCCTAATATGATGCCTTAGGTGGTAAGTGTCCTAAACTAATCTACGGACCCAAGTGGATGAGATAAGTAGTGCAAAACATGTTAAAAATTAGGATTGAAAGAGAGATCTAGAAGAAGTCCCTATATTTCCTCATGAAAATGCCCAATCATCATGAAAAATAAGTCCAAAAGGAATAGGGAAAGTAGAGGATTGCACTAAGGGATTAAAAGGATGAAAAATGGCTAAAATACAATCCAGGGTCAACCCTAACCATGGGGGGTCGACCCTGAATAGGGAGGATTTTGTATGGTGAAAAACGACAGAGAGTTGGAAAAATGAGGGTCGACCCTGAAGGATTGTTGGGTCGACCGAATTGCACACTTGGGTCGACCCAACTATCCCCAGGGTTGACCCTGATATGGAGTTTTGCTTATATATGAATTTTTGCTACAGTGGGTCGACCGAGGGAATCCCCAAGGTTGACCCTCATATGGAAAAAGTTTCTAAAACCATTTTTAAGAGATCTCTACCTGATAGATTTCGATCGAAGGTTACCGCCATCGAAGAGAGCAAAAATGTTGATGCTGTCAAAATCGAAGAGTTGGTTGGTTCTCTCCAAACCTATGAGTTACATCTGAACCCATCTAAGAAACCAAAATCTATTGCCTTGAAATTCGTCAAGGAATCCATAGATGGTTCAGATAGTGACTTTAAGGATGAAGAAGAAGAATTAGCTTTATTTGCAAAGAAATTTAAAAAAAATTTGAAATTTAATAAGAGATTTAATCCAAAATGACAAAAATCTCTTTAAAAGCCCAAGTCTAAGCACTTTGAAAACAAGAAACATTTTAAAAGTGTGGACAAGAAATCCCAAGGTGTTCAATGCTATGAATACTAAGGCTATGGCCATATTGCCGCTGAGTGTCTAATAAGAAAATATTTAAGGGCAAGGCAATGGATGATAGTGAATCTGAATCTGAGGAATCAGATAGTCTTCTTGTGAGGAGATTAGGGGTTATGTGACCTTCACTGCATCATTATCTGGGATTGAGGAATCTTCTTTAAATGTTGTGAGCAACCAACACTGTAGTGATGGTGAGGAGGATGTTGAGAGTCAGAATGACTTAGATTCTGAGGGAGACCTTGAGGTAGCCTATGATGAACTATTTCAGGAATGCCTAAAGCTGAAAAAAGTTCAGTTTTTCATGTTCAAAAAGATCAAATCTATTGAAATGGAAAAAGATGCCTTAGACTAAGCAGCTTCAAGGTTGAGAGCTCTTGTGTCACAGCTTGAGGAAGAGAAGGTTTCCCTCATTGCCAAGACTCAGCTACTTGAATCTGATTTACATGTTTGTCTTGATGAAAAGACAAGTCTTGAAATCAAGTTGGCTGATCTTGAGTAAAATCAGAGGTATGGAGATGTGAAGAGAAATTCATCTACCTCAAACACTGAGCCTGGTGCTAAAAGGCGCCCTCCTGCTAAAGGGAAAGACCCTTCTACTCAGAAATTCATTCCTACATGTCATAGATGTGGAGTGAAAGGTCATATTAAGCATCGATGTCCTAAACATCGAAGAATGCCCAATCATGATTTTGAGAACCACAACAACTTTAATGAGAATCTTCAAAGGAGAGTTGAGGTTCTAGTGGAGAAGTTTAGGAATTTGTGTGAAGATGTGATGAAGATGGCTCACAACTCTAGATAGTGGCATGGTCATGACACTCCTCATGCTAGATACAGAGGAGGTAACAGGGAGAACAATAATGTTTGTCATAATTCTAGGACTCAATCCTGGAAAAGGAGGAACAGGAGGAAGAGGCAAAAGGTCAGACCTATCTCAACTGAAACGGTTAGAGACCAAAGGGTCAATCAAACTTCTAAAACCGTTTGGGTGAGAAAGGACCTGAAGGGCTTCACTTAGCCCGTGCCTGTCATAGCCTAAGGTGTGTTGTTAGTGTTTAATCTTGTCCTAGTGCTATGCTATCTATGTATACTAGTAGTTTTTTTTCTAGTGTTTATTTGCTTTGATATGTTTTTCTATTTTCTTTATTTTGAAAAATCCAAAAACATTGAAAAACCATAAAATCCAAAAATATTTTTGTCATGTTGCCCTTGTTTGACTTGCATGATCTGCATTCCTTATGTGATCTTTATTTCTATATTTGTTCAGGGTTGAACATGAGTTTGTTGCTGATTGAGGATATATCACCTTCATAGTCTCTTGGTTAGGCTGAAAATTAGACCGGTTTTATCTTGAACAGTTAGAGACTTATTCATGTGTGTATGCTTCACAACTTTCACATACACTCTGACTGATTCTATTGAGAGGTCTATTTTCCAATCTGTAGGTGTATGGCTTATTCTAATAGTGTGACCTTGGATGACCAATCTAGAATGACCATATTTGTTAGTCATCCCCATTTTGTGTATCCTCCATGAGCAAAAATTGTTGCAATGCAAATGGCTACCTACTAGGATAGTGTGAAAGTCACTATTGGATACAAACAGTATGAAATGGCTACCTAGGCGGACAGTAGATATCTATCTAGGTCACTAGAGTGAAAGCCCCTGCTACCAATAGCCAGAACTACCTACCTGGATAGTGTGAAAGTCATCATTACATGAAAAGATATGATCAGATAAAGATCATCAAAAGAAACCTTACAAATTTTGGAGGTATTTGACCAAAAATAAAAGAAAAATAATGAGTCAAATAAAATGGATACAGGAGCACTAAAATGTAAAAAATCAACTTATCTAGATCTAACTAGGTTTGACTTCTATGATGTATATCTCCGGGAGTCCCCTTAGTGGTTAATGTCATATCCTTGGAAAGGGAAAGAAACGTTGATATGGTATCTTGTCAGACCACTACTACACACAATGCTTCACTCTTGAACTGTTCACTAAATGTGTCTAAGTGAATTGGCTATGTTTTAGCATTCCGTGAGATTTAGTTAGATGCGTATCCTCAGTCGGACTAACTAATCATGTTCTTCATTAGATTTGTAATTTTAAATTACTACTGCTTGGAATGCTTTTGATGCATGTTGGTGTGACACATGATACCTTTTTAGTATTATTTTTGTCTGTTTCCTTTTTGTCTGGCATAGGGCCTTTCTAGCATAAGTGCCCTGTATTTGGTGGTATCTTTTATCTTAGAGGGAGAAGATCAAGTTGAGTTATTGAGGGAGAGTTCTGTGCCTGAGTAGTTGAGGGGGAGTTTGTGCTTTATATTTCTATCTTGTTCCCCGCTCTTAAGTCTCCTCATTGTCTGCATTTGTTTGGTTGTACTATGATTGCCTTGATATTTAACATGTGTTAAACTGGTATATTTCTTTGTGATATTGGCATCATGATTACCTTTGACAATTGTGCCAAAAATGGGAAGAATGTTGGATATTATTTCCCAAGTTCAGTACATTCCTTGCACTACTTGTGCTTATTTAATTTTATATTCCGTACATGCTTCACTAGGAGTTTTGTTTATGAGCATGTGCAGGTGCAGGGTTGTAGCAGACTGATTTTACTTGACAAGAGCTTAAGTGTCTTAAGAGTTGGAGTCACGTAATGTCCTAATTCACTGTTTTGATGCGTTTGAGTGAGTTTGTGTCAAGTCATGTACTTCAGTTTGGTTTTGCCACGGAATTGCCAAAGGGGGAGATTGTAAAGTCCATTTTTTTGTATTGGTATATTCTGGTGTCAAAACAAGTGAGTCTAGGTGTCTAGGTGTGTATCTTGTGTCTTTGCCGTCAAGCATCCACGACAAGTGAAGTTGAAGACCGAAGAAGACCTGTTGAAGTCTCGGTTGATCATTTCCTTCATAGGATGGTAAGTGACCTAGATACCATACTACCATAGGTAGGAATTGACTTAGAATAATCTTAATATGATGCCTTAGGTGGTAAGTGTCCTAAACTAATGTACAAACCCTAGGTGATGAGATAAGTAGTGCAAAACATGTTAAAAATTAGGATTGAAAGAGAGACCTAGAAGTCCCTATATTTCCTCATGAAAATGCTCAATCATCATGAAAAATAAGTCCAAAAGGAATAGGGAAAGTAGAGGATTGCATTAAGAGATTAAAAGAATGAAAAATGGCTTGGAAAGGGGTTTTCTCCTAGGGCTTCAAAAAAATCAAGGGCTTGGAAACCCTAGATCATCACAGGCTTGGATTTCTCCAAACACACGGCTCAAGCACGTGAGAAACATGTCCTCCTAGCTCGACAGCCACCCCACGCATGTTCCGAAGGGTTTCTTCATCTTTTCAAGGTCGGTACCATGTGCTACCCTCCTAGTCATGTTCTTTCCTCTTTTTTTCCTTATTTCTTGTTTTCCTTAACCTATGAACATAATATGAGATGGATGGGATGTGTGAATGGAGATGGATGATGGGCGGTGGATGTCATGTGTGTGTGATGTGACGAAATAAATGGGAAGGGTATTTCACCAAATAATGAATACACAATGGATAATGGATGATGGATCGATTTGATGAATTATTGAACAAGAAAAGCATGATTTAAAAGATGTGAAAATTCTAGAGTTTCATGCTAGTGTGTTAATCACTTTCTAGAAAGGCATGTGGTAAATAAATGCTTATTCTCATAAATTGTAAGCTATGAAATTCCATATGCCACGTTTATTTCCAAGCTAAAGCATGTACACAATTTCACGAACACGGCATACATGACATGGTTTAACGACGTTTTCCAATACAAGGGTTTTATTCGCGATTCACGAACACCATAACAAGGCCAAACGTAAGGGTTGGTAATTAGAGGTAGGACATATCTTACGATATGTTTTGCCTCGCTTTTGACAAGAACAAGTGCATCTCATTGAAAGAGGGGTCTCCCCTCCCTCGCAAGTGCATCTCATTGGAGGAGGGGGTTATGCACCACCCTTCCTCACAAGTGCATCTCATTGGAGGAGGGGGTTATGCACCACCCTCCCTCACAAGTTCATCTCACAAGTTATGATTCCAAGCAAGAAAGCATGATCACAAGCAAGAACACGACATGAGAAGCATGACCCGACAAAACAAGCAAGACAGAACAAGACAAGACAAGTTTTTCAAGCACGAAAAAGAGTATTTCTAGTCAAGTCAAGCAAATGATGCTTTCAAGAGTTTTTCCGACTTTGATATGATGTAAGCATGAACTATAAACTGTTTACCTTCTTGTCAATTATATGAACTGCTTCTTGTTTTATTTCCATTATTATATTGCTATGACTGTTGGTTAGCATTCGGTACCTGCTGAGTATTCCATGTTTAACCGTACTTTTGATGTCGGCAAGTGTTAGTGGTGCGCCCGCTCCTTTTGACATATGTGCTCCCAGTCCATGGGAGGAAGAGGAGTACGTTGAGGAGGCCCTTGCTGAGGAGCCTCATGTGGAGGATTATTACTAGGTGGTAGATTCTAGGTAAGTGTGGGTGAGCACAAGAGATTATACCCATGTATTTTGGCGGGCCTGTCCGCACCTTCTTTTGTTGGTTTAACTTTTGTATAAAACTTGGATCATGTATATACATAGAGGTTTTATTTAGACTTCCATTGTGCCTTGATTAGTTTATACTTCCGCTATTTTATCCTCTATTGTATATGCTCCATGTGTTTTGCAGGTTGGTTTGTCAAGCATGTCATGTAGGTCATGATAGTCGTCCAAGATTCACTCTAACTCCTAAGGTGGGTTTTGGGTTGCGACAGTAATTGTGTAATTCTTCACTATAAATAATAATATAAAAGGAAATAGAGATAAATGATTCATTATTACATTCTCTCTAATCCTTCTTTCGTTCCTGTTTTCTTTTCTTCTCTATCTTTCTTTCTTCTCTTTCTACTAAGTTTAGTGGTTCGACAAGGTGCCTACATCCATGATCGTAGAGAGATCATTTCACTAATTTCTTGTGATAAATGGCTTAACTTCTCTCTTCTCTCCAAATTGATGATCAACTAGAATACAAGATAATCATAATAAGAATAAACCATCTTCGCACCTAAATCACCAAATCTAATGGATTCTTATTTTTCATAGTAACTACTCTCTTCGATTAGCATGAAATCACATACAATTATGGTCTAATGCTAAAATTCCCAAGCATAAGTTTTGTTCTTTGGATTCCTATCGACCACGCTCAATATCTCAATAGATGCAATACAATCAAACAAAATTCAGGACTAGAGATGAATCTAAATGTGTTTTGAGTAGGGATGATCATAAGAATATATACCAGTCATACTAAGATAAGAAACAATCAATGTACAAATGCAATAAGAACTGGAGGACTCTTGTATGTACTACAATCCTCTCTTTCACTACAGATGAACTGTTGTACAGAAAGGTTGCAAGAATCAATGTTTCTTTTATCTCTATTTAGACGCTTGGAACATTCATACTATATGAATTTAGAAATCCTTATTACTAATAGCTAACATAATGAGGTATTAGATTCAACCATGACCATGGAATGGTGAAGTTAGATGGCTGTGTTTAGAAATATCGGAAATCGATAATGGTAAAACTTATATTTCTGTGTGTTATATATAATAGAAAAAATCTATAGACCTTACGAACTCTAGCTCACAAAATCCACACTCTAAATCAGTATTTCTTCGATCAATCCTCCCACCTCTCAAGGAAAGAAGACGTATATGGTTTATATTGAATTACTTAATTTGGTTTATCATATGAATAAGTGGTTCATCTGATGATGACTTAAATGGTCTGAGACCATAATTTGGGAAAACAATGGTGATTTGATTTGTTGTTTTAAATCAAATTAAGACAAAAAGATAATCCACGTCTCAACACACATGGGACGGTCGCAAATCTGGTCGAGCCAGACTTGACTTAGGTGATCGATATCATTTTAGGCGGACTATCTTGTCATCTCAAAGCCAAGGATTATTCAATTTTACTATTGTCCATGAAAGACCAGACATACTTTTAGCTAAGTGAAGAAGAGCTGCTGATTTTTGGGGAGGACTCATGGGATAAAAGCTATTTGATCTTTTAACTAGTTTTCATTCCTAAAATACTAGTAAAAGATATTTTAACTCAAGAAGTATCAGGTTCAAGAAATGTATTCTGAGAGTTAATCAAAATTTCATGTAATTCTTCTCTCTTTGCTTGTTAATCTAAATATTTTCTTTTCATCTCTCGAGTACATTGAGCTTGCAATTTTCTTGAGGAACATTACTACATGTACCACTATACTAATCGGTCATTGGTTTAATCTTCTGTAGAATCAAACTCACAATTTCCACATCTCTTAATTCATATTTTGATGATTCAAATTTAGTTACAAACTCTTAACCACCACAATATCTTCTAAATATAAACTAATACAAAAAGCAAACCAACATAGTTGAGAATTTACAACCAGCTCTACTAGAAGAACCTTTGCCCCTATTACCTTATTCCCATATAAGCAATATACCCTAACTATATATTAAATCCCCACTTACATATTTTCCAGCCTCTACCATTCTTCCATTTTCCTTTTCTTTTACAGGTTATCGAACTATTTCTATTCCTTAATACAAGAGAAGAAAAAAAGGTATACTTGTGTAGTAACCCAAACCATTATTAGTTATGAATTGGTGGCTTCTTTTTAGCTGGGGTGTAATCCATGACTACTAAATCTTCACCATCCGGGTACTCATTTTTTTGTTGTGTAAATAAATCATGGCGACTCTTAACGACCTCACGAGGAGTGTCGGCTTCATTACTAACCATCGGTATGCTTCGTGCTGCAACCAACAAAATTGAAGACCATATGAGGAAAAAAAACTTGTAGAACTTTTGTTCTTCATTTTAGTGTATGGAATAAAAAACAAAGTGATGCGAGTATCAATTACCTTGGACTGTTATCAAGAAGAAGTTGAACAATAAAAAAGCCACCAAAAAAACTCTCTTGCATGGAATCACAGACCTCATATCTCCTTAGGAAGGCTTTGGCTATGAGAAAGGTTTGTTGGTCGAATTCTCTGCCTCATTGTCTGTCTTATATAGACAGACAAATAGGTTACATTTGTGGTGTGATGTTAATCTTTGTAGTAATTTTACGTAGAGTATATGGTCATAAAAAGACAGTAATATATATGTGAAAACTCAGGACTTATCCATTTAAAGGTGGATCCAGTTCAATCCACCAGAACCAGGCGTCAAAAACAGCGTTGTCCGATAAAATAGGCATCCCATGAAATGGGTCTCCAAGAAACACTGATGTAGATGGTTTGCCTTGGAGTGGACATGACAACCTACAAGAAACTTTTGTAGGTATTTGTAGAAGATCATACAACTCAATATTATATGTAAAATGTGGTTAATTTGATCAGTTCTGCATGGTGAGGAATTGGTTCCATTAGTTTTGAATAATGGAATGACCTAATGGCTGGTGACATAAGATTGAACTGAAATATGGAGATCGGAGAACAACTTCAAGCATGTTAGATACTCTCGCCCCCTTTGTAACTAACCTCCTTCCTGATCAGATCATCGAAGTTGCACCATTAATCTCTTGGCTATTCCCTTTAAAACATCAAGCACTAATTTTCTAAGTATCTTGTATTGAGCAAAATGTCAAGCTTTATACTTCCATGAATCACTAATTTTGGAAATCTTGATCTAAGGTGTTGTTAATGCACCGAGGCTGAATGGTATGAGTTTTGTTAGATCAGTCTGTGACTAGATCAAGTTGGGTACTCAAGGAAAAAGGGCCCCCCTACAATGACTCATGGAAAAGAATGATGAGAAAAGGAGCAGAGGCGGTAGCCGACATGGGTGGGGTAAATGGCCATCTCCTGTGAGGGTGATCAACACTGTTTTCCATGGGCTATGTAAGACATGATGTGCTACATCCACATCTCGGGCTCATCTTGTCCCTTAAAAGGCATGTAAACTAAACATGTCCTATCATACGAATTAGAACATAAGATAAAGACATTTATAGAGTAAAAAAAAACACCTCTTGGATGCACAATAACCCTAAGTTTCATCTTGGTTAGATGATCCAATGTTCATCTTAGATGCACCTCTTAGAAGTTTTTTTTTGTCTCTAATTTATCCATAGAGCTAAAAAACACCCGTACCTATTTTGATTCTAAGGTAAACCTAAGTTTCATCTTTTTTTTTGTCCCTAATTTGTCCATAGAGCTAAAAACACTCCTACCTGATTTTGATTCTAAGGTAAACCTAAGTTTCATCTTGGTTAGATGATCCAATGTTCATCTTAGATACAGCTCTTGGAAGTTTTTTTTTTGTCCCTAATTTGTCTATAGAGCTAAAAACACCCCTAGTTATTTTGATTTTAAGGTAAATGAAAAGGTTGTGAGTAAGATACGTAACAATTCCTATAGGTCTCGCTAAAAAAATTGACATTATTGGATGATCTCAACCATTTAATTGAGTTTTATGTCATGATTGTTTATGAGAATTACTCATCAATAGTACTAAATAATAGATTCATTGATCATATTTGATGTGTGTTTCAATCAACAAAAGTGTCACAAGGAGACAATGTAAGTGATAGTGTGGTTGCCTGTACCAAAAATAGGAGTACATACATATATATCAAGGAAATGGTGAGAACATCACCCATGGAATAAGTGGAGCTATTGTCTCTCTTGCTTTGGGGAGGACCACAGCCCCTTATGGAGCTGACACGATCCATGTCACAGACATATCAGACGGTTTGGTGGGGTGTTTTGTTCGATACATCGAGATCAGTGTGAGTTCAAGTTTCGAAACTCATGACCGATCACAATGGCATTTGTGGTTTGGTTTGAGAGAGTGGACTTTGGAAGGTTTTGGTTGCAATCAAAATAATGTGGTGTTGTCTGGCTTTGTGGTGTTCATTTCTCTCTTTGTATGTCTTTTTGTGTGTGTGAGAGGACATTTAAATCTAACTTCTCTTTTTTGCTTCCCGACAAGAGAGAGGTATCACGAAAGAACCTCACATGTACATGTTGGTCATCTACCCAACCTACTATAGACAAAATTAGGATGGCCAAGCAAACACACAATCCCTTTCTCTATCTATCTCTCAATGCTATTTCAATATTATAGATGGTGATAACCGTCCATAATTCAAGCCCTATCAACGAGTGTGGTATGTGTAAGGGTTAGAATCCATCATTGATTGTCACAATTTCGTATTATTTTTCTTCGATTGCATCGAAAATGCAATAGAATGCAAGCTCTAATCATTTTGTTCTGCTAACGGGACTCATCTATAATAATAAGAACCATTATTGAGAAAATAGGTAAAAACATATTTAAAAAAAGAAAATTTATTCCTCCAAACAACTCTTAGTTGCCTTTTTTTTTCTCTCTTTATTTTACTTATTTTCTTAGCAAACCAAATAAAAATTCATTGGAGGTTGATGAAAATGATATAATTTGCAATATTTAATAACAAAATTTGGCATGGTTTGAACATGGATTACATATCGGTTTTTTGAATTTGTAGCGTGGTAACAAAACAAGATTTATGTTGTCGGCCCCAATTATCTGTGATAAGACATTAAGGATGATGATGTAGCGTGGTAATTTAGAACAAGAAATAATATAGTGATTAGGTTATTAAAAGAAAATGATTTGCACACTCACATATACATACACATGTGTATGCATGTATGTATTTATCATGTTATGAAAACATGAGCATGTACTTCTTGAAATAATTTATGAGTTAAATTCATTATTACTGAATTTTAATATCTTATTTCTACAACACTACTAACCAAAATTAGTATTGTTACAAAATATGAAGAACGCTTTCATTATCACTCTACACATATTATTAAAGTATAAGCAATTTTAAGAATTTCTTTAAATGTGTTTAACATTTTCATTAGACACTATTAACCTTATGATAAATACCTTTATTATATATTATTATAATTTATGTGGATCTACAATTTTTTACTGTTAATGGGACCCACTACTAATCTTTAATACATACTAAAACTCTAGGAATTTTAATTGCTTAGAATAAAAGTAATAAAATGAGACCCAATTACTAATCTTTAATATTAACTACAACTCTTAGAAATTATAGCCAAGGCATAACTCTGAATAAATAGTAATTAATGGTATTTAATTTTTTGTGTGATTTAAAATAGGAATAAAAGTAAAACATGCAAATTTAGAACTTCTTCTATACGTGAACTTTTTTATATTATATTTTTTTGGGTAATCAAGCCCCCTAAACTTGGCCAATCTTAGCTTGATTCCAACTTCTCAACATCAAATGGGTTTGTGTGATTTTCTTACATAATATGTATGTGTTTGAGCCATCTTTAGGAAACCCCCATGCTTGAGCAACAATGACTCTACATGCTTGATGGGTTGTTCACATTTATTTGGATTTACATAAAGATTTTTATATTTTCTACGTGCTTGTGAAAGATTAAGCTTGTTTGATTTTATATTTTTGATGATTTTATTTTCAATACAAACAACGATTCCCTATTTCTTTTATTTCAAATTGAGATTTTAATCAATCTTTACTACCATTTACTATGTTTAAATCAGTATCGGTTAATAAAATGTCATCGAAATAATGTGATAAAATAAACAAGCTACTTTCATTATTGTTATTGTGAACACAAATATCAAAGTTATTGAGACTAAAACCAAATTGATAACAACATTACAAAAAGTATAATAACATTGTCTAATGGACTGTTTTAAATCCTAAAGAGATTATTTTATTTGTATACAATTTTTTATCCCAAATTTATATCTTCAAGTTATTTCATAACTATTTTTTCTTTTAACTCTTCATTAAGAATTCTATTTTTACATCTAATTGATGTAATTCTAAGTGTAGATATATCATTGTAGACATTAATTTTAATAGAGGTGAATTTTTTTACTGAATAATATATTTTATCATAGTCTAAGCCTTCTTGTAAGGTAAAACTTTTGCTACCAATTTGGCTTTGTATTTGTCAATAGTGCAATTAAGTTTCAGTTCCTCAATATTTTATATATTCTTCATCCATGTTTCTTTTTCTTTGTTGATCAGAATCTAAATAGTTAATAATTTCTCCATAATTTAGAGGGTTTTCTATTTTATCCTCATTTATAATTGATATATGTATAATAACCTTTTATATAAGTTGGAGTTTTGTCATTTTCTTTGGTGCGTACTTATTATGTCATATATGGGTGTAGGTTGAATGGTTTCTATCCTAATAAAAAATGGTTCCCTTTTCTTCATGTATTTTAAAAATTCAGCTGGTTTATTTTGTATTATAGTATTTAAGGTGTCTTCTAAAAACATAGCACATGTATCATCTATAACTCCCACTGATATGTTAACCTATCGAAGTAAACTGGATTGTTTTTGCAATATGTTTTTCTCTATTTTGACTATGTAGACACATGAGAATCTCTAAACTTTAAGTTGGTCTTGATTGAGTTTTCTAACAATCTAGAGTTTATAAGGTGTTAGTTTTATGGGTTAATATGTATATTAAGAAAACATCTTCCCAAAAATAGGGACCTAACATAAAGTAGTCTAGCATAGATCTGATCACTATGTCTAATAATGTACAAATGTTCTTTTTTGACTTTCTGCTACACTATTTTGTTGATGTATATAACTTATAGTCATATGATAGAATACATATATCATATTTTCTACAATATTTATTAAACAATTACTAGGTTACGTCCTTTATCTATTTTAAGTATTTTGATTAATTTTTTTAGTTGATTCTCAACTTCTCTGTTTTATATTCTTTAAACTTATGTAAAGCATTTGTCTTCCTACGAAGTAGGTATACATACCTAAGCCTATAATAATAATTAGTAAATTGTATAAAGTATTTCATCTTTCTATAAGTTTTTACATTTAGCAGACAACAAGTGTCCGTGTGTATCTTGTTTTAATAAATCTTTTGCCCCTTTTGTTTCACCAAAATATATTCTACTCATCCTTTCTGTAGGTTGTGCACATCTAGTTAATTTTTTGTCTAGGAAAAAGACTTTTATTACTCATCCTATTAAGTTTATCTTTGTTTATGTGTTACAATCTCATATGTCAAAGATACGAGATACCATCATCCACATCAAGTGCAATAGGAAAATAAGTGAAAGAAGATGCAACGTCAGTTTTAGCAACAACAGTAAAGT
Source organism: Tetracentron sinense (assembly GCA_015143295.1). Lineage (NCBI taxonomy): Eukaryota > Viridiplantae > Streptophyta > Magnoliopsida > Trochodendrales > Trochodendraceae > Tetracentron > Tetracentron sinense. The sequence goes on from CM026556.1 coordinate 25,505,224, forward strand.
TCACTATAAATAATCGAAAAAAACTTGTCATTCTTAATTCTCAACCCTAAAACAGAATACTCTCATGTTTTATGATGAATATTTTTCCAGAATGGAAGTGGATTTCATAACCTTTCCATTAAGATGCGATACCAATATGAGGTTTCATTCCGATCTTGTGTGTACACCACATTAGCGAGGAGGTTGGTTTGTCCATGCATACAGACTTTGATATGGCAACTCTAAGTAAACCATAATGTGTATTATTGTCCATATACACTTGATGATTGTCGATTTCACCTTCCTCATTTCAACGAAATTTTCTTCTCTTGGTCACGTGAAGGGGAAGAGGCTAAATCAATCTACCAAGCAATTGTGTCACTATCATCAACAAAATACAACGATTACACATACTAGAACTCTTGTAATTTGTAATTTCTGTCCATTTTGAAAAATCCAATTGTTGTGTTTTGAAAATATCATACACTTAAAAAAAAAAATTATATTTGAGAGTAGGGCTAGCATTCCTCTTTTTTCAATTACATGCAAAGTTTTCAAGCTTCTCTTCCATCTAAAAATTTAATAACATAAAGGTCTTCCATCAAACCTATGGAGGATGATTTTCTTGACTCGTTAAAGACTCTAATTTCTCTCTCTTGGTCATCCTTTATACATCAAATCGCATCCAATAGGACATACTAGCCTATCAGCATGCTATTGAACAGGTGAGGATATCAATTGACATCTCCGACATTGTAACAAATTTCAAAATCATCAGTCAACCGGATTGATAAGTAGATAGGGGTGGCAATTTGGCCTTCCAATGAGGGTACCCAACTAAACCCTCCTAAGCCTGCAAATTTGATGAAAAATTTCTTCTCCAAGGCATGCAAGACGGGTAAGGATGAATTCTTAAAATCTCTCTAATGAGGGCCAGGCTAGGGCCTTGCCTTTCCTGGCTGGGATTGGCCCTCCACATGCTCTATCATACTATTATATATGTATAGTATTGTATATTATATATAGGATCTATACTATACATATATTAGTTATATATATTTTACATAGTAACACTTTAACATTGTGCCTTATAACGTATTGTGTCAAAATACATTTATGTTGTACTATGCTAAATCTAGATATCAAAATTAAATACATGCTAGTACTATGCCTTATGCTAGTACTATTTCAATATTACTTATGTTATCCATACATCAAAATTGGTACTATATATGAGTTATTTTAACATTTTAATAAGATCTATACTATACAAATAAGATCTTTATATGGCTTATGTTAGTACTTTATCAAAATTAAATATATGAAAATAAAAAGTATGTAACAAAAATATAGAGTATTACATATAATTTTACTATAAAAGAATAGTAAACACACAATAGTATATTATACTATTATTTTGTAATGAAACTATATATAATATATTATTTTTAAATTAAGAAAAATTATCTACTCCGTCATGAGTAAAAAATGAAAAACTTTGTCATGTTACCTTTTTGTTGCATCGCCAGTCCCCAAGAATGGATAGAGGAGGATTGATTTCAGGTTGACATCCGATGAAAGTGTATGAAAAAAATTTACTCTTCATTTAGGTCCTAGCTAGCCCTTGAGAGTAGGGTTCGGGCATCGCCAGTTCATGCCCCTCCAAGGGCTAGGGCCAGACCTTTGTAGGTGAAGGCCGATCATAGTAAGACCTAAGCCCTACCCTTTGATAGCCCTATAGGTAGACCTCCATCTAGAAAAAGTTCCTTCATGCACCTTCCTTTATCGACCATGGGAGATAAAATCTACATAATCTCATGAAGATCTCTACAATCTCCATGCATTTTAGGAGGAATATTAGGAAAATAATAGTAAACAATAAATTCTTGTAATATGTATGAGATACATATCCTAGATTAGTATCTCGATATTAGATCAATATTTAATAGTTGTCAATTAGTATCAAATTTAAAGGTGTTAACCTAATCATATCTCCCTTTGAAACTCCTATTGTCATCATTTTCTAGGTAATTTCTTAAAAAATACATAATCTCTATCTTATGTTTTTCAGAAATGCAATGTGTGCATATATATATATATATATATATATATTCTAGGAGAGACCCAAATGATGCACAAGTAAAAAATAAATATCTACACACTCTTTCTGTATCCCTTTTATCACAATCTCCTAAAATCCCTCCAATGCAGAATTACATCTCTATATTCTCTCTATCTCTCTTATCACAATTCCATAAAATCTCTCTAATAGATCAATACATCTCTACATTCTCTCTCTATATCCCTCATGTTACAATCTCCTAAAATTACTGATCTTTTAGAGGTGTCACATAAGCACTCTTAGAATTCAAGAGATTGGGGTTTGGAGATCAAACATCAGTCTTATTTCTTTATATATATATATCTTTTTGTAATCAACATTAATCCACAACTACAAAAGATTAGACAAAATGCAATAGGGGCATGATCAACAAGATTTGGATACATATCACCTATTAAGAAGGCATGAAGAAGATCAATCTTCCTCCTAAATTGAAAACTGAAGGTAGAGAAGTGATGTTGCCATGATATGGGTTGATCGATTTCTTTCTCTTGATAGTAGTAAAAGCAAATATTTTCAAAAGATGACGCGATTCAATGATAATTTGCCTCTAGTCACTTCATGTAAGCCAAACTTCTACCAATCTATTGAGAGTTTTGAAATTGAACCCAAGACCTCATCATAATGAGGACACACCTTCAACGTCCAATCTAGAGTGGTGGGTGGATGTAGACCACAAGTTGGTATTACATTAAATCAACCTTTCACTATATATCTCAAAGGGGTGTTTGTTTACTCATTTTAAGTTGCCCGTTAGAGCATAACCAGGGGCGGAGCCACAGGGGGGGGGGGGGCGGGCGGCATGGCCCCCCAAATTTTTTGTAAATCCTGATGGATGTAGTATGAATAGCGGGCCCCTCATTTAATTTTTTTTTTTTTTTTAATACTTGACCCCCCCCAATTTTTTTTGTCTTATATAATATAGTGGCCCCCCAATTTTTTTTTGTCATACATATAGTGGGCTCCCCAATGGAGTCCCCTTATGCCCTTGAGGTTGCCACATGTCCCTACCCCTTAACTATGGTTAAAATTCACCCAATCTCAAGGTTCACCTACTTATCCTTGGTTTTTTAAATTTTTTTTAAAAATAATTTCAATCTTAGGAGTTGGTGAATTTTAAACTAGGGTTCAAAAAGAAATTTGATATTTTTAAAAAAAGCAAGGATAGGTGGGTGAATCTTAACCACAATTAAGGGGTATTAATAGGGACATGTGGCAACCTCAAAGGCATTATCGGGAAAAAAAAATTCTCAAAATAAAAAAACTATCCCAAAAAAAGAAATTTCTCGGGGGCTATGCCCTCGAACCCCCGAATTCCATACCCTCAAATCAAATTTTTTTATACATGTATTATGGCCCCCACAATGAAAAATTCCTGGCTCTGCCCCTGAGCATAACCCAATTTAAAGAAAACAAAATCCTGACTTTCATCACCGGGACAACCTAAAACCCATAACCAAACACCCCCACAAGATAAATAGAGGAAAGGCGGGGTTTTGTTTTCCATTTGCTTTGCAGTGTTTTTCTTTGAGCTTTGAAATGTCTCAGCCAATTCCAGTAGAAATCCCCTCCGATGATGAAGAAGAAGAAGAAAACAAAGAATCATCTCCATTTCTCCATTTCCAGGCCAAGAAGAGAAGAACGGAACATGAGGGAATCCCTACAATTCTCGTCCTCGACGACGATCCGACACCCCAGAAACCGAATCCAACCACCACCCCCTTGTTCATCCCTGAAACCCCATTTTCCGATTTCTCAAAGTTTGATTCTTCCATTGTCAAATGCACCCAAGATTTCTCCAATCCCCAGATAAGGTGTTCGACTTCCGAGGAAAAATTCTCTGGTAAGTGCTTATCTATCGATCACATTGACGGGAAAACATTTAAAATTAGGTCTCTGTTATTGAATTCTCAACCCCATTTGAATGTTTGTGTTTTCTATTATTGGATTTGATGCTTATTATGGTCAATGTAATTTGAATTCATTAGTTTGATGTGTTTGCGGCTCCAATGTCAAATTTGCTAGATTTTGTAATTTTGCTTTTAACAGTTATTTAAAGTATTTGGATGTTATCTGTATTTAATTTGTCGTGGATAATTGTTATTTAGTTCAGGAATAATAGTGGTGCTCGTGTATTTGACAGGACTTAGTAGATTGATTTGTTTGGAGTCTGACAATGAATCTGAGAGTGGTCATGAGAGGGAAACCTCGAAAGAGAATGAATCTATTGGTGTGGTGAAGCGTTCAGAAGTGAGCTCTAGATTTATTGAGTCCGCGTGTTCTCTTGGTAAGTTCTTAAAATAGTCTTTTTTAAAACAAGGGTTCTTGCTAGGTGTTAGTGTTCACAATCAAGATTTTATATTTTTAGCCATGATTTGGTTCGTTTGACACCATAAGGTTAACTTTGGCAATGCCAAATCCAGATAATTTCTGGATGTGACAGCGTGACATCGAAACTGTTTCATTTGGGTTTTGGAAATGTATAAGATACTGTGTTTGTCATTTGTCAAAGCGAATCAGTTATTGCCATTTTATTGAAAGTAACAAACGGTGTTTATCAGGGACTGCTAATTTAATACAAATTGCTGGGGACAGTCCTATGCATGGTAAAATCTCTTCTGAAGATGCTGTTTATCAGGTACTTCCTCCTAAAATGCGTTGATAATCTTCTTTAAAAAATTGGTTGGAGAATAAGTTCGGTGTATGACCAAACCCCCTTTTAATTGATTATAAGTTCAAAATTTTAGATTCATGTGTGGTTACAACCACTGATATCCTCTTTAAAATTTATGTTCATCAGCCATGTGATGATCTCTTTTTTTTATGAATGTGGAAACTAGAAGGAAATGCATCATTGATGCAACTAACTCACATGCATAGTTACCAAGTTGGGGTTTAGGAATGGAATGTCTAGGGAAAATTTGGAAAAATGCCGGGCAAATTATGAAAAAATATAAAATAAGAGTACTAATTATGAAAATTGCAAATAAATATATTTCGTATATTATATATTTATTTGGGACTTTTTCAAAAAGTTGTGAATAATTCGTGTTTAATTCGCGAAATTGGGACATTTTGAATAAGTCACACTTCTTTCCAAAGGTCATGAATACTTCGTGAATTAATCGGTCGGCGAAAAAATTGGGTATTATTCGGGACTTTTTGGAAAATTGGATAACTTTGTGACTGCACGTAGTGTAGTCAAAGTGTTTCCTAGGCCACACCTTTGCCTAGCTGCCTGCATTGTGATCTAGGCATGCACTCACTAAAATGTGCTCTCTACTGGGGCCTAGGCACTGCCCAGGTGCTAAAGCATAGTCGTCCTATACCCACACGAAGTTAACATTAGTTACAAAAAATAATAAATAAATAATTATAACAAATTTACTTTATATCAAAGCAATAAAATGTTTCTTTAATAGAAATAAAAATCAAAAGAGAGTCTCAAGGGTTTAGGGAACTTTGTCTAGGATTTTCGCTTTTGGTTCTCTCTATTGAAGAATAAGGAAAGAGTCAAATCTCACTTTCTCTGTTTATGTGTGTTTGTTTTCTATTTTATACTCAACCATATAACTATTTTATTTCAATGTTCATCTAGCATTAATTATTACCACTCGGTAGTAAACTATGTTTTTAGTTTTTTGGTGATATTTGGTTCTTGCTCCACCATAAGTTTTTAATCAATATTTTCATTAATATATGTATATGTTTAATTTTCTTAAACTTTAGTAAATAAGTCAAATTAGTGGTTGTCTAGGTATTGCCTAGCCAACACAATCCCTTGGATTTTTATTTTCAATTGTATATTTATATAAAAGTGAGATGTTTGGGGTGGGGATGTCGTCAACTTGGTGGTGTTGGATGGGTTTTTGCAATGTAGATTAGGCCAATTTCCGTCTTTGTACCTTGGTTTGCCTTTGGAATCGCGGTATAAAAACTAATTCGTCTGGGATGTTGTTGTTGAAAGAATTGCTAGGAGGGTAGCTGGTTGGAAGGCTAATTATCTTTCCAAAGGAGGTAGATTCACCCTTGTCAAGAGTACTCTGTCCAATCTTTCCTCGTCATGGTTTAAAATTTTGATACGTATCGACCGATACTGGCCGATATGTATCCTATTTGGAGCTACCCGATACATTGGTATGGTGGAAAAAAAAACTCCCCCGTATCAGGCGTATCGGGTCGATACAGGCCTGATACACTCGATACGGGCCTGATATGGGGATTTTTCAGTTAATTTTATTTTTCCTTCCATTTACACTAAGACTACAACATAGACCTGATACACAAAACTTATTTACATAAAATATTATTTAAGTAAATGATTTTAAATTGATTTTACTTTCATTTACGTAAGATATAAATACGTATATATGGTTATCCCCTCATTTGAATTCAATAAAATTATCTCAAATCTAAATTCCTGAAGATTAAAAAGTCAACTTTCTAGTTCAAGAACAAAACCCTATTTTTAGCACCTTTTAATGATTGAGTCATAATTTCAAATTAAAACTTCATAAATTCTATTACATAAAAAATTACCAAAACCCAAAAGTTTGGCAAAAGAAGTCATATTTTAGTCTTAAAAATATTTTCTTCTACAGGGTCAAAAAGTCAACTAACAGTGTAATCATTCAACATAAGAAGACTTACATTAAGCTTAAAATTTATAGTTGTAATTCAATACATTCTTATTTTAAGGTTTTAAAATCTAGATTGTTTTTACTATACTTAATTGAGTGACCATAGTTTGTATTTTCATACTTTTTATCAGCTTGCATTCCTTTTTTAACTTATATTATTATTAACTCTCATATGCATGGTTATAAACATAGTTGAAGGTCTTCATTGTTTTTAGTTTATATTTGCATTAAAATGAGTTTTATGCAAGGTATCCAAGTTTTTCCTTGCATATCCAAGCGTTTCTTAGTGTATCCTGATTTTTTCCGCCGTATTCATTCGATACGGTCCGATACATCAATACGTATCCTGTTTTGGACTTACCGATACGACATCCGATACCGATATTTTGAACCATCCCCGTACTTGTCTGTTTTCACCATTGCAGTGTCAGTGGTAGACTCTATGGAGAAATTGCAGAGAGATTTCTTTTGGAATGATCAAGAGGATGTAAGGAAATATCATCTAGTTGAGTGGAAGGAGGTCCATTGCCCTTTTAGGGATGGGGGTTTGAGAAGTTAAAACTCGAGGGAGACAAATATTGCACTTTTAGGTAAATGATTCGAGAGATTCGGGGAGGAAAGTGAGAATTTGGGACAGTGTAGTCTAGGTGATGCCCGGGCGATAAAAATAATAAAATTATATATATATGTATGTATAATATTGGTATATACAATAGCATTAAAAACTTCATAGGATTGACAATAATCTAGGAAAATTACCATTTAATGTTGTAAAACTTGAATGTAAGTCTTTTTATGCTGAACTGTTAGTTGATTTTTTGACCCTGTAGGGGAAAAAATTTTGAAGACTAAAATATTTGACATTTTTTACCAGATTATTGGGTTTTAGTAATGTTTTGATACAGTAAAGTTTATAAAATTTTAAGATTTGAGAAATACCTTAGCATTTGCAAGTCAAAAAATTTGATCTAATCCCTAAAAAAGGATTTTGTTTTTGAACTGAAAAGTTCTTTTTATTCTTCAGGAATTTGGATATAGGATAATTTTTTTTGAATCCAAATGGAGGTATAACCTTATTACATATAAATATCTTAAGTGAAATCAATTTCTTAAATGATATTTATATAGAAATAAGCTGTAAAGCTGTAAAATAGGTAACAGTTAGGGAGGCCAGGTGACTTTTGCCCACCTAGAGAGGCGCCTAGGCGATGCTAGTCCAAAACTGCCTAGGCGATGCCTTGACTATATTGATTTGTGGAGGAAAATTGTCATTTTCAAATATAGTAAGGATTCTGAGTTGGACCTAAAGGGTCTTAGGTTTCCATACGAGGTTAGTTTGTGGAAAGCCATTGTCAAGGGTAAAGAGGAGTTTCACAAGCATATCTCTTTCATGGTTTAAAATATCAATACGTATCGACCGATACGGGCCGATACGTATCCTATTTGGAGCTACCCGATACATTGGTACACTGGAAAAAAAAACTTCATTGTATCGAGCCGATACAGGCTCGATACACTTGATACGGGGATTTTTCAGTTAATTTTTTTTCTTCTTCCATTTACACTAGGTTCCACAATACAAACCCGATACACACAACTTATTTACATAATATATTATTTAAATAAATGATTTTAACTTGATTTTACTTTTATTTACTTTTTATATTAATATGTAAATAAGGTTATCCCCTGGTTATGATGCCCCAACCCAGTCCTACTTATCAGGAGCCATTGGTTATGATGCCCCAGCTCAACCCTAAGCCACTGGTTATGATGTTCAGTCTTAGTCTTCGACTGATAGTTATGGACAGATCACGACTCAGTAGCAGACATATGTACAAATGTACCTTGGCATGTACCGCATGATGATGACTTGAACACAGTGATGTCATCATGTCTGGACCACTTATAATGTATCACTCTACTCAATTCCTGATCCCAGAATGATAGAGTATGAGTTGGCACGAAGCTTAATATGGTATTGAGCTTCTATCATGTACGTAACTTGATAGTGAATACAAGAGTATGTATTTTCATATTTTTGATTTTATAAATGCAAGTGAGATTCTATCACTTGGTTAAGTAATTATGGTTTGTATTTTCATACATATTCATCAGCGCGCACACCTTTTTTAACTTATAAATTTGTTAACTCTCATATGTATGATTATAAATGTAGTTGGAGGCCTTCATTTAGTTTGTTTTTAGCTTATATTTGCATTAAAAGAGGTTTTATGTAGAGTATCCAAGTTTTTCCTTGCGTATCTAAGCTTTTTTTAGCTTATCCTGAATTTTTCCGCCGTATCCAACCGATACGCCGATACATATCTTATTTTGGACTTACCGATATGGTGACTGATACCGATATTTTGAACCATGATCTCTTTTGCTTTAGGTTTGAGTGATGAGGTCTTTTTTTGGGAGGATTGTTGGTGCTGCAATTGTCTTCTTAGAAACCGATTTGCCAACATCTTCTCATTTGTTTCGAACAAGCTGTGTTTTGTGGCTTCGTGCCTTGAGATTTGGAATGGGGTAGTTGTGTGGCTTCCCCACTTGAGGAGGTGGTTGAATGATTGTGAGATAGAGAATTATGTCTATCTTTTAGAGCTCCTATCTTAGGTTTCTCCTACTTTGGGTATTAGAGATAGGTAGCTATGGTCTAGAGATAGTAAGAAGTGTTTCACTGTGTGATCATTCTATTGGGCTAAAGGATGACCATCCCTCCATTTCCTTTCCATTTAGACTAGTGTGGAATCTTGGTATTTCATTTAATATTGTTTTCTCCCTATGGAAAGCATATCAAGATAAAATTCTCATTCACGTTCATCTAAAGACTAGAGGATGGAAATTGGCTAACAAATGCTTCTTGTGTATGGCCGAGGAGGAATCGGTAAATCATTTGTTAGTTTACCCTTTTGGTGGAGAACCAATATTATCACCCTTTTGGGTTGGACAAATAGAATAACTTCGAGCCTACGCACAACACTATATGGACCTAATTGTAGCTTGTGTTGTAAAATGAAGTCTCTATGTAGTTCACTAATATTTGAGCTTATATTTATATATATTTTAAATGATTATTGGACTGTAAACAATGTATGAGTGCTCTATTAAGATCATGCTATAATACATAGCTGTGAACGCATATCGTTGCTCCATTTCGATTGCATCTCTTATATACATTGTTATTTTTTCGCATTTTTAATCCTAAGTGTGCATTTACGTCTATCTTAACATTTCCTAAAGTTCACTGAAATATTTCATGTTTTCCCTAAATGTTCTTCAATTTTTTTTCTCTAACGACGAATAATCCGTCATATCGATAATATTTTGTGCTTGTGATCATAGTTACCAAGTCGGGGTTTGGGAATAATTCGTCTAGGAAAAAATCGTCAAATTCCGAAAAATTCGGAAATAAATAGGGAAAATATCGGGGAAGAAATGAAAAAATAAAAAATAAGATTACTAATTATGAAAGGTATAAACAAATATATTTCATATATTCGATATATATTCGGGACTTAAAAAAAAAATCGTGAATAATTCGTGTTTAATTCACGACTTTTCAAAAAAGTCGTTATTTTTCTAAAACTCACGAATACTTCGTGAATTAAACGTTCAACGAAAAATTCGGGTGTTATTCGGGATCTTAAAAATAAATCGAAGTACTTGGTAACTATGCCTGTGATATATCCCATTTCAAGCTGCGATACATCCCCTCATAATGACATTACCTTTTATGTAACGGCTAGACCCGCATTGTAAATGGTACTACTCATTATGGCAATCATCCTATCATCCTATTGTATTTCTCTCTGCAACAGGATTTTTTCTTTCATCAAGGAGGAGATACTTGATGACATCATTTTTTTTGAAGACATCTGTAGAATTTGGATTTAGTTATTGGTTAAAAACTTCACCATGTAGATTTTGAGGAGCATGACCTATTGCAAGATACTTTGATAGCTTTAAGTAACTCATCTGAGGTTACATAGATCATTATTAATGGAAACAGAATTGAATATGCAACTAATAACTATCGCCATGGCCTCCAATGATTGTCTTGCTAGTTGTCCGTTGGCCCATTAGCTAAATGACTGGTCCTCTCTATTTGGATCAAATTTATATTTGTAAATCCATACATTGTACTAGAAAAGGAGCAATTTTTAATATTATAATATAAAAAGAAAATTTAAACGCCATTATAAAACAGAGAAATCTATTATATACTTAGTTCAGTTGAACTTGAACCTCAAAAATTTTGAATCATATTCCCATCTATATTGTAAACAAATCATGATCAACCATGTTTTTTTTTAACATGCCATAGTAAATATTGTTGGTAAATCATCATATCTATTTGAATGAAAATAGACTGCATTGGCTTCAATGGATATCGTCATATGAATCCTATTGGAAGTTTATTACATTAAATTACTTTTAGATCAAATGGTAAACGAATACTGGTCCTCACTATCTTTAGGTCTTTCCTATCATTTGCTTGAGCTCTTAGTCCAGTTTCCACTTTTAAGAAGGTGTATCATTGTTCGATTGTGGAATATATCATTGTCATCACTGATTTTTTTTTTAAATCAATATGCTGTTTCCTGTACATACCAACTTCTGACAAAAATGTCAGAATAGATAATTGCTCATGATAGTTATCTTTTTATTTGTCAGTACTCCCATATGTCTTTAATATCCACTTTGCAGCCGACGTGTGTTCTGTCATTGCTACAAAATTTGTTTTTCCCTTTTAAACATTGAGCATGATTATGGTTTAATTATCTGACTTATCAATATGTAATTATTGGGAAACTTCTTTCCTTATTAAGGACCTTCATCGTAGGAAACTCATTATATATAATTAGACATTCACATTCTCTGGATTTTAAGTATGTCTATAAGCCTTATCTTTGCTATGTGACTGGATTCTGGTTTTACACTATCCATTTAATTCTAAACAGACATCTCAAAAACTATGCCCTCAATACATCGCCTAGGCAATGCCTAGGCCACCGCTTCGCCTATTTGGGACCCCTAGGCATGCACCCGTTAAGCCATTGTCGCGTAATGGTGCTTAGGCGTTGACGCGTTGTTATCAGGCGCTAGCAGTGAAGGTGATCACCAAAACCCATGAAAGTTAGTTATTTTGAAAATTAATAATTAAACTTAAACATAATGAACTTAACATTAGGGGGCATAAAAGATTCCAAAGATAGAAGTAAAATGAAAAGAAAAAATATATCTTAAGTTTTGTTGGAACTTTGTCTAGCCGCATCTTGCCCAATTTATTGAAGAAGGAGAAGGTCAAATTCTTTCTCACGCTCTATCTTTGTTTTCCTACCTTTGGAACTAAGCCACTAAAAGATTTAGCTTGTTCCTGTTTGTTGGCATTCATTGCTTCGCTTTGGTAGTAAATTATGCTCTTTATTATTTTTTTGTATGATATTTTGTTATTGTTTATGCCTTTTACAAAAAATAAAAATAATGTATTTATTTATTTTTAGAAATTTAATAAATAACATAAATTTTCACTACCTAGGCATTACCTTAGCAATGATTCATGGTAAGCTCCTCACACCTAAATAAAGAAACTCAGGCGATGCCTATGCGCTTGAATGATTGACTACACTGCTCAAATTTATCACCTGTTCTGGCGATACTTTATTAAAGTACAGGTAGAACAGACGGTATTCACTAGTAGAAGACTGCATTCACATTGAACCTTACTAACATCGATGGCTCACAAATTTGTATACAGGTACACAATGATGAGCAAGTAGATAATCTCGTAAAACAAACGGATATAATTGAAGTTCATGCAAAGAAAAAGAATCGCAAGGATGAAGCAATAGCTAAAAAGAAGCGAACAAAAGAAGAAAGAAATCGATTAATTGAAGAAAGGAAACTAAAGAAGGAGGTCAGTCTTGTAAGCACGGTACTGTATTCTGAATCAACTATATATTGTGAGGTATATCTAACTGATTTAAGAGTCCATTATTCAGAATGAGAAATTGCAAAAAGCAGCTCTGAAGGCTGAAGCAGTGGAGATGAAAAAATTGCAAAAAGAAAAGGAAAAGTGGGAGAAAGGAAAGTTTGCACTAAAATCTATAGTAGCTGAAGTTGATACTAAAGTAGTTGAATTGGGGTCGATTGGAGGTATGGCAAATCTTATGTTCCTTGCTCTTCCTCATCTTTGGAATAGATGGTTCATGTGCATCTAGGTGTGATCTATTTTCAAATCTAGTAATTTGTTGAGAAATATGTTGCTTTCTTGATTCAGGACATCTTCTCTCTAGGTTTGCCGAAAAAGGTCTTACTTTCCGTATAACGTCAAATCCAATTGAAAAATCAATTTTATGGACGATGGCTGTTCCTGAACAAATTTCACAGGTAATACAAAGCGTAGAGTTCATGAGAAGATTCTTGTAGGGCTTTGATATTTTTTTAAGTATTTCTCTTTGGCGACCATGGGTTAACATATTTCACCATAAATATCCTATACTTCCTATTTTTGAGCATTTGATTTGTGGATTTTAATCCACATTTCCTAGAAATGATATCCGTACCATTTGATATTGATGATGGATAATTTTACGTCGTTGAACATTGATGCTCTCATTTCCTAATAGAGAACAACAAAAGGTCATATATTCATTACATAAAAAATATTTTTTCGCGATCATTCTCCCTCAAGTTCAAATGTTGATGCCCAACTATTTGGGTGCAATTTGTAACCTTCCTTAATAATGCCTATTAAAGAATACATTCGTCACTTGATCTTAGTCTTTAATACTTCTTATTAATGGCTTTTAATCATGATTCAAATATCGGTATTGGGTGTCATATCGGTAAGTCCAAAATAGGATACATAAGGTGTATCGGACCATATAGGATGGATATAACAGAAAAAATTAGGATACGCTACGAAACGCTTGGATACGCAAGGAAAAACTTGGGTACCTTGTATAAAATTTCTTATCATGCACATTATAAGCTAAAAATAAACTAAATAAAATTCTTCAACTACATTCATAACTATATAAATGGGCAGGGGTGGAGCCACATAGGGCCCAGGGGGAGTTGAAGCCCCCCCTCAACTTTTGGATTTTTTTTATAGTATCAACAGGGCCGATGTAGATTTGGAAGCAGGAGCAGAGCTGGGGGACGGGGGGCTCTAGCCCCCCTGAACTTTTGAGGAAATAAAAGGAAAATGTTTGGCCAAATATCGGTCCTCATTGGTTCACGTCCTCCTTTTTAGTACCATTAACTGTGGTTAAGATTCACTCACCCCAAGGGTTCATCCATTTAAACTTAGTTCTTAGAAAATAAAAATATTAGCCTAAATTGGTTAAGCTTAACCACAGTTAAAGGGGGACAAAATGGGAAGGCATTTGGCTACCTATCCGAATGCGGGTTGGTTAATACTACCAAAAAAACTAAATTTGTACTTATATTATTTAATGAGTCTTGAGAAGGGGACTACAAGGTCCCCTTTCTAGCGTCAATGTTCTTGTGTCCACTTTAACCCCCTTTTAACCATGGTTAAGCTTAACTAAACTATAATTTTTTTTAAAAATCTTTTTCTAAAATCCAAGGTTTGATAAATGAACTCTAGGAATTAGTGAATCTTAACCATGGTTAGTGGGTGTTAAAAAGGAGGGTGTAGACCAATGAGATCACGTGATCAGCTCGGAAGCTGGCCGTGCGGTCCGTTTCCCATTTCCCTTATTTAATTTAAGAGGGCATATGCATGGGAAAGGTAGCTGAATTTAAGAAAAAAATTAATTTTTATAATTCATATTATATTATTTAATTTAAGATGACATAAACATGGGCAGGGAGAGCAGTTATCCCCTAACTTAAAAATGTATTCTTTATAAACGGACACAAACAAGTGAGATGACCCTCAAATTGTATTTGGGGGCTACGCCCCCCCCGCAAGGAAATCCTAGCTCTACTCAGTTACCCGTAAACAAGTTACTGGAGATCCTTTGGGCGGGAGTAGGCGTAGGAAACTCTCCTAAATCAAAAAAAGCGTGCATGCTGATAAACAAGTATGAAAATACAAACCATAATCACATAGCAAAGTATAGGAAATACAATCTAGATATTAAATCTCTACATTCAATGATTTAAATAAGAACGTATTGAATTACAACCATAAATTATAAGCTTGAATGTTAGTCTTTTATGCTGAACTGTTACATTGTTAGTTGTCTTTTTGACCCTGTAGATAAAAATATTTTTAAAGACTAAAATATGAGACTTTTTGCCGGACTTTTGGGTTTTGGTAATGTTTTGATATAGTAAAATTTATGAAATTTTAATATTTGAGTAATACTTTACAATTTGAAAGTTGAAAATTTGACCTAATCCCTAAAAGGCGCTAACAAGAAAATTTTGTTCTTGAATTGGAAAGTTGTTTTTTTATTCTTTAGGAATTTGGATCCAAGATTAATTTAATTGAATTCAAATGGGGGAGTATAACCTTATTTACTTAATATATTTTAGCCATTTCCTTAAATGATTTTTTATGTATATAAGTTGTGCGTATCGGGTCTATGCTATGGAGGATGCCATTCCTTGCTTACACTCACAATCAGTGGTAAACCTTGCCACAAGATCTGTTTTTACTTCTCAAGTTGTATATTTGCATGCAGCCATCGTTCAATAATTAGTAGTTGATTACTTGATTCTATTTATTAGGCAGCTGACCCAATGTTTTTCTGGTTAACCGTAAAATCCAAAGAATTAATGTCTTGTTCTGGAGATGACTTTAGCTTATCTCAAAATTCTTTTTTTGGATATCCATCTAAAATGGTACAAGGCAAATATATAGATTAACTACTAAACCTTAATAGGTGATCCTGGTTCAAGAGGATTAGCCCTTGAATTGACTTTGGTTTTACCCTATGCCTTTCACAGGCTTTCTAGTGCTAGAATTAATGTCAAGAAGTAAGTAAAGTGGTTCGTCCATCTTATTTTGATTAATTGAGTAATTTTTTTTGTGTTTTTCTTATGATACTATACAACCTTACTATATTTTACTACCCTATATTGAAAAAGTAGTTTTCTGTTACCACTTACCACATGCGTGTTACCCCTTTTTTTAGTACTCCTTCATAGGGTGTAAAATATTGGCTGTGGTAGGTGCCAATCATTTCAGACATGGGGAGGTTTTGAAACGTTTCCTATTAATATTGGATTGACAATTTTTCGTTGTGCTGGTTTATATGTACTAGGCTGGAGTTTTAATTTGAAGGGGTTTTCAAAACATTTTTGGAACTTAAAATGTTAATAGGCTGTGCACGGATTTTAGGGGTGTATTTGAGCCGAGCTGAGCCTAGCTTGGCCAAGTTTGAGCTTGGCTGGAACATGCTCGAGCTCGGGTTGAGCTTGGCCTGAACTTGATTCGAGCTCGAATGTTTAGGCTTGAGCTTGGCTTGAATAAGCTTGATCGAGCTCGAGCTCGAGCTCTGTTCGAACTCGAACTTTATTCAAGCTGAGTCAAGCTTGGGTTGTCTCAAGCTTGATTCATGGAATTAATTTATTTTATTTTATTTTACATGACTTTAATAAAGTGTTTATTAATAAATTATAATACCAAAAGTACAAAAATTTAATCCATTCATATACAAACATAAGATTTGGGGGTAGTCCTTCGATCCAAAGAGTAAAGAGTTAGATCAGAGTTTCTTGTTTTAACTTTTTTTGTTATTATTATCTCTGAAATTTATTTAATAAAAATGAAAAATTATTACAATCTATGATAAAAGAAAGTTTAAAATTTTCAATCTGAGCTCAAGACGAATTGAGCCCTAAACAAGTCGAGGTTTGAGCCGAGCCGTGTTGAATCAAATAGGGTTTGGCTTGAGCTTGGCTTGTTTAAATATTCGAGCTCAAATAAAAGCTTGACTTGATTCATTTGAGCCTGAAATGTCAGCTTGCGCTTGGCTCAAATGAGCCGAGCTGAAGAGCTAGCTTGGCTTGAGTACAGCTCTAAGACCCTGATCTTTGTCTAAGCCAATATTTTTGACTAGTTTGTTGCAAATTTAAGGGTTTTCAGGCACAAAAAATATCCTTGGGTAAGTATACTAGAGATCAGTTTTGGACTTTGTTGCATCTTTTTTATAAAGCTGAAAATTCTTGATGAGGCCATGTTGCAACATTTGTCGACTATTCAGTGTTCTTGACAAGATGGACCACTGGCAATAAAGAGTAAAAAGTTGCGAAAAAAAAAGGACATAATTTGTAAAATTATTTTATGTGAATAGAGGAAGGTAACTATGTGAATACAGGAAGGTAACTCCTTAAAGTTAACTAACTCATCTAATTTCAAATAGATGTACTAAGATATCATCAAAGACTCATCAATTATCTCTACCAAATTTATTGTAAATGAAAAATTACCATCCCTTGAGTGAAGAGGCAATGTGAACGATTATTATTGAGATAGCGAATCGTGTGCAGTGATATGTATGACTTTTTCTTAATCGGTAAAATTCAATTCTATAAATAACGAGAAGATAGAAGAATTTACAAAGAAGAGTTCAAAGGAGATTTGAACTCAAACAAGAAAGAGCAAAATAAGAGCTAAATAGCGAAGTCTAGAAACCCTTGATCTACTTCTAGCAATATTTTATCTAGATCCTCCACCACTATCAAGGCTCTTTGAGAGCCAGAAGGACAAAAGACTTCTCACCTTGGAACAAGTCTGATCAGAATGTAGAGTGGAATTGTCAAATAATCCACGATTTCATTCCTTCCAAATGGACCAAACTATAACCACATGAAGAAGCAACTGGGCCCCCTCCAAGTTTTTATCCACCTTTGTCGAGGACCAACAAGATAAGAAGCCCTGTAGGCTATAGGGAAAGACCCAATAGAGACCTATCTAGGATAGGAATTGACCCTAGACCCCAAAGGCGAAAGGGCAATGCAAAGGCAGCTGATCAACTGGTTCCACCTCTTGGAGGCATGTAAAATAGTAAAATAGTTGTCCATTCTCAAACCTCTATCCTTCAAGTGATCGCAAATGAGGATTTTGGACAGTTCTAAATTTTCTTTTCTTCTATTTGTTACTTACACAACAAAAATTTACATGCACTAGGACTCTTTAAAAGGTTTATAGGTGGTGAATACAACACTATAACATTTATTTATGCTCTTGTTAATAAGTATATGGATATGCATCATATGATGTGCCAATAAAATATGTACTAAAAATTTGAAATATCCCTCGAGTCCTTGAATCCTATTTTATTGGGGTCATGGAATCCAATACCTCGCATCCATGTCAGACTTTGACACTTGTATCTGTTTTTATGCAATGTAGCTTCTACATTATTTAAATATAATGGCGAGTCCACACATCTTACTTTTAGGGTGTGTTAATACTTAATATGACACTCCATAACTATGTTAGATTTTGACACTCAACTCTTATGAATTCAACTTAGTTAGGACACACATGCAACAACGAATACTCTAGCTAATGAAGTTGCAACTTCTTCTTTATCAATGCTTAATTCAACTATTAGGGGTTGGCGACATTCTAGTCAAGGTAATAAACTTCAGTTTCGGTATAAACTTCAGTCGCTAAGGAAGTTGTCATGTTTCGAGAAAGTTTAAGAAAGTCCAAAGAAGTTATTTAAAAATTAAAGAAGTCCAGGAAACTTTAAAGAAAAATTGGAAATCTAAGATAAAAGTTTAGAGATTCAATACTTAATCATAAATACACATCTATGTAGTACTCAAATGTGAGAATCATGTTAAATGACATACGTTTGTCTGCTTGTTTGAGCTGTAATTTTTCCTCGATATTTCTTTATATTGTAAATTTTTTTTAACTATATTTTATCCTCTTTGTCAAGTGAAGGGGATATGTATGACCATTTATTCTCTTTATTTTTTAATGATTATCCATGTTAATTGTTTTAAAAACCTGAAAAAATTATGAATGCACATTAAAGTTGATAAATAATTGAAATTTAGTTTAGTTTCTAAACCTATTTCAATTTGCAATTGATGATTTCGATATGTTTACAAGACTAAATCAATATGTGAAGAGGAGGGGATGAGTAGTTAAATAATTTTTAATTTATTAAATACTTTTAGGAAATCATTTAATTTTTAATATGACTAAAAATCCCTTATGGGCATTATATACCAATAAATAATTATTAAAATAATAAAATTATAATTTATAATAAAGTTAATGCTAACTACACTCTAATAATAAAATTTTAATTTATAATAAGGTTAATGTTATCAACACTCTCTTTTAAAGGTAATTATAATTATAATAAGGTTAATGCTAGAGACACATGTCTTTCCTTATGAAGAAAGTAAGTTTAAAGCGAGTGGAACTAGCATTCCCTTAAGTTAAAACTTAAAAATCATTCAATTTACAGCCTTCTTTTGTACACTTCAGTTAACTTCCACCGAAGTTCTGTATTTTCCCAACACTTTTTTTTCTTGTTTCGATTGGAGTTTACCAAAGTTCACCGAAATTTACCACGAAGTCCAATATTTAAAATACAATTGCATTTTGCTTTGGACACCATGGAAGTCGACTCAATTCAGTCGGAGTTGGCCGAATTGAGTTGATTTTTGACACCTATTCTAGTAATTTTTGTAGTCGGTAAAGATGATCGTCATTCTTGGCCATCAACAACCATATCTTTGGTTAGAACGTGTTATTAAATTCATTCAACCACTCCGTCCGTGTTTTTTTTTTTTGACCTTCCCTTTGGCCTTTTAGAGCTTTTAACTTACACCAACTTACTCTTCACAGGTACTATCATTAGTCTTTGTTGAATGTGTTCAAACTATCTCAATCAACTCCTTTATTTTATCACCCATTACAGGCTTGCAGCTACTCCTAGGTTCTCTTAGATACATTTACTTTTATTGTGATGTCCCGAACCCGCGCCTAAGGAATCAAGTTCCGAGATGTATGCCCGTTCGTCATAACCACGCATGCGGAAGACTTTACCCGCGAAAATGCGGGAATTTTTAACTTTTCTTATGAGCTTACATAAGCAATAACAACTGGTCATCACAATAACCCATCATAAGCAAATGTGTTACCTCACTAGCTACCTGCACCGATATACCTCCAGACTCTAAAGTGTAACTCCTTGTTAATCGGTAACCGCTTCAGAATCTGAAGACATAAAATGAGATATGAGCCATAGAGCCCAGCAAAATCCACAGCTCATCTAAACTATTTTCCATATAATAACATTCATCAATAATGATATAGTAGTACAATACAATTCTCATATTATACTAATATGCAGAATAATAATATCATAATTCGTGACCCGAGGTCACTCAGGGCTATTTCACTCTATTCGAGGTTCCCAACCTCCAAGTTGTCAAATTGATCCAGTGATTGTCCACGACACCAGGTTATCGTTTTAGATAACCGCTCACGCTTTATCCTTGAGTCCATAGACTCGATCAACTGGGCCTTCGCCCGTGTACAACCTCTATCCATGAGTTCATAGACTCAATTATCAACCAATCGGGACTTTTCCCGATTATAACCAATCATTAGGTATGTCGACCCAATTGATCCTTAAATCATCATATTCTACACATAACCCGGGTCTTCACCCGATAACTACTACTACTAGGAACAATACTTCTAACACATCATACTTTGTCAGGAACAACACCTCTGACATATCACACTCTGTCAGGAACCACACCTCTGACACTTACTTTATATTTTCCTTCTATGGGAACACCGACACACACACAACCACATTTGTCTGGAAACAAATCTGATCGTCAGGATACACATCTGATCAGCCAGGATACACATCTGATAGCCAGGAAACCATCCAACCTGTCAGGAAAATGAAACTCATCTGACAAGCCAGGGACGCACCTCTGACTAACAGGAAACACCTGACCACCAGGAAACACCTGACCATCAGGAAACACCTGTCTATCAGGTACACATCTAACATATCACTCTGTCAGGCATAATACCTCTGACATGACACCCTCGTCAAGAAGCACATCTGATTACCAGGAACATATCTGACTTGCTAGGAATAACACATCTGACATGCCAGGAACACCCATCTAATAACCAGGAAACACCTTTGACATCAAATCCTGTCAGGCACAACACCTCTGACATATTACTTTCTATTTTTTCCTCTGTGGGAACACCAACACACACAACCACATTTGTCAGGAAACACATCTGATCACCAGGATACACATCTGATTGTCAGGATACACATCTGATCAGCCAGGATACACATCTGATAGCCAGGAAACCCATCCAACCTGTCAGGAAAATGAAACTCATCTGACAAGTCAGGGACGCACCTCTGACTAACAGGAAACACATGACCATCAGGAAACACCAGTCTATCAGGTACACATCTGACATATCACTCTATCAGGCATAACACCTCTGACATGACACCCTTATCAGGAAACACATCTGATTACCAGGAACACATCTGACCTGCCGGGAATAACACATCTAACATGCCAGGAACACCCATCTAATAACCAGGAAACACCTCTGACATCAAATCCTATACCTCTGACATCAAATCCTGTCAGGCAAAACACATCTGACATTAACCTCTGTCAGGCATAACACCTCTGACATTAACCTCTGCCAGGCATAACACCTCTGACATTAACCTCTGCCAGGCACAACACCTCTGACATCTAATCTTGTGAGGCACAACACCTCTGACATCAAATCCTGTCAGGCAAAACACATCTGACATTAACCTCTGTTAGGCACAACACCTCCGACATCAAATCCTGTCAGGCACAACACCTCTGATAGCTACCATCATATATCATCACAACCTCTGTTGGGTGCATACCTGCCGACATAGGCCAATGCCCCCTCAGGGTAACATCATTGAGTTCATAAACTCAATACATCACTGGGTCCATAGACCCCAATCCAATCTTGAGCCCATGACCCAATGCCGTCTTAACTCTCCTGACTATCAGTCACGGAGGAACCCGGGCTCATAATAGATACCGCCTCTCCGGACCTAGCCAAATAGGGACCACAGACAGCAGTTCACATAGGTTAGGTATTCTGACCATAGGCAATCCCCAATTATTCAGGCCCTACTTGAATAAGGCCTCTTGCCCATGGACCAAGTCTGAGGGTATACCGTTCCGGTGTGGAACATTACCCGGCCGATGGACCATTCCATCACCTTATCATGTCCCAACAACAGCACATGATACACAAAGGTTGTCCCGAGGTGGGACTTTTACCAGGCCAATGGACCCTACCAATGCCTTTAAAACATCACATCATATCAAATTCGTTCCGATAGGGAACTTAACCAGGCCAATGGACCTACCATTGCCTTAAAACAAACATCACATCATACAAGAGTAGTTCCGATAAGGAACTTAACCAGGCCAATGGACCCTACCATTGCCTTACAATGTCAAAATCACATCACATCACATCACATATATAGAAGTCCAGTCAGGCTCTCATAACTTCCTGCAGTCGATCACACTTCCCCTGCGATCTATCGCAAATCACACTGAGCCTAAATTCCGAGCTAGAAACAGCCCGAAACCGAGGGTTCCATCCCTCTGCTCCATTTTCACTCCCATCCATCCCATCCATACATCATTCATAAGGTCTCCGACCTTTTTCCATCCACACATAATATCACCAAACTATTCCGCATAAATAACGTAGCTTAAATAAGGGAAAAGAAAAGAGATGGAAAAAGATTTTACTTCTTTCACGCTTTTTGAGACGTCTAGGGGCAAACACTGCCAACACTTTCGGGAAAAAGATCAGCGCCCAAGGTGAAGCTCCTCGCCTTCAAACCTGATTTTCCACAAATTTAACAAATACTTAACTAATCAACCTCAGTTAAGGATTCATAAACATATAATTTTATTCTATTAAAATTCCGGGTTGTTACATTTATCTTATCTTTCCACTCACCCATCTCAAATTCCTATATCAGCCATAGTTGTACAATGAATACAATTTAAAACATATATTTTTTGATCAGTACAATTAAAAATATATGTCGACACATCCATATAGTTCATTCCATGTATTATAGGATATAGTATTTATATGCTTTAGTTCGTTTCAGTATAAAACATAAAAACAATGTATTTTAGGTAAGTTGATATACATGACAATTGTGTACCACATATATTAATATATAACTAATAAATGAAAAAAAAACATATATGCGTTAACAATGAATAAGAGTGTCAATATGTGTCTGACACAATACACATGAGTTCTGACAGACAATTTTTTTTAATAGAGTTTCCCTTTTCCATAGTTAGCCAATGAAGGCCATAAGATGTTTTGAAACCAACAAATCAAAGAGTGATAGAGTGCACCTATATTAGAGTGAGTCAAAGCAAAAGAAATGGGATCTGGTGATGGAAAACTTTTCCAAAAGGCTATCAAGGTGTAAATCTAGATATCTATGAAGGGATTTGAGATCTCAGCGGAAAAATCAATCCTTTGGACCCGGTCAATAAAATGAGATACAGAGGTAGAGCTATAGCCTTTTTGAAGAATATGATCTAAGTTGAGCCAGGATCTCTTCACAGTTCACAATGAGATTTCATACAAAACTTGGGTGTGCGGTTGATCACTCTTGAGGAAAACTCAAGTTACACAAAACAGGGAATTTTCTCAAGAGAAACAAAAGTTCTCTTGTTTCACACGAATGGAAAGTCATGGAAAGTCTCCACTTTGGTCTCTTGGTTGCATTCTTTCCTCTTTAGCCAAGGGGATTTATACACCATCAAAGAGAGAGTCTTTAGACTCCTCCATAAATATTCCCTTATATCAAGCAATTAGAATATGGATTAATGGTTCAGATTCAATCACATTTACCATAGCTCCGTTAGATCAAGTAATGGCTTTAACGGCTCTTTGGAGTCTTAATGGCTTGGTCAAATTAGCTGTTAAGCCTTTGACTAAGATCCAACGGTCACCCTTTACCAAGATACTCAATCTGGCTTTTAGAGATGATCCAACACTCCATATCTCACAATATCAGCATGATTTTATACACATGAATGCATCAAGATTAAAATAAATAAATATCATATAGTACATTTGAAATCATGATCAAACATGTGTAGTGATATGCATGAGGGGTGTAATGCATGAGGAGATTCACTTGAGGATTTTATCCACCAGTCACAGCTGTTCGATCGAGGGATTGTAGCCACCCGATATCAATATCCAACATCTCCCACTTGGCTATAAGCCCGAGATGTTTCTATATCAAACCCATAGAAGCTATATGCCTTCTAAATTCTTCAGTTTGACCTCTTAGATAGATTTCTCTAATTTTAATGGTTTTTATCGCGACCTCATTACCACAATATATGTGAATATATCTTTCAATTACTTCATCAATTTTTAAGTCATTTACGATTCTCTTTATCCAACAACTTTAGTTGTTGTAGTACTACAAGCGATGTATTCCGCTTCCATAGTATATCTATCAACACATCTTTGCCTTTTACTTAACCAAGTAATGGCCGCACCACAGAATCCTACAACTTCTAAATCATCTTATTTGAAAAATTAACTCAAGGTTAATATGCTTTGAATATATATTTCAATACACATTTTGCAGCCATCCAGTGTGCTAATTTAGGATTACTATGAAATTTATTAATCAAGTCTACTGCAAAGTTAAGATCTGGTCCAGTACACAACATTGCATACATTAGGCTACCTATCAATTGAGCTTAAGGTTTATTCAAAAACATTTTCTAAATATGGTTTTTGAGATAGACTAAATTTTGTACATGCTTAATCTCTGGAAATTTTAATTCCCAAAACATAATTTATTTCACCCATATTTTCATTTCAAATTGGCTTTTCAACCATTCTTTAATTTTCATAATTTTATTTAAATCATTTTCAACCATTAGTATGTCATCTACATAAACAAATATTATTATGTAATGACTCCCACTAATCCAAGTGTATATATAGTGATCAAAGTTATACAAGATCATCTGGTGTTTCTTCATTCATCATTGTATAATAATCCTTTAAATAACTAGAAGATTTTCTCTCCCTTTGTATTCTAGTTATAGTATCTTCCACGACAGGATTTTCTATAACTTTATCTTCTTTGTTATGCATTGTACTTTCTAGTATAGTAATTTAAATAACTCATTCTTTTATCCAGTTTATTTTGTTCTAGATTGCCTTCCAAAAAATAGTCATCACTAATTGTCATTCTTATAGAACCATCATAATGATGAAATAAAATTCTTAGCTAAATGAATTATTTCTAATAATTCTTTAGATCTTTCACCTTTACCAAAAAAATTTCTTGTCATATTACCAATTATGCAAGATTAACACAGTTTTAAGTTTTATCTATAATTTCATCTTATTATAGTTTATATGTCCAAGTCTCATGTGTCATAATACAAAATTAACATTCATGAAACATTCATCAATATAAGTAGATGAAATTATAAATTTTATTATAAAAAATTCAAACAGTACAAGCCATCTATTTTAGTTCCCCATACAAGAATACATCCGTGTTTTCCTATAGACTTTTGACAAACGAAAATTGACTTGAAAACCTTTTTCATCTAGACGTGGTACAAAAAAGAGATTACGCCTCATTCGAGGCGCATACAATACATTAGTGAGTACAAGGTTCATTTCTCTAGGCAACGATGTGGTACAGATAAGAGATTACGCCTCATTCCAGGCGCATACAATACATCAGTGAGTACAAGGTTTATTTCTCCAGGTAACGACAATTTGAGAGTTCCTATTCCTTGAACCTCACAATATGTGTTATTGCCCATATAGAGTTTGTGGTTACCGGCTTTGATATCCTTGATCTCTACAAAGTTTTCTTTACATCTGACCACATGTCTTGATGAAGCCGAGTCCACCCATCAGGCTTCAGAGTCGCAATCAGTAAGAAGCAATTTTAACACCACACAAACAATGTCTTTAGATTCTTATTTGTCATTTTTAATTCGAGGACAATTGATCTTGTGGTGGCCTGGTCTTCCACAATTATAACAGTTTCCAAAAGTTTTGTTATTCTTGTCATTTCTCTTTTCAAATTTATGAGGCTTACGTTTGAAATTTTTCTTCAAGGGTTTATATGGTTTTGTCTTAGAAGATAATGTGGTTGTTTCTACCATATTGACTTCATTAACTTTCTTCTTAGCTGTTTGGGCTTCTACTCCTAATAGCATAGGAAGAGTTTTCATAGAAACTTGTTGTTTAGACAAATTCAATGCTATTACAACAGATTCTCAAGATGGTGGTAGACTATGCAAAATAGTAGACACTTGCATCTTATCCGGTATAGGATTACCAACTGCAGCTAATTCTTTAGCAATGACTATCATTTTGTTAACATGTTTTGTTACATTTTCATTTTCTTCCATCATACAAGTATTAAATTGTTTTACTAATAGTTGTATGTAAGTTTCTGATGCACTTCCATAGGAAAACTTAATTGCATTAAACATGTCATTTGCAGTTTTATGTTATTCAAATATTATTTCTAAGTCAGGGTCCATAAAGGTGAGCATTATTGACTTAACTAATTTATCATCTTCTACAAATTTATCATAAACATTTCTAACAGCTTCTCCAGCTCTAAGAGGAGGTTCATTAGGGTATGGTGTATCAATTACGTATTCAACTTTATCTTGAAAAAGAATGTGCCTTATTCTTCTCTTCCAAGTTGAATAATTTGTCCCATTAAGTTTTTCAGTCTTACACAATTCTGAACTTACTGCTCTAGAAGTCATGAAATTCTAGAAAAATAATTAGTAAAACAATTACTGAATGCAAACAAATTTAATAATATTTTTTGATTTTCACTAAATCTGATTATTAAAATAAATAGTCTGAATATGCTCTATAAAATTTGAAGTGCTATGTTTTGCAATCTTTCAAGAGCATCATTTGTAGCATATATCAAATTCCAAAATTTTATTTTTTGCATACCAATATTTTAGCAATGTTAGATTTTATTTTAGGTGTCCCAATTGTGATATTATCAAATGTTCACAATAATTATATCAAGAATATTCAAAATGTGTTTCAATCTAAAATGATTATCTATATGCTGATTTTACATAGTATTTAAATTTTTTATTTCATACAATGTCAGAATACTATTCTGATTTCAATGGTTCCCAAAAACAATCATAATTCTATATACTGAAATTTTCTAGATATCAACTAATATATTTCAGAGGTTCAAAATATAGTATCACTATAATTTTCAGAATCTTGTTAAGTGCCTTTAAATTTAGGATTTCTGTAAATTCTAAAATTACATAATATTATAATAAACAAAGCCTCAGATTCTCAAAAATATGCTCAATAATTTCAGATTATTATATGACAACACAGATTATGCTCATGCAAATCTTAATAAAGTTATTAAATGCACACCCAAAAATTAGAACGTTTGCACCTGATTGTTGAGTTGGAGATTTCGAAAATCCCGAAAACCTTTTCGATCGATCCTACAAAAAGAGTAGGTGCTCTTTCTTGGAGAGTAGATCTGGAGTTTTCTACTTGGAATGCAAATTAATCTAAAATCACCGCACGAGAAGGTATGCTGAAAAATGGAGATCACGTCGGTCGGACTGGGATCTCCACTCAATTTTAGATCGCTGGTTGGAGCTTGATAATATGTCGGACTGGGATTACTTGTCTTTGTAGTCTCTTTGGAATATGGAGAACCAGTAACACATTATTTGTAATTTTCCCTTTTTTCAATAACTTGTTACTTGTGAGACAAGTTTTCTCCAAACAAGTAAAAGTCTCCTTTAGCAAAAAGTGAAAAGGACTTTTCGTGTGGGAGAAATCTGTCACAAAAGGTGTACAGTAAACTAAAAAGGTTGGAAGATATTCTTATAGAGTTGATTCACCGCTTCTCACCACAAGATAGCATGATGCAACCGTGCTCTGATACCAATGAAAGGATTTGAGATCGTAGCGGAAAAATCAATCCCTTTGATCCGGTCAATAAAATGAGATAGAGAGGTAGAGCTATAGCCTTTCTGAAATCGGAAGAATATGATCTAAGTTGAGCCAATGGCTGGCTTGGTCAAACTAGCTGTTAAGCTTTTGACTCAGATCCAACGGTCACCCTTCACCAAGATACTCAATCTGACTTAGAGATGATCCAACACTCCATATCTCACAATATCAACATGATCCCATACACATATGAATGCATCAAGATTAAAATAAATAGATATCATATAGTACATTTGAAATCATGATCAAACATGTGTAGTGATATGCATGAGGGTGTAAACCGTGTAATGCATGAGGAGATTCACTTGAGGATTTTATCCATCAATCACAGCTATTCGATCGTGGGATTGTAGCCACCTGATATCAATATCCAAGAATCTATCTGAAGGGGGTAAACTAATACTTCTTAAGAGTGCTAAGCAATTTACCTATTGACTTTACCCTCTTGACAATCGGTTTTGGTCGCAGAGTAATTGGAAAAGATCCAGTGGACATTCTGTGAAATGAGAGGGTTGAAGTCATGAAATACCACTTGGTAAATTAGAATTTAATTTGTTTACCCTTGAAGGTCAGTGGATTGGGGGTGAAGCCTTTGGTGGTGTTTAATAATGTGATATTGGGGAAGTGGTTATGGCATTTTGGTGTGGAAAGTAAACTTGTGGAGAAGAGTGATTGTTGTGAAGTATAGGGAGCTGTCAAGTTGGATGCCAAACGCAGTTTTCTGCTATCATGGATTGGGAATGTGGAAAGCTATTATGAACATTTGGGACGAATTTTTTTAAACATATTAGATTTATGGTGGACAGGGGTGAGCTAGTAAAGTTTGGGAGCATATGTGGTGTGTACAGTCTACTCTTAGACATTTGGTATTTCTTCTGGCATCAGATAAGAGTGCATTGGTAGTATCCAGTTTTGAATGGCTGGCAAATTCAGTGATGTGGTGCCTAGGCTCAGACGTAGACTAAATGATTGGGAGACAAAGGATCTCATACTTCTTTTTGGTCGTGTGCAAGATTTCTTTCTTTGTCTCGCATGTAGAGATGATTGGGTGTGAGTTAGGAACAACAATGGTCGATTTACAGTTAGATATTTTATAAAAAAGTTTGTTGGGGTACTCCTTCCCTTCCCTTTCCTTACATGGATTTGTGGAATCCCGACGTCCCATCTAAGGTATTTTTCTTCCTGTGATTGGCTTCCATACAAAATTCTCACATTTGATCACCTAAAACATAGAGGGTGGAGAATGAAAAATCGCTATTTTATGTGCTTTGAAATGAAATAATCAGTGGATCATTTGTTATTGCATTGCTCCTTTCGTTCTTCGCTCATGCTATTTGAATGCACTTCCTACCAGGCCGTGTAGTCAAGGCGTCTAGGCGATAAAAATAATTAAATTAAATTATTTATATATATATATATAATATTAATATATACACATAACAATTCAAACCTCCTAGGTTCTAAGCAAATTAACATTTAATGTTGTAATGCTTGAATCTAAGTCTTTTTCTACTAAACAATTAGTTGACTTTTTGACCCTATAGATGAAAATATTTTTAAAGACTAAAATATGGGACTTTTTTACCGGACTTTTAGGTTTTAGTAATATTTTGTTCATTTAATTTATGAAATTTAAATTTTAAGAAATAACTTAGTATTTGCAAGTTGAAATTTTGACTAAGGCACTAAAAAAATGGATTTTGTTCTTAAACTGAAAAGTTGACTTTTTATTCTTTAGGAATTTGGATCTAAGATAATATTTATTGAATTCAAATTTTTTTTTGGAAGGGGGGGGGGGGGGGGGGGGGGGGGGGGGGGGGTTACGGGTATAACCTTATTTACATATAAATATTTTAAGTAAATGAAAGTAAAGTGTAAAACCATTTACTTAAATGGTATTTATATGCAAATAAGCTGTAAAATTATTAAGCAGACTATAACTATTAAAGCGTCCAGGTGACTACCGCCCGCCTAGAAAGGTGCCTAGGCGGTGACAATCCAAAACTGCCTATGCGACCGCCTAGGCAACGCCCAGGCAACATCTTGACTACACTACTACCAGGCTACCACGATTGGGGATTGTATGGATATTCCCAAGCTCCTTTCTGGACTTCTTATCGGGTTGGTGATTGATGCCTTATTTGATGACGTCTCATCCCCACTAGATCGGGTTTGTTCGCTCATTGCCTGGTGCTCCATTAGGAGAGACTGTGAAGATCTAGCTTTACACTGTTATCTTTGATTGTAGTGGGACCCTTTTCATGCCCACGAGAGGGTCATTTTCTTCTTTTTCACATGTTCTTTCTTTTACACTATCGTTTGGATTTTTCGTGTTTCACAATATTGTGAGCCCTTTATTTTTTAATTATCATCTTGGTTTTATGATCAATAGGTATTTTTTATGGGTATCAACAGGTATGTGGCTGTACATGGACGCTGTCGTTGTTTAAACAAGTGATAATAGAAGAATTAAGAAGGTCGAGGATGTGATCTTATGGGTAAACCCTAAGCATCGTGTTTTAGAAGGTGGAATTGTTAGATACAATGTCCTTCACCATATTCTTCCTTATCATTTAGGAAAATTGGTCCTAGATGTCAAGCTGAAATTTTGATTCTCTGTTGTGCTACTAAGGTAAAAATAGTGATGGCAGATCATCAAGGCATACAATTTCATTATTGAGAGTCAACTTAAGGCAAGCCATAAACTTTACATCATGGTGAACTAAGAATTGTTGGGTGTTTAGTGCAGGGGAACTTGGAGTGACTTGTGTTGACCATGGTTTTGAAAACAACATATTTCCTAATGTTTCCCATGAAATATTTCTATTTTAATGGGTGTTGACACAAAACCTACCTCCAATGTAAAAATTACATTATTTCACATCACATTTCGCAATGTATTTATACATTTTATTTTGTAATTTGTACAGATGCTATTTTCTTGGTTTTGTAATTTGTACACAAAACCTACCTCCAATGTATAATGTTTTGGCCAACATGTATAAAAATATTGACCGTCCAAAAGCATTTGGTGATACTTTCGATTCTCCACATATTTCCATCTTTGAGCTTATTTTTTCTTTGAGTGTGTATAGTGAAAACTGATAACTGACCACATTTTTGTGATTAATTTTATTTTAGTACAAATATTGTAAAAATATTTGAAATTATACACAATATATTAACATTAATAAATCAAAATTGTAGTGGGTAACCCATAACATGTTATTATCAATAGCTGGGGACTAGGATCTCGAATGAGTAAGTTATTGCTTTAAACTTTTTCGTTATTATACTGTCAAAATAATTTTGTGTTATTATTCAAATATAAAGTATTGTTATGATTAGTAATTCTATTTTGTTTTTGGAAAAAAATTAAAATAAATCAAGAACCCTAATATTAACAAATGCATGTACATTTTAATAATAATATTGCAATAAAATTCATTCTAAAATTGAAAAATAGTTTATCGCTCATAAGTCGTCAATATGAGTCTTATGGTTCATGCAATGTGCCTATATACATATTTGGGGTGTATTACGTTACGAGTCGAACAATTATTATGACACACCAGGGCTTTGTCCCAGTGGTAGTGTATCCCCTGCTTTGGGGGGGAGGTACCGGGTTCCATTCCCGAGAGGGTGGGAGTTTGTATATACACTCCACCTGCCCACTAACTGAACAGATACTAACACGGTAACACCTAACCAGCGTTGCGGCCTAAACGTATATCTCGAACCAAAAAAAAAAAAGAACAGTTATTATGTGTAAGACACAACTTATGCCACGCGTTATTATATCTCTCTTTTTATATTCCAAATGATTATTTTTTGGTATAAAATTAATCTTCAGTGTGTATTGATACCTATTTTATCATTTCCCAAAATATTAATGCATATTCTATGGTTTCAAAACTTTACACTGTTTTCATAAACTGATTAGACTCCCTTAAATTTCCACGAAATGCTTCCACGTCCTAAGTGACTGAATATTCAAACTTTGGTGTTTTCATCTTATACAAAACTGTTTATGGCGCTACAATTTATTTTTTCATATTGTTAATACCTTCTAGACATTTTGTACCAATATAACTCGAACTATTCAATTGAGCACAAGGATCCCTAGATCATACGTTTCGCTATTAGAGGAATAAGGGTTGATGAAAAACTTGATTGCATGAATTACATGGACAAAATTAAAATGGAGAAAGGGAATCCAAGCTAATTTAGAAAGTTTATGTGATATGTTTAACTTCTAGATACATGCCAGCACTTTAGAGTCTGAAACATTCACAGAGTGACTTATTGATATGCTTTCAATACATGACAAGCTAGGTGGATTTTTTTTTGCTTATTTCTTTCACTGGGTGTTGTGTAGTACTTTGATGCATTCTAAGACTTAACTTCCAGCAATTGTTTCTATTGTGAAAATGCTCTTCTTTTGTTTGGATTCTTTTGTGTCCATTATTTATTTTCATCTCCACATTTACAATTCTAAAGTCAAGAAAGATATAATTGATATTTTAATAGTCAAATCAATATGTTTCTACAGTTAGTGACTAAAAGTTCAATATCAAGGAATACAAAAGGAGAATTGTTCCTCTTCGAGTTTGTTAAAATTAGTTTCCTATGCTTTCCCTGTTGCATAGAAATTTCGTTGGAGTTATGATGCATTGGGCTTTATGTATATCTTCTGCGACACTATATCAGGTGAGAGGTTGACCTTAGTTGTGAATTATTGCAGATTTCATCCAAGGGACCAGAAGTTCCATATGTATTGCTTATATATGAGGCTGATGAGTTCTGTAATCTTGTGACCAATGAAACTCTCACGGATCATGTTTCTAGAGTTCAAAGTCATTATCCATCTTACACAATTTGCTACCTCACGAACAAGTTAATGGCCTATATCAATAAAAGGTGATGCAATGCTAAAGCACTCCCTCTTTAAGAGTCTTAATCTTTTTCTTTTTTTATGTTTTGTAATGTTTTGCTTTGTTACTTTAAGGTACTGTTCAGTTACTGTATGCAATGTTATCCTTAAGTAACATGAAACATGATAACTTTGTAAACTGTATTGTGGATATCTTTTTAACAAATCACTTGCATATTTTTTTTTCTCCATGTTTCATTTTTTTTGGTTGTTTTATGTAGTTTTGAAATGATTTGAACTAGATTTTGTATCTTCTTAACAACAATTGGTGATTGGGATCTAGATAGATTATGTCAACCATACAGCTCCTAGTGTCAGTTATATGCTGTTTGACTATGGGCAAGGCCCCAGGTTGCTTAAATAATGACGTCACTGCTCCTTTACATATCTGATGACTTCTTTAAATTGATGAAAAGGAAAAAAAATTAAGATAATCCTACTGAGCCAAGGGTTTGTATGAGAAAAGTAGAAGTCTTGCTGAAATGTGCCTTCTTATACCTAATGACTTCTTATTGACTATATGGATAGAGAAAGGAAAACTAGGTAACCCGGTTAAAATTGGAGTTTTGTAAGATAGTTCCAACTTTGGAGACACTTCAATTAGTGAGTAATTCCTCCATATTTCTTCATTAATGATAAGTAAAATCTTGAACAACTATAAAGAGCCTCCCGGAGGAAGTTAATTTTTTTCATAAAAAACACTTGAAGAGTCTCACAACTAGCCATAGTATGAGAATAAACTACAACATCGGTAAAATAAGTCTTATCATCAAAATCTTGAAGGCTACAATTGATGACTCGTCAACTATACTTTTTTTTACACCTTGGAAGTTGAAAAGTGGAGTGTTAAATTCAATTGTCCACCAAATTAACATCTTTGGAAGATATTGGTTGCTAGTAGAAGAATGGAGAAGGGTGCATTTCCATAATTGCAAGACATCATCAAATGAATATCAGTTAGACGATGCGGAGTTTGTGGCTTAACTAAGGAGAAAACTCGCCCACTATTTACTTCGAACTAAATGAATGTCAAGAGCTTGTTCAATTTACCTAATGGTATAGAAGGGCTGGAAAAGTTGAGCATTCCTTGTTTCAAAGAGATCCGGAAAACGAAGAATATAGTCATCTCGGCTCTGGCCTACTTACTAAAGAAGTCCGTTTTAGTCCCACAGCAGATGAGAAAATGAACATTCCCCTCTCCCAAGTCCCATTTAAGACAACGCCCTAGTCATGAAACCATGCAGGCAGACTTAAAATTCGAGCTGTGCTCGAGCCAACCTGAACTCAGCTCGAGCTTGAATCAAGATGAGCTTGAGTTTTGTCAATCATGATTGAGCTACTCGAGCTTGGCCAAGCTTGACTCAGCTCTGCTCGAATACAACATATAACAATTGGCTTATCTAGATGGTGAATCAGTTACACATTGAGTCACAGGTGGGCTTGAGATCACTAGTGGTATGTATGCTAGACATTGTTCTAACATTGAACCCTACTCATATAGCTCTGGTACAAAGATTAGTACTCTCTACCAATGTTACCTGGTTTTTTGGTTCGCTCGGTTTGAATTCGGGTTTGCAATTCGCTCTTTAGAGTGAACCTGGTTCGCTAGGGGTAGGATGAGATAGTTTGCTTCCTGGTTCGCTTAGGTTCTTTTGTTTGGTTCGCTAGCTTAGTTTGCATATATATATATATATTAAGTTAAAATCATATTTTTAATAAATTACCCATTGAGAGAGAAAGGGCTGGCTTACCTGAAGGCCAAAACCCAGGCTGAAACAGCCTACTCCTTTCTAATGATTTTCTTATTAGTTTATTTGTTTGGAATGACAATTGTCTTTTAGTGTTAACAAAACATTGATTTGTTTATTTGTTTGGAATGACAATTTTGTCTTTTAGTGTTAACAAAACATATTGATTCTATTCGTGTGTCATTCCGTCTACCGGAAAACGGAACTCCACACCTTCGCCAAACCCATCAACCCGACGCGTTAACGGACTTGGACTGTTTTGCATCCACTTATTGGTTCACTTACATTACTGAACTGGACCGAACCGAACTGGTTCGTTTCGAACCGGTTCGCGGTTCGTAGTAATAGCCAGTGAATTAGGTAACCCTGCTCTCTACAGTAGTATTAGAAATGAATTATCTTGTTCATGGTCCTTCAAGGTTATAGATCAACGGATTTGACCACAAATCTATAGATCTATGGACCATAATACCTTTTTCCTAAAACTTATTAATATTTACGGCACTTGAAATGAAAAAATTAAATCTAGAACATTCCTCCCGGGAGTTTTTTTAAGCCTTCGATTCAATTTCCATGGAGAACTAATATGTTTTTTTTTATATAAAAACAATATCAAATCCCAAAAAAGGAATCATCGTTACCTGGTAGAAGGATGGGTTTTGAGGGCTCGACTGAAGAAAGGGAAAGTGATGTTTCGACGAAGCAAAATCCAAGTTTCTATATGGAGGTCGATACATATCGTACCTTATTAGTACCAACACAGATGAGACATTCAAAACTCGATGGAAATTTGGGAATTTTAGCATATCATGAGCATTTTCTTTTGGTAGAGCAAAAAAACAATATGTATTGATGTGCTCAAAATTTTAAACGATGATGACACGGAGCTGAAATTATCCATTCCTGATCTGAATTTAGTAACTTTTTTTTTTCATTTTAATATTTTGTTTTTATCATTTTAGTTGGTGGCCTGTTAGGTTTTGATAGAGTTGGGTGGCATCCCATGAAATATGATGACTATTTTAGAGTCCTTATGTTGAGGCTTCACATAAAACGGCAAATTTGATATGTTAAACCACTGTATCCTTATGTCTTGTCTGGGATTGTTGGCAGGTGTGCAATAATATCAACTGAAACACAACTCAAATACCGACTTTATATTTCATAGAGGGCAAAAATAGTTATAATATATTTTGATTTGATTCATCCAATGAATTTCGGAGGGAGATTCTTCTTGCAGAAATTTTCAATGTAACCGGTCAAACTATTCCAAGTTTCATCTAAAATTCTCAATCTTCTTTCTGATGCTTTCTAGCATTTCCGGCCATCACTCTGAGCAACAACTTCCATTAGCTTGAGCAAGAACATTGAGAAGCAGGAGCATTTGAGTTGTTCGTGTCTTGAGTGGGGTCTCAGTCCAGTGTGGTTTTCAAGATGGAATTGCGCCAGAAAAAGTTAGCTATTGAATCAAAACTTTTCGACATTCAAGAAATTGATCTACCTGCGGATAGATTCCTCAAAATTACAGAAAGAGGGTGGTTAGGTGGAACTAACACGCTCTGGCTTCCTGCTGGGGCCATTGGGTGGCTGAAGCAAGTCACAGAAGAGTGCATTGAGGAGGGGAAGGGATATATGTATAGAAAGTTTCGTGGGAAGAATGGGACAATCCTAGGGGAAAAACGAGTCAATTCCAGGGGTGAATACCTAGTGCTTCTCTCCATTCCTCTATCGGGGGGGGGAGAGTAATTATCCCCAAGGGCCTCAGGGCTTCTGGGTGGAGAGCATTCCGGAACTCAGCTAGTTTCTTTCTCCAAACTCCTTCGGCAGCTAAGAAGGGAGTTTATAATCGTTTGAACCCTGAAATTCAGGGTTTCTCTATCCCTGGGGGTGTATGGGCAAATGGCCCCCCTGCTGCTCTTCTCAGAGCCCAGAAAACGGTGATGCGGCCTGCAAAGAATGATGATCTTATGGTGGATTCGAGGCCAGGTATTCGGTGTCATGCTGATAAGCAGGGTGGGGAGAATCAAATTATTATTGACTATGATGTGGGGTCTTTCCGTAGATGGTCTGAGGCAATTGTTTGTACATTGGGAGGGAAGAACAAGGTGGATGACTGGGAAGAGGTTTCCAGGATCATAGGGAAATTAATCCCCGAGGAAAAGACTATATTGTTGTTCCCTTTTGAAGCACATCGGGCTATTTTCCATACTCACAATCCATCGCACATGGTGGCCTTATGCGACAATCGGAAGCACTGGTTGAACTTGGAAGCGTTTGTGGGCTTTCATAGATGGTGGCCAGCATCAAACACCCTCTCTTATACCGGCTTATCCAAAGCTCGGTGGATTGCGGTGAAAGGCATCCCTTTCCATCTTTGGGTCCCAGCAATCTTTGGTCAGATTGGCGAAATTTGTGGTGGCTTGGAGGAAATCCACCCCTCGACTAAAGACATGTCGGATCTCTCCTTCGCTAAACTCAAAGTGAAACGGGGGTTAAAATCAATTCCTAGAATCATACATTTATCCTTCCATTCATCCACATATCCTTTAGAAATTTCGGTTTGGGAAGCGGAACTGTGCGAGAATTGCAGAAGGTGGCCGGATTCCATGGAGGTTGAATATTGCCGGAGCTGGGTTGTGGTGGAAGAGGATCCTGGAAAGATTGAGTCTCCACGTGGCAGTCTCGGGTTGAGGAATCAGGCCAAGCCAACTATCTCGCTTTCAAATTCAAATCCAAGGCAGGATTTTGGGGGTTTGGGCAAGGGGGTGGTAGGTGAAAAGCACAAAGGGCAAGCTTCGGGTCAGGAATCTGAGCAGGGCGCAGGTGTGATGACAGGCTTTAAACCCTATGCCAGAGACAAGTCAAATGAAAGCAAAATCAGAGGGTTGCAGGAGGCTACTGCAATAGGGTTCAGTCTAGAAAGTCCTAATCCGGGGTCGTTGAATCCAGCAGTTGAAAATCACAAAAGTAGAAGAAGAAGAAGAAGAAAGAGGGAAAGAAACAAAAAACGAAATGTCAGAAGGAAAAAACTTAAGCAGACTTGGAAGATTTGTGTACCTGGGGATCGAGCATGTGCACTGGCTCCATCAGCAACGGTAGGAGAGAAGCTATTGGGGCCTGGCAGAGCAGAGTTCGCAGCAGGAGAGTGGGTCTCAGCAGCGTCTGAGGTAGGGTTGTGGGAGTGTGTCGAAGAAGACGAGGATAACCATTTGTCCTCTTCTCTACCACGTGGCAGCTTAGGGAACATCACCGACCAGGCGCATCCAACGGTTGAGCTTTCGTGAGATCTTTCGGGTTTGGGCCCTTCTCGCCCGACCCAATTACTGGATCCTTCTTCAGATCTTGGTCTGGGCTTAAATAATCAAGGCCCAAGGATTCAGGTAAACCCTTTTATCAGTTTCGGTTGCGTTAGCCCATCTTCAAAGCCTGTCGACTCTATCCCCCGCATCAGCCTAGGGCGGGACGAAGACATCACTCCAGTAGAGGGCGTTATCCAAGATCATCCTTCTGAGGTTGAGCAGGAACAAGGTGCCGCAATAACTGATGAGTTTGGGCTCGAGGAAGGGAGTCTGGTGCTCAGGGATGTCGGGGTTGAACAAGGAAGTAAGCAAGCCGTTGCGGTCGGGAATCTTGGAGAAACATCGGTGAGGTGTGAGACTTTCCGAAGAGAGGTCTTGGTTGTCCAATGTTCAGGAACAGCCGGGGCAAGGAGCATCCATTTTATCCATTAAGGAACATATGGAGCAGGGAGCATCTGTAGTATCTGAATGGTTTCAGAGAGGCGAGACCAGTGTAGCTCAGAAGTCAGTGGAGGAGGTGTTGGTTCAAGAAATTCCGTCTTTGTTAAATCAGCATGTCCCTGAGACGTCCTCAGTAGTGGGTAAACTAACCCCTCTGAAAGGTAGACTCTGGGATGAGCTCAGTCTGGACATTGATGGGGAGATTCTGGGAGGCAAAAGGCAGGAGCTGCAAGTGTTAGATCATTCAGGGGAAATTGGAGCGTTTTCTGTACATCCAGCTTGTTTTGAGAAAGTAAGGGTGGGACTCGGAGCTCAGATCCAGGGGAATATAGAAGAACAAAGTACTCCGTCCACAACCTCTCCACTTTCAGCCTCGAATGGGCAGGGCGAGGACAATTCTCTGATCCACCTTCCGGTGCAAGGTACACACCATTGCTCTAATCCTACTACCCCTATCAACCTCTCAAAGGCTGAGGAAGGTAAGGGTAGTAGAGGCTCAGAGGTTTTTATTCAAGATTTTATTTGCTTAAATCAACCAGGTGAAAATATGGTCCTACAGTCTGATGAGGTTAGGGTCAGTCATTCGGTCTTGGGCAACCTGGAGTTGCAAAGGGATCCCTAAGAGAATAGGTCGTCCCCGAAGTCAGTGTCTAGAGACCAAATTTCAGTAAACCGGGTGGAGCTAGGCAGGGTGTGAGTGGAAGAATTGGGTAGTGGGGTGGCAGGACGCGAGTCGATTCCCCAGTGGGTCCTCGACCATATAGCTGACTTTGGCAAGTTTCTAGGGCTGTCATACGAGGGTCGCGAGGCTGAGGTTCTAGAGTATTTTCGGTCTTTAGAACCTCAAGTACCGGGGAGTCAGGTAGGTCTCAACAAGAGACAATCGGATGAGCTAAGGCGTATCTCATCCACTATGAATTTCCCGCGGGCAAAGGGCTGTGCGCGTGGTTCAGGAAAGAAAGGTAGGGGCAGTTTGTTTCCCCAATGATGCACACCCGCTTCCTTTCTTGGAACATCCGTGGTCTGGGCACGGCAAATAAGAGGAGGGCAGTTAAGGAATTGGTCCGGTCCCACAAACCAGTCATCCTGTGTCTGCAGGAAACAAAACTGAATTATATTTCGGCCTCAACGGTTGAGGAGGTTTGGGGGATCGGTCCTCACGCTTGGAAGGAGATCCCGGCGTATGGGGCGGCAGGAGGTATTCTTATGGTTTGGGATACAGGGGTTTTAGAGGTGGTAGAGTCCGAGGAGGGGGAACACTCCCTCTCGATTCGTTGCAAAAACATCATCGATGGATTTGAATGGGTGTTCACAGGTGTATATGGGCCGTCAGTTAGCTCTGACCAGGTGAGTCTATGGTTAGAGCTTGACAATGTGGCCGCCCATTGGGAGCTTCCATGGTGTTTAGGGGGGATTTTAATTGTATTCGTTCTCCCCAGGAAAGATCCAATGGGGGCCCTCTATCCAGCCCGATGAGAGCATTTGAGGCATTCATCTCCAGGAACGCGATTCTAGAATGTCCGCTGTTAGGGTCAAGATTTACCTGGTCAAATATGCAAGAGACCCCTATCTGTTCAAAACTAGACAGATTCCTTTATTGCCCTCTTTGGGAAGCGATGTTCCTAGATGCCCGGTCTTTCTCCCTAGTCCGGTCCAATTCCGACCATGTGCCCATTCTGCTTGATCCCTCAAAGATTCTGGGAGGGCCTCGTCCTTTCAAGTTCGAATTAATGTGGTTGGATCACCCTGAGTTTCTGAGTCTTGTGGAGGAATCCTGGTCGTGTAACCCATTCTGCGGCAGAGCTAGCACAAGGTTCAGTCTCAAGTTGAAAGCCCTCAAAACTCGACTTAAAGCATAGAACAAAGAGGTGTTTGGTATAATTCCATTTAAGAAGAAGAGGTTGCTTGACGAGATTTCTCGTATCGACTCTTGGGAAGAGGAAGTTCCCCTCTCAGTCTCGGAAAGGCAGGCCAGAGAAGCTCTTAAGATAGAATATCATCAGCTGCTTGCGTCTGAAGAAGTGTTCTGGAAACAAAAGGCTAGAGTGCAATGGCTAAAAGGGAGGGACCGAAACACCCGTTTCTTTCACCGGGTGGCGAATTCGCGCAGAAAAGGAAATCTCATATCTAGCCTTCGTGTAGGGAACTCCCTTGTGGTGTCAGAGAGCGAGATAGGCTCGGAAGCAGTGCAATATTTCGAGGGCAGATTTTCGGAGTCTAGGAGTTTCAGACCAACATTGGATGGTCTGGAATTCACACAGATTTCGGATGCTCAGCGTGATGCTTTAGAAAGTCCCTTCTCTGAGGAGGAAATTTCCGCCGTGGTCCGAGGCATGGTTGGGGATAAAGCTCCGGGCCCTGATGGTTTCTGCATAGAGTTTTACAAAAAATGTTGGCATATTGTAGGGCCTGAGGTGCTAAAAGTTTTTCAGGAATTGTCCTCCACAAAATCGTTTGACCCGGTCTTAAACAATACTTTCATTGCTCTTATCCCGAAGGTGGCAGGAGCCCAGAGTCTTGAGGATTTCCGTCCAATAAGCCTAGTGGGCAGTTTGTATAAAATCCTGGCCAAAGTCTTAGAACTTCGTCTGAAACGGGTCATGTCCTCAATTATATCATCGTTTCAGTGCGCTTTCGTGGGGGGTCGGCAAATTCTTGATGGTCCCCTAATAGCAAATGAATGCCTCGAGGATAGGATTTGCAAGGGTGTCCCAGGAATTATGTGCAAAATTGATATGGAAAAAGCCTACGATAACCTTAACTGGGAGTTCTTGGATTATATGCTTCGCCGCATGGGGTTCGGTATCATTTGGAGGGCTTGGATGAGGTCTTGTGTTAGGTCTGTTAGGTTCTCAGTGCTTATTAATGGGTCCCCCCATGGCTTCTTCCGAAGCTCGCGTGGGCTTCGGCAAGGAGACCCGCTCTCGCCTCTGCTGTTCATTATTGCTTCAGAAGCATTGAGTAAAATGTTCCAGAAGGCCTCGCCCTCAATTTGGGAAGGTTTCTCAATTGGGAGGAGTGGCCTTAATATCTCACACCTCCAGTATGCAGACGATATCTTGCTTTTCTGCGAACCGTCGTGTTCCAAATTGGGTCTAATCAGGTGTCTCTTTTGATGTTTCGAAGCAGTATCAGGCTTAAGGATTAACTTCGGGAAGAGTGTGATGTTCGGGGTTGGGGATGTGCCCAACATAGATGAGTTGGCGGCTTGCCTTGGGTGCCGTAAGGGTAATTTCCCGACAGCATATCTTGGGCTACCTTTGGGGGCCTCATTTAAAGCAAAGGCGGTATGGGACCCGGTAATCGAAAGATTCGCTAAGCGCCTCCAAGGTTGGAAGGCCAGATTCCTATCCAAAGGGGGCAAGTTGATTTTGCTCAAGAGCACGTTGAGCAGTCTGCCAACATACTTCTTATCCCTGTTTATCATCCCAGCTTCGGTTGCCACCACCTTAGAACGAATCAGGAGAGAGTTTTTATGGAATGAGAAGATTGTTACTCGAAAGTATCATTTGGTGGATTGGAAAACCATTGCCCTTCCCAAGAGTGGTGGTGGCCTAAACATTCCCCCCCTCATTCAAGTGAATAAGGCCTTGTTGGGAAAGTGGTTTTGGAGATTCGGGGAGGAGGAGGGGAGCTTGTGGAGAAAGGTGATTATTGCCAGGCACGGGTTGGTCAATAGGTGGCACCCAAAAGTCGGTCTAGGACCAATGGAAGTTGGGGTCTGGAAACCCATTATGCAAGGGTGGGCGGAGTTCTCCTCCCATACGCATTTCAAGGTGGGAACTGGGGATCAGGTGAGTTTCTGGAATGATCGTTGGTGTGGGCAATCATCTCTCAGGCAGTCTTTTGAGAATTTGTTTCTCCTTGCATCCAACCAAAAGGCCTCTGTAGCAGATTACTTAGATTGGCAGAGTGGGGCTCCGGTTTGGATCCCTAAACTTAGGTGGAACTTATTTGATTGGGAAATTCCTAATCTTCTAAGTTTGTTAACTTGTGTGTTGGAGATCACCCCATCTGTATCCACCTGGGATTGCCGAGTTTGGTCCTTAGACAACAAGGGGAGGTTCTCTGTGGGTTCTTTTTTGCGAGTTTTGCGTCCTAGTCCTTTGCCATCCTTTCCCCATCAGGCTGTATGGTTTCCACGGATTCCATCAAAGGTATCTTTTTTTATGTGGTTGGCGGTATTAGATAAAATCTTGACTATTGATCACCTTAAGCATAGAGGGTGGCAGTTCGCAAACAGATGTTTTATGTGCCTTCTTGCAGAGGAAACGGTGGATCACTTGTTGCTTCATTGCCCGGTAGCGAGAGAGGTTTGGTCCTATTTCTTTGTACATCTAGCCATCCCATGGATCTTTCCCGACTCCTTTCGGAGCTTTTTATCTTGTTGGTTGTCAGGGGTGTTTCCATCGCCAGTGGGTGAGGTGTGGCCTCTCCTTCCGGGGGCAGTTGTGTGGACCCTTTGGAAGGAGAGGAATAGGCGAGTTTTTGATAACGATGCTTCGGAGATACCACGTATTCAGACCAGGGTGCGTCAGTTAGTATCTGCTTGGGGTGCAGTGGGGGGTGAGTTGGAGGATCCATGGGGGAATATTTTCTCACCCTGACTGCCTCATCCATGTTATATTTGTTTTGTTGGCTCTGGTTTGTATTTCATCTTGTCTCTTCCTAGGTTCACTATTGGTGATCCCGGGGTTGTATCTTCCCTTTCCTATACTATATATTATATCTTCTTTGCTGATCAAAAAAAATAATTACTGACAGATCTTCACTTGTAGAAGTAGACTTGTCATCTGTTATCATTAAGAGTGGGCTTTACTTAAACTGCACTTTGCTTTATTTGTATCCTATTTTGGATTTTGTCTTGGATATAAATTTCCATCTACAAATATGCAACAATACCATATTGTTTATTATTCTTTCTGAATAGAGAACCTGATAGTTTTTGTTTCTATTAGTGACTTGACTTTTTGCTACTTCTTTCCAGTCAAGTATATTGTGGTACATGTAACTAAGTTGTAAATATTTAATGGTGCAATCATTTGAAATATGGATTTTGGCATTGCCTTAGGGAACAGGGACAGTACAAGAACCCTGCAAATAATTGTTGTTGGAGACGCCCACCAGTTGAGGAGGTTGGATCCTGGAAATAAATTCCTTATATGCTACTTTAGGTTGACAAGATTTGTGCTTAATTTTTTTTCTATTATCAGTATCTGATATATGTCAATCTTACAGGTGCTGTCAAAATTGACCACTCATTTTGTTAGGGTACATTCAAGGCAATGCATAGATGAAGCTGAAGTAGCTGAACATGTTGTTGGTTTGACGTGTAGCCTGGCGTCTTGCCAATTTAGGTACTGCATATACTGTAATCTTAAGGTCAATTCTTTTTATGTTATCACTCCCATGTGGAAAAGCTTGTTTTGTGGTTTTTCTTATCTTTGTTACCACAAAAATACCCTACTTAGATTTACTTCTTATTCCTTGCTGCTAACCATGTATGGTCGTGCACTTCAATATTTTAAAAGTAGTCTTTTAATTATAAAATGCCACTCATGGCTCTCCTCCAATTGGGATTCATGATTTATTTTTATTTCGAGCCCATAATTGTTTCCTTTTATGAAGAAGAAAAATATCTGTTTGTTTCCAATAAAATATAAGGAATCTCCTTAATTTTTTGTTGAAGTGACTACATTTCTGTGTATATGCATATTTTCAATGTGTGTTGCCACTTGTACATGAACAATGTTCCACATGGATGATGGATCAGAAGTGCACCTGTGTGCACCAAAGAGGATGGTGCTTGTGTTTCTACTTTCTATATTAGGAATAATAGCATTAAGCCCATTGATAGTTTGTGACCTTGAAGCAAAGTAACTTATTCTCTTATATTCTTTTTTGTACTGCATTCACTTTCTGTTTCTGCTGATAAATTCTTACTTTTTGTTTTAATTTTTTATTTCAGGAAGAAGTTAACACGACTATTTGTAAATGCTAATGGATCTATTATCCCCAAGGATTTCATTGATAGGAACCTAATAAAAAAGAGTATGTGGTAAGAAATTTTGTTTATATTGATC
This sequence comes from Tetracentron sinense, assembly GCA_015143295.1. Lineage (NCBI taxonomy): Eukaryota > Viridiplantae > Streptophyta > Magnoliopsida > Trochodendrales > Trochodendraceae > Tetracentron > Tetracentron sinense. The sequence continues at coordinate 25,549,542 of CM026556.1, forward strand.
ATCCGGTTACTCTTTCTTGGTCACATTTTCCTCTATTTCTTGATTCCTGGCTAAATTTTATTGTAAGTGATTTTGATTATATTGAATCATTGATTATCAAGTTTTCATCAAAAAAGCTACTCTTTCTTGGTTACATTTTCCTCTATTTATTGATTTTGTATTTCCTGGCTACAATTTTAATGATAATCTTTTACTTATGTTCACATCCCTTCTGAGAACTGAAAGTTCAAACAATGATCATTTGGAAATTACATTGTACAAGAGGTGTACACAGCCATTTTTTGTCCTTAACTTTTCATTCCTGTTTTTTTCCCGAACAATATTCATTGAGATATCCAAATTGCCCTACCTTTGCAGTTGTATCAGCTGAAACTATCTTATTTAGATCTGTTTACGCTTTTTGGCAATAAAAGATTGATATATAACTTATCTAGAATGTGTGCCCTCTGCAATGGAGTACTCCATCTTAAACTGCTTTATTCAATCACAATGCACAGTAGAAATCAATTTGATGGTAAGTCTATGACAGTGTGATGGAGGTGGTGAATTAGCTTCATCTATACTGCGTTTATTGATTTATAAATGGGTTTATGTGTTCTTAAGGGGTAGAGTAGTGCTATTTCTGTTGGTTAGACAGTCAAATTAGTTGTCTCTACTCTCTAGTTTGCCTAACAGGTATATTTCTTTAGTTTAGATAACTAAGACTATTATGAAGTCTGTCGTATGGGATACCTATTTTTGGCTCTCTTTATAGATTTGAACATCCATTTAGTGGTTAAAGGAGTTCATCAAACACATGTAGAAGAAGGGACAAAGATCATGTGACTGGTAGTTGTCATCCCTTGGGCCATATAGCTGTACTGTTGATCCAAGTTGGAGACCGTGCAGCTTGGTTAATTGTATTAGAAATTCCCAGTTCAATGTTTCTATGTACAAACAATAAAAGTGTTTGTGAAGTTCTGGTTCAGTTAGTGATTTGAATTTGTTCTGAACTGGACAGTTTGATCATTTTTCTTAAGATGCTGCTAGTAAATGTGCCTTCTATGAAAGTTCTAATCAGTTCATAAATTGATCATGTAATCATTTTTTAGCATGATTATAAGGAAATAAGAGTGCATTGACATTCCTTACATTGTTTCTCACATTCAGGTTGAAAGCATTAGTAGCTATTCCAAAGGTACAACCAAGATTCGCCATTGCCATATGGAAGAAATATCCAACCATGAGATCCCTTTTGAGTGTTTACATGGATCCAAGTAAATCAGTGAGTATCATTAAGCTTAACTTTGTTTCCTTTACTGTGACATACGCTGTGTCCTTTGATTGATGTCATACTATCTGTGGTACGCTGCCAGCTCATGGATGCGCTGTATACCAAAAATCAATATTGACCAGCTATCTTATTTATCCAGTAATTGTGAGTAAAAACTTGGAGGCTTTAATGAGAACAGTTGCTTTGAATCCGAGAAATAGCCAATGCATTGAGAATTTAGGAATGTTGGGATCATCCAATTAAGATCATTGACTGTTTGGCTGCCACCCATCCTAGAGGTGGTCACCAACTGGAAGTCCCATTCTGATGCATATATGGACTATAGTGAATGGTAAAGCATCCAGGAGGACAAATATGAGAAATAATACTTCCCATGTCGGAGTTGACTTACTGACAGTAAATCCATGATTGACCCTTACATTAACAATGACAGATGTATGAGAAAGAATTCCTGCTCAAAGATTTGACAACAGAGGGGTTGCTGGGTAACGAAGATAGGAGACTGGGCGAGGTCTGTTCGAAGAGAGTGTACAGAATACTCATGGCTCAAAGTGCAAGCATTAAAACTGATGATGTCGAAAATGGAGCTGACTTCTTCAGTCGTCAATCGTCTTGAATAGCACATTGTAATTCACGATGATCATCACTAATGGGATAGATGTTGGTAAGGTGCCTCAATTTAGTTCATGCAACTGTTGATTTTTTTCTCTAATATATATGCCACAATGATAAAGTTGACTTATATAAAAAAAAAGGGTTATCTTCTTGAATTGTAATTTCGACTATTTCTATGTCATTGCAGTTGATAGATGTAGTTTGATTACCATATTTCCTGCAAGGTCAAAGTTAAAAGGAGGTAGGTGAAATCCTGGGCCTGTGTCCCTGAGATGTTAATTAGATAGAAATCTTTGGATTTGGCTTATTGAGTCCTTGGGCGAGGATTGTTAATAGAGTAGCATTTCTTTTCTGTCAGTGTCACGGATTATAACTTGGGGCATCTCAGTTTCTAAGAGTCATTGCAGCAAGTACCTCAGATTTGATTAATCAAGATTGTTGAAACTTTGAAGCTCTTACGGAAACTCCTCTCCTGATGATTTTATGGTTAGATCTGAGGTTGGTGACAAGTCATGGTCGAAGAAACCAATGCGGCTGTAGATCCAGCTCTGCCTAGCATAATGCTATTTCGGACTTCCTCACATGATGAAGCACACAGGGTGGTCCACAGCAAATCAAATATAGCAGGCTGCACTCGGCTTTAGTACACTTGGGCAGTGTCACGGTCAAAGATATGGCATAGTGCGGCCAGACATGACAATGGGCCAACCGGTGTGGCCAGGACATGGGCAAGCAGTGCCTATCTCATGCATTGGCATTGCACTATGCAAGCATATGCACTGTATTGTTCAAGGTTAGTGCCTTGCTGTGGGGCATCATGGTGTTTGGTTGTGCTGCCACTACAAGGAAATTGAAGGGGCACTTAGGGTCTTGATGTTTGAATAAAAAATGGGTTAGGCATTTTGTCGGACACGTGGTGGGTGGCCGTTGTGGGGCACACATACCATGCTTGGGAGAGTCCTGGAGGCCTTGATCCGTGCTGTCAAAAGGTGGGGCCTAGGTCTTACCGGGCTCAGAGTAGTATGAGTGTACAAGTAACAGTGAGAGCATCTCCAATGCAGTGTCATTTCGTGTTCTATTGCTATATTATAGCATTCCAAAGAAAAAAATTGGCTCCAATGGTAGTAGCACAAAGTATAGCATATGCTTAATTTGACACCACCTTTGACTCATTGACTTTTGATGACTATTTACTATTTTGCCTTCCAGTGACTAATATATTTGGGTTTTTGCTATCCAACGGTTATAATTTTATTACTATTTTACCCTCCAATGGCTATATCTGGGTTTTTACCATCTTGTCCTAAAAAATATTTTTAGGGGTGGATGAATCTTAACCACATTTAAGAGGTGTCAAAAGGGACACGTGGCGACCTCAGGGGTGATAACCGGATTTGCCCATAGAGGATTTGGTCTCATGAAAAAATATGTTGTTAAAAAAAATAGAATTGACGCATACCATTGCCAAATATGATATTTTGGTTCTGTAGCTGTGCCAAACATTAGAGATGCTCTGATGTTTCCTTCCAAAAATGAGGAAAAGGCTTAGCATCCACCTTTCAAGGAAGGGCCAACTCTACTTTCCATTGTGGCACATATTGGGCTACATGGGCCTTATGACAGTGCAAAGGCAGCGCAAAGCTTTCATGATGGAGGTTCCTCTTGCTGCAGGCCTTAAGAATGCGCTATAAATGCTTCGTCAGCTAAGTTGGAATGATTACCAAAAAAAAAAAAAAAAAGAAGCAAAGTTGGAACAAATGAGCTATCGACCTAGGGTTGTTAACGGGCCAAAATTGGGCCTTAAAACCCTCATGTAAAGGGACCGGGCTCGAGGTGGGCCTATTAAAAAATCACAAAAAAGGCCCAAACCTGGCCCATTGACATCAAATCACTGCTAGTTCTTTGGACTTCAATCTACTGTCCGCAGCACCCTCTTTAAGACCTTATTGTACGGTCTTAGCACAAATTTTTTCATGCTTGGCCCCACTAATGAACAAGGCAATGGAACCCATAAAGAGAGAAACACCTAAAATGCATCGTTATTAACCAGATGGGATACAATTAAAGCATTGAACAAAAGAATTTAGAGTCATTCTATCAAATAAAAGATAATTTCATTACCAAAAAAAGTAAATAAATAATACCAGCTCAACTATAACAAACAAACAGAAGAAAGGACATCATGAATGAACGCCCAAAATAGTGTTTGTAAGAACCTAATTTTGCACCCTTGTAGAGCCCTATAGAACCTCTTGTGATCTAACAAAGAGTTCTCTTTGATATCAAAGCCTTGGGAAAATGACAAAATATCCCTGATATTTACAAAAATTACTAAAATGTCTTTAACTAAAAATTAATGCCATTCAATTTTCTTGAAAAGTGTATCATGTTGTCTAAAATTATTTAAATACTTATCGTTTTAATTTGAGCCTTTTTCGGAATCAAAAAAGGCTTCAAGTCTCATGATGTTAGACATCTTGAGCAAATTGGTCAAAACATTGAAACATTGAAGTCCCCTTTTTTTGGTAGGACTTTAAGTCCCATAGGTACTTGATGTCCCGAAATTTTAGACAAGAACAACATAGGTAATGCAAAAATCCAGGACTTTAGAAATTCCACCTCAAAAACCAGAGAAAAGAACACAGCCTAACACACACACACAAAATAATAAATAAAAAGAAAAACACATTAATGCTTTCCATGGTAGCACCCATGTCCAGAAGCAAAGACATCCCTCAGTTTCCACTACATGCAAAGCTTACTATGTTAAGAGATAAGTAAATGTATGGTTGTATCATTTATGTGCTTACATGATAGTACATATCTCCAACACAGAGAACAAAAAAAATAAGCCATAGAGATAGCTTATATTAACCTCAATCCTATTTAAAACATAATAATATCATACCAATCAAGTAACTAGCTGATTTCATATGAAAAAAATACCCTTTTAATTATCCTTTTGGAGATGCTGCTGCCGACAAAACGAGCTAAAAGTACACAAATATTCCCATAGTTTTCACAGAGGATCTTCCTTGTGTGGCCCAGTAAGCAACAGCTAAAGCACGACTGATACTTAAAACAGGTTGCAATTTGCATATAATGTGCAAGTATGATTTATTTGTTTGTAGTTCAGTCCAAAAAAGGAAAAAAAAAAGAATTATGAATAAAAACCAAAGGGAATATGATAGTTAATTACTCACATAACATGAAAGTCTCAGCTCAATGGGTTCCTGTCACATGGTTTAATCATCCAATGCATAAAGCTTGGACATCTTTATTTGATCCAAATTCCTAAAGTCCATCGTCGAGAGAGACCTGCGATCCAAAGTCAATCTGTTTTCGTTGCCTTCACTGTAGTTTGTAGTGCTTGTTTTGAAGGTGGCTAAAGGTGGCAGGTTCTTAATGTTCTTGGTAGCATTTGGATGAGTATCAGTTCTTGGGGATCTGTTTCGGAGCGAAGAGACAACAGGGGGTGTGGGAGGTGGGTTCTCTCTGTGTCTGCTCGGCTTTACACTAGAGGAAGTACTACCTGTACTGCTTCCCAACTCTTGGCTGTGGAAATTTGTCTCTGTACTCTTCTCCTGCTCCTGCTATAACATAGTGTATATATGTCTGAAACCATCTCTAATGAATCACAGAAAAGGTGATGTCATTTCTATAAAAAAAAAAATATAGAGATCTCGCGAAATGTGTACCTCTTTAGAAGATCCAGAATCTCCTTTGGACATTTCAGTAGCTAGTTCCTTTCTCTTATTATGTGTTCGAGACCGATGTTTCATTTTTGAAGTCCTGTGCCTATAATATGGAAAAAAGCATATCAGATACTCACATTCGATAAAAAGAAGAAGAGAAAAACGGATTATATTATCGAACTGCGAGAGATACAATTGCTAATATCATTTTAAATGCAATAGTATATTACAGATTTGAACTCTACTTGCCATAAAAATAGTGTAGTTGGTGACAGTACAGTAATGGTGTTAAAGATGTGATACTACTCCTATCTTGTTCAAGGAAATTGTTGTCGAATTTCCTTATTTTTTTAAAACTGATACCTGATTGATCTTGAGTTTTCCATGAAAAGTATTTCCATTTGGCTTTGTCAGCATGGGTTGCATTGAAGAACTGGCATGAAAGTTTTTCTCAACATCTTCTGCCACTTAATATTTTTACCTAATTCATGATCCTCTCCTACCCGTACTTCTTATGTCCTCTTTGAGATTGAACAATACCATTACACTTAATAATTTTTGGTAACTACATTCCGCCTCGTATATTTTTCATGGTGTCAGAGCACCCTAGTTCATGATCCTCTCATACCCATACTTCTTATACCCTCTTCGAGATTGAACAGTATCATAATTTTTGGTAATTACATTCTCTGCCTCTTATATTTTTCATGGTATCGGAGCACCCTAGTTCATGATCTTCTCTTACTCATACTTCATACCCTCTTCGAGATTGAACAGTACCATTAAATTTGTATTTTTTTGGTAACTACTTTCTGTTTTGACACAAGTTAACAAGTACAAAATTTTTTAGTCTACTCCCAACAAATGTAAAGGATTTGGGTCCTGTGATCAGTCTAGTTGGTCAGGATGCAAGTTAGTAGACTGATCAAGAAAAATAAACGATGAATGTGTGGTATTTCTTCTGCTTTACTACAAACAGAGTTTCAAAGCTCCTATCGAAGTGCAAAAGAAAGTTTACCTTTCAAAATATTCCATCACATTTGAAATTCCTTCACTATTACTGGCATTCATCACATCACTATTTATGCATATTAAAAGACCAATGCAATAAGATATTAACATACAGATCTCTAAGAGTAAATTATCACACAGTAATTCCTCGTGAATAAGGAACAGGACAATGAGCATGATATTGATTTTTACTCCTGATAGGAAAAATTCTACATAATTTGGACAATTTAACTTACTTTCTCCGCTCAGCGGTTTGAGTTGGCTCATCATCCTCTTTGTAAATTACAGGTAGACCCGAAAGCTCGCATGCCAATGGGCTTGTATTAAAGAACTATGAGCAGAAAATGTTTCTTAGTATACAATGTCAGATCTTCATTTTGAGCATAATTTTTCGTGTAGATCATTTTTAGCAAAAATGCAATTCAACTAATGTACGTTCAATTGATTATATATATATATATATATATATATAGGAAAATAATGAATTTCACAAATGGCAACTTAACTTAGTAACAGTGTGAAACTACTTCTATCTGAGTTATAAATATTGACAACAAACAATTGCCTACAAATTAGACACTGATAGAGATATATATTTAACACAATATAGACACATAATCTTTATGTGTATTTTTATTTCATAAGGCTGGTACTTTAATTGTCAATGATAATATTTCCTGTGCTTGCCTTTTTGAACCTAAAAAACATCGCAAGGAGTGATCTTGTTTAACTGGAAAAAATATGGTCAGGGAGATTTAACATGTTATCAAAGATGCAATCATTATCCATTTGAAATCCCAAAATCCAAATCTCGTAAGATCTCCTGGACAAAAATTTCAGTACTTCTTCAAAAGAATTAGAGTAGAAAGAAGGAAAGAGTAAGAAAAATATCCATTTTCTTGGGCTTTGAAAGAACTTCTCTAAAGAGGAATCCAAATTCAAGAGCAAGTATTCATTTTTTTCCAGCTATCTTAAGATGTGTGAAATCAAAAGATACATGCCCAGTGAAGGCTAGCTTGCAAGTCCATTGATCTTACAAACAACATCATGAATTTAGCCAATTAATTTCAAGTTTTTTATAGTTTTAAAGGAGTGTAACATTATCCACCAATTAAGTGAATTTTGAGAGTGCAAACGAGGAACTCTACAGTAAACTGTAAAGTATGACAAGTATGTTAAACTGGTAACGCGAAAAATGTTTATTTGTAATATGTTCATTATGTTATCAAGATAGAGTTGTTGCCAACCATAACTATATTCACCAATCATGTTTCTAATTTAAAGTAATCAATGGATTCCAAATTATTTTACAATGCAATTTCATTCAATGCAATTTCATTCCTAGAATTGTATTTGAGGTTGACGTCACTTTTCTTCCAACAAGTTTAATTCCTGGAAATAGGGGGCGTTGAGGACAAAGAAATTCTTGGAGTTACCATTTCTATCTAGCACCAACATGCTTGTTGTTAAGAAAAGATCTCTTGCAGGAAGGTTGGCTAGATATTTCTTATAAAAAAATTGGCCTTGTTAGTTCGTAATGAGAATATTTCAATCTTTTTTGATTCCATGGAACAAATAAAATATGTTACAAAATTAGTGAACTCTAGGGAACCCAAGTCTTATAGAGTTAGAATTGTTTGATCTTCACAGACTTCTTTGTCAGTGCTTTATCCAAACTATTTGGGGGTCAGCAACACAAATCCTGTTTTGCCATTTTATTATGTCAAAGTTAGCTAAATTATGCTATTCCTCTTAGTATAGATTTTAATCTTACTATCATGAATCTCATGACTCTTTCAGTTGTAGAGAAATGATGCATACTGAACAAAGTAACAATACAAGTTTGTTGTGAGAAAACTATGAAAAAAAGCTACAACTTATTTTCCTTCTAGTTATTGAAAAACAAGTGTCCCTCACCCCCCACTTCTACAGTCTATTTAGTACAAACTAATATATTTTAGGCATAAAGAAGAGCTAGTCATTTGCACTTACTTCACTTCGGAGAGCAGAAGAAGCGCTGCCACGATATGCGGGTTCTAGAGCAAGAAGGGTGGTCAAGAGACCCAAAGAACACATAGGAAAATCCCCAAAAGTTTCTAAAAGACTAGGTTTGTATGGTTGTGGTGGTCGGAAGCTTGTAGGCACCTTCAGTTTTTTCCAGTAATCCTCTGAGGGACAGCCACACAGCTTGAAAATCCTATGAAGTTGCTCAACCTGAATGGTAAAATAAACGACAAGTAAGATCAGCACAATCAAAACCATCACAAGAAACCAAGTAATTAACTAGGAGTAATTCAGTGACAAAGTCGGGGTTTGGGAATAATTTGGTATGGTCAAGTTCGGAACAATTCCAGAAAAATAAAAATAAAAATAAATTATTAATTATAAAAATATAACAACTTGATTAGATAATTTACAAAATAAATAGTTTACTTGACGACTTAAATGAATTATTCGTGTTTCTTACAATTTATTCACAAATAATTCGGCACACCTAAAATTCGTTAATAATTCCGCACACCTAAATTCACAAATAATTCACAAATTTTTTAAAAATTCGGTGAATTTTGTTAGTTGGGGAGTTGAAGACTGTTTACCTCCGTCCTACCCGGCATAATTGGCCTTCCCGCAAACATCTCCGCCAAAAGGCACCCAGCACTCCAAAGATCAATACCGACTCCATAATCAGTAGCACCTAACAGTAGCTCAGGGGCTCTATACCAGAGTGTCACAACTCGGCTAGTGAGAGGGCGCTTTTGGTTAGGATCGAAATAATTTGCAAGCCCAAAATCAGCAATCTTCAGCATCCCACTTTTGTCAATTAACAGGTTGGATCCCTTAATGTCTCGGTGTAAAATCCCCCTCTCATGGCAGTGCCGCAGACCAGAAAGCAGCTGCTGCATATAACACTTAACCTGCATCAGAAACACCCACCAAATACTGAGAAATTCCATAACATCTAGACTCAAAAACTTTGGCATCCAAAAGAGAGAAAAAGAAAATTCCAACCTGTGGTTCAGTAAGCCTCCCATCAGGGCGGGAGATAATTCTCGCCAAGTCTGATACCATGAAATCAAAGACTAGATAAAGACTGTATTGCATTCTCGATGTGGCCAATCCTTCAAGCTTGACAACATTGGGATGATCCAGCTTCTGTAGTATCATAATCTCTCTTGCCATAAATTTCACACTCTCAGACTCCGATGTGTCGAAACGGACCTTCTTCAGGGCAACAATCTTGCCAGTGTCTCGGTCTCGAGCTTTATACACATTACTGTAGGTCCCCTGACCTATCTGCAACAACAAACACTCAAAACCCATTTCAGAAACATCTACATGTCCTGGAAAACTCGAATTATGCAAGAGCAACCTAGACATCAAATGTTCTGAAAATTGCTTAAAATTTTGTTATGTGCTTTTTTTTCTCATCAAAGGAAGATCTACACCTTTTGATCTCATTCGAGAAAGACCAATACCTCCTAGTTCTCTCTTAAGAAAAAATCTCAGAATCTTTTTCATTCATACTAAAATTAAACCATTACAATTCTTTTATAATTCTAATGATCAGTTACAAACCACCTAACTAAGTGCGCATAACAAATTTCCTCCAAATTTGCGTCACCAATGCAAAGGATTCTTCAAGCGACGACACACAATTATCCGTTGTTGCGATCAAAGTCGATAAAAACTAAAAATAAACATAGTTTCTATACTAACAATATCAAGTTCATCCTAAGACTCAGAGATCAAATCCTCTAAAATTGTAGATAACACAGATATGCAATCCGTCGCATTTTATCGATTCTGTACAAATTCATTAACACAATAAATAAATAGATGATTGAAGTAAAATCTACTAACTCACCTTATCAAGCTTATCGTAAGAATCAGCACTTCTGGGAACCAAACCAACTAAAGCTTCTACAGGGATATTATCAGTGAGCCATTTCGGCCACCCATTAACAAGCTCATCCCCTCCAACCTGCCTTGCCAATGAAATCATCTGAGAAACATTTCCAACACCGCCTTTTTCTTCCTCCCTGGTAATCATTTTCCCTTCTCCTCCTCCTCCGACGCCACCGCCTCCTGCCAAAACTTCCATATTCTTCTCATTCACTTCTTTGCGAAACAACTGCTTCTGACCCATTGGTCTCACCCCACCTCCTTTAACAACATACTCATTCTGCAACTTCATCTTCACCAGACCGGGAGGCGGGGAATCCACTGACGGCTTCCCCTGAACACAATTACCCATCTCGTCGCCGCCACTGCACTAGTCTCGAATCAAATTTCAGGTTGTAGCCCGGTAACATAGTCGGGGAGGGACCAAGAAGGCATTTGTTGTTGAGGAGGAGGATTGGATCAAGACCAGATACAGAAGAAGAAGAATGCATTGGAGTGCAGAAAGAGAAGAAGATATCAATTTCGCCGTCCTTGGCCGGCCGGCTTTTGGAGTTATGCATTGTAGAATCCTTCTTTGCCTTGGCTTTTTCTGCTTCAAAGGAAGGAAGAAGAAAGAAAACAACTGCTTTTTTTTTAAAAAAAAAAAAATATTAAAATTGCGATTATACTAGTGCGTTAGTTTGAAGTTTGAACGGAAACAAGGGTATGTTCTATAACCGATACCGTTTTGGCGGGAAGAATATAACTGACTTAACCGTCGATAGACTCTAGAATTAATCTAGATAAGATGGATTCTCAATAAGAAATTCTCTTGTGAATTCCCGGGCACCAAAGAACCAAAGGACGAGAATCACAAATCCCAAGTTTTGAAGTCTCCAACTTTCTCATGAAAATGGTTTGACTAAAGGCTCGCTCACCATTTACTAACTCCCAAAACTGACCCTAGGAAATAAATTATACATTGTATCAAAAAATGGGTCAGGCTGGATTATGGCGAGTCGGGTCAGTTTCCTTCTAGGTAGGGCTGTAAACAGAGCGGATAGTGGTATATCTGAATTCAGTATCCGGATTATTCGATTACTTTAAAAAAGTATTAAAAAATATATAAATTTTTATTTAAAAAATATATTTTAAAGGTTATATTAATTTTATAAATTTAATAAATATTATTTATAAATATTATATAATTGGACGGATATTTATCGGATCGGATATACCATTATCTGAATTCGTATCCGATTATAAACGGATAGTACTTTTACTAATCCGAATTCGCTTCGCCGGATACCTATTCGGATAATTATTGACTAAACGAATTCAGATACGAAACGGATACGGATAATATCCACATCCGTTTACAGCCCTACTTCTAGGTAGGAATATTAACCCACTCTGATTATTGATGGATTGAAAAAGTAAAATTTAAATGGGTTAAAAAAGACAAACCCAAATCCAACACAACAAGTAACTCCTTCGCCTAACCTTACAGGTCAGAGTAAGGGCTATACCAACTTTGGTGCACCCACTCCACACCCTAATCAAACGATTGTTCCCTCTTTTGATGTACTTGCATTACGTATGCCCCAAGTTAAGGGGGCGTTTGGATAGGATTTTATTAGCCAAAATCAATTGTGATAAGAATTGATTGTGTAGAAATTAATTGTCAAATAATCACTTTTACAAATAATAGTGTTTGACAATTAATTTCTACACAATCAATTCTTATCACAATTGATTTTGGCTAATAAAATCCAATCCAAACACCACCTAAATTAATAGAGCTAGTTCGATCTCTTGTTACACCCATTTTATACCAAAATTAAATGGGTAAGGTACAACAATCTTGGTCTGACCGTGTGTGTGTTAGATGTGTTCCTTTAACCAAAAAAAGTCTAAGGTGGGGTGGAGTTTTGATATGCCTTCCCTACACCCAAACACATTTAATTCAATACAGTGTAATTAGGGTTGCTAATCTGGCCCTCCGACGAGGTACCCAGCCAGTCCTCCAAAGCCCACAAAAGATAGGACTTTTTTTTTTAATTTCATATAGCCTGAGTTGGGTAAGGCCCAATTTCTTGATATCATCTTAATCGAGGGTTGACCAAGGCCCTCCAATGCAATCTAAAGAAGAAAATTGCAGCAATCAATCAAACACCCACAAAGATTTGAAGGGAAATAGTAGACTCCAAGATCTTTTATATTAATAATACTTCAAAAACTAATTTTCCAATAACAATCCTCTTGGTTAAATAGGCAACAAGAGGCTCACATTGAATAAGCCTTAATAATGATTACTACAAGTTATTAGGTAAGAACTAAAAACTTCTACAAGTAACTAGGTCTTCATGACTTCGATAAGTAACTAAGCAATCAGTAAATGCCTCTACAAGTACCTAGGTAACAAGTAATTAGAATGGGGTAACTTTCATAGGACCAGGGGTGGAGCCAAGAATTTTTCCTTGGGGGGCCAAAGTACATGTATTGGGAAAAATTTATGGGGCACCCTCGAGATTTTTTTTTTTTTTTGACTAATGGGTCCATCGTGGTTATAAAATTTGTCAATGCTGCATTCCAATAAAGGTCTAATTACAAGAAAAACAAGGGTCTTTCCCTTAAATTAGATTAAAATCCTACTTCCATGAAATTAGGTTTTCGGTGAGGCGGTGAGATATTGCTAAAGCTATTGCCACCGACCACCGAGAGATTAAGATTCCGGTGAGAAAAGTCATTGGTGTCAGCCGCTAAGAGATTTTTTTCCTTTTTCTTGATTTTTTCCAATTTAAAGTAATTGAATTAGTAAAAAATAAAATAAAATAAAGAGTAACAACTACAAAATGGCCGGTCTTCATTGGTCCACACCCCACTTTTAAATACTTGCCAATTGTGGTTAAGATTCACTAACCCTCACCCCTAGGGTTAAGCAATTCAGCCTTGGTTTTTCTAGCTTCTAACATAAAAAAAAAAAAAAACTTCCAAGATGGCTCATTACTCCAAAGGTGGCTATGTAGACTTGGGCTCTTCCAGAAAAAACTCTCTTTTAGGGGCTTGAGCCCCTCTTATGAACTTGGGACAAACTTTGATCTTACACATCAACAGAAAACAGAATGCTCCAGCATCACCCTCTAGGTCATGTTAAATACTATATAATACTAGTAGAGACCCGTGTGATCACGAGTGTGAACAAAAATAATAAACAATAAATAATATATATTAGAACTAACCACTCATAAGACAAAAATTCACAATCCCCTAAAATCCTCCTCATGGATTAATTTGTCCCTACATTCTCTCTCTATCCCGCTTATCTCAATCCCCTAAAATCCCTCCAATAGATCAATGTGTCTCTATGTTCTCTATCTGTATCCCTTGTGTCACAAATCCTTAAAATTACTCTCTTTTTAGAGTTGCCACATCAGCACTTGTAGAATTCCAGGGATTGGAGGAGATTAGAGATCAAAGAGAGAAGTCTTATTTCTTTAGATTATAGTATGGATGCATTCCTCATATACCGTGTATTCAAGCCAAGCTTGAAATGTTCGGCTTGAAGCTTGGCTTGAATTGAATGGCTAAGCTCAAGCTCAAATTGATTCAAGCTTGGCTTGATTCTTTTTAATTAAAAATATTTTTTAATTAAAAATATCATTATTGTTAATATTAGAAATACTTTTTATTTTACTAATATATTTTGTAATATTCAAGTCGAACCGAGTTTCAAGCCGAACCTTGGTTCAAGCTCAGCTTGAACACAATTTCATGCTTGAAAAAAGCTTGGCTCGATTCAATCAAGCCAAAAATTCCAGCTTGAACTCGGCTTGATTGAGTCAAGCCAAGTCAATGAGCCAACTCCGATTGGATACACCCTACCCATATATATATATATATATATATATATATATTTATATTTATGTTTACACACACTAAAATACTAGTAAAGGTATGCTAAAGGTGAACGTGCAAAGTACATATTATCCTTCTACCAATAAAAATATATAGATTAAAAAAATAAAGTTTGTATGAAAATTATATGGCACATGTTTTACTTTTAGCTTATAACATTGTTATGTAGTATAAAAAAATTATGCTCCTCCATAACCCAAGATAAGGATCATAAGAATAAAATTATTTAATCTTATCTTGAAATTATTTTTTACAACATTGTTGCTATTTTTTTACTTAAATTTTGATGAACCCGTTTCTCTTATGCAACATTATAGGAGTCAATCTAGAAAGCACGGATACTTCAAATAGGTCTTCGTACCCGTATTGGATACGGATACGCCTCTGATACGGTGGGATACGTACGAAATATGACTTAGACGCATCCTGTTAATTAAAAATAAATTTTTTTATTTCGGATACGGCTCCGATATGCCGGGATACGACTGGGATACGGCCATGAATATATTCTCTCTGGCACGGGTTTGAATAAAATAAATAAAAGACAAATTTCTACACACACACTCTCTCTCTATCCCTCTTATCACAATTCCTAAAATCTCTCTCATGGATTAATACGGTCCTATATTCTCTCTATTCCTCTTATCACAATCCCTTAAAATTAGGGGTGTATTCGAGCCGAGCTTGGCCCAACTCAGCTTGAAATGGGTTTACTCTTGGCTAGAAATGGTGCTCGAAACATCGGCTTGAAGCTCGGTATGAATTCAAATAGCTTGACTCGAGCTCGAGCCTAGCCCGACTTGATTTATTTTTAACAAATTTTAAATAAAATTAATAATATTTTATATTATATATATATATATAATATTTAAACCGAGCCGAGCTCGAGCCGAAGCGAGCCTCAATGTGCCTTGTATTGAGTCCATCGAGGCTACAATGGACATGAGGCTTTCAAGGATGGAGCAGGCCATTCTTGATATTCAGGATCAAGTTAAAGAGATAGGTGCTCGCATAGAGGGCCTCGATGGACTCAATAGGAAAATGCACGGAATTCTGAACGAGATCCTTGAAACCCAGCAGCAAGAGAGGAACTCTTTTGAGGCGAAGGTAATGGGGATGCTTTCTTCATTGCAAGGCCAAATGGTGAAGATGCGTGGAGAATTCGTTGTATGGAAGAAGGCCATGAACAGTGGAGGATTGATCACTCAGAAAGCGCCTAAGGTAAAGACACCCGAGCCTAAAACATTCAATGACATGAGGATTGCCAGGGAACTTGACAACTTCGTATGGCAAATGGAGTGATACTTTGAAGCAATCTCCCTAGAGGATGAGAAAACTATGGTATACACTGCAACTCTCTACCTGCCTGATATTGCTACTCTATGGTGGCGAAGACGACATGCCAACATAGAAAGGAGAACATGCACGATCGACACATGGGAGGACTTCAAGAAAGATCAAGAAGCAGTTCTACCTTGAAAACATGGAGTACTTGGCAATGAAGAACCTGAAACGGCTCCGGCACATAGGAACGCTTCGGTATTATGTAAAGGATTTCTCTACTATGATGCTGGAGATCCCTGATAAGCTTGAAAAGGACCTATTCTTCAAATTTATGGATTGGCTTCAAAATTGGACCGAGCAAGAATTACAATGGCGTGGTGTCCAAGACCTTGCAAATGTGATGGCCGTTGCTGACCAAGTGGTGAAATTCAAGAACGGTGACTATTCCAAATAAGGACTGATCCAAAGGGATATCAAGGAAAAGGTGAGGGGAGAAAAGGCTTCAAGTTATAAAGAGGACCCTCCCAGGCATATTGAGAATAAAAAAAAATGAAAAGAGAAAAGGGGAGATTATGCATCGAATCTATTCCAAAGGAAGCATGATGGATCCCTTCGGTTATGCATCAACTATCGGGCCATCAATAAGGTAACAATCAAGAAAAAGTACCATATCCCCTTGATTGCTGATCTATTTGATCAACTAGGAGGTGCTAAGTTCTTCTCCAAGCTAGATTTAAGATTAGGATACTACCAAGTTAGAATAGCACTAGGAGATGAACCCAAGACTACATGTGTGATAAGTTACGGATCGTTCGAGTTCCTAGTCATGTCATTCGACCTAACGAATGCCCCGACAACCTTTTGGACACTAATGAATGAACTCTTCCGACCCTACTTAGACTACTTTGTTTTGATCTATCTAGATGATATAGTGGGCTATAGCAACACCTTAGAAGAACATGCAAGGCATTTGAGGATAGTGTTCCAAGTGCTAAGGGTGAACAAGCTCTACATGAAGAAAGAAAAATGCTTCATTGCACAACCTGAAGTAGCCTTCTTGGGTCATTATATTGGTCAAGGACAGCTCAGGATGGATGGAGAGAAGGTAAGGGCCATTCAGGAATGGGATCCACAAACTAAGGTAACTGAACTCCGATCATTTCTTGGATTAGTACACTACTATAGAAGATTCATCAAAGGCTACTATGCATAGGCTCCACCTTTGATGAGCCTTTTGAAGGAAAACATAGTTTGACAATGGACAAGTGAATGCCATCAACTACCCTATGAGGTTCGTATTGATGCTTCAGGTTTTGCTATTGGAGGAGTTCTCATGCAGAAAGGACATCCAATAGCATATGAAAGTAGGAAGCTAAATGACACTGAGAAATGCTACACTGTAGCATATTAAGTCAAGACCCCAATGCAAAAAGCCTTATGGAGTTGGTCGAGCAAGGGAAAACAAGAAGATTTTGGGTTAAAGATGGCCTACTGGACACCAAAGGGGAAAGGATTTATGTGCCTAGATGGAGCAATCTAAGAAGAGGAATACTGAAAGAGTGCCATGAGACACTCTGGGCTGGCCATCCGGGACAACATCGTACTCAAGCCCTTTTAGAAGTAGCAGCCTACTATTGGCCTCATATGAAAGAGGATGTGGAGGCCTATGTGAAGACTTGTCTTGTATGCCAACTATAGAGATTTGAAATTCTATTTCTTGATTTTTGTGTACTTTATGTGATGAGCATTGATAAATGTGTCATAATTAATTAAATGGGTGTCTTCTATGTTAATTAATATCATATGGTGTGTTTAATGTTTAGTTGAAGAAAGAAGAAAAGAAAAGCAAAAGGCAAGAAAAATAGGGTAGGGCATTCGAACGGGCTCCCAGCCGTTCGAACGGTCCTCTAGTCGTTCGAACAGGCACTAAGGTCAATCGGACGGTCTGTGTAGGAAAAGTTTGAAAACCTTCTAAAATCCAAAATTTCAAAAATTATAAAGGGTTTAAGACTCCTAACCCTATAATAGGTCATTACTCGTAAGTTTAGGTTTTCCTAAGCATTCTAAATATAATTTTGAAAGAGAGGAGAAATCTAGGGTTTTTTCGCATCGTTTTGCTCGGAGAAAAAGAAGAAAGACTTGGAGGATCGAAATCGAAGGTCATTCGTAAGCTTGTGATCGTAGGAAAGTGATCAAGAAAGGTATGTAGATATACTATCCTATGTTGATTATATTATAATCATTGATGTAAAATAATAATGATTATCAAGTCGATTAGAATAAGAAGATGAATTATGTGCATGTATAAAGATGAAAAGAAAAGTAGATATGACTTCCTCTCTATCAATAGCATGATCATTGATGCTAATAAGGAAAAATAAGATAAATTTTAAAGTAAGAATATGATTAAGTATGATTTTCATTGTAGGAACTCCTCTTATGCAAGTTATACCATGATTATTAATGTATAATGAGAATTTTGATTTCGATTCATGTATTTTTGATTTTATATGAAGAAGGGGATTTAATTGTGGAGTTTGTATGATTGAATATAGAGGAAGAAATGTTTTATGAGATTGATTCGATGATCTATGGTTTTGATGCAAGGTTATGACGCATGTGAAAATATGGATTTTAAGGCTATTATCTTTAAGTATGTACTATTTTAATTAATGTAAGATGAATGATGCCATGATGTTATTTTATGAATCATGATCATGCATGTCTAATTTATCAACTTTGAGAAGTATATGCCATGATGCATGATGATCATTGTATGATGTTTGGTTTTGCATGTTGTGATAGACATATTCAAGTAAACGAGCCTCGAATTATGGTTTTGGTTGCTTAGGATCTTTATCATAGTGTTATGGGACGTTATGATGAATTTCCGATGGCTCTTGACTAATAATCTAAGGTATAATTTATCCGAGAGTTTATCACATTTCACTCACAATAATGATATACGCACAAGCATGATGAAATTACGACGACAAATAAGACACAAGCAAGTAAGTGAGTATACAAGTATGATTGCATGATTGAGTTTCGCACTACCCGAGTACCAACAATCTAAGATCATGGGACATGAGTGCCCAAATAAGTGAATTGTAAGTAAGTCTGTGTGCATCGGAGAAAGTGCTAAGGATTGTTATCTCGATAAGTAATGTATATGTAATCTCTTTACATATATGGTGATGAGTTATTTTAAGTTATTGCACAATGCATGTAAGTTGATGAGATTCACAGAAAATGTAACTACAAGTGAGCACAAGTAGGATTTGTAAAGAAAACATGTTTCTGCACTCTGATTTATGTATGTAAGCTTGTTCTATTAAACCGTGATAAATGTGTTATTAATGTTTATGATATTGTTAGTTAGAAGTTTATATCCGTTGAGTATTTCGTTGCTCAGCCAAATTTTGATTGTCGGTAGGTTCAAAGTTCGAGGTTGCAGCTGAGCCTTAAATCAAGATAGAGTATATCAAGGAACCAGAAGGTAACTATCCTGAAGAGGAGAAAGATTTGGACCGATGTCCCTATTATTGATTTCAATTATTAAACTTTTATTTTAATGTTAAAGGGATTGTAATCAATTTTATTTTGGATGATGATAGGTTTATTTTGAGAGTTAAGAATCATAATGGATGATTCAGATATTTATATTTCCGTTTTAGTTATGGATCTTATTAATTAAGGTATTAAATGAATAAATTCTCAGGTTCTTATTTTAGCATGCCTTATATGTTTTTAAGGAAAAGTTGAAGATGAGTAAGTCATGTGCCAAGGTTTCACTTTACCCTAGGTGGGATTTTGGGGTGCGACACCAACAAGACAAGGTAGATCAACAGTAGTCAGGAGGATTGTTGAAACCACTCCCCATTCCAAAGAGACCATGGAAAGTGTCTCCTTAGATTAAATTGTGGCCTTGGTAAACAAATTCTCCAAGTATGCCACTTTCATTATAGTCCCAAAGGACTACACTACGGAGGAAGTTGCTTGGCTATTCTTGAAGTATGTGGTCAAGTATTAGGAAGTGCCAAAGATCATCATCAATGACCGAGATCGACGCTTCACGGGACACCTTTGGTCTGAATTATTCAAGTTGCTAGGATCGGATCTACACTTCTCAACCAGCTTCCACCCCCCAAACTGGCAGCCAGACGAAGTGGATCAATGCACCCTTGGAGCTCTACCTTAGATATTTTGTGAGTGCAAACCAGAAGGATTGGGCTAAGTTACTAGATGTGGCCCAATTCTCCTATAACCTGCAGAAGAGTGAGTCAACCCGCCATAGCCCATTTGAGCTCATTATTGGACAAAAACCACATGCCCCACACACTGTTATGGCTAGGAAGACGAGAAAAATTCTAGTTGCATAAACTTGCCGAACATTGACAAGAAAAGACAGAGTTAGCTCGAGCATACCTCGACAAAGTAGCCAAGTGTATGAAGAAATAGGCGGATAAGAAGAGGCAGTAGACTGAGTATCAGGAAGGCTGCGATGTGGTATTGGTAAAACCTCTACCCTAATAGTTCAAGATGCTAAGACCAGTACACAAGGGGTTGGTACGCAAGTATGAATGACATTTTCCCATCACAAAGAAGATAGGTAAAGCTGCTTATCGACTAAAGCTACCTTCTTGATTGAAGATACATCCGGTCTTCCACATAAGCAATTTGAAACCTTATCATGAAGATTCTGATAATCCAGATAGATGAAATTCCACATGGGCACCCAAAGCAGTGACTACCTCCTATGACAAAGAGGCAGACTACATTATTGTTGATCGAACAATTAGAAGGCAGAGCTATGCTCCTTACATTGAAGACTTAGTAAAATGGAAGGACCTACTCAAGAACGAAACAAGATGGGAGCTGGCAGAATCACTATGGCAGTTCGAGAAGCAAGTAGGGAGATTCCAAGAAGAACAGTGAGTTGTGACACTCTCGCCCACCTTGGACATTTTAACAAACACCTAGTCTGTCAACGTCCTCATTGCTGCAAATGGTTCATCTCCATTTGCCATGCCACTACCTTTTCATCCCCCATAGTGTAAGCTTGATCTGCAACATAATTGCAATCAAAGAAAGATCAAGCCTTCTGTAGAGTAGTGCACTCGCCATGTAATTACTTCACTAATCATGTTAACTTGAAATTTTGGAATAACTGGTCAAATATCATGTCTTAAATCAATAAGGAAATCAGAATTAATTATAAGTTGTATTATTTAGAATAGAAGCAATCAATGTAGCTTCCATATCCCACAACTAAAACACTTGGATCATGGATTATCTCAGTTCTCAAAATGATAGATACCAATCTGCAAAAAAAAATTTCCATTATGCCATGTTTGCTCTTAATCTCTACCTACATGTACAATCTGTAGCTTATAGATTTGGTCTATTCTGCCCCAAGTTACTGCACAACTGTAAGGAAAGTTAAAAAGGTTAAACCAACTGATACACTTTGTTTAGTAGTTGAACAATTAGCAAATTATGCACAACAAAAAGTTGAAATTGTCTTGATTGTATGATAAACACCTAAAGATGCAACATATTTCTCTTATTGATTTCTAATCCCTCATAAGGTTCATTGACTTTCCTGTTCTCATGTGGGAGGAACCTTTCCATCCCTTACAAAGAATGAGCAGCTTTGGAATGCGTCTAGACTTCCAGATAACAATCCACCGAGGCTAATACTGTTTCCACTGATAAGCTGCCGAGAAGATGATGACAAGCCAAGATCTAAGGAGCCCAAAGAATCTGACTGTAGATGGTCATTAAAAAAATTAATTTAGCTATATATACAATTTTGAATAGAAAAATTAATTAGGAACTTTTACAAGAGGTTTAAGTACCCAATTGATGTCTGCCAGCCCAAGGCTGCTTTCATCGTTATGTACTTGTGATTGAGGTGGCAAATCGGCTTTCGATTCTTGACGAGCATGATCCTGCATGAGTTCAGCTTGGGTACTCACCTGCAAAAGGTACAAGCACGTTGTTGAACAAGTTTTAACCATTTCATTAGCAGTCAAACTGATATACCCATCAAGTAGAAAGGAGAACATTCAACCATAAGCAGAGTGGTGTAAGAGACACATGCAGAAGGCTACTATAAATTTTTTTTACAAAAAAAAAAAGGCACACTAAAAAAAAAGGAAGTATTATCAACTGATGACAACTAGGAGATCTCATAGGCAAAAAATTGACCAGATCAGATTATCTTAAACACTAAAGCTATAATCTTCTTAAGAATAAGAGTATGGTGAGCTTCCAGAAAAATCCAAACTTAGGATGATTAAGATTATTCAAGTGGGTTGATTTTTTTTCCCTTTTTCCAAAAGACCAACCAGGTCAGATCCTAAAAGTAAGCCCCATTCTCATCCCCATAGTAACAAAGTTCTTAGAGTATTTCAGAAAGTCCTGAATAATACACAACTTTTTCGTCGAACGATTAATTCACAACGAATTCGTAACTTTTTCACAAAATTGCGAATTAAATACAAATTATTCATCAATTTCTGAAAAAGTCACAAATAAATATCTAATATAAGAAATATATTTGTTTATAATTTTCACAATTAGTAATTTCTTTTTACATTTTTTAATATCTTGCTCAACATTTTCCTGATTTATTTACAATTTTTCCAAATTTGCCAATTTTTTCTGAAAATTTCTGTAGGCGAATAATTCCCAAACCTTGCAAAAAGATTGGTATCTCAAGATGCGTGAGGCATAAGCCTCGAGGCGCGAGGCACGCCTTATGCTACTTCATTTTAACAAATAAATGAATAATAAATAAGAATAAAAAAATGATTCAAAGAAATTAATTAAAGGTAATACATATATATATGTGTGTGTGTGTGTGTGTGTGTGTGTGTGTGTGTGTACGAACATGCTTATGTAATACTATATAAATTGTTCAATCATAAAAAATTATTTAAGAGGTAAAAAAAAGCTAAAATTTAGATTGACTAGTTAGTCTAGTTTGTTCACATACATATGGAAAGACGGATAATAATCAACCAAAGTAGTCACCAATTACATATGTTAAACAATGGCTCCAAATTTTTGCAATGACTACTATGAAAATTAAAATGAAATATACTCAACAGGGTTTTCAAAAGTCTAAATATGTTAGATGCAATAAATTAAGTGTTAATTTAGACAATACCAAAATGAAAAATGAAAAAAAATTAATGTCTTTTATCGATAAAAGAAATTATGAGGCACGCACCTTATAATTTAATGTTTAATTAATTATGTGGATAGAACCCTGTTTTTTTTTATTAAGCCTCACAGTTGAGGCATTAGTCTTATGAGATTTAAGCCTCAAGGCATTTTCCTAGAGCCTTGCCTTGAGGTGAGCCTTGAGGCGTAAGTCTCTCGTGCCTTTTAAAACACTGCTCCACATGTACACCCAACATTTGATCATCAAAACCATTGAATGGGTACCTGTAATTTCTTATTTAGTTGAGGACATGTATGGCAGTAATCTGTATGCCACCATATTAAAGGTCTTACATGTTCCAACACCGAGATGGAATCCACGGTGTGTGAACCGTAACATAAGCAACAAAAAAAGAGCATCGCTTAAACTTTACAATTCAAGCACCATGGATCGAAGGATGCATGGAGTTGGAAGCTATGCCCATGTAATGCATTGTCTTGTCAACTATGAAATTGGGCCTCATAGCACCATTCCCTAGTTGTGATGACCCTAATCATAAATGAACAGAGAAAGGAGCAAACCTCAGCCACACTTGGGAATTTAAATGGCCTAGAACTCGCATCCTGACCGCAGGCCCCAGGAGCACTTCTAGATGAAGCGAGAACCTCTTTGCCCGAGGAAAAGAACTTTTGAAATGAGAATGCATGGCATGTTTCTTCAGCATCCAAAATTGATGTGTGTGATCCATGAGAGGATGACCTTGGGCATTGAGGATGACCATAAATATGAGTAGCAATAGCAGCATCAAAGGAATCAGAGCTGAATGGAATTTGCTGCAAGCATGGATCACTTCCAATAGGCATTGGATAACAACGATTGGGCTTGCCCTGCAGAGATGCTTCTGACAGCAGGCCCCCAATGCTTATGTTAGTTAAACTATCTGCCCATGCCGACGATGATAGTGTGGGGCCATTATATACTCTCAGATTATCCTGTGTAGAGCAAAACATATACAATTCAGAAAAGTACAATGTATATAAACTATGAAGGAAACATCAGTTTGAGTGAGTGACAGTCAGAATTACCACAGGTTCAGTTGCCATGTCAGAAGGCAGGGGCCCACCCACCATCACATTAGGCGCATCACTGATATTGATTGGCCTGTAATCTTGAGTGGTTACCTCAAATTGTTGCTTTTCACCATTCATTATCTCCACATTCTCACTGATTCCTTTCTTCATATTTTTTGATTGTGAACAAACCTCAAAGCGACTAGATGTGGGAGGAATTCGAAAGGTTTTAGGCTCTAGATTAGAGAACCACCCATACCTTGAAAGAGATGTCAAGTCAGACAATTAAGTTAACTGATTCTTAATGCCCACAAACAGGAAAGTAGTTAAGCTTAGACCTCAAGCGGAAAATGGTAGGGCTTTCAATAGCTGCATAGACATCCAATGCACTTGCTCCACTGTCCTTCAATGTCCATCTCCTGTAAGCAGCCAGATTTTCTATCTGAATGTTGAAGGGGAAAAGCATGAGCTCCCCCACCGCTATGCTTGAACCGCCCCACTTTTTATTGAGGTGCTTCAGCACTGAGGAAATCTTCTTTTGAGCTTGAAGAGTGAGCTCCAAGTGGGGATTATGTCCATCCTATAAAAAGACACAATTATTCTCTATATAAACTTCAATAACAAATCCATCTTGCAGAGAGTTTCTAATGCTTTTAGGTTATTGACTTTACCTTCTCTAAACCCATGCGAGTGCCTTCATCTATTGGGAAGAGTTGGAGTTTGATCTTTGCAAGAGTTTGTAGTGTTTGTCCAGGCTGAACTTCAAATGTAGGTTCACACAGTGTTGTTTCTGGAGGACCTATTTCTTTGACTGGAAGTTGATGACATAATGCTTTAGTGGAAGAAGATAAATGGTGCTCATCCTTTTCAATCAAACAAGTACCCTTTTTCCCTAGAAATTCGAGCCACACAGAGTTAGGCAAAGCATACAAATATAGCTATAGATGAATTTTCTCTTCTTTTCTTCCTTTTTCTGGAAATTAAGCAGGGAAGGGACAGATAATCCATAAACTATGTACACATGACGCCATGCAACACTGATGGTCTACATGACTACATGGTATTAGATCTAAAAGAACCTCCTTATATAACATTTCAAATCAAGCCAGTCCAATAGTCTGAGTAGATAGAAAAAAAATTACATTTCCAATATAAAATTCTCAATGAGAAACAATAATTTGATGAAACATCTCACCCATTGCCTTGTGCCGCTGCCCACCAATTTTCTTTGTAGTTGTAATGAGTCTGATGCCACCTTTATTTGCATTGCTCACTGTAGAAGGCTCAATTGTTGTCCCCTTCCGCTTCCTTCCGGTTTTCATCGCACTACTCAGTTTTGCTGCAAATAAGGTCAGTAGTCACTCTCTTCTTTTTCAAAGAATCCAGTTTTTTCAGGCCCATGATTGATGGATATATTTTTTTTTATCAATAATCATGAGGATATATTAATCAAAAGAAAACTACAAAAACAAGAGTAAAGTAAAGGAGTTTACAATAGCGTAAACTCAAGACAAAAGCATAAAAACTAAGGGAAACAGAATCCTAGACTGTATCAATCTCAACCTAACATTGCTCCCAAATCCACCCCATCACTCCGAATGGAAACCCATTCTAAGACCAGTAAACGGATCAGAGATTGAATGCGAGAAAAAGAAGAGGTAGAATCCTTGAACACTCTCCTATTTATTTCTTTCCATATCGACCATGAAATGGCCTCAGGCAGAACCGACCAAATTTCCTTTTGCACACTATCCATACTTACCAAGGACCAACAGGATAAGAAGTTGTGAAATGAATAAGAGAAGACCCAATCCATACCTAATCAGGATAGAAAATACCCTCAGTTGACACCCACAATAGGGTAGTGCAATAGCAAGTAATCCACCGTCTTTTCTGCTTAAAGGCACAAGAAACAACGATTAGCCATCCTCTACTCTCTATTCTTTAAGTGTTCAAAAGTAAGAATCTTATTTAAAGATACATTCCATAGGAAGAAAGATATTTTGGATGGGATACTTGGATTCAACACAATTCTATGAGGAAAGAAAGCGTAAGGCGCTAACTCAAATGATAATAGTAACGACTAGTGATTTACTGAGAATCGACCATTATTGCCTTTAGATCAAATCCTACAGCCTCTGCCTAAGGACGCTTAGGAAAAGACCTCAGGCGCAACAAAGGGCAAACCAAATCCTCAATTTACCAATTGTTCAAACTCTACCTCGGACACCACACCACCCTCTCTTCCCGAGACTCAAAATAGTACCCAACTAGAGCATCCTTGTCTATGGTTAGGAGAAAAATGTTGCCCAAGGCATCCTTTAATTTCTCGGCCTTGCACCATACATCTTTCCAAAACCGTACCTTTGACCCTCTTCCCACCTTGAAACTAAACTTGGGCACAACTAAATTAGCGACATTCATGATACCCTTCCACAAACCTACCCCATAAGAATTCTTGATCTCCCGTAGGATCCAACAAGAGTCAACCCCATATTTTACCACTATGACACATTGCCATAAACTCTCTGTAGGGGGATCCGGATAAAAAAATTATGCGGAAACTAGATCCCCTAGATCTTAACACCATAGAAAGCATCAAAATTATCTAAGAGTTTTAGTCATATCACCTCGGTGAATGCTTTTCACCGGTGAAGCTTAATCTACTCGAACCGTCAGAACTCTTTGTAGAGATTTCTCCCAAAAAATACTAGAAGCTCGATCCTTGTTCTTCGCTATTCCCACGAAGCTTTAGAATCTCCTTTGGAATTATAAAAGCAAGAGGAAGAAAATGGAGTAATGGTGTAGACCTTCTATCACCAAAAGTACTAAGGTTCAAAACCCTAGATTTGCAAAACCCAATTAGGACTACCGATATAGCTCACAAAAATCCCTAGGGGTCTCCCTAGGCTCTCACGGTTTGGAGAGAGGAGAGGAGAAAAAATTTTGGAGAAAAGTGCTTAATGGTCTAGGGTGTTGAGGTATTTATAGACTAGGATCCTATCCTAATCCTACTCCAACTTGATCTTATCTCTTAAGGAATTATTTAATAATAATAACTCTTATTATTTAATAAATAATTTCCTAGTTTATCTATAACTACTCTAGTTATAGAAGACCTTCTAATAAAAGGATTCCTTAATTAAAGGGATAAGTCAACATCTTACACAATGAGGAAACCTAGTCAAAATAGGAGACCATCTCCAAGAAGGGGGGGGGGGTGAGCTTCTATGGGGCATGAGTTTTGAGGAGTTAAAACTCTTTTTTTAAATCCAATTACAATTCTATCTTAATCCTAATTGCAATCCAACCATTGGATTTAAATTCCATAATTAAAGGAATTATATTTCAACAATTATTCAATTAAAAAAATCCTAATCCAATTAGGATTCCTCAAGTGGGCACCCCACCCTAGGGTTTGGCCCATATTAAAGGTCCATATGAATGGGTTTATGGATTTGGGTCAAACTCATTTCCCCTTTAATTATGTTAATTAAATAATTGCTAAAATAATTCATATGTTTAAATTAACAATTAATTTAAACAATAGATTAACTTTTAATCTATTTAATTAAATGATTAACTTTTAATCACTTAAAATAATTGATTAACTTTTAATCAATTATTGAACTTGTATTTCTTATGTGAGCACCTCCATAGATTGCTCTGAGACATTCTTATCCTGGCTTACCCAATGTTATTCCATTGACCCTAAACGGAAATTACATCGGAATTACAAGTGACGTGAGATATCCATGTTGCAATTGAATTCCAGTGTATGAACATTAACCATTACAGATCCCGTCACATGAACTTTTAAATTTGATTTATCCTTCCAAATACATTATCCCTACTGGGCCTTCGAGATTGATATACTATCTAACCCAGCCCATTGCAAATCATCCGGGTTTCCAAGACTTATGATTAAGCCATGAGTCATGAAAAACATATTGAGAAAATCCTTTTATAAGTATAATACTTTTTAATAAAAGTATATTTCAAAACTTATTTTGTTTTCAAAATCAACTGCGCAGGATTTGAACTTAATCAACTGTCTTACCCGGAACTTGGATAATCTCTCAAATTAATGAGCATGGATTTCTTGTTTGAAATTCATTATGACTCAAATAACTTTCTGACTATCCAACTGTCACTGTATTGTATTCCCTAAGTTAGAAAATACGTTGGTGGAATCAAAACAATCAGATCACCGCTCAATCATAGATGAACTCATCAGATCTAAGGATCATCGAAACCGTTCAATGTGAATGAGAGACCAACTATCTAATAGTATGTTTATGTAAGAGGTCTCTCATTGAATGCAATCAGTCAGTGTACATTTAAGCACCCATATGCTGATGTGTAGTCTCCGCTAAAATAGTTCAAGATAGAACTACATCTCAACTATTGAGGATATCTTAGCATTCTGGCAGCTATATAAGTGAAGTGCCCAACTTCACCCATAGCTATGACTTTATAAAATATAAGGAACCGGAAAGTTATATCTGCCTGTGATAATCTAATCACATAACTTTCCTATAATATATCCTATGGACCTTTATCGATATCTCATATCGTATAGATCATCTTATGGTCATGATCAATTACCCATAATGAATACACAATAGATTAAGAAGAAGTCTTTATTAATCGAATTAATAAGAGTCTAACAATCTAAATGACTTTTTTAGGCATCATGTCTAACACTCTCTTCCTCTCCGAATCTCCAAACTCCTTTGTCTAACAAAGTCTTATTCACTTGAACTAAAAGCTTCAGGTTCAGACCCCCAATACTCTTTGGACAGAAAATCTTATCCCAACTAATAAATGGTACCTAAATTTATCACCTTGGCCATTCTAGAGGAACTCCCTCTCCAAGACTGCAACTTCTCTAAAGATGCACCAATTGACCACGGGATGGTAAGGTTGGACATAAAATAAGTTGGGAGACTACTAACTACTAAGAGTGTTTTTAATAAGGGTTAATTTGTCACCTTTAGATAAGAATGAAGATTTACATCCTGATAATCGATTAGCAAATTTTTCCATCATCGGGGCCAAATTGACTTTGATTTAAAACATGCCCCGATGGGCAAGCCAATGTACACCGATGGAACAGAACCCACTCAACACCTTAGACATGAGGCTAACAACTCTACTTTCAAGTTCCAACACCTCCCCAACACTCACTATCTTGGCTTGGCCTAATTAACTTGCAACCCTGGAACTGCTTTGAAACAACAAAGTAAATATCTGAGAGAGATCAAACTCTAATATGAAGCTCTACAAAAAATTAAGGTATCAACCACAAATTGTAGATGAGAAATATGGAACTGGTCCTTTCTTATAGAGAAGCCATCAAACAGAGGACCATCTGCTATGGACAACATCCGGCTTAAAGCCTCCGAATTGGAATATTAACAATCAGAAATTTTGCTGCATTAGCACCTTACATAGAGTAAATTAATGCTATCATCCTGATTCTTGACAAAGAGTATCAATCTCAAAATGCCTAGTCCTTCCGTCCAACATAGAACAGCCTTGAAAAAACCCAACTTCTTGGATCACCAAATTGAGCCACTGAATTTTGGTGTCACAATTTATAGGGATTACCAAAATCAGGGTTTTCAGATTTCACCAGATGAATCTTGTGGACTAGCTAAAACCCTAGTTTTGGGGATGCGATATAGCATCTTAATTAAGAAACATAGCATCCGGAGATATCATCATCAAACATGAAATCACACAAAGAGTTTGAGTCAAGAGACCGGCATGAACAAAGGAACCGAATTTTAGAAGGGTGAATTTCGCAAACTAAATTAAAATAGCTAAAACCACCCACGTCATATATTTGATCTGGGGATTAAATCTACAACCAAGTTCTTGAAATCTCGATTAAACCATGATATAATTTGAATCATTCGAATTGAAAAGTTAGAATTGGAATCGATAAATTTTGGTTGAAACCCAATATGATATAAATCTTACAAATTCTGGAAAAGGAAAAAAAGGACGCATACCTCCCAAGATCCAGAATCCAGAGATGAAGAAACGAAGAAAATCAAGATTCCAAAAGAGAGAGAATGAAGCCCGGGAAAATGTTTTCAGAATATGGATTTTTATGCTTACGCGGTTTCAAAATAAGCTTGCCGCCTCATTCAAAATAAAAATGGAGTTTTACTAACGTGCGCTGGTAGTAGTTAGTGGTAAAGCGCATTGTCTCTTTTGAGGTTTGTTTCGCATTGATTCTTGAGGTTGTTTGGCTCCAAGATCTATGAGCACTCACTTTGAGTTCTCCTTTGACCGAAAAGGAGTCCTTGTTAGGGTGTAACTTGGTTCGGGCTTCAAAGCCTTTGTAAATTTGTCGGGTTTCTGGCCGGGCCTATTCAAAAATCCTCAAACTCGGCCCATTTGCCACCCCTAAACCCGACCTTGGGTTGGATTCGGTTTGGCTTTTCATAATTTGGGTTAGGCTTAGATTGGAAAATACCAACCCGCGGGTAATAATTTAAGAATATCTAGAATTAAATAATATTATTTATTTATTTAAATATTAAGTAAGATATTTTAACAAAATTCTCTCTCTCCTCGATTTTGGCATCTCCTCTATATTTAGAGGATATGGGGCCCACTTTAAAGTTATTTGCTCTAATGAGAGGAATCTCTAAATCACTATTCCTACTCTAAAACTCAAGGGGTGGATCCACGTGTCTCTTTTGAAACCCCTTAACCGTGGTTAAGATTCACCCACCCATCCTTGATTTTTTTTAAATATTAATTCGTTTTTTAAAATTAAAAAACTGTTTTTAGAGTTTTTTAATATTAAAAATAATTTTTAATTTTAAAAAATAATTAATATTTAAAACAAACCAAGAATGGGTGGATGAATCTTAACCACGGTTAAGGGGTGTCAAAAGGTAAAAGGCCAGAGTCAGCATTTTAACAAAGATTGAAAGACAAAAAGATGACACAAATAGTATTAGAAGAACATGAATAGTGTTATAGAGGTCATCTCTATTTTCACCCCCAGCCTCTAAATACGGAGGCTCACTGTAGCAATATAGAGGCCGGCCTCTAAATATAAAGCTAGGTTGGAGTCGGAAGTTTTCAACCAAAACTCTATATTTAGAGTTATATACACGGTTTTGGAGATGCTTATAAAGACGAAAACAAGAAGCCAAAGAATGATAATACAACCCATCCCAACAGGCTTAGGAAATTATAAATCAATATAAACCTCCTAAATTCAAGCATGTCATCACCCCCAAAAAAAGGGAAATTACAAAAGAACAAAAGATTAACTATGAACAGAACGTATATATCATCTTAACGTGAAAATAGGTATTTCCACTAATCCCACCAACTGATTAGGTTACCTCTTTAGCGAAACAAAGTAACAGCAAGGAAGAAAACAACCATGTTAATCACAGCTCAAACTCTTATTTCCTTCAAACCCATTAAATCTCCTATTATCAACGGACCATGCATTTCCTTGATCCACCCAACAACGTACCACCAGCCCACCCTTACACGATGAGCGAGAGAGGATGAGCAAGCGTGAGAAACTGAAATCGAGAGGGAAATTGAAATGGAGGTAAATAGTGGAAGCATCATGCTTTGCACAGGCTTGGAGTGAATTACATAAATGCCTCCCTATTGGATTAATTTAATGAAATTAACAAACAAAGATTATAGTCTATATGGTTTTGAAAAAAATAAAATTCATCTATGCAATCCCCCTCCTTCTCCAATTATAATAGTAAAGATAAAGATATACTATTATATTAAAAAAAATTATTTAACATAAAGAGAGTAATGTGACGTCTAAGGAAAAATTATATATTTTTTCTAAATTATATTCTAATAATGAAAAAATTATACGTACAAGGCGTGTGTACTTTTACTAGTATTAATTAAATGTACAATATAATATTAGTATTTTTTATAGAATATATTTGAGTAATTAAATTTAAATTTTTTTATGTAAATTGAAATTTAATATTAGAAAAGAGTTACTAATAACTAATTATTTATGGATCCCACTTATATATGTATAAAAAAATTAATTTTAAATATATTTTTATTAGTCATTACTCTCTTTATATATTAATTAAATGTACAATATAATATTAGTATATTTTAGTAATTAAATTTTAATATTATAAAAGAGTTACTAATAGCTGATCTATTAACTAAATATAAGGCAGACTTTTTTCTCCCCTCTTCCTTTCGCCACGTAGGATTATAATGTTCCCTTCTTATGACACATGTCACACTAATCACCTTTATTCTTCTCATTCTCAAACGACACACCTCTCCCCGGCCGTCTCTTTCCCATATCCTCAAACGACACAACTCTTGTGAAGAATTATCTCAAACGTATAGATTAGTATTAACCTCTTAATTCAAAAAAACATTTGAGATATTTTAAGAGATTATAATAAGAGAAATAGAGACATGTCCATATCTCTATCCTTATCTCTATCCCTATCACGTTTTTCTCTCTCAAAACCGTCAAACCACACCACTCTTTGCTAGAGTATCCAATAACCTCATCCCTCTTCCCTATTAAAGGGCCGGAAGTGAGAGAACTCACCTCTCTCTCTCTGACAGAAGTTACAACAACGGCAACTCTCTTCCCAACTCTCTGTTACGTCTCTCTCGGTAGTTTTGCAAAGTCACTCTTCGTTTTCAATGCATTACAGGTTAGTTCTTTTCATCATTCTCTCATCATGCCTAAAATTTTATCTATATCACCTCTCTCACAAAGTACTCCAACCAAGTAGTTGTTTATTTGATCATATAATTTGTTATTACTCAATAATATGAGTTCTTTGTAATTTTTATTTGGTTTGCAATTCTTAATCCTTTTAAAAGTGTTGTAACAAGTTATTTTTAAAAAAACTTTTCTAATTTTTTAAATGTTATTTACAATTCAATAAATTAAATTATTATCCTGTGCATCGCACGGGGTCTTTGCTAGTTATGTATGAATCACACTTATACATGTATAAAAAAATAAGAGCGCTTTTTAATAAAGTCCTTATTTATGATATTGTGAAAGGAGAGTCCATTTAGGACTCTTACCATATTTGAAAAGAAGCCTAATACAAAGAGGAGAGGAAGAGTTCAATAAGAAAAGGAGAATTTATTAGTATGAAAATGCAAAGTCTTGTTAAGAGTTTTTATAGATATGGACTCTCCAACAAGCCCACTATTAATAGTCCTTATCCGTAAAAATAGCAAAATAGAGATTTAATAGGTAATAGTAGGTCTCATGGGTCTCACATAATACTATATATTATACTTTTTCTATAAAAGGTGAAGGGTAATTTTGTCCACATAAAGTTTAGTAGACTCTCTGTATTTTTATTAATAGAACTAACGGGCGGCACATGTGATGCACGTGAAAGAGAGGGGAAGGGGAGAGAGACTAAGAAGAGGGACTCTTGGTTAGGGAATTTTAAAATTTTAACTTAAAAAAATGGAGTAGTGGGTTAGAATTACCTCATGACACATGTCCCTACTTTTTCTCTTGAAAAGTAGTTACAACATAAAGGGTGTGCCTTTTTGTTGAGAGACCAAGGGGAGGGAACATGAGAGAAGATAATGATAAGGATTTAAGGGAATCATGAAGATATTGAAGGATTATTGTTAGTTGTAGTTGATATCAATACCCCTACTTCTTATGTAAAATAAGATAGCATAATATCTTAATTTTTTTTAGCAAAATAGGAAAACTATATATAAAAAAAAAAATTCACCCTTATACCATAAAATTGGGACTCATAAGGAATATTAGAAAAAAATCAACCAACTTTTTAACCCCGCTTGAAGAGATGATATCGAAAGATGTAGTAAAATGTAAATAAAAATATATATATATATGTAAGTAGAATCAAGTTAAAAATTTAAAAATATAAGTTTTTGTTTAAAAATGGATACCAAGGCACCCGTCTTTGCTCATTCAATTTAGTCTCTCGAGTGAAACTCTATTTAGTTATTCCTCTTGCAGTCTTTACTCTTTGGTTCTAAAAAATCTTCTAAGGCACCCCCTCAAATCTCTTAATTTTTGCTCCGTTTTCATCTCCAAAAAGTTCCAAGCTAGCCTTCAAAGTCCAATTAGTAAGCTTTATCTCTCATTTCCTTCGAAGTCTACCATGTCTCTTGACTACGTTTAGGTATGATTGTAGATTTGCGTGTTAATGATGATGCTAAAATGAATAGTGATGATGATACTTAGATGTGTTTTGAATGTTTTAGGTGCGAATGTCACTAATGATATTACAAGTGTGAATGTGTCTTGAACTCTTGATTGCCTTGTGTTCTAACTTGTATTATTGGGAATGTGTCAATGATCGATATAAAATTCGTTTTTGTTGATTTTTAATTTAATTACTAATATGTTCTTTTTTACTTTAAGTGTGGAAGTATTATTTTTTTAAAACACTGCAACTTGACCAATCCAACCCAAGTTGTGACAAGTTTGAGGTTTAAAAACTTTGGTTGGGTTAGGAAAGATTGGGTTGGGGTTGGGTTTTATACGTAGGGTTTGTCCCAACTCGCCCAAGTTGCACCCCTAATTATTGTTAACATATTATCTTTACTATTATAATGCGAGAGGCAGCCGTAGATGATTTTTCCAAAATTCCCATACTACCCTTATATAAAAACAAAACTTTGATTTAATGTTTGCTTTAATTCCCAAACTATCCCTTACCTTTGATTTAATTTCAAAACTACCCTTGCTCATCTATCTATTTTGAATCACAGCCAATCGCGATTGAACTCAGGGAGCGTTCAATCACACCCGCGGGTTAACACGTATCACGACCAAAAATACCCCCTAGGAGTTAGGATACTCTGGTGATGTGAACTCATTACCAAACCATCCCATATTACCTGTAAATCCTGTACAACGTATAAGACATGTGATAGCGGAAACGTAATACCAATCTATATATGATAGCGGAAGTGTACTACAAAATTTCTATTTATACTATATGTCTCAGTTTATACATGACCCAAAATAAAGAGTGAACATACTCGCTCAACAAAATTTATGTACAAGTCTCTCCCTCTCGTCACTCATGATGGAGCCACCTAACAAAAGCCCTCTGCTCCTCCTGAGCCCTCTGCTGCTGAAGACTACCCTAAGTCTCCTCCTCCTCAACATACCCTTCCTCGACCCACGGTTCTAGAGGACGCTCGCCACAAATGTCGAAGGGACCTGCCGACATAATATGTACGGCTGAGCATGGAATACTCTGCGTATACAAACCACTAGATAGTAATATCATAAACAAAAATACAACATACATATCACAGTTTAATCATTTCACATGCATTCCTAAAATCAGAACGAGGAAAACAAAATCATATCATGTGCATATATCTCTGAAAATACTATCGGAAAACATCTTTTTATCATCTTTTGTCTTATACATCTTATACTCTTCTTCTTCTTATGCTTGTATTGCATCTTATATACATGTACTTCTTCTTTTGGATGCCCATAATATAGAAAAACTTGATCATGCATATGCATATGTATCCATGTAGCAATTATGATATAACATAGTAGACATTTAAAGGAAACACTTTGCATATGATCATATGGCTAATGCTTAACATAATTCACCTATCACAATAATCCATATACAATAACATTACATCATCCAATCACATTGAAAATTAGGTTTTTCTACTTGTTTTTTCCAAAACTTGTGGCTTTTAACAAGCTTTTCATCTTTGGATACTAACATATAAAACATCTCAATAAATACCATCTTTTATTTGTTGGTTGAAAGCATAGCATCATCACATTTACCTCACATCATCATTCATAGGATTTTATCTTGATATAGAAAGGGATCCATGAAATCAATGGCTAGGAAAGTTGATTTACACAAGTATAAGGCTATCTATGTCTATATTTGTCAAGAAAATCATATGTATTAATAATGGTTTAACCTAGTAGAGTATATCTACCTTTTGGGATGAAATCCTTTTGATCCTATACTTGAAGAAGCTTGAGGAAGGTTGTAGAAGTGAAACCCAAGCTTGTGGATGAAGATCCAAGCTCCAATGGCGTGTAAGAATGAGATCCAAACTTGAGGAAGCTTGGGAAGTGATGATTCGAGCTCCTCTTTGATCTACTACAAAGCCCATTTTTGGAAACCTAAGTTTTCTCCTTTTTCTTTCAAAATATTCTTCTCTGGGTGTTAAAAACTTTGGTTCCCCGAAAATGGGGTATTTATAAGTGTTTGGGTTGAGAAAAACCCTTAAAAAATATTTCTGGGCAATCTCGCTCGAGCGGGTTGCTCCCGGGACTCAAAAATTCAGTTTTGGTCTATCTCGCTCGAGCGAGTTTGTCTGCAAAAATGTCCTTCGGTATTTTGGGCATAACTTTTGACTCGATGGTTGGATTTTGACGATTTAACTTGCGTTGGATTCTTCTTTTGAAGGGGAACAACTTTCATGTTTTATAAATCTTCAAATTTTGAGTTTTAATCTTCCAAAAATGGCTCTAAAGCCGACTGATCTACAAATGGGTTTCGACAGTCCAGATTTTCAACAGTCCCGACTTTGGAAATCGGACTTTTGACTCAACCCCAGCTCAAAATTAGGGAAAGTGATCAACATGAACCTTGAAGAGGATTCCAATAATTTTCCAAAAATTTAAGAATCACTCGATTTTGATCATCGGTGATCACACTAGAGCTTCTTGAAGTTGAGGGAAATGTCAAAACATGCCTCTTCAACACCTAGAACACTTTGAGTGCTTTCACACTCTTTTCCCTCGGTTCCAAAATCCTACTCATACCTCATAACTCGTTCTCCATAGGTTTTTAACCCACCTCGATGATTGTTAAATTCACACCGACATGCATGAGATGCCCTGACCTCTTTATGCCTTGCGCACTAGCACTATTCACCGCACTATTCACTTATAACTCATTAAACACTTAGGGTGTTTTATACCCCTTTCTTTTACCCACTTAGAGTATATTTATACTCTCTCTTTGAGACTCAAAACATGTACCTAAACCCTCACTTGACTCACCATAATAACCAAAACATCAAGGAAGGTCTTAGGCCTTTACACACATCATGTAAGGGCACTATTCACATGAACAGTGAACTCAAATTCTGGAGTTCTACAACATGTGACCCTTTTAATTCCTATTAACTGTGGTTAACTCCTTCCCCTCGCTCTTACGTGCATCGTACGTGCCACTAGCGAGTTCAATCGCACCCGCGAGTTAACACGTGTCCCTTTTAACTCCTATTAACTGTGGTTAACTCTTTCCCCTTGCTCTCACGTGCATCACACGTGCCACCCGCTAGTTATAAAATAACAAAAATGACTTGCCTTCATACATTTCTGTTGGATCATAAGATCCGGTGGTTATAATTCTTCGCTTATTGTGGTTATAATTCTTCGATCCATCAATCAAACGCTTATTGTGGTTGATAGATAGAATATCCCCAATCTAATGATAGGAAAATATTACGTGTAGTACACACCAAGACTTTGTCCAAGTGGTAGTGTATCCCCTGCTTTGGGGGGGATGTATATATAGGGTTCCATTCCCAAGAGGGTGGGAGTTTGTATATACTCTCCACCCGCCCAATAACTAAACAAATACTAACACCTAACCGGCGTTGCGGCCTAAACGCATATCTCAAACCAAAAAAACAAAATAGTACACACTCATGCACATCACTATACTCGTGCATGATTTTCAAATGTATTATTATATCTATGTCTATTTCTTGATGCATTCATCAATGCTGCATGTGAACATGTTAATATTGTGAAATATGAAGCGTCGGACGCCCCCCACCTCTTGCGTGAGTGGTAGGGGTGTGGCCTTCCATGGGGAAGGTCTGGGATCTAATTCCCTTGGGGTAAGGGTTACAAGAGCCTCAATGCCCTCAGCTAACTATTGACCGTACTGACTCTACTGATGTATGCCGATACCAAAAAAAGAAAGAAATATGAAGCGTCGGACCACTTCTTGACTGTAATTTGGTAAGTGTGGACCGTTGGGAGTCTTAGACTTGGTCAAACAGTCTTAACTATTACTTTCACTTAATAAATAGGAACTGATTCAGCCGTTTTGCTTGAACCAAGGGAGCCATAGAACCGTTCCTCCCCTACATGCTTTTGAGTATCAACATGGTCGCAGGGGTGGATCCAGGGACTTAGGATGGTCTCTGGCTAGGGCAAGAGATGATCTCTATTTGACTGTCATGCTAGCATGTCATGTGTTTCATAACTGCCTAATTTGAAAGTAACTGATGCAAGGAAATAGGAGAAACGGTTAAAGTATTATAAATTTTAGTTATTTCTAACACATGACATGCTAGCATTGCAGTTATAGAGATCGTCTCTTGTTATGGCCAAAGACGATCCTAAGTCAGATCCAAGGGGTAAGGGGGCACACACACACTTGGAAAAAAATTATTATATTATTTATTTTTTTAACAAGGCATAGCTTGGGACAAAGGTGCAACTACCCCCTAAAGACGAAGAAACAATATCCATAGGATATGTATGAAGCGTACGGAAGAGATGACCTATAAATTTGGTCCTAAAAAAAAAGGGGGAATATGCTCTTGACCCTCCCCCCACTCCCTAAACTCAAAATATTTCATTTCTCCATAATCGTTCTCTACAAATTACTAACATTTTAAATGGACCATTGCTTGCGCCCTAAGAGAATCCTGGCTCAGCCCATTATCCGCATCTTATTATTTGGCAAAAACTTTACCACCACTAACCTTCAATTCAAAAAAGCTGTCACTCTCGTTTGGGTCATCTGCCATGAACATAAAGCCTCACGAACCCTCTTCTTCCTTTTCCTTTATACCATACTTCATTTTTCTTCCTTTTTATACATCACCAGTCATTCTAATTTTGGGTTATCATCTAATTTTTTTATTAAGAAAATCAAAGATATAAAATAATTTTATCCCAAAATAGGCTTAATTTTTTTTGAATTTTGAATTTTTCTTCATTTTTTTTATCAATAAAATCAAGCACTATGGCATTTAGGCCTAGACAGGCTTTGAAAAATAAACCTTACTTTTATAGGCCTCTACAAATGTGAAGCTCACACGGATGTCCATGTCTTCTTTCTCTCCAAAGAGCATCAAGGCTGCTGCTATATATCTAGTGTCATAGACAGTAATTTTTTTTTCTTGCCTTCTATCTACAATTTCTTCAAATATGATTTTTAAAAAATCATTAAAAATAAAGGTTTCAATAATGCAGAGCCAGTGCAAACTGAACCTGAGCAATTTATCGCGCTGTTGTAGTAGTTTTTTTTTTTGACTTAGTAATATAGTTGGCCTCAGCCCAGTAAGTTAGAGAGTTAGGTTAGAACTAAAGGTGCATCTCAACGCCACACCCCTCGACACAAACTCAAGTCCTCTCACAAATGAGAGTTACGACCTACTACTCAACCAAAGCCGGGAGGCGTAAGACTGACCTTCACTGTATAATTGTTGATAAACAAATGCAATTGCTCCCTTGCAGCAAGAGACTGTATTAGCAATCTAGGCCC
The DNA here is from genome assembly GCA_015143295.1 of Tetracentron sinense. Taxonomy (NCBI): domain Eukaryota; kingdom Viridiplantae; phylum Streptophyta; class Magnoliopsida; order Trochodendrales; family Trochodendraceae; genus Tetracentron; species Tetracentron sinense. Next base: position 25,589,039 of record CM026556.1, read on the forward strand.
CAGAGAAACCTTGCATAAATTTGCATCCAGATATTTCCCAGGAGAAGACCGAATGAAGGTCCCCTAAACCCTGCTAAAGTCAGCGACAAAAAAAAAAAAGAATTCACACATGAAATATGATGAAACAATGGACAATGCAGTCACATCTGCAGGTAGCAGAAAAGCATATATTTTCCAGCATTACAGGTGAAAAACATGGAGAAGCCCGAAGCCACAAAAATGAAATACCCAATGACAGAAAAAGAGAACGGATCGAGCTAATAGATAGAAATCAATCCAATGGTCACATGGATTCATGAAGCCACTTTTCTTCTCCGAGAAATCAGCTGAACTGGCCATCGCGCTATATAACTGGGATAAATGAAAGGGCTTTGTTAGTGGTCGTTCACTTGACGTGTCATTGCTGCTCTTGGCTAGGAGGATGGGGTGTGTCCAGTAGTGCTCCCCAGAGGTCAGGTAAAAGCCCAAACTAGGTTATCACATTATCGCACACAAACAGCTCCCTTTGTTTTCACTTTCGAATTCATTGTCTGACGCATCCGTGTCACTGCCAGCAGACCAAGGTTTCATGTCAGTAACACACAAACAAGCCATTAGAGAATCACATTCATCAGAGAATATTGAGAAGCTGCATTCTATGAGAACAAAATGAAGAGGCAATTGTATTGAAGAGCAAACTCATACTAAACTGCCTATTAGCCCACGTTTGAATAAACGTTGAGAAAGGGAAGTTTGGGAAAGCACCTTTGACCAGCTACTTTCAACAGTGTTAGGCACACCAACACCGTCCTGGTTAACACAACAGGTTTTCCCATTCACAATGTAAGTAACCTGTTTTAGTGTCTAATTGTAAACAAAATGACCACAATAAATATGAAATGCACCATAAACATTGTGGGCTATTTCACTGATGGAATTATAAGCCAGGATATCTGTATAGTTATTAAAAGATGATCATAAAAAAATTCAACAGGAAGATGGCAGTAAAGGAAATATTCAAATTATTGCACGCATCTAATTGTTCTGTTTGCTCTACTGAGAGAGGTTGGAGACAAATCAAGACTGAGCAGAGGATATGAATCCCCATTTCACAAGGCCTCACAACTCTTTTACAAACATGAATCTGCAATATCACTCAACTATGAGCAATAGTTTCCTCCTCACAGGGGTGCCACGAGGAGCAGGATCTTGTTTCCCCTTTTCTTGCCAAGTGGCCTTTTGAACTGTGGCTAATATTTTAAACTATGATATTTTTTAAAAATCAAGGTTAAAAATATGAACCCTGAGGGTTAGTGAATCTTAATCACAGTTAAAGGGAGTTAAAAAGGGGACACGTGATGAGAAAAGGGGGGATGAGATGTACTCCTTGCGGAACCCCGTGAGGAGGGATTATTTTCCCTCAACTATACTGGTACATAGTGGAAAGAAACATTCATCAGCAGACAGATATCATCACCCATTCAACACATCAGCTATATAGATGGGATTGGCAACTCCACATTCATAGCATTGAGTGAATCACCTATAAAGTTGATAGAATAAACACAATCAGAGACAAAACAAGGAATGCAGATCAACTTCATTAGAGGCCAGGATTTTAAGAGGATGCCTCAGTGTCGTTAAACAAAGTCAATCCCTAAAGGAAACTGGTTTCCAACCAGCACCATCGATATTTAAATTGACAGAATCACTTGAAGAGTTTCACCTTGCTAGAGTCTCAAAAATATAAACCACTAGAAACAATGGCCCAACCTGTCCCTGAATAAGTCTATCAATTTTTGATGCCATGAAATTCTGACCATGCTGAATACCACAGATCATCTTATCTTTCCCTTTCCATTTATCATGGTTTAAAATATCATCCAATGTACGGAAAAATTAGAGTGTTTCAGTAGTGTTTCGACCAGTCAAATCTGTTCTGATACGGAGGCTAAACCAAATTCATTGGATTTAGTATGATACAACAGATATGCTAAGAAATGTATCGCTCCGTAAAATGCTAAGTTTAAATTCCCAAAAATTACTGTCTCTTTCTCCTTATCGAGAACCCTCAAAACTCATCCACAAGTTGGAAAAATGGCATTTCTGTTTGGTGTTTTGATTAAAATATATAAATAAAATAAAACACTTAGATCTCTGTGGCGATGCAGAGAATACTATTTCAAATGACGAGGTGTATTTGGAAAGAATCCAAAAGTATGTTTCTTTTCTCAAGGAGATATCAATATATAGATTACAATCACAACCAATAAGGAAACTAAATCAGATCCTAAATTAGCTCCTACAATCAATCCCTACACAATTGACTCCTACGATTAAGCTATACAATTAATATATACTAACTACAGGTATGTTTTATATTCATTTTAATTTGTATCCAAAAGTATGTTTCTTATTTGGAACGGTTCCGTTTTCAGAACCCATTTGGATGCAATCAACCAGATTCTGTTCCAGTGAACAAAAACGACAAAATCTCGTTTGGATGAAGAAAAAAACTACAAATGTATTAAATCAGTTTTTAGTATCAAACTATCCAATACACAATTTTATATCGAAAATTATAACTTTTCGCTATTGTTTCCTGTATAAATGTACCACCAATGGATATACTTCGTGAATTGTGTAATGTAGTATGTTTGCAATAAGGTAATAGTATCTGGACAGATTGCTGGCTTGGCGAAGACAAAAAGGGCAGTACTCAGCAGTCAGCACAAACGGTATGCAGAAGATAACACGGTCTCAGTGAGTTATGTTTGCATACAGATAACTTGCTTGCAAAAAGAAAACAAAGGACAGTACTCAAAGAGCACAAACATGTATAAGTGGGTGAGCTTATATGAAGTGAAAGCAAGTCAAGAAGAATAGCATAACAAAAACATTCCCCAAGCCAAGGAAAGAGAACACAAGAATCGAGGCAATGGAGCTCTCATTGGAAGGCCACTTTGTTTTCTCAGAAAATCCAATTAAATCTAGAGTGATCGATGCATCCAGACCTTGTAAAATTTCCAATGTATTATCTATCAAATAAAATTTTCAACACATCCAAGTGAACTAGCTCCAATGGTGCAGTTAAAGAGTTCTGATGAATCCAATGGTGAAGTTAAGAATTCTGATAAATATTTGGAGGCAGACATTGGCGTGGTTACCGTTTTGGCATTAGATATATCATATAGAAAATCTTTGATAAAAATTTCCAAGATTTGCACACCTTCAACTCACCTCCACTTTTCAGAGAAAGCATGACTTCAAAAAACAATTAGATCAATTGTTGTTGATCAGTTTATACCTACTCAAAACAGATCTTATCATTTATTATCGGTTTATACTTACCCAAATATCATTTTGTACCTACTTAGAAAAATAGATCAGTTTTTTATCTTTTCAACGATGGTGGCAAAAAAACAATTGTGGTTGTTCTATGATCCCATCATCTTCTTCGTTCAATGCCTTCACCAGGCCTAAACAAACCCTCCTCTCATGCAGCCGTTTTGGAAGAACACCCCCACCCCCCAAAAAAAGACAATCCCAGATCTGTTTAACAATGGATGAAGACCACACAAAAAAAATTACACTCTATGATCCCAGATGAAACTCAATGACAAACATAGATATGTTTCATCTTCTTCAACTATGGATGAAGAACAAGAAATTAAAAACTATATCCCAGATGAAACCCCCCTCTCATGCAGCCGTTTTGGAAGAGCACCCAAAAAATATCCCAGATCTGGGTCGTTTTCGAAGCTCTGATGTGGGCTTCTTCCCCTGTCATTCACAGAATTAATTTGGGTTTGTTCACATAAGCTTCATCTCATCCAGCGGTTTTGGAAAACCCCCAAATAAAAGGATTCCGTTCTGATTTGGCAGATCAGAACGAGAGAGAATGAGAGTACGCAGCCTGTTATTCCTATGGCGGATCATCTTCGATCACACAGCCTGTATTCCTATTCTGAGAGAGAGCCACTAAAAAACCACTAAATTAATACGTATCAGAGAGAGAGAGAGAGAGGAGTACGGAGTACCTCAATGAAGCGTCATTGCTGGCGTTTCAAACAGCGGTGTCATCATTCTCTTTGGATCTCTCCCCTCTTCGGCAAAAGTGGAAGTGATAACTCTCAAACATTTGTTCCCCTCTTTTGCAATCTCTTATTTGTATCGGATTTCATTGAGAACCCGTGAAAACATTCCGCCTCGACGTTTCGCTCCGCAATGTAGAGCCAAAATATTTTGTTTCGATAAAATCATGCTGATTCCGTTCAGTTTTGGGTTTTAATCCAAGAAACACCCCATATCAAACGCAAACTTGGTAACGGATGGAGAAATTGTTCCATAGGAACGATGTCAAACACCCCCAACTTCACAACAAAGCTAGGAGGCCCAAGCCCTCAAACTCTTTCTTAACCGAACACCAATCCAAAATTAGGTGTCAAGCCTCACCCCCCTATACACGGGGAGAAGATAGAGCCATATGATCAAAAACTCTTCGATTCCTCTCCTTCCAAATTGACCAAGCAACTGCTCCGGGAAGAAAACAAGAAAGAAGAGAGATGGGAGCCTCCAGTCTCACCGAGGGCTAAGAGGATAAGAACCCTTAAAGGAATTCGAGAAGACCCAAGCCATACCCAATCGCTCAAGGAAATGACTTCATACCCTGAAGCAACAAGGCTATGCAATACCAAGTGATCTACCGATTCTCCAACTCACAGTACAATAAGCAATGATTAGCCAACCTTCATCCTCTATTTTTTAAGTGATCACAAAAGATTAACTTGTTCAAATAAGCTTCCTAAAGAAAAAGAGCAACCTTTGAAGAAACCCCGGAGTTCTTGTTTTATTACAGCACATTTGTGTGTTTCCGTGCATATCCACTATACATTTCTAATTTTGACTTATCGATATACACATCGATACCAATACTTTAAACCATGCCCTTTATTCATGGATAAATAAAAGGAAGCTTATTTACAAACAAAATGGGAAAATATTGAAGTGGGTAAAATGAGGCTCCAACATCATGGTAAGCCTTTTTTACATTATTAAGCATTTTGGTTTGACCCCATAGAAAAGATAAGTAAAGGGGACACCAAATATATTTCATCTTGGACTTGGAGTTCCCTGTGAAAAAACAGATTCTTCACAACAAATAGGAAGTTGAAAATGTACAAGACAAGATAATATCGTTCCAACAATAGGAACTCCCTGGTAACTAGGAGTACCACCTTATTTTTTGCCTAAAGATGGATGGGGGTTTGTAAACCCCAACTCAAATAGGCAGGGATGTGTAGCATGTATATAAGAGGAAAAAATATTCTAACCCAAAGAGAAAAACAATTAAGACAACGCATGTCATTTGACATGATTTTCACATTTAATGTTATACATGCTTGCATTTTGTTTGTAATGAATTCTAGATATGTATTTATGCTTATGTATTCAATTCTTATAGTACCATCTTAGATTTTCAACATTTTCCTAATGTTTCCTAAGTTTTCTTAATTTTTACATGATTTCCTTAGACTTCCTTAAACTTCTATGAAACGTGTCAACTTTCTTAACAACCAAAGTATAGACCGACATCGAAATTTAATACCTTGATTTCAAAAAGTAAATGAGGAAATGTAAACAAAATTTAAAAATGAGGCAAATAACAAAAATTGCAATAAGTAAATAATACCAATATGTTATATCTATAACTGAGTCCCACTACCAAGGATTTGGAGGTTTGCAAGTTTGACATCTTTACCCATACTGTGACCAACACTTGTTCGCCAACCCAGGTAACAGAGATCACAAGAATATAAGAAACCAAATAGTATCACTGGAATACTTGTTCAAATGTGACTAGGTTTGTCTTGAGACTCACTGTATCCTCATCTAGTTTTGCATATATTATGCCTAATTATTGGTATTAGGGTGTATTACGTCGGTCACTTGTAGTATAGCCATTTGTTTTGTTCCAGTGTTTTTTTTAGAGTTTATATAAATAGATATGAAAAGAATGGAACTAAAGCTTCCTCTCGTTAATATTCTTGGTTTAGTGTTTCACAACTGACATGTAAGCACTTCAAAGTTCAATCAAACAATGAGATAGTTACAAACATTTTTTTTCTCTTTATTTTTTTCTAAGCAAACGCCATCTTTCTTATCTTGTTGAAGGTGCAGGGAATCACTATAACACGTCGAAATGCAAATTGGTTGAAATAAAGGATTTTGAAGGCCTTCATTTGGTCTGCCAAGATCTTAAAAGAACAATGCATGAAGTTTACTAAGAAGAGTTCTGAAAAAAAAAGTGAACAGCTCTAAGACGAATTGATGACATAAACAAGGCAGCTAACTGTCCTTGGTTTTTGGAAATTTCAACAAGAAGGTGATCCTGAGATCTATGCCAATTGCCAGGACTGACATCAGGAAAATCAAATCCTTGGCTTGGATACATGAGAAATGAGAGCTTCTGCACTCTCCAGCCCCTCCTAACAGTTTGTGTGGGAGGAAAAGCTGGTTTAAAGTCTGATGGTCAGAACATGGAATGAGACAAGGTCGTGGTTCATCTCTTGGCCCCCTCATAGTGTTTTGTAGGACAGATATAGATACCAAAATATACATTACACTGGAATGAAGAAATCTCCAGAAGTTGAAGCTATTATTGGTGGAAATAGATGGTGATGTTATGTTCCCCTCAAACCAATAGCGATTGGACAGAGGTTGAGTTCCTTAACTATCCTTGTTAGAATTCTTCCGACAAGGTGGCAGGACTCCAAAGGTGCCTTGATTCAAAGTTATTTGATCTAGCATGACCATTCCAATGGACTCTCTCTCATCACTTGGATGACTGTTAAGCATAAATTAGGAACTCAGGTGGTTAAGGAGGAAAGCCAAACACAAAACCCAGAAAAAGTCTATCTCAGCACTTGGATGACTGTTAAGCATAAATTAGTTTTGAGGTTCGACAGAAGAACTAACGTGGCCAGTGAAGAAAGCCGAACACAAAACCCGGAAATCTAAGGTCCTACAGGCTGCTTTCTGGGAAACTATTTACCACGGCCCACAACTTAGCTGAGAGACATCAAGGACGTTATCAACTTGAGGCTAAGCCCTCATAATCATATCATTAGGAGCACCATTTTGAAGTTCAGAAGAGGTGTATCAATGTGAAATTTGTGGATGATCCCTACTCTAGGGATTTCTTCATGTGTTGCTATTTGAACCCCCATCTATTGATGTTGACATGTCTCTTGGACTTCTTCACACATCCAAATTGGACCTCAAATTGTTATGGATCGATTCATGAAGATTGGCCTCTTTTGAAAGCATCATCAGAAATAATTTTGGTCCAGTAGTGTTGGGGTTTTGTTCTCTAGCAGTTGATGGTCCTACTCCTACATACTTGTGAAGAGTCATGCCATCCTCCAAGGCCTAAAATTGATGGTTCATCATAACAACCTTCAGATTATTATCCAATATAACTCTCAACACGTTGAAGCAATGAGAAGTGGATGTCATGAACCTTGGAAAGCCATTTATCTCATCAGCATAATTACAACCCCCTTGACTCACCATGTTTGGTGCAAGATTAACAGGATGGCTGACTATTTTTCCCCTTTATAATCAATCTGAGAGAATTTTGGATCCTGAGTACTTTCAGCACTACCTAATATATGTTAGCTTATGATGATGCTAAATTTGTAACCTGTAAGCACAAAGGTTGTAAATCCTTCTTATCCATAGTTGCTGGTATGGTCCCACCATACTACATCTTACCACGAAGAAGAATTAATTTATAATGTGGCACATTTTACTTGTTCGTCCAGATCATCTAACTGTCTAGCTACTCCTTCAATGAGACAGCCCCAAAAGTTACATGATCAGACATTGATACATGTCGAATTAATAGCTAAAGTAGCTACAAGAAACGGGTGAACGATCGAAAAAGAAAAAAAAGGTAAAATGCATTATAAAGTTAAAATTTGTCCACCAGGTGGTAGTTTAGACTGTGGCCCACTCAAGGAGTGGCATTACCTCACCACAGTCCAGACAGATGAGCATGGTATGCCACATGTACTGAATAAGTCCCTGAATATGACTGGGCCATCTGCCCGGAAGACAATACATGCAAGTGTCCTCTATAATAGTAAGTCGGGTACCTTCCTAATCAAGGTGTATAGTATAAAGAATAAAAGAACTTTGCTGTAATCATTTGCAATACAATGCATGACACTATTGAAGATGAATTAGAACAATCCAATCATAGAAGAACTATGACTTCACAATCACAGAAAGTAAAACACTATTAAGAACCAAAACCTGAGTAAACAGAAAAATGTAAAACACAAAAAAGAAAAGGATGCATAGCAGGTTAAGAATGATGACAATGATCACTTAAGCTTCTAAGAAGCAACAGTTGTGGTTGCCAACAGGCATTCATCAGTTTAGCATGACTCCAGAAAACTTGTAAATGTTATATCTAAAAAAAGTTTTAAACAATCCTGCTTGTTAATTAAGCTGCAGGATTTGAGCTGGCATATCAAAATCTATGGTCATACAATTACATGTTAGATAACCGAGACAGGATCATCTCAGGCACGTGCCTCTCAGGCAATCACACCACTGTGCCATGTGTCTCATTAACCCTAGTTGGGTTAGCATTTAATGCATATTCAAACAGGGTTTTAGGAAAAAACTGACAAGTCAGGACAGATGGCACAATGCTCTGAGTGTCTGACAGGATCCGATCAGTCAATAATCGCATACATTGTCATAGCAGGAAGAAAAAATAACAGGAAATTTGCACAAATACTAAGACTAAAGATGATTTTGATTGACAAAGAGATAACCAATATCATTTCTGGATTCCGAAAGCAAAAAAAAACAGACCAAATCATAAAATGACCTCCGAAAAAAAAAAAAAAAAAAAGATCAGCAAATACCTCTGAGGGATAGAGAGTGCTACACATATAGTCATGAGGTCGACTTAGGAAATTTTTCTGACAGACTTTATCCAGAATGTAAGATTCTCATGAAAAAGTTTAAGGCAAGTATGACTAAAAATAGAAACAAATTGATTGAGACTATGTAAATTGATGATGATAATCCCCTAGCAAAGAATTCACTGTTGTCGGCTTTCAGCTTGTGATTTCGAAGATAAACAAGTAGAAGAAAGCAGCTGAGATTATTACTACATCAATCAATGAGTTTTCCCAAAAGGGAAGTTAATGAAACCCACATGATTTCAGGAGAAGACCCAAAAGGGAGGTTAGGATACCCAAACGATTTCAGGAGTAAAAGCGCATGATATTTTGTGGCACCAAGTATGGTAAGGCTTTGATGCCTCCTCTAGCTAGGTGTAATTTCTTCCTCTATTAATAATTGGGTAGGGGTCTTTGCCAAAACCCCCCTCCTACTCTGGGAGGTGTTTAAAACAAAATTGATAAACTAAACAAATTTCCTAAAAAGATTCTTAGTTAAGATTCAAAGTTCCAATACCTCAGTTCGAATTCCCTGATCTCAGCAAGTTCTCTCCCGCATGCATCTGTCCACTGCACTTTTTTCCTTTCTATACAATCAGGCAAATCATTAGCCTTTTCATCTGAAGTCCCACGTAAATCACCATCCCCACCAACTACTGGAATATAATTTGATGGCTTCTTCAAGCTACTTTTGAGACAGACTTTTCTTACATTATTATCATCCCCATGATCAGTTGTGCAGTCCCCCTCCTTGTCAGAAATAGTAGGCTCCGGCGAGATGTCCTGCTGTTGCACGGGGCCCACTTTTGGCGGACAGGGGCGTTCAAGTCCTGCGGAAGCGCGACCAAAGCAGACAAAGGAGGCGCATCCGCAGGAAACCCGATTCTTCCCGGAAGCCAGCTGGAGGTCAGTGTCGAATTCTTGCTCCACTAACTGGTATTGATTCCAGGGCAAAACTCTCATGGGTCTCTCTTCGTTTTTCTGGCCCAAGAGAAGAAAAGTCAGGCCCTTGCTATACCCAGAAGCCGAAGCAGAGAAGAACCCTCCTCCTTCCACTGCCAATAACATCAGTTCTGCTCATCTGGACACCGACAAAGAATTACTGTATAGCTCTGTTTTACTCCTTCAAACAGGGGCCACCAGTCCTTAACCCATCTATAATACACAGCCGTCAGACTGTCATAAATATCAGCTAAAAAAAGAAAACAAAAAATTCGAAAATGATGTCAACTAACATAGTCATGTGATCTATATTCTCAGGAAGTGGTCCCAAATTGTTAAAATTTCTAGAAGATGCACCAATCAAACCATTAAAGCTGAGTTCCTTTTATGAATTAAGAGAAGGGTTAATCTTATACAGGTGCTATTTCCGACTTCCATCAAACAACAAGCAAATTTTATATATAAAAAAAAAAAATTATCTAACAACAGTAGATTAAAAACAATTTTTTATCATTAGAAAATGGTTCAAAATATATCCAAATTACAACAGAACCAAGGTGAAAAGAAAAAAAAGCAACAATAAACAAGAAGTATAGCACCTTAAGAAATTCTAAGTCCAGTCAATTTTTTTAAGTCATGGGAAGTGGAGCTTTAGGATCCACAATTTTTACATCCAATCACAAATTATCAAAGAATGGCCTACCGAATGAACAGTGACTTGTAGAAGCATTAAAAATGGTAAAAAAGGGATGGGAAAACAACAACAAAAAATGAAATTTTACTTCTGATAGGAAATTATCACAAGTAAATTTTAGTTCTAACATGAAAATACCAACATGCTTTTATTGCAAAATAAATAAATAAATTGAAAAAAATAATTAGAGGGCAAAGGATAATTTATACGATTTTGCTTAGAAAAAACAATAATTCATAGCTAATTGAACAAAAAATAATGGGAAAATAGAAACAATCAAGTTTTTTTTTTTAAATAAAAACAAACCCCCCCCCCCTAAAAAAAAAAAAACATTTTGTTAGCTTAAAACCAATTTTCGAAACGAACTAGGCCAAAAGTGCATTTGCGAAAAAATAGACAGAAATAAATCAATTTTCTTCGGAAAACCGAAAAATCAAAAGTAAATTATCAAAAGAGTTGATCTTTACTTCATCTACACCAAAAGAGAAATACTACGGCTTGCAGCTGAAACAAAGCACATTTGCTAACATGCACCACTTCCCAGAACCCTGATTTCATTAACTCCATTGTTGTCACTGAAAAAAAAAAAACTAGGGTTTTCCCAGAAACCTCCCACCATTTCTTGTCATTCGAAGCTTTCGCAAAAAAAAAATAATCAAAATTTAGGGGAAAAAATGTAATTAATATAGCTTTAAAATCAGCATCTTTTTCCCAGATATTGAATTCAAAAATTACAGAAAAATTGTACCTGATAGAGGTTTACAGATCTGTGAGAAATCTCAGGCGGTTCAATGGCCGATCACGTCTCTACAAATCGGCGTCGCTTTGGCTTTTTTCTTTTTTTTTCTTTTTTTTTTTTTGTTGGAGAGTGGAGCAAAAGAAGTAAACAAGTAATGAGAGCGAGTGTTTTATGAAGAGAGACTGATCGGCGAGGAATTGGAGTTTAAAAAACGGGGAGATATTGACGCAGAGGCGCATGATAGCGACGGTCCCATTGAATATTATTTTTCAAAACAGTAGAAAGAGAAAGCTTGCTTTTGTTTGCTTGCCCCAAATCCAATGCCTTTTAATCTCACCGGGCTTTGTCCCGGTGGTAGTGTATCGCTGCTTTGAGGGGAGGTACCCGGTTCTATTCCGGATAGGGTGGGAGTTTGTATATACTCTCCACCCTTCCACCAACTGAATATATACTAACACCTAACTGGCGTTGCGCCTTAAAGGTATATCTCGAACCAAAAAAAAAAAATCAAGAGAGTACCCTAAAAGGATGTTAGGGGTCTAAATCTAAGTGGTTTTATGATGGAGCAATAGTCACCTCATGCCGAGGAGAGGACTATTCCTCCTCACTCTCACAAACACTTTGAATTATGGTTAAAAAATTAATCATCTCATGTGGTTAATTTTTTTCTAAAAATTAAGAGAAGATGTGTGAACCCTAGGGGTTTCTGAATCTTAACCACAATTAATGGGAGTAAAGAGAGGACACGTGGCCCCAAAAAGGAGGATGAGATGGTAACTCACCTCCTCAGCCCGAGGAGGTGACTATTTTCCTTTATGATGTACCCTAAGTCAGAATTTGCTGCAACCATTAATTAGGACCATCTATGGATCATTAACCTAAAAATTGCATCAACCCTTGGTCGAGTTGTGCCCAGTGGCCAAAAGATGAACCGTAAACCCGGAGGTCTCGAGATTAATTTTTGGGCTCCCCTCAATACTGGTTCTATGGAGTGGGGGTATTTATTTCCTATGAGGCACGTGAGGGTCCAGGATATCACAGTTTTTAATTTCGACAAAATTTCAGTTTTTATTTTTTAATATTTTTAGTTAACCTTTAATGAAAAATATCAATATTTATTGAAATATATCAGAAAATTTAATATATTATCAAATTTTCATGAAATTAAAAAAAATTATAATATTTTATTGAGGTACAAGTTATACGGGCAACCTCAGTTAGTGTCTGTACTAAGTTAGCGAGTTAATGTCTATGTCTTGGAAGCTTGGTAAAGGGTGGATATTACATCCACCACAACCCTCGTGTCTCCCATCAGGAGGAGACACTACAACTAGGACAAGTCATTGTGTAAATAATAATATTTTGTTGTATATCATAGATTTAATTAGATGTTTATTTATTATTATAATGGAATACTTAATAAGTTAAAATTCTTAAGACCCTTCTAACCTTGATACGCATTTCTTTGAGGGGGTCCAACGACAGGGCCAAGACATAAGATTTAAGGTGGACAAAAGGTCAATGTGGCTTTTGCAAGCTTAGGGCCAATCACCAACTGTAATTAGAGTTATAATGACAGTTATTGTAACCAAATGTATAATTAACTCATAAACAGTGCTCATACTAATACAAAGCAAGAGGAAAGGAACCATGCAATGCGTGGGGTCTATTACAATGCGACACTTGAGCCCTGTCAAGTAAGACCATAGTTAGTAAATTTGTGTATTATACACGGATAATAAATATAACTCATCCGTATTATTCAAAGATATGAAACATTCATAAAAATAAAATAAAAAATTAAGGCGAATTGTTGACGATTTATTCACGAATAATATATATATATATATACTCATAAGGCAAGTTTCTAAATCATATTTTTTTCTCTCCCTCAATCTCTAACCTTACTCCTTATCTCATCGGTTACAACGTCACTAGAAGCTGCCACCATCAGTCTTGAAGTTCTTACTGACCATCACTCAATCCCCTTATTTTCTCTCGATCTCTTACTCTCCCTAAATCTCTAATTTTAACTATTTAACAATCGTCACAATGGAAAAGCCAGCCACCAAACATTTGATGCCCTGAGTTTCCAATTGTACAACCTTGTCAACACGAGCAACAACTACCTCTCAATCTTCCTTCTAATTATGTCTCTCTCTCTCCGACTACATTTTTTTTTCATTATCTGCAATGTGAAGTTAAAAAGTTAACGCATTCTTTTAAAATAAATTATATATACAATTGTATATGTTTAGCTGAATTTTTTAACGAATTATTATGTGTTGGCTCGAATTATTTTTGTACCACACTATTGACGCTTTGTATTATTTTTGCCGAATTTTTAAATAAACAACTAAATAACTATTCCGAGTTATACTTAATAAATCCCGTATCGAAATTTTACCATATGCCGAATTACTAACTATGGGTAAGACAGTCAAATCGGCCCGAAAATGGAGAGTTTTTTTTCCTCCCCTAAGACCCAAGGGCTGGGTAGGACCTGGATATGTAGGCCCACTAACACAAGGGCTGACATGGGGCAACACCCTGCAGAACTCAACCCGGTCTAACCCTTTTGTGTAATACCATAACCTATGTATAGAAATATATCATATATTATATTATATCCAATATACTTTAAATATCTACCTTTACATAGTGAAAATTTGAGGCTCGTGAGATGATTTATGTGAATATACAAATTTGATTAGGCATCATCATTTTTCCATTTTAATTTCATTCTTGTTTGAGAGTATATACAAATTTGATAAGCATCATCATTTTTCCATTTTAGTTTCACTCTTGTTTGAGCCTCCCACTTAGGTCGGTAAAATGATAGTACCTACGAATTTTAGAAGTTTCATGATAAAATTGATATCCATCATATTTATAGTAGGAAAATAGTCACCTCCTCGGTCGGTGACGCAAGGAGGGGCGTCTCTGCTCCCATTTAACTATGGTTAAGATTCATCCACCTTTGGGGTTCACTCATCTACCTTTGGTTTTTAGAAAAATAAAAAAAAATAAACTAAATGATTAAAGAAAACTAACCTGAGTTAATGGAAGTTGAAGGGTATGCTATGTGAGGGTGAGGAGGCATAGTCCCCTCCTCGGCCCCACCGACGAGGGGACTATTGCTCAAGTTATGGCAAAAAAATCTATAAAGTGTAATAGTTTTCTTTGCTGAGTGAACATTGATGATTGCTTTTACTTCTCACGTTAGTTTATTAAATGTTTGAAAAGTTTGATGGTTTGGTACATAATTAGATTTGTTTATTATGATAGAAATATTGGTTGTGGTAAATTTAAGAAATGTGGGTATCATAAATCATAAAATACTTGTTTATGATATCAGGATTTAAAATTTAGAATGCTTCTTAGATAGAGATATTTTTGAGTTAGACCTATTTGTAATATATTTTTTATTGAAAATCAAACCTGTATTCTAAAAGAAAGTTGATATATTCATTAATATAAAAAATGAATAAATAAATAAATAATCTATTACAAATTGCTACAAATACTCTAGACACGATGCCACAAGTATAGCTGCTTATTAAAAAAAGTAATAAAATACATAAGCACATTATATGTGGAATTGGAATCTTGACAACGATCCACATCGATCTTCTTGAGTTAAGTTGAGAGAGAATCATATAAATTTGAAAACGATAAAAATTAACAATTTAATGAATTACATTATGAGTTATATAAGTAAGGCTGTCAACAGGCCGGGTTTGGCCGACTAGACCCGATTAATACACAATTGGGCCAGCCCACTTATTCTTCGGGCGAGCAAGCCTACTAAGGCAAAACAATTAAACAAGGCTATTTTTTGGGTGTTTTATTAATCGGGTTGGGCTTGACGAGCCAAGCCTGGTTGGAAGCCTAGTCTAACAGGTCACCGGACCTAAGCATCTAAGCCCAAGCTCTCCCATCTGAGTAATTGAGTCGTGCTCGTTCGAGCCTAGAGCGGACCAGCCCAGCACATTGACACCCATAGTTATAAGCCTGCTTTGAGAAAATGGGTTGCCCAATATGACGAAATTTATTTTGATTTTTTCTTTTAGGTCCAAGTCTGACCATGAGGGTAGAACCTGGGCTTAGCTTGTTCAGACAACTTTGGGTAGGTTAGGCCCTCAGACTTACCAGCCCAAGCCCAAGCCCAACCCATTGGCATCCCTACTATTAGTCCCAACAACCGTGTTGTAATTAGGGGTGTAAATAGGCATGGATATTCCGTATCCGATTCGTATTCGAATTTGTTTACACAGATAATTATTCAAATAGGTATTCAGCGGAGCGAATTCAAAAAGTTATTCTAACATCCGTGTATAATCGGATACGAATTCGAATATCAATATATCTGATTAGATAAATATCTGATTGATTATAAAATTATTATTTTTAATATAGATAAAGATAAAATGTTAATTTGCTATTTTAAAATAAAATTTAATATTTTTTAGATATTAATTTATATTTTAAAAAAAATTTAATAATCAAATAATTCAAATATTTTTCGGATAAAAATATCATATTCCACTATTTGTCAGATATTTATTTTAATTTGGGGATTCGTATATGCTATCGAATACGAATTCAGATATACCACTATCCACTCCAAATTCACTCCGTTTAGAGCTCTAATTGTAATAAGCTCTTAGGCTAGCATAGTAAAATCTTACATAGTCGCCAAGGAAAACCATGCTCCTAGAAACTGACCTAATCCTAAAGGATGTAAATGGACCATCTACTCTAATGTGACCTGACCCACTTGTAAGCACCCAATTTTTACACCCTGTCAAAATCCTGTCCCCCTAGTGAAGGCCTCTGTAGAACCCTAAACAAGTCCTAGGTAGGTCGTAAAACCCTAAAACCAAAACCCTTGGGCTCAAAGCCCATTACCATTAGGAAAACCCTAAACCCTAGGCTAAACCCTAGTGTGACCCTAGCTAAACCCTAGGTAAGCCCCAGACCTAGCCCTAGCTTAAACCCTAGCCAAGCCTAGGTACAAATCCCTCAGGTTCAAAGCCCATTTAGCAAAGCCAAACTCCCAAAACCCTAGATCTAGTCCAAACCCTAGGCTAACCCTAGCTAAACCCTAGGACTAACCCTAGGTGTGCCCTAGATCAAACCCTAGACTTAACCCTGGCTTAAAACCTAGTAAAACCCTAGGACAAGCCCTCATGGGCTCAAGGCCCGTTTACAAGTCCCAACACTCAAAACCAAATGTCAAGCCTTTGGGGGCCCAAACATGGGCCCACCATCCTCTAGGGTCCACTAGGGTGGGGCCCACATCCCTTTGTTCAAAAAATCAGGCGGGAAAGACCCTCAAATAGGTGCCCTACTTACTTTCGGCCCAAGTGAGTAAGGGTGTGGCCCAAAATAGCATAAAGCCCAAGGTGTCGGTAATCGAATTACTGACACTCCATTTTTGCCTTTGTTTTGGGTGGTGGTAATTCGATTACCGTACTCCTGAAACTCGCATTTCTGCGTATCAGAGCCCCCTACAGCCACCTGGGTCCTTCATTGCTGGTTCCCCACGCCTATGGGGATGACCAAATTGTCCCTAGGCCCTCTCCCATCTCTTCTATAAAGCCAGGGCATCCCCCAGTTCAACTCACGCCTCTCATCTGCCTCAAACCGCTACCCAAGTCCAGCCAACCCACCAACAGTCCAAACCAACTACCACCACCATCCACCAGTGTTCAAACCCCTATCCCCACTATACCACAGCCTCTACCCAGGTTCTAACACCTCCACCAGGCGTGCACCAGTCCATAGCAGCTCTCACAGCCACCACAGGGACTCCTCATCAATGTAGGGCCACCCCCTACCCTCTTGCATTGTTCTCGTTCATTGTAGGACCCCCTGGTCCTATTCCAAGAGGTCCCTTTATCTTCTTTAGCAGTAGTGTAGTTGTTCACCAAGGATAGGGAGCTCCCCTGCCTCAACCGTAGGCATGGGGGGTTTCCCTTAGGTGTAAACTCGGGTTCACCCCATCACATAATGCATGGCCACTCCCTACAAGGTCTAGGGGTCCCTCAGTCCATAAGAGAACCCCTAGATCCCAACTGATTCAGCCCCCAGTAGGGGAAATGTGTTTTTTTTTTTTTCTGAAAACTGCTAGTGGTCGGTTATCCCATTACCGACACTATGCACAGCCCCTGTAACTCGCCATTTAACCATAGTTAAGCTGAACCCTGGTCAGTTCCAGAGCCAGGTTTAGGTACCTCGGACCCTTGACCAACTCCTTATAAAATTTCAGACCCTAACTCATGGTCTAACCCTGGTTAACAGGGCCTCCAACTTGGGTTAGCTTATTGTCGGTAATCTCATTACCGACAGTATTGTTTTTTTCAAGCAGTAACTTTGGGTCCCTGTGGGGCCCACATACCTTGTGCTCTGAGGCCCACTCTTGACCAATTGGACTCCCCTAGTCCCTAGCTTGCTCTCTGTAAAATTTCTTACCCTGGTTCAACGTTTAACCAGGGTAAAACTTGGCTTCAACTATGGTTAATAGTCTGTCGATGGTCTGATTACCGATAGACCCAAAAAAGGAACTTTGCATATTGGCGGTAATCGGATTACCGCCAATACCGAGACCCTTTTTGCAGACTTTAGGCCCATGTGGAGCCCACACCTGACCATCTCAAGGGCTGAGACCAGGCCCACTGGACTCCTGACACTCCAAGCTATCTTCCCATGTGTTTACTTTCCTTAGGGGTGATCTCTAACCCTAGTTACAACCCCACAAATTCTAGTTAAAATATCACTGTAATGGAAGTAATCCGATTACCTCCATTCTTTAATTTTTTGATTTCGGGCTTTGTGCAGGGCCCAGACCTGATAGGAGGTCATTCTAGACCATGCTACACCTTCTGGGCCCAATTTTGTCTAACTTTGACCCTTAAACATGGTTAAAATGACCTCTGATTAACTTTTAACCATGGTTAAGCACCACTTAATCTCACAAAAATTTGTAAAAATCCAGAAAATATAAAAGACCAAAAAATTAAATTCTTGGACTTTTTAACCATGGTTAGCACTCCTAACCATGGTTAACTCTCCTTTTAACCCCGGTTAGCAACCCTAACCCCGGGTTAACACACCCATTTGCCTCTGGGCTTCATCCTTGGCCTACCGAGCCTAAACCCTAGTCTACCAGAATATCCCTCGGTCTACCGGGTCCATATCTTTGCACATTAACCAACTCCGGTCAAGCAAAACCCTAATCTACCGGATTAGGCCCATTAGCCACCTTTGGCGCACCCACACACATCTCTTAGCCTTAGCACGGGCTCAAGTGCTAGAACTACGCTCGGTCTGATCTAACCCCTAATGTGAGTACGTAGGCAACCTACCCCGGGTTCGACCCTAGTTAGCTTTACTTTCTTCCAGTTAGTATTAACTTAACCACTTGGGCATTTAATTAACATTGAGACTAATTTTGGCTTAAACCTAGTAAATAGAGAACCACTATATGTTGAAGTGTCAGGATACCTAACCATTTCCCCGAACTTAACCGAACCTCTTACCCTGATCCATGATCAGAGACCAAGTTTTTATCCAATATTTTCCGGGGACTCATCCCTTCTGAATGAATAAGTGGCGACTCTAATCCCGTGAGATTTGATGTTTAGGGTTTCCCGAAACCCGTGCTCACATCACTTACTGAACTAACCTAATTCATCCTATTCCACTCCACCAAAATGCTCTTAGAAACCAAACTAATCTCATCCTGCCATGGGATTAGGGCTTGAGAAGGATCCATAATGCAGACCATGTGTGCATAAATGCATGCATTTTAGTAAGGGCTAGGACCACCCAGCTGATGGAGAGATACAGACTTACAGAGATGGAGGTGTACAGACTTACCGAGATAGCTATGGATCTTGACATATTAGAAGTACTAACACGCAAAGCCCCTTTAATGAGACTGACGGGCACCATCATGATCACAAAGTAACTTGTAGCTTCCAGATAACCCCATTAAATGTGTTTCTTCTGAAAATAGAGTATGTGACAATGAGTAGAAAACAAGGTCTCATAAACACAGTAATGTAAATATAGGTTCAAGCAATCAAGCCCTACCCTATACTTTAGGGGAATGATGTTTCTGCTACCGCCACAGAGAGAGAGAGAGAGAGAGGTAGGTTGTGTATAAAACAAAAATAAAAACGAATGGTGTCCGGACCTCTTAAAGCACTGACTAGTCCGCTGGGCACGTGCAACACCCCTCCCCCGCGCGTTAGAAAAGACGGGATCAGCCAACAAAGGGCAGGGATACCAATTTCCGCTTCCTAAGGCATGATAAATAATAGACTTATTTTTATTTGAAAAAATAATCCATGAATACTCTCAAATATGCTCTCTCTAATCTTAACTTTTTAATTCATATAATTAAGGGTCAATATTAGATTTTTATTTTTATAGTTCCATCAGCTCTAATCTTAATCTTTAATTATTTGATTTTAAATGTTAAGAGTATATTTGAGGGTAACCATAAATTGATTTTTGAATTAAAAATACTCTGAATTCTCTCATGTTACAACTGGATCACTAATATTTATATGAAAAAATAATCCGTTTATGAGTACTCCCAAATATTCTCTCTCTAATCTTAACTTTTTAATTTATATAATTAAGAGTCAATATTAGATTTTTATTTTTATAGTTCCATCAGCTTTAATCTTACCTTTAATTATTTGATTTTAAAGGTTAGGATTTGGGAATATACTTCAGAGTAACCATAAATTGAATTTTGAATTAAAAATACTCTGAATTCTCTCATGTTGCAACTGGATCTATTAAGGATCTATTAAGACAGGCTATGACGCGTGGGAACATGCAAGTGACATTTGTACTTCACAAGGCGCCAAATCAAATTCTTTTATCTTTGTCTTTTTTTTCCTCAGATTTAACATTTGAGCTCTAAGCTCACAGACTGTAAAGGGAATAGAGTCATCTCAACCAGAATGGCTTGTATAGAAGTAAAGCTGTCAATGGGTTGGCACAGGTCCGTCCAAGCCCAACACTCATTCATAAGGGTTCCACCCAAGCTCTTGCAAGGCCTGAGCTAACTAGGCTCAAGCCCTAATCTCGGGGTCAAGATTGTGCCTTGGACTGAAAAGAAGACAAATTATCATGTATTTATCAAAACTACCCTGATTGACGACAAAGATGATAATAGAAAGAATGAAAGTGAGATTGATTAGATCATTAAAATTAAACGTCTTTCGATAGGGGTGACCTTTGATATAGTAGGAAAATACTATTATACCCCAATAAGAGTGTTGTATAAGTCAATAAGTTAAAAACTTAAAAAATATATATATATATAATAATGAGGAACTGGTCGAACTTGTTGCCCAATCCTGACCCTCATGCCAGTGGGCCTAATTTGTTAGGTGCCTATTATCTTTACTATTATAATGCGAGAGGCATGCGTAGATGATTTTTTTGAAATCCCTAAACTACCCTTATATAAAAACAAAACATTAATTTAATGTTTTACTTTAATTCTCAAACTATCCCTTGCCTTTGATTTAATGTTTTACTTTAATTCCCAAACTAACCATTGCTCATCTATCTATTTAGAATCACAACCAATCAGGATTGAACTCAAGGAGAGTTCAATTGCACCTGCGGGTTGACACGTGTCCCTTTTAATTCCTATTAACTGTGGTTAATTCCTTCCCCTCGCTCTCACGTGCATCGCACTTGCCACTAGCAAGTTCAATTGCACCCGTGGGTTAACACATGTCCCTTTTAACTCTTATTAACTGTGGTTAACTCCTCCTCGTTCTCACGTGCATTGCACGTGCCATCCGTTAGTAACTTTATAAATGAAAAAGAAAAAAAGTCATCGATTTTAAGGGTCAAACACAGTATCCTCACACGAAGGGGCGAATTGACAGCCCTATATACAAGGTGATTTGATGTAAGGTGCGTCATTGGCTTTGACACGATAGTCTACAGGGGTTGCAGGTCGTGAGGTTGAAGACGATGGCTGCGTTGAACAGTGGTCTACAGGTGTCACCTTATCGAAATAGTGATGGCTGCGTTGAGAGGTTGTAGGCTGCTTAGAGATGGCACTAGTTGTTTGGAGAAGGCAATGAAACACCTGTAGAGAGAGTAAAGTGCGTAACCTGAGTTGAGAGAGAGAGATCCTAACATGAGCTAAAATTAGAGTAAGTTAGAAGATGAATTAACATCTGTGAAGTTACTTCATAACTAGTCTCCATGAATTCGATTGTAACTTGAGAGAATCTAGAAAAAAAATTGTTTTAATATGAGATCTCAAACCTAGGACAACAAGTGGGCTAATTAACAATTAGAGCTATTCACAAACAAGTGAACTTAGCTTATTAAAAATTTCTTCCTATTCATTCATTTTATGAAGGAAACAAGCTTGAGCTTATTTTTGAGCTCGATTGATTACTAAGCCGAGCTTCTTATGTTATATATATATATATAGTCGAGCTTGATAGGTCGAATTCCTATAGTTAAAGCAGAGCTTAAACACTCAACTAGTAAACTTTGGTATCAATCCTAGTTGCGTTAGCAATGTTCGATTAGGGTTGTCAATAGATCGGATCAAAATTAGGATCCGATTCGAGTCCAATCTAATTAGACCGGATCTTGATCCTATAATAGATTTGTTGGTTCGTATACGGATCTGAGATATTGAAGCCGATTATAATTGGCCCGAATTCCGATCTATAGCGATCCAATCTGATTAGAATTAGATTTGATTACATAATTATAATAGCAGCAAGAGTAATAGCAGTGTCTATATAACTTTATAAATATATTATAGTACTAACCACATTTTTTTCATAATATTAATTTGTAAATGTAATATTAATAGGATCAGATGCGAATCTTGGATAAATAATCGGATACAAATTTAGAACCCAGCGGATCTTGGCTCAGATTTGGATTTGCCGGATTTGTGTTATATAAATATATTATAGTACTACTCAATTTTTGTATCAATCCTAACTGTCGGTCCTTTTAGCAATGGTCGATTAGGATTGTCAATAGATAAGATGATCTAAGATATTGAATCCGATAATAATCGTATTGAATTCGGATCTACAATGATCCAATTTGAATAGAATTGGATTTGATTACATAATAATAATAATAATAATAATAATAAGAATGTCTATAAAATTTTATAAATATATTATAGTACTAAGCACATTTTTTTCATAATTTTAATTTTTGAGTGTATTAACTCTAATCGGACCGAATGCGAAACTTGAATAAATAATCGGATTTGAATTCAGAATCCAACGAATCTTGAGTTAGATTCGGATCTACCGAATTTGTAATTGGAAGATATTCGAATCTAGACAGATCCGGTCCAAATCGAATCCATTTACACCTCTATGTTCAATTGAGGGTGTTGGCGTATGTGCAGACCTTCCTTTCCTAGAGAATGCACATATCCACGCCACACACTCAGCACAAACATGCAACTTGTTGGACATTTGAGTGTAAATATCACCATCATCATTGCCTTGTCGCATGTAAATGAAGTTGGGTACTTTGTTGCAAAGCTAACCTTGCTTAGCGGCATTTTAGTTGGATTTAACCTCAAATTACATTTGAGTTTGACTTTGATTTTAGGGAGTGTGAATAAGGTGTTGATTACGACCAAAAAAAAAAAAGAATAAGGTGTTGATGATGTGTTTGCCACTCAAGGTTCATCCAACATTTCTTTAAAAACAATCTCTCTGGACATCATTTTAAGTAAAAGAAGAAAGGTTTTGCTATTGTTGGGGTCACTTTCTATAGGAATATAGACTAATGAGGAGTGCTAGCCCTACTCTCATGCATTTTCTACTCCCAGCCTCAGCTAACCCAAGTATCCCCAATCAAACAGCCCTAAAATTATTAAATGAAATATCATGTTGTACATTGAACTGCCAATAGGAGATTGAGTATGATTCTTATTGGGTGGAAAGGATCATTCCATGATCTTGGGCTCACGACATTGTTCTACCAATATACCCAATCTACTTGATTTATTTTGCCAATTCTATTCTAATCAGATTAGGAATATCAAACGGTTAGGTTCAGATCGGATATGGGTGTCTACATTTCATGTGATTAATAACTAGATTGGAATTCGATCCAAGATTTGTTGTATTTTTTTTTTTTTTGATAACCATGGATATCTTGAGCTTTGAAATTATGAAATTTGAGTATTTAATTTTTTTTAAAATTATTTTTTCTTGATTTGTTGTATTTAAAACTATGAAATTTGAGTTCGCACTATATAATGCTCAAATACTAATTTTAACACAGGAAATAATCACTTTTTTCTTTTTACTTTTTTGGTAAGAAAAGATTATATTAAAATAAGAGAAATCCTCTCTTTTCACACACAAAAAAACACAGACCATGACTACTGACACTGGTGTTCAGCATAAGACCTGAGAAAATGTTTTTGTTAGAGTTACTTCTTTTTTTCTTGGTCCTTTACTGTAGTCTATTAGAACATGGTAATCATTTATTATTTTTAGTTTTAGGGTTGTTTTGGTTTGATTTTTTCTTGATTTAATCCTTGAAAAGTGAATAAAGTATTTAGCTTTTTAATAAACTTATTTAGATAACAAGTGATTTAGTCAATTTTATAAAATCACTACCTTTTTAACTAGTACTATCTTAAACAACTCAGACATGTTTATGATTTAATCAATTATTTTTTCAATAGTTGTATGATCAATGATTATATTATAAACTGTAATGGATAAAATTTGTAATTGTTTAAGTATTGCAAGGGTGAGTAGAATCCTCATCCTTGAGAAAGACAAATAAGGTTTCCGTACTCCATTTATGGCATAAGCACGTGCTTCCCAGGATGATTCCAGATATCGTCGTCTGAATGACGATATCAGTTATTGTCGTCTGAAGGACGATGTCAGTTATCATGCTCATACCAAGGACGGACTTGTGGTCACGTTGAGGATGGAACCGCCTTGTAGGACGAAATAATTAGGAGGCGGTCTATTTACTCTATTATTAGGTGAAAAGCATTGTCTTAGCATTTAATACATTTAATGTTGGTCATCTCAGTCTGCTTTCGACCCAAAATCGACCTTAGAAATAGTAGGCTCACACGTGTGACACATATGCATGAAGATCTGTCTGACATATTTGGTAATGATCATAAAGCAAGTTGCATGACCATGCATGGGCATAGATGGGCATCATGAGGCATCCTAACTCAAGCCTATAAATATCCCAGACCTCCCCTAAGGTAGGGACTACTGAAAGATTACGGAAAAATTATCTAGATACTCCTGCAGAACTCCTAAACTCTCTCTTTCAATGTTTGTTCTTTGTACTTCCTCTTCAACGCATACTGACTTGATCGTCGAAGGACTTTGACAGGAGGGGCCCCCATCCGTATCAGCAAAGATGTGTTGTGAACCTACCTTCTTTCTTCTTCCAATCAACCATAAGCTAATGAGCTAGTGACACGTGGACGATCCAAGAAAACCCACTACAAAAATTGGCGCTGTTTGTGGGAATCTCATAAACGACCCTACCACCTTGTTCATCATGTCTGACAGAGCTCAGTTTCCCCTTGCTGAAGACATGGCTAGGCCAACAGTCTTAGAAGTTGTACAAACGTCAAGGCCAGCCCCTGAGGAAGATCAATCTCAGGCCAAGCAAATCATTGCTCTATTGCAGCAACAACAGTCAACGTTAGACCGGTTGGTAAGCAACCAACAAACGTTTCGGGAAAGGTTGGATGCTTATGAGAACGATATTTTTGAGTCCCGACTTGAACTCCCCTTGGATCCCAGAGATAGTGCCTACTCTTCTCGGTACTCGGCTTTGCAGCCAATTCACCAAGACAATCCTCAAGATGAAGCCAAGCGGCCAGAGTCTCCACGACGTGACGCTCGGCAAGAGCCCTCTCCAAGGCTTGATGTGCAATGTCAGCTCTTCCCATCCCCTCCGAGAGTCTCAGGGGGGCGGCTAGCCTCCCGGCCGATGCATGACAACCTTGATAGAAGGTTCGTACTTCTCCCTCCTCCCTGTGATGCATTAAGACCTCGTTCGCCTCTTTTTCAGTCTGCTCGTGCTGAACCACGAGAGCTCGAATATGTTTGTGCTGACCCTCAGAGTCATCATGTCAGTGCTAAACTGAGAGAACTATTTGCTCGTAACGAATGCAACTTCCAGTATCCACATGAAGAGCCACGAGCTCGTGATGCCCAAGAACCGAATGCCCAAACGCATTACGGAGACCAGAAGACGTGGATGACACCTAAGGATGTGGAGGCCATGATCAGTGCACATGTCGGAGGCACGGGCGGAAGTACTCTAGACCAGTTTGCTAGGCAAGCGAAGCTGGATGTTGGATCCTCTCCTTTCTCTAATCAGATCAATCAGTCCTACACCCCCTCGAAGTTCATGACACCGAACTTCATCATGTTTGACGGAAGGACAGATCCAGTTGACCATCTGTTCAACTTCGAGCATGTAATGGCTCTTCGTAATCCTGATGATAACCTCCTCTTTAAATCTTTCTCTAACAGTGTGACAGGAGTAGCTGTATGGTGGTTTTGTAACCTCCCTTCTGGATTAATAAAAAGTATGGCAAGACTAAGGTCAACCTTTATTGATCAGTACATTGTTAACAATAAGAAGAAGGCAGACGCAGATTCCCTCTTTGCCTTAAAAATGAAGCCCTCGGAGTCTCTCAGGGATTTCATTCAGCGGTTCAGTGATGAAGTCTCGAATATTGACAAAATCTAGAACAGCAGCAGCATAGCTGCATTTAAAAACGTGCTGCCAAAGAACTCTAAGATGTATGAGTCTCTTCCTCTCGACTGTCCCACCAAACTTTATGGCATGCTGGTCCGTGTAGCTAAATTTAGGAGACTTAAGGACGACACCGTGATCGTAGCATAACCAAGGTTGAGGGGAGCAGGAGTGGAAGCCCGTGGAGAGGGCAGACGGAGTATCCACCTCAAAGAAAAGGAAGAGACTGAGGTATGATTCTTCTGATGATGAGGGATCACCACGGTATGAGCCGAGGGAGAGGATTGTCTATGTAAGTCAGCCAGATCGGCGCCCGTATGAAGTAAATTGAAGTCAAAATCAAAATCAACAGCAACAGCAGCAGCCAGATCGTCGACCCATTCAGTCCAATCAGAATCAACAACAGTAAGGACGGACGGACAAGCGTCCTTACCAACCCAATCCATATCAGTCCAGATCAGTGCAAGGTCCCAGGGAGCGGGGAAATCAGGCGACGGAGAGGTGTCCATATCAAAGCCGAGTTGACCAAGTCCATTTTTCAGTCAGCCCGGCCATGATAATGCATACTATGGTGAATGAGTCTTACTTTGAGTGGCCTGCCCGAGCTATCACAGACATCACCGAAGGACCCCGAGCTCAAGAGTATTTCCATTATCATAAGTGTTGGGGTCATTCGACCAATCGAAGCAGGATCCTGAGGGAGTATTTAGAGCGGCTCGTTCGGGAAGGCTATCTGAGGGAGTACGTAGTCCCTGGCGCTGCCGTAGGCAAGCATAGAATCAAGCCCCCCCAAACCTTCCACATATGGAAGGGCCCATGAATCCAAATCACAATCAGAGAAGAGGAGTGTCAACTGACACGATCAATGTCATTCATCGTGCTTGTTCTACGGTGGTGGATTTGGAGCAGGATTTCCGTGCAAAGACTAGGAAGCTGTCCCACGTGGCTGAAGTATGCCAAGTACATCCAACATCAAAGGGCATCAAGCAAGCCCCCACCTTCATCGACCACGACATGACAACCGTAGTCCGACCTCATTATGATACTCTCTTCCTCAATATGAGGATAGGAGAGTATGATATCAAGAGGGTGCTTGTTGATTCGGGAAGCTCGGTAGACATTCTGTATCTCCCAGCTTTCACCCAAATGAAGTTAGACCCATCCTTATTGGTCTCGTCACAGACTCCCTTGGTTGGATTCGATGGAAGTTCAATGGAACCCCTCGGAGATGTCATCCTTCTGATCCAAGCCAGACCAATTGTGCTACAAACACGGTTTGTCGTCCTTGATGCTATGTCCCCTTACAATGTTATTCTTGGACGATGGTGGGACGCATGAGATGAGGGCTGTACCCTCATCTTATTATCAA
This sequence comes from Tetracentron sinense, assembly GCA_015143295.1. Taxonomy (NCBI): domain Eukaryota; kingdom Viridiplantae; phylum Streptophyta; class Magnoliopsida; order Trochodendrales; family Trochodendraceae; genus Tetracentron; species Tetracentron sinense. The sequence continues at coordinate 25,616,542 of CM026556.1, forward strand.
GTTTTGAAGTTCCCCACTCAGGATGGACCAATGGAGATCAATTAGCTTCCCACAATTGTCATTTTACCACGCCAAGCACTTCGAAATAACAATTACAGTGTGGGGTGGCTGAAGAAGAAAACGTGGCTGAAGTAATTGAAAGACCATCTATTGAACCCACGAAAGCTTTAAACTTGGGGTGGACGTAGAGCCACGGGTGCTGCTGATATGGACGAGTATGACGACAGAAGAAGAGGCCGAGCTGTTATGTTTTTTAAGGAAGAATCTTGATGTCTTTGATTGATCGCATAAAGATATGACGGGGATCAGCTCGAAAGTTATTTGTCATCACTTGAATGTTGATCTCACTATTTGTCCTATCAAGCAGAAGCCAAGGAGAATTGCTCCTGCTTATCATGATGCCATCAACGAGGAGATTGACAAACTCATCCACAATGGATTCATCTGTGGAGTCCAATATCCGGAGTAGATAGCAAATGTTGTGGCAGTTCCTAAGAAGAGTGAAAATGTTAGAGTTTGTATAGATTTTACCAATCTTAATAAAGTTTATCCAAAAGACTTTTTTCCTTTACCTAGGATTGATAGACTTATCAATGAAACTGCTGGCCATGAGATATTGTCCTTCATGGACGGGTATTCAGGGTATAATCAGATTCTCCTTACTGATGAAGATCAAGAAAAGACTACTTCTATCACAGAGCATGAATTGTTTTGCTACCGAGTAATGCCCTTCGGTCTCAATAATGCAGGTGCTACTTATCAATGGTTGATGACAACGATGTTTGGACCATTACTTGGCAAGACGGTGGAAGTATACATTGATGACATCGTGGTGAAGAGTCCAGCACAAAAGACCCATGCAGCTGACCTAGTCAAGCCTTTTTCTATCCTCCGAGCTTTTAATCTTAAGCTGAATCCTGAGAAGTGCATATTCGGCATCACCTCGGGTAAATTCTTGGGTTATCTGATTAGCCAGCGATGGATTGAGGCTAATCCAGCTCAGATCCGTGCTCTTCTCGACATGCTCGAGCCAAGGAGGAGGAAAGAGATTCAGAAGTTGTAAGGACGGATTACTGCCCTTAACAGGTTCATTTCAAAGTCTTCTGATCGATGCAAGCCCCTCTTCGAGCTATTATACAAAGATTCCGTGTTTCGATGGACGAAGGATTGCTCTCAAGCTTTTGCTGCCTTGAAGGAGTATCTAGTTTCTGCTCTCATTCTGTCTGTGCTTGATCTTAGCGAAGTTCTCTATCTTTACCTCTCCATCTCGGAGCAAGCAATTGGTTTTGTGTTAATCAGAAGTTGTAAAGGCACGAAAAAGTCAATATACTTCACCAGCAAAACTTTTCTCAAGGCGGAATCTCATTATAGTAAGCTCGAAAAGGTATGTCTTGCTCTTGTATTTTCTACTGAAAAATTACATCCTTATTTTCAAGCACATTCCATTGTCGTGATCACGATGTATCCACATAAAATTGTGTTGGGAAAACCTGAGCTGACGGGACGGATGTCAAAATGGGTTGTCACATTAAGTGAGTTTGATATTCAGTACCGAGAATGGATATCTGAGAAAGGGCAAGCCATGGAAAATTTTTTATCCGACTTTTCTATGAATGGTGTTGGGCTGGAGGTAGATCAAGATCGTCACGAGCTCCCGGATGAAGTAGAAGACAAGGGAAATGAAGAGGACGGGATGCCCGTATGAAGCAATTAGTGCTTGTACGTGGACAGATCTTCTAATGCAAGTGGGGCAGGACTCGGTGCCGTGCTCATTAGTCCAGAAAGTATCAACGTAGAGATGGTGGTGAGGTTAGGCTTCTTTGCCTCAAATAATGAATCTGAATATAAGGCCTTGATACTTGGCCTCCAAGGTGTAAAGGAGTTGGGAATTTTGAAGCTACGAGTGTTCTGTGATTCTCAACTCGTCGTGAACCAGATGAATGGTGTCTATGAATGTCGAGATGATCGAATGCGTCGTTATGTTGCATTTCTCTATGGTCTATGTGAAGCATTTGACATCATAGAAATCAAACATATTAGGCGAGACGAGAATAGGCATGCCGATGCATTGGCCTATATTGCTTCTATGTTACAAGTCAATGAGCCACGAGCAGTCCTTGTGGAGTATAAGGAGCATCCCTCTATCGAGTTGCAGCCAGGACGGGAGAGCTTTCTCATCAGCACGATTTCAAGCTTGATGAAGGGACTAATAACTTATTTAAAGGACGGAATACTTCCAACTGATCCTCTAGAGTCTCGACAGATAAGATACAAGGCAGCTCGATACGTCCTCTTGCACCAAGAACTCTATAAGAAGTCATTTGGGGGACCTCTTCTGAAGTGCATTCATCCTATTGATGTTGAAAGAATCTTGGCTGAGTTTCACGAAGGCATTTGTGGTATTCATTCTGGAGGACGGACGATAGCTCACCATGCTCTGGGATAGGGTTACTTTTTGCTTTATATGCAAGCTGATGCAGAGAAGTATGTACTTAGATGTAGTCAGTTCCAACGTCATGCTAAGATAATCCATGATCCAACTCAAGAGCTTAATACTGTCTCTCAGCCTTGACCATTTGCACGATGGGGGCTTGACATCGTGGGACCACTTCCTAAAGCCCATGGTAACATGATCTTTCTCCTGGTGGCAACTGATTACTTTACTAGATGGATTGAAGTCGTCCCTCTTGTAAGGATCCATGAGCAAGAAGTGAAGAAGTTTCTGTGGGAACATATCATTTGCAGGTTTGACATCCCTCAGTCTATAATTTCTGACAATGGGAAGTAGTTTACAGGCAAAGTCAATGTTGAATTTTGCAAATAGCTCAAGATCAAGCATATCTTCTCGTCTTCCTATTATCCTGAAGGAAATGGACTTGCCGAGGCAGACAACATAAGTTTGCTTAGTGCAATGAAGAAGAGGTTGGGCGAGTCTAAGGGGAAGTGGACGGTGGAGCTTCACAATGTCCTGTGGGGTTATCGAACTACACCTCGGAGCCCTAAAAATGAAACTCCGTTCTCTTTAGCTTACGGGATGGAAGCCGTAATACCCCACGGAAATAAGCTTGCCCACGATTCGTTCTCGACAGAAGGATAGCACAGATGGGAAAGAAAAAAACAAGCAGCCCGAGCTAATGGCCATTCATCTAGATTTGATAGAAGAACGGCGTGAAGAAGCTGGCATACAAGTAGAATGTTATCAGTAGCAACTCAAAAAAGCTTATAACAGAAAGGTGCGAAGAAGAGTTCTCCATGTAGAGGACTATGTCTTACAACGGGTCTTTCAAAGTACGAAAGAAGTCAACAGTGGGAAGCTCTAACCAACATGGGAAGGACCTTATATCATGGCTCGACTCGGGAGCCTTGGAGTATGCTATCTCAAAGACCTAAAAGGTAACATCATCCAAAAGTCTTGGAATATAATGAATTTAAGGCAATTCTTTCAATAGAAATTGTGTTCTATCATATAACCGTCCTCAAGGACGAAAGGATCCGTCCTATGAAGTGTTCAATGAATGATCAAATGAAATGTCAGATGCAACTGATGAATGATCAATGAAATGTCCAATGCAATGTCTGATGAATGATCGATGAATTGTCAAATGAATTGTCTAATAAAATGTCTCAAATGAAATATCAAATGAATTGTCATATGAGCATGGTACTCACCACGGGACACGAATGGCTCGACAAAATGAATTGTCATATGAGCAAATGTACCCACCTCGGGATACGAATGACTTATACTAATGAAATGTCATCTGAGCAAAGTGTCTCCGTAACGAGGAACTTAAGGTTCAAATGATGAAATGTCATCTGTCGGCTTACATTTATGATGTTTTACCTTGGAATGTTTCCATACTCAATTATTAATGTTTCGTACTATTTCCGTGCTCTATAGACTTAACGAAGATTGATTTATTTTCTAAATCAAATGCATTGCTAACTTACTACATTGTTCTAATGGTCTATATACACTCCTGTGCTCGACATACTTGGAAAAAGAATTGGCCTAAATAAAAGTGATATACAAAAAGACGTTCTATTCATAAAGTGTCCAAAAGGCCAGACAAGGCGATTACAAGAAAAAGAAAAAGAAAAAGATTACAACGTTTTATCCGAGCTGAGTATGTTAATTACTTCAAGAGACAGTCATGACGATCAAGGTTGCTGCGAGAACAGATCTTACTCATCTACATGAATTTTTATGTTGTAGACAAACAGATGTGCCACAAGAAACTATTCAAGTTCTTAAGCAGACTCGACGGGCTCAGCGAGCTCAACAGGCGTGGCGGGAGGCTCAGGTCGTATTGGCGCAGGTTCCTGAGGAAGAGAGGGATTATCCACGGTTTGATCCCCATCTTGAGCAATCTCCCCTTCTTCCTCGAGGATGATGATGTCCTCAGAAGCACGGACAAGCTGAATATCCTCACCCGTGGAGGAGATGGAGTCCTTGTCAGACATCCTGAGTCTCGGAGAGCCCTTAGTTGTTCATCGAAATCCTTCTCTATCTCCTCTTGCTCGGCCTTGAGCATCTTCTCAACCTCTGCCTGATAGTATTCCTGAAGGCAAACCTTCATAGCCTCCCGCTCGTGCTCCTCGTTTCTCGACTCGTCCCGTTAAAACTTCGGCTTCGGCCTCCAGTTCATTGACACGGGTCTTAGCTCTTCTGTAATTTGCGTCAGACGTCCTAAGGTCTCCGCAGTTATACGATGATGGTCCCGAGCATCATCACGTTGTTTCTTGTAGCATTCCGCGTCGGCTCTGCTTTTCTCGGCCTCATCCTTGATCTTCCCGGCCTCGGCCTTGCTGCTTTCAAGCTCAGCCTTGGTTTCCTCTGCACGAGCTCAAGCCACTTCGGATTCCTTGTGCACGGTTGTCGCCTTTACTTCCGCCTGAGCTTTATAAAACTCAGTGGCATTGCCTAGACGGTCACAGCGATCAGACAATTCCCAGAACGTCATATTGATCTGTCAAAAGAGAAAATGTGAGGGTCCGTGGTGCAACAAAAAGGGCAAAACATAATCAAAGGCAAACTGAGGATTTTACCGTTGTGACCGACTTTGCATGGTTGAGATCCAACACCGAATTATTGGCGTTCTTCGCCAAAGACTCGTCTGCTGGGAGCCTAACCCCTAGGCTCAAGAAGACGGTCGTCTGCATGTTCTCCATGGCCACATCAACATGCGTCAAGTGTCATGCGCCAACTTTATTCTTGAAGGATGGGATCCAGACTCGATCCGCTCCCTCGGCCTGGATGCACTCCTAGGCCTGAGGTAGAGGTGGTGGTGGAGGCAGAGATGAAGAAGACGGAACAGTCGCGCGCACCGTCAATTGAGCAACCTCGGGTTGTTGTGCACTGGTGACTGGCTCTCGGACAGTTACCTGCCGAGCCGGAGGATCCATGATGGCCTTGCCTTTTTCTTTGGCATCCTCCTTCCTCTTCTTAGTGGCCACGAACTCGGCCAGTGTCGCCTCCCTTTTTCTCGAGTGAGCCTCTGACGTGGAGGCATCACCAGCAGCATCAACAACCACAGCTATTTCTGGCATGATCGGCGGAGCAAATTCATGCTGTCATCCTGACCGTCTTGAAGTACGAGTAGGCCAAACCAATGGGATAGGGTTGTCCTCTGTCATCTCTTCCTCGAGCTCGACACTGACAGCAGGAGATATCATTATACTGGCTTTCACTGCAGAGGCTTATTGCGCAGCTGCCTCATCAATCTCAAATTCGAGATCTTCAGCAAGCTCGGCCTCAATATCACCCGAGACCTCCAAGTAATGTAGTCGTTCCTCTTCTCGGCTCTGATGGCCTTCAGACAACAAACTTCCTCCAAGGGCAGGAGCTTATAGTGCACCTTTGATGGCTCTGCAAACAGGAAATTGATAAAGATTGAGTAAAATAAATAAATACAAAAAAAATAGAGGACAGGAGAATAAGGACAAGAAACCATTATAAAAAACCTACTTGGTTGGAAGACGTTGGGGATGGGGCGAGCACTTTTCGTCCTCCATTTGCCAGAAATGATGAAGGGTCTCAACCTCCACTTCTGATCTACATCGGGAAGTTCATTTATGAAATCGGAGGTTCTGGCTTTGGAGGCCAACGTATAATAAGGCCCATTTCCTTCGTCCCGAGGCACAAGATGAGATGTTTGAGATGGAAGAGGTGGCAGGGTTCTATGACGTATCCGTCCTTGATGAACTTGATCACCAAGGACATGTACTTGTAGAAATTTAGGTGCATCTGACCCAGAGCGAGTTGGACAACAGTGAGTACCTCCTTGATGAGAGGTTCAAGAGGGAACCGGAGTCCGGCCTCCAGCTAAGTCCGGCCTCCAGCTAAGCAATGAAGACTTTAGTCTGTTTAGACTTACGACTAATGATATAGGTGTCTGCCATAAAGTGGATATGGACTTGGGGAGGAATACCGAACTGAACTCGGTGTTGGGTCAGGGTGTGATCCTGAAAATTCCTAGCTCGAGGGGAAGAGGTAATGTAAGCCCCTTGAGGGATTCGGCTTGAGGTGCTAGGTCCTTCCTCTGGGTTCATGACTACTGGTATTAAGGATTTTCAAAGGACAAATTGACAAAACAGGAGACTAGAAGGAAGGACAAAAGAGGAGACAAAGTACAAATAAAAAGAAGAGAATCAAGAACTTACCAAGTTCTTGAAGAGTTCTGGATGCTAAAAAAGATGAGATCGCTTGGATGCTTGATCGAGGGTGAGGCTTGAATTCGGCAGAGTAACAGTAGAAGTAATAGCGAAGTGAAGAAGATGAAGTTTATCTATCCTTATTTATAGAAAAGACCAAAGCCCACCAAGATGGAAATAACCTCCATCTTCACCGTCCACAAATGCATGCGCAAGGGCACGATGGTCATTTGCAAGATTTGAATTGGCATGTCAGAAGGAAATTTCATTAGGGTAATTTTAGCTTTCATCTCCATCGTACATGTATGCAAGCTTAAGGGTATGATCGTCTTCCTCAAAAGCAGTGCTAACCGTCGCATGTTTCTTCATGCCTTGAGTCCTGCAAAAAGTAATGATAACAACCTGCCAACATTAATGAGATACGACAGTTCATCATGCGTGCGAAACGTCTATATACAGTTGTCACGACAATCCATATACGCGTAAATTTGTTCAAACGCTCCGTCTTCCATAAGGCAACAGGTATTTTCCTATCATCAATTGATTTACAATACTTTGGATTACGTTTAAAGCATCATAAAGGAGCAAATTGTAATGGATAAAATTCATAATTTTTTAAGTGTTGCAAGGGTGAGTAGAATCCTCGTCCTTGAGAAAGACGAATAAGGTTGGCATAAGCTCGTGCTTCCTAGGACGATTTCAGATATCGTCGTCTAAAGGACAATTTCAGATATCGTCGTCTGAATGACGATTCCAGATACCCTCGTCTGAAGGACAATATCAGCTATCGTCGTCTGAAAGACGATGTCAGCTATCGTGCTCATACCAAGGATGGACTTGTGGTTATGTTGAGGACGAAACCGCCTTGTAGGACAAAATAATCAGGAGGCGATCTATTTACTCTACTGTTAGGTGAAAAGCACTGTCTTAGCATTTAATGCATTTAATATTTGTCATCTCAGTCTGCTTTCGACCCAAGACCGACCTTAGAAATAGTAGGCTCACATGTGTGACACATATGCATGAAGATCTGTCTGACATACTTGGTAATGATCATAAAGCAAGTTGCATCACCATGCATGGGCATAGATGGGCATCATGAGGCATCCTAACTCAAGCCTATAAATATCCTAGACCTCCCCTAAGGTAGGGACTACTGAAAGATTACGGAAAAATTATCTAGCTACTACTGCAAAACTCCTGAACTCTCCATTTCAATGTTTGTTCTTTGTACTTCATCTTCAACACATACTGACTTGATCGTCGGAGGACTTTGACAGGAGGGGCCCCCACCTACACCAACAAAGACGTGTTGTGAACCTACCTTCTTTCTTCTTCCAGTCAACCAAAAACCAATGAGCTAGTGACACATGGACGGTCCAAGAAAACCGACTACATAAACATTTATGATCAAAATAATCAAAGCCAAATGCACTCTTAATGATGGTGATCAAGGACCTTATCTACGGTTTAGTTTAGTCGTTAGAATATAGTCGATCTTACTGTCACGTTACTTAAGAAAATTTCAACTAAATCTCTTTGAAGATCTTTCTTTAGCAACCTATATCACAAACCAGATCACACATTTATCATTCCTCCTTGAGAAGCGGTAAAGATCAACTTTTCTTTTGGGGAGAAAAAGAAATCACCTTTGCTACATACTTTATGTTGGGGAAATGCTTGAAAAGCTTGTTTGTAGGCTTAGATTAAAAGGAAAACCCCTTGAATGAATGATTAAATGGTCAAAAAGGTAGAATTATGTTCTCCAAAGATGCTACACTCTTTGAGTTCTCCTAAGAAATTGTGTGGATCAGAGTGAATTTTTTAAGTGGGGTTGGTATGTGTTTTGGAAAAGAGGTTTGTAGGGTCATTTAAGCTACAATGGCCCTTGTCTCAGCGATAAAAGGGACTATAAATGGTAGCTATTAACCTTTGGAGTGTACATCAATCATTTTCTCACACTATATATATAAAAGGGCTATGAAGGTGCATTGGATTCCCTAATGTTGGAAGTGACATCTTATGGTAAGATGAACTTTGGAGAACATAGTTGTGTTGGTAGGTAAGCTGCATTTTTCATTTCATTTCATTTCAAGCCAAGGTATGAGGTACCCTGAAGCATATGGGCTTGAAAGGCCTGGACCCCATGATCATTTGCTGATGTAACATTGTGAGATTACGCCGACACGTGCTTGTTTCATGCCGTGTCGAGTAATAACCATCGCCGGAAAGTCTAAGCTCAGGGGATTGCAAGATCCCACCGATACGTCATTGTTAAGTGGAGTGTCGTGTCGTGTCGTGTAATGAACAACACCCAAAACTCGTAGGGAAAATAACCCTTTTTTTAGCTTCTAGAGTCTCTTTCTCAGTTCAAGATCCATCTAAAACTGAAATCAAAGAGTTATTCTGCCAAAAATGGGAATGTGCTGGAGTTATGAGTCTCTTTCCCATGACTATAGCTTCGCCTTGTGGTGTTGTTGTCTTGACCAAAAAAAAAAAAAACCTTCATAGGATTCAGTTCCTACATTTAAAAACATTCTAAGGACAATGAGATAGAAATATTTGGGACTACAGGAGAGGTTCTTCCATATTCTAAAAACTAAACATAATTCGAGACTCATCTAAGTCCGCGAGTCAACTCACTGAGTATGAATCCGGATGATAGTATGTTTAAAAGTATAAAGATAACTAGATGTTCGCCGTGACTTAAAAATAAGAGCTTTGCTAGCAAGATGGCACTCACGGTCCCAGGGAATAATTCACCTTTTTTTTCAAATTCCAAGCAACTCTTTATTTTATAATTTTATACATTGCATATAGCAAGTTAGGGTTTTTAACATTTTTTAAGTAGCTTATAAAATCATCGAATGCTTACAATTTCAAAACCCTAGACCATTTTTCGCCCTGACTTAGTTTGTTCTAACTTCTAAAGGCGAGGTCTTATCCCAAGGGCCATGAGTGCAGTCCTAGAAGCTTTATTCCAAATATAAAGCCAAAAGAGATCCATGTGAAGATTACCTAGTGGGAAGTACACAGATTAGCGGGCCTCCCCACTTTAAACCTAATAAAGAGCATTGCAATGCTTAAGATTAAAGTCAGAATTGCTGAAGCCTGTAATTTGGCAAAAAATAAATCATAACCGGTTATTATTATACATCGACTAAGCAAGCGCAAAGTGCAATACATTACCCCCTACACGCAAAAATGGCAACAGTTGTTCCAAGGTTTGGCACGCGTCTAATAGGCAAGTCCAAATCAAGCCCGCAGTCATAATTCCGGTGTGAAAGGCCAACCGACTGAGCTAAATGTCCATCCTGAAAATTGATTAAATACTTACAAGGAGATCAGAACACTAAATTCTTTTTAAAATTAGAAGAATTTGTCGTGGATTGGAAAATGTGTCTTCATTAATGATAATTTGTCGTTTTGCGTCAAACCAAAATTTAATTCTGCTTTGAACATAATAATAAAGATGTAGACTGTATATCTTAGAAGATTCTAGAACATTCCCAGAGTCATCATATGGTGCCCCAAATAGGTTTCATCACTTTCACAGAAAATGGATCATGAGAGCATTGTATGGAGAAGAAAAGGAAAAAGGAAAAGGAAAAAAAAAATCCTCAGCTATGGCCATGCTCTCAAAAGACCCAAATTGCCAATCAATTCTAAAACCCATAGACCTAGAGAGCTACTGAGTCAATAGAAAATCTAGCATAAAGACAGTGAAATCAAATATAGGCCCACCATGACTGAGAACAACAATTATTGTAAAGTGACATAATTCTTAAAGAGGTCTGGTGAAGAGAGGTAGAGCTTTCATCTATTATTTGAAGCACGGAAACCCTATTTGATCCCATGAGCACCCTCCTGGCTCAGTAAGATTATGAAAGGGTCCCCCCCTTCCCCCCCACCCCAACCACCACCAAACTGCAAGAGAGAAGGGGAAATTTCGATTACGACAATCACTATCCGACTTTATAAAGTTTCTTTCATTGCATAAATCCAATTGAGAATGATCGAAGCTTGGTCTCCAGACCATCCAAGCGGCCGGTGGGCATCCACCGCTCTCAGCGGCTGGTGGGCATCCACCGCTCTCAAACGTTTTCTGATCAGACATTCCTCATAGTCTCCCAGGGAGCAGAGCTTTGATACTAAAGAAAGGCAGTGGAGGGTGTCTTACAAATTGTTATAGAATGCATGCTGAAGAAGAGATCACCTACTTAGCAGAACTGGGTTTGCATGATTTTTAAGGAGTCCGATTTAAGCGATTTTTAAGGAGTCCGATTTAAGCGCGAAGGCAAGCAAGTAGCTGATAAGTTAGAAAATGTGGAGCAACATATTAAGATAGAGATGAATTGGTTTATGTGATGGCAAAAATTGATAACTATTTCTAGCCCCATGCTGGAAATTTGTATGTTTCAGATACCTTGCTTAACCAAACTTTATAGCCAAATAATTTTGTTCATCATTTCTTTTTCCTGTTTGTAGTTAATAGTTATACATGAGGGGTTCTTGCTAATAATTGGGTCATTCGATCGATGGATCCACTTAGAATCCATCAATATCAGCCAAATCAGTTGTGAGATCATCAAGAAGATTTTGATGAAAAGATCTATTTGGTGGAGCCAACAAAGAGGCAGAACCACCAGTTTGATTCGCATTAATAGGGTACAGATCCTCACCGATTAAGCTCAAAAGAAGAAAAAAAAAACATATTAAGCATCTACAATGAGATGGAGACTTGAAAAAACATATAATTTAACTTGTCCAGTACACATAATAAAGCACCAAACAGTGAATCTATAAATAGGCCCTACAATCACATCCGCAATCCATTAAGAAAGCAACTTACAGCTATATATAGAACACCGAAAACAAACGATTGGAGAGAACCTCTCAACAAATCAGTTGACAGTTTCAGCACCCATCACATTGTGTTCTGATCCATGAGAACACACTAATCTACTTTTTTCTTCTTTGCATACTTCTTCATTCAATGCAGCAACCTTTTTGTATCTTGTCTTTCCATGTGGGAGTTGCAGTAAACAATAGAGAAACTGAATCATAGCACTCTATCAAGACTTCTGGCCAACGCAAGGCAGCCATCTTGGTAGGCATACTATCAGTAAGGAGATTCATGACCAGGACTGTCTGCATGCATGTCCATGGAGGAATCATTGGAGCTGAGGGAATTGGAATCTCTGTTTTGGTGATGAGGGTTGGTCTCACTACTCCGTGCTCCATTTCCGGAGGGCATATTATTTGAATGATAGCCTCCCTGAGATAGGTGATAATGCTGAAGGCTCCGACGAACAGGGCTCGACAGAGCATTTGAGAAAACTGAGTTCTTAGGTTGATGATCAGAGTGGCCAGAGCGAGCCACTTGTCCAACGGTTGTTGGCCCAAATGAACCAGAAGAAACCGGGGCGTTCGAGTTCATGAACTGCATTGTGGGTTGGGTGTATGGATGTTGGAATGGCAGTCTGGGGGACATTGGGGACTCCTCTCCACTATAGTCCAGCTCATTCTGCACAAAGATCAGAAAGTAGTTGTCAAAATGGCCATCAAACATTGAACAATATAGTCACCTTGTTTGATTAGATACGAAATTATTTCACAAAAAATCTGGAAACCAAATCAAATAAGCCACACACTCACCTTAGTTGATTAGAATATTTCACATAAAATCTGAAAAACATATCACACCACCCATTTTATTACAACTAAGTTGGTAGTCTCTCACGTATGAATAATACTACGTGATAAAAAGATGGTCAGAACCAATTTCTGAGCATGGACGACATTTTGCTCCATCCCATTGAATCACAGTGATCATGTTGCCTAATGCCTAGGTGATATCAGGTCTGACTGCCTGGATGTACTGCCACATTCATACTTTTTCTTGCAGCAGCATGACAATGCAACACCGTAGCCATCAGCAGATACACCTAGTCTTACACCTTCCAACACTTACCTAATCCTTGGACCACATGCTATGATGCATCGACAGGAAACAATTCAACATCGAGTCCCGCACAGCAAGCCCTGCTTAGCTGGACGACAAGATCCTTCTCTATGTCAACCATCCCATTACAGTGTAGTTAAAGCATCCCAGTGATGCCTGTGCAATATGGGTGTTCTCTAGGTGAGGTGTGGCCTAGGCGGCCAAAATTTACTTTTTCTATTAAAATATAAGGGAGTACTCACCTAGATTAGGATTAGGTGATAAGGATCCTGGCTAGGCAAGGCGATGGCCTAGGTGTTGCCTAGGCAACATTTTGACTACCTTGTCGAATTAATAGGGTTCCCATGTCAACAGGGCTCATTCATGTGTGTGCCCCCAATGTCACCAAGGTCCTGAACCAAGTATTCATCCAACACGGCCAGACATCATCAAGCCCCAGCTAAGTATCCTTGAAATAGCCATGGAGCACAGTAGCTCCACCAGCCAAACACTGAAAGCATACCAGCCCACAACACGATCTTTGGACACACCCAAGCCAATCCAAGCAACCAAGCTCCTGCGGCACAACCACGATACTAAACTCACACGCAGAGCATTGCACACAAATAGCATTAAAGAGCCACGATGGATACACTAGAGCAACACATCCCCGAGAAACCCACTCAGCTTAGCATTGCAGGCTATGTAAATTAAACGATATACTGCATGCTTAGTTGCTTACGACATCCAAATCCGTGCCAACCTCTAACCGAGTGTCACTGCATAGTGTTGGCATTCCACTGTCCCTGGGGGCATTACTGACACCCTAGGAAACCTACAGATTTTTTGGTTGCCCGGGAAATGAGGAAAACATGGAAAAGGAAAGGAAAGGAAAGTAAATTTCTCAGCATTGTTTGATTGCAAAGAAAGAAAAGAGGAAAAGGGAGGGGGAATGGCGGACATGGAGGTGAAGAAAGTGTAGATGGCGATGGAGGTGCACTCTTACAAGCAATGACTGTGATGCCTGACAAAGCCTGGACTAATCTCCCCCTCCAACCAAAGGTTGTGGCACAACTTTCTCCATCTTAGGACACAAGTCAATGCAAATGCTTAGTCGGCTCCTAGAAAGTCTAGGCAAACAGCCGTGAAATAAAAAGGATTATTGAGAAGTTGCCTCTTTTTGCATGGCAATGATGGGGGTGGGAGACAGCAGCAGTGGTGGTGGTGGAGGCGGCGGTGGTGGAGGTGGTAAAAGGAATGAAGGTGGTGGTTGGAATTTAAGAGAAGGGCATGAAAATGAGATTCTCTGTTTTTTTTTTCCTCCCCAAATCCAAGCTTTTTAAAAGGAAATGAAATCCTCACTTTTGAAGGGAGGGGAATTCTCCCACTTTTCTTTTCCACTAAAACTTTCTCGTAAACAAACGAGGGAAAATTGGATTTTCTTCTACTTTTCTTTTCCACGCCCTGTTTTCTAGGGAACCAAATAGAGGTTAGTAATCCCCTCCAAGAAGCCTAAGCCCACCCCCATTCCACATATGGGATTTCTCATGTAGTGACCTAGTCACTTCTACAAGAGCTGGTGCCTGGTTGTGCATATCTCTCCCCTCAGGTGGATGTTAAGCATTTGGCCCTCGGCACTAGGTAACAACACGTTTCTTGTACACTCATACGAACCCCTTCACACACAAATGGAGTTTCTCAGATCTGTCTATCCTCTATCATCTCAGGATCATCCCACCTACTAATGGAGGTCTTTCGGACTCGCCATTTGCCCACGTTGATCCTACAAGATAATGCCCCATGTGGCCCATGCCAAGTCCAAGCCGCCTAGCAAATTCCACACCCTCGGAACCACGACCATGTCAAGGCACCACATTGCTTGTACCGACATGACACTGTACTCACACCACAGCATAACTGTGCACCACAGCATCCAAACACCAGGCACCACTATGCACCATGCACCAAGGCCTTGCCAAGACCTACGATGGGCCACCTTGCCCATCACATGGTCGCACCTAACCCCAAATCAGTCAAGCCATTTTTTTGCTTGGACCATGATAGGTTCCCCCAATCAATCTCTTGACGTCGTCCTCAATGCTCACACAATTGGTTCTTCTACTTGTCTTTATGGCTTGCGCATATACTCCTTCCACAATCAAAAACATTTATGAAGGCCTTGCATTTTGGCATCCCCAAACTTGACATTCCCATTAACTTTGTCTTCAACCTTCACCCCATTTTGCTCATCTCACACGGAATTTGGCCTTTGAATCACTGTGCACCACCTGTGGCTTCGAGCTTCTCTGGTCTTCAACATGGTCCTTAGGCTTAGGCAGCACACGAAACTGATCTTCGAGACATGAACTCTGCCAGTACTAATTCTAGATTTTGGCTCCTGAAAAATGAATCAGTACTTTCTACCCGAGATCCATCATGTAACCATTATTTACAACCCAACAAAAAAAATGGGAATCACTACTCCTGACCCACGATTCTATTTTATCATCTATCCCGTCACCGCTTCCATACCATCCACCTTAGCCTTTAAAGCCTTCATTCCTGCATCAATCTCCATTTGTCACTCCCTTGAAGCTTCACCTCATGCATTTACCTATTTCAGCTTAATCCGTCGATCTATGGTTCAATCCGTCAAATCACACTCCAACCAGGAGCCAGGAGTATAAATGCGCCTCGCAGTGACTTACAAGCCAACCTCATCCCATGCAGCCCCTCAATTGTCCACGAACACTTCGTGAGCTTCCGTTGTTGCCATACCTACCCAATAAGCACTTGCTCCTCACGCACAAATATCATCTGTGTTGTCTTTTACAAACATTAAAACATATATCTTACCCCCCCCGCTGTCTTTTACAAACATTAAAACATATATCTTACCCCCCCCCCCCCCGCGCTACAGCACCAAGCATCCTCTAATGCCTATCGATCAGCAACCCTACGTTAATTGAAATCACCAATGTGCTTTCCTAGAAGCAATGGCTCCTCTTAAGGACTTTTCGAGCATCGTGTTGCATGTTCTTTTGTTCAAGCTCATATAGAACGCCGCAACCATCAACACAGGAGTTCTCACGATCGATCAATATGTCAGTTAATTGACACTCTAGCATCCTGAGATCTTCAATTAAACCATCTTCATATGGAGATAGGTCCTTTGAGCCCAAATCCATGGCTAACAAGCTTCAAATATTGTTCTATACATCTGTAAATCATTTCTTCATCACAATTCCTATAGTCCAACCTAGAAAGAAAATCTTAGGGGGTGTTTGGATTCGTGGAATTGGAATTAACCTAAAGAATTGAATTCTATGGAATTAAAATCCATTTGATTGAATTCCAGAGCTTAGAATTCTGCCATTTAGATACACTACTGATTTGATGGAATTGAAGTGCAAAATTTCAATTTCATTGTTTCAATGAATACAAATTATGTGAAAATAAATTAAAGTTAAAATGCATTAATAATTGAGTCTACACAAGCGTAGTGACGGTGGTTGATGTTAAGGGTGGCAATTTATAACCCAACCCGTCAACCGGCATGAACCCGACCATCTTTCCATGATTTAGGGTTGAAATTTTGGAGTCATGGGTCGGGTTTGAGTTTAGGTCAGGTTTAGCTCTCGAAATCACTATGGGTTGGGTTTGCATTTTTATAATTGGGTCGGGTCTGGGTTTCGCTGTTGGAACTTGAAAAAATCATAATACCTACTTAATTTAGTAATAAACATGTATACTTATTTACATAAGATATTTAGTAAATATTAAATGTAAGTTTAAATTTATATTTGTAATATAATAACAAGCATAGTTACCAATGCGAGAAGCAAATCAAAACTAAGAAACAGGAAGTGAGGCTCAAATATTTGTTAGAAAGCGATAAATGAGATATAGGCGCCTCATTCCTATTGTATTAGTATAGGCAGTCATATCTTAAATTTTATCTTACCCAGTACATTTGTGGAGAAGTAGATGCCTTAGGTTCCAATCAAATAATAATTGTTCAGGGTCTATAGTCTATACCACCTTAAGCTCTAGACTCGAGTCTATTCCATCACGTCCCATGTACATATCCTCTTTTCACCATTCAATGGTATGTAATGGAAGCGAGATAATAAGCATATATAAATATGTAAGTAATATTTATTAAATTTCAATATTATTATACTTCATAATTATTAATATTTTAGGCATTAAATTATTATTCATTTAAATCACAAGTTAAACGACAAGTTTATTTTGAGGGTTCTCTTATTGGATCAGGTTCGAGTGTGGCTTTTCAACCCATTTAGAAACATGTTGGATCGAGTTTAGGCTATATTTACTCAAACCCGACCCATTGCCATCCTTAGTTGACGTCAAATTACCACGACACGACAAGTTGGATGAAATAGAGTTGGAGCACTGAGGAAGATTTTCATAAGGTTCGTGTATTTCCCTCAATTCCGCAACAATGTGGAATTGTCAAATAATATCTCTCACTAAGGACTTGAATTTTGCTCATTTAGCATGTGAATTCATTGCTTCAATTCCGTGCGGAATTGACAATTCTGATATGTATCCCAAAATCGTCTTAAGGATACTCATAACAATACCAATACTTTAAACCATGGCGATAATAAGGCTATCATTAGCAATGCTCACAATCTAGTTCAACATGAGAGAACAAAACACAGAGGTTAACAGACACTTCATCAAAGAAAAGCTAAATTTTGGGCTTACTTGCACTATGTTTGTGAAGATTGGGAATCAGCTATCTAACATTTTAACAAAAGGGATTGGAAGTAGATCTGTATTCGAGCTGAACTTGGCCAAGCTCGAGCTTGGTTTGAACATGCTCAAACTCGGCTTGAACTTGATTTGAGCTCGAATGTTCGAGCGTGATTGAGCTGGGGTTGGCCCACGCTTGATTCAAATTTTATGGTTATTTTGATCAATTTTACATGATTTTAATTTTAAAAAACCATTTATTATTAAATTACAATACAAGATGCAGCATAAAATTAATCTAATCATAAATAAAAATAAGATTTGAAGATAGTACTCAATCCAGAAGTAGACAATTTACTATATCTATAAACAAAAATACTATAAATTTACGATAAACAAAAATACTAAAAATTTACTATATCTATAAAATGATATTTCAAGTCAAGTCGAGTCGAGCTCAAGCTGGCCCAAGCTTCTTCTTCTCTGAGCTGGGTACATGGGCTGAAACCCAGTCTATTAAAGTTGATGCAGACATCGGATCATTCGGTGTCAGGGTATACCAGCAGAGGAGAGATGGATGCCTTGTATATGAGTTTGATTTGAGCTGTCTATAGAGATTCACCATTCAATCTTGTTTGGGATAGAGATTTGTCGTTAGATCACGATATAGAGGAGCATGAGGATTAGAGGGCTATGATTAGACCATAGATTATTTTAGTTTGGTATTAGGACTTATTCTTTTTAGTTATTAGAGTTTATTTTGTTAATACCGACATACTTGTAGTTCTTAGGATCTATTTTATTAGTCCTGGCACTTTTGTAATTACTAGGATCAGGTATATTCTTTTCCTATAAATATACTCTTTGGGAACTGAGAATTTACAACTTTTTTGCTTTTGGAATCTCCTGTGAAGGGATGGTGTGAAGCTAGATCAATCCTTCGTGTGAAGCCAAATCAATCCTTGGTGTGAAGCCAGATTATCCTCTTCTTTCTTCTCTTTTTTTTTTATCTTTTTATTTACTGTTTTCCATTGTGAATCCCTAATCATCACTATTCCCCCTTAATCATCACTATTCCCCATTGCTGAACAACCTTCCCACAGCCCTTTGCCCTTGCTGCCCACCAGTCCCCAGCCACCCTCCTTGGCTGCCGCACTTGCTGCCTTGCTGTCCAGCCAACCCCAGTCCCTGCAGACCTTCCTTTTACCTGTCCCAGGCTCCCAGCCCTATACCCCGTTTCTCCCTTACTGCTGTTCACTTCCAGCCACCCTATTTCGTATCCTACAATCCCTAAATCAATTACATAGTAGCCGCACCACTCCTATTACCCCATCCCTACTGCTACACCCTTCCAACAGCACTAATGTTGCTATTCTTTGACTGTTACAGCACCTTCTCATTAATCCTTTGACTGTTACAGCACCTTTTTCATTAACCCCTTGTTGTTGCAACCTTTACAACACACCCATATTGCAGCCACAACCTTATTGTAATTCCTGAACCCTAAAACAGCCCCATTTAAAACCTGAACCCTAATTTTGATAAGTCATTACTACTGATGCTGGGGTTTTTTGTGAATCAATTCAAAATAGCTTGAAACCCTAATTTTACATGCATGTTCCAATGCCTAATCATTATTGAGCCTCGACTAATCTTTGAAATCCTCAATTGAATAGGAAACGTACATTGATTGTTGACCTAAATCCCTAAGCTAGTAGAAGTTCTCACTTCCATTACGATCACCCAAATCAGATTTGAAAATTCATTATTGCAGAATTGTTAGTTGACCTAGGATATTACTAATTCCCTTTTGACATTCTTTATTGTAATTGTGGAATCTAAGGGGTTTTTTTTTTTTAATCTAAGTATTTTATGGCTTGCCTTATTGCTGATTTTAATTTCTGATCTCTAAATTACATCATCCTGGGTTAGTTGCATAGTCCTACATCAAAAACCCTGGGCCACTCTACCCATAACTCGGGCTGAGTTATTTGGTCCAAAGTTGCAGCCGTACTAGAGACCAAAGTAGTCCTGTAAGTTGTAACACAATGGAACAATCAAGCAATAATAAAAATAAATAAATAAATAAAACTAACAAAACCCATGATTTTAAGTGGAAAACAAGGCACAAAAAATACCCAAAAGCATCTACAAAATAAGAGCTCATTGTGTGAGCTTCTGTATTAGTAATTAGTATATGGCCTTATGTGAAAGGTGGTTGCTGGTTCTTATCAATCCCTGATGGCCATGAGGAACCACCAATTTCTGCTTCCCCAAGAACGGAAAACCTGAACTATCTTAGATGTGAGTATGTATCTCATAACCCATCAGCCTAGATGATCATATGAACCCTAAGCGCCATTGGATGGTTAAACATTGGCTACTGTAGTGCTTATGTCCAAAATTCATGCTGGTGAATGGCACCATTATAAAACATAGTTCTAATTAAAGCAAGAGCCTCCTGATTAATTCATGGTAGCCTGCAGGGCAACCTGAGAAAAGCAAATGTCAAAAGGCTGCGGAATTAAAATTAGAGGCTCAACATAAATATAAAGCAACTCTCACTAGCCAATCACAAAGAAGCTAATATATCAAAGGGCACAGGCACTATAATGAAAAACAAAGGCGCAATCATGCTCAAATTTATTTTCATCATGCTCAAATTTATACCGATAAAAAAATCAGCTTAAATTTATTTTCACAGCAATAAATGAATAATATATCTAACATGTGAATATAGATATGCAAAGAAAAAAAAAGAATGAGATACCAAAAAAAGAACCATGCTGCATGAATTGTTAACTAAGCAAACCTGCAGGTAAGTGAGTATATCAACTGTGGTCACTCTCGCTCCCTCCTCTTGCTGTCTCAAGATCCACTGATAAAGTTTATCCTGAAAAAAGTAAGACGGGATCACGCTAAATTAATGAATATACAGATAAAGCCTAAATTCCAAAAAGAGTACACTCATTCAAACAAATCAACAACTGGAATAGGAGAAGGCCAAATGCCCAATTGAGAGAGCTGAAATCTTCATCTCTAATTGGCTATTCCTATTACAGAGGGATTCCCTTAGGAAAGTTAAAAGCACCAAAGAAAAATTCTACCTCAATAATCTAGAGCTAACTGAGAGCCACAAATCTAAGAGAAATGTAGCAAAATAGAAGTAAGGCACCACAACTCAGGCTGGTATCAGCCAGGTTATAGGATGGCCTTGTTCAGTTTTAATTCAACCAGAAGAAAGAAGAGTATCTTGAAAAAAGAAAAGGAGCCTCTCATACAATATTCAGCCAAAGTATCAAAACACTTGATATAACAAAATAGAAAAGCCTTCTCCCTACGACTACAATGCACTAACAGACATAAAAGAATGAGGTTAATCCCAGTTCGACGAAATCATCCCTAATCGAACGCCATGAGCTCATGAGAGCTAGAATTCGAGACCAAGTCCTCTCCTTACAGTAGGAGATATCCTCAACCACCATATTGTTTCTTTCTTTCCAAACCTCCCAAAATAAGGGCGCACACAAATAACATGTTGCTGTTAATGGTGGCAATTTCTGATACAAGCCATCAACCCACCCGACTTATCACAGTTCAGGTTGATGTTTTGGGCATGTGGGTCGGGTTTGGGTTTGGGTTTGGGTTTGGTTTCCTTAACCTATTTATAATTGGGTGGCAATTTATGACCCAGCCCTAACCATTGTTTCTTGTGCCTGCATCGGAAGGGACAGTGGATCACTTGCTTTTGCACTATTCTATTGTGTTTCGGAATTGGGGGTATTTCCTTTCCCGAGTAGGTGTGGACTGTGTCTTTCCTTCTTCCTTTCACAACTTCTTATCTTGTTGATCTCTGGTAAGTGTGGAAAGTGTTTGGGAGGCAATTTGGTCAGTTCTTCCTGAAGCCATATCGTGGACAATATGGAAAAAGAAAAATAAGAGAGTTCTTGAAGACTCCCTCTTCTCCATCACGCATTAAATTGCTTGGAATGGTGTTCCATTCGGCGAGTAAGGGAGGATTTGGGAGAAGTGTTGGGCAGATTTCTCATTTTATTGAGCACTTAGGATGACTTCGCTTTCAATCTAGGGGTCTTATGTATGCTGTCCGTTTCTTTCTTCCCCGAGTTTATGTGCTTGAAAACTCTTTAGCAGCTGTATTGCTATTGTATCTAATTCATTTTTATAATATAATCGTTGCTTGACAATAAAAAAATTGGGTTGGGTTTAGGTTTGGCTTCCTAGACCTGACGAGCCATATTACGTTGTTAATTTTCTAACAAATATACACAATTATGTACTTGATATGATGACAAAGCCAAATCGTAAAAGACTCGGCAGTTCCTCTCCTTCCATATAGACCCGGATTAAAAGCCCAAATTGAAGAGACAAGAGCCTCCAACCTCATTGAGAACCAACATAATAAGAAGCTCTTGAAGGAATACAGGAAGACCCATGCCACATGCATTCGCTCGAGGAAGTGACTCCAAACCACTGAAGAAAAGGACACAAGTTATCCACCAACTCCTCCAACTCAAAGCACATAAAGCAACAATTAGTCATCATCCATCCTCTATTTTTAAATGGTCATAAGTGATTATCTTGTCCAAAGATGCTTCCCAAAAAAGAAGAAAACGCAACCTTAGATGGAACACCGAAGTTCCACACAACCCTGGATGGAAATGGAAGTGAGGTAATACCCCACAATGCTAGAGCAAAGGATCTCACTGAGAACTTAGAGTCTAAAGACCAAACATGCCTATCCCTAAGGTGTGGGTGAATGACAACCTTCTCAAGTCTTCCCAGAAGATGAGACAAGTCCCACAACTACCAATCATTAAGGATACGCCTATGGTTAAGATTACAGACATCTCTATCCCCCAAACGCTCAAAGTAGGAAGCAACTAAGGCATCTTTCACCCTCGCGAGAGAGAACAAAGCATCAAACTGCTCTCTAAGGAGCAGAGGGCCAACCCAAACATCATCCCAAAATTTGACAACCGTCTCGCATCCCACATTAAAACTGAAGAATCTAGAGGTGATTTCGAACCCAGACAATAGCAGTCCAGCAGCTAACCCCATGAGGACCACAAGCCTCTTGCTTCTCCCAAACTAACTTAGCTCCATAATTGGTTGTAATGACCTGCCTCTAAAAGCTATCCCTATCAATGTCATATCTCTAAAGTCACTTTCCTAATAAGGCCAAGTTGAAGATAACCAACGATTTGACACCTAATCCTCCATATTCTAACAAACGACATATCGATTTCCACTCAACCAAACGATATCTATTCGCATCCACCAACCCATTTCAAAGTCTCGTGGAAATCGACGTATCGACTAGAGTGCACTGGGAAAGTCAGAGCTGGATCCAGTAAGTAAAGTCCATCAACTTCACACCACTCCCAATCTATTGTTGACTTTAGATCCTAAAATACTTGATACGAAGGAAAGGAGGTTACACTGCAATTTAGAGTTTTTGTCAAACTAATAACAAAAAGGAGGTTAGTAGAGAAATCAGGAACATGTAAAACAAATGATTAGTAAAAGACAAGAAGAAACTTTAATAGTTCCTTTTCTCGAAACAGAGGAAAGAGAACCATCAACTACTTTGACTTTTACATTATTAGATCAGGGAGCTTATGACGAAAAAATAACATGCTTACTAGACAGATCGAAGGCTCCTGAGTTAATACTCCAGAAGTACCTAGAAGGGGGTAAAGATGAAACATGATGGGCAAAAGCATTGATACTTAATTGGCTCAATGAAATGAATGATGAAAAATGATCCATCTCAGCAAAGAGACATCGAAGACGCTCAAACTCCTCCCAATGAATTGTTAACATCTCTCTTGGAGAAGTTGGTGTAGGTAGAAGGGGTCTGGATGATGTAGTAACTGTAGAGGAAGCATTATGCGTTGTAGATGATCTAGAACGACTAAATTTGGCCGGTCTTCCAACCAAGTCCCAATAGGTCCCTTCAGAATGACGCGAACTCCCACAATTATCACACTTCAGTTTGTCTTTCTCATTTGAACTTATGGCACCTTTCTGCTTCTGGATACCTCCCTTGCCTCCTCTGTAAGACCAAAATGCAGAAGCTAGTGCTAAGCACTCTACACTACCAACTGGGATATGCATGGCTATCCGTCTGCTCTCCTCACCCTAACAAGGGCATATATCTAACTCAGAAATGGCAACTCATCCTTTCTCAGGATATGAACTTGTGACATCTAGAATTATGAGTTTAGCCCAATTAAAAAACTCAAAAATTGTTCTGCTCCATAAGCATGCGGTATTGCTCTCCATCAGCCATGCACACAGGATGATATGTCGGATAATAATCTAGCAACTCCCACATACCTCAAAGGCGGGCAGAGTAGTCAGCCAAGGATTATTTGTCATCAATCATCATGCATGAGGTGAGTGAGAAATCTCATGACACACCCGATAGATCAAGGCAACATGACGTGTCTGAGAATAGGTATGAGCTACTGCATCCCATATCTCCTTAGCTATCCAGAGAAAAAGGAATCCCCTAGAGATTTGGGGCTACATTGAATGTAGCAACCACAACATAACTTAGGTTATCTAACTCTCATATATCAAATGAGTCATTGGATGAACTAGGTTCTACCATATTTATGTATCCTAGCTTACCCGACTTCTAATAACATTCTTGCAAACTCAAACCACTCCATATAATTTCTACTATCCAACTTCACCATAGTAATATGTAAAATAGGGTATTTTGATGGTGTCACCGCGTAAAATGGAATCCCTATGTTCTTGTACATGATGAGCTTCCCTCCATACCACTATTTTCTGACATTTGGTCACTTCAGAACATTAAGGTATGAATTCGAGTAAGCCTTGATTCTTTTATCGTACAAGTTACAACCAACACCCAGAATGAATGAAATAATGGATGTTTTCCACAAATCAGCCCACTCACAATGTTTCAAGGTCCCACAAACAACCTTACTTCAGAAATATAGCACTTAACAGTCCAAACCAAAAAAAAAAGATGCATGGTAACTATGCCCTAGAAAATATTATGCTTCGCCTTCAAATCCTCATAGATCCTTACCAAAAATTTTCAACAGCTTCAGAATTTTAAAATGGATCAAACACTACCACTTTACCACATCAAAAACCCCGAATAGATCGCACCAAACAAATTAAACAATTTTTTTCCTTGGGAATCACTTTGAATGTCCAAAAAACCATCAAATTATCTTCAAAAAATTCTGAAAAAAGCACAACAATTCCAGAAAAATGTTTCCTCTTACAAGGTACATTTTTTTCCCAAGAGGAGGGTGACCTGTCCGTACAACTATTGGCGTCAACCGTACAGCCAACTAACGTCAGCAATGGTTGGTGATCCTCTTCTTGTTGTCTGGTCCCTGCCCCTGGTGATATCCTAAGTAATTTCTAATATTCCCCATGCTCTGATACCATGTAGAAATCTAAAGAATGCCCTAGTTGTGTAGAAGAGAGAGATGAAGAGAAAAGGAAAGAAGAGAATGTATGATTTGTCTAGAAAGAGAATGAGTAATCCAATATGGTTACACTGTCTACTTTATTAGTATAATAGTTGTGTGGACATTGTACAAGCAAATTTCAAGCGTCTCAAAGAGAATGAGAACAAGAAATTGGATGTCAAATATCTTCCATCGACCGGAGTTTATTATTTTATGTGGGGGACATCCCTTCCGGTTTAAATAAATTCAAGTCGTTAATTATGCTCTTTTAGAGAGCTACCTCTGATTAAGAAGAGAAGAGAAGAGAGAAAATAACGAAATGTTTGTGTTTCATTAAAAAGGATGCTCATATGGCTTAAACGGGTGCCTCATGAGAGGTCTTGTAATATTCCCGCAATTGGGGTGGTTACATATTTGAAGGTAAGAATTCCTTCTCTTTAGAATTAGAGGGGTCCAAAGTCATGTCCCCATTCTTGGTATATGTCGTCGTTTGTGAAGATTCATAAAGGCTGGCTGAAAGGAAGGTCGGTTTGTAGATCATCCCTAAGGTGGGTCTAATTTGTAGATTAGTTTGAAAACCGATCCAATTTGCGGATCGGCCCGATTATTAAAGGGTCTTCATTTGTGGATTGTCCCGTTTATTAAAGGGTAAAAGATTCCCGAGAGCACCCCTTCCTCTGTCATTTGTTTCTCAAATGAAGACTAAGAGAGAGAGAGAGAGAGAGAAACTTGAACACTTGATTGAAGGGGAGGAGTTTGAGAGATCATGATCCTACTGCATCAAAGTAAGGGACTGTGCACCTTCCGAATCAGAGAGTGGAGATTTTGTAAAGAGGAGCATCATGAGGAACCTCTTCTCCACCTTCTATCTGGTCTACACAAGATGACAGAGAGTGATGTTGTAATCAAGAGCCCTATGCTCACGAAAGGAAAACTGAGTGAGGGAGATAGAGCCCAATCGATTCGTAATGGACTCTCGAGAGCACCTTGCTGCCATTCTTTGTGTTCTCTGAATAACCAAGATGAGAGAGAGAGAGAGATCTATTCTCTCCTTTTAGAATGGTCTCTATTCTCTGGTTTTTCGGTTCTGCTTTTTATTCATTCCCTCCTTTAGTTGGTTGCTACTCTCCTCTTTAAATGGGAGAGAAGGAATATATAAATATATATGAGAGTAGGGGTTGGATACATGGTGAGATGGGAGGAAGTGAGTGGGAGTTAGAGATGAGAGGTGGTTAGAGAGGAGAGGATGGGAAGGAAAGTGGGACAGATGGGTAGATGGAGAGAGATGGAAGTTAGGGAGTGGCAAAAGGGGTGAGAGAATGGTGTGAGAGTGGGACAGATGAGAGGGAGAGACTAGAGAGTGTGAGGTGTGATGAGAGGAATGTGGAGAGAGAGCATGAGAGAAATGAGTGGGGAGGCATTCACAGTGAACACCTCTTCACTACAAATATGTGCGAGAGAGGGTGGTGAGAGAAAGGAGTGTTGGCAATGATGGGGTTAGAGAGAAATGATTGGTACATGGTGGGTGTACCAAACTTGGTAAAACCCCACCTCTTTAGTTTGGCATTAAGAGTGTAATAAGGTACCTTCAAGTTGGGAGTAAAGTGGGTGTACTAAAGAATGGTGCACCCTATTGATTGGTTCTTGGAGTAAAGTGGATGCATTGAAGGATTGGAATGCCCCATTGATCAAGGTGTGGAGCAGGAACATTGGGTTGATGCACCCTACCCATTTGGGTGTGCACAACGTATATTGAATTTGGCGCGCCTCTACCCACCTAGCTTAGGCATAAAGTGGGTGTACCCAAATTGGTACACCCTACTCCTTCGACTTGGGTGTAAAGCATGCACGCAAAAATAGATACACTGACATCAAAATGATATGGGTGTGACGCAATCGTATCCATAAACTTGTACACGCCATTGATTAGGGTGTGAGGCAAGACCATAGTTCGAAAACTCAACTCGACTCGAAAGTTAGCCGGGTCAAGTAACTCGGAAAACTCGAAAAAAAAACTAGATTCGATCGACTCGGAAATATATATATATAATCAAACATGGATAAAAAAATTTATATGGTAACATAATTTCTACTTTATACAATTCTACTGCAAACTTAAAAATTTAAAACAATCCTAAAGTAATTGTAATGCTAAAAGCCTACAATCAATCCTAATGTCAGAAATTAGAATCTTACTATCCTTCTCCTCGAATGAGACCTCGATAGTAAAGTAAGCTATCAAGTTTTTTGGGTGAGTCGACCCAAAACTCTATCGAGTCAAGTCGGCTGAGTTTTGAGTCGACTCGCCAAGTTTTTGAACTATGGGCAAGGCATTAGGAAATCGATAATAGAGTGCGAGGTAGCAAAATTGGGGCTGGTGCACCCTATCCATTTAATTTAGGTGTAAGATGAGCATACTACGGTTAGTACACCCTTACTCCTGAGTTACTATGCAATTTCGCTGCCTATAGGCACAAAAATACCCCTAATAGGGTTTATAACATGTACTGATGTACACACTAACTAGTTACATAATAACCTATGTGTTTTATAATTTAGGCCCATCCCATCAAAAACGAAAGGGGGTTCATTTTGGGTGTTTCTCTAATCGATTTTTAGGTCTAAAACAACCTTGTTGTCAATTTTAGGTTCAAAAACAAACATCTAGACATTTGATTTCGGATTCAAAAGGTTTTCCAAAGTTTCGAAGGTATGCTAAATTTCCATGTTTAATTCATTCCAGATGTTTAAATTGATGCAAATAGGTTGTAATCAACCCAAAATAAATAAATCTATTGATTTCATGTGAAATCCGTTAATCAAAAACCATATTTTAGGACAAATCAACAATTTTTCCCCACTTTTTCTCTAAAACTTCGAAAACCCTACAAACTTTATTTTCTTGAAATATACCTTGAATCTAGGGTTGAAAATATGAAATGGGCTAAGTCTAAAATATGAAATGGGCTAAGTCTATGGACAATCTACATGATCCATGGACTAACTCAAATTTTTGATAAAATATTAATTTAATTATTATTAGGCTAAGTCTATGGATGATCTACATGATCCATGGACTAACTCAAATTTTTTTTTTATATATTTATTAAAAATAATTTTTATTTTTTATGCATATGTATAATGTATTAAAATAAGTGTGTAAAACTTAATTATATACTTTAAAATGGTATTTGTTTTGCAAGAAGTTATTTTAAAATATTTATTCTTAAATTTTTTTAGCTCTTTCAGTTTATTTATGTTAGAAAAATTTGTAAATAATTTAATTAGCAACTATGAAATGCTATATATTAAAAATCCTTTTTTTTTTAAAACAGGTTTGAGATAGCGACAAAGAAGCATGTAGAGCACACCAAAGATGTAGGATGGCACTTGGCAGTATGCGGACCCTATTGATGATAGTTAGGTTAAGGATGAGATGTAGAATTTGTGGGTCTTGAGTCGTTAGATGGTGGTGGGATTACCAATTCACACAACATTTGTTGGATGGGTATACAAACATTCACCTTTGTTCTAAGTGCCCTCAAGAAATTAGCCGAACAATGAGGACACACCTGAATGAGGAAGAGACGAAGTGGTGAGTACAGAGGGCCCTAAGTCTTACCAAGCCCAGCTCGTCACCTACAAGGGTCGGGCCCTAGCCCTCGGAGGGCCTGAACTGGCTAGGCCCTAACCCTCGAAGGGCCTAAACTGGCTAGGCCCCAACTCTAAGGGCAAGGCTAGGCTTAAAAGAAGAATTTTAAAAATCTTATACACCACCACCGAATCCCAACCTGAAATCAACCCTCATCTCATTTATCCAGTCTTGGGACGAGTGATGCAACACAAAGAGCAGCACAACAGAGTAGAATATTTTTTATAACTAAAAATAGTATGAAGTGTTTAAATAGAATTTTTTTTAAGTGTGAACATAAGCCATGGTACTAATTTTGACATTGTACTAACGTAAGACATTTTGAAATAGTACTGACATAATGCATGGTACTAAAGTGTTACTATGTAAAGCATATATAACTAATATATATATAGTATATATCTTATATATAATAAACAATACTATATAGGTATATGTATATTATGGTGTAGTAGAGCATGCGAAGGGTCGGGTAATACCAGACGTACATATAGATGTACCAAACCACATATCATGTTTATAAGAGTTGGCAGAGTATTGTGATCATGTCTAATACATTTATCAAGTACTACTCTATTCATTTTGAGCCAACACGTAATTCAATGTGGTAATGAGTCTAATGACTAATGAGGTTGTATCATATATGTAATTTACTTTAATGTTATAAAGTCATTATTTTTGTATGTATTTTATTGAAAGTAAGGTTTTCATATTTAGATTGTATTACCTATAATTGATCACTTAACTATGGTTTGTGTGTTCATAACTAATTATCAGTATGATCGTCTTTTCTAACTTATAAAATTTTTTAACTCTCATGTGTATGGTTATAAATGTAGTTGAGGAGCATTATTTAGTTTGTTTTTAGCTTATATTTGCATTAAAGAAGTTTTATGCAAGATATCCAAGTTTTTCCTTGAGTATTAGAAGAGAGATCCTTCACAGTCTATAGTAGAAATCAAAGAGCCCCCTTGAGGCTTGTAGCTGCTGGTTTTTAAATAGGAGAGCGCGAGAGCGAAGAGACGAAAGAGGTGAAAATATGTGAGAGATATGTGAAAAGAGATGAGAGGACCATGGGAAGAGGTGGTGATACTGAGATAGTGTGAGAGTGAGTGAAAGAGAGGAGATACCGATAATCAGTGTTCAAAATTTCGACGATATTTCGCATATTTCGACAATATATATCGATTTCGGAGGGTCCCGAAACATCTAGACCAAGAATTATGGTTTCTTACAATTTTTCAAGAATTTCAATCGAACTTTACGAAATATCGCACGATATATCGTGCGATATCGTTAAAAAAAACAAAGCAGTGAACTCGTACTCGTGGCTACACCTCAAGAATCCATGAGAAATAGGAGAAATTGCAAACTTGCAATCTGATTGAGAATTAAAGAAGAAGAAAAAAGAAAAAGATAAAGAATTTGAGAAGGATTTGGAAGAATCTGATTGAGAATTAAAGAAGAAGAAAAAAGAAACAGAAAAAGAATTTGAGAAGGATTTGGAAGATTGGAGGAATAGTAGAGATTAAGGAGAGAGTACATACCTGTAGCTAGACTTGGAGGACCTCCTTGTCGTCACTGTCACCGTCTCCACCTATCACCATTGCCGTCTCCACCTGTCGTCGTCGCCATCGCCGAGCAGCAAAGCCCTAGTCTTCATCTCCCCAATCCCCTGTCGCGAGTCTCTCCCCTTTTCTCTCTTGAGTCTTGAGCATTGAACGAATGCTTTGATTTTAGTTTTTAGGTTCAACCTGTAATGGTTAATTACGATAAATATTCAATAATAGCTATAACATGTCTATTTATAAATAAATTACATTCTTACTTATGTTTCAAAATAGAGAACATTTTTTTTTAGGAGAGAGAGACCTATCACTTACATACATTACACACTAATGAGAGATAGACCCATCATTTTTTTTAGAGAACCTTTTTTTTTATGTTTCAAAACCCTACCTTAGATTACACTAATTACAAAAATGGTTTTTAAAAAATTGCATGAATGACCACATTACCCCTAAATGAGAGTGTTGCAAGTATAAACTAATTATATTTTATAAATTAAATATTATTTAAACTATTCTTAGTATTGATTTTTATTATACACACAATAAAAAAATCAATAAATTTTTTTAATGTAAGTTACATCAATATTAGTAAATCATAAATTGTCGTCGGCATTAGCACACGTCTTTGGCCCCCTTCTCATTGCATCTCTTATATACATTGTTGTTTTTTTTAAAAAAATTGATTCTCAGATGTGTATTAACATCTATTTTAATATTTCCTGAAGTTTCATTAAAAAATTATATGTTTTTCACTATTTTTTCAATTTTTTCCTCCACGTGCGATATTATTCCCGCGATATCAATATATCTTGCGAAATATCCTCGATATATCTTTTTTCCACAGCTCGAAATGACATGCAATATCGATATTCAAAACCTTGCCGATAATAAGAATAATAATAATAAAAAAGGGAGGGGTTGATAGTCATGGAGAGAGAGAGAGAGAGAGGGAGGTGGTGGGAATGGAGAGGGGTAGCTTAGGTGTGGAGTAGGGTGTACTAGAAACTGTACACCATGATTGTTAAAGGATTCGCCTAAGGGGGCCACCTAGGCGATCTCCCGCCCAGGCAGCCCCATGATTGTCAAGGTGACTAGGCGACTTGAAGTGATAGACCCCATGGATACCCAAGTCGGTAGCTTGAGGCGCCCAAGGCATCGCCTGATGAACTCCTTTTTAGTAGAAATTCTCCCCCAATATGAGATCTATGTATGTTGTATTTCCTTGAATAAAGGGCCCTAGAATTCATATAAATTTCAAAATCTTCATTGTTAAGATGCACTTCGATAGAACATCCATGGAGACATTTCTAAGAATAATAAAGAGGGATTTCAAGTTTTGAAAAAAAAACATAACAAAAAAAAAATCTACAATCACAATCGAAAGGGGGGAAGAGAGACTGTAGGAGATAAAAAAAAATAAAAATACGCCACTTTACAGTGACAGTTGAACAGGATAGAGAGAGAGAGAGAGGAGAGTGTAGGACTAAATCAAAAAAAAGTCAATTGGTCCACCCATTAAGCGAGAGAGGACAAGGTAACATGAAGAAAACATACTTCACACAGTATGGTCTTTCTTTCTTTTTTTCCTATCTGAAAACCTTTTTTTATTAGATATACAAACTCTAACATATTATATTATAAAAGACACGAGAAGCATATATAATATTACCAGATTCAAATAAAATAATTTCTATACCCTCAAACAATGATAATATTATAAAAATCAGATTTTTAATACTGACCGCCTAGGCGGCCAGTCGCCTGAGCCCAACAGAGCGCCTGATCGCTTAGGCGACCGCTTGAGGCGCCTGAGGCGACGCCTTTAACAACTATGGGCCACAGCCCAATAACAAAAAAAGGCTTTAAATGTTTTACTCATAAAGCCCTATTTGAAGAGTAATTTTATAATTTAAATAAGTGTAGCCCCTGATAAAGATTTACTTATTATTTTTTGTCCTAATTTTCTAATGCATGACCGATAAGAAGAAAGAAAGAAAAAGAGCACATACTCTCTCTCTCTCTCTCTCTCTCCATTCTTGTTTGGCAGTCCAAAATTTATTGTTTTTATTCATCAATAATTCGAAAGCCTTTCAAAACATTTGAGATTAATCCAATATGATTATTTCAAATGAATCAACTTTGTCTTGGGAGTAGTTCAAATTGACTGTCGAATGCTAATCTTATGAAACTTTTGGAATCCAAGGAGTACCCAAATTTCAAGCAGTTATGTCCAATTCCTTCCATAAGGGCTGCTGAGGCTCTTGTCATTGCCCCGTACACCCCAAGTGCAAGTCCATAAGATCTGGTCCTCTACATTTTTTTCAAAGTATCGAGACCAAAAAACCACTGTTGGCTTCTGTTAACTAACTCCATCACTTCTGTATTTGAAATTACCAAAATCCCCCATGGTGCTCATTCTGAAGGAAGAGCCACCCATCCTACTTGCTTTTTCTCTCCAAATTTCTTCCATTCTCCAACTTTGTTTCTTCAATATGCATAAAAGGTCAACTCTCATCTCATCTTTACAACGATACTCTTAACACATCTTGAATCCCATGCCCCTTCGTTTCCAATGAAACTTTCTCCCTAAAAAATATCATTCTCTACAACCACCACCTGATTTTGTGCTCAGTCATCCTTGATGTCCAGTTGTTCTTCCCTAATTGTCCTCTTCGCAACTTCAATGGTTCAGTTATAACCACTTTTCTTTCTCTTCCTATGTGCTTTGGTTCCTTTGTCTTATCTAGCCATGATACTGCTTTCTTTCCTTCTTTTTCCCAACGATAATAAATGAGTGACATGAAAACGAAGGGGTGTAACGTCCTCAATTATTTCCCATTGACTAATTTGACGATCCACCTCTTCTTTGTCCTCTCTTTTCATTCTGCCTCTAATAGCCCTTTATCTCTCATTATCCCTTCTTCATGTCCCAGAACCATGGCCAATATGTCTAAGCCCCTATCCACCTCTTAACTACGGAAAAGTAATGATTAGGAAATCCTCCCGATAATTAATCGCCCCTGCCCTGTTGTTTATTTTTATTGCTTCATGATCTTGGTTTTTCTTCTCTATTAGTGATTTTTTCAACGGAGGTGAAAGATTTTGTAAAAAGATGGCTCTCCTTTGTACTAAAAAAAGGTTAAAATGCTTATTTTTGGTTCTTTAGTGTATAGCTTGTGGACCATAACGAATGTATAGTAGTCACATACTCACATCTTTTAATCTTGAGGATGAGGAAAAGTCAATTCAGCCTTTCTTTTGTGTGGTTAAACCCTTCCATGTCCTCCATTGATTTATATATCTCACATCTCGAGGATTATAGGTAGGGCTGCACAAAGCCCGATTGGCCCGTTGGTGCCGCTCGGCTCGGCTCGGCTCGGCCCGGTTCGGTCCGAGATTGGCCCGAAATTTTGGGCTCGAACAAGCCAAGCCAAGCCCAAAAAAAATCCCAAAAGCTAATTCAAGCCAAGCTCAAACCCACCCCTATGCGGCTCGGCCTGGCTTGAAGCCCGGCTCGATTGAGGTTCGGCCCGGCCCAAACTCGGCTCAGCTCGAATATTATTAAAATATATATATATATTATTTATATATATCATTATTATATATATAAATAATATAAAATTTTATTCTTTAAAAAAAAAAAAAAGGATTCAAGCCGAGCTCGAGCCAAGCCAAGCCCGGCTTGAGCTTGAATCAATTCGGGCCGAGCCGGGCTTCAAGCCAAGTTTTTTTTTTCGGGCCGCACAATCGATCATGATTTCGGGCCGAGCCGGGCTTCGGGCCTCGATCAAACTAATTCAAGCCGAGCCGGGCTTGGCCAAGCCCAACCCGAATACAGCCCTACTTATAGGGCCCATTTATCTCAAAAAAAAAAAAAAATTCACATGATTTCTAAAATAGAATTTTGAATTGCTTTTCAAAAAATGCAAGTACCTAGCCACGTGTCGATCTAGATCCTTGGCATCCTGATCCTACCTGACTGTTGGACAATTCATGTACTTTTAAGCCGTTTTGCCTTGGTTTAATAATCGCTTCAATAACTGTGGTTGGATTATGTGGTGATGCAATCCATTCCTCTGATTGATATTGCCATGTGTGCAACCTAAATGCACATCTTAGTTGTGCCATGTGATAGAGCCTTACCCAACTCATTATTTCTACTCGACTCCCCAAAATCCACTAACTTTTATAATGCCCCTTCTTCTGAGCTTCAAACTACTCTACAAGACTATGATAATAACTCCTCCATTCATGATTGATATAAGCCTTGGATTTTCAATGGGCCTCCTTGCTTCAACTTCATGGCTTCGTCAAGCTGTGGTTAGGTCTCAAGTTTTTTTATCTATTTTCTCCAAGCCCCCGCATGTTTCATCCAAAGCATCTAGAACATTATGACTAATTGACTCCACAAGTGAAAAGGAAAACCTTTAAGTTGAATCCATCTACTAGAGAAGTTTGTTTACCATTGGCCACCATCAATGAAATAATAATCTCCCTATAACAATTACAGTCGATCCTCTACTACAAATGTAAGGACACTCCAAATTAGAGTGGGATAATAAGGCGACTGTACCTACAGACTGCAGTGAAGAAGTCAAAAGGGATTTGGTAATCATTACCAAGAAGTTCTCGATCTCCCTTCTGATACAATGACAAAATATTCTACAGTCCACTACATCCTGGACCATCATAAGATTCCATCCGCCAATAATTTTATCTTGAAGGTATTCTAACAGATTCTAATGAATTCTAGCTCTAACGTGTTGCCATAGAGAGACAAAATTCAATCACTAGAATAGCAACATGCCTAACCTAAAGGTTCAAGAGTTGGTAAGACTTGTTGAAATTGAAAATCTATATATAATCCATGTCTTTGAAGCCAACATAAAGTTAAAGCACATAGGTCTAACTGCAATTTGTGAATGGAGATGAGGAATACAAACAGAGAAATTGTTATACGATTCTACTGTTCAAACGCAAACAGAATACCAATGTCGTTGCCGCTAGCATATAGAGGAGTTGCATAGATAAAGCTCAATCTACATAATTCGGATTGCAGTATGATACAGTAGTATGCACCGAATCTACCCCCTTATAAGAGCTTGTGTGAACCTTTATTTGATTGTTGAGTCCTACTATAGGAGGTTTATTTTAACAAAAAAAAAGGCTTACTTTTGAGTTTAAATTTAATGAAAACTTGATATTCAAATAAGATTTAAGAGTTGTTAGCAATAAGAAAACGGTTATTAGTTTGGAAATTTTGCAAGTTCATGGATTAAAATGAAATTGTCGTGTCCTGGAGTTGTTAAAGGCCTATAAGAAGGAGGTACATGAAAATTGATTTGATTACTTTAAATTTTGGATTTGGCTCGTCAACTTGAGAAATTAATAAAGAGATCCTGTTTGAGAAGAGTGTTGTCCATGCACCTTGCTTGAAGCTACAGTTGAACCCTCTTGAAGATTTAACAAAGTTTTTGCTTCTTGATGGCACCTTTATGTTGATTGTTTCTAGCAATGTTACAAATCTCGTTCTCAGGTTTCTATCGCCTGAAGTTTTTCTCCGGAGATTGTCAAAAATAAATTTGTTTAGGGTATTTCTCGCCTAAATCTCAGCAATGATTCAAAAAGCAACACATCCTCGACCACTTCATTCAAAGGTGGATGACGTCAATTATCCACCTTGCATTAGCCATACAAGGGAAAAAAACAAATATTCTAGTCTACCTTTTTAAGTCTTCTACCCCTAGAATTGTATTTTTGATCGGTAATTTACCTCTAAAATATTCCTAGTCAATGGAGTTCCCATTAAAAAAAATCGTATGGGTTGCATGATGGCCTTTTTCCTCCATAATAAACGGGGTGAACTCCCTCTAATCCAATATACATGCTAAACTAGAGCACGTGATTCTATTTCATTCTCTACCTTTCGTAATCAAACAAATATACATGATATAAAGATCGAGAATGCTCCCATGAAACCATTAGGTTTAGCATGGGCAATTGGAACTCGATAATCATGTCACTGAAAATACAAGACATCCATCATCTAATAATGTAGAACCCCGAATTTATTGCTCTTGACATTCGTGACGTTTATTAAATTCTATAGAAACCTGTGTTTAATTTTAATATGTTTAAACCTGCAAATTTAATGTGAAACGTATCGATTTTAAAACTCAAATAAAACACTCAATTTAAGTCGTTTTTGAAGTTTAATTTCATGAAAAGGAAGATAGGCAAAAAGTAGCAAAAGACTTTTAAAAAAAAAAAGATCGGCGCTCCGGCCGATCGATCGCCCACCGGCGGCGATCGATCGGTCACCCAAAACGTCGTTTTGGTGATGGTTTGCGCAATTTTTCGATTTTTAGAGTCCCTATGGCTCCCAACACTATAAATACTCCTTATAATCGTGAGTTGAGGGTTTCTAAGGCTTTCTAAATTTAAAAGAGAGTGAGAGAAGAGGATTTTGAGAGATCCAAGAGGAGAGATCAAAAGTGTTGCAAGGAAAAATGGCGAAAAAGCTTAGATCCATCTCATTCGCAAGCGCTTGATCGTAGGGAAGCGATCGGGAGAGGTAAATATAACTTCTTTACTATCAATATAGTGATTTTGATATAAACATTATGAAAGTAAAAGATCTAAAGCAAGAATAAACTAGATTAAGCATACTTGTGATGTGTTAAATCCTAATTTTCTTATGGAAAATATATATATTGCTAGAGAGTGTTTTAAATCATGATTTTCTTATGGAAAATATATATGATGTGTAGAAAGTGTTTTAAATTATTATTTCCTTGTGAAAATTATTATGTGAGAGATGTTCCTTATGATTTTATTATTCATATCAACAAGGAGGATGGGAATGAAATTGTGGTGTATGTATGATAGTGAATGGAGGAAACGATGATAATTGGATTTGATGGAATGATTATTAGTTTGCTCTAAAATTATAATGTGTTATGAAACTAGGGTTCTGTGAGTTTTATTTGATTAAAATTATGTATTGAAAATTGAGACATGATAAATAATATTTTCCCTTATTTTATTGTCGAAAACTTGATAAATCTATATTTTATATTTGATCATTTATGAGAAATTTTGCATGTTTAAATTGGTGCATGATTTACAATCATCATTATTTCACTCACACTTATTCACGAAATTAAATATGTACAAGCATGATAATAAACAAGATAACAAGTATTATGCAAGTATACAAGAACACAAGCATGACTGTATGATTGAGTTTTACACCGACCGAGTACCCACAAGCCTAAGATCAAGGCAAGACAACCCGTATACACCGGTTAATGTGTAGACAAGCCGTATACACCAGATAATGTGTAGACAAGCCGTATACACAGGATAATGTATAGACAAGCCGTATGCACCGGATAATGTGTAAACTGTGTGGTACCTCGGAAAGTAGGGTATATGTTAATCTCTACCCAATATATGGGATAGAGTTATTTTAAGTTATTGCACCATGCATGTTGTTGGATACATTCACGAACAAGAAAGATAAGTAAGATAAACAAGAGAAACAAGTACAAGTGATCACGTATAAGAATTGAAATTGAATTATTTTTCCGCACTCTGAATTGTTTATATGTTTACATGTCATGTTAAATTCCAAATTATGTTTTATATTAAATATTGTCATATTGTTAGCTAGGAGTTTATATATACGCGGGGTAACTTATTACTCAGCCGATGACTGTTGTTGTCGGTAGGTTCTAGGGTTGATATATGTGCCCCAGGACCTTGGGAAGAGGAAGAGTACGAGGAAGAAGAGGAAGAACTAGCAGGTGATTACCCCGATGGTGGATGGAATTTGAACCGTTGGCCATTTCTGGGAAATTAATTATTAGTTTTTTGATTTGGAAGTTTAGACATTGTAACAGACTTAATTCTAGATTTATAGTTAATTTAAATTGATGATTAGGAATCATAGAGGATGATTCTAATTAATTATGATGTTTTAGTATTTATTTCAGACATTAGACCTGATCAGTATTTATTTAAAGAAAAAAAAAATTTCAGGTTCATGTTTTAGAATTGCCTTAAATGGAAGATATGAATGTGATGGTTAAGTCACGTGCCAAAGTCTCACATTAACCTAGGTGGGATTTTGGGGGGCGACAAATAAAATCCTCAAATCAAAAATTCATTCGCTTCTATTAGGCATTATTCCTATACAAAAACCATATAAATTATATATCATAGATAATTCTACCAGAGAAACACAGTCCATGTATATCAACGAAAAAATCTGCCTCCGATCAAACTTAACCAATCAATACGAATCGATTAACACTCAGTGATCAAATGAAACAATCAGATAGCCCATGGAAAATAGATTGAGAGAAACAAAATTAACAACAACATTAAAAACTTGTTCTTGATAGAAGATTGAAAATTGGATCAATAAACTCGATAAAAATACGTATAGGACAAAAATTGAAACACCAAAACAAAGATCAACCCACCATAAAACCCAAACCACAGAAACCCCATGAATACCGCAAGCAATGGAGAATTAAGATAGATAAAATAGTGAGAATTAAACCAGTCCATGGCGTTCTCCAGCTTGAAAGGATAGCTTTTGATGATTCATGGCATGCGTGTAAAGCTGTGAGAGCGAATTCGCAGCGCTGCAGAACGTCGTGTACATCGTTCTATCGACCTCGTCGAGGCGCGTTGCATCAGATTTCCTCTTCTTTCCCATCAAAATTCTTTGAATTCGATTTTCTGATCTCTTTCTTTCAAACCCCAAAGAAAACCTAATAGAGCTCTTCTCCGCAATCTATCTGTTGCAGAAACTCCAAGGAAATGATTTGGGGTTTTCTATTTTTATGGGGGGATTGATATCCTTACTCGCAGGGCTTATCTCCCAGCCCAAACCGTTTGGTTAGCCAGAAGAGTACTTCTAGTCCTACACGCACTATATAAGATTTCTTCCCCCTACACTCATACACACACCGACACACGTAGTGTTGCTACCCTATAACATGGAGATGGTTTGACACTTGTTGTCACCACCTTGCGTCTGGCAGGGGTGGAGCCACATAGGGCCAAGGGGCTGAAGCCCCTTGAAATTTTGAATTTTTTTTCCTATTTTACTAGTAGGGGCATAGCCTAGAAACAGGGAAACTTCTAAGAAAAAATATATTCCTTACCAACTCACACAAACTGTAGAGACCCGGTTTCAGTTTCATGTAATTATCTTGATTTTTAATGTTAGAGTATACAATTATGTGTTTTAATGTATGGTTCATGCTAAAGGGTTGACGTGGGATGTTTTAAAAGCTAAAATGGTTCAACTCTTGAAAAAAACAGAACCTCCGATCAATTGTAGAACAGCCCCCCGATCGATCGGATAAAGTCATAAAAACCATCAGGGCCATTGGAATCGCTATTGATTGTAGCACAGCTTACGATCGATCGGGCAAAACCTAAAATGGTTCTAACTTTCTGTTATGGCTCTCATCGATCGCAACCCAACCTACGATTGATCAGAGTGAACCTGGAAATTTGGGGAGTTACTATTGTACCTACAATCGATCGCATTGTATGTTCCAATTGATCGGTGCTGCATTCAGAATTCTTTAAATACTTACAGAAACTAGAGTTTTGGACCCCTCTACTATAAATAACCACTTTAATTCGAGATTTTTAGAGTCTAAAAGGTTCTAAACCTAATTTAAGATAGACAATGGGAAAAACCTAGAGTTTCAAGAGGGATTTGGCTTGGAGAAGAAATATCTTGCTTGGAGATGGAGGGTTTGGCTTGGAGATCACCCCCCCCCCCCCCCTCCCAAAGCCTTTTTAAAGCGATTTGGATCGAAGGGAACGATCCCTAAGGTCGATATACTTTCCACTCTAACTCTATTATGTTTTTGTATATTCTAGAAAGATAAAATGAAGATTAATATATATTTTTCATGTTTGTGCATTGATTATTGATATTGAAACATGAAATGAGGATTTTATATGCATTAAGGATTTTATTAAGCATGGTTTGATTATAATGGAAATAATAAATGTTATTTAATGTTATGGATGTGTTAAATGAAGGATGATAAATACTATGGAGGATGGGTTGGATGTATGGCTATGGGTTGCGAATGATATATGTGAAGGATGAGCTAATATTATGGAGGGAGATGGTTTATGGATGAATGGTGATATTGATGTTTACAATTATGTCATGAAAATTGTATAATTATGTTATGAAATTATTAATGATTGTTGTGATAAATTATGTCTTATCTATCTTGTATGGTGATCAACATTCTGCTAGACCAAAACTTAGAGGTATTTTTCCAAGTCAGAAATTCTCTAATCAGAGTAATGAACCTTGGTGGAGTTTCCTGGCGGAAGATCGAATTCTAAGGGATGATCGACTCGAATACCAATTACGACACTTATGCACATTTCACATGCACGGCAAAAATGAGTAAGGTCCACAGATGCACGAGTCTCACAAGAACATGCATTGAACACGGCCATGAAATTTCATCATGACCATGCCACTTATCATGTATTGACTTAACCTCTTATCATATGTTGCCGAATATGAGACGGGTCATGGATATCCACTTTATCATGTATTGGCGAATATGAAACTATTCATGGATATCCATCTTATCATGCGTTGATGATCATACCAATTACCATGAACATGCATCTTAGGAACTTGTCATAAACATCCATCTTATCATGCATTGTCGAATATGGAACTATTTATGGATATCTATCTTATCATGCGTTGTCAACCATAGCACTATCATGTATATATGGTTTATCATGATCAAGCATCCTATCATGTACATGTAGTTTATCATGAACATATATCTCATCTGCTCAAGTCTAAGAGTCACACGAGTCAAGATGAGGTTATAGTATGCTCACATGTTTTCCACACACTAATTATGAAAATATGGCATACCTTATGATATTGATAACGTACAGGTGATATTATGTTGTTAGTTGGATTGTATATACATTGAGCTTTTTTCATGCTCAGTCGGCCTGTTATTATCGGCAGGTATAAAGCCAGAGCATACAGTGGAGCTGTGGGTTGAGGAGCAGTAAATAGAAGAGGGAGAAGAACGTGAGCTTCCCGATGAGGGAGACAGTGACCTTGTAAAAGCCTCTAACAGATTAAAGACAACTAGCATGAAAATTTTTTATGCTTAGGAGAAAAATTAGAATTTTTCTCAACCAAGATTTCTCATGTGTTAATGATTTTAAAGAAATAATAAGGTTACCCAAAGAGCTTTCTAAGTGTAAAGCATCCTAGAAGTCCAAACAACTCCTCTTGAATCTTTTTTTTACAGCCTTAAGATAGAAGAATGACCTCTACCAAGCTTCAACTAAGCTAAAACAAATTAAGGTTTCAAAAACCTCACTGTGAAATATATGTAGAAGGAGGTCTCAAGTTTTTTCATAAAAACTAGAGTGAATTTCTTATATCAATTCTCTACACCTCCACCATATATATACTCTTATCTCATGTGCTTACACATGACACATTTCAAGTTAAAGACACTTGTCAGATTATGTTCTTATGACTCATCACAAGTAGGTGACTCATTACAAGTAGATGTGTCACATGTCAAGACACTTGTCACACTATAGTCTTATGACTTATTACAAGTAGGTGTGTCATCACATGACACATGTCAAGACACTTGCCACATTATGATCTTATGACTCATCACTAGTAGATGAGTCACTACAAGTAGGTGTATGTCTACACATATTAAGAGAGAGAGAGTAGAGACCCGGAATTAATTTCATGTTTTTATTTTGTTTAGTAGAGGTATAATCGTCAATTATATGTCTTTGTGTGTATTTAATTATAGTTAAATGGTGTAAGGTGTTTAAAATGTTTGAACGAATAAAAAGTGGAAAAACAGAATCTGCGATCGATCGCATGCTGGCCTACGATCGATCGCCTGAACCTGAAAATTGGTTATGCCAATGTGCTGTGGGCGATCGATCGCACTACATGGCTACGATCAATCACACTGTATGGGCAATCGATCTCACGTTGCGTACAATTTTTTTTTTAAAGTTATGGAAGTCAGGGTTTGAAATTCCTAGACTATAAACCGTCTTTCTAATTTGAGGGTTTTAGAGTTTGAAAGAGTCTAAACCTAATTTGGGAGAGAAAAAAGAAAAAATTTAGGGTTTCAAGAGGAATTTTGATTGGGGAAGAAAGATCTTGCCTGGAAGAGGGGAAATTGGCTGAAGATCACCCTAAAACCTCTTGCAAGTGTTTTGGATCGAAGGGAACGATCCCTAAGGTCGATATTCCTTCTAACCTAACTCTATTATGTATTTTCTATACTTAGGCATGTTTTGATAAAAATTCTTGTATGATTCTCATGGAAATTAATAGAAAATTGTGAATGGAATATGAAATAGGACTTAGCATATGTTTAAGATTTTGGGAAATAGTAGTTTTGTGGTTTATTAATTGATGATTTATTCTACTATATTGAAAATGGTGGAAGGAAAATGATGATTGATGAATTTAATGACATGGTTATGGTTTGTAGATGGAATGAAAATGATGATGGATGAGTTTAATGTTATGGTTATGGTTTGTAGATGGAAGAGAAATGACGAGGGATGGGTTTAATGATATGGTTATGGTTTGTAAATTGAGGTAAATGGATGATGGTGTGATAAAAATGGAGGAATGACAATTTGCACATAAAATAATGAATTGATGCTTAGAAGTGCTAAATGTTGAAAATGTGTTATTGAACTTGTACAATTAGGATAAAAAGATATTGATGTTGCCATGATAAATTATGTCTACTTATATTATATGTTAATCAACATTCAATTAGACTAAAACTTAGAAGAAATTTTCCAGGTCGGAAATTCTCTAACTAGGTATATGTACCCTGGCGGAGTTTCTTGGTGAAGGATCTGCATTTAAAGGATGACAAATTCAAATGTATATTACGACACTCAAGCACGCATTCACTTGTATGATAAATCTATAAATCTCATTAGTCCACGTATTCCACAAGCATGCATGCATGACATGAGAAAGTGTTGGCCCGTGCATGGGTGCAGTTACAAGAAAGTATTGGTTCGTGCATGGGTATAGTTACAGGGAAAATATTGGTCCACGCATGGACATGATTACATGAAAGTATTCGCTTGCACATTGACTTGCATCTCACAAGAATACGCATTATGTAAGATCAAGTCTAAGAATCTCACACGTACACAAGCCTACACGAGTCAAGGTAATGATATGATATGTCCACATGTTTTTCCGCACTTTGATTATTTGATTACGCATTAAATTATGATGTTGATTATATACAGGTGATATTATATTGTTAGTTAAACTGTTTATCCACAGAGTGTTTTCGATACCCAGTCGACCTGTTATTGTTAGCAGTTGTAGAGTTTGAGCCAATTGTCGAGCCTTGGGTAGAGAAGACATACGGAGAAGATGAAGAAGGTGATCCATTTACCAAGGGTGTGAGAGACCTCGTGTAGTGACCTTAATTTAATTTATCGACATTCGTGGCATTTATATAATTTTCTTAAAGAAATGCGTATCATTTCAATGCATGTGTCCTTATGGAAGTGAATGTGAAATGTCTAAAAGTAGAAACTCAATTATTTTGCTCGTTTTTGTCCATTTTTGTGATTTAAGTACATGATATCGAAGCTATCAAAAAGTAACAAACGGCTTGAAAAAACAGTAGCGATCAATTGCAGGCGTCAGCTGATCGATCGCATGAATAACAGAAAGTGGTTGAAAGAAGGGCACCAATATCGATCGATCACGGGGAAACCCGAAAGGTTCCTAGAAATTAGTATGAGTTGCAATTGATCGCAACAAATGGATGATCGATCGCATCCTGAAACGTGAAAGGTCGTAATTTTTGCAGTTTCAAGAGAGTTAAAATCCTAAAACCTATATAAACCTTCTATTTCGTGGATTTCAGGTTAGAAAAATATTATAAGATTTTGAGATGAATAAAAAGGGAGAAAAACCTAGGGTTTGTAAGGGCTTTCACTTGGAAAAAGGGAACGCCCAGAAAATCAAGATCCAGAGCATGTTCAAGCGTAAGATCGTACAGAAGCGATCAAGAAAGGTAAAATAGCAATCCTTAATTCTCAATGTCTTGAATGTTAATTTAAATAAATAGTTAAAATGATAGATCTAAGTAAGGACATGATTATAAATGAAATTCATGAATTTCTATCATCTTTTATGTATTATTCCTCAATAATTAATAAAGTAGGATGTGAATAATCCTATGAATTTATGATTTATGCTCGAAGAAGGGGATTGGACTGGAGGATTATGAATGTATGTGGAGGAAGGGATGCATTCCGAAAGTTAGAATTGAATGCATGGAATATTAGGATGATGGATTTGGACTATTTGTGAAATTCGGGCTACATGTTAGTGTGATTTATGTGAATACTCCATGAAACAAATGATTGATAAATTATATGATGCATTTATAATTTTGATCTAAATTAAAAGAATTTCAATAATGTTGGATAAATTATGGATTATGCATATGGAGGAATAAATTGTGAATAAAGTATGTTTA
Source organism: Tetracentron sinense (assembly GCA_015143295.1). NCBI lineage: Eukaryota > Viridiplantae > Streptophyta > Magnoliopsida > Trochodendrales > Trochodendraceae > Tetracentron > Tetracentron sinense. Next base: position 25,661,175 of record CM026556.1, read on the forward strand.
AATTGTTGAAGTCATAAATGTCATATTATGTTCATTTTATATTATTATACGTGATCTATTCTTGGGTAAAGGAACATTTGTTGAGAGTCTTGCCTACCTAGGTTTGTTGACATAGTGGAATGTGACGCTATGATGAAATTTCCTATGACCCTTGACTATTAGTCCTAGGTATAATTTAACCAATGGTATATTATCGTGCAATCACTATTGTAAAACATGCACATGTATAAAGAGAAATTTAAGGACACTATTAAGGACACAAGTAAAATAAAGGCAAAGTAAGAGATAAAGAAAAATACATGAATGTATTGATGCATGATAAGTTTTGCACGGACCGACTACCATCAAAATGACCTAAGGGCAAAAGTAAGTCATCGTATCGGATTATGTACTAAGTAAGCCGTCCGTGCCATATATTGTATGAATGGTGGTACATCGGTAAGTAAAGTATAGTAACCCCTTTCCCTAATAGGTAAAACGGTATTTTAATTTATTACCCAATGCATGTTAATGTGTTTTTTCATAAAACATTAAAGTAAAAAAATACTAAAAGTGAGAAAAGTTTTTTTTTTTAAAAGTAAGAAAGTGGATGACATAATGTACCCACATTTTTTTCATTGTTTGTAGGTTCTAGATTTAACATTTGCGCGCCCGAACTTTGGAAAGAGGAAGAATATATAGAAGAACCAGAAGGTGATTACCCGAGGAAGAATGGGATCTTGATCGAGGGCCTTACTGCTGAATTTGATTTATTAGTTATTTGAATTTCGATGAGACCTTAATAGAATTTACCAATGATTTATGTTTAGCCTGGTTTAATTATTAAGGATCACGATAGATGATTCAATTTAATTATGATCAGCTGATTATATATTTTAATTAAAGTTTGAATTGATATATCAAATATTTTATTTAATTTAAGTTCAAAATTTAGTATGCCTTTATTGCTTCTAACATGATGAAATAATAAGTAAGTCACGAGTCATGATCTCACATTCTCATAGGTGTGATTTTAGGGCGCTACAACTCGACCGTTTCCCCTATTACTAGCCTTGTTTCTTTAAAGAGTTATAATAGATATTTTAGATACACAGTCTCTCTTGGTATTTGATGTTGCTTATGTTATACAGTTATATAGGGTATCAGCCTATGTTGTTATTTGGTGGGATATGTTGATACATGATAAGTTGTTTATATATTAAAATTTTAAGGTTGCCATTTTTGGAGATTCATGTTTAGTATTGCCTTTATGTCATGAAATTAAGCAGGTTTAAGAAATGTCACGGACCAAGATTCCATTATGACCAAGGTGAAGTTTCAGGGCACGAGAGAGAGAGAGAGAGTTTAGTGTTTGAGACCAATAAAAGTTCCTTAAGTATTAGATGTAGTTAGGTAATTGTAATCCAATTAGAATCCTTTAAGAAAACACTTTTTCTTTTAGGTCCAAAGACTTTCTAATTTTATAAAAAATTCCCTAGACTACTACGTATCACAATAATGGTCATCCACATATTATGAAGTAGCCCAATACTTACGGAAATTATGAAGTAACCCTTTCCTACAACTTCCTATGCAGTGTAGTCCTTTCACTTGCACTACACCCACATAAATTACTAGGGTTAAGTTTAGTTATTATTGTCAAACTCCTAACTTATGTTAGCATGACCATGATCACTATATTGAACCCCAAAATAGATTTCAAAAAGCTTGAGAAAATAGATATTATTTTTATAATAATATTATAAAACAATACGATAAAACCATTTTATCAAATGATGAGCTCATACTTATTGGTTCAACTTTGTGATCATGTCTATGGAATATCTTAACTTTGAATAAGAGTAGTATATTCCTTGTTGAGCATCTTACTCCCTTAATGCATTATGTGCATGACCCAACGTACCAATATATAGCCTCTTTATTGGACATCAATGATTGGTATCATCAAAGTCATATAGGCAGTTCATCAAGAGATACAGATCTCAGGTCTAAGGACTGTGTGCAAACATCAAACTAATTTGTGTCTTGCACTGAGAATTACTCATTTTAATTATGACAGTAATCAAACCATTGAGTATTCATTAGGTCCCTCAGTGTCATGTACATGTTACATGCACCTACATGTGTAATATCCTAACCCATAAGAAAAAAATATATGGGCTTAAGTAAGCTATGGGCCAAAAGCCCAACTTATTATTTAAATAGTTTAATTTAAGATAGAGATGAATTTATTTAGATTAGGTCTCTTTTTAAAGTTTTAAACATATTTTAAAAATTCAAAACACTAATCATAAAGGAGAGAGACAAAGAGAGAGAAATCGTAGAAAAGGAGAAAGAAGGAAGAGGTAAAATTTTTAGGGTTTTTTTATTCTTCTTCTAGGTTTGCTTCACATTTTGATTTCTCATCTCTTTCACTTATTTGATTTATTTATTCTCTTTCTATAGACTAAGTTTGAATAGTAGTACTCTCCGCGTAGATCAAGCCCGGAAAAACGAATGAAGAGATCAAGTTGAAAGTCTCTGAAAGAAAAACATTAATTAAGAAAATTAATAAAATACTCGGGTATGTTTTGCTTCTATTTTATCTTATTAGGTTTCCTTTGTAATGAATTAATTGTACAAAAGTTGAATAAATTATTTTAATGAATGATTCCTAAATATGGTATAGTTTAATAAGCCTCGGCAAAATTATCATTAATGGTGGAAACTGTAATACAATATAATTTTTGAGTATAGATAAATTAGCATGTCTCGTATGAGTTTAGATTAAGTGAAATTGTTTTAATTATTAATTCGGAATACTATCTAAGAAAATTTAATGTTCTCATTTAATTGAAATTTATTTAGGGAATTAGGTTGGAATCTGAAAATTGGTGATGTTAAATAATTTTTTATGAATTTATATTTGATGTTCCGAAATGTTATTCGAGATCAGTTAGTATTATAATAACGAGAATTCTATCTTGAGATAACTTGTATTTGAGATATGTTGAAAGCATAACAATATTGAAAATATTTGGCATGATATGAACTGTGACATCATGCATTAATGACAGTTATATGATGCCGTGAGTGAGAGCCTCTAAAATGACGAGCAAGTTAGGATCATGGGTCATTGGGTGAAATGCCCAAAAGCCTCTGGAAAAGATCCCTTGCTTGGGATTTGCAATTGGACCAAACTGGGGATAAAATCGGTGATGATAGTGAATCAGACTGGTGCGAAAATCAGACATCATTTGCTTACATCATTTCATGTGCATACCATTTCATTCTCATGGCATCGCTTACACGTGTAATTGGGTTTATACATTAACTCGTTAAAGTTTCTTTTATATTATTATTTATTGAAGTTATGTATTGCTTTTGGGTTGAAATTGATAAATGAAAATTTTACTAATTAAATAAACTGTTGTTAACCTGTGATAATAACGTCTTCATTATAAATGAACTTGATAGGATAACATAGAAGTGAAATTTTATTGAGTGTTAAGCTCACACATATTTTTATATCAAAGTTTGTAGGTCTGAAAAATTGAGCGGCTAGAGATAAGGATGAAGATGAAGATTTTATATTTAAATATTTAATTTAGTTTTCTTTTACTCATTTAGATGTATGAGATGAATTTGAATAATTGTTTTGGCTTGACATTAATGATTAGAATGTGTGAACTTAATTTCTAGATATTGTAGTTTGATTTTATGAGAAGATTAGTTGAATTATAAGCCGCATTGGAATCAAATTTAATGTGAAAATGTTATAATTCGGATTATCTTATCATAGTAGTATTCTGAAATTTCTGGGTCAGTGTTAGGAGAATATTTATCAAATATTCCTCCTTGCTCATAAAATTATAAAATTTTGTGAGTAAATACTAGACAGATAAAGGAATTATCTTGTAAAATTTAAGATGAGAATAATATGTTTTACTATTTTTAATAAATGTATTTCTGAATGTGATATTTCAGTAGACAAATTTAGTATTAGAGATGAGTAGAATTATAAATTATTATTCATCTTAATTTGTAGATGATTTTAATAATTTATTTTTCTTTTAAATAATCATGATCAATTATATTTCAAGAACAATTAGTTTCAATGCGTTTTAATTTGTATTTTATTTATGATGAATTAGTTGGTTAAAGGTTAATATTTTATGAGTGACGCCATTAATTCTTAATCATAATTTATTTTTATCTAAGCTCTTGTTAAGCTAGCCTTCCAGGAATATAAAATTTGTCATCATTGGAATTGTATCCCATTAGAAATGAATTTTTGAATACCAAGTGATACATTTGTGAGAAAATTGAAACTTAAAAATCTATCGATGAGTAAAGACAATTTGAAATGCCTTATTGGTTTTACTGTTCATTATTTCATTTCTTGTCTTTTCTTTTTCCTCATGTTCCAAAGTCTTGGAGTTCAAGACAGGCATGGATCGTGGAATAGGATTCGGATCATGGATTTTGAATTTTGGGGCGTGACAACATGTGTACTTCATAGTCCATACTCTGCATGATTGAGACTCGTCATGTCATCTATATGACAACACCACATGTATAAACTTATAAGAGTGAGATGTTCAGTCATCACTTTAAGTCTAGAGATGTTTTAGGTTTACATGATCAATGAAGATCCTCATCTCATGTCCATGGTTCCTTAACCATGACAAGGTTCTTCTATAATGTTGCCTAAGGAACAATCGTTATCTTAGCAAGTGAGATATGATTATATCATACCCAGTTATTATGCATGACAAGGAGACAGGGATCTTAAGCAAAAGACATTAATCTTGATTAATCTAATGTGATACGACTTTCGAGGGCATACATAACTAACACCTTGATCGATACCCTTATTATTAGTTTTCAGTGTATTCAGTTTAAGAAGAGTTGTAATAGACTTTATGTTATTTTGATGTTGTTGTTGTCCAAGTATTCGACCCTAGAAGGGGGTGAATAAGGTCTCACAAATATAAATTTCTATTTTGTCCTTTTTGTGGAATTTAAGTTATTAAAGGGATAACAACTACCAATTCTAAATAATGCAATTCAGAAATCTAAATGAAAAAGTTAGAGAAGACGAACACAACGATGTTATTCACGAGGTTTGGTAATCCCGCCTACGTCCCCGCCTCAAGCTACCCGCGAGAGGATTCACTATGATTCAATTATCGTACAGACTTCTTCCGGGTGAAATCCAAACCTTTTACAATCTTCTTCTAGATGAAGATCAAGCCTACATTCAAGAGAACACCATCTCTTGACTTTTCCCGAAGCTTCTCATTTCAATACAAGAATCCACCAAATTTTTTTTTTTCAATACAATAAGTAAAAGATGATTACAATCTTAAGATTTGCTCCTTAGATGAGCTGATTAAGATCTCTTTAAAGCTCTAATAAAATCTCCCAACAGTTAGAATTGAATAACTCAAGAACAGATAATTAATTGGGGATTTGAGGATTTTTACTAAGGATGTGAGAATTTCAGCTTCTAGTGAATGATGAGTGTTAATAGATTGATCAATAGTTGTTTTTCAATCATAAGAGATCTCATTTTATAGCCCATAAAGATTTATGGCCATTGGTGGAGTAATAAATGCAAACTAGCTATTTTAAAATAGTCGTTACAGACATTTATTGCTTCACTCAAGTCATCTAGTCGATTGGATGTGTCATCTAGTCGGCTGGATGATCACAGTGGTCAGATTAACAGTCTGGCCTTCATCTAGTCGACTGAATGGCTTCATCTATCAACTGCATGATGTATTTTCTACCAAAAATCTATTTTTCAAGACCTTAATGATGGTATTTGATTCCAATGTCTTTTACCTTATCTTTATCAAAATAATTACCATCTATTTAGATTTTAAAGATATTTTAAATTAGGTCTTAAGGTACTTATGGTCATTCTAAGTTTGTGAGCTTTTTTTTACATTAGTCCTAAGCACTCTCAAAGAATAATAATTAACTCTAAACTTTCTTGAGAGTCTTCAAAATTTTGATCTTGGATCTTCAATAATATTTTTAACTTTGAGATCTTCCAAGACTTCTTCTTCATCTTTTTATAAAGTTTGACATGAACTTCAATTTGGTCTTCTAGAATGATTGAAACTTATTTTCATTCTGATTGTTTTGTGCTTCTACAATTTGACTTGAATGCTTCTTTTAGCAACTTGGATGACAAGTCCATGTCTTATGAGTTAAATGGTTGGCTAATGCTCTTGTACATTATTTTTCATAAACACTTTAAAAAAGACATCAGTAACATAAAAGTCATTTCATTATTCAGGTTATCATCAAAATTAATAAGGGTATATAAGGTTGTAACTTTTAGGCTAAGAATTTCCTCATTTTTTATATGACAAAATATTGAAATGAAATGAGGATAAGCTCCCCCTCAATATGTAAATTCATTTAAAATTTTGAAGAAAGCTCCCCCTAAATATATGCATTATAAAAATAAGATATTTTTACCCTTCTTTTGTATATAGTTTAGTAGATTAATCAAGAGATACCAAACATGTATGTTGTAGCATAATTAAGCATAAGAAGTCAATATTTAAAGTATGATCAATCATGTCATATATATATGTTCAAAAAGATACATGAGTTCATTACATGACAAAAAAAATATATACATTAAGCATAATCAAACAAAAAAATGTTCAACTAGAACATGTCATAAAAAATATTTCATCTCCATTCTCTTTACTCTCCCTGACATCATAAAAAAATACATAAAAGAAATCTAATGTTTCTTCTTCTTCTCAAATAGGGAGTCATCATCACTACTGTCTTCTTCTTCTTCATCATCACTAGAAGTAAGGAATGTAATGATGAGTCATTCAGGAAAAACAACTTTTTCTTTCCTTTTTGGTGCCTTTACTTCTGCCTTTCCCTTGAGGTCTTTTTTTTTCTTCAGTAGGTTGGGTTGCTCTAATAGAGCTAACTATCAGACTTAGCATATCATTACCTAATTGGGTAACTCCTAAAGCAGTATGATGAATGAGAGGTGCTTGTGAAGAAACCTGTTAGGCCATCTAAAGAACAAGAGAGCCCTGAGCCCTGTTATGCTGATCTGCTGACTCCGTTCTCCATTTGATGATACCCATCACATCATCTATCCTGACCAGCTATTCTGCAATGTCCACTGCTCTCCTCTATATAACTGAAGTGGTGACGTCCACTCTCTTTCACTATCCCCATCTCTACACTCAAGTCCTCAAGTCTAGCATTTGTAGCCTCAGATCTATCTCTACAGCCCTGCTACACGGATCTCAAGTGAGGCTAATCTCTCCCTAACCTCAGATTGGAAGCTAATCATGTTAGAGCTCATAGAGTCAATCTTCCTTATCATAAGACTGAGAAGATCACTATCAAAAGATGGCCTCAAAAGGAACTCATGCTAAGCAAAGGATCCACCTGTCTCAAAATGGTGTGGAGGTACTTTGGGTGGTGAAGGTATAGAAGATGGTACTGAAGATTGAGTTGGAGACTGAACCGAATGCTTAGGAGAGTGAGGCTTCGATGCTGCTACTGCTACTGCTACTGGGGTCTTAGAAGAAATATCTGGAGATGATGGACCAGGAGCTGCAGGAGTAGGAACAATAGGCTCACTTGAAGGAGCAGACTCTGTGATTAGATCGTGTTTAAGACATTCTACTAGCAAAACATTCTCAATAAAGGTAGAATTGTTCTTACCAACATTACATATACTGATGATCTTCCCCTTTGCATTGTCCTCGAATGTCACATGTCCTCCATCTTTAGGAGTGATTGAAATGAAAACCTTTTTGTTCCCGGTCATGTGCCTCGAGCATCTGTTATCTAAGAACCATGTGCTCTTGGAAGAACTTGTCTTTAGGTATACCTACAAGACAAATTCAAGTAACTCTCTTTGGTACCCAAACCATTTTGGGTCCTACATATCTTAAAGGTTTTGAAAAATGGATTCTACAAATAAAATGGTCTATCCAGCCGATCAGGCAGACCATCCAGTCGATCAGGTAAGCCCTGTGATCAACTAGATAAAACAAATTTTTCCAGAATTTGTCCGCATGTACTGATCAAGTTGAAACTCCTTGTGAATCCATTTTAAATCATTTAAAGATCATTATGAGATGTTAATCATGATTAATTAATATATTAAAAGAATTTGGAAATCGTGTAGATCATTAAAGTCTAAGAAAACTCAAATCTGAATGTTTTCTGGTCTATCCAGCCGATTAGGTGGACCATCCAGTCGATCAGGTGGACCATCCATTTGATCAGAAGACCCATGTAATCGACTGGATAGAACAAAATGCACAAAACTTGGTTTTTACCATCCAGTCGATCAGAAAACTGATCCAGACGATCTGGTGACCATCCAGCTGATCAGAGGACTCTTCTAATCAACTGGATAACTCAGAAAAATCTGAAACTCGTCTTTAATGCTCAACGACTATATTAATAACGAGTGATTTTTCATTTAATTCTCATCAATGGTAATAAATATCAGAACACTATAAATAGAGATCATCTTTGAATCATAAATAACAAGATCCAAGAACTACAAGCTGATATTACACTGTTATATTGATCAATCATTCTCTTGAGCCAAAAATCCCAATCTTGAAAAAAAATACTCTATTTTTCTCTTTGAGCTGAATCCATATAATTTTCTTAAGAGATTTCTTAGAGTGTGTTATTTTATTCAAATCTAACTCAAAAGGAGTTATTCATTTCGGATTGTTAATCCAAAACTTTCATTCTCAGTTAGTCAAGAACCTGCGTGTTCTTGCAGTGAAGCTGCGGCTTCGTTTTTGTTAGAGAGGATTGTGCTCTGACGGTGATAGGTTCCATTCTGACCTGAGAGGGATTGTAAGGTTGCATCTCGACCAGAAGAGAGATTGTAAAGGCGTTAAGCTTCAATTGTGAAGAAGCTTGTATGATCGTGGATCGTAGTGGAACCTCTTGCGATTTGCAAAGGCGGGGAGTAGGCTGGAGATTGCCGAACCTCGTGAACAATTGAGTTTGCACTTTTTTTTTCTCTTTTCTATCTTTTAGATTATCTTGTTTTTAGATTTCTATATCATCTGTTCACTGCATTTCCCTTTGATTTTTAAATTCCGTATTTAAAGGGAAAACAAATTTTAAATCTACCATTGACCCTATTCACCCCCCCCCCCCTCTAGGGTCCATATCTGGGCAACAAGTGGTATCAGAGCTAGAAACTCTTTTTTGATCTAAAAAATCTTAGAGTTTAAAGATCTTTTAATGACAAGCAATAGTTTTACAGCTAGCCTAGGAGAGGGACAATCCACAACCAGACCACCCTTGTTTAATGGAGAACACTATAATTACTAGAAAACCAGAATCATGTACTATATCCAAACTTTAGATTATCAATGCTGGAAAGTAATCATTCAAGGTCCCCATCTTCCTCACGAGACCATCAATGATGCTCAAATTCCTAAGGTTGAGGAAGAATGGGATGAAAATGACATTAAACTAATCCAAATCAATGTTAAGGCTATTAGCAACCTCTATTGTACCCTTAGTCCCCAAGAGTTCAATAGAGTATCTAGCTGTGATTCAGCCAAAGAAATTTGGGATAAATTTCAAGTTACATATGAGGGAACTAACCAAGTAAAAGATGAAAAAATCAACATGTTAGTTTACAAATATGAACTGTTTAAAATGGAGAAGGATGAGAAACCATTACTGATATGTTTACACGTTTTACTAGCATTACTAATAGTTTAAAATCTCTTGGTAAAACGTATACAAATGCAGAAATTGTAAGGAAGATTTTGCGATCTCTACCAAAGGATTGATCTCAAAAAGTTACTACTATTCAAGAACCCAAAGACCTCACCAAATTGAGTATGGATGAGCTGCTAGGTTCTCTTATGACTCATGAAGTCATAATGAAGGAACATCAATCAGATGAACCCAAAGTAAGAAGAGGTTTGGCCTTGAAAGTCTCTCAACCTTTTGAGAGTGAAGAAGAAGAAGAGAGTGAGGAAGATGAAAACTTCTTCCTGATGGCAAAGAAGTGCCAAAAAATATTGAAACACAAGAAGAACTTCAAAAAGAGGTCACACAAGAAGGAATTCTCCAAAGAAATAGCAAATGGAGAATCAAGCAAGAAGGACCCCATCACCTGCTATGAATGCAAGAAACCAAGTCATATGAGATCGGAATGTCCTCAACTTGTTAAGCGTAAGAAGTACAAGAAGAGAGCCATGAAGGCAACTTGGGATGACTCAGAGGACAGCAACTCTGAAGCATCAAGTGACAAGGAGCCTGCAAATCTGGGCCTCATGACACTCGAAAATGATGAGGTAACCTCTTTCTCTAACGACTCTCTTTTCTATGAAGAAATAAGAGAAACATTTGATGATTTATATACTAAATTTAGAAAGCTTGCTTCTAAAAATAAATCTCTTAAAAAGGAAAACCTTATACTTCTTACATCATAAGAAAATCTTTTAAAAGAAAATGAAGAATTGAAGATGAAAGAAAATGTTCAATCATCTCCAATGCCTACATGTAATTGTAATGAAAATGAAGCAAAGGTCAAAGACTTGACTAAAATTGCTATTAGACTATCAACTGGAGAAAAGAATTTAGCAAGAATTTTGGGCCAACAAACTTGTGTTTTTAGAAAGGCTGGACTTGGGTATAACCCTATGTCAAAGCAAAAAGATTACCAATAATTCTTTTCCAAACCACCTTGTAGTTCAACTACCCCTTCAAGTGCATTTTATACTTTTAACAAAAAGGGGTTAATAAAAAAATTTTGGGTTCTAAAAGAGACTTCCCCTCCCAAGACTAAATATGGAGGACCCAAGATGAGTTGAATACCAAAGAAAGTTACTTGAACTTATATTGTAGGTATACTTTAAGTCAAATTCCTCTAAATCAGTATGGTTTTTAGATAGTGGTTGTTCAAGGCACATGAGTAAACACACAGATCTATTCGTATTAATCTCTCCTAAAGATGGAGGGCATATGACCTTCGGGGACAACGCAAAGGGAAAGATAATCGGCATAGGTAATGTTGGTAAGAATTCTTCTACTTTTATTGATAATGTTTTATTAGTAAAAGGACTAAAACATAACCTAATTAGCATTAGCCAACTATGTGATAAAGGATTAAATGTTTCTTTTAAATTAAACCTTTGCATAATTAAAGTTAAGGATAATGTGAATACCTTGTTTATAGCACATAGAAATCAGAATGTTTATACTCTTGAATTTGATGATTTAACTTCCAAAAACATGATGTGTTTATTTGCTGTAATGAAGCTAGTTGACTGTGGCATAGATGTTTAGATCTTGCTAGTATGGATTTGCTTTCTAAATTAACTAAGAATGATTTTGTGAAAGGTCTCCCAAAGACTACTTTTATCAAAGATAAAATTTGTGATGCGTGCCAATTTGAAAAACAAGTTGTAAGCATCCAATTTTTACACCCTATGTAACCATGGTTAACCTCTGTTAACCATGGTTGTCCCTGACTGAACCCTAGTAGCCCTAGGTAAACCCTGAAACCTATAACCCAAATTCAATGGGCTTAAGGCCCATATCAATAAATCAAACCTAAACCTTGGTCTAGCCCTAGGCTAACCCTAGTTAAACCCTAGGACAAACCCTAGGTATACCCCAGACTTGCCCCTAGATCCAATCCTAGCCTAGCCTTAGTCTAAACCCCTAGGGAAATCCCCATGGGCTTAAGGCCCGCTTCAAAGTCCATAATATCAAAGAAAAAAAATTTCAACCAAAAGGTCAAGGCCCATGGCCTTTTAGGATTTTTTTTATTATTTATTTATTTATTTTTAATATTTAAAAAAAAAAAAAGGTTTGAGTTTGGGCGCCAACATGGGTTGGCCCATACCCATTTGTTACTAGACCTGTATACAAACAAGCAAACCAAAAAAAAAGACCAAATGGGGAAGACACTGTTCATCGTCTTCCCCATTTGTCCATGAGTATACGGCGCTGCCACCACTGCTTCCCTGACTCCCCTACTACCCTACGCCCTCCTATTTTCCCTCCAAAATTCCTAAACCAAGTCCTTTGGGGTTAAGAACCAGCAAACCAGAGGGGGGCAGTCCCCTTTTCATGTAAAACCACCTCCTACCCCCTGCGAGCACCAGCTACACATTGACCACCCAATCACAGCCGTCCATCCTCATCCTTATCCCTCCCCCAACCTCTCTATTTAACACTGCTTGCACCCACGGTTGAAGACAGACCCGATTGGGAGGAGAAAATTAAAAAAAAAATCCTGCCCCATCTCTATCTACCAAGGCCTCCCACCCTAAGCCACACCACCCTCTCCACTCCAATACCACTCGTCTGATTCTCTTAGGTCCAGATCATTAAAGCCCCACCATCTCCATTTCTAAGTTCTTTCTAGAAAGGAAAAACCTTCAAGTTCACAGCAAAAATCCTCCAAAAATTCTGCAGAATTCCAAAGGTGAGTGTCCACTATTGGTCTTCACCTGTGAAAGAGGTCTCAGGTTTGGTGATTAAAGGCCTTTGAGCCTAGAAGCCTCCCCGACCAGACTCTCTTGAGGTGGTCTCCACCCTTGGAGCTTGAGTGGCCATAGAGGGTGAGTATCTCCACTTTACATTCACTCCGTTTTACTTTCAATTGTATACTCCTGGAAGGGAAACCCCCCTCTCTTGGCATCCTAGGTTTCCCCTACATTGCCTATGGCAACATAGGAGGTCCCCTACCAAAGAGAAGCACTCCCTAATACTGTAATTTTCCTCTCATCTGCATTTCTCTTCTGATAAACCACCCTAGCCGAAACCTTACACACACACCACACATACTGTTTAGGTAGTGCTAACATGTAGCTAACACACACCCACACACTTCACACACATACGGTCTAGTTAATATTAGCATGTAGCTATAACACTCACACCGCATACACTGTTTGGGCAATGTTAACACGTAGCTAACACACAGGTGCACATCACATACACACTGTTTTAGGAGTTAATGTTAGTATGTAACTAATGCTCACCCACGCATCACATATATAATGTTTAGGGAATGATAGCATGTGGCTATCACACACACACATGCTGTTTAGATAATATTAGCATCTAGCCAATACACACACATACCATGCACATAGTGTTTTAGGAAGTGTTAGCATGTAAGCTACACACACATCACACATGTACTATTTCAAGATTGTTGGCATGTGATTATTATGTACACACATCACACAAACATGTTGTTTTAGTAATGCTAGCATGCACACATCACACATGCACATGCACATGTGCCAAAAAAAAAACATAAAAAAATGCAAAAGACCAAAAATACTGAATTTGGACTTTTAACCATGGTTAGCCCCCCTAACCATAATTAATCACATTTTAACCCCGGTTAACAACCCTAACCCTTGGTTAAAACACCATTGGGCCTACCGGGCACAATCTCGGCCTACCGGGCCAAACCCTAGCCTACAGGGCTCACCCTGGGCCTACCGGGTCCAATCTCGGCCTACCGGGCCCAAACCTTAGTTTACCGGACTACCCAGTGGCCTACCGGGCCCAATACCGAGCACTTGACCAACCCGGTCAACCACCCCTAGCCTCCCGGCTAGACCCTAAGCCACCCTTGGTGCACACACACACACCCCTAGCCTTGGCACGGGCTCATGTGCCAGAACTACGCTCGGTCTGATCTCACCCCAATGTGAGTACGTAGGCAGCCCAACCCGGGTTCGACCCTAGTCTAGGATTTTTCCTTTCTTAGATTAGCATTATCTTAAATACTTAAGGCATTTGATTAAAATTGAGATTAATTTGGCTTAACCCTAGCAAGTAGGGAACCACTGAAAAGTGGAAGTGCCGGGGTGCCTAACCCCTTCCCCGGACTTAACTGAACCTCTTACCCTAATCTCGGACTGCAGACCAAGACCTTATCCAAATCCCGGGGACTTATCCATTCTGAATGAATAGGTGGGGACTCTATACTCTCCCCGTGAGATGCAAACCAGGGTTTCACCGAAACCCGCGCTCACAGCTCTGGCGACTCTACTGGGGAGTCTTAGTGCAACCCAGAATCTTGGTTTAAGCCAAACCAAACCTCAAATTAATCAAATGCTTAGGTATTTAACCTAATACTAATAATTTTACATCTTTTTGGTGATTTGTGTACTGTGCATCTCATTCATACCATTGTAGTGTAATTAACTCAATACCTATTAGACAGACTTATTACGCTCACGGCTGCTGGATGACTATCCTCAGTGATAGGGGCTTAACAGTTTTGGAGGTCTGCGGAACTTGGCCTGTTGGGTGACTATCCTCAGGAAACGGTTCTGAACGCTCCTGCTTACACCAATCGTCCCTTTCAGGGAGTCGCATATACTGTGTTAAGTAATCCCCCCATCCTTAGGAACACACTGTTGCATACCCAAGCATGCATACATGTAGCCTAGGTCAGGATATAGCCTACAAGCAGCCAATCCGGAGGGCTACTATAAACCCTAACATGTTTGCTCCCTATACCCATCCCCAATCAGGGTTAATTACTCAGGTACACCCTACTCGGATAAACACCCTCTCAGGGGCATGTGATGAGCCAAACTTGTGCTTGTAATAAAAAACATCCTACCCCTCTTCCAGACATAGTAAATGGGGTCTAAATCCCCGGCATATAGGTCTTCACTTAGACCTATCCCTTGCATTGACCTGATAGGCCCTCGGTTCCCAATAACCCGGGTAAAGCATACCGGACCTCTGTCCGACTGCCCTATCAGGGCACATGTGCCATGTCACACCCTAATGAAAAAAATCAAAAACAATATTGCATCATTTGCATTACATACGCAGTACACTTACACAGACTCTGTATATTTGTCCAGGGTAGATGGCAGGTCCGTCAGGGATTGTTCCGCCAAATGGTCAGCCTCCTCGACCCATGCACTTGACCTCCCAGGGGGGGCATGTGACCCAGCCCTCCGTGACAAAATTGAGGCACTGAGTCGGGATCAGCGTCTCACTTGAGCCCAGTACTATAGACTGGGTAAAACCCTAGACCTGTCCATGGTTAAGAAAGATTGACGCCTCATTAATGCCGCCGTCTAGTTTTGGAACCCTACCTATATGGTATTTTGTTTTGGTAAGAACGAGCTGTGTCCAACACTGGAGGAGATACCGCGCAATCTCAGCTTAAACATGGAAGGCAATGCCATAGTACCACGCTACAAGGCAAACTTCCAGGCAGATCTCTCACAATTCTTACGAATCAGGCCTGCCTCCTTGCAGTACGATCCTAGCGGCACTTACGATCGGGTGTCCATTGAATTTATTGAGAAATTGTACCGGCCCAGGTGGGACCCTGGCTCCCTAGAAACTGAGATCCTTGGTCTCAATGCCTTTACACTGATCATCATGTCACAATTGGTGCTCTCGAAAAATCGCGCCTTCGCCGACTCAGTACTGACAGGGATAATTGACGACATGCGGGAATCAAAGACGGTTGTCCCAGTCATTCTTGCAGAGTTACTCAGGGCTCTCAATCTTGCAGTAGGACGCAGAAAGGGCGTCTTCCATGCTAGTGCACCGCTTCTACATCTGTGGATGGTCTCACACCTGCCTACCATCTTACCGGTACCCGATGTACCTCGAGATGCATACAGCCTGCCCAAGAAGATTTCACAAAATCAGGGCCAGATCGTAACTTCGGATGTTAAGACTCTCTACCAGCTTCTCCAAGACCTGACAGAGGAGCAGATCACATGGGAATAGGTGTGGCTGGTTCGCAGACAACTACCACGCGTCGTCATAGCAGGAAGACGATGCATGGTCCTGGCAGGTCTCACCGGCTCAGTGGCCTATGTACCACTCCGAGTCCTTCACCAGTTTGGACTCCCTCAGCGCATCCCGGTGATAGACACCTAGAAAATGACTTCGTCCACTTCACAATGCAGTCTGAACGCCTTACCCGCCGATTTCAAGTAGACTGGCGAAGCTCCAGAAGGGACAAATGACCAGATTTTGTGGTCACAACTGGACCACCAACTGATTCTGCATACCGTATATGGGTAGAAAATCCTGACCTTCTACCCGGCATGCCAGCACCTAGGGAACTGCCCACGCCAGTTGCAGCCTCATCTCGAGGAAGCATACCCATAGCTGATATGGCGGTTCCCTGGACAGACTTCTTCTTGAAAATGCTGCTACAGATCCAGGAGAGAGAAAAGCAGCTTAGACGAGCCCAGCGCGCATTCAGGCAATAGGAAGCGGAGCAGAACCGCGAACTCATAGCCATACAGGAGTAGGTTGACCGCCTCGAGCACATAGTCTGATCCTTACAGAAGAGACACAGGGGTGATATCAAAGAGAACTCCGTCCTTCGGGCCCAGTTGCACTTCCATCAGGAATAGCTTGATAGTGCGAAGGAGGAAATGACCAGCCGGATCCGTCAGTACGGATCCCATATGTACAATGTCTCGGAGACAATCGAGCGCATGGAGGTCAAAATCATATCCCTCCAACAACAGGTCATGGACTGTGACAGCGTTCCCCGACCGCTTGACTTTGCCATCCCCGATGGGCCTGCCTAGGGTTGAGTCCTTTTTCGCTTTTATTGAGTCAGTCCTGTATTACACTCACTCAATCACTGCAATCAATGAAAGTATTTCCTGCATTTTTTGTCTCGCACCTCATGCATATTCATGTTTAGTCGTTGTATCTTTTCAGTCTGCATGAGCCGACCCATGACTCGTTCTTTGATTGAGATTCTCGCAAAAGTCGCAGAAGTAATCCTCATAGAAATACCTGTCACGAAGATTGTACCCTATACCGGCCCGATAGAAAGCAGCTCAGAAGCGATGGCAGAACCATCAGACTATCAACAGCGGACAGATGAATTATTACAAGCTCATGACGGAGATATTGCAGTCATGCAGGCGAAACTGGATAGTGTTTTGGAATCCCTAAAAATTCTAATCGGTGCTAGAGCCGAAGAACCTTCTAACCGGATCCCTACCAATGAAACCCCCGATCAGCCTCACCCAGACCAGCCTACCCCTATCATTATTCCCAACCCTATACCCGCAACAGGCGGAGGAGGAGAGGAGTATGACCAGTATGATGAGCAGCCTAAGGCATCACATGTCAATTAGGACAGACCATCGTCTTCCGATCCTACATCGTCCCTCAGGGACCAACATGAAGAGATAAAACAAATGAAAGAGGAAATGAGAAGAATGAGAGGGGCATCTGCCAACCCCACCCTATCATTGGAGGACCTGACTTTCTCCTCTGGAGATGCTATTCCCCCCGGATTCAAGGTACCTGACTTCAATAAATATGACGGCTTGGGCTGTCCTAAACAACATTTGCAGATGTACCTGAGGACATGCTCCCATATAACAAAATCAGCCTTTGCTCATACAGTATTTCCAGAAAAGTCTAAAGGGGCAGCCCTTACCTGGTGGATGTTGATCGATAAATAGTGAATCAAGACATGGCAGGACGCCATGGATGCCTTTGTAAAACAATACTCTTTTAATCAGGAGCTTCGGCCACAACGAAGCCAATTGGAACAGATGTACCAGCGGAACAATGAGTCGTTCTTGGAATATGCCACCCGGTGGAGAGAAATGGCAGCAAAGGTCATCACCCCTATCCCCAAGGAAGAGTTGGCGAACATATTTTTGAGCACGCTGAAACAGCCCTACTCTACACTAATGGTCACTCAACCAGTTGTGGACTTTGGCACAACAGTCAAAACAGGTGCCCGTATTGAGGCAGCAATACAGAGTGGAGCCATTCATTCCAGCCTAGGGCATGCTCTCCCTAAAGCGATAGCAGCTTCAACTAGTAGAAACAACGGTCACAGAGACCAGAAGAGAAAAGAAAATGTTAACTTGGTAGCTCCTGCAGCGCCGATCAGATTACCGGCTCTGGCTGCTCAGCAACAGCCAGCACCTGGAAACACCCGATCGGCTAAACAGAACCAGGGATAAACTCGTCCCCCCAGGACCTTTACTCCTCTCCCTTACACACTCAGTCAACTTGTGGACTTCCTGACCAAGCAGGGCCTTCTCGAACTGAGAGGCCCTACCCCTCTTTTACCGCCGGATAAGAGAAACAAAAATTACAATGTCAACCAACACTGCGCCTTTCATAGAGGCTCGGGCTACGCAACCGATTACTGCATTGGTCTGAAGTGCGCTATCCAGGATCTCCTGGATACGGGTAAGGTCGAACTAGCTCCCAGCAACACCGACCAGGTGCCACTGCCCCCATATAACAACCAAGTTAACTTTATTGAGTGGGAAGAGCCCGGGGCAGGGCAACCTAGACCCAACGCACCCGCAGTCGATGATGGCATCATCAGACCCCAGTACAACTCCCTGCTCTGGAATCAGACAAAGAGCAAATCGTCTACACAATTCCCTGTCCTGCCAGTTGGCCCACAGCTTCAGCCAAGGCCTCAACCTCCTCTGGAACAGTCAAAATCCCTTACATCCCTTCCCAGCCTTACAACCTTAATCATGTACCTGCCCCCCAATCTCTCATCCTAGAAAGTCAGTACATAGCCAACCTCACCCGATCCGGCTGGGTGTATCAACCTCCGACGGCGGAGCCGGTGAAAGAAAAGGCAAAAGAAAAAGCAGGGGTGACAGACCCGAAAAAGGAAACAGCAGATTCGGCTCTACTACTAAAAATATTGGAAAAAGCGGAAGAATTCAATATTACCCAGCAGTTGGGCAAAACTCAGGCACAAATCTCTATCTTGGGTCTTCTCTTGACTTCAGAGCATCACAGGAAACAACTTCTCCGAGTATTTAACAATGCCCATGTAACTCCGGACATCTCGCCTGAGAAACTAGGGCAGATGGTAGGGCAGATGGATGGAGACAGAGATCATACTCGAGCCGTATATATTATAGTTCAGTGTATGGACAAGACATTATCCTCAGTACTCATTAACAATGGTTCCGGCCTAAATGTCTGCACACTCTCTACACTACAAAGCCTGGGTATGAACACCAGCCAAGTTAAGAAGAGACCCATGACTATAAGGGCTTTTGATAACACCACCAGGCAGAACTTGGGTGATATTGACCTAACCATCAGGGTTGAATCGGCTCAGTTCTTGATAAATTTTTAAGTTGTGAATGTACCTGCCTCATTCACTTTGCTCCTAGGGAGGCCGTGGATTCATTCGGTCGGTGCCATTCCCTCCTCTCTACACCAGAGAATCAAATTTAGACAGGGCGATCACCTAGTCGTCATTCCATCTGAGGAGTTGGTAAGTTCCTTCGGGGACATCCAGGAGCTAGGTCAAAGTATAACTTTCATGACCTATCAGTTTGAGCAGGTCAGCTCCATTGCCCAAGTGGAATAGCAGAACAAGCAAGCAGTACCTCCATTTATCAAACTGATGGCAAAAATGAATTACTAGCCGGGTCTAAGCCTAGGTGTCAGGAACCAGGGCATGAAGAAGAGATATGTGCCTCCACGCTACACACCTCCGTTTGGATTGGGATACAAGCCCAAGTATGAGGACTATCTCAATAAGCTGACAAAGAAGAGTAAACAGTCGGTGAAACCTGAACCCCGACCCCACATTTCAGTAACCTTCCCCATAGGAATCTTCGAAACTGACCCAGAAACCTCTCTTGCACCAGTTACCAATATCCCATACCCTCAACCCGACACCGAGTCTTTAGGGATTCCTGAACCGGAAATATTCAGCGTCGCCCGGATGTTTGAAGAGCTGACTGTTGAAGATGCAGAAGTAGAAGCAGAAGCAGAATATTCAGCGGGAGAGCAAGTATGCACCATCTCCAACAGCGCAGAAGCGTAGTCCAGTCGCCAGCCACTAATCTGTTGGTGGACCGAGGCTTTCACCATCGAGGCCGCACAGGGCCAGGAAAAGTGCAGTGCAGGGAAGGTTGGTCAGAACAAGCAGTGATGCAGTATCATTCCCCTCTTCTTCTTAATCTATCTCTCTTTGCTCCCGTTGTAAAAATCCAAAATGTCGGCCAACTGTAGGCCTCTTTTTGTTTTGTCGAGTCAATTTTGTAAACAGTCCACTTTTTATCAATGAAAATCTGGAATTTTGACTCAAAAACATGTTTTTCAAAAACATTTGTATTCGGCTAATGACGAAATCACACGGACTCTTCCCCTGGAAGGCCTAGTGTCCTGAAGCCAACAAAACATAAAAACATTAACATGCTAAACTACGCTTAATGATTTGCTAGGAAATCACCTCCGACAAGGCTACCCCTGAAACCCTCCTTGAGCTTTCAGAAGTTGAGTATGACTCAAAGCAGGAAACAGAACTGGATGAGGAACCGCCTCAGAGATTTTGGACCTTCTAGAACGCAGTGAAGGGCTACTACAATTGAACATCGAGGATACCGAGACAGTAAACCTGGGTTCCGAAGATAACCCTCAGTTGGTCTAGATTGGCACAACTATGAGCCCACAGCAAAGAACAGATATGATCAGCTTCCTGAAAAGCTACAGTGATGTCTTCGCCTGGTCATATGCAGACATGCCTGGCCTAGACCCAGCATTAGGGGTACACAGACTACCCCTGAACTCGGACGTTAGGCCGGTTAAGCAGAAACTGAGACGAATGAGGCCCGAATGGTCACAGAAAGTCAAAGAAGAGGTAGAGAAGCAGATCAATGCAGGATTCTTGACAGTAGCAAACTACCCTGAATAGTTGGCAAACATCGTGCCAGTACCCAAGAAGGATGGAAAAGTCTGGATGTGCATCGACTACTGGAATCTGAACAAGGCTAGCCCTAAGGACAACTTCCCTCTCCCACACATCGACATCCTAGTCGACAATACTGCAAGACACGAGATGCTCTCATTCATGGATAGTTTCTCCGGATATAACCAAATTAGAATGGTAGAAGAAGACATGGATAAAACTTCCTTCATCACACCTTGGGGCATATTCTACTACAAGGTCATGCCATTCGGACTCAAGAATGCAGGGGCAACCTACTAGAGGGCCATGATGGCACTTTCCCATGATATGATCCATAAGATATCGGAAATTTATGTGGATGACATGATCGTCAAATCACCCACTGCCAGGCAATATCTTGAAGATTTGAAAAGACTCTGTGACAGACTCAGAGAATTTGGCCTAAGACTGAATCCGGCCAAATGTGTCTTTGGGGCCTCATCAGGAAAGCTCCTCGGCTTCATAGTCAGCAAAAGAGGCATTGAGGTCGGTCCAGCTAAAGCCAGAGCTATCATCGAAATGTCAGCACCCCAAACTGAAAAGAGATCTGGGGTTTCCTGGGCTGAATTCAGTACATCAGCCGGTTCATTTCTCAGCTCACTCCGATTTGTGAACCGATCTTCAAGCTTCTCCGAAAGAATACACCGACAGTCTGGACAGCCGAGTGCCAAGAAGCTTTTGACAAAATAAAGTTGTACCTTCTGAATCCTCCAGTACTTGTGCCTCCTACGCCAGGACGACCCTTACTACTCAACATCTCAGTGCAAGAAACCTCCATGGGGTGCGTCTTGGCACAACATGACGAAACAGGCAGAACGGAACAAGCCATTTACTACATCAGTAAGCATTTACTAGAGTACAAAGAGAGGTACAGCCCACTGGAGAAAACATGTATGGCACTGGTCTGGGCTACTCAGCATCTTCGGCACTATCTGCTTTCCTACCCTGTAATCCTGATCTCCCAGATGGACCCGCTCAAATATCTACTAGAAAAGCCAGCCACCACCGGAAGGACTGCCCGATGGCTTATGATGTTGTCTGAATTCGACATTACGTACATGACTCAAAAGTCAATCAAGGGGCAGGCGATTGCAGATCACTTGGCCAACAACCCAACACAGGACTATGTGTTCGTACATGATTAGTTTTCGTACGAAGCCATCCTGTACGCAGAAGCAGAAAAGCAAGAATACTCCGACTGAGAGTTATACTTTGACGAAGCTGCCAACAATCATGGACACGGGGCAGGAGCAGTCCTGATCTCACCCAAGGGGGCACATCTCCCTATTTATGTAAAACTCAAATTCAGATGCTCCAACAACGAAGCAAAATACGAAGCATGCATAGCCGGACTGAAGGAAGCCCTGAGCATCGGAATTGAAGAGATAGACGTCTTCGGGGACTCATCTTTAGTAATCTATCAGGCGAATGAATCTTGGGCCATCCGAGAATCCAGATTGGTCCCATACCTAGCCAATCTCAATGTGTTAATCACTCGATTCAGAAGAATCAGTTTCAGTCACCGATCCAGGAACCATAACAGATTTGCCGACGCGTTGGCTACTCTCGCCTCTATGGTGTAAATCCCCAGGGGCATCATGCTCTGGCTAATTGAAATTCAGCAATAGGATCAGCCTGTCTACTGCCTCGAGTTGGACACAGTGAATGACAACAAGCCTTGGTATGCGGACATCAAGCAATACCTCGAGGACAGGACATTCCCTCTCGATGCCACAAAAACAGACCGTCGGGCAATCAGAAGACTGACCATCCAGTTTGTCCTATTAGGGGGCATTTTATACAAGAGATCACCGAACTTGATATGGCTCAGGTGCCTCGATACCAATGAAGCAGCACAGGTAGTCGAAGAAGTTCATGGAGGAACTTGCGGCCCACACATGAATGGGTTGATGTTGTCTAAGAAAATTCTCAGACTGGGCTACTATTGGTCTACTATGGAAGCTGATTGTTGCAAGCATGTACAGAAATGTCACTAGTGTCAAATCTATGCTGACAAGATCAATGCACCGCCAACAAGGCTGCACAATCTGGCTGCTCATTGGCCTTTCTCTACTTGGGGCATCGATGTCATCGGACCCATAGCTCCGAAAGCATCTAACGGACATCGTTTCATCCTGGTTGCAATCGATTATTTCACAAAATGGGTCGAGGCGGCCTCTTATGCCAACGTCACAGCCTCTGTCGTTCAGCGTTTCCTGAAGAGAGACATCATCTGCCGATACGGTGTCCCATTCGAGATTGTAACAGACAATGCTCTCAACTTCTGCAATAAGGGGATGACTGATATCTGCCAAAAATTCAAAATACAGCATCATAACTCCACACCATACAGGCCACAAACTAATGGAGCAGTGGAAGCAGCCAATAAGAATCTGAAAAAGATCATCGAGAAGATGACAACCAATTATTCTACCTGGCATAAGATGCTCCCATACGTGCTCATGGCCTACAGAACGTCCATCAGAACCTCAACAGGGGCAACACCATTTTCTTTGGCCTATGGTATGGAAGCAGTCCTCCCCATCGAAGTAGAGATTCCATCACTCTGGGTATTAATGGAAGCAGAAATATCAGAAGCAGAATGGGCATAGACCCGGTATGAGAAACTAAATCTGATCGAAGAGCGGCGACTGAAAGCCATGAATCACTCTCAGGCCTATCAGAGGCGTATGGCTAGGGCATTCAGCAAGAAATTCAAGCCCCGCAGTATTAAGATCGGTGATCTGGTTCTTTGGAAGATATTGTCAAACCGTCCTGACCTGAGGGGCAAGTTCCCAACTATGAAGGCCCATACATAGTTCGAGACAAATTCTCCGGTGGTGTCCCGCGACTCGGACGTATGGATGACGAAGACCTCCCAGAGCCTGTCAACATGGACAGAGTTCAACGATACTACGCTTAGGGTCTAGGTCTGATAGGCACTTTGTACTCGTAGAATCTCCGGTAAATGACAGGAGGACGTCCTTGGCACACTTCTTACCCCCAATAATCTAACCCCTTTACAAAAATCAATGAAATCCGCTAGTTAGCCCCTCGAGCCTAACAGCCTTTTCTTTCTCAAAAACCTTTCAGGGACACCCTCCTCTACCATTTGTAGCAATGCTTGAACTACGTCATGACCTGATCCTACAAAGGGTACGTAGGCAACCTGACAAATCAGGTGTGGTCGCAAAAAGGGACTTAACCCCTCAAAATCTTTTCCCCCAAAGAGAGTCCAAAACTTCGTAAAACTCTCTCTCCACAGGAATAACTTTTTCCCCACAGACTCATTCCCCAAACAGAGACAAATTCTCCCAATTTTCACGACGGAGTCGACATCAAGTTTACAAAATATTCCATCAAAGGAAACTCCAAAATAGAAGTTGAAATATTTTCCAAGCTAGAGACCCCATGAGCAAAAATAATCTCTCCGGGCTTCCGCCCCAACAAGATCAACTTCTCCCAAAACTCTTCCAAAAAAAGAAAAAACTCGTCCAAAAAAAAAAAAAACAGGGAAGAATCCCCTAAAAAATCAGCTTCTACCAAAGAGGAAAATCCCCAGTAGAGCCCAACAAAAAAAATTTATCTTCAACAGAAAACCCCCATGCAAGTTAGTTGTAGCAAGAATAATTCTAGGGTGTCCCAAACTTCGGTTCCCTAGCCAACGTTTCGTCCTATTCTAAGTCCTCCCAGATCCCCTAGAAACTGCAAGTACAAGTGCAATATCACGCCTATATCCTCAGTGGAGTATCAATCCTCAGCGAATGTCAATCAGGGTAATGAAGGGAGAAGATCCGAACCCTCAAACAAATCGCGGGCATGAGTGAAAACCGGAAACGGCCTCATTGCGCAAAAGTTACGCGACTCCCAGACCAAGTCTTGCGACTAGGGGCAAAAAAGGGATAAAATCAATCAGCTTCGCAGGCGTGGGGAAAACCGCCAATGGCCTCATCGCACAAAAATTATGCAAACCCCATGACTTGGTCATTCCAAGGGTAAAAAGGGGGAAGAAAAACTGAAAATCAGTTTGGCAACAAGATCCGGTAGCGATCAGTCCCACTGGACTCAATGGATCAGTATCCCCAACAGAGATTCCATCAGGGAATATCTCCAGTAGGAGATCTACTCAAGGCATTCCTCAACAGAGAATCCGTCGGAAAACGTCACCCCAACAGATAGGCAAACATCAGGAAATCCCCAGCAGATTAAGAAACCCCAGACTTCCCAACTATAGTCTGCAACAGAATCTCATTCTCCAGTAGACCTTGGGTGACAGGTAATAACAATCTTCAAATCCCCAGCGGATCTCCCAACAGAAGCCTCCGACGGCCTCTCAACAACGTTCCTCCCCAGCAAGAGTCCAAAAGTCTTTCAAAAGCTTCTCCCCAGCCAGGGTCCTTAGCCTGCAACAATAGCGTTCTGCTCTGAATCGTACTCAACTCTCCAAGAGTGAAAGAGAACCCACGAAATCCCTTAAGCCCTAACCAAATGCGATTTATTGGCAAATCTAAAAGCTAACTAAGCATGCTTCTGTCAAAATCAAAAATCTTTACATAAAATCTACACTTTTCCTGAAAAAGGTGTGAACACCCCATTTTTACACCCCTAAAATCCTATTTTCTTTTATATTTATTTTAATTAATTTAATTTAATTTTTATTTATTTCATTCGTGAGTGTTGAGTTGGTAGAATTGAGAGAGAGAGAAAGGGGGAGAGAAGTCCAAATCCAAATCCATGTTTAACATCCCTTGTTCAAAACCCTCAAATCTTTTAAAGCCCATTTATCCAATTTTCAAAAGAAGAAAATCGGGCCAAACTTTTATCCAAATCCGTGATCCATTTCTCAAAACCCAACAACCCACATCCCAAGTGCTCAACCCGTTTCCTCTATTTCTATAAAAACCAAGAGAAAGGGTTTTAAAACCTAATCTCATTGGAGAGCATACCCATCTCTTTCCGCTCCCTCTTTCCCGATTTCTTCTTTCCCTTCTGTTACGAGAGAGAGCTCGACTCCCCTAATCCTAGACCAGCAGGGGTTCATGGCCAGCAGCGGCATCTCTTCCGGCGCTGGCGATCTCCACTACTCTATGATCCAAATCAGATGGGGCAGTCGTCCCCTCTTCTCTTCTTCCCCAGATTTCTCTCTCCCTCCATTAGTTGTCCCTTCCGGCGATGCCCACACCACCTCGGTAACGTCGTAGCTCCATCCATCATTCATCTCCGGCGGCAACAGCTCGATTCACACCGGCGACCACTCGCAGCACTTCTCCATTGCTAGATCCCAATCTCTCCAGCTGAATCCTCTCTCCGGCAAGCTCAGATCACCACCGGTAATAGCTTGTTGATTTTCTTCTCCGAACCAGTCGCTATCAATTTCTGTCCAGGATCATCTTCGACCTCCATCTCTGGCCAACAGATTTGGTTCGTAGCCATCTCTCATCACGACAACAGCAGCTTCACCACCATCTTCTCTCTAGATCCGCTGCTGGAGCATCTCCTCTGTCTTTACCTCGCAATTGAGTAGCACCATCACTCACCGCTAGCGAGCTGCACCTCCAAGATGCCCTTGCATCTTCTCCGTTCAGCATTCATCACCTAATTTCCAGCCATCATCACAGCGGCAGCCCCTAGCTTCCTCTCCGGCGATGTTAGCTCCAGCCAACAAAAACCCCAGATCTAAACCTCACGTTCTTCATTTGTAACTCCTCCTTTCGGCCAGATTTGGTTCGTACCCATCTCTTTCTCACCACGGCAGCAGCACCTTCACTAGCGAGCTCCAGTTTTGTTTTCGACCAGCAAGGTACCTTTGCTCTGTTTCTCTCTAATCTCAGTTCTAGTACATCAGTGCTCAAAATCCAGCAATCATCTGCATCAGAGCAACGGCGTCACCTTCATCCTTCACAGCCAGCTGCGGACAGGTATGATCCCTGTCTCTTTTTTTTTTTTTTTTTTTCTTGGCCTGTTCGTATGGTGGTGGTTGTATGTGTGAGTGTAATGTCAAGGCAGTGAGGTCTGGGAGCATATCTGGTTTACTGCTCTGTATTGGATTGGCTTATTTTGAAGAGCATCAGGGCTATTTGAATCAATTCTAGACAATGTGTGTGCTTAGGCCCTTGGTGAACCGGATTTAGCATCCTTTTTGGTCACTACTGAGTCAAGGCTGATTGATTAAACTCATCAGTCAATGGGCCTTGGCCCAATAGCTTCCATTTGGTCCTCGCCAGATTTTTGACCATTTAGTAGTAACTCTGATTAGCATTTGATAATTTAATTCATTTATTTTATCTCTTTCTGAATATTTCTTTGGTCCTGGCCCGGTCTCATTCAATTTAATCATGATTAATTATTTATTTTTGTGTGTGTGCAACTTATAGGATTAGGCCGTAGTTTGTTTTCCCTTTTTGCCTACCTTGACCGCTTAGGTGGTACCCCGTTAGTTAAAAAATACAAAAAAATCAAAAAATACAAAACAACAAAAACATTCAAAAAACCATCAAAATTCAAAAAGGACCTACCCTAATAAATGAACGCCCCCTAGCGCTTCCCCATGAGCACCTAGCTACGCAACCAACTCCCGGAATGAGATTCATAAATCTCAATTCCGCATCCCCCAACTCAAGCACGAGTTGGAAGTGACCACACTCCGAAACGAGTATAAAAACAGTCACCGCCCCGAACTACTATGAGGGTCTGATTCCGACTAACCGGATAAGTAGGCAGCCCAAAACCAGGGTTCGACCCCAACCAAAAATAAAATTTTTACACCCCATATTGATTTGTGTTTGATTAGCAAAATTAATAATTATTTAGGAAATTTTTAGTGATTTTAAATGTTTGGCTTGGACCTAATGAGTTGGTTACCATCATTGGATGGAGGTCCTGGGGTGCCTAACCCCTTCCCCAGGACCTAAAGGGATCTCTTACCTAGACTACTCTGGACCGTAGACCCCCTTATTTTGGATTATCTCGGGATCCTACTTCCCCTAAGTAGGTGGCGACTCTTAAAATAAATTTAGCGTTATTCCTCTACTCTCGGACCCTATATTCGACACTTAGAGTTGAGAGGGGAGGAAGGACGGTAAATTTAGGTGTTTACAGCTTTGGCGACTCTGCTGGGGAGGTCTAAGATCCAACCTGAAAATTAGGTATAAGTTAAACATTATTAAAATCACTAATTATTTCCTAAAGTAATTCTTACTTTTGCTAATTCTTTTTATATTGTGGGTATGTTCATATTTTCTCTTATGTGCATATCATATTCATTGCATATTAGTGTAATAACCCCTAAACCCTTTAGTTTGACTTATTACGCCTACAACTGTTTGATGATTATCTTCAGTGATGGGGCTTAACAGTCATGGTTTAGCTGTATCACCCCTGTGGGACGATTATTCTCAGGAAGGGATATAGACTAAACCCACTTGCGCCAATCGGCCCATTTTTGGGAGTCGCATATACGGCCAAGTGTCCCCCCAACCACCTTAGGAACACCTTGCATTACCCCAGCATATGCATATAGTTTAGGTAGAGATATAGTCTATAAGCATCTATTTAGGAAGGTTTCCCCTAATCCTACTTTGCTTATAGCCTATACCCGCCCTGCCTTTTGATTGAACATGAAGGTATCCATTTGTACTCATATGTTCATTCAGAAAAAGGGCTTGTGTGAGCCATTGTTGGTTTGAATAAACTCCCAACCCATCTCTAGACTTTGCATATGGGGTTCAAAAACCCAGATTTTATTGGATATCCATATCCATATTCTATCTTAAATCCAATGGGTCTTGGTTTCCAATAACCCAACTTAGTAGGTAGACCCCTATCTACCTACCCCATTGGTTTACATATGTCAAGGATCACCCCTTTCAACAAAATAATTGGTGAAAAAAAAATCAAAATCAAAATTCAATAAAAACAAAATCAAAAATTCAAAACTCAAAAAAAAAAAAAAAAAAAAAAATTCAAAATCCAAAAAAAAAAAGAAAGTTCAAAATTCAAAAAAAGGAGGTTCAAAATAAAATAAAAAAAGAAAAAAAAAAAAAGAGAAAAATTCAAAAGAACAAAAAAAATATTTTTTAAAAAAAATTCAAAAAATGAAATGAGAAATTCAAAGTCCAAATAAAATCAAAAGTAAAAAAGTAAAAAGAGTCAAAATTCAAACATAAATAAAAAAAAAGTGGAAGCTCAAAATTCAAATAAGTCAAAAATTCAAAAAAAAATCATTAATTCAAAATTCCAAAAAAAAAGAGAAAACTCAAAATCCGAAAATAAATAAATCTGAACTTCAATAAATAAAAATGTCATAGTTCAAGAAAAATAAAACAAATCAAAAGTTCAAAATTCAGAAGGAACAAAAATTCAAAATCATAAATTCAAAATTCAAAAATTCAAAGATCCAAATGTGTTGAAAAAATTCAAAAATCTAAATAAATAAAAAAAAATCAAAAAATCAAAAAAATATCAACAAAAAAAACAAAAAAAAAAATCAAATATTCAAAATTCAAAAAAAATATAAAGTTGAAAATCCAAAAAAAATTCATCCTCTTCATGGCACTATCCGTCACTGCACATTCACCTGCTAGTATAGCATTTTCACTACACTACCAGTACATCTACACTGCATGCCCCTGTGGCACCGTGCTTCATCATGGCATTGTACTGCATTTCGTCATAGGATTGCATTGCACTTCATCATTGCACTACACTCACTTTGGCACTGCACTACACTCACTTCAACACTGCACTAGTTGGATTTAGTAAAGTCTCACTCATGTATCATCTAGTTGGCAGCACACTCAAAAGTAGCCTAGTCATGGAGTCATGTTTCCTAAACTTTATCATTTAAAATGTACCTCGACCCTTCGACTTGGTTATCCCATTTAGGAAGCTAAGCCATTCATTTTGAGTCTCCTATAGCACTCACCTCATTCATAATTCATCCATGCATACTCATGCAGCATCATAATTCAATCACCCCAGTCTAGTAGTGACTTGCTCTTTACTTTCATCTTTGGACTTGCCCAAGTAGTGGAACAAAAGCAGAAAATATGGAGCACGGAGACACATCGAGTGACCAAAAGATCATCATGATGACTCTCCTTGATCATCGGGTAAGACATCAGAGAAATCAAATTTGTCCTCAAAGATGTTACCCTGACTCTCAACAAACTCCTGGTGGCACAGGGGCAAACCCAGATTCATCCATCAACCATTCCAATAAATACCCGTTCATTTATCTTAATGACACAACCACAGATTTCTCTTACCCAACATATCATTCCATGCCCACCCTCCGCACCGTAAAAGTGCGGGCACCACCCAAAACTTGATGGATGTGGCCAAACTTAATTTCGAACTTGAGGTCCCTGAAACATCTGTTTCCATACATCATTTTGCTACATCAACAAACCACCCTTGTGCCATCTAAGAAAGCCAAGCAGGGCATCTTCGAGTCTCATCAGAAATGAGTTCCAAGAGCAAGATGTCGAGCGAGATTGATTGAAATCAAGCCAAGTTTGAGTCGGTCTTAGTTGGGCTTTCTATCAGTCAGTGTCGGCCACAGTGGCCCATGTACAAATCTAGTTTGCAACATTTTCATTTTTGCAGTGATCGAGTCATCTCCATCTTCCAATTCCTTGAAATCTCTCTTCCTTTCAAGAGTTTTCTCTCCTTTGGCTAATGAAGGCGTGACCTAGCACTTCTCAAAGAGTCTACTGATCTGAAGCTATCAAAAATCCAAAAATACATTTTCATCCAATAAAAGATGCTAGCTAAGCTTGTTGGTTTAAATAAGGGATCACTCAAACAAAAATCAAATCCACAACCCTCGGGGGCAGAGTATGATGAAGAGCAGAGAGAGATTTCTAACAAGAAATGCTCAATCCCATGCGAGTGTTACAAAGCAAAACAAAGTGGAGTAATGATCCTATGTGTGCAAAAATTAGAACCTTGTTACGCCAAGGGCAGGGGATCAAGGTCAAGACTGATAAGGCAAAAGGCAAGTTCACCTCCTGTTGTACGCCGAACCCTCCAGGACACATTTCAAAGGAAAAATTACAGGATCCTAGTTGCTGCACAGATAAAGCTCCTAACTATGACAAGGATGATCAAATGCAAAATTGTTAGATTCAATCAATACATGAAGTACATCTAATACATGCAAAGGGGCAAGAGAAAAGATTTACTTGAGGTGAGATTCAAAACCCACTAAGATCTCGATATAAGTTGGGGCAACAGTTTCACCACAATAGTACCATCACCGATGCTTGGGGCAGGAATAGTGTGGTTGCTCAAGATCCAAATTTGAGAAATGCCGCGGAGCAATTATCATAGACAAGCGAGAAAGCGGATCTAAATCAAGATTTGTCCATGCTGGGGTAAAGCCACTCTCATTAAGATATGATATTTTTCTTCAAGTGACATATCTCATCAGAGCACTCACTCAGAGTAAAAGTGGTCAAACTCTTCACACAGTTGTGCAGATCAACAAGCCAGAGCAAATGATTCGTTTTCACCAAGGCATCATCGAGCTATGCAGATGCAAGGGGCAAACTCAACATTTGTACAAGGAGCCCTGAGCCAATCAACATGGATAAGGTTAAAAAGTATTATGCTTAGTGTCTTGTTTGATAAATGCTTGCACTCTTAGCCTCTTCGGGAAAGGACAGGAGGCCATTTTTGTCACCTAATTCCCTTACGATTTATGTAACACCCTCGATATATCATCAAAGTTCGATAGTTAGCCCTCTCGAGCCTAATAGCCCTTCTTTCAAAAAAACTTTCAACGGGACACCCTGTACTCAGTCTGCTTGAACTACGTTAATGACCTGATCCTGTAAAAGGGTACGTAGGCAGCCTAGAAAATTAGGTTCGGTTATAACATTCATTCTATTGAGCAAAAAATCAGCCTCAATCAAAAAAAGGCACGTAAAAAAAAATATAGAAAGACAAAATGTCAAAAGGAAAAAAAAATGGGCAAGAAAAAAGTCAAGAGGCGCTCAAGTAGATGAATTTTCAATGGAAATTTTTATCTTCTATCAGAAGCAAAAGAATCAAGATTCTTCTCCCCATAGCTGAAAATGATTTCTCAAGTAGAAGGGTGTCCCAAATATTCGGTCCCCTCAGCCTACATTTCGTCATATCTTAAGTCCACCTCGATCCCCTAGAGATTAAGAGTGCAGACAATTTATCAAACAATATTCAAAAGCAGAATGCAAGCATCCAAGGCAATGAAGGGAGCAAAACCCAACTTCAAACAAATTGCGGGCATGAGTGAAAACCTGAAAAGGCCTCATTGCACAAAAATTACACGAACCCCAGGCCTAGTCTTGCGACTAGGGGCAAAAAAGGGAAATACAAAAATTGATCAACTTCGCATGCATGAGTGAAAACCGGTAACGGCCTCATTGCGCAAAAATTATGCGACCCCACAACTTGGTCATTCCAAGGGTAAAAAATGGAAAGTTGAAAACATCAAGCGTTCAACAGCAGTTTCCTTGAGATCAGTTCGAAGGAACTTCAAGCACCAATTGAAGGATTTTATGGTCGAAACAGAGCTTTACCTCAAGCAAATCGCGGGCATGAGTAAACACCGGAAACGGCCTCATTGTGCAAAATTATGCGAACCCCAGGCCTAGTCTTATGACTAGGGGCAAAAAAGAAAAAAAAATTGATCAAACTCGTAGGCATGAGTGAAAACCGGAAACGGTCTCATTGCGCAAAAACTATGTGAACCCCAGTCCTAGTCTTGTGACTAGGGGCAAAAAAGGGAAATACAAAAATTGATCAACTTCGCATGCATGAGTGAAAACCGGCAACGGCCTCATTGCGTAAAAATTATGCGATCCCCAGACTTGGTCATTCCAAGGGTAAAAAAGGGAAAAGTTGAAAGCAACAAGCATTCACTAGGAGCATCATCGAGATCAAGACAAAGCACTTTCGGGCATCATCTGAAGAATCTTATCGTCTGAGTGGACTAAGTGTCTCTTGTTCGTAGCAAGGCCCAATTCAGCATATGTCAAGGATTAAAGATCAACTTTACCACTGACACAGCATGACGGGTCATATTTGCTTAGCATCATGTTCTACCCTTGAGGGAAAAATTCAATCGCCTTGTGAAGGTGATCACCTTATTAAATCCACTGAGCAAAGAAAGCATTTGCATTCGAAAATTTCGGTTGTCTTCAAAATAACCAACCAAAATCAGGATCTTGATATTTGAAATCAATCTCATTCAAACCGTAGGGCATTTCCAAGAAATATCTAATCATCCTCAATTTGGTCATTAAGGTCCTAATGTCAGTCATGTCTCTTGGCTTGATCAGATCAATCTTATCTCAACAACTGTTCAAGGCACCAAACAAGCTCGACAAGAAGATGGAGCAAGGTCTAGAACCTCTAAAATCTCAGACAAGCATGAGACAGGTATCAAAGAGCGAGTCATATACTTAGCCCATCATCAATCTGCGTCACTCATGGATGTCAATTTGGTTCAACCCAGGTTTAGCCAACTCAACCGCATCATAAGTCGAGTCATGCATAGGTCTGCATATCATACATGCACACTACCCAGTCTAGTCAATGCACTCTCAACACAGATTACATAACAGTGCATACACTCAATCGAGTCGCACATATCGCACTCTATTTGCACCCATCTTGCACACTATAGTGCATACATTCAATCAAATCACACATATCACACTCCAGTTGCACCCATCTCGCACACTATAGTTGTACACACTCAATCGAGTCACACATATCGCACTAGTAGATGCACATATTTTGCGCACACTCATTCACACCCTTGTTGCACTCAGTTGCACACATTTAATAGAGTCGCACATGTCACACTTTTACTACACTCAGTTGCACACACTCAATCGAGTCGCACATATTGCACTATAGTTGCACCATCTAGCACATGCAATGCACACAATAGTTGCAACACAACATATACACTGCACATAACAATTGCATCGCATACACAACATAAAGCCACAATCATGCTAAACTAGGCAAGAGCGGGAGGTCGCTAGTAAAAGCTGCGCGTATGC
This sequence comes from Tetracentron sinense, assembly GCA_015143295.1. Taxonomy (NCBI): domain Eukaryota; kingdom Viridiplantae; phylum Streptophyta; class Magnoliopsida; order Trochodendrales; family Trochodendraceae; genus Tetracentron; species Tetracentron sinense. Next base: position 25,694,979 of record CM026556.1, read on the forward strand.
TTGACATCGGAATGTGTTGTCGTGCATTCATCTCGATCTGTTTGACGTCGGAATGTGTTGTCATTCAGTTCAGTTTGGTTGACATCGGAATGTGTTGTCATCCATCTTATCTCATCTGTTTGACATCGGAATGTGTTGTCACTCAGTTCAGTCTGCTTGACATCGGAATGGGTTGTCATGCATTCATCTCATCAGTTTGACATCGGAATGTGTTGTCATCCATTTCATCTCGTCTGCTTGACATCAGAATGTGTTGTCATGCATTCATCTCATCTGTTTGACATCGGAATGTGTTGTCATTCAGTTCAGTTTGGTTGACATCGGAATGTGTTGTCATGCATTCATATCCACCTGTTTGACATCGGAATGTGTTGTCACTCAGTTCAGTCTGCTTGACATCGGAATGTGTTGTCTTGCATTCATCTCCTCTGTTTGACATCGGAATGTGTTGTCATTCAGTTCAGAGTGGTTGACATCGGAATGTGTTGTCATCCATTTCATCTCGTTTGCTTGACATCGGAATGTGTTGTCATGCATTCATCTCATCTGTTTGACATCGGAATGTGTTGTCACTCAGTTCATTTCACCTCGTCTGCTTGACATCGGAATGTGTTGTCATGCATTCATCTTCACCTATTTGACATCAGAATGTGTTGTCATTCAGTTCGGTTTGATTGACATCGGAATGTGTTGTCATCCATTTCATCTCATCTGTTTGACATCGGAATGTGTTGTCACTCAGTTCATCTCACCTCGTCTGCTTGACATCGGAATGTGTTGTCGTGCATTCATCTCCACCTGTTTGACATCGGAATGTGTTGTCATTCAGTTCGGTTTGGTTGACATCGGAATGTGTTGTCATCCATTTCATCTAATCTGTTTGACATCGGAATGTGTTGTCACTCAGTTCAGTCTTCTTGACATCGGAATGTGTTGTCTTGCATTCATCTCCTCTGCTTGACATCGGAATGTGTTGTCATGCATTCATCTTATTTGTTTGACATCGGAATGTGTTGTCATTCAGTTCGGTTTGGTTGACATCGTAATGTGTTGTCATTCATCTTATCTCTCCGGTTTGTCATCAGAATGTGTTGTCATTCATTTCAGCTTCGTTGACATCGAAATGTGTTGTCATCCATTTCGTCCCATCTGTTTGACTTCGGAATGTGTTGTCATTTATCCTTCTTCTCATTATCTCTCATCAGTTTGACATCAGAATGTGTTATCATTCATCATTTTCCACCTGTCTGACAATCGAATGTGTTGCCACTCACTTCATTAATCATACTATTTTCGAGCTCCCTTCAATCCATGTTTCCTTCACATTCATTTGCCCCAGCAATCCTTCAGTCCATATCTCATTTACACCGTTTTTCCCCAGCAGTCCTCCGCAATAAGGCTATAAACTACTATCCATCACTCCACCCTTTTATTTTTGGCAAGTTTAGCTAAGGTTAGAATTTAGCTCACATTTCTTCTATCTTTTATTTTCATAAGCTTTTTCAGGATTTTCGTGTGTAAAAATGACGGTGTTTCAGTCTTTGTCGTTCAATTGCCAACACTCTCCGACAAAGAGGGGCAACTGTGAACACCCCATTTTTACACCCCTAAAATCCTATTTTATTTTATATTTATTTTAATTAATTTAATTTAATTTTTATTTATTTCATTCGTGAGTGTTGAGTTGGTGGAATTGAGAGAGAGAGAAAGGGGGAGAGAAGTCCAAATCCAAATCCATGTTTAACATCCCTTGTTCAAAACCCTCAAATCTTTTAAAGCCCATTTATCCAATTTTCAAAAGAAGAAAATCAGGCCAAACTTTTATCCAAATCCGTGATCCATTTCTCAAAACCCAACAACCCACATCCCAAGTGCTCAACCCGTTTCCTCTATTTCTATAAAAACCAAGAGAAAGGGTTTTAAAACCTAATCTCATTGGAGAGCATACCCATCTCTTTCCGCTCCCTCTTTCCCGATTTCTTCTTTCCCTTCTGTTACGAGAGAGAGCTCCACTCCCCTAATCCTAGACCAGCAGGGGTTCATGGCCAGCAGCGGCATCTCTTCTGGCGCCGGCGATCTCCACTACTCTATGATCCAAATCAGATCGGGCAGTCGTCCCCTCTTCTCTTCTTCCCCAGATTTCTCTCTCCCTCCATTAGTTGTCCCTTCCGGCGACGCCCACACCACCTCGGTAACGTCGTAGCTCCATCCATCATTCATCTCCGGCGGCAACAGCTCGATTCACACCGGCGACCACTCGCAGCACTTCTCCATTGCTAGATCCCGATCTCTCCAGCTGAATCCTCTCTCCGGCAAGCTCAGATCACCACCGGTAATAGCCTGTTGATTTTCTTCTCCGAACCAGTCGCTATCAATTTCTGTCCAGCATCATCTTCGATCTCCATCTCTGGCCAACAGATTTGGTTCGTAGCCATCTCTCATCACGACAACAGCAGCTCCACCACCATCTTCTCTCTAGATCCGCTGCTGGAGCGTCTCCTCGGTCTTTGCCTCGCAATTGAGTAGCACCATCACTCACCGCTAGCGAGCTGCACCTCCAAGATGCCCTTGCATCTTCTCCGTTCAGCATTCATCACCTAATTTCCAGCCATCATCACAGCGGCAGCCCCTAGCTTCCTCTCCGGGGATGTTAGCTCCAGCCAACAAAAACCCCAGATCTAAACCTCACGTTCTTCATTTGTAACTCCTCCTTTCGGCCAGATTTGGTTCGTACCCATCTCTTTCTCACCACGGCAGCAGCACCTTCACTAGCGAGCTCCAGTTTTGTTTTCGACCAGCAAGGTACCTTTGCTCTGTTTCTCTCTAATCTCAGTTCTAGTACATCAGTGCTCAAAATCCAGCAATCATCTGCATCAGAGCAACGGCATCACCTTCATCCTTCACAGCCAGCTGCGGACAGGTATGATCCCTGTCTTTTTTTCTTTTCTTTTTTTCTTGGCCTATTCGTATGGTGGTGGTTGTATGTGTGAGTGTAATGTCAAGGCAGTGAGGTCTGGGAGCATATCTGGTTTACTGCTCTGTATTGGATTGGCTTATGTTGAAGAGCATCAGGGCTATTTGAATCAATTCTAGACAATGTGTGTGCTTAGGCCCTTGGTGAATCGGATTTAGCATCCTTTTTGGTCACTACTGAGTCAAGGCCGATTGATTAAACTCATCAGTCAATGGGCCTTGGCCCAATAGCTTCCATTTGGTCCTCGCCAGATTTCTGACCATTTAGTAGTAACTCTGATTAGCATTTGATAATTTAATTCATTTATTTTATCTCTTTCTGAATATTTCTTTGGTCCTGGCCCGGTCTCATTCAATTTAATCATGATTAATTATTTATTTTTGTGTGTGTGCAACTTATAGGATTAGGCCGTAGTTTGTTTTCCCTTTTTGCCTACCTTGACCGCTTAGGTGGTACCCTGTTAGTTAAAAAATACAAAAAATACAAAACAACAAAAACATTCAAAAAACCCAAAAAATTCAAAAAGGACCTACCCTAATAAATGAACGCCCCCTAGCGCTCCCCCATGAGCACCTAGCTACGCAACCAACTCCCGGAATGAGATTCATAAATCTCAATTCCGCTTCCCCCAACTCAAGCACGAGTTGGAAGTGACCACACTCCGAAACGAGTATAAAAACAGTCATCGCCCCGAACTACTATGAGGGTCTGATTCCGACTAACCGGATAAGTAGGCAGCCCAAAACTAGGGTTCGACCCCAACCAAGAATAAAATTTTTACACCCCATATTGATTTGTGTTTGATTAGCAAAATTAATAATTATTTAGGAAATTTGAAGTGATTTTAAATGTTTGGCGTGGACCTAATGAGTAGGTTACCATCATTGGATGGAGGTCCTGGGGTGCCTAACCCCTTCCCCAGGACCTAAAGGGATCTCTTACCTAGACTACTCTGGACCGTAGACCCCCTTATTTTGGATTATCTCGGGATCCTACTTCCCCTAAGTAGGTGGCGACTCTTAAAATAAATTTAGCGTTATTCCTCTACTCTCGGACCCTATATTCAACACTTAGAGTTGAGAGGGGAGGAAGGATGGTAAATTTATGTGTTTACAAAAGGTTTTCGAAAACAAACTCTTGTTGAACCAACCTGCATTGAGCCGCCCAGGTAGATAAAGCAGAAGAAGCCGTTTCTGCACCTCCCCAACAAGTCGCAGTTAACAGAGTCATGGGAAAGCATCCTCGCCTTTATCCCTTGCATGACTAAACTCTTCAGCATCATTCAAACATGACCATTTCAGTGCCTCTTGGCCATATTAAAATCAAATCCGATATCATGCCTTCAACAAATTCGACATCCAGTGTGTACCTTTACAGTGTACACCACCCAAATGTCCCCTTTGTGACACCCCTGTGTGTCCTTGGCATCCTAGGTGAGCATCGACATAATACGTTTTATCGACACCTCGCATGTTGGACATCCTGTGTGCTCGGTGACAACCTCGTCACACCACAGCACTACCTCCTGCAGGTCCCTCTCTGTGACACTCCTGTGTGTCCTTGGCACCCAGGTAAGCGTCGACATAATACATTTTGTTGACACCTCATATGTTGGACATCCTGTGTGCTCTGTGACAACCTCGTCACACTGCAGCACTACCTCCTGCATGTCCCCCTCTGTGACACCCCCGTGTGCCCTTGGCATCCCAGGTGAGCGTAAACATAATATATTTTTTTGACACCTCATATGCTGGACATCCTGTGTGCTCCGTGACAACCTCATCACACTGCAGCACTACCTCCTGCATGTCCCCCTTTGTGACACCCCTGTGTGTCCTTGGCATCCCAGGTGAGCGTCAACATAATACATTTTGTTGACACCTCGTATGCTGGACATCCTGTGTGCTCCGTGAAAACCTCGTTACGCCGCAGCACTATCTCCTGCATGTCCTCCTTTATGACATCCCCGTGTGTTCTCGGCATCCCAGGTGAGCATCGACATATAACACATTTTGTCGACACCTCGCATGCCCGACATCCTGTGTGCACATTTACAGTCTGCACCACCTGCATGTCTTTTCTTTGACACCCCGTGTGTCCTTGGCGTCCCAGGTGAGCGTCGACATAACATACTTTGTCGAACCCTCAAATGCCCAATCCCCCATGCGTTCTCGACAACCCATGTGTTTTCCGATCAATTCAGTTAATATCACCCGGGAAACACCATTTCGATCAGTCCTCCTGCGACTTCCGAGTGACACTTGCTTCCGGCCAGCACATCAGGGTCACACCATCCCTGCATCATGTTCTTCCCCAGCTACTCGCTATCTCCTAGTAGTAATCTTCATTACTTCACCGTACTCACCTTTTGCACAACATGCATCATTCCTAGCTTCCATCTCGGTGTAAAAATAGGATGTTTCCAGTCTTTGCCATTCAATCCCCATCCTGGCACTCTCTGGCAAAGAGGGGCAGCTGTAAGCACCCAATTTTTACACCCTATGTAACCATGGTTAACCTCTGTTAACCATGGTTGTCCCTAACTGAACCCTAGTAGCCCTAGGTAAACCCTGAAACCTATAACCCAAATTCAATGGGCTTAAGGCCCATATCAATAAATCAAACCTAAACCTTGGTCTAGCCCTAGGCTAACCCTAGTTAAATCCTAGGACAAACCCTAGGTATACCCCAGACTTGCCCCTAGATCCAATCCTAGCCTAGCCCTAGTCTAAACCCCTAGGGAAATCCCCATGGGCTCAAGGCCTGCTTCAAAGTCCATAATATCAAAGAAAAAAAAATTTCAACCAAAAGGTCAAGGTCCATGGCCTTTTAGGATTTATTTATTTATTTTTAATATTAAAAAAAAAAAAAAGGGTTTAAGTTTGGGCGCCAACATGGGTTGGCCCATACCCATTTGTTACTAGACCCGTATACAAACAAGCAAACCAAAAAAAAAGACCAAATGGGGAAGACACTGTTCATCGTCTTCCCCATTGGTCCATGAGTATACGGCGCTGCCACCACCGCTTCCCTGACTCCCCTACTACCCTACGCCCTCCTATTTTCCCTCCAAAATTCCTAAACCAAGTCCTTTGGGGTTAAGAACCAGCAAACCAGAGGGGGGCAGTCCCCTTTCCATGTAAAACCACCTCCTACCCCCTGCGAGCACCAGCTACACATTGACCACCCAATCACAGCCATCCATCCTCATCCTTATCCCTCCCCCAACCTCTCTATTTAACACTGCTTGCACCCACGGTTGAAGACAGACCCGATTGGGAGGAGAAAATTCAAAAAAAAATCCTGCCCTATCTCTATCTGCCAAGGCCTCCCATCCTAAGCCACACCACCCTCTCCACTCCAATACCACCCGTCTGATTCTCTTAGGTCCAGATCATTAAACCCCCACCATCTCCATTTTCTAAGTTCTTTCTAGAAAGGAAAAACCTTCAAGTTCACACCAAAAATCCTCCAGAAATTCTGCAGAATTCCAAAGGTGAGTGTCCACTGTTGGTCGTCACCTGTGAAAGAGGTCTCAGGTTTGGTGATTAAAGGCCTTTGAGCCTAGAAGCCCCCCTGACCAGACTCTCTTGAGGTGGTCTCCACCCTTGGAGCTTGAGTGGCCATAGAGGGTGAGTATCTCCACTTTACATTCACTCCGTTTTACTTTCAGCTGTATACTCCTGGAAGGGAAACCCCCCTCTCTTGGCATCCTAGGTTTCCCCTACAGGCAACATAGGAGGTCCCCTACCAAAGAGAAGCACTCCCTAATACTGTAATTTTCCTCTTATCTACATTTCTCTTCTGATAAACCACCCTAGCCGAAACCTTACACACACACCACACATACTGTTTAGGTAGTGCTAACATGTAGCTAACACACACCCACACACTTCACACACATACGGTCTAGTTAATATTAGCATGTAGCTATAACACTCACACCGCATACACTATTTGGGCAACGTTAACACGTAGCTAACACACAGGTGCACATCACATACACACTGTTTTAGGAGTTAATGTTAGTATGTAACTAATGCTCACCCACGCATCACATATATAATGTTTAGGGAATGATAGCATGTGGCTATCACACACACACATGCTATTTAGATAATATTAGCATCTAGCCAATACACGCACATATCATGGACATAGTGTTTTAGGAAGTGTTAGCATGTAAGCTACACACACATCACACACGTACTGTTTCAAGATTGTTGGCATGTGATTATTATGTACACACATCACACAAACATGTTGTTTTAGTAATGCTAGCATGCACACATCACACATGCACATGCACATGCATATGCGCATGCACATGTACCAAAAAAAAAAAACATAAAAAAATGTAAAAGACCAAAAATACTGAATTTGGACTTTTAACCATGGTTAGCCCCCCTAACCATAATTAATCACCTTTTAACCCCGGTTAACAACAATAACCCTTGATTAAAACACCATTGGGCCTACCGGGCCCAATCTCGGCCTACCGGGCCAAACCCTAGCCTACCGGGCTCACCCTGGGCCTACCGGGCCCAATCTCGGCCTACCGGGCCCAAACCTTAGTTTACCGGACTACCCAGTGGCCTACCGGGCCCAATACCGAGCACTTGACCAACCCGGTCAACCACCCCTAGCCTCCCGGCTAGACCCTAAGCCACCCTTGGTGCACACACACACACCCCTAGCTTTGGCACGGGCTCATGTGCCAGAACTACGCTCGGTCTGATCTCACCCCAATGTGAGTACGTAGGCAGCCCAACCCGGGTTCGACCCTAGTCTAGGATTTTCTCCTTTTTAGATTAGCATTATCTTAAATACTTAAGGCATTTGATTAAAATTGAGATTAATTTGGCTTAACCCTAGTAAATAGGGAACCACTGAAAAGTGGAAGTGCCGGGGTGCCTAACCCCTTCCCCGGACTTAACCGAATCTCTTACCCTAATCTCGGACCGCAGACCAATACCTTATCCAAATCCCGGGGACTTATCCATTCTGAATGAATAGGTGATGACTCTATACTCTCCTCGTGAGATGCAAACCAGGGTTTCACCGAAACCCACGCTCACACATGTAAAATTCTCTTTTAAGAATAAGAAAGTAATCTCAACTTCTAGGCCTTTAGAACTTCTTCATATGGACTTGTTTGAACCAAATGAAGTAGCTAGCCTAGGTGGTAAAACATATACATTTGTGATTGTTGATGACTATTCTAGATATACATGAGTATTGTTTTTATCACACAAAAGTAAATCACCTAATCTATTTAAAAAATTCTGTAATAGAGTGCAAAATGAAAAATGTTATACTATCAATAACATAAGAAGTGATAGAGATGGTGAGTTCAAGAATAAGGAGCTTGAACTATTTTGTGAAAAAAATGGTTTTAGCCATAACTTCTTAGCTCCAAGAACTTCACAACAGAATGAAGTTGTGGAAAAGAATAATAGATCTCTTCAAGAGATGGTAAGAACAATACTAAATGAGCATAAACTTCCTAATTATTTTTCGGCTGATGTCATCAATACCTCTTGTTATGTTATCAATTGTTTAATAAGAAATCTTTAAATGTTGAAGAATCCATTCATATAGTCTTTGATGAAGTTAATCAATTTAAAAAGACTAAACCAATTAAAGATGATGAAGACACTAAAATTGAGAAAATTTCTAAAGAAATATCTAATCTTGAATTAACTAATCAAGAAAAGGAACAACAAGTGCACAATGAACCTAATAATGATAGTCTTGTTGAAAATGAAGATGTGAAAGAAATTGACATTGAAGAATCAATTAAACTACCTAAAACTTGAAAATGAATTAAAGATCATCCTAAAGACCTAATCCTTGGTGACTTAGAAAAGAGAGTTAGAATAAGAAGAAACATATGTAATAATCTAGCTTTCCTTTCTCAAATTGAACCTAAGAATGCCCATGAAGCTATTGAAGATGAATCTTGGGACATTGCAATGCAAGAAGAACTTAATCAATTTGAAAGAAACCAAGTTTGGGATTTAATACCTAGACCATGTGATAAAACTATAATTGGTACTAAATGAGTTTTCAGAAATAAAAAAGGGTGAATCTGAAAATATTATTAAAAACAAAGTTAGGTTGGTACCTCAAGGTTACAACCAAGAAGAGGAGATAGATTATGGTGAAACATTTGCTCCGGTTGCTAGACTTGAAGTCATTAGAATACTACTTGCCTTTGCAAGTCATAAAGACTTCATGCTGTTCCAAATGGATGTGAAAAGTGTATTTCTAAATGGATTCATTTATGAAGAAGTCTATGTAAAGCAACCTCCTTGCTTTGAAAACCATAATTTACCTAATCATATTTATAAATTCACTAAAGTTTTATATGGATTAAAATAATCTCCTAGAGCTTGGTATGAAAGATTAAGTAATTTTTTACTTGATAATAAATTCATAAGAGGTAAATTGATACAACTTTATTTGTGAAAACAGAATCAAAATCAAATTTATGTTGATGATATTGTATTTGGTTCTACAAATGAATGTTTGTGTAAGGAGTTTGCCAATATTATACAAAAAGAATTTGAAATGAGTATGATGAGATAATTAACATTCTTTTTTGGACTTCAAATAAAACAAACTAAATAATGAACCTTTATAAATCAAGCTAAGTATACAAAGGAACTTCTTAGAAAATTTGATACGGAAAATACTAAAATAATGGATACTCCTATGAATCCATCAACCAAACTAAATAAAGATGAAAATGACAAAAGTGTTGATAAAAAGAAATATAGAGGCATGATACGAAGTCTACTGTACTTAACTGGAAGCAGACCTGACATTATGTTGAGTGTATACTTATGTGCTAGATTTCAATCTTGTAAAAAAAAAATCTCATTTAGTTGTTCTTAAAAGAATTTTTAGATACTTGTTAGGATCAACTGATTTAGGACTTTCGTATCCAAGGAATACATCTTTAGAATTAATAAGCTACTCAAATGCAGACTTTGCTGGATGTAAAATTGATAGAAAAAGTACTAGTGGTACTTGTCACTTCCTATGGTGCTCCCTTGTTTCATGGTTTAGCAAAAAACAGAATTTCTGTGGCTCTATCTATAGCTGAGGTTGAATATATAGTTGCTGGTAGGGCTGTCAATGGACCGGATCCGATCCGAATCCGATCCGATTAGCCGGACTTTGGACCCTATATGTGATCCGTCGGATCGGATTCGGATCGGATCGGTGGAATCCGATTATAATCGGATCAGATCTGGATATAGGGTGATCCGATCCGATTAAAATCCGATCCGATAATAATAATAATTTTAAATAATTTTAAATATATTATTTAGATTTTTTATGTATAAAATATTAATTTAAAAAAAAATTAACATTAATTAGTATTAATTAAGGTATTATTAGATTTTTTATTATTAAAATAGATTTTTTTTTAAAAAATAACCTTACTCGGATCGGATCGGATTCGGATTGGACAATATATAATCAGATCGGATTCGGATCGGTTACTTCATGATCCGACGGAGCTCGGATCGGATTCGGATCTAGGCAGATCCGGTCCGAATCCGATCCGTTGACAGCCCTAGTTGCTGGAAGCTGTAGTGTTCAAAATCTGTACATGAAACAGCTATTGGAAGACTATAAACTTTTTTATTCTAATATTCCAATTAGATGTGACAGTACAAGTGTCATATGTATGATTAAAAATCTCATTCAACACTTAAGAACTAAACATATAGAAATCAGATATCATTTTATTAGAGATCATGTACAAAATAGGGATGTTGTGTTGGAGTTTGTTGATACAAACAACTAACTTGCTGATATATTCACAAAACTCTTTCAACATGATAGATTTGGTACTTTAAAAAGGGAACTGGGCATAAGCAAGCTATCTGAAGTCTTATAATCTAAAATGTTTAAAACCAAAACATAATATTCAAATGAAATCATCTTAAAAGTGAAAGTTAAAAATTTGTTAATATTCAATGAAAATAATTGAAATATACTTTTAAATGATTAAGAATGATTTATAATGATTAATTGATGTTTTGGAATGAGTGCATAATGTTCAATGTGTAGAAAGTTGGATTTAGAAGAAATCTGAAAAATTTCAGAATTTTTCTTCTATCCAGTCAATCACAACAGTGTTCTAATCAACTAGATGATGGATCCAGCCAATTAGACAAAGCTCGTAATCGACTGGATAGCATAAAATGTGATTGTTAATGCTGGAATTTTTTCAAACTTTTTTCTTCTATTTAGTCGATCACATAAGTGTTCTGATCAACTAGATGGGCAATCCAGTCAATCGGAAAAGTTTTGTAATCGACTAGATAGTGTAAATTTGTTTTAAAAAGCCTTTTTGTCTTGTCATTAAAGACCCCGAAATCCCCAATATACCCATTCTCTTTAGACATTCTCTGTTGCTACTCGCACTCACCTATTTCCTCCAAAACCTATTCTACCCCATTTCGTCTTCTCCAAACCCTAAAAATCTTTCTAAAACCTTTTATAATCCACTTAAATCCATTCCAATCTAATTTCATATAGCAAGAACGAAGAATGGTGAAGAAGGGTCAAGCCCTAAAAGACAAAGACGATCAAATGAAGCTGCTGTTGAAGAAGAGCCTCAAACTTCATGCTTCAAGACAAGAAAGGCTGCCAAAAGATACAGAGACATCATCAATTCTCGTCCCATTGTGTACGGTAAGTTCCTTGATTCTACTGTTCTAGGAGAGTGGAGCTTAGGTCACATCTGTGAGCTCTTCAAAGCTCTTGGATGGCTCCATCTCCTCAAATTCAAGGAACCTATGTATCCTGAATTGGTCAAACTATTCTATTCCCACCTTCATTTTAGTCATTCCACAAATTCTTTCACCTCCTATGTCTATGGTAAGGACATTCCTGTATCCATTGAAGTTATAACTTCATTTCTTTTGGTTCCAGTTGGGAGCATTAAGATGTTTGCTTCCAAAGAATGGCCAATCCATCCTGGATTTGAGCCAATTGAAGCTTTAAGGCTAATTTGCTCCAATAAAGAAATTTCTCAAGCTTCCCTTCCTACTCTTAACAGTCTGACTCTTGATGCCAGACTGATTCATCACATCATCTCATACAACACCATTCTAAGGAAAGGTAGCAGAAACTACCTATTATATTTTGATGTTTTTCTAATCTGGTGTGTTCTAACCACCCAGTCATTTGACCTCTGTTATCTCATTTTTCATAATATGGCTGAGTGTGTTTCAAAGAAGAATGCATGTCTGTCTTATGGCCAGCTCCTCACCCATATTTTTAAACACTTTGAACTTTCCTTTGACTCCACTTTGGAAGTTATTCACCCTTCCCACTACGATATTTACAGCCCTACAACTTTAGTCAAAATGGGATATTAGTAGAATAAAGAATTACATAAATGGTTTCCCAAATCCTCTGCTTCTCAACCTTTTACTTCTACCGCTCCTGCACCCTCATCAGTTCCACCCTCTTCTGACCTACCTTCTGATCCTCTCTTGGTTCATTCCCCTCTATCTGATCCTCCCATTCAGTCTCCAGTCAGAGCTCCTCCCCTCTCTCCTCTCTTTTCTCCCTTCAAGGCTTCCCCTCCTCACTTTGAGATGGGTGGCTCTTTTGCTCAGCTTGAGCTCCCTCATAGGCTTCCTCTTCATGATGATATTCTCAGCCTGATGATGGGAAAACTGGATTTTCTGAGTTCTGCGATGCTGCACTTCCAAGCTGAAATCAGAGAGAGATTGGAAATTCAAGAAGCTCAAGCCTCTGGAATGCAAACTGAAGTCAAAGATAGATTGGCTTATCTTGAGGGATCTTTTGCAGATTTTAAATCTAAGATGAGAGATAGGATCTCCACTGTTGAATCCTCCATAGCTGCTCTGCATGCTGATTTGAGAGAGAGAGTAGATGCTTTTATTTTGGGGGCTGTCAACATGGATACCTCAGTGACAAAGAATAGAGTTGACATAGCCACCACCCTAATTCAGAGACTGGAAGCAGATCAGATGGAAGAGTTTGTCAAGCTTGTAAAGGTAGCTTCAGTCATCCAAGGCCATGCAGAGTCCTCAACCCTTCAGATGAAGACCCAAGGAAAGTTGCTGCTTGATATGGCTGACCAAGATTCCCTGTCAGCCACCATCATCTTGAGAGCCATCTCTGAGCTCAAGAAGATCAACAACTTTTTGGTAAGCTTGGCTTTTGGATCTTCTCAAGCCCCTTCCTCTCAAGGTACTTCTTCTCAATCCAAAGGCAAATAGCCAATGAAAAAAGAAAAGGCCCCTTCTAAAGATGAACCCATCATTTCTCATCCCTCTTCTGATGAAGAAAAAGATCCAACCATCATCTCTAGTTCCACATCCGACTCTTCAAATGCCTCCCTGGTCAGCTCAAGCAGTCAAGAAGACTCTCTATTCATGGCAATCAAGAAGAAGAACAAAAAGAAGAAGAAGGAATCTTCTAGTTAGAGTATCTTAGCTACTAGGGGCTGTTTTTTTTTTGGTGATATTTTTATTGATTTTTTTTTATGTTGACAAGGGGGAGAAATGAAATGGAATGGAATTTAATATGATGAGTTGTTATGTATGGATGTTATGGATTTATGGATGTATTTTTTTTGACATATGAAATACATGAATTTTTTTTGGATGTATCTCCTTTAGATTGTTACACTTTAATTCAAACTTGAAATATCATGAAACTTCTCTTGATTCTTATAAATTAATTGATTTCTCTTTATGGAATTTCTCTTGGTAGTTAAAAGAAAATCTAAATGAATTCCTTTGTGGAACTTCTCTTGGTTCAAATATATTGTCTTTTACTTATATGCATTTGCTTAGGGGGAGCTCTCCTCAAAAATTTTATGGAAAGTATATGTTGAGGGGGAGCTTAACCCATCTCATTCTATTATTTGTGTCATTATCAAAAAGGGGGAAATTGTTAGCCTAAAGATTACAACCATATGACCCTCAATTAGTTTTAATGATAACATAAATAATGAAATGACTCTTGTAATACTAAAGTCTATCATGAGCATCATTATCTACAGTATTCAAGAATTAAAGGATTGATTTCAAGCAAGATTAAGAACCTTCAATACAAAAGATCAAGTCAAAGCATGATGACAATTCTAAATCAAAGCTTCAAGAAAATATTCATCTATAAGCAAAAATGATTCTGAAAGATTGTCTATAAGACATTGCTACTGAAGACCAAAGAAGCAAAATGATCAACTCCATCAAGGTCTAAGTATAGGTAGTCAGTGGTCTGTCTAGGATTTCTTGTAAAAATCCTCTAGTGGTGATTTGGTGAAAAGCTCAAAATATATTAGTTTGACCATAGGTTCCTTATATCAAATATAAAAAAAATAATTAAGGACCTTAAAACATGATCATCTTTCTCATAAAGATTAAGTACAAAACCTTGTAATTAAATCTTATCTTAAAGGTTTTGAAAAATGGATTCTACAAATAAAATGGTCTATCCAGTCGATCAGACTGACCATCCAGTCGATCAGGCAAGCCCTGTGATCGACTGGATAGAACAAATTTTTCTAGAATTTGTTTGCATGTACTGATCAAGTTGAAACTCCTTGTGAATCAATTTTAGATCATTCAAAAGATCATTATAAGATGTTAATCATGTTAATTAATATGTTAAAAGACTTTGGAAATTGTGCAAATCATTAAAGTCTAAAAAAACCAAAATCTGAATATTTTTTGGTCTATCCAGCCGATCAGGTGGACCATCCAGTCTATCAGGTGGTCCATCCAGTCGATCAAAAGACCCATGTAATCGACTGGATAGAACAAAATGTATAAAACTTGGTTTTTACCATCCAGTCGATCAGAAAACTTATCCAGACGATATGGTGACCATCCAGCCGATCAGAGGACTCTTCTAATCGACTGGATAACTCAGAAAAATCTGAAACTCATCTTTAATGCTTAACGGATATATTAATAACGGATGATTTTTCATTTAATGCTCATTAACGGTAATAAATATTAGAACACTATTAATAGAGATCATCTTTGAATCATAAATAACAAGATCCAAGAACTACAAGCTGATATTATACTGTTATATTGATTAATCATTCTCTTGAGCCAAAAATCTCAATCTTGAAAAACGATACTTTGTTTTTCTCTTTGAGTTGAATCCATATCATTTTCTTGAGAGTTAGACTGTGTTATTTCATTCAAATCTAACTCAAAAGGAGTTATTCATTTTGGATTGTTAATCCAAAACTTTCATTCTCAGTCAGTCAAGAACCTGCGTGTTCTTGCAGTGAAGCTGCAACTTCGTTTTTGTCAGAGAGGGATATGCTCTGACGGTGATAGGTTCCATCCTGACCTGAAGAGAGATTGTAGGGTTGCATCTCGATCATAAAAGAGATTGTAAAGGCGTTAAGCTTCACCTGTGAAGAAGCTTGTACGATCGTGGATCATCCTCTTGCGATTTACAGAGGCGGGGAGTAGGCTGGAGATTTCCGAACCTTGTGAACAACTGAGTTTGCACTTTTGTTTTCTCTTTTCTATCTCTTAGATTATCTTGCTTTTAGATTTCTATATCATCTGTTAGTTGCATTCCCTTTAATTTTTAAATTCTGAATTAAAAGGGAAAACAAATTTTGAATCTGCCATTGACCCTATTCACCCCCCCTTTAGAGTCCATATCTGGACAACAGGGATGTTCCCTTTGGAACCCAAACTTGCCTAACTCTCTTCTTCCCAATATATTTATAAATAATGTTAAAAGAGGTATTAGAGCTATTTGATGTGTTAAAGAAATTTGATAGTTCTTTTGTTTGATTAATGAGTTAAAGCCAATTCGGCCTTATCAAACACACATTGTTGTTGCTCTAATAATGCAACTAAGTTCTTTTTCCCATTCATGAACTTAGTTACAATACTAGTTAAGTCCTTAACCTTGGCTTTAAGGTCTTTGCATTCATTAGTTGAGACTTGAGACCTTGAGATGATTTCATCTTTTTTTAATTTTCAAAGTTTTATTTTCTTTTTGCAAAACTTCATTATCTTTTTGTAAAACTTTATTTTTATTTGATAAGAAGAAATTTTCCTTTTTAAACAATTTCTTCTTTGAAGTAATTTTTTGAAATTTATAATAAAGTTCATCAAATGCTTCCCTAATTTCATCATAGGAAAGAGATTCATTTGGTGAAGAGTTTACCTCATCCTCATTTACCATGAGGCACAAGTTGACAACTTCTTCATCGTTTGAGTTTTCTTCTGATCCACTATCATCGGAATCATCCCAAGTCGCTTTCATTGCTCTTTCATGAACCGATTTCTCTTATTGAGTTGGGGACATTTCGTCTTGATATGTCCCGGCTTTTTGCACTCGTAGCATATAATTGAATCCTTCTTACTTGATTCACCTTTTGAGATTTCCTTGGTGAATTCTTTCTTATACGACTTCTTTTTGAAGTTCTTCTTATGCTTCAAGATTTTCTTGAATTTCCTAGCTATGAGGGCTATATCTTCATCTCCCTCACTATCTTCTTTGTCACTCTCATCTACTTGAGAGGATTTTAAGGCTAGTCCCTTCTTGACCTTTGCCTCATCATCTTGTTGATCATTCATTATGACCTCATGGGTCATTAGAGATTCGAGGAACTCATCCATGGCCAATTTGGTGAGATCCTTGGCTTCTTGAATGACCATCACATTGGGAGTCTAACATTTTGGTAGTGAGCGAAACACCATCCTCACATTTTTTGCATTTGTATACACTTTACCAAGAGACTTCAAGCCATTAGTAATATTAGTAAAGCATGCAAACATTTCACCCATTGAATCATCTTTCTCCATTTTAAATAGTTCATATTTATGAACTAGCATGCTAACTTTTTCTTCCTTAGCTTGATTAGTTCTCTCATAGATAATTTGGAGTTTATCCCAAATTTCCTTAGCCGAATCATATCTCGAGACTCTATTAAAATCTTGAGGGCTTAAGGTGCAATATAAATTGATAATTGCGTTAGCATTTATTTGGATGAGTTTAATACCGGCTTCATTCCATTTTTCCTCAACTTTGAGTATTTGAACCCCATCAAGAGTTTTAGTAGGAAGATATGAACATTTGACTATGGCCTTCTAACATTCATATATAGTCAAGGACTTAGATGTAATACATCATCCGGGATTTTCAATAATTGTAATTCTCTCCATTGAACAATGGAGGTCTAGTAGTGATTGACCCTCTCGTAAGGTAGTTGCAAAAATGTTTGCCATTATAAATCTTTTACTCTAAGATTGTTAAATCTAAATTTAGAGCCTTAGGCTCTGATACCAATTGTTGTCCAAGTATTTGACCCTAAAGGGGGGGAGTGAATAGGGTCTCACAAATATAAATTTTTACTTTATCCTTTTTATGAAAGTTAAGTTATCAAAGGGATAACAACTAACAATTCTAAATAATGTAATTCAGAAATCTAAATGAAAAGGTTAGAAAAGACAAACACAACGATGTTGTTCACGAGGTTCGGTAATCCCGCCTACGTCCCCACCTCAAGCTACCCGCGAGAGGATTCACCATGATTTAATTATCGTACAAACTTCTTCCGGGTGAAGTCCAAACCTTTTACAATCTTCTTCTTGATGAAGATCAAGCCTACATTCAAGAGAACACCCTCTCTTGACTTTTCCCGAAGCTTCCCGTTTCAATACAAGAATCCACCAATTTTTTATTTTTCAATACAACAAGTAAAAGATGATTACAATCTTAAGATTTGCTCCTTAGATGAGCTTATTAAGATCTCTTTAAAGCTCTAAAATCTCCCAACAGTTGGAGTTAAATATCTCAAAAACAGAGAATTGGGGATTTGAGAATTTTTACTAAGGATGTGAGAATTTCAGCTTCTAATGAATGATGAGTGTTAATAGATTGATTAATAGTTGTTTTTCATTCATAAGAGATCTCATTTTATAGCCCATAAGGATTTATTACCGTTGGTGGAGTAATAAATACAAACTAGGCGTTTTAAAATAGTCGTTACAAAGCATTTATTGTGCCACTCAAGTCATCTAGTCGACTGGATGGGTCATCTAGTCGGCTGGATGATCACAGTGACCAAATTAATAGTTTGGCCTTCATCTAGTCGACTGCGACTAGATGGCTCCATCTAGTCGACTGAATCCATTTTCCAAGACCTTAACGATGAGATTTGATTCTAAGGTCTTCTACCTTATCTTTATCAAGATAATTACCATCTTTTTAGATCCTTAAATAGATTTTAAATTAGGTCTTAACGTATCTATGGTCATTCTAAGTTTGTGAGCTTTTCAACACCAACTTTTGATGACTTTTTACATCAATACTAAGCACTCTCTAATATTAAAATTAACTCTAAACCTTCTTGAAAGTCTTCAAAACTTTGATCTTGGATCTTCAATAATATTTTTAACTTTGAGATCTTCCAAGACTTCTTCTTCATCTTTTTATGGAGTTTGACATGAACTTCAATTTGGTCTTCTAGAATGATTGAAACTTCTTTTGACTTTGATTGCTTTGTGCTTCTACAATTTGACTTGAATGCTTCTTTTAACAATTTGAATGACAATTTCATGTCTTATGAGTTAAATGGTTGACTAATGCTCTTGTACACTGTTTTTCTTAAACACTATAAATAAGACATTAGTAACATAAAAGTCATTTCACTATTCAAGTTATCATCAAAATTAATAAGGGTTTCTAAGGTTGTAACCTTTAGTCTAACAGTTGCTTACGACTTGGATTACATGGGGATCATGATATTGATCTAAATTATGGGTGATGTTTAAATTGGTCACAAGTTGTACAGGACGGTTTGTTTATATCAAAAAATATTTGTTGTCTATTTTGGAGACTCGTGTTTAGTATTGTCATATGTCATGTGATTAATCAGGTTTTAAAAAATGTCACAGCCCAAGGTCCCATTATGACCAAGGTGGGATTTTGGGGGCGTGACACAAACAAGCGCGATGGCCAATGAACTTGGCCCTTAGGAAAAAAAAATGGGGGCGCATTGTTAGCCTCCTTACAAGAGAATCCTAACTCTGCCCCTGTGTTTGGGCAGCATAGATCATTGGGCAAAACATCTTTCTCATTATTAACACTAGTGAGCCGTATGTGCGATGCACATGAGAGATAGGCGAGGGGGAGAGAGCCAGGGAAGAGGGACCCTAGTGAGGGGCATTTTAGGAAAAAAGTAAATAATATTTTGGGTATAAAAACTTGAAAAACATTTTAGATAAAAAAAATTGTGAGGGGCATGTTGAGTATAGAATATGACATGTGGACATTTTGAGAAACCAAAAGCTTTAGGGGCATTTTGGGCAAAAATTGAGAGCATTTTGGGTATAGAAAAAATTGAGGGACATTGTAGAAATGATGAAAATGAAATATAGGCAAACTTGAGGAGCATTTTGGGTTTTAAAAATTTTGTGAGGGGTATTTTGGGTATTATAATTTGACTTATGGATATTTTGAGAACTAAAAAATATTCAGGACATTCTGAATATAGAAAAATAATTGAGGGGTTTTAGGTATGAAAACCTGACTTAAAGATATTTTGAGAATAAAAAAACTTTAGATACATTTTGGGTAAGAAAATAAAAAATATATATTTTTAATAATAAACAAACTTGGTTCAACCAAATCAGTTGAACCGGGAATTGGTCAACCAGCCAGTTCAACGGTCGGTTTGATTATGAAAACATTGTTTTATATATTAATAATTGATAGTTTTAGAATTTTCAATGAAAATTTTTTAAGTCTCCTATATTTTTTTGGTGAAAAAGTCGTTTATATTAATAAAAGCTAAAAGTAAATGGTAGTTTTGGAATTAAGTAAATTTTAGTTAACGTTTTGAACCCATATGTAAGGGCAATTTTAGAATTAACTATAATTCAACCCATTTGTATAAGGGTAGTTTTGGAATTAATTAAAATTCAACTCATATGTGTAAGGGCAATTTTGAAATTAACTAAAATTCAATCAACCTTTGAACCAACGAAAGGGTAGTTTTGGAATTAATAAAATTTTAATCAACCTTTTGACAATGTTTTGAACCCATATGTATGGGCAGTTTTGGAATTAACTAAAATTCAACCCATACGTGTAAGGGTAGTTTTGGAATTAACTAAAATTTTACTCATTTATATAAGGACAAATTTGAAATTAACTAATATTCAATCAACCTTTAAACTAAGGAAAAATGATAGTTTTAGAATTAAAGAAAAGTTAAATCAACATTTTGAACACCGGGCTATCCATAGTAAAGATAACTTAATACATTAATTCATTATCCAAGAACATTTACCCATGGCCATGGCCTTGGCCCGTGAACTAATAACTCACAACCCATGCTCTACCTACCATGTCACTTAAAAAAAAATCAAGACTCCCTAATCACTTTAATCCAAAATTTTCAAAGTTCATATTTTTTTCCTTCCTTATTTTCACAAGGACTGCCCTAGTATCTATTTTTCCACACTTTCTCCAAGAGACCAATAAATGTCATCACTTTTCTCGACTACCTTTGAAGCTGGTTAAAGCATTGGAGTAACTCTTGAACATTCAAAATGTCTCTCTTTCTTAATTTTAACGGTTGCATGGGTAATCGGAAAAAGTGAAGGCATTTGTTAGTCTGCAGAGAAAGAGAGTAGATGTGCAACAACGGGCTAAAACTGCGCAACTCTAATAAAAAAATAATATTTAACATCAAATTACTTTTCACATCATTTTAAAATTTTATTAAAATTTTTATTTTTTATTAGAGTGGACCAATAGCTTACTTGTCGTAACCCAATATGCTACAAGTGGGGCTGTTGCTCATCTATTCTCGAAGAGAAGGTTGGGAAGAGAGAAACTCACGAGGCTAGCATTCTCCAAATCTCCCAAAATAGGAACACGTACACGCCTTACTTTCCAAATCCTTCTCCATGAATTTATCTCTTCTTTGCTAATATAATGCGGGTTCCTCTGTCCAAAACGATGATTGATATTTGCATTAATTCCAAAAATGCCCTTTAACTTCTATCTTCCATTCCCTACAAATATAATGAGGATTCCTCCGTTCAAAACATTGATTGATATTTGCATTAATTCCAAATATCCCTTACTCATTTATATTAGACTTTTTAGACTTGAAATTCTCCATGATTATATACTCTTTAATTGTGGTTAAGATTCACCCACCCCTAGGGTTCACTACTTATCTCGAGCTAACTACAGTTAAGGGGTGTCAAAAGAGACACATGAAACCCTTAGGGTTCACCCACCTATTCTTGGTTTTTAGAAAACAATATTAATTTTTTAAACCTTGGTTAAAATTCACTAACTCCTAGGGTTAATTTTTTTTATTCATATTTATATTCTAAAACCAAGGATAGGTGGGTGAACCCTAGGGCTAGGTGAATCTTAACCATAGTTAAGGGGTGTCAAAAGAGACACATGACAACCTCAAGGGTGTAATCGGACTCCAATTGTGGATAAGATTCATCCACCCCAAAAGTTCACCCACTTGTCATTGATTTTTAGAAAAAAGCTTAAATTTTTAAAAATCCTTATTAAAATTCAATAACTCCTAGGATTAAATTATTTTCATATTTTTTTTCTTTCTAAAAACCAAGGATAAGTGAGTGAATTTGAGGGGTGGGTAAATCTTAACCACAATTGAGGAGTGTTAAAAAGGACACATGGCGACCTTAGTGGCATAATCGGACTAATCTTGGCAAAGCGCTTCTAAAGAGAAACGTCTTGCCAAGGCCCTGCTCGCCTCCTTTCTTTGCTATACCCATAATGCCCCTAAATCTTTTTGAGTCTTAAAATGTCCCTACGTCATATTTCTATAACCAACGGGTCCCTCACAATTTTTTTCATAGGGGATATCCAAAACAAGGTTTTTAATTTCGAAATTATCAGAGATTTCGATTAGCCAACCCGAACCGAAATCCCGAAAAATTGCTGGATTTCGGCAAAATTTCGAAATTCAAAATATTAATATTTTATTAATTATATATATATATATATAAATTAAATATATGTTAAAAAATAATATTTTATTAAAAATTTATATATTTATATAAATATTATTATTTTATTTTTAAAATTAATATATAAAATTTTGAAATTTCACGAAATTTCAGTAAAAATATCAAAATATTTTGGAATTTTTATAAATAAAAAAACCTATTTAAAAATAAATTTATGAAATTTCGCCGAAATTCTGAAATTTTCGAAATCCAAAATTTGATCCGAAATTTCGACCGAAATCTGTTTTCCGAAATAAAGTCAGTTTCGTTGTCGTTGGGGTTGGACGAAACCGAAATTTCGCGAAATTTCAAACGTTGATCCAAAATGTCCCTCAAGTTTCTATACTCAAAATATTCCTTAATTGTTTTTTCAAATGCCCTCACTATGATCCCTCTTTCCAGTCTCTCTCCCCTTCCCCTCTCTCACATTCATCGCATGTGCTGCCCACTAGTTTATTTAAAAGAGAATCTCAAATTCAGGAATTTTGTAGAGAAGAGGGGGAAGGCTTTTTATGGCAGTTTAGGTCGGGGCTGAGTTTACTTGCTTGTAAACTTGGTGGCCTTTTGCTTTCTCCTTGGTGTTTTCCTTGTTTTTCCTCTTTCTTTTTTCAATAAAATAGCTTATTGATCAAAAAGAAAAGAAAAAGTCATCTTCACCCCCATGGTTACTTCTCTCTTTGCGTTGGGATCCTTGCACGTGTTGGCCTATAGGTGTGATTGAATTCTCCACGAGTTCAATCACAATTGGCTTTGATTTGATCTCGTGATTAGTAACTCTTTTCTATTATTATGTTTAAATTCATATAAGAAAATTAAAATTTAATTATTAAAATATATTCATATAAAATATATTATTAATATATTATACAATTATATTATAATATAAAAAAGAGTAATATATAATGATAATGTATTTTAGATTAAAAATTATATTTTTCATTAATGATGAAAAATTTATTCATGAAAATTAGGTGCACCCTTACTAGAATAATATATAAGTATAATGGAGCGGCCCAATTAGAAGGATATTCTGGGGCAGTGGGTTTAGGGATACTAACCTAAGTCTGGCTTATTTTTTAAATGGCCCAGCCCGACTCAATTAATAAATGGGCCTGCTTAGAGCTTATCAAGATCGAGGAGCTCAATCCGGCCAGGCGAGTGCCAGCCCGAACCGGTCGCACCCCTATATGCGATCGGTCTAAGTTGTGGTCTAACACGTGGGCAGTTTGTACAAAAGAGCAGCCGTGTGGGCCTGCGGCATAGGATTGTCTCTAGTAGATGATAGAAAAATGGTATCGGACATCCAACATGTGGCAACATGTGGCAATAAAAGAGAAATTATTTCATTTTCTCATGTTTTTGACTTCCTCCCACTTAATATTTCTTTGACATGGGCTCTAAAAGATGCCTAAAAAATTCTTCTCAGACTCCCCACATCATCCGACATGTGGCGATAAAAAGAGGAAAATATATTAAGTGGGGAAAAATAAAATACATGAGGAGAAAATGAAATGACTTATCCCTTTTTATCACCACATGTCGAATGATGTGCGAATCCCCAGATGATTTTTCTGGCATCTAGCAAGACAATCCAATGCCTATCTCTTTTTTTATCGCCACATGTCAAATATTGTGTGGATGCCTGGAATCTGCAAGACAAGCCCATGCGCATGCGGATTCACCACTACGGGTACTGGTAAATGAACTTGGACATCCGTGTAGGGTTAGGCTCACGCACAAACGGTGTTTTTGCTTGTAACAATATAAATAACGGAATATCTTCAGTCATAAATGTCTGCCAGTGCTACTTACCATAATACCCTCACATATATTGCTCCTATAAATTTTTTTTTCCTTTCAAATTAATTTCCTGAATTGATTACCCTCTACATGAGAGCTCTTCGTTGTTTGGCTTGTAGGGGCTCCATTTTGGGTCAAGTCCAAAAGAATCTTGTACAATATGAGTTCAAATCCGACATTGAAATATGAAAACCCGGATTGGATTCATACCACCCTCATAAGAGCTATTTGTTGTTTGGCTTGGCGGTTCGAAGTTCGAACTTGGGTCATGTCCATGAAATCGTCCAATATGGGTTCAAATCCGAATTTGAAATATGAAAACCCGAATTTGGATCAATACCTGAACCCAACTTAGAACAGTTTTGGCTAGACAAAGTATATAGAAACTCGAATCTTTTAGTGTATCCTAAAAGGGACCGATCAACTAGACGGCTTGATTATATCGGTGCGGATAACTGCAGCTGACCAACATATAATAAGTAAGCGATAATATGGACCCAACTATCTACACCCGTCCTAATTTCTGACCCGGACCGTTAATCTAGCCCGAACTTGCAAGATTAATGGTTCTCATACATGGGTTGGTTTCGTCATTTTTGAACCCATTTATGAACCGATCGATATTGAGTTGAGTTTCTTCTCACTGCATCGATTATCGATTGAACCCAATCCATTGTCACCCTTACGTCTATGCCACATAACAAGGATCCGGTAGAGTCAGCCGTAACCAGGGTGGAGCCAGGATTTTTCTTATGGCACGGGATCTTATCTAGTTGGTGTTGTCGAGGAGACTACCATCACCCAATCCCAAGGTGCTACATTAGCTTGTGCACGCCAGCCAAGTGTCACGGCCATTTTGTCCAGTGTTCAGCACATAGCCATGACCCATGTTTTGTAAGTCTTGTACATATGAGTCATGTAAAGTGTCCCAGGATTTATTGTAAATTCCTTTTGTAATCAAGGGTAGTTTAGTAAGGTAATTTGTAATGGCAGAGTTGTAAATACCCCAGTATGACTCCACTAGCAAGTAGGATGTTTCCTTCTGTCTGTAAAATGGTGAAATGTTTATTTTCCTACTTTGAGGAGAGGTGAGCAAGGTGAGTCCTTAGCCCATGTCTCTTTGAGTTTGTAACAAGCTCAATCTCCTCAGATCAATAAAGCTTAAAGTTGCTTTCAATCGGTGTTGCGTGTTGCTACGTGTTGTTTACTTTGTCCCTTACTGACTTGGTGTGCATCTTACCACTTGGGAACATTTTTCGGGTGAGTATCTTGTGGTTGGCTGACTCGTAGGTTTAGTCGAGTGCCCGCACGATCGCTTCGCTTACAAAAAGGTTGGACCGTGACACAAGACGTTAGTTTGCAAGCACACATATTTCTTTGATTGGTGCTGGTGAGAAGACTGTCAATACCACATTATCTTGTGCACGTCAACGAAGACATTGATTTGCGTGTGCACACCTTTCTCCAATTGGTGCTAGTGAGGAGACTGGCAACACACTCTTTAAGGCGCCACATTAGCTTGTGCATGCCAACCAAGGTGTTGGTTTGGGTGCATGCACCTTAGTTGACGTGCACAAATTGATGTGACGCCTTGGAAGGGAGTGTTGGTTGGAAGGGAATGTTGGTGGTCTCCTCGTCGGCTAACACCAACTAGAGAAGATCCCAAGCCTTTTCTTATAGAGAGCAAGCATGAGGCCATTGAAAATGTTAATAATTGATGATAGATTTGTCAGAAATGAGTAGATGAGTATGAAATATTTTTGGGACTTAAGAGGTGGGGGGTTTGAGGACGTAGCTTTTAGATTTTTTTTTTGAGTACTAAGTTTGTGGGTCATCTAGTGTACGTTTCGTACACATCCTACAATTATTGTTTCTCATTCTTTATGAGCCGTTAATATCTTAGCCCATTTTGTCTTCCTTAATGGTGATAAAGCTTAACTAATTTAAGATTATTGGTTTTTTTGTTCATTTAAAAATTAAGGTTAAATCATAAATGGATGAAACCTTAGGGGTGAATAAATCTTAACCACAGTTAATGAGTGTTAAAAAGGACACATGTGCAGCTACTCCTAATTGGATCTACAATGATACCTAACCCAAATTTGTCTCGGATTACAATGGATTTTATTCGAAATCGAATCTGACAACCCCATCTCATTCCCTAAATACACATCCTCTTATTTTTTTCTGGTAAACTCAATAACACCACAAGGTGATTACTGAAGGCAAGACAAAACACACATCCTCCTCCAAAAGGTGCAACTGCAAATTCTTCACAAAATATGGTTTTCACTTATAGGGGTGGTATTAATTCAGAATAAGCATATAGCTGCCACCAAACGCCTCCAAGCTCAGGTCAATTTTAAAAAGAACGGAAGATTTTGGTAATTATAACATCCAAGGAACAAGTAGAAACGTACTAAAAATTAAAAAACGTCTTTTATTGTGACGCAGATTTTGGTAAGAACAGAATTTCTCTCTCTTTTTCTCTCTCTCACAACAAAACTGCAACTTTTATGTTTCTATCCCTTTAATGGCGGAAAAGAAACCCTCGAATTGTACAATTGTTGGTGAAACCCTAACACTCTCTTCGATTCATGCTTTGAAGGTGAGAGTTGGACTGAGGCGATTTCAGGATCTTCAAACTTAGTTGCTTTGCCACTCGTTTTCTTTTTAAGGTATGTCTCGAAACCCTTGAATCGTCAGAAAAATGATGAACTAGTACCGGATGTTGTTTTTATTTCTTTTTATGGTGTCTTATATGATGTTTTGATAGTTTAAATGATAGA
The DNA here is from genome assembly GCA_015143295.1 of Tetracentron sinense. Taxonomy (NCBI): domain Eukaryota; kingdom Viridiplantae; phylum Streptophyta; class Magnoliopsida; order Trochodendrales; family Trochodendraceae; genus Tetracentron; species Tetracentron sinense. The sequence goes on from CM026556.1 coordinate 25,721,597, forward strand.
TCGAGGCGTACTTGAATTCTGATGATTTGCTTTGGTTGACTTATTTTTTTGACGAATTTAGGCGAATTTGATCCGAAGTTTATCCGGTAAGGTGTTTACAGATATAGATCTGGTTGGAAATAGTAGAAGATATTTTGAGCATGTGTTCCTGCTTGATTTCAAAATTTCCCAATCTCTGGTGATCGATTCTGGATTTTGATTGCAAGAAGGGTTTTCCTCGTCTTTCTGATGAATTTGCACTAGAATCCTGTCTGAAATGAGATTCAGGAATTTTTTATAGTGGTTATCTGGTGCAACCTCTATTTTGATCTGAACTACGAGAACTTTAGGTTGCAAATCGCTCTTCTCGAGTGCCTGAAATCTTTTTTCTTTGCTCTAAAATTATTAAAGCCTTGTGACGTAGGTGTAGTGCTTGTTTTGCTTGATTCTTATAGAAAATAGATTACTCATGAGTTCTAAAGGAGTAAATACCAGTTCTTTATCTCAAATTCTCAAAGCTTCGGAGAGTAATTCAACAAAAATTGTAGTAACAGATATACTCGACACTGAAAAGATGGATAGCTCAATTAATTAAACTGCTACTGTAGTTAATAAAGAAAGGGTGGTGCTATGCTCACACCAAATTTCCTGACTATACTATAATTATAAAATTACAACTACACACCAATAAAAAAAAAAACCATCTTCTTTTCTCGTCTCTGGCCACAGATCCTGGCAGCCACTGCATCCACGAACCTTGTTGGTCGTAAAAGGCTGTGTTGTGCATGGCCTGGGAGGCCTACAACGGGCTGCCGCTCATGGCTTCTGAAATCCGGATAAGGGTTGGCCATATAGAATTTGTTGTCAACTCAAAGAAGCTCCGTCACTCCCATCGTCTGCCATGTCTGTGTCCTCAGGCATAATGATATCCATGTCGCTGATATATTGTTTCAACACTTTGCCAAAGCCTATAGCTTTCCTCTGCTTTTGTAAGACCTGCCCCACAAAAAGAACATCATTGCATCACAAGTATTATAATCCACAAATAGTGAGGATATGCATATCTCTAGTTTTTCCAGGCCAACCATTAGCTCTTCCAAAAACCTCATTGTTTCACCTTTTGAGTTTGATTTTGATTGCCTTAAGCTTCAACCCAAAGATGTACTGGCCGACCCCCCAGAATTAGAGCTACTCCAAACCTCTGCGACCACGCCAAGAAAATCCAGGGCCTTGAACCGCATCTCTTCGAACCTGAAAGGACTGGACCTCTACCTAATTGAACCGATTCCAACCATATAGGAACATAACCCGACATGAGCATAGGGAGTTCAATCTGGATTATAGAGGGAAAATTTGACTCCCACACATCACAAAAAAGAAACATGTCTAGCCTACTGTGAGACGACCTTTCTTAAAAATCAGACTATGTAAAATCCCCCAAAACTAATCATCTTGATGTCTTTTCTACACCTCCGATTCCTCTCATGAGAAAAAAAATAACGTTAAAATCTCCTCCTATGCATCACGACAGTCCCATCTTGTCCTCACATCATCCAACTCTTTCCAAAAATCAAGGGAGTCGATAATCAATGGGACCATACACACCTGTGAATTGTCCTTCATATCCCGACATAGAATGGAAAGGGAATATTCACTGGACTCCCCAGCCTCGATTTCATCTTGCCCTTAAACTATAATGATCCCCCATGACACAACTAATGACGGGTAAAGCAATCCACTCGGACACCGTAAACCCCTAAATGTCTAGGATGAAGGTTGGAGTGATAGGCTCAAGTTTAGACTAGTTTAGGCAAGGCGTCCAGGCGATGCTTGGACGATAGGGGTTCCTCAGGCTAGGCGTTGCCTAGGCGACTCAAATTTGCTTTATTGATGAGAATTACAAAAATTTAAGATTTTCATATATTATTGAAAGTAATGATAAAAAATTTAGAAATATAGCATACATAAGACCTGAATGTTATATCAAAATAATAAAGTTTGGAGAAAGGTGGGAGAGAGCAAATGCAAAATTCCTTGACAAAAAAAAATGTCAAGTAAAGAGTATTATATTAACACACACACACAGTATATATATATATATATATACATAGAGGGAGAGATAGAGAGAGAGAGAGAGAGTAAAGCTCCTAACAACGTAGCTGTTAGGAGACTCTAGTAAGCTACTAATTTCTAACCATACGATTGTTATGTGCTTCAAATCTAACGATAGTATGAAAAACAGCTTTTTAAAAGTAGAAAACCACCCATCAATTTATAACCACTCCCCCATTAATAGGAGAGTCCTTTTTTACTTATTCTTTTATCTTTCCTAATCAATTTCTCATTTCATTCTCTCTCTACAACTCGTTGTCTCTCTCCCCCACTCTCTCTCCTCTCGTTCTCTCCCCCACTCCCTCTCCTCTCGTTTTCTCTCTCTCTTGAGTCACCACCCTGCTAGACATAAGCAAGCCCCTCCTCTCCTCCACGGCTGCAACAGAAACCTGTGTTATTCTCCGCACATAGCAATGCAATGCATATGCTAGAGCCTCGCTGCTGGATGTTGTTCTTGTTGCACTGGATAGGAATCATCGCCTCCCACCCCAGTACCTTCACTTCAAATCTTCAATATCTGTTTTCGGAGACTTGTTTCTATGGTGATTCAAGATCTTGGGATCTTGATATGATGTCGAAGGGACCAGCCCTCCGGATGCTCTAAATGCTAAATCGTTCTTCAGGGAGTCCAATTGGGCCTGCAATCCCTCTTTATCTGACTTAGTGGTTTGAAGCTTAATCCTAAGTTCGTTGATGTAGGCAATTGCATCTGCGAGGAGGGAGGCTTTGACAATCTTGGAGACATTCGGAACAACAACTCGAAGAGCATAGAATCTCTGGTTGAGCTTCTCTCGTCTCTGTCTCTCGGTCTCAATGTGGTTCAGAGGCTCCTCTCGGCCATTGGCAGGCTTCCTTCCCCGCCTCTGAGGCCGCTTCACTATGTCTACCACTCTGCTGCTCTCATCCTCTTGAACCGAAGCTTTGAGATCAGAGTGATCAGAATTTCCAGCACCACCACTCAATTTCACCACACCAGAAGGCAAGGCCACACCGGACGTGAAGGAGAGGATTTCTTCTTCATTACTACCCCATCCGTGAGAAAACAAGAGGAGAGGGAGTGGGGGAGAGAAGGAGAGGAGAGAGAGGGGAGAGAGACAATGGGTTGAGAAATTGATTAGGAAAGATAAAAAAGAACTAGAAAAAAGGACTCTCCTATTAATGATGGGTGGTTTTCTACTTTTAAAAAGCTGTTTTTCTTTCTATCGTTAGATTTGAAGCACATAGCAATCGTATGGTTAGAAAATAGTAGCTTACCAGAGTCTCCTGATAGGTACGCTGTTAGGAACCTTACTCTCTCTCTCTCTCTCTCTCTCTCTATATATATATATATATATATATATGTAGTATTTTAATTTTTTGTAGATAACATCTAATTTCTTCCAAAAAAAACATCTAATTTTATGTGGTCGTGGGAACCTTTGTGGCTTTGTCACTAGCGCTTTAGTGTCTCAGAGATGAGGCTTAGGCACCACCTAAGAGACCTCGTCTTAACAAATACCTGTCTAGACCCTGATTAGGGGAAGGGGGATTGGCTAGGCGAGGTGGTCGCCTAGGCAACATTTTGACGACACTGCTTTGGACTCACGAAGATAAGTTAGGATTTTTGGATCTGATCAGCTATGTAATCAATGTTCTTTTGTCTTTGTTCTCCATCCCTTAATATTCCGTGATATGATTTTAATGGCATTAGGTAAGCCGGTGCCCACACCTAACTCTCTTAAGACTACTATCTCGCTCACCACCTGGGTTCCCTGCCTAATTTATATTGTTCACTAAACTTTTCAATTCCTTGGACAATTTCCTCCTACTGGACTTACTCCCTCCCTTGTCCTCAACATTCTTACAACACTCTCTTTCCCATTCATGAAACAGCAACTTGACAACGACAACCCTTATAACTTACCAACGTCTTCCACTTGACTCAACACCCAATCTGATAAGAGCTCCTGACTATTGCAAGATTCCTCCCCTTCATCTGTTGAGACTGCCCCTGGGGTGTCCAGCCCAGACTGGTCATTAAAAATAGTCATGGCCCTCTCAAACTCTTACTCAGAATAGACTCCGAAACTGACCTAAGCCACCCTTTTCCCTTTTTGATTTGCGGATCACTAGTTCCTGTATTGAAATGAACTGGAACAAGAGCTTCATTCCCATTCAAGCAATTAAATCTCTTTCCATCCTCCTTAACCCTGCTATAGCATTGGAAAGGAACAATTGAAAGGGGAGGGAAGAACATTCTGGCAAATGTGAGGTCAAATATCAAAATTAGCCTTCATAACCTTCAGCATGCTCATAACTTCATATATGGAGGTAAGGCCAGTACCTGCTAGGGCTCAGGATCCTCCTGACAGCATTCAACGACATTATCTCCTTCAACCATGACCAGAGTCCAGACAGATGCTACTTGGGTTTTGATCCTGCTGGTCCTTTGTCCTTACCCCGCTGTAAGGGGCCCTTAGAATTTTGCAAACCTCTGCCTGAACCAAATTACTCTCTGATCTCCCAATAGCTAAATGCTCTAAGACGCTGATCACACAAACTGTCTACTGACTTCTTCCCGACGAGAAACAAGGGCTGCCTGAGACGAAGTGACACTGATTGAGTCTTCTAATTGAGGATTGTTCTCCAGATGACTGATCGGAGGCAAAGAAACAGAGCTTGGGGCCACCGGAATTGCCCCATAACCTTCCTGAGATAAAGAGCAAATGTCTGCCTCCATCCTCTTGTGGTTCAGAGCCACCTTGAATTTAGAGGATGAAGCTGAACTCACTCTGAATCTGATTGCTGCACTGTCCTTATGAACTAGACGAAGAAGATTCCTTCTGAAGAACAGGGTTGCATTCCTCCAGCTTTTCAGTTGACCCTATATCGATACGACCCATCTCGAAGCCACCTCCACATATGCAACCACTACAGAATCTTTGTGAAGACCCACATGAGCTGGAACAACCCCTATTGAACCTAGACCATTCCCAATACAACTCGAGCTAGCATATGCCCTTGGCAACTGGTTGCTAGTTGCCACACCCTACCTTTGATCCCCTTAGCTCTCTCGAGTCTAATCACTAGCTTGCAATGATTTATTTGCTCAAGCTCTCCCATTTTATATCTGGAGGGTCCTCCCAATGGTGATGTACCATTTGTGTTGGGCGAACAAGAAGAAGACCTAGAAGTTGAAGAGTTATAAACTATCAGCTCCTCCATCTTTCTATTAACCTCAACCAGGACCTTAGACCCATTATGATTTTTACCTGAACCTCAGGTTCTCTGATTAGGATCGCTCTATCCGGTTTAGACAAATTGGGTCGACCCTCCGCAAAAGAGGCCACACCTACCCGAGCACTGTTCTCACTTTGACCCGGTTTGAATTTTGAGACCTTACCGTGCAAGCCGAAGCCACTGCCACACATCTTCTGAGGATAACCGGAGGTGTAATCTGTTCCTGATCTTCTGTCCCTCCTATAGGGATATGAATATATGATATGACAGCTCTCTCTCCTCTTTTCGTACCTGATGGGATGTCGCTTTCCTAAAGAAACTCTCCCCTCTATTGTTAGGGTAAATTGAACTTTTCTTTGCGGTCTGGGGTTTCCCCTGCATAGGTCTTGCTGATTGGATGAAAAGGAACATTTTTCCATGTTGGATGCCAGGTTAGAATCGTCCTCTGCAAATGCACTCCAGCTGCTATGGGAGAAAACTCTTTCAAAAGCCATTTTTTCCAGCCTCACCCCAGCTTCTCTTTTGATAACTCCATCAGCTCAACCAAAACTCTAACCTATGTAAAGCACTCTCAGTCTGCAATCGAGACCACCCTGGATATTTTCCACAACCCTCTTATTGCATGGATTCTTGCAAACTAATTCTTACATTACGCTGGTTTTACCGTCCATCTCTAACAAACCCCCACATTTGTCCCTGATCAAAGCAAAAAGGGGAGCCAACCAGAGGTGGAAAAGAATCCCGTGCAACTTCAGCCACCTGCTCTTCTTCAACAGATCTGGATCGACCAATTTAAGAGGGCCACCACCAGTGGAAAACCATGCACCCCGGCGTAATCACTGCAAACCCCAATAAGCACAACTTGAGTACTTCTTCCTCGTTCCTGAGCAAGTTGACACCCCTATCTGCTTTTTAAAATGAATAATGATCTGGTGTGTGCTACTCATAATTTTTTCAGTACTCCTATGGATTTCCAGCTACCCCACCCTTGCCACTCTATCTCAGACCACAACCAGCTTCCAACACCCAAACATGTTCCTATCATCGGTGATAACAGTCCTCACCAATCACCATTTGCTCCTTACCTTTTTGAACCACTTTAGCCACAGCCTCCCTCCACACCCCATCTTTACTTGAGGTCCAACCTCTAGTGTGAGGGTAGAGGAGGAACTGGAAAATGTATATGATTCCTATTTTGAGCCACTAGACTCCAGAACAGAGCTCTGAGCCATTCTGTATGCTCTTCCAATCACTCCCCGATGATCCTTTGGGGATGACCATAAACTTCGCCTTTGATGACCTGAAAAAATGGAGATCTTCACAAAAGATCCCCTCTGATTGTTACCTTAAGCACTACTGTGGAGCTCCCTTTTGAGTGCTTTGATCCCTGAACACCCCAATAATCTCACCTCCTATAAGCTTCCTGAAGCTTGTCAACCAACCATGGAATGCACTCCATAACGGGCATTATTTCAGCCGAATACCCACTACCTCACTCCACCAGACATAACAAAGCATCACTCCTCTTCCAAATCTCAAGCATTTTGAATTTTATGCATATCAGTTTTCATTCCATGATCACAGTCCAGATAAAAGGACTACCCCCCCTCGAAAGCTTCCATTACCTAATCCAGCAGTTGAAGGAAAGACAGTGGTGCTTGGACCAGTGACATGGAAACTGGGATGAGACTACGGGATATCAGCAAGCTGAATGAGGTTACCAAAAACCCTATCTCGACCCCAAAACAGGAATCACATTTTGACGTTTGATCACCAGAGCAGACAACCTGGTTCAATCATCATGGGAACCTTTCCCATGCCTGAACTTGCTCCAAATTTTCTGTTTTTTGGGGCAATCAAATTATGTTTTTAGAACCCTACACATAGATCTAATTGGCTATTGTTACCTATTGATAGGAAAAAAATTTCTATAATCATTAAGGAATTCAGTTTCGATCTGTTTGCTGGTTGTTGTTACTACTTATTAATTTGTTGCTGGAGGTTATTGCAATATTGTTTCCATGAATTTTAATAGGAATTGTTCTAGTTTTATATTCAATTTCTCTTGATGTCAATCTGGAATTCTTTTGACTTCAAATCTGAAGCCTTATGCTAAATCCTCCAATTTCTAGAAAAGCATGCTGAAAATATTAAGGTTTTCATATAATTGCTGGAAAATTGTCTTGAATGATGTAATGATTTAGTCGTGATTTTTTCCTGTAATAATTAGGTTAATAATGATTGAAAGTGAGCTGGTGTAGCTATCTTTAATCCTAGTTTTCGTAATTAGATGGAGGGTAGCTGTGAACTTCTTTATGATTTGTTGTAATTTTTTTGTTTGTATTTCCAGAAAATTTTGTTGTAACAGATAAAAGCATAAGGTTTGCTTTCATGGAGATTGGGCCGTGAAAGTTCTTGTAATCAAATAAAAGGAATAGATGAAAATGGCTCCAGCAAGCAAGGCTGATACTAAGGCGGCTCTAGATGCGGCCTCATGGATGTTCAATGTTGTCACTTCCGTCGGAATCATCATTGTCAATAAAGCTTTAATGGCTACATACGGCTTCAGTTTTGGTACATTCCTCATAGTTCTCTTATCCATTTACTTTGATTAATTTCTCTGCCCTTCTGTTTTACATCTGATAGCTTGCATGAATTATATCTTATATATTTCAATGATTTAAGTTAGAGCAATGATTTTATTCAACTCAAAGGTCATTCTATCCTCTTCATAACAAAAAGTGAAGAAAGAAGAAAAAACTTAACTGTGCGTCTGGTTGTTGAGAAAATTGGCATATGCAATGAAAATTAAAAAAAATCACAGATTTGCTTATCTGGTTGACTAGAAAAACTGGAAAATGGGAGAAAACTTTACAAAAATTTCTCTCAAATGAGGATTTTGTTTGTATATTAAAAAAAAAACTTGGAAAATGGGAGAAGAAAATTAAATAAGAAGGGGGCCCTTAATTTGACAACCCCGAATCACCTGATTCACCTTCCTTCACAAGGTTCTCTAGACTCTAGAGCCCCTCTACAATCCTTTGTAATGGTGAGTTTCTGACAGTAATCCGGCTATGGACCTCCGTGGCAACGACTTACCAGAGCTTTTCCTGGGCACTCCTCACTCCTCAGAGAATGAGGTGTGGATCCTCCATGGAACTTCATTGTTTCTTTTAGACCCAAACCACTAATGCTTAGACTCACCAAAATGACCAAAACCATATATTTCACCGTTATAGCCAATTTCTTTGAGATTTCAGATAAGTTTTGTTGCGCACAAACACACACACACAAACATATATATATATTCCTCGCCAGCATTTTCTAGTGTTATATATGTCAGTGTTCAAAATGCTGGCGATGATGGCTAGGAGATTAAATAAGCTTCAAAGATATTTCCTTTGAGGAGGTAGGGGAGATAAAATAAGGGTCCATATGGTTAAGTGGGAATAGGTTTGCGGTCTGAAGGATTGGCTGGTTTGGGTTTCAAAAGGATTCAATGCATGAACAAGGATTTTCTGGGAAAGTGGCTATGGAGATTTAGCTTAGAAAACAAGGCTTTGTTTATTAAAGTATTTGAGACCAAATTTGGGACATCTCGATGCAACTGGAATCCAAACAAAGTAAAATTCTTGTATGGGGTGAGAGTTTGGAAGTGCGTTATGAAAGTGAATTTTTTGGAGCAAATAACTTTTGTGGTTGGGAATGGTAGGAAGGAGGTGTGCATTTGGGAGGACAATTGGAGTGGATGGGTAGAGGTTATGTGATATTTTCCCTAAGCTTTACTGACTTGCTTCCCAAAGAGACTTTATTGTGGCAAATCTTTTTGACTGCAGTCCATTTGATTAAGTGGGAATAGGTTTGCAGTCCGAAGGATTGTGCTGGTTTGGGTTTCAAAGGGATTTAATGCATGAACACGGATCTTATGGGAAAGTGGCTATGGAAATTTAGCTTAGAAAACAAGGTTTTGTTTATTGATATATTTAAGACCAAATTTGGGACATCTCAATGCAACTGGAATTCGAAAAAATTAAAATTCTTGCATGGGTTGAGAGTTTGGAAGTGAGTTATTAAAGTGATTATTTTTTGGAGCAAACAACATTTGCGGTTGTGGTAGTAAGGTGCGCATTTGGGAAGACAATTGGAGTGGGTGGGTAGAGGTTATGTGATATTTTCCCTAAGGTTTACTAACTTGCTTCCCAAAGAGACTTCATAGTGGCAAATCTTTTTTACCACAGGAATGATAAGGTAGTTTGGATCCCTATTTCAGGAGGATTATCAAGAACTGCGAGATTGACAATGTATAATTTACCTTACAGATTTGTTAAGCAAGGCCCAAATTAATCTGGGTATTAAAGATAGGCGAGTTTAGACAGGAAATGCAAGAGGGGTATTCACTGCATAGGATTTTTATACTCTTATGATGAAGAGGTTGGGTAGTTAATTAGAAATCCACATTTTAAGAAGATCTGGAAGCTGTGCGTTCCACCAAAGGTACAAGCGTTAGCTTGGCCGATGACTTTGGACTAGATTCTTACGAGTATATCACATGAGGAACTGGGTGATGATGATTCCTAATTGATGTAGCTTGTGCAGAGAAGTAGGGGGAGACGTTCATCATCTACTATTACATCGTCCATGGGTGTGGGCAGTTTGAGCCGACATGTAATTCAGTGTGGTATTAAGGTTGTATCATGTATATCATTTACTTTATGGTTGTAAAGTCAATACTTTTTTTTTCTTAAATGTATTTCATTGAATGTAAGGTTTTCATATTTATATTATTATCTATATTTGGCTGTGATTCATATCCGTTTATCAGTGTGCTTGCCTTTCTTAACTGATAGAATTCTTAACTCTCATATGTGTGGCTTATAAATATAGTTGAGGGACTTCATTTAGTTTGTTTTTAGCTTATATTTGCATCAATATTCTGAATGTCGATATCGCGGGATATGTCGCACCTTGAAAAAATGATTTAATGTGGGATATATCGTTTAGCGGGAAATATATTGACGTTAGAGGGAAAAATGGAAAAAAATATGAAAATTTTCGGTGAAACTTCAAAAAATGTTAAAATAGATGTTAGTAGTTAATACACATTTGAGAATAATAATAATAAAAAAATGTTCATTAGAAATGCAATATTGCAATGGGAATGAGGACAAATATGTGCGTTGATAGCAATGTATAATTGACTAATCTTGATATAACTTACGTAAAATATTTCATTTATCCCTCAAGAATTACAATCATGATCCAACCTACCCAAGAACAATAAAAATACACAATTAGAGTTCCACACATAATACATTCATGATCCAACTCACCCCAAGAACTACAATCAGAGTGCCAGATGAAGTTAAGCTAAAAAATTAAAAAAATAAAGATTTCCCCCAATTTTCCCTCCCTAATGTAAGACATTTGAATTTTGAACTTAGAAATCTAGTGTAAATGTATCAAATTGATGCATTTGCGCTAGTTTAGGATTCATAGCACTAACTATTCAAATCTTCATTCTACTTTGAAGGAAATTCTCACCTTTTAGGAAAATTTCGCCAAAGGTAGTACAAATGGGGTGCACTTCGACTCCTAATGACAAATGTAAGTACAAAAATGGGTGATTTCTCAAGAAAATAAAAAATCCCTCGAATCCCTCAAACTTCTTCAAAATCTCCAATATATTTCTTTGGTTGATGTTTCTTCCTTTTATAGACGAAAGGGCAAAAAATTCCTAACTTATAAAAGATATATAAGAAATAGGGGATATATCGGAAATATCAGAGATATTTAGGGATATTCTGAATATAAAAAATACTAAATGTGATGGATATTTCACACCCCTACGACATGGAAAGATATTTGGGATACATTGGAAATAGTAGGGAAATTTCAAACCATGATTTGTATTAAAAAAAAATTTTATGCTAGATATCCAAGTTTTTCCTTGCGTATCAAAGCTATCTTAATTTTTTCTCGCATATAGAAATCCGTATCATAAAGTTGCATACCGATACTATGCTCATAATAGAAGAAGGGAGGGTGCGAAGGTAATTTTTTTTTTTTTGAATGGTAACAAAGGTAAAACTTTATTAGAAATGGGTAAGCTTCATTCCACAAATTCTATTAGTTTCACAATGCTAATTAGATAGAATAATCACTTGAAGGATCCCTGAGCTGTGCTTACCTATGTAGAACCTTCCATTAACTTTGATTCTATGCCACAAAGGGGCTTCTAGGCTTCTAGCAAGAGGAGGATGATTCTCATTACTTAACAGAGTTCTCACTGTAAACTGCAAAAGATAGTAAAGGATTTCAGGTGTAGAATAGAAGAATGTGAAGTACAAAGTTGTCCTAAAAGCTTCATCAACACTTTTCACTTTTCGGTGATCAAGCCTGTCTTTATGGACTTTGCTCTCCATTTTTCTTTCCCCCAATTATTATATCTAATATTCTGTTTTCTCTTCTGATGGATGCCTTATTTTTAATACGGTAACTGGCTGCTTCTGAGAATTGATAATTGGATACAACTGCAAGTATAGGCATGATTCTATTGCTTTATTTGTTTTTCTTTAACTTCTTTTGACAGGTTAAGTATGTCTTATTGAATTGCTTTATTTTCATATGCTTACCTGTCTCAGAAATAGTAGCAATATGCCTGTCTCCAACCTTGAGTTCATATTCACTTATTATGATTTCCTGCAGCTACAACGTTAACTGCTCTGCATTTTGTCACAACCACCTTGATGACTGTTGTTCTTAGGTGGCTGGGATATATCCAGCCTTCCCATCTACCGTTACCTGATCTTCTAAAATTCATCCTCTTTGCAAACTTCTCTATTGTTGGAATGAACGTGAGTCTAATGTGGAACTCTGTGGGATTCTATCAGGTCAGTTCTAGTGGCCCACTGTTTTTTGGCTTTCCTTTTTGTTGGAGAATTTTGAAAATTAAACTCCTCTAATCTAAATGTCAGATTGCAAAGCTGAGCATGATCCCAGTATCCTGCTTTCTGGAAGTTGTTTTGGACAAGATTCGTTACTCGAGAGACACAAAGCTTAGCATTGTAGTGGTTCTCCTGGGTGTTGCAGTCTGCACTGTTACTGACGTGAGTGTCAATACTAAAGGCTTCATTGCCGCCGTTGTAGCAGTTTGGAGCACTTCTCTGCAACAGTATGTAAGTCATCTGTTGCTGAACATTAGATCTCATATACCCCAAGCACTTAAAATTAGAGATTCTACTGACCCCTTTCCCAAATTTGTCTAAATTTCCCTATTTCAGGTATTAGTTTAACTTTTGAAATGAGAGAAGTCTTTCATTTTGTTAAATTGCCTAAGTTGACTTATCTAGTAATTCTCTTTGCTGAATTCCTGTCTGAAGTTGCCTAGATTACAGAATCCTCTCAAATTTGGTCTTAATTACCTAAATTGTATAATCTGATAATTATGCTAGTTTTGTGTGTAGTATGTACATTTTCTTCAACGGAAGTATTCTCTTGGATCTTTCAACCTGTTGGGGCATACTGCTCCAGCCCAGGCTGCATCTCTGCTGTTGTTAGGGCCGTTTCTGGATTACTGGTTGACAAGCAAAAGAGTAGACACCTATGACTACAGTATAATATCTGTGGTAAGTACCTTAAGAACTGTATACATGTCATTTGATATTTTAAGGCACACCTTGATCACCTTACATGCATGCACCTGGTGAATTGTTTCTATGGAGAATTACAAGCTTGTGTGCCACTCCGTCCCTGTTGTCACCTAGCTCGGTTCCCACTGTGGCTTGGGGGACACCCTGGATATATATATATATATATATGTATGTATGTATGAATTCATATATTGTTATGCACATGGTTATTTATCACCTCATGCTTCTGATCATGCACATGTTAATGCATGTTGGCACGTCCTGCATGTACCTCTATGTGTATTTATATTGGTGAATGTATTACCTCATGCTTCGTACATGCCATAAATGGATAACATTCTCTTTGCACTATTTACATGCCCATCTGAATTTAGGCTTACATGGTGGATGCGATTGTATTCATATGCATTTGCTTGGTCCCGAATGATTTAAATTTTGTGCATTGACCTGGTGCCCAGAACCAACCTGTGTATGGTGCTGACACTGTCATACTTGCGATATTACTTGTCTACACCACACAAAAGGTGCACATGCTTGTCAATCCAACAGTGCATTCAATGGACCACTTTGGAATTTATAGTGCAATGTATCAGCTTGATCAAATGATCTTTATCATCCTAGACAATATTCTTGTAATTTCTATCCTGCAAAATACCAAAAGAAAAAATTTGAAGAAATTGTTGGATAGCTCGGATCATTCAAATATTTGACCTTGTAAATCTTTTTGATAGATCTCCTTGAATGGAAGGTTTTGAATGTCAATTTCGGGTAATATGTTGATCCCTATGGAAATGGAAAGATATCATGATATATATGAAACATATTGGTTATGTAGTAACTTTGGGAAATTGATGAAAATTTGTGGAAAATTTATGAAAACCTTGGAGTCTGGTCCTTTGGACGATTGTACTGTGTTTACCAATTCAGCCTTTTGTTTGGGATTTTTCGGGAAAAAAGGAACTGTCAGTTGATCTTTTATAATTCTATGATATTGTCTTGTGTGAAATGGATTGGAGAAGTTTGATGGATTCCAACCCTTGGGGGTTGTTTATTTAAATCTTTCTAATATGACTACGACAGTTTTGTAGATTAAGTCAGATATTTCTTTCCAAAGAATTGAAAATATATTGCTCAAGTTACTTATATGTGCTTAGATGAAGAAGCAGTCGGTATGACCTCTTACACACACACATGCAGAGGGATTTTAGCTCCATAGACCATAAACAAGTGACATATGGCCTACCCTCCAATGTATGAAGTATGAGCCCACACACACAGACATAGTGGTTTTAGATCCATAGAAGTTGATGCTGGGTACTGTAAACCAGCGAATATGGCCTATCCTCCAACCATAGTTACCAAATCTGCATATAGGGGGGGGGGGGGGGGGTTACGTGTTTAAAACGGCGTACTTTTGCCGTTCTATGTGTTTAATACGCATATTTTTGCCGTGTTAAACACATATTCCGTATTAAATTATTGTTAGTAGTTAGTTTCATGATTCCTAGTCATTTATAATTATTAATTGTTTTTTACCGCACAACACCCATACTTCCCAAAAGGGATCATTGCCGTATTATAACCATACTCGGACTTGGTAATAATGCCTCCAACGCTTGGACCCTCCAGATTGATGGGTATGGTGTCCAGCACCACCAGCCAATAATGTATTCATATATGTATTGGCATACATGTACATGTTTTTATCCTTCTCACTACATACGTGCCATGCAGACACCTAGACACATATGCATGCATGCACATGTATATGTTGCTTGAGGCAATAGCCACTAACAATTTTGGCCTTGTTCTATTCTCTGCAGTTGTTTATTGTCCTGTCATGCACCATTGCAGTAGGGACCAACCTCAGCCAATTCATCTGCATTGGGAGATTCACTGCCGTGTCATTCCAAGTACTTGGCCATATGAAGACTATCCTTGTCTTGGTCTTGGGATTCTTCTTCTTCGGAAAAGAAGGGCTCAATCTACATGTGGTGCTGGGCATGATCATAGCCGTAGCGGGAATGATCTGGTATGGCAACGCCTCATCTAAGCCCGGGGGAAAGGAACGTCGGAGCCATTCGATCCCAAGCAACAGGCCGCAAAAACTTAGCGGCTTATCAGAATCCACTGAACTTGATGAGAAGGTCTAGAATTGACGCTGAGTTGAATTGGGAATTGAGGATAGCTGATTCCAGGAATTTCTAACCATCTAAGGTTAGAAACCCAACTTATTATTCTTTTCCTCTTAATTCTTGTTTCTTTTCTTGGTCTTGAATTTATTTAGAAGTACGGATATTGTTGGATAGGGTATATAGTCCCCAAAAAACATTTTGTTACATCATCATCATTTATAGTAATTTATTTCCTTTTATATGTCCCTCTCCATACTTTTTGATTATATCTCGACTTGGAATACATGCGAGATGGTAGTGAGCTCCCCTTGTGTTTAGAGTTATCTGAAGGTTTGGGAAACTCATATTACAAGGTTTGCGATGGTGCTCGGCTTCTTTTACAGTCATCAAAACTCAAATCAGCATAGTTAATATTAATATGGCAGCTAAGCTTACTCAGGAATTAAGAAGGAACTATCTCTAGCATCTCAGGGCCGTTTTGCATCAATTCTGGTGATTCTCTGATTTTGGAAACGAATCAATCTGGATTCTCTAAAACAATTTTGAGCTGAGAAATCGTTTGGAAACAATCAGTTAGAATCCCTTATAAGGAACAAAAACAACAAAATCACGTTTGGATGGGAATGAATAAACTAGGATCACAATTATACTATTTTGACTGGATTGCACAATAAAATATTCATCCATCCTATTATAGTCTCGTTAAATTCCTAAATTATACATATCATGCTACAAATTTTATAAAATGCCCAATATTATACATATCATGCTTTGGTTTCGTAATGATCCTCTTGTAAAGAGTTTTGGGGTGGCCTTGAGGGTGGTGGCGGTGGGGAGGTGGTGGGGGCAATGGCGATGGTGGCGATGAGGGTGGTGGTGGTTGTGGTGGGGTGGGAGAGGAAAGAGTTGGGAGAGATGAAATAGGATTTATGTGTAGATGACGCCTCTCTTGTAGAGTTTTTTGGGAACGTTCTAGTAAAGTGCTGGGAATACCTTTATTTCTTTATTTTAAAGAAATTTCCTGATAAACTTCATGTCAAACGCACGTTATCCATTTTCTTACTGGGTAGTAGAAAAAAAGTCCCCCCCCCCCCGAGTAGCTCATTGTGGTCTCAAAACAGTTAGATTCACCTCTTTCACATGACGCTTTAACACAAGGAAAGCCAAACTAGTAATAGCCTTGCCTGAGGATATGGGAATGATACAAGTAGTAGAAATTATGCTGCGTACGTGCTACCTCAAATTGGCATATGGCCTGGTGTGCTACAAGCTGTGGATCAGTCGACTTCTTTTGAATGGTCAGTAGAACTATAGTTTGTCATATCTTGTACGGTTAGCATCATCTTGGATTATCGGCGACATCCGATACAAGAGATGGTTCATCAATTAGACAGCATTTTCACCTGTGAATGGTTGAAACCTTGTCGTGCTCTATTACAACTGTTCGGAGCTACAATATATAAGATTAAAGATGTGAAACTAGCTAAAGGTAGAGAGATGTGATTGGGGACTGAACACTGCTTCGGCAATAACATGGCAGAAGGCCGGGGCACTGCTTGTTACTCTTCGGATTCGTGACATTCATGTACACAGGTTTGTTTATATTATAGAATCCCCTTCTAGGCTAGTTATGATAAGGGGTGTTGATTGAGGGGAGGGGAGGGGACAGGTTAGTTAGATACGTATAAATTTTTCTAACGAAAATGTAATTGATCAAATGGTTACAACCTGGGCTATCATGGAGTCACGAGTAACCAGGCCACGACCAGCAGAAGGGAGAAGAACATCTCAGTAACGAAAAGCAATCGAATTAGGAGACCGAGATAGAAAAACATCTAGGAGGATAATAACATAACAGAAAGAATCCGCACTTACCTGCTAATCTATATATTTCTTCAAAATGAAGAGAGAAGAAGAAAAGCTCAGCGCTTCTTGGAGGCACCAGCAGTCTCCCTTATGGCCCGTGGTCTTGGTGTTCTGGCCACGAACATGGATGGATGTCCCAGTAGTGCCTTCCAAATAAGGGAAATTTGGTAAGCCATTTTTGTCGCTACAAGGTAACAATAAACTGCTCCAGGAGGTGCTCTTTTTGAGGCTGCTATGATCATACAAATAATGTAGTGATGCCCTCAAAAGCTAAGGCCGCTGTTCAGTCACTGTGAACGACAACTAATGGTTCCTTTTCGTAAGTAGAGATCCTTGGATTACTTCCTGCTAAAGATTTACTTGAGAAATTAAGCTATCCGCATTAAATCACTACCAATTCCAATGTCCCAAGTATCACATTTAATAACAAAGGTCTTCAAAAATTTAGATGATTTTCCTATAATATTCAGTTCCCCGAGGAAACCCCATAGTACTAGAGATGATACTCGAGCCGAGCCGAGCCGAGCTTTTATCAAGTATTATGTTTTTTGAGAATGTTCAAGCTCGGCTTGTTTGCAAATGAAGGAATCGAGCTCGAGCTCGGCTCCAGCCTTTAACAAGCTTAATTCAATATGATTAATTTTTTTATAAAAAAACTTATAACTTTTTATTAAAAAATCTTTAATTATATTATTTTTAATACATATATTATTAATTATAAAAAATTTTATATGAGATTGTTCCCTATATACATCCGGGGGTTCTTTGAGAGACATAAAATACACTCCATTTAAATTTTTTAAAAAACTTTTATACATCCCAAATATCTTTTTAAGACACTTTTGCCCTTGTATCAAAAGAAGAAGAAGACGTTTAAAGAAACCCAAGAATTTCTTCCTCACCGTAATCCTCCTCTCCTCACCATCAACTCTGTTGTTGCTCGCCATTGTTCCTACCGACTCCCGCCGTTACTTGCCATTGCTCCCAACCGTTGCTTCTAGGACTCGTCATGTTAAGTGCTTTATCTTTCTGTTATAGTTATCGAAATTTTTAGGGAAACAATTCTTAATTTTTATTTTTTTTTCTATTTTAAGAAAAACAATCATCGTGCTTTTAGATCTTCTCTCCTCACCGTGGTAAGTGTTGGTGCTTCATCTTCATTTTTTTAGTTTTTTTTCTTAGATCTTCTCTCCTCACCATAACGATCTCTTCATGCTATCTTATCCTTCTTTTAAATTTTTTGAGATTTTTTAAAAAGAAGAAACGATCTCTTTGTTTCTCTCTTGTCCTTGTTTTAATTTTTGGGGTTTTTTTCCTAAGAAGAAACGAACTCTTTGTGTTATAGTTGATTGTGATTTTTCCATCATCTCATCAAGTGATTGTGATTTATATTTAATTTTTTTTGGGTTGGGGGTGGGGGGGGGGTCTTTTGAAATAAGAAATGGTACGGTTGATCGTGTTTTAAAAAATATAGTACTTGCAATAGGCATGGAATGTATATGGGAAGACAATTGGAACTTCTTTTATCAAACTTTTGTGTCGGAATGATATAATAACGAGTCCTAGTAAGTATCCAATCACACCTTCTAATTGGGTTAGGAACCAATTCCAACTGTTGTTATTATCTGATCCCCCAATCCCATATGCTACTTAAAAGATATGGTTGTCTCCATCCAATGTTGTATCCACGAAGAGTATATACCTTTGTACTTGCCCTTAAGGTGTGGCCCATCAACAGTCAGTACCCTCCTCACTAAAGACATGAAACTTTTAATGCATTGTCTGAGTGCAACAAATTACCTCTCAAACCTGTTTGTACGATCTTGGGGTCTACATGAATGGCAACCACCATTGTATGACAATCTATCATTTTCATATACCCAATTACCACCATAAAATCAAACAATAGATTTTATGGTCGTTACCTACAAATATGAGAATATTTATGCATCAATAAATATATAATCAACATATAACAAGGGTAAAATCATTAAAAAAAAAAAAGATGTTCAAGGTAGATCAATTAATCTATTTTTTTAATGATCGTTAATTACAATGCAATCAATCGTGAATTTTTGGAAAACTCATGATCAATCATGAATTTGTGAAAAACATCAATTGTGAATTAGTGGACAAATCACGATCAACTGTAAGTTTTTTGTGATCAATCAATGGTTATGAGTGGACACTAACTTGTCACGATCGACTGACCGCTAATTAGTCAGAGTAAAGATTGATCGCGAATGTTTTGATCCGATCGGGATAATAATAAATTGATCGTGAGTTTCTGTATATTATCACAAATATCAGAAATCCATCATCTTCAACTTCTCGATTTCGAATCTTTCAACATGGAAGATCTCTGCATGGATCCTCCATTTTACTTTAAAAAATATTATATTAGATGATAAAATGACATGAAAATAGGAGAAAATGAACGATAAAAATAAACTGGATAGAGGGGGAGAGAATACACCCTAACTTTGATCCTACATAAAATAGAGAGGAGGAGATGAAGTCCTTGAAATTAAAACCAGTTACCATATCTCTAGCATTACCCATGTAATTGTTCATCTCCTTCTATCCACAACATCTCCAAAGGGAAAAAGGCAAACACACATGCAATGAGAGAGAGAGAGAGAATCCAACCTCCCTTTGTGAGCATCGATCACTAACAATTTTACAATGGGAATTGGGGAGAGAATGAGGAAGAAGAAGGGGGGGGGGGGGGGGGGGGGGGGGGGTCTAACCCCTTTCCCGGCTTTGTGGTGAGAAGAGAGGAGAGTTACAGTGGGGAGAGAAGAGGGTTATAGTCAGGAAGATGTTGTGATTCAATCTCCCTAAATAAATCTCCACTAACTTGCAAAGTTAGTATCACAGTGAAAAATACCAAGAAATTGTTGAAGTTTGGCAAAAATAAAGGGAGGGGCGATCGATCGCCCCAAGTGGGGATCAATCGCCCGGGGCGCCGTTTGACGGCCCGGGTGTGCGGTTTTCTTTGGGAAATCACTATTTTAAGTATTTTATGCTTTGGGAAAGCCCTATTCCGATTGGGGGACTTTCTATTTCTAGGTCTCTTGTTTGGGCCTATAAATAGGGGATTATGGGTCTAGGGTTTGTATCTAATCATCTTGAAAGGATCAAGGGAATATTTTTGCATTGGGAGTGAGAGATAATAGAAATGGTTAAAGCATACTAGGGCTTAGGAAAGGTTTAAGGGATGATAGATAGGGATTCTTTTTTAGGTTTTCATAGAGAAGGTGAGTTGAGTGCTTTGTACTGGTTCCTCAAAGTTTCCGTGAATAAAGAAGTGATCGGATCTTGACCCGTGGACGTAGGTAGGTTGTTACCGAACCACGTATATCTTTTGTGTTCCTTTGTGTGTGTGTTTTGGTTTATTCTTTTCCATCTGGTTATTTCTATTGGTATTTTTCCCACAACAAATTGGTATCAGAGCTTCAAGTTGAGTTAAATTATTTTTCAATGGTTTTGAAAATTTCTTGGCAATTTTTCCTGGAGAAGTTTGACGGAAAATGGAGTTTCAATCTATGGCAAAGGAGGGTAAAGGATGTCCTAGTTCAACAAGGTCTCGTAAGGGCGTTGAAGGGGGATTCTGATAAACCGAAAAAGATGTCTGATGCAGATTGGGAAGACATTGAGGCGAGGGCAGTCAACACAATACGCCTCTGTCTTACAGATAACGTGATGCATAGCGTTATGGATGAGGAATCGGTACCGGATCTTTGGAAGAAGTTGGAAACGCTCTATATCGGAAAGAGCCTTACCAACAGGTTATACTTGAAAAAAGAGTTTAATACCTTAAAGATGGTGGAGGGTGCAACTCTCATGGGGCACATTAATGTATTCAACCAGATCTTGAATCAACTGCTGAAAGTTGATGTCAAGGTGGATGAAGAAGATCAGGTTGTGGGGCTTCTTACATCACTTCCAGACTCATATGATCACTTGGTGACAACCCTCATGTATGACAAGGAGACATTGCTAATGGAGGAGGTCATGGTGGTGCTACTCTCTTACGAGATTAGGTGGAAGCCATCACATGATGGGAATAATCATGCCATGGTTGCTCGGGGAGGAGGAAGAGACTTGGAGGCATGGGCAGATCCAAATCCAAGGAAAAAGACGGGGTCTAGTGCTATCATTGCAAAGAATTAGGGTACTTCAAAAGGGAGTGTCCGAGGCGTGCTGATGGGAAGAGAAATTCTTCAAGAGGAGATTCTTTGGCGGCAATAGCAATGGACAATGAGGAATATATTGGAGATGCTTTCACAATCTCTAAAGGTATGGACAATTCTTCTAGTGAGTAGATTTTAGATTCGTGGGATTTATGTCATATTTGCTCAAATATAGAATTTTTTGATACATTCCAAAAGGGAACAAGAAAAGTGTTCTTGGGTGATGGATCTGAATGTGAAATCATGAGATTTGGTAAAGATAAAAATATTTGATGAAGTTATTTGGACTTTGGAAGGGGTAGCTTGTATCCCTAAGTTGTGAAAGAATTTAATATTACTTGGGCAATTAGACTCCAAGAGTTGTTACTACACAGTTGCAAGTGAAGTTATCAAAATAAAGCAGAGCAGGAAGGGTTGCTTAGTTTTGATAAAGGGGAAGAAGTGTGGTGGATTATTCTCCTGGAGGGAAATACGGTGGTAGGTGGAGCTACTACAAGGTCTGCAGGAAAACAAAAACCTAATGTTATGCAGAGGGTAGAAATCTCACCTAAAGTCTTTTTCGCAGTCGGTGCAGAGATGAGTATTCTGGTAGGTTTTCGTAAGGGTGGAGATGGTGATGATGTTCCTTTGACGGAGAGGACGAGTCTATGTCCTCGTCCGGGATTCTTCTAGATTGGAGAATGAGTTTTGATCATATTTTATCGAATCCAGTGGAGTGCTTTTTGGGGTTGGATTCGAGTGTGTGTGTAGCTGGTGGGTCTCTTTCGCAAATGGCCGGCAAGGTCAAAGCGGGTGTTTGCGGTATTTGCAAACGGGTTTGCAGTAATTGCAAACCAGTTTCAAAAATTTTGAGAGATTTTGGTTCGAGGTGGAGGTGCTTTCCAGATGTTGGCGACGCGGTGTTCTATCTCGAAGGTTTTGCTTGGTGATTAGCAAATCAGTTCTCTTGGTTACAGAGGTGTCGCGGAATTTTCGCTAAATGTGGAGATTGTTGAAGTTTGGCAAAAATAAAGGGAGGGGCAATCGATCACCCCCCAAGGGGGATCGATCGCCCGTGGGCGATAGATCGCCCCAAGTGGGGATCGATTGCCCGGGGCGCCATTTGACGGCCCGGGAGCGCGGTTTTCTTCGAAAAATTGCTATTTTAAGTGTTTTATGCTTTGGGAAACCCCTATTCCGATTGGGGGACTTTCTATTAGTCTAGTTCTTTTGTTTGAGCCTATAAATAGAGGATTATGGGTCTAAGATTTGTATCTAATCATCTTGAAATGATCAAGGGAATGCTTTTGCATTAGAAGTAGGAGATAATAGAAAGAGTTAAAGCATACTAAGGCTTCGGAAAGGTTTAAGGGAGGATAAATATGGATTCGTCTTTGGGTTTTCATAGAGAAGGAGAGTTGAGTGCTTTTGTACTGGTTCCTTAAGGTTTCTGTGAATAAAGAAGTCATCGGATCTTGACCCGTGGACGTAGGCAGGTTTTTGCCGAACCACGTATATCTCTTATGTTCCTTTGTGTGTGTGTTTTGGTTTATTCTTTTCCGTCTGGTTATTTCTATTGGTACTTTTCCCATAATAGAAATTGAATCTAGAAAATAGGCAATAGCACAAGAAAAAAAATTACATGGTTCGGCATAAAAGTTTACATCCACTGGATCAACTAGCAAGGCTTTCAACAATGAGAATGCAAAAAGAAGAATACAAGAAGGTGTATTTCAATACTTGAAATCCACACCCAACAACCCTTGTACAACCCTTCTTTTCTCCCACTCTCAAACCTTTAAAAACTCACAAAAGACCAGTGTTCTCATTTTTGGTCCAAGAACCAACCCTATTCCCTCTTTATAATACCCATTTAATAAAACCTAATAACTAAAGAGTCATAACCGTTAGATCAAGAGATGATCTAACGGCTATTAATAAAGTCACAAACCTAACAGAAGAAACCCTTGGGTTTCTTTAAGCCTCTTCTTTTGAAACAAGGATAAAAGTGTCCTAAAAAGTGTTTGGGTTGTATAAAAGTAAAAAATTGAAAATGGGATGTATTTTGAGTCTCCCAAAGAACCCTACGTGCATATAAGAAAAATCCCTTTTAATATATATATATATATATACTTGTAAAGGTGCATGTGCTTTGCACATATATTTTTTTCATTATATTAATAAAAAAAACATAAATTTCTTAAGATTTTTTTTTAAAATATAATTTTTATTAGGTATTACTCTCTTTATATTCATTAATTTTACAATATATTAATTATATTTTATGGAATATATTTTACTAATCAAATTTAATTTTTTTTTAAATTTTAATATTATAAAAGAGTTACTACTCTTTATATTAATTAAATTTACTGTCACTATATTAATTAAAGTTACAATATATTTTAATAATTAAATTTTAAAAAATTTATATGAAGTTAAATTTAACAAAAGTTACTAATAGCTGATTATTTATGGGTTTCACTTATAAATATATAAAAGATAAAGACTCTTTCTAATAGAGCCCTTATTGATAATGAATACTTATAATCAATTTAAAGGAGGTGTTTGGAATTCCAATGAAGATCACCTCTTACGAATCTTTTGGGAGAATCTGTTGGTGGAGGCATAGCATGGGACATGTACCCTCCTATGCCCCTCCCCCTTCGGCTCAACCCATGTCACAGATGTGAACAAGGATTTCGAGACCCGCCCACAAGAGAGTGGATGCTGTCCTGGCGATGTGGTCGGTTGATTTTATGTTTAGAGTCGTCACTTATTTATTCAGTAGGGATAAGTCGCATGATAATGGATAAGGTCTTGGTCTGCTAGAGTTCTAGGTAAGAGGTTCGATTAAGCCCGGGGAAGGTGTTAGGCACCCCAGCACTTCCGTTTTGTAACGGTTCTCTACTTACTAGGTTTAAGCCATTTAAGGTCAAGTTTTGGTCAAATGCCTTTTGATTTAGTTTATACTAACCCAAGAAGGGAAAAACTAAACTAGGGTCGGGCCCGAGTTGGGGTACCTACGTACTCACATTGGGGTGAGATCAGACCGAGCGTAGTTCTGGCACATGAGCCCATACCAAGGTTGAGGGGTATGTTGTGTGTGCACCAAGGGTGGCTTAGGGTCTAGCCCGGTAGAGTAGGACTAGTTGATCGGGTTGGTCAAGTGCTTGGTTATGTAGGCTCGGTAGGCCAAAGTTGAAACCCGGTAGGCTGAGAAGGAGTCCAGTAGACTAGGGTTTGGCCCGGTAGGCCGAGATTGGGCCTGGTAGGCCAAATGCAGGCCAAGTAGGCTAAGGTATAGTCTGGTAGACTATGGTTGGGCTTGGTAGGCCAAGGGTAAGCCCAGTAGGCTTAGGGTTCGGCTCGATAGGCGTAGGTGAGCCCGGTAGGCTTGGTTCGGCCCGGTAGGCCTAGTTTGAGGTCCAAGTTGCATTATGGTCCTTGAGTTTGTTTTGATGATTTTTAGGGATTTTCCCTAAATTCTCAAGTTAAATGGGCTAACTATGGTTAAGTCATGAGTTTTAACTATGGTTAGTCTGGATAACCAAGGTAGGAGTATGTTTTGAACATTTTCTTACTCTCTTGCATTTTTTTTATGATTTTTGGTAATTAATCAAGGTTTAAATGGGCTTAACCATAGTTAAACCGAATATTAACTATGGTTAGGCTCATTATAACCATGATTAGGCATGAGTATGACCCAAAAATGTTATTTTTTGTCATTTTAAAATTTTTGGGATTTTTTAGGATTTTCTTAGATTTTTTCAAATTGGTCAACTTGATTAACCATGGTTATAGTTTGACCATAGTCAAATTTACCCATGGTTAGGGCCAAGGAAGGCATAGGTAGACTTGGGCTGGGTCCCAGGAGTCAAGGAAAGTCGAGTGAAGGGTCCCCATGGGCTGGGGGCCCACTGTATAGGCCCAAAAGCCAAAAAACAAAATTGGGTCATAACTTTGGTCACATAGTGAGTTGGGGGCCCACAACCTATGGGTTTGAAGAGGACTGTGAGAGGGATAGTTTGGGCTCGGTTTGGGCCTCAGGGATATCCTAGTGTGGGCCCCACAGCGTGCCAAAGTGGCCTATTCACCTTGTTACATAAAATCATAGGTGTTGGTAATGGGATTATCGACACCTTTGTCAGCTCTGGTTTTCTGCATTTTAACTCTAGTTAAGCTGGACTAGGGGTCTGAGGGTCTTCATGGGAGTTGTAGGGAAGGTCAAGAGGGACCTAACCCTGCTTTGGTTTGGGCCACAAAGCATTCAGGTGGGGCCCACAGGCCCTCGAACAGAAAGTGCACTGGGTGTCGATATTAAGTTTACCAACACCCTGAAATTTTTTCAAAAATTCAAAAATGCCCTACGGGCTGCTGCAAGGGAGGAACCAGGGGTTCCCTTATGGCTTGAGGGACCCCCAGAGCTCCACTGAGGCTGCTTCAAGCGGTGCTATGCCCTCGGGGAGGTTCCCGACACCTATGGAGGTGGGAGAGACCCCCCCATTGGGGTGTACTTGCAAAACCCAAAGCAAAGTCCCCTGGATAGGACCAGGGGCTCACATATGATGTCAAAAAAATACAAGGATGGGTAGGGGGGAGTCCTACCCTGCTACAGTGCTACCGGAGTTACTGGAGCTCCTTAGGAGGGGCGGTGGCGTTGTGGCGGAGCTGGGCGGTGCTGCTCGGGGGCCGTGAGTGATTGAGGGTGCTGCTACAACCTCGTAGGGGAGCTAGGAAAGCCTGGGGATCTGAGGGTGCACCTAAATTCTAATAGGGGTTCGGATGGGGTCTATGGAGGTGTGTTTACAGGCTGTGGGGGTGTCCTCTTTATAGGGAAGCCTCAAGGGGATACCAAGGTCATTAGGATGATGGACCTAAATTCTAATAGGGGTTCGGATGGGGTCTATGGAGGTGTGTTTACAGGCTGTGGGGGTGTCCTCTTTATAGGGAAGCCTCAAGGGGATACCAAGGTCATTAGGATGATGGTTGGTGGGTGATCATGACATGGAGAGGTCGCCTGCAACCGGGGAGAGGCAGTGCAAGGCGTGCCTGAAGTCTACAGAGGGGTGGCGTGCTGCAAAACATAAAACCCAGGAATGTCGGTAATGGGATTACCGACATCCCCAAGCCTTTGGGAATTCTGGGTGTCGGTAATGGGGTTACCAACACCATGGGGTCCTTGCCCAGCAGACTTGGCCCAGGCATGCACGCATGCAGGGGGTTCAAATTCAAACTTTTGGGCCTGGGCTTGGGCACCGGCCGAGGTGCTTGAGGTTTGTGGGTCTAAGCCCTAAGGGCTTGGATTTGGTTTTTTGCCTAAGGCTTGATAGGGCTTAGCTAGGGTTACGCCTAGGGTTAAAACCTAGGGTTTGCTAGGGTTAGGGCTAGGCTAGGGTTCACCTGGGGTTTACCTAAGGTTAAGGGAATGACTAGGGTATAAGACCTAGGGTTTGCTAAAGTTATACCTAGGGTTTGACTAGGGTGTACCTAAGGTCTACTAGGGTTTGTCCTAGGGTTTACGTAAGGTCGACTAGGGTTTGTCCTAGGGTTAAGAGTCTTGACTGGGGATTAACCAAGGTTAAGGGACTTAACCATGGTTAACTAGGGGTGTAAAAATTGGGTGTTTACAACAGACATCCAAAATGTGTACAATCCACACATATGCAATTTGTGCAAAGAGGAGTGTATGGTAATGGAAATACTTTAAATTCTCTACTGTTATAACTGGACTCCTTTCGGTTACGTGCCATAGATCAACATGTGACCCTTTTAATACCATATAACTGTGGTTAAAATTCACTAACCCTTAGGTCCAATCATCTAATCTTGGTTCTTAGAAAAAATATCAACCACAATTAATCATTAGAGTTAATATTTTTAAAATATTTTTTTCCTAAAAACCAACATTAGATGGTTGAACCTAAGGGTTAATAAATCTTAACCACAGTTAAGGGTTATTAAAAGCGACATGTGTTGAACCCTCAAGGGGTACTAAAACAACCATGAGAATTTGCCGCACCACATTTAACTCTTCTAGGTAAGGGTGTGACAAATAAAATAACCATGGGGTCCAGTCTATACAATCTTCGCTTACAGTTTTGTAAGTTTCTTGGTGGTCGCCTCTTTTGAATTGTTGTTCAGCTAATAAAACTGTAAATAAATCTATCTTGATTTGTTTGTGAGAAATTGTAAACATCAATTAGATTTCTCCATATAAGCCTAACCATTGACAGAGATTGATGGCACACTTGTAAAAGTTAATGGGTGTAGCATCTACTACCCATTTTTCAATTAACATCCAAGTTGATTCCATGGCTGAAGCAAGTACCAATAAATCACAACTCTTAGGACTGTCTTGATTAACCTCGAAATCAATTTGCTTATATTTTTGTTTGACGGAAAGTGAAGATATAATTATAGAA
Organism: Tetracentron sinense; assembly: GCA_015143295.1. Taxonomy (NCBI): domain Eukaryota; kingdom Viridiplantae; phylum Streptophyta; class Magnoliopsida; order Trochodendrales; family Trochodendraceae; genus Tetracentron; species Tetracentron sinense. Next base: position 25,749,157 of record CM026556.1, read on the forward strand.
AATTATTACTCTACTAATAGAGTCCTTATCCATAAAAATAGCAAAATAGGGTTTCATGGGTCCCACATAATACTATACATTAATTTTTTTTTTATAAAGGTGAAGGGTAATACCATCCACGTAAGGTTTTGCATACTCCTTGTAAGTAGTTTCTTTAATAAATAAATAATACGTAATTACAACCAAAATTTTATATTAATAGTTTTTAAGTAGTTTACTTATGTTAAAATTTTGATTACATACTTTTACTGAAATAAATATCTACATAGTTTTTAAATAGATAAATATTATCTTCTAATTTATTTTTTAATTAGAATAAATTGTGTTTTAATAGAAATTAGTGATTAGTAATGGAGTGAAACTGGGTAGTAATCACTTGTTACAAGGAAGAACTTTCTATTAGAGGCCTTCTAAGTCTCTATTATTAGAGGGTTCTAATTAATAATAATATATTTATATTAAATATTAATATACACAAAATAAATGTACTGATAAAGTTTTTGTAAGTGATATATACACTAATTATTTATTAAGAATTATTTTATGATTATAATTTGTAGAGTTTTACTTTATTGTAAAGACTAAAGGATAATAATTGGGCCTCAATAAGATAACTTGACTTTAAGAAGTTTACCTAAATCAAAACTTCTAACTATGTGCATAATCAATAGACTTAAAATTCATAATGGGTCTTAGGGTCGCACATAATATAGTATACATTATAATTTAAGTAAAGGATAATAACATCCAAGAGATGTTCTCTAAAGCTAGTATGATCTACAAATATAGAATATTTTCCCCCTCTCCAACAATAACATCAAATGTATATAAATTTCAAAGGTATTTTCAACATTAGCAAGACAAGTTCTCAAATTAAAGACCAAAACACGACCTGTATGGAGATTCTGTGGGAGAGATATCCCCCCACTCCAACAATAAGATGAGATGAGAAAAGCTTCAAACGTATTTTCAACAGTAACCTGTTTTTAATTTGAAGACTATAACACAGACTTCATAAAATAAAATAAATTCAAATGATCAGTTATGATTTTCTATTTTTTAGGAAGAACTTAATTAATGAGTGCATATTCATGATTGTCCACTTTCACGACCATTTAAAAGCTCGGGACCAATGGAAACAATGCCAAATATCTTCCAGTAAAGTTGTTGAATTCTATCATTATAAGCAGAGAAAGAAAGGTTTTCACACCAGCTTGAATTTCACAATTTGTGACAGACAAGCTCTTGGTGGAGAATCTAATCTCATTCCACTTTCTTATTAAGGTTTTCAAAAGAGATTTCAATTCCAAACCTAGTGGGATATTTTTCATTGAAGTCCCCCACATCGCAATCAATCTTATTTAGATACCATCCACATTAAACTCCAATATAACACTAAGTAAGAATTTAAGCATCTAAAAAAGGAATTTAAAGAAAGAAAAAAAGATATATACAAAAACGGCTCGGCTACCTCATATTTCAGATGTATTTTCGAGCACGATCGAGAAGAGTTCAAGGCAAAAATTCCACCAATCCAATATCCATTGCATACTTGCCCTTCCAAAAAAAAAAAATTTAAGTCTCATAATAAACAACAAGCTTCGGCTATCCAAATCTTTGGCACTTCCTGTGCAACCGAGCAGTAAGGAATCCATGTGTCCGGGCTCACCGATTTCGATGCCCTCTCCTTCTTCAGTGTAACACACAAATACAAATGGAATTGAATGAGGGAAAATGAAGGAGTTGGGTGAAAGAAAGAGAACATATCTGTCATTTGGGAGACTTCCAATGGAAGAGAGAGATAGAAGCATAGGCTCCTGATTCGAAGCAAAATTCATCAAGACATAGGATAGAGTTTAAGTTATTGTAAAGACTAAATAGATAATTCAATAAGATAACTAAATAATTTAGATAGACTTTATGAAGTTTATCTAAAGCAAAACTTCTCAAGGGTCTCTACATTATAATTTAAAGTCATGTAATAGTGTACATTATAATTTAAAATAGAGGATAATAATGTCCACAAAAAGTTCAGTAAACTCCTTGTACTTTTATTACGTAGAATGATACATATATAAACTAGTAAATTACCAGTGCGATGCACGGGCATGCCAACAGGAAAAAAAAAACGTGCATGAGAATAGTAATTTTAATTTGATTAACTAGAAATGCAATTAAGGTGGTTAGAATATATATTATATTAATTTATCATAAATTTTTAAATTTTCTTGAGAAGGTATCAAGTGAATAATAATAATATGAGAAACAAGGTTTTATATCATTTAATATATAAATAAAATTAGAACATAACTGTATTAGTATGTAACTAATTATTTAATTACATATCCATCTATTATGCCCAAGGCTTTTGGATTGATATAGAACATGAGCTTTTATAATGTATAGAAGATTGATATACAAATGGCCTAATGGGATGGATGCTACTAATAGTGGTACAATTAATAGCATTCATTAAGATTTAAATATTTTGATATATACAAAAATTGACTTAAGTAGCCAAGGAAATCACCCCAATATCAGTCCATACTGTTGGAGATTATCCAAAAATCAGTTCAAAGCCTGAAATTATTCCTGAATCGGACAATTCAAACCAAGAGCAATTTACTATGATTGTGAGTAAAGAAGAATATTTCAGAGAGCTAGATGACTCCGTGGATGAAACTGATAGGGAAACTAATTTTAATGATGGAGATACGTCTTGTCTTGCTACATGCACGATGAGCGACAATCCTTTCAAGAGCCCTTATTCTTATGAGGCAGACGGTGAAGGAGACAAGTCCCGAGTCGGAACTCTCGTTGGTTCAGGGCCCTGAACTATATCAGAATCATTAGTACATTGGGAGTGGATTCTCTCAAGTTGCAACTTGAGAGAATCTCTCAAGTTGGAACCCCTAGAGGTTGCCACGTGTCTCCTTTGACACCCCTTAACCATGGGTAAGGTTCACCCACCCCTAGGGTTCACTTACCCATCCTTGTTTTTTTTTTTTTTTTTATATTAATAAATTTTTTTTAAATAAAAAAAAACTGTTTTTAGAGTTTTTTTAATATTAAAAACAGTTTTTTAATTTAAAAAAATAATAATTAATACCAAGGATGGGTGAGTGAACCCTAAGGGTGGGTGAACCTTACCCATGGTTAAGGGGTGTCAAAGGAGACACGTGGCGACCTCTAGGGGTTCCGACTTGAGAGATTCTCTCAAGTTGCAACTTGAGAGAATCCTGGGCCTTAGTACATTGGGTAACTTAACTGAGTAAACCTGATCAGGTTGTTCGAAACTTCCTGATTACAGGAAGGTCTCATTTCTCCCTTCGATAAGATTGAAAGTTTACAAGTGTTGCCATCACTACCTCATGCGAGATAATGGGGCCTAATGCTTGACCTTAGGACACCCGAAAGAACATTTTGACTTGTTAATGTAGTCCATGATCATATAGTATTTTTGAATGACTTTGATATTGGTAATATCGGTAGTGCTAGCTAAAGTTTCTCTCTTTTAACTCACTTTCTTCCTCAGAAGTTATTTATTGTTTATTAAGAGAAAGAAATGTGTTTGAACTAACACTGGATCTAATGAAATTGAGAGCGAGTCTTAAAAGAGAGTGTTGCTAGCATTATCCCTTTGATATATGTTAAACATGCTGCATGTTTGAACAACACGTGACACTTTTGGGTGTACAACAAAATATGTTGCATGTCCCTATCTTAATAGGTGATGAAAAGAATCCTTGATACAACAGTTAACATTAATTTTATTAGTTAATGATGATCAACTAGAAATAATGACAAACGTTTCTGCCATCTGATCAGATGGTATAGACATTTTCGATTTGACTATTTTTGCCATGTATAAGAGAAAAGAAAACTCATCATTATTATTATTTTCATGTGTCACTCAAATGCGTTACAATATGCTACCCATCAGCATATGATCTCCAAAATCTTGTCATCATTGAAGACAGCAAATAAGGAACTGCTGTGCACAGAGACGTCGCTCCATAAAATAGGGAGAAGAATGAACATAAATAGGAGAAGATATGCCTGACTCCACTATGTCCACAAATGAAGACAACATAACTTAGGTAGAGTTTGGTAACACTAATCTAATAAGCTCTATATAGGTAGAGCTTATTTGAAAATTATGCTTAGTTGGACTTTAGATTGTTAAGTGAAGGTTATTGGATGTCTACATCTTTTTGAAGTAGAGTTTTACCTCTTATTAAAAAAAAGTACCTCACAACTAATTTTCTTTTAATAAGAGTTAAAACCCCTACTTCAAAAAGATGTAGACATCTAATTAACCTTCAACTTAACAATCTAAAGTCCGACTAAGCACAATTTTCAAATAATCTCTACCTATTTAGAGCTTATTAGATTAGTGTTACCAAACTTCACCTAAGTTCCATTATACAGGGATTACAAAACACAGTCAGTGAGATACAAATGAACTTGCTCCCACTGAGGAGCTACCGAGATACCCATGAACCTACCCTGCTCGAAGAGCTTATTGCCCTCATCAGGAGCTCTACTGCTCTCGTCCCAGAGAGCCTCCACTGTCCTTGAGATCAATCCGCTTTCTTCTTGAGAACGCCGCTCAATCATAAATTCAGTAATACAATAAATAAGCCTACACTTTAGACCAACTTATGGTATCCAAACCTAAATCAAATCTCCAAATTATATGCCCAAGAGCAGACCTCATAATGAAGTTGTACCTAAATAGAATTTGATATAAATCAAAACTTGAAGGTTTTAATATTAACATCTTATTGTGCTGCTTGGGCCTGAGATTAGAAACCAGTCTCACAGCTACAATGAAATTGGTTGGCATACCAGAACTGTTCAAGATCAGAGAATGAAAGCTCAAGCATACCCTACATACAACTACAAACCTAGCTTCCGCTCTCAAATAACAACTCATAACATTTCCATTGCTACCAGGAACTGAGATAACAAATACATAACAACAAAACATTGAAACTAAAAGAATGACACTATTACATAGCAGTAACTGAAACAGCTGCAACCTGTGCTAATGCAGCCTGTGGGAACTCCCAAGTCGCCGTAGGCCCTTCATAAGCCGTTTATTGATAGGTATTGTATACACCTATCAGGTACTTTATAAAAATGTTCTGGTGTAGGTAAAATACAGTTGTCATATTCACAGTGGGGTAAGAAGATAATGGAAACAAGGCTCTTTGCGGCATCAACAGGGAAGGTTAGGGGGTCACATGACAAGGTTTCATCAAACAGAATCGTATGACAGTTTAAACTTTGAGAGAATATGTCCCATAAGAGTCTCACTCGGCGATGATGCTCAATAGAAGGATGAATTAGGTCAAAAATCTCTTGGCTCCTTTATCCAATCTGGTTACACAATATCCACAGATTTTAACCATAGTAGCTGACGCTAGTGTATAACTGGATCTGTATCTAAACCTTTCAAAGGCCTCAAGAGGCGGGGGTTCGAGATTATTTTTTTTTGAAGACACAACTAACATGAGTGGAATATAAAAATAAAAAAGAAAACTAATATAACATACAACCCCATGATGATCCCAATGATTTTCTGACTATATAACAATCATCCTTCCATGTTAAGAATTAGAAGGATGGAAATGTCATTGTTGCTTCATATCTAGAAGAACAAAAAACTTGGGACTACTCCTGTGGTCTACCCACATCTTCAAGCCATTTATGTTATGTCTGTCTCTTGTTAAGGATGTCATACAGAAATAGTACATCCTAACTCTTTGGCGGCGGCATCAAGGAATGTGATTGCCATTCCAGTTGCTTGGCGGCTGTGAGCCTCCCATTTTAAGCACTTTTCAATATCTGCATGCCAGTCAATGATGCCTAAACTTAAGTACTGATAGGGGGGACCATTGATGCCCTTTATTTCCTCTTGTTTAGAGCTGGATTTGATTGAGCCAGTAAGCAATATATCACGGAGAACTGATGTGCTAAGAGCACGAACATGCGCACTTGGATGAGAAAGGCAACGGACGGTAGCTGGTAGGCGACACTGCATGCATTGGCCCAAAGTAAATAAGATCAGTAAAGGTTTTACCTGACCACGGAATGCGTAAAATAGGGGTGTTTATTTACCTTCAATAGGTTTGAAAGGCCATCTGCAATGGATGAGCCAGACTTTCCCCACTCAAGCACAAACTGAACTGCTCTAGCTGTTGCTTCCAGGAGCTGCTCATTTTCAGATAGATATATTCTCAGAAATAACAATCATTAACACATAGTCAGTAAGGTGTATAACTACAGAGATCAATAATCTAACTGTAAAGCTTTGGGGATCAAACAGTGTGAGACCACAAAGTTCTTATAACACCATAAACCATCAATCAAAATGATGCCAATCTGTTTCATGGAGATATAAGGCAACAGAATTTAAATTGGTAGGATGCACTTAGAAAAGACAAATTTATAAGGATATATTTCCCCAGTAAAGAGTTATAAAGAAGAAACAGAATATAGAATCAGTTGAATCTGAGAGCTACAACAGATAGAGTAAAGCTATCAATGCATATGTTTGAGGATCATAATTCATATTTGTGGCTGAAAGAATAAATCTATTCTCAAAATATTACCTCTAGCTGTGGTAAAGTGCATGCTTCTCCATCGACGAGTATTCCATCTGTGGCACGTAGAAGAAGATCTGAAGCACTTGCCAAAATTATCAATGATTCTGGATTATCATGATTTCTCATGAGCTCCACAATTAATTTTACAATGCGCTGGTTAATTCGCCACATCTTTTGACCTTGATCATCATCTTTAGCAATCCAAGGCTGCAATTCCCTCTCCGCCTGACAAGTACACATGGGAATGGATGCGTCTAAGCAAATAAACTGGTTGACAAATAATATAACAGTAAAGTGCTCTTTTATTTGAGTCGAGAATTCATAATTTAAGTAGAATTATGCACCTGAAGAATAACTGCAGTTGCTGCTTTTGTTGGTGATGCTGATACAACATTGCATAGAGCATCGACTACCTATACACAATAAGTAAGTTGGTTAATCTATCACATTATTATAAAAGAGTATGCATATAATGGACATAGTGCATTCAAGATGTATCTTATCTGTTTTAGCAGGCTCCTCAATTAATCACTCGCGCTTTATCCATTATATTGCCATTAAAAACTATACCAGCTTTTAATCGTTGATAATTTGCAAATAATTTTGTTTGATTCATCAATAATTGTATTTTCATTCAGCTACTTCTAGATAAATTAGTGTATAGACACGCATGCATGCACACATACATACGAGTACAAGTTAGACTTGTAAAAGATGGAGTAAGGGAGAGAAGAGAAGGACAAGAGCAGAAAAGATAAGTTCTTATTTTGGACGAGCAACCGATCCATTTTACATTTACCCAATAAATTCCAAATATAACTGTACTTAGTTGAGGAGCACTAAACCATGGACAACCACTGGTACAGTTATATTTGGACTATTCAGAATCAATAACTGTTACAATCTATTCTGAATAGAACTTCCCCTTTTTTATTCATCAGTGCCTTACAGAGTCTGATATTTCCAAACTAGAAAGCTACCCCTTTTCAGAACCAAGAACTGTTACAATCTATTCCGAATAGAACACTTCTTATTCATCAGTGCCTTGTCCCAGCGTGCTAAGTGCATTTCTGTGCTTTCACAAAGTTCTAGTTATCCAGTGCATTTATGTGCCTTCTTTAAGTGCAAAGTTCTTGTTATCCACTATAAAATGTGCAAACCAATCAGCAAGCTATATTATTCATAGCTATTCAGAATAAACTTGTAGCTAGATCTGTATTAGAGCCAATCATGGCTTGAGCTTGATTCGAGCTTGAATGTTTAGGCTTGAGCTCGGCTTGGCTTAAGTTTGATTCACGGGATTATTTTGTTTAATTTTACATGATTTTAACAAAAGCATTTATCATAAAATTAAATCACAAGAAACTACCAAGTTTTTTTTTTTATCAATAAGAAACTACAGCAAATTAATACATTCATTTACAAAAATAGGATTTGAGGATAGTCCTCCAGTCTAGTGAGTAGAGAGTTAGGGCAAGAGTTTTTGCTTTTAACTTCTTAACTTTCTTTTGTTATTATTATTGGCTCCTAAACATATTATTATAAATTAAAAATTATTATAAGCTATGATAAAGAAAGTTAAAAGTAATATTAATATAAATAACATAACCACAAAAATATTATATATATATATATATAAGCTACCGATCAAAAAATATATGTATATCGAGCCAAGTTGAGCTCATGCCGAACTGAGCCCTAAATAAGCCGACCTTTGAGCCAAGCCGAATCAAACAGGTTCTGGCTCGAGCTTGGCTTTTTTCTATGTTCAAGCTCAAAATAAAAGCTTGCCTTCATTCATCCGCCCCCCTGGTATCTCAGGGCCGGGATTATAGAATCTGGTCTAAAGGCAACAAGGGTCGATTCTCAGTACGATCTCTCGCAGTCGTTAGGGTCAGTCCAACCCGATCAATTTCCTCAGAGCTGTGTGGAATCCAGACATTCCAACTAAAGTATTATTTTTTCTCTGGACTGCATTTTTGAATAAAATTCTCACTTGTGATCACTTGAAGAATAGAGGGTGGAGGATGGCTAACAAATTCTTTATGTGCCTCCAAGCGGAAGAATCTATAGACCACCTTCTCTTGCACTGTCCTTTTGCTCGTGAGATTTGGGGTTTCTTTCTCTCCCGAGTGGGGGTGGATTGGGTCTTCCCCTCTTCCTTCCACAACTTCTTATCTGGCTGGTATTTGGTTTGGGGGGATAGCTCAAGGATGGTTATTTGGTCCGTCATACCGGGAACCATAGCGTGGTCCATTTGGAAAGAGAGGAACATGAGAGTTTTTGAGGACTCCTTATGTGCTCCTAGTCGCATTTGTTCCCGGATCCGGCGATTGGTATTGGATTGGTGCTTATCTAGTTCGGGGGGAGAAGACATGGGTCTTTTACTAGTCTGAGGGTTTGACTGGTTCAAGTTTGGGGTCATTCTATCACAGGGTTCCTCAGAACCTGATTGTTTACCCTTTGCTCTTTTTTCCTATTGCGGGTTCATGATCTTGTGAACTCCTTTGTACTTATTTCCTTGTATCTGACTCTTTTTCTTCTCCTTATTTATATATGCTTGATTACCGATCAAAAAAAAAATGCCATCTTGAGCTTGGCTTGAACAAGCCAAGCCAGCTTAGCTTTAGTGCAGCCCTACTTGTAGCCGCCAAACATCATCTAAAGAATAGTGTCAAATCACCCTTACTTTCAGCTTGTCCATGTTGAAATGACAATCTTCCTCTCCCAGAGGAAGTGACAATCAACTTCAATGTAATTGGTCTTCTCGTGGTATACTGGATAGAAGGCAATATGAATTGTAGTCTGACCATCAAAATGAAGATTCATATATAAAATAATCTTGAGGCCCAACTCCACGAGTGAATATAGCCACAAAAACTTATACTTTGTGGTGTGCCATCCCTAGAAACTTTGCCTTCACACTAGATTTTGCCACTAAAGCTTCTTTTTCATGTAACCTATGTAACCCACCAGCGGTTGGTGCAGTTGGCTAGCGTCCCATATTTGCTCCTCGTGGTCGTGTGTTCAACTCCCACTCCTCAACTTACCATCCATAGGGAAAATTCTGAGTGGGTCGATGCAGATGCCCGAAGGGACTAGTCCTTGGCTCGAAGGCTTTGGCACACCCTTCGTTACCAAAAAAAAAAAATGTAACCTATGTAACAAAGACACTCCATTTTTAAAATTTTGGGCATCAAAATTTACATTTTACAGTGTCGTACTACGTGTTAAGACACATGCCAACACTATTATTTAGGGAGATATTAATTCAGATATATCAATTCCTTTCAAATATTATGTATGTACAATGTTTATAATTTTATTGTATATCAGCTTATCTAATTACGATATTTCTAAATTGTACACTTACATGAAGTAAATTGTTCTAAAAATATATCTTAATGCTACTTCAATGCTTGACCTTGACGTTGCCTGCTGATAATAGTTAACTACGGCTAAATTGACTATACTACTTCCACTACACTAGCCAACTACACTCTCATTGGACTTAACCCCCGCCTTAGTCCTATCCCTCTGGTTTCACCATCGACAAATGTCATTATTGTTATGTCGACCACCAGGCCGTGAGGCTTTCCCAGGTGATGTTTTCTATTTACATTCCTGTCTCTTAGAAAGAGCTGCTAAACGATCGGACCAGACAAGTGCAGGTAGCTTTGAAACACAAGCTGGAGACGTATCGGCCTATATCCCCACCAATGATAAGCGGAAAGAAACTGTAAGGAAGTGTTGGCATTTTGGGTTTGTTGATCAGCATGTCTTGACACTTTGTATCCATGTTTGATGCCGAGACTTTTGGGTCTAAGCTAAATGTTAGAATTTTGCCGTTGGCAAGAGTACAATAAACCAGTGGCAGATGTTGATGGACCATCTGTGGAAGTCCAACCTGGACTGGATAAGTGTAGGTTGATATGTCCAAATGACTGGTAAATAGTATTAGATGCCCTGAACTGGAGAAAACTTCAGGTGCCCAAGTATCAAATGAATAATATCCGAGTATGAAGTGTGTGATGCATGAAAAAACTGACAGACCCAATTCACTGTACAAGTGATATCTGGCCTTAAAACAGTGAGATGAATTCAGATCTGCAAGATCATAATCATCAAATACGAGTCTGATGATTCTTCTCAGTTGGAAAACCAATAAGCGAGCTATTAAGTTTCAGGTTCACTTAGAAGATCAATATAACAAGAAGATCAATATAACAAAAGGACATAAAGGTGAATTGTTGGAGTCGGACATAGATATGAAGCATCACACACTGTCAACAAACCTAAACTGCCGATACATATGCAGTTAATTCCATGTATTATGGGATATATTTTCAAAATAATCTAGTTGAAGTGTGCCATATGGAAAGAAGGTAGTTCATGGCTTCCAGGGCGAGAAGCGAAAATGAGAAACAAGGTGAAAGTGAGGCTCAAAAAATCCTTAGGAAATGAGAAATGAGATATAGACACCTCATTCCCATTATATTAGTATGGTAGTCATACCTTAAATTTTATCTTACATGAGATATTTGTGGAGAAGTAGGTGCCTTAGCCCTGAGATTCCAATCTAACAATACTTGCTCAGGGTCTACACTCTAAGCTATAGACTCAGGTCTACCCCATCATTTCCCACATACATAGCTTCTTTTGACCACTAAATGGGACGTGGTGGAAGCGAGCTTCCAAGGAAACGAGCAGCACACCTTTCACATAGCTTCCCTGCAACTATAGAATGTACTTTAGACAAGCTGATAGAAATGAAGAATATATAATAGTTGAAAATAAGAAATATGATGAGATTTGTCTCACTACAAGAATAGAAGGATCAGCGTTTCCCTGACACGTGAATACAACACTGCTTCCCACAAAGGCTGAATAAATGGAGAGTAGTCAAATACAGATTTGATCTGAGACAAGGACTTGATCTGATAGATGATGGTCCCTTTCTAGAGCAAGAAACTTCAATCCCAAGAGTATAGTTGAGGGTCCTTAGGTATTTGATATCATTTCCTACCCAAGTATTGGTTCAAATCCTATATGGATTAAGTGTCATCCCCTCCAACCATGATAAGCAATCATAATTTGGTGTCATCACTCCTCCCAGAAACTGTACGATCTGAACTATATCTTTGACAAAGCAATGCTCTGCTAACAAATCAAACAATTTTGGCAGGCTGCTTCGAACTATATATAGCCATCCCAACCACAATAAACAATCATAATTTGTTGTCACCTCTCCTCCCAGAAACTGTACAATCTGACTATACCTTTGACAAACAATGCTCCGCAATGCTCTGCTAACCAATCAAACAGTTTTGGCAGGCTGCTTAAAACTATATATAGCCATCCCAATTCTCTAAGGAGGGAACCTGGGAGCTAAAGCCCTATAATTCTTGAAAATTTCCATAAAGAGAATTGTATTTACATCCAACTGATTACATGAAAGCCAAAATTTGTAGTAGCCAATAAGAGAACCCTTACCAGGCTAAGCTTCGCAACTGGGGAAGAAATATCTTATAACTTATAAGTACACCACTATGGTTGTGAAAACCCTTGTTCCCACAAGCCTAGTTTTAAAGAACTTTATCAAACCCATCTATAGTAAACGACACGCACTTTCATCTAACAGTTTACTTCCCTAGACACAATGTTACCAGTCGCCAAGTGTTTTTCTTTTTTCGGGCGTAAAAAAATGTCCGCAAGAAAGGTAGTAAACAATTTCATTCCATAGGGGACAAACACAATAGTAAAATAACTGGTTGATGAGATGAGCAATACAAAACTTCTCCCCTCACAATAGGTACATTGTAATATATAGGAACAAAAGGTATGCAAAAAACGATTCGAGAAATCACAAAATCTGGGTGAGAGGCAGCAAATGGTGCTGGGGAATTGGACCTAACTTGCTGTGCCTTTACCTAATTTTTTTCTTTTGACTCCTTATCTTCACCAGCCGACGAAAAACATACTAGTTAATATGAAATGATAAGCGAGTGAATATTGAAGCACGATCTAATTGAGGAAATAGTAAAATATGAAAATACTAATAGGAACCAAGATATTCGGGAAAAATTAAATCAATTTCAGGCATTATAATTGGTGAATTAGAGAAGTTGAAGATTTTACACAACAAAAAAGAAGAGAGTGACAAGTATAAAGAGGGGCATTATCCAATACAAACTGTCAGGTGGCGAGTTAATATGGTAAAAACATAACTAAAGGTAACAGTAGGGAGCTTTCTGACACCAAAATTTTTGAAGATGGGCCCTTATTAATATAAGTTTTGCAATATGGTATTTAATTATTTATATGGGCATGTTGTGATTTTTTTCTTGGAATAATCCAAATTCCAAACTGAAGAGACCTTTTAAAGCTAGAAATGTATGTTAATTCTTATCATGTGGTTTCAGAATGGTGAAAATAAAAAAGCTGATTAAGATCAAAATAATTAAACACGTAAATAACCTATGAGAATTGAGATAAGAAAGATCAATACCTGCCTCCATCCCTGTTGGGCAGAAGTGCTTTCTGCACTCAGTTGTGTTTCTGGTGCTGCAATCAACTTATACCACAGCAGTGAAACTACAGAGAAGCATAACTCTTGTTTCTCTGCAAGTACCGATCTTAGAAGAACTTGAGCACTGCAATTAAATCCTATGTGCCTGTCTTTTGTAAGAAAATTGGCCAAATCCGATGCATCCAATGGAAAATTTGTAATACTTTTCCCTGGCGTATTTACTGTACCATCGTTTGAGAGTGATGCTTTCTCACATTTAAGAAAAGTTTTTGAACGAGATGAATCTTCGAACGGTAGGGTTGATAGATGCTCTAATCCACAGCCATTACGGTCCACACATATATTTTGGTTTCTACCATTGAAACCCACAGGGCCATCCCTCCATACTGGTGCTTGTACTAAGTGTGCTTCTAGTGGTTCTGCCTTGTCAACAATGGATGCAACAGTCTTGCCATGAATGTCAATGAGGTTATAGAGTGAAGATGCTCTGCTGTAAACTTCATTATCCCACTTGCATCGCATCAAGACAGAAAGAGCATGCATGCAGGCCTTTGACCGTCTGAATAGTTCAGAAACATGAGCAGCAACCATAGCTGCAGCAACTATCTCATTTGAACTGTAACTCCATGAGGTGCCAACAGAAGATGGCTTCAACGAAAAAAGTGCCTCTAAGATTCCTAATATCCTACGAGTATGATGAATAGCAGAGTCAATACCATTACGGAACTCATTAGAAGATCCGTTTATTTTTGCAGGCTTGGCTATGCTCAGTGCATCTTTAGAATCTGAACGTTTAACAGTTTTTGAAATCAAAGGGAACAACTGAAGTTCACAGGCCAAAGCACAAATAGCAGCCAGGACATACGAATCGAATGCTGCTACAGGCCCTTGTTTTTTCAATTTTCTATTTCTCATGTCTCCTTGTTTTTCTGGCCTTACCTGCCAGTCCTCAATGACTTCATCAGGATGATAAGAATCACCACCTCTTGGCCTTTTGCTCCCATTGGGCCGAGCTTCATGACTGACGCACACGGTTAACACGACAAACAGCAGACGGGAAGCAAGATCTATAGGGGCACATGAGTCTAAAAATAATGAATGGACCATTGTTCGGAGCTCAGCCACACCAAGGTTCTTGGAGGCAGACCCAATATTAAAAAGGTATCTTGATTTTCGGATTTGTTCTCTGGAGGATTCAGCTGGAAATGTTCTTCGAAGAATTGCTTCTACAGTAGCAACAAATATCTTCATGAGGCATGCTTCAGATGGACTTCCATGAGGAAGATACTCTAAAACCTTAAGGAGTGGTATGTACAGGTTCCATGATAAAACGGGAGGTTGCAATGGAGTTGCAACTATAATTTCAGGCAGATCAACAACTGAGGAACTCAAAGGAATCAGGCCATAAGCAGCTTCCCAGATGGTACAAATTCTCCATTCAACCTCAGGGCCATGAGCACAAAGCATTGATGCTATCCCTTGGGCAGTGGCCTCAATTGTGGCTTCAGCAGCAGGTACCTCTATCTGGTCAAAAGCCATTTTATTTACAGATGGCAGTTAGTTTCAACAACTTAACCTTGCTATGAAAACCTTTGAACTCAAGTAGATCCAGACGCCCTTCAAGAATTGGAAGCATATATTCAAACTTAAGAATAGATGGACAATATTAAAGTAATAAATGCAAAATTCCTCAATTACCCGCTTTCTATTGCATGAAATATAACCACCCAAAGGTTCATGTTGAACTTCGACTCCTTCAACTTGCCTTAGTGGAGGAAAAAGCAACGCAGGCTGTGAAAGTATGCGAAAGAGTAAAGCTGCTGCTGCATCTGCAGCAATACATGCTTTCATGGACATTGCAGTCCCAATGGCACGCAAGAAATGCAAATGCATCCAGTTCCTTGGAAGCTACATTAGAAAACACAAGAAAAATCAATGGATACACATCGGCAAAAAGGGCAATGCATTCATTGGTTAGTTTTAAATTTTATTTCAAAAGTATGCTTTTCAATGACAAGAATACAGCATCACCCAAAATATTTTAGTTGTGTATTGCACCCTATGGTAAAGTACTCTACTCTGTCCTCTTCTGCATGTGTATACGCTATTGTTTATATATATATATGTGTGTGTGTGTGTGTGTGCGCTCCTAAAGGGAACTCTTATGCCAAGACCAACCAAGTAGAATAAACATGTTTTTCGACACACCACATGCATGATGTTGGAACATGTTTTTCGAGACAACCTCTGATCTGCTTTTCAAGGTGACACGCCACATGCATGATGTTGCAAGTCCCTATATGCAGTTCTCAACAGCAACAACACCAGCAATGACATCTCTCTCTCTCTGATCTTTTTCCTTGTGTGCAGATTACCCCCCAAAATGCCCTAACCTGAAAAATTGTCTCCTACTATTTTATAATTCATTATTTATTTTATGTATTAAATGGATCCAATTGATTCGATTCAGACATTAGTCCGGGTCAACAGCCAAACCATCTGTTTTTTTTTTTTGGAAGGTAAAAAAGCCTCCGGTGACCGCCACACTGAATGATTTTTGGTTCTGTAGATGGACCTACCCAGGGGGTGGGAGGGTTGGTTCCCGATTTACCCAGTTCTGCTGGTTGGGCTACTCCGGATTTAATAACTATGGAACATTGCATTTAAAGGAAGTCGGAGGCAATTGTGGTGTTTATGGAGTACTAGAAAGAGGTCAAAACCAATTACATACAGCTATCAACGTACTTAGGAGTGACTGATGTGGAGAACAAGAAGCTTTTAGATTTTACCTGAAAGAAGGTATCATTTCCCAATAAAAACAGCTTACACTCCCAACAGAATGGCACTGAGGACGGAGGAGCATTGTAATAGAACTTTACTCGATATGATGAGGTCCATGATATAGTTACGAGTGAGCTGCAGCATGGTCGAAAACCAAATCTATCAAACTTAAAGGTTTACCGCTGTCTTTCAAATACACACTGTTTCAGTATCAGATTGCTTGAATTAGGACAAGGCTAGAGGTATGATTTTGTTGATACCCTAGTGGCTCTTAAGTTTTTGATTCTATAATTCTGTAAATTAAATAGTTGTCGAGAGTGGAGATGTGGATTTGTATGAGGGGACCTTCAACAGTGGAAGAGAGAAGTACCAGAAGATTCTCTTACAAGATATTATGACTGATGCAGAGTACTCGAGTACTGGACAGCCTATTTTAACGCTAAAAGCTTGTGATCATAGACCTTCAAACATATTAACTCTTATGTTAAAGGGCCTGATCCATCTGGAGACGATCAGATCACATACGAGGAAATAAATCACCAATTTCTCAGAAGTGGTTGTGCTATGATAGAGGTTAGGGAGCATGTTGAGCTTCAAGCCGACAGACAGAAGGACAGTTTAGTACCGATAGATTTTCAAGAAAAAACTCAGTTTGATGGATCTATCAACATGCACAGGGCAGTGCTACTTGTCATAAGCTTCACCCAGAATGGGTATGAATGAGTGCAGATAGATTTTCAAGACAGAACTCAGTTTGATGGATCTATCAACATGCGCAAGGCAGTGCTAATTGACAAAGGCTTCACCCACAAAGGGTTTGAAAGAGAGTCGTCTTTTTCTCTCATGATATGCTTCTCCTGATCTCATACCAAGATTTAGAGGTTGTTTTTGTCATTAACAAAAAGACTTTCCTGGGGGAGTTCTCACCATATTCAAAAAGTTTTAAGCATTAGGGCATTGACGCAGGAGCATCCAGGCCAAATCATTTGGGCCTACTTTATGTCCACAAATTGTGGCCCATAAGTCCAAGCCCATTCAACCAATCAATAAATTTTGGTTGGAAGTTCAAAGCCTGTAGCAAGTTCCTAAGGAAGCTACCTCAGAACTTGAACAAAGCATGTAGCAAGTTCCTAAGGAAGCTACCTCAGAACTTGAAGAATCACCTTGGAAGTTGTTTGGGTCTAAAGTTCAAAGTATGTTGCGAGTTCCTAAGAAAACTACCTTGGAATTTGAAGTCACCTAGTTACTTGTTAAATAAAAATAAGTAAGCACACTATCTAGAAAAAACATTAATTGTCAAGTTGCCTATAAAACCATGGGGGCTGTCAATGGAAAGAGCAGATTTCAATAGCAAATTTCAGATTACTTAGTAAAGCATTAGCTTACTGTAAGCATCTTTCCATTTCCTTGAATATTAGTTGATTGTTGCAGTTCCTTTATCGTCTACATCAGGCATCTTGGTCTATTTGTTCAAAAACTTAACCCCACTTTTTACTGTTAATGGATATCAGAAAAGAGGTAGTGCATTGTCATTTGCCGACTTTCAGGTAGCACAGTGTCCCCAACTCTATAATGAGACAGCCACAGATAATTTTCCCTAGAAACCAATTTTAATGTACTGAATTTTCAAATATATATATAGGCTAATAATAAAGTAACACTAAAAAGGGAATAAACAAAAACAGTAAATTCTATGTGAAACAGATCGCTAGTACAGCGTCAAATCATATTTAAATGGTTCTGTTCCTAATGACCCAACTTACCCTCATCCCAGATGCATAATCTTCAGCTGCCCTAAGGAGTTCCACAAGTTGAACAGCAGCATCAAGTGCATCCGGAGCCCACGATGGTGGTGCTTCCAGAAGTCCAAGCAGAAGTCTTTGAGTGGCACTTGGAGTAGCAATTGCATAATACCTAAAGCGGAAGCAAGACAAAACTTCAAATATAGTTTCAAAAAATCTCAGTAAAAAGTAGTTAGAAGTCTGGATATTCACCGATGAAATAAGCGCGCATATGGCTCAAGAGCTGGTAACCCAGCAACTAGATGCTCATCTACAGCTGTTATTGGAGGAGGAAGCAACAGTGCAGGTACAGCAGCTGCTGTTAAAGTAGCAGTCTCATAGCGAGAAACTTCCTCATCACAAACACTTAGTATAACACCAGCGCCATTAGCAACAGCCCACCTCGGAGTTGATGGCATAAGCTGAGGATGCTTTCCCGATCCACGAACACAAGCTAACAAACAAATACAAGTTACTTGCAAGTGAGCCTCAATTTCGAAGCATACATATTCTAATCAAGGTTGCATTACGAATACAGAAAATGAGGAATTGTTTAAATTTACATAAAATCGTAGTAACCTTATGCCTGCATATTCATCTGAAGAAGAAGAATTGTTTAAATTTACACAAAACCTTAGTAAGCTTATGCCTGCATATTCATCTGAAGAAGCTTACACCTCTTAACAACCACATAGCAGGGGCAGCAATCCAGAAAGCATTATAAGTTTTATCTTTAAAATAAATCATCAATTAACTTTTATTATCCAAATTAGAGAATAATTGGTACTGGCTAATATGAACAGCTCCTAGAGAAGCTTAAACCTACAACCACACAGCAAGGGAAGCAATCCAGAAAGCATTATTAGAAGTTTTATCTTCAATATAAATCAGCTATTAACTTTTATTATCAAACTTAGAATAATTGGTACTGACTAACATAAACAGCTCCTAGAAATACCTCATATGAGAATTTGCAACAATATATTTTACTTGCTTGTGCTCATAAGCCCATCAATAAAATAAAGAAGACATGGGAACCACGAGTTTAATGTAGGTTAAGAAAAGTAAATTCAATGTTAAAAGTGTGAATTCCATCAGATGAATCAACAGACTAAACCATAAGGGCATAGATACAACTTGAGGGCCATGAAACAAAATGAGACCATATCTATTACAACACCCAGTTCTTATACAAAACAATTCTCATCCACAGAATAAATGCAACATAGCTAGCAAAGTTAAGATACATGCACGGAAGAACTTTAGCTGAAAATGACTCCAAAGCCAAGTATATGTGAAAGACTCCCATCACTTTATTTTTCATAAACCCCTATCTCCCCTTTTTTCTTAAATCAATCCCTACATTAGAGGGTTCTAAACTTACTTCTGGTGATTCAGCTCTAACATTTTGCATAAAAAGACCCATTTTGGGTGGGTTTTAGCGATCAGGATTTTTCCAAAAAAAGTAAATCTCTTTGAATGCACTCTATCACAATTTTTTTTATAAATAGGTTTTAATTGATTTAATCGTATGAGGAGTGTGATAGCATCTACTATACCAGGTTTATCAATGAACCCAATTATTGAAATTGACCAGGATACCTTTTTCTAACTTCTAAGATATATTTCTTAGTTTAATGCATTACATTCATGCATCTCCACATGATTTTAAGGGGATTCAAACTGAATTTGGAGATGAAATTCATAAAACTTAAAGAAAACCCAAATTTCGCTAAATTTTATCCCACTTTAATGTTTTCATTTGAATATTTTTTATATGCTATTTAGATGCACCCGATCTACAACTTGGTCAGATTATTCTGATTTGGGAAATATATATAGTTTGTACATTAGTTAATATGCCTTAATACTCTTGACCTAATCAACAAGTTGGGTGGGTACTTTTTTAGAAAATTAAATTTATTTAGTTAATTTTTGTTAAAAAGATAATTAAAAATATTTTATTTTAAAATACTATAGTTAGTTATAACTTATAGATTGTACAATAACTACGCAAATTGTCTTACTCATTTAGCGTGATAAGGATTTAGGAATGAGGCCTCTCTGATTATGGCTATGGGTCTTACTCATCTACCAAGTCTTTGTTATGAGCAAGGCCATGGGCTTTTTACATGATTGTAGGAGTAGTTCAACACCCAGACTACCCACAATTAGGATGCTTGCAAGTATTGATGCTCGCCAATAAGAGCAGTACATTCAGGAGTATCCCATCAGAATTATCTCTTGGGCTCAATACCATCATTACCTCGAGCAACAGTTTCATGAACCTCCTCATTGAAAAACAGATAATGGCTTCAAGCCACATCAGAGCTCTATGTTACTATGTAGTTCTGGTTCATGATTCATGAGTTGACAGTTTCTCAGCGTTATATTGTGATATATCTCTTTTCATGGATGTATTATCATATGATAAAACGTTCATTTATGTGCACATTTGGTTTTACAATTTCAGACAATGCATATTAATTTGCATGATTCTTATATTTGATACTATACATGCTTTCATTTTTTAATCCATAGAAGTTATGAAAGTGTATTTATGTTTAGTTATTCATTCTCTATAATTTCATCTTAGACTTCCGACACTTCCTTAATATTTCCTGCATTTCCTCAAATTTTTTACAGTGTTTCCTTAAACTTAAATTTATCCTAAATGTTTTCACTTCTCCATAACCGAAGTTTAAAACCTTGCATACACCGGAATGCTTGTTTTAACATATCTTTTGAACATTAATCGATGTCCCTATGTATGAAAATTGGATCAATATGGTAACAATGCAAGTGTGAAATTTGAAACACCGCCAGTCGACAGTTCTGTTTTGTCGGTAAAAGAGTACAGTATTATATCAGAAAAGGGACTGTACAATAAAAGGTTTATCAGAGAGTGAACCATCACTAAGAGATAGAAACCAAGCTACAAGTGCAAAGCAAACCAACTCATGGAGAAATGCTGACAGGTCCAAAAGATATAATTTACCAAACGTTGACAGTTGAAACATCAAGTCTTATGCATGCTTAAAATGATTATACCAACCGAGATAATGAGATGCAATATAAAATATCACCAAAGAACTATCAATCATTCTAGTCCTATGAAGAAAGAGATACTTCACTAACCAGTTGTAGGTGGCTTGAGTTCACCAGCTGCATATTTACCCATAACCCCACCACACCTATTAATGCATGTAAACCTTGGTAAGCTTGATGAATAAGGACATCTACCCTCAACCTCATCGAAATAATTTACATAAGAAGCTAAAAGAGAAAGCACATTATTGTCCCTAAATTGTATAGGAACTTTGTCTTACTAATATTGCAATGCAATCTTAGAATATTATCTATGCTTAACTAAACTCAGGAATTCAGCCCAACAACAAATAAATGAAAGCTTAATATATGAGTTCAAAGGAGAGAAGAAAGAACTTAAATTGCTTTACAAGGAAAGATAATCATCATCAATTTTGCAAGAGATGCATGTATTATGTAGTATAGTTGACATTTTTGGTTGCATCTCGTAGGGCTTATTAGTCACTTCATTATATTGTATATGTATCATGTTTAAATAGTTTGTGTTAGTGTAATATGCATTAACTATCAAACTTTAATTGAAAAGAGTTATGAAATCTTATCCAATTTATTTTATTTTCCAAGAGTGGTTTTTTTAAATATTAGAATCGTCTAATGTAGCCTAGATCTAGTTTTTTACCCGAAAAAAAAAAGAAATATGAAGTGATCATTTTTGGCTCTTAAGGGGAAAGAAAGTGAAAATTTCAAAAAAAGTTGACTAGAGTGGGTTTCTAAAACCCACGGTATGCTATATAGTGTCAAATGTTATGTAATGGCCATCACATAAGGTAACATGGCTTGTATTGGTTCTTGTATTACCGAAACCTTTACCTAACGGCTGTTACGTAATGGTTTCAGCGAGATTTATTACCATGGCTACAACTTACAAAGATTACATTGCTACTCAAGTAGTATGTCAATCATATTCTTGATATTAATCAGAATTATATAACCAATTCACATAAAAAAAAAAGGTTCACTTACCAACGAAAATAGTCACTTCTAATACCCAGAGGTGAAGCAAGCAAAATATCAGTAATCCAGGGAGATAAAGGCCTTGAAGGTTTTCTCTCATGTTGCAGCAAAGACGAATCACAGGCTTCCTCGTCCGTAGATTTACTTGTTGTGGCACGGCTGCCACTGCTGCTTCTTTCTGCTTCACTATTCTGATGCTCAAACTTGTAAATTGGGCGATTGTAATGAGTCAATATCCGTAAAATTTCCCCACACGCTAGAGCCCATTGTTCAGAATATTCACTCTGTAATGAAAGAATGTATCATTGATATAAAGTCTTTCCACCATTGTTCAGGAAACTTAGGCTTTATATTCAAGAGAAGAGAAAATACATAACAGTGATGATGGGTATATGCAAGAATAGGCTTGCAGAACCCAAATAATGAAGCCCAATTATACATTATACAATAAAATATATGAGCAAACTCGACAGTGTAATATGCGAAAAAAGAAAATAAAACTTGAAAAATCTAAATTAGTCTGTTCTGATAGTTCCATACCTCACTGCTTGGGGACACTAGAGATATGAAGGAACTAAAGGGAGGAGTACTCCTATCATACACCAATGAACCATCAATTATACATGAAATTATCGGAAGAACAACAGCATGCCCATGCTCTGGGTGATGAAGGACAAACATCGCTGGAAATTAAGATAAATATGTAGTTTTCATTATGCTGGCTCGAACAAGCAAGGAAAAACAAAATCCGAGAATGAAAATTTATAGGTATTATCTGTATTATAAAATCACTAGAAGTAAGAGTTCAATACCCAAAACTTCATCAAAAAGGCGCCTTTCTTTGGATGGATAACGACTTCGGATTAGCTGTCAAAAAAGCCACATATCAGTAAGTAACAATGTAATGAGTCTTTTTTTGTCAACAATGTTTAGAATATTAATAGTTACTATTTGTTCAAGTTTCACTTAACATGAAAACTAGTTCATGGATAGAAACAGAAATGATGTACCTCAGCAATATCTTCTGGAAATTGTTCTGATGTGAACTGACCAAAGTATTCGACATAGGCAGTAATTTGAGCCTAAGAAAAAAGGTAACAAGCGTGTCAATAATAGTAGAAAGCAGATGAGGAAAGGTGAGGAATTAACAAAAATTAAATTCAACACGTTACAAAACATGACCCAATGTGCGAACATTTAAAAGAAATAGCTATTATAAATCAAATGATCATTTTCATTGTGTCACTTGGATTAAGTAGAACAAACAATAAAGGTCGTTAATCTTTAGGAGAAATTAAGGAACTTTTGGAGACAAAAGGGGAAAAAAGAAGGAAAACTTTCAACTGAACATCATAGAGAAAACAAACATCTTTTGCATCAGTAACAGAGATGATAGTATGATATATTATAATAAAGTGCTCCTGTTTAATGGACGAAAATTCTCCTTCTAGGTGTTCATTGTGGTCTATTGAATTTTCACTGTATTTAACCTTTTTACCATTTGGAGTGACTTTGTGTGGTTGTCCCTTAAAGGGTAAATATACAGTGAACGTTTCTCCGCAACACCCAGAATCAATCTTTGTGCCTTTAGATGTTATCTATGGTTTCCAAAATTGCTTAAATTTGGTTTTAACAAAGGTTTTTTGTTTCAGTGTAGTCAAGGCGTCGCCTGGGCAGCACCTCGCCTAGCCAGGCCTAATCGCCTAGATGCCTTGACTACACTGTTTTTTTTATGAACTTCTTCTTAGGTTTATAAGAGAGTACTATAAAGTAACCTATATTTTAGTTCTTAAGACATTAAGTATTAAGTGTTTCAGGCTTTCAGCTATATTTCTTTATTTGGCTTCACGTTTTTACCCATATCCACACCAGCCCTACAATCACCAGCAATACCAAGCATATCAGTGTTATCCTTAGATTTAGAACCACTAAAAAGGTGTCAATGTCTTCAAGTCGTATGTAATTTGATGTGGCTATGGAGAACATCTATACTTTAGTATGTAGCTCAGTTATTGATCTTATTATTATACTCACTTTATGCATTGAACTCATTTAATTAAGACACCTTGGTTCTTAAAAGTCACATGCAATTGTATCATTATTAAGGTTTTATATCAAGATTTTTTTAAGTATTTTATAATATTATAGTATTCTTTGGTTTCTTTAATTCCATCAAGGATGCTCACTACAAATACTTAAATCTATTTATCCGAATTTTTCCAAATTAGAATGTCAACCTTCATTAAGTAACCACGACAAAGAAAATTGGCCCCAATTATAATGCAACTTTAGACTCCCAAAATTCCTTAAGAACAGGATCCCAATGCATCATCATGCTTCAAATCATGAGTTTTTTTCTATCGAATTCGGATTTTCTTTATTACACTCCTTTCACATTCCTCAACAAAACACACAAGGGACCAGCTTTCAAAATATTTTACTCCTTGTGATAAAAGCTCCATGAGACTACCACAAAAAACAAGTCAACAGTGTCTCTAAAAAATAAAATGAGATATTGAATCAGTGAAGAAAGAACTTCCATCCCTCCCAAGCCTTCTGCCACCCATAAAAAAACATTCACCCATCTCTAATCACCAACATTCCTCATTAGTGTATTCAACGCCTCAGCCATTACAAAAAGGAAAGGGGGCAAGCAAATTGCCTTGCAATCGCAGACCTCAATATAAAGGAAAACGAGATGTTCATATTCCAGGCCGACTCCCAGATTTATCTAATGATATAGGATAGCCTTCATGAACCTTTCTTTATTCTAGAAGCCCAAACAATAGCATCACTTGAGTCACCCTCGGCAATAAGGTTCCTTAAATTCAAGCTTGTGGTTATTTAAAGACATACATTTTCCTAGGGGTCTCAGAAACAGTGAAACACTTGAATAATCTTTCCATTACCTCTAAAGATGCCCACAATACTTGAGGAACCAATAATGAGCATCCGTCAAGTTCAATAATATTATCCTTCAGGGGGCACCAAACAACATATATTACTACGTGAGTGGATTCTTCAAAATCTTCTTAAAATTACCCAATGAATATACCAAACTTTGATCTATTTACTTGGAAAGCTTGAAGACTTATCGTCAAAAACTAATTTATTTCTCTCTTTCAAGAACGCAAGAAGATCCGATCTCAAAAGAATTGTCCTCACATCCTGAATGGAACCCACACCATTGCCCAATCACATTGCCAATATCAAAGTGGAAAACCCAAAAAAGACCTCTTAGGTTGTAGGGATCCAAAATCTCCCTAGCCAACTTGTAGCAGATGAATACGTGATTGGCCAATTCTCGCTTTTTCTTGCACATTGTATAATTATGGGGTAAAGCCTAAAGGACGTTGTTCCTTCTTCTCTTTTAAAGCAAATCACATGTATTATTCTCTTTAGCACCATCGTCCAAAAAAATCTTTGACCTTAGGGAGAGCTACCAGTTTCCCAATGTTCAAAGTCGAGAAAAACAAGGGACCATACACACAAACACTCTAAAGGATGCGGAGAAAAATGATCCATTTGACTCCACAGACCAAACCCTAGCATCTTCAAAGAGGAGAGATAGGAAAGTTCCTTTCAATGAGCCCAGTAAAGAGACCGTCATAGTGGTCAGTTTATTGCCCCACCAAAGATCTACCTAAAGTCTAAAACTAATAAATCCAATGAACAAGGGCTTCCTCAAAAGAACAAAGAAATATTTACCATGCAATCCTATGAACAGAAATACTAACAAAACAAAGAGGAAGTGAAAAAGTTGATCCTAAACAAATATCAAAGACCAAGATAGTGAGAATAAACTTACACGAAAAAAAATCAAAAGAAACAAAGAAATTCTTACCACGCATTTACAACAAAAAGTTTCAAGCTAGTGAGATAGATAGTAGCAATGTAGTCAAAGCAACCAGGCGGCGCCTAGGCGAGAGGGTGTTCCCTAGGCAAGACATTGCTTAGACGTTGACCAGGCATTGCTTGGGTAATGCCTAGGTGACCAAAATTGACATTTTTCTGTTAAAATTATACAATTAAAAAATAGATCAAAAGGATAAACATCTCTACCTCAGTCACAATTAAATATTAAAAAAACGAGGCAGTTTGCTAATACAATCTTTTTTTTGTTTTATTGGTATTGCTACGACAATCACACTGAAACAATATATTATGAAAACCCTTGGTTCAATGAACATATAGGTTAAAACTTCCAGGCTGCCATTTGTGTAAGGTTTGCACTAAAGAAGGCCAAATTATTCTTTATGGAAAGCTTAGCAAACAGATGAATACAAGCTCTTAATAAGAGTTCCACATATGAGAATATATGAATCAATCTATTCCTTTTGGAAGCTACAAGTTCCAAACTAAAGGAGTTTTTTGTTCGCGATATTAAATTCAAATGAACCTTTGATTCTAGTCGATCTTTCTAAAGTTCTCATATGAACTAAACCAAAATATTATAACTGCATTAAAATAATAATAATAAGAAAGGTGGTCTAAAAATTCCTCGTTTCCTGTTTTTGGCAAGAAGTGCTTCAAGTTTCACTTTTCAATAATCAAGCTTCGAATAAAGGGTACTCATGCAGGGCTAGAGTTGACGAAAGTTCATCTTAATTAGGCATGTTCTATCCAGAAGGTGTCCGAAGTTGTATATAGAGCTATATAAACCACATCCACCTTGAAGACCTAAGTTTGAAGCATAGCTACCAAGTTGGGGTTCGGGAATTATTCGTCAAAGGAAAAATCGAAACATTTTGGAGATAAATTAGGAAATTGTCGGTGAAGATATGAAAAATATGAAATAAGATTACTAATTGTAAAAAATATAAAAACATTTTCTATATTATATATTTATTCTGGATTTTTTCAAAAAGTCATGAATAATTCATAGTTAATTAGCGAATTTTTGAAAAAAATCATATTTCTTTTCAAAAGTCGTGAATACTTTGCGAATTAATTGTTCCATGAAAAAGTCGAGTATTATTGGAGACTTTTTGAAAAAATCACAGAACTTTGTTACTATGATTGGAAGAAATACCTACAAGCCATACAATCTTTCAATTAAAATAAATTTAGTGCAAAGGTAAGCATTTTAGCTCATCAACAAGATTGCTATACTTTCAATCTTTGACGTTGAGACCAAAGGTTAATAGTTATTTCACCAGCCACTAATTTTAAATGAACAGAGGAAAAATGACAGAGAAAAAGTTGATGAGGCAGATTTGAACTGTGATAGACTTCTGCAACAAATAACCAGTAAAGTTAATGTTTGAAGCTTAAGATCTTCCACCAAGTCTCCTAGCGCAACAACATCAAGCCTGAAAGTAACCAAAATCATAATGAAAGAGGCTTGTGCCACAAAGAGAATTGCAATTGCAACAGTTCCTTGTAATTAAATTTCCCATTGATTGTATGGCACCCATATGAAACAAGTTCCCTTGCCAAATACAGATTAGAATAACATTTCATTGCCATATAATCAGTATTTTGAATTGATTTTCTTCCAAGAACAATTAGAGAGTTTCTTCAGAAAATCATATAGAATCTAGATATCCTTCTCTAAACTAACATTCCCATGTATTCCTTCAGACCTATTTCATCACTCTTGATCTTGCAGTAGACTGATAGAAGAACCAATTAGTACAAGAAAGAAAAGAAGAATAAGATCTACCACCTAGTCATCAATCAACAAACAAAAAGTTTTGAAAAATGAAAATTTCAGCACACCTGCCGCTGCTGAGCATCTTGTGGTGGAGGCCAGAACAACGAGGAGAATTGAAGACGATCAATCCACCTCTCACAAGTGCTAGCCATGGATATCTCCTCCAGATAAACTTCTCTAAGCTTACCACGGCAACAAAAACACTGTAGATCCGAAACAAGTTTCAACCTTACACTTTTAACAGCTTTAACAGCCACCAATCAAGAGTCAGATCCGTAGTTTGGCATTCCAAGCAGAGAACCATTCCACATCTCCCAAAGAATAATTTACAACAAAATCAATCTCAACTACATGAGAAATTTCCTTGCATTAGTCCTTCTGCAAATCTCATTTACACTTGAAAAATCTCAAACCACTTAAAATCATATAAAGACATAATTCCAGCCCTAACTTCTTCAGATATAACCAAAAAACAACGCAAAATTATGAAAAATCTAAAAAAAATTCAACCGAACCAAATCAAACAAATATCAAACCCTAATCTCCATCTCAAGTTAAAAGGAAAAAAAAATTAAGGAAAAAATCCACGAAGAAGTAAAGAACCTTGAACGACCATCAAATCAATCAGGACTTCGAGAAAGAAGCGATTTTTCTATAAAATTCCTAAGATTTTTTTAAAAAAATATCAAGAAATACAGAGATTGTCTCGGAAGTACCTGATTTTCCTTTCTGAGAAGTTAGATATCTGAATCTTCGTTCTCTTCTCTGTGTAATATTTAATAATAACTGAGAAAAGGAAAAATGAGATTTTTGAGGATTATTTAAAAGATTATATTATATTAGAGAGAGAGAGAGAGAGAGATCTTTCTCCGGTCCTAAACTCACTCTCTACCTGGCAGGCTCCAGTTGCTGGGATCGCTGCCTACGTGGCAATGATATTTTCATTTCGACATGGATGTCATGTCATGTTTGCTTTTTCATTTACATGTATGTCCTTACATGCATGAACAATGCATCCACATGAACTTTATAATTATATTAAAGAAAGATAATAATAATAATATTAGTAGAAGAAGATAAGTCAAAGCCGTCAACCACGAGGAATAAGAGGACAAAAATAAAAAATACTGAAATGACTAAAGTAGTCTCCACTCGTTAATTGTTCACTTAAGAGTATTCTTAATCTTAACCGCCTTAAGTTATTTTGATGAATCAAAACACTAAAATTTGTAAAAAATGTCTCCACCAGCCTCTTCAAATGGTGAGTATGTACACTTTCAAACCAAATCTTCATCTCTCCTTTATTCTTTTGTGGTCCCATACAAATAATAAATTAATATTTTTCTCTCTCTTCTTTTATTTTGGTCCCACACAAATAAATAAAATAATGTTTCTCTCTCACTTCATTTTTTATTTCACTTTATTTTTTATTTTCCCACACATAATAAAATAATGTTTCCATCTCTCTTCTTTTTTTTTGTTAAATTGATGAGGTTGCCGGTGGTGTTTTAAAAAAGTTGATAGCCAAAATAGAAAAAAATGAGTTTTGATTATTTTGGTGAGTAAAATTTGGCGAACGGTTAGGAATGCTCTAAGATTAAAATAGAGTAGTGCTTAGCAGGCCCACGGGTTCGTTTCACACCTTACCTCCTTGTCCACATGTCCTTTTTAACACCTCTTAATCTTGGTTAAGCTTAACTAAATTAAAACTAAAATTTTAGCTTTTTTTAAAAAAAATCATAGTTAGATTGCTTAACCTTAGGAATGAAGAACTTAACCACAATAAGTGAGTAGTTAAAATTGAGGTGTGGACCAATGAAGACCCGCCATTCGGTTATAAAATGGGATCCACGGGTACGTTAATTATTTTCCATTAAAATAACTAGTGGACAACATGTGCGATGCACGCGAGAGAGAGGGGAAGGGGAGAGAGATTGGGAAGATGAGGCTTAGTGAGGGAATTTTAAAATGTTTTATTTTTAAATCTTAAACTTAAAAAGATAGAATAGTAGGTTGAAACTACCTCATAACACATGTCCCTACTTTTTTATCTGGAGAAGTAGTTACAACGTAGAGAGGGTGTGTCTCTTTGTTGAGAGACCAAAGAGGGAGCATGGGAAAGATAAGGATTTGAGGGAATCGTTGAGAGATTGAAAGATTATTGTTAGTTATAGTTGATATTACCTTAATATCCTACTAATATCTTAATTTTTTTTATATGTAGTTGTGAACAAAATAGGAAAAATATAAAAAAAATTCACCCTTATACTATAAAATTGGGACTCATTAGGAATAATAAAAAATAAATAAATCAACTTTTTAACCTCCGCTTCTTTCATTGTAATAGTTGAGAAAATAAAAAAAAAAATTTACCCTTATACCATAAAATTGGGACTCATTAAAAATATTAAAAAAAATCAACCAACTTTTTAACCTCCACTTCTCTCATTATAATAATAGAGGAGATAAGGCGTTGTTGAGTAGTAATAGTAAATTAATTTCCACAATGAATGTCTTTGGATATTTGGGGCGGGGCCATATCAACTTAAAAGAATGATGATGCGCTATATCATATGCCATTTTATTAAGGTATATCTAACTTCAGATTATTTGATCCAACGGTTGGCGATGTGATATAGTGTTTCACTGAAACAATGAAGTGGGCATAAGTGTGTTTGGAAACTTTTTGAATTGTGAGAGTATGTTTAGCTTTCCTCAAACAATTAATGATAAAACATTACATGTGGCCCACTAGTGCATCAGCTAATGGAGACATCTTTGGGAAATGGGATTTGGAATGGCCCTCACACACCAAAATTGTCCCACAAACCGTCATGTTTTACTTTTAATACTTATTAATTATGGTTAAAATTCACTCACTCCTTAGTTCATAAATTTAACCTTGGAGGGTGTTTGCAAACTAATATTAAGCACTTATTGATTAATAAGTACTTATTTGTAAATAAGTTTGTTTTGTAAAAAAGTTCAGTAAAAAGTTAAAGTGTTTAGAACCCCAAAAAAAAAAAAATTAACTTATAAATAAGTGGCTCCATACCTACTTATAAAAATTACTTATTCACAAAAAAAAAAAAAAACCCGTTCTTTATAAAATAAAAATAGTTACTTATTATCTTTTAGTAGTGTAAACACCTCTTGGTTTTTAAGGAAAAAAATTAACTTTACGAGTCAACTTTTCTTACTAAGAGTTAAAAAATAAAAACAATTAAAGATGATTTGGAGTGCTGCCAGAGGGTTTTAGTTTGGCAAGGGCCAGAAGTCAGATCTTCCATCTGACCAAACCAAAAGTCCTTAGTAATTATGCGTGTATTGTCATAGCAACTAGTAAATGCTACTTTTCAACTCAAAGTGGTAAGTGAAAGTTAGCAGGTTTTTGCAATCGATAATCAATATTGGTGTTTTTTTCTTTTAAAAAAAATCAATATATATAGACTACAGGAAAGTGTAGGAGTTTCTACTGTTTTAAACAAAGAAAAAGAAGAGTGTATATCCAAAACTTTCTCTGACGTGTCATTAACATGATTCTTTGTAGTCCTCACTATGGGTGATATCGAGCCGAGCCGAGCCGAGTTGTGGTGTGTTCAAGCTTGTTCGTTTATTAAACGAGGTCAAAAATCATGTTCAAGCTTGACTCGTTTATTGAATAACTGAGCTCGAGCTTTACTAGCTGAATTCGAGTTGAGCTCGAATAGTTCACGAGCAACTTGTTTTATTGGATATAGTTATTTATATTAGGTAAAAAATTCACTTTATTATTCTAGGCAAATAAGTCACAGTGTTAGCTAAAATTTTAGTATAAGATTATAATTATATAAAAGATATTTTAATCCTAAATAATACATTATATACTATTAATCTTTACTAATATATAATATATATACTTAATTTTAATATTTAAATGAAATAAGTATATTTTAAATATTTTAGTAGGTTAATATGTATATATAATCGAACCGAGGTTTTATCAAGCCGAGCAGGGGTGTGTTCAAGCTCTGCTCATTTACTAAACGAGTTCAAAAACGGCGTTCAAACTTGGCTCATTTACTAAATAAACGAACAATACTCGAGCTTTAACGAGCCGAGCCCGAGTAGTTCACGAACATTTTGTTCAATAACCACCCCTAGTCATCACTATAAAGATAATTGATGTCAACTTACATTCCTTACATAGGGTTGCAATCACTGATCGACCCGAAAACCTTGAGTCTGTCCACTTGTCAAAAGTTATGGTTGATTATTTAGACACATGTGATGGGAGCGGATCTAATTGACCTCAACCAATTACATTGATAATGAGAAAGGCTCTCCTACATCAACTCAATTAACATTATTCTTTGTATTAGTTAACATTCTTTAATGAGAAATGCTAGCCTAGTCATAATTTTCCAAAATCCTACTAATTAACATTCCTTAATGAGAAATGCTAGCCTATTCTTAATTTTCCAAAGTCACACTGTGTTGTGACACATGTTAGTTTTATATGTTATCTTTAGAATCAATTAAGGCCATAATTTCCTCTTTAAAAAATATATATTTCTAACATATTGAATAAGTAACAATAACATGTGTCTCACCCATATTGAGATTTTAGAAAATTTTCAAAAGTTGCAATTGGGGATAACACTCCTCTTCTTGAATTAGCAAGCGTTCCTGCATTAGTCAGGTTCTTTATGAATGAGTGTGTGGATTTACCTTTATGACGTCTTAGCGGCTACCTTAGGTAAAACTTAGAAGTGTTCATATTCGAGGCCTGGGTTCAAGTTATGCCCTCACCAAATTTAGTCAAAAGATTACATTATGTATGTTGAGGTTGATCCTCAGTACACGCATGAGTATAGGACTTGACCAGTAGGTTAACAACCCTCTAAAGATACAGACTTAACCAATACATCAAAAGCCCTTGATTGATGGAACACGTAAAGTCAAGCCTTATATCTATTTAGGACCGTAACAGACTACCACGCTTTCGTAGTTGACGTCATCGACAGCTTTCACTCTAGGTAGCCCTTTCTGCGACAGTAGACAACCTTTTTCAGATTCCAAATAGATGTAAGTCCTCTCTGTGATGGCTCTCACTTTGGCGGCAGACAACATTTTTCTCAATTTTTAGAGTTGACTCTCATTATACTTCAAGTTCAAGTAGCTATTTCCGTGACTTGAACTTGAGACATGAAACCTAATTCTGATACTAAACGATACAGATTTAACCAATACGTCAAAAGTCGTAGGACTAATAGAACGCGTAAGTCTTATATCTATTTAGGAGTGTAAGGCTTACCCGGTAGAAATACCAAATTTTTACCCACCAAAGGTTGGTGCAATTGACTAACATCTCAGGTTTGCTCCCTATAGTTGTATATTCAACTCTCACTCCTCAGTTACCCAATAAAAATAAAAATTTAAAAAAAAAAAAACCTCACTCCTCGATTTATTTTGGTGTTTGTAGGAAAAATTCTAAGTGGGTTGATGTGGACACATGAGGGGACTAGTCCTTTGCCTCGAAAGGTATGGGACACCCTTCAGTACAAAAAAAAATCAATATTAATTAGTCTAATTTAATAGCTAGTTTTACTTGCACTTAAGAGATAATCAAAGATCGTCATAAGATATTACTCCTAATTGATAATTTTATTAATAAATATCTCAAATACTTGAGTTGGGTAACACGAAATCAGACCATATATCGTTGAAACAGCATGTAGGCAACTGCCTTGGTATACAGTGAAGAGCATCAATGTGATGACTAATCATGATAAGTTTTTAAAAAAACAAGTGGAAGGGGATCTACTTTTTGGCCACGTAGGATGGTGGAACGTTCATGTTTTGATTCGCTGAGGAAAATTGCAATAATAATCGCTTTTGCTCGGAAATTCAGATGGATATAGAACAGTACTACAAAAGTGGACAAAACACGTAAAATGGAAAATGGATGTGTTGACCGCTTTTTATTGTCGTGTAACAAACGAGGGATTGACACTGACATGGATGGCCCAAGAGGCTAATACACAGCCAATCTCTGAGAAGGGTATTACCATGGGTTGGGCGGCCTAACTCAGGTTAGGCTCAACCCTAGTAATGAGCAAGTTGCCTCATTCGATGCATGAAACTGTCTCAAGTGGGCCCACAAGCACTTTTTGTAAGGGCCCAAAGTCGATAGGGCCATTCGAAATCATTAAAATTGCTGGTAAAGCTGAACATTGGGACTGTCAAAGGACGGGGCTGAGGTCTTTTTGAGCCGCTCACGTACGTATGGACCTGGTTTTAAGCATTAGCGTACGTATGGACCTGGTTTTAAGCATTAGTGATAGGATCACAGTCAATTCCAATTGTATTTAAATCAATGTAATTGCACATGTGGCTGCGGTAAGATAAAGATAAAGAAAAAATCAAAATTTAAATTTCTCACTCATTTTCTTTCTTTCCTTCAATATCAGCCATATTGCATCGGCTTAAATGCAATCCTACTAGGTTGTGATATGAGGAAAGTATCACACAAGGAGTTCCCCTTCGTTCGAGATGCTAGCAGGATGCCCATTCATCATTTACTATTATTACAAGAAATATATCGATTAGTGATAAATTAATTTTTTTAATTGTTGTTTTTCTAGTTGTTAATGTCATTAGAGATAGAACTTTTTGTCGGGAGATATATTTTTTTTGATGGGACCGTGAGTAATAGGTTTTATAGACAATACTCCTAATTCATCGCTAAATAGCGATGAATTATTTTCGTTGCTAATGGATTCATTTTGGTCGGTTAAAAAAAGAAGAATTAGGGATGAAAATTTGAATTTGCGACGGATTTTATAACATCAACGACGAAAATAAATCTGTCTCAAATATATTACTAGTGACGATATTTATTCCGTCTCTAATTAGTGATGGTTTATGTTCCGTCTCTAATACAATTTTTGAAACGATTTATTTTATGTCTCTAATGTAACATATATGACGGAAAAATATTCCATCTCTAATGTAACATTTGCGAAAGAAACTTTCTGTCACTAATGTACAAAAACCATTAGCGATGGACCATTTTATGTCGCTAATGTCTAATGTTTTTTAATATGACCTTTTGTACACAGTCATAACATGTAAACTTGTAGCCTATTCACTACCTGTTTATTTATATACTCAACCATTTCATTCATATTCAAAAGCATATACAATAAGTCATTTCATTCCAATCCATTTCATGCCTAGTCAAATAGACAACATAATCAAAAAGTACTTTAAGAGAAATGTCTCGATAATGTTTTTTTTTTAAAAACGTGTAATACAAAATGAGCAAGCAACATAGTCATCCAAATGGGATCATCTAGAGACTAGGTAGTGTTAGGATCCGTAAAGGGAGATAGTATGGGGAAGGAGGGAAAATACAAGGGCCCCATGTGCTGCATGAACTCCTGAATAACCTTCAAATGGCCTTTGATATCATCTAGCTCAACCTCTATAGTTGTTTGGTGAGTTGCCATAGATTGGTTCGCTATCTCTAAATCATCTGCCCTCCTCTTCCAATGATCAACCTCTAGAGCACGGAACTGTGCAAGAATAACACCCAATCCATATGTGCAGACGTGCTCATGTTTGTCTGGACCCATATCTTGGGTGAATACCTTGTTCCGGGAAATGCTACTATCTAAGATCATGAGAGTATTTTGTACCTATTAATCAAGCTCACAAGAAATCATATTCGCATCGATAGGTGCTATGGTTTGTTACTCGGTATGTCTATCATAGCTCCTTCACATATGTGGCATTGCGTTATTTTAAGTTATTGCAAAAGTGTATGCAAGTTGATTATACTCACAAGTCACGTAAATTTATATAGGTTTAATTAAAAATAAATAATATTTAACTTTTGTATATAGTGCCCCCAATTAGGATCTAATTGTTGATTATGTGAGACGTTTGATCACCTCAAAATTTTATAATTTTTTTATTTCTATAACATAAAAATTATATATAGTTAATTTTATTTATATAATGACTATCTCTAAAAAAGAACCCTTATTTTCCTTGTGTATAGGGGTGGAGCCAGGTTTTTCATTGGGGTGGGGGGGGGGGGGGGGGGGGGGGGAAAATTGATTTGAGGTATGGAATTTGGGGGCTCGAGGGTGTAGCCCCTGAGAATTTTTATTTTTTTTTTGAGAATTTTTTTCCCCGGTAATGCCTTTGGGGTCGCCATGTGTCCCTATTAATACCCCTTAATTGTGGTTAAGATTCACCCACCTATTCTTGGTTTTTTTAAAAAAATCAAATTTCTTTTTGAACCCTAGTTTAAAATTCATTAACTCCTAAGGTTAAAATTATTTAAATATTTTTTTTCTAAAAACCAAGAATAAGTAGTTGAACCTTGAGATTGGATGAATTTTAACCATAGTTAAGGGGTGTTAATAGGGATATGTGGCAACCTTAAGGACATAAGGGACTCCATTAAGGGGCCCACTATATATATGACAAAAAAATTTGGCTAGGAGGGGGGGGGGGGGGGCACTATATTACATAAGTCAAAAAAAATTGGGGGGCCAAGTATACTAAAAAAAAAAAAAAAAATTAATTTGAGGGGCCCACTATTTATACTAGTGCACAAAGGATTTACAAAAAATTTGGGGGGCCATGGCCCCCTGTCTCCATGCTCCGTCCCTACTTGTATAGTAGACCTTTATTGGAATGCAACATTAATAAGTTTTATGACCATTATAAACCTATTACAAAAAAAAACCTCGGGGTGGGGTAGGCGATAGGTCTCAAAATATTTCGCACACACTTATCATTCTATACATAACACATTAAGTTTTTTTTGATACACTAGCGGGTGGCATGTGCGATGCACGTGAGAGCGAGGGGAATGAGTTAATGACACCCGATTGAACTCGATAGTAGCACGTGAGAGCGAGGGCAGAGAGTTAACCACAGTTAATAGGAATTAAAAAGGGTATGTTAACCCATGGGTGTGATTGAACTCTCCCAGAGGTCAATCGCGAATGGTTGTGATTCTAAATAGATAGATGATAAGGGGTAGTTTAGGAATTAAAGTAAAACATTAATTCAAAGGCAAAGATAGTTTGGGAATTAAAGTAAAACATTAAATCAATGTTTTACTTTTATATAAGGGTAATTTAAGAATTTCAGAAAAATCATCTACGCATGCCTCTCGCATTATAGTAGTAAAGATGTACTCAGCCCCTCAAGATAAACTCCTGGCTCTTCCCCTCATCAAAAGGGACACGTGTTGACTGTTAGTGTGGTTGAACTCGAAATTGACTTTGATCCCATCTCTTTGCCACTGGGATTAGCGTTTTTCATAATTGAAATTAGATAAATGAGAAAGGGAGTGGATCTACTGCAAAATTGTGGCTGCAACATGACTGAGAGTGATTTAGGGTTACCCTAAACCTAAATCTAAATCTTCCCCCCCAGACACCCCCCACAGGTCTTCTAAACAGTCACGTAAAACCTTTGTTTAGATAGCGTAATGAGATTCTTGCAAGTTGTACAAAAAAGGGCAAGTGCCCTATAAATGGGCAAATAGAAATATGACGCGTAGCAGGACTATGTGGATATGATGAAAAGGTTAGGCATATGGGCAGCCCGAGAAATATCTGGTGGAAGACGCTCCTCTCAGCATCTAGATATTTCTTTAGAAGGACACGCAACCACCTAAAAACCATCACGTGACGCTCTGGCCAATAAGGGAAGAGCTACGGATATATATCGCCAAATCTTGCCAAAAGACACGTGGCTTACCCTCCTGCGAGGAATATATCTTCCTGTTTCGGTCCTGATCTTCCCTAGTGCCCATGATCGGGAGGGTCCCACCTTTTATGGCTTCCATCTTCATGGCATACATCATTCTTGCATGCACATACATCAATGTGGAATTCCACGTGTCTGTTGTCAATTGGTTCAGTATGGTCTTTTACGCTTTGTGTCAGCGTTGACAATGAAAAGTTTGGAATTAAAATTCCTTGTTACGACAGTACCCTTGGGTTACTGATTAAATGACGTGAATACCACAGGTTTTCTTGTATATTTGGATTGACTGAAAAGCCCCCAACTCAGCAATTCCATCCATAAGTTCATGCGCTGGATTTGGTACTGGAAAAAGCCTTCCGCAGCATAATATTGTAGGACACCCCTTTGACCTTGTTTGGGAGTAATTATAGGTGAAAATGGATGTAATGAAATTACCACAACATTCCATCGGTGTAATTCAATCCGAGCCGAGTGGAGCTCGAAAATTTGGCTTCAAGTTGGTTGGTGCTAGGGGTGTATCCAAACCAGGCTAGCTCAAAGTTCGGTCGGGCTCGATTAAGTCAAGCTTGAGCTCAAAAAATTGGCTCGATAGAGCCGAGCTGAGCCGACCCGAGCTATTTTTTGATATGAAAATATACTTAAGTCAAGCTCAAGCTAAGGCCTGTTTGATTCGGCTTGGTTCAAAGCTCGGCCGATTGAGGCTCGACTTGAATATTATACAAAAAATAATATATGATATATATATATATATATATATATATCATTATTATATATAAATAATATAATTTATATATATATATATAATAAAAATATTATTATATTTACTTAAAAATAATTTTTTAATAATTCAATCCGAGCTCAAGCCAAGCTGAGCTCGGCTCAGATCAATTTGAGCTCGAGCCTAGCCAAGCAAACTCGAGCCAAGCTTTTCGAACTACATATCGAGTTGAGTTGAGTCGAGCTCGAGCATAGATGAAAAAGATACAACTGTGCAGAGCAAGGCCAAGCCCGGCTCAGCCAATACACCCCTAGTTCGTGTAGAATAGGCAAGTGCACGTCGAACTCGGCTTAGCTTGAGCTTAATTAATTAAAAATTATTTTATAATTGATACTTTTTTATTATTATTATATATTATAATATCTAAGCCGAACTTGGAGTGGAGGCAACTCAAAAGGGGCTCTAGCTCAGCTTGTTTATAGTTTCTAGCTTAGGTAAAGCTTAGCTTGGCTCAATGAAGCCAAAAACTTCAGCTTGAAGCTGAGCTGACAAACCAGCTCGGCTTAAGTACACACTCCTAATTCCATCTAAAATTCTCAGGGATCATTTCATGTTATCCTAAGTAAATCTAATGTTTGAGATCATTTCAATTCAATGTCTCTCTTATCATCAAGGAGAGAATTCTTGATGAGAATTAATGCTCTGGTAGTAGGAAAATGAGATGGTAAGTAAATTTTACTTGCTTTTGCTTAATCGAAAAGGTAATTTTTTGAGCCCATGAAATTTTCTTATTCCTAAAAAAATAACTTTCATTCTAAAACTTGTACACAAAAAATAAATAAATAACTCGCTCTTCTTATCAATCATATACTTGCAAAAAAGTTCGAGAAAATTTTCTTCTGTAATAATGCAACTTACTACCTTAGAATAGGGATATGGTGGGCCAATAGGAGCATAGAATGGTAAGGTGCATTGAGGATAATGGGCCTCATATTCATGAAAATTTTATAATCGTACTACCAATGATAGGGGCAATTTAGTCATTTGGAGATAACCCTAGTTTAGTACAAATTAAAATCATTAAAATAAAGGCAGGAACGTGTCTGATGAGATAAATGTCGGCAACGCACTCGCATTAAAAAAAATTATTCTATTATTTATTTGGTAAAGAGAGTGGTGGATTGTCGGTGCAAATGGCCACCTTCACTAGTTTATTTTACATTACTAAGGTCATCACTTGATGGTAACTGCTTTTAACTAAATTCAAATACTTAAATAATATAAGTGGAAGACTGTCGTGTTCCTATCTCTGCCGTACACGTGGCATGATATTAGTAAATCAAAATTGATAGCAAACCCGGCCAAAATCCAACACCTGTTGTTAAAAGGAGGGCAAGTGTTGGTTTTTAAATGAAAGCTTATAGACAGGTGTTAGAGTTTTGGTTGAGAGTAAGAAATGACTGCGAGTAAGGCTAGTACGACTCTAACTATGAAACAAGAAAGCAAAACCAGGGACGGCTATAGAAAACCACATCGATTAGTTGTCTTAATCTCTCCCACTAACAACCAAAAGACTTGGATGGCTAGGAAAAGGGGTTGGGCTTGTCCGATTTGTATGGGCCACTAAGGTCTGTCCAAGAATATGGAATATAAACATAACATAATCTCTCTCTCTCTCCTTCTCTTATTTTTCTTTTTCTTTGTTATTTACATTGGGTTCATTTAGGATTGTAAAAATTTGTAGTAGACTTGTGTATATATACTTGTAGAGATACTAAAAGTAGAGAGGTGTAGAAGCTTTCTAGAAGGTTCTAAAGAGAAGGTGGTAAAAGGATCTAGGAGTAGGAAACTCTAGAATAGTCTTCGAAAGGAGGTGGTAGAAGTTCTAGAGTCTAGAACCTTTCCATGAGATGTATATAAAGGGGATGACCCCTCATTTGTAACCATCCAATCCAAAGTATCCAATCCAATCCAAGTGTAATCCTTCTTAAGTAATAAGAGTGTGAGTATTCTTCCATAGAGTGTTCCTAATTCTCTCCTATTAAGCTTGAGGATAAGGCTGACTCATTTAGGATGGACTCTAGCACGAGTGCCGCACGGTCAAGGTTGGAGAAATAACTAAGGCCGTGACATTGGGCTTGGGCTGGGCTTTACCCTCACTTGTAATGGTTCGATCGAAGCCATTCAGGGCTTAAATTGGTTAGGCCCCTATCCTCAGGGTTAGGGTTGGTGTCTCGGCCTTAATTTTTCAACCCGATCACGACCGTGCGGCACTCGATAGCTTGATCCTTCAAGACCAAGTAAGCCTTACCAGACTAGCTACTCAAGAGTAAAGATGAAAGAACACACTTGGAAAATGCTTAAGAACACTTTTATTACTCGCAAAAAGCTCTACAACTCTTAGATGGATTACAAATGAGGGGGTCCTCCTCTTTTATAGGCTCCTAGGGAGGATTCTAGACTTCTAGAATCCCCATGTCTCTAGAATCTTCTCCCACCTCCTCTTTAGGAGAATTCTAGAGAGTCTACTACAAGTCTCTACTTCTATAATCTCTACTGGTATATACAAGCCTTCTACAGTATATGTACAAACCTCCTATACTGTATATGTTACTAAATGATTGAGAAAATGCCTAAGTGAGTGGGTCTTGACATTCTCCCCCACCCAATTCCACAACGTCCTCGTTGCGTTTCCTCCGATGTCTTCTTCGCTTCCTTTGCGCTCATTTCTTTAAGGGTTTATGTTTCCCTTCCTGTATAAATTCATCCCTAAAATAAGTTTGTGGTCGTCCAACTTGACCACGGAGAAGTCCGCCTTCCCTTTCCATGCTCTGACATGCAGCTCCACTCCCCGAGCCACACCATAGATGGGTTTAGCCTCTGTGTTGATAGCTTTCAGCTTCCCTGCCTCTTTAGCTGCCTTTAAGCCTAACCTTCTTGCCTCCTCCCCTTGTGCGTGGCTCCCGTGTCTACTAGCGCACATGCGGGCTTCCCATAATCCCATTGATACTTGTTTTCACATACAACAGCCCTTTACCCTTGGGTTGAGACGTGTCTTCTTTTGCCATTGTGCTAAGACGCTGAAGGGACCCCATCTTCAGCTCCTCGCCTTCACTTTCTGCCACCTCTAGGCTCTCATCTATCTTATCCACCTTGGCAATAAGGGTGTTCAAGGACTCCTTTTTCAAACAATCCCTTGCCCGATGGTTTCCATCACATATGAAGCAATTGAAGTCCCTACCCTTGAACCTATCCCTATCCTCATTTCTTTCGTTACCTTTCTCACGCCACCTTGGTTTGGAAGGTCTCTCTTTGGGGCTTGGACTCCGTTCTCCCCTACCATTTTTATGATTGTCCCTCCTTGGCTTGGAAGAATAGTCTCTCTTGAATTCTACGAGCTGTTCCGCCACAGCCACCGCGGTCGCAAGGTCTTGGACTCTGCGACGTTGCAGTTCAAGCTCGGCCCAGTTCTGGAGGCCATCCATGAAGCTGAAGAAGAGTTCTTTCTCGGTCATGTCTGGGATCTCCAGCATAAGGGTAGAGAATTCCTTCACATACTCCCGGAGAGTTCCGGTGTGCTTGAGCCCCTTCAAGTTCTTCCTTGCCAAGTACTCCACATTCTTGGGGTAGAATTGCCTCTTAATTTCTCTCTTGAAGTCTTCCCAAGGGTCGATGGTACACATTCCTCGCTCGATATCTGCATGACGTCGGTGCCACCAAAGAGTAGCCGTATCAGCAAGATAGAGGGTTGCTGTGCGTACCTTCATCCTCTCGTCCACGAGGGAGACCACTTCGAAATACTGTTTCATTTGTCATAGGAAGTTATCTAACTCCCTAGCATCCCTGGTGCCAGTAAATGTCTTGGGCTCGAGTGCCTTAACCTTTGGTGCCTCCTGTGTAGCTAATCCCCCATTGGCCATGACCCTTTTCCATACGGCGAACTCGCCACGCATCTCCTCTACCTGACCTCGCAACGAAGCCAACATCTCCATCACTCGGTCTTCTAAGGAACTCGTCCTCTGCTGCTCGACGTAAATGACTTCGTTGAGGGTTCCTTGCATTTCTCCCCGAAGTTCATCAAGCTTGTCCTCAAAGCCATCAAGGCGAGTACCCAGCTCTTCCAATTGAACTCCACCATTCGGGTAGCCATGCTCCACCCTTGAAAGTCTTGCCTCCATTGCAGCACGATAATCCTTTGACCTTCCCCTTTTTGGAATAGTGGTGGTAGGAACCTCATGTCGACTTACATTGCCCACCAAGGCCATCCCTTGTTCTTCCACTGTCTCACAACTAGTGACCTTCTCCATCACCCGCGTCACGTCCCTTCGTAACGTAGCTCTGATACCAACTGTCACGGCCTTAATTCTTTAACCCGATTATGACCGTGCGATACTCGATAGCTTGACCCTTCAAGACCGAGTAAGCCTTACCAGACTAGCTACTCAAGAGTAAGGGTGGAAGAACACACTTGGAGAATGCTTAAAAACACTTCTATTACTCACAAGAAGCTCTACAACTCTTGGATGAATTACAAATGAGGGGGTCCTCCCCTTTTATAAGCTCCTAGGGAGGATTCTAGACTTCTAAAATCCCCATGTCTCTATAATCTTCTCCCACCTCCTCTTTAGGAGAATTCTAGAGAGTCTACTACAAGTCTCTATTTCTAGAATCTCTACTGGTATATACAAGCCTTCTACAGTATATGTACAAGCCTCCTATAGTGTATATGCCTACTAGATGATTGAGAAAATGCCTAAGTGAGTGGGTCGTGACATTGGGCCTAGGTTGAGACTAGGCCGGAAAAGAAGATAATTTTTCGTTGTCATAATATTTATCAATATTTTTAAGCAACCAACCGCTACAATCTTTTTTCTTAGTACATGTAATTTGTATGACCTTTTGTTTTTGAAGAAGTTTGGATATGTTAAGGAAAAATAAAGAGAGACTTTTATTATAAGGGACTAGCGGGTGGCACGTGCGATGCACGTGAGAGCGAGGGGAAAGAGTTAACCACAGTTAATAGGAGTTAAAAGGGACACATGTTAGCCCATGGGTGCAATTGAACTCTCCCCGAGTTCAATCGCGATTGGCTGCGATTCTATTCTTTTAATAGATAGATGAGCAAGGGTAGTTTGGGAATTAAAGTAAAACATTAAATTAAAGTTTTGTTTTATATAAGGGTAGTTTAGGAATTTTGAAAAATTCAAGCTACGCCTGCCTCTTGTATTATAATAGTAAAGATAATAGTCTTGAAGATGCATGTTTGAGATGTAGAATATATATATATTCATATATATGACTTCAATTATATAAGAATTCAACAGTGTTTTCATCCA
This sequence comes from Tetracentron sinense, assembly GCA_015143295.1. Classification (NCBI taxonomy): domain Eukaryota; kingdom Viridiplantae; phylum Streptophyta; class Magnoliopsida; order Trochodendrales; family Trochodendraceae; genus Tetracentron; species Tetracentron sinense. Next base: position 25,792,411 of record CM026556.1, read on the forward strand.
AAGTGTTTTCATCCAAAATATGATGTTGGACATGCAATTCATTATTTTACTTGTAATAGGTGTAAGAATTCAATTCTTAAACATTTAATCAATAAGTCTAATGATGTGAGTTTAGAGAATCTATTATTTACTGTTGAGCTTTTGTTATGCATAGTTGGAGTCTATTATTTTGTTATAAAAAATAATAAGACTTGAAATCTTATCATGATAAGAATTAATTTTGTTAAAAACCTTGACAAAGTGACTCAAATTTCCTAACTACCATGGCAAAGTGCAAAGTGCAAAGTGCTAAGCTTTATACATCCCAACAAAAGAATAAAAGAACTAGAATTTGCTAAGAATTCCAACAAAATTGAAATAAAATGGCCCCAAGAGGCCTAATTGCACATCCACCTTAAATCAACTCAAGGAAAAATGATTCAATCACAAAGGTGATAAAATCACTAGGCCAAGGTCTAATTTATCAGAAAGTGAGCAATGCACATCATTAGATTCTAATCAACCTCCTATTTAACTATGTATGAATCTCTAACAACATTAGCAAAAAGTGATGACCTAGTAAGCATTCTCTCAATCAAAACAGGACCGATTTATAAAGGGATTAAACAGATGAACATAACCCTAGCTCAATAGAAATCCCTCAACCATAAGTCACCCGTGATCATTTAAATTAAAAACTATATGAACTTGTTAACCTTCACAAATACCTGTATTAATGATCAAATTTACTAAAATTAAGAGTGTTTTAGTCTTTTCATAGAAGACTAATCATTAAATGGAGGAGAGAAAGTACAATTTGACTTTTCTTATATTTTTGTCTCTCCTATTTAATGAATTATCTACTATGAAAATACCCAACTAGCTTTATATTTAATTAAAATGATGTAGGTGTCAGTTAGTTTAGTTGGTTATAAAGTCCCTTGGTGTCGTACCATAGACTTGAGATCAAATCCCACCTACATCAGGGTTTGAGAGGAGGGGGGAGGGGGTATGGGAGGGGGAGGGCTATCCCTCATTGTGTAGCCCATAGGTCCATGTGGCCTCCAATAAACCAAAAAAAAGAAAGATATCTAATACATAAAGGTGAAAAAGTCTGGTGAAGAAGGTTGACAAATTCACTAGGCTTAGTGAAGATAATATATATTTACTTATATAAAGAGGATGGGAATGTTCAAAACGTTGATTGAACTTACTTAATTCCAAAACTACCCTTTACCCATATGATTCAAAATGTTGAATGAAAATTAGTTAATTCCAAAATTACCTTTTACACTCATATAAGTTCAAATGTTGATTAAAATAGTCAATTCCAAAATTGCCCTTTATACATATGGGTGTAATTCCAAAAGTACCCTTTATTTTTACTTATATAAAGAGAGGATACATTGATTAAATTTTACTTAATTTCAAAACTACCCTTTACTCACATGGGTCAAAAACGTCGAATGAATTTTAGTTAATTCCAAAATTGTCTTTTACTCATTTAGGTTCAAACGTTGATTGAATTTTTGCTAATTCTAAGATTGCCCTTTATACATATGAGTTCAAAGTATTAATTGAATTTTAGTTAATTCCAAAGCTGCCTTTTACTCATCTTTACTAATATAATGAGAATGGTCGGGTTAAAAAAGTGGGTTGATTTTTACTTAATTCCAAAACTGCCATTTACTCATATGGGTTTAAAACTTTGAATTAATTTAAGTTAATTTCAAAATTGTCCTTACTCATATAGGTTCAAAACTTTGAATGAATTTTAGCTAATTCCAAAATTACCCTTTACTCATATGAGTTCAAAATGTTGACTAAATTTTACTTAATTCCAAAACTACCATTTATTCATATATAAAGACAATGGTTCCTTAAAAGGTTGATTAATTTTTAGCTTGAGTCCAATACTACCCCTTTGCTAATATATAAAGAGAATGATACATACAAAGTTAATTGAATTTTAGCTTAATTCCAAAATTACCATTATTAATTTTATCTTTTATTAATTTAGAGGAATTTTCACCAAAAAATATAGGGGACTTAAAAATTGATTGGAATTTAATTGAGTTCTAAAATTTCCCTAATATATAAAGCAATGTTTTTTCATAACTAGACTGGCCGTCGAACCCGGTCGGGTGACTAATTCCCGGTTCAACCGGTTGGATCATATTCTTTTACCATTAATTTTTTTTTTCTATTTTCTTGGTTAGAATGTGTTTAAAGTTTTTTATTCTCAAAATAATCTTAAGTCAAGTTTCTATACCCAAATGCCCTCAAAATTTTCCCAATAGTCAAAATGTCCCAAATATTTTTAGTTCCCAAAATCCCCCTAAGTCAAATTTTTATGCCCAAAATGCCTCTCACAATTGTTTTTAACTCAAAATATTTCTCAAGTTTGCACATATTTTATTTTCTTTAATTTCTAAAATGTCCCTCAAGTTTAGGAGGTGTTTGGCATTGTTCTTAGTGATTCATTAATTCTGGAAACTGAGCAATCTCGATTTTTAGAACGATTATGTGCTGATAACCCGTTTGGTAACAATCAATCAAAATCATTCTCAAAGAACAAAAACAATAAAATTGTGTTTGGATGTGAAAAAATCAAGATCACTATTATGAGAAAACTTAACTCTAGCCTTTAACCGTGGATACATATGTTTCCTTCTTCCCACATAGAACTCATCAATTTCAAAAAATAACCCTAGCAACCCAACCAAAACAACTTCACATGACATGATAAACCCACCGATTGTATATGCAGTCTAGAGTGACTCATATGATCAAAACCACTCAGTTGGTTCCTTGGTGGCAAGGTCATATCTTCAATTGGGCATAACTCAAATCATATTTGGCATAGCTCAAATCAGATTGATATCGTACCATGTTCTGCTTTCTGGGTTACCCCATCAAAGGAATAGCTCAAATCTCTGGACAAGGTCATTGGAAAGGGTGAGGGGAGGTAAATTGAAGGTGTTAGAAAGAACTTAAAGAGGGAGAGTATGTGTGTGGCAAGAGAGATGAGGTTAAGAGAGAGGGAGAGAGACGAATTTTTTTACAGGTGAGATGAGAGATTCTCAGTTGTAGCCGCCGAGAAGCAAAGGACTTGCAAGAGGAAGAGAGATGTGGAGTGCCTATTTGTAACCGATAAGATGGGACATTGTGTACATATCAGATCGTTGTCGCCGTTGAGTTCATACTTATCGTCGACAAGATCCTGTCTCCGGTGAAATCCTATCGTCGACGAGATCCTTGCAAAATAGTATTGGGGGCAATGGAGAGGAAGAAGAGGGCGATGGAGATGGCAGCACTTTTTAAGGCTTCCAAACACGTTTTGGTGAAATCCTATCGTCGACGAGATCCCAGCACACACCCAACAATGTGTACTGGGAACACCATGTTCTAAAAAAACTACTCCGTTTTTTAAGGCTTCCAAACACGTTTTTTTTTTTAATTATGTTTCTGGGGTACAAAAAAACATTCCTTGGGAACAATGCCAAACACCCCCTTATATACCCAAAATGCTCTCATATTTCTCTAGGAAAATAATCACCTCCTCGGTCGGTGAAGCGAGGAGGGGCTTCTCGGCTCCCATTTTCTTGCCATGTGTCCCCCCTTCTAACCCCATTTAACTATGGTTAAGATTCATCCACCCTTAGGGTTCACCCATCTACCCTTGGTTTTTAGAAAAATAAAATTAAAAAATTAATTAAAGGGTTAAAAAAAAAACTAAACCGAGTTAATGGAAATTGAAGGGTCGGCTATGTGAGAGCGAGGAGGAATAGTCCCCTCCTCAGCCGACGAGGAGACTATTGCTAACCCAAAATGCATCTTAAATGTAATGATCCTAAATCCTACCTTGACCAAAATAGGACATTGGGTCATCACATTTCTTAAACCTGCTTAAATCCCATGACATACAAGGCATACAACACGAGTCTCCAAAAATGAGAATAATAAAATTTCGATATATAGAACTCAAACCATTCTGCTCAAGTCTAAGGTCAACGTAAACATAACCCACCGTAACATAAATAGTCGGATACGCAACCATAAAGAAGTCTGATAAGCAACATCATCTAAGAGTCTATTACAAAACTCCTCACAACTCAAAAGTAAAAGCCTACAGATAAGGCCATCTGCCCGACTCACACTCTCCCTCAACCATAGGATCGCCTTCCTCCTCTACGCTGTAAGCCTCCTCCACCCAAGGCTCACCTGTAAACTCGGGCTCCACACATGCCAAGATAAAAGTCTGGATGAGTACCAAAGCACTCGCTATATATAAAATCCAACCGACAACATAATATACCTGCACTCAGTTAGAACCATAACCAATAGCATAATAACATAATCAGAGTGTGGAAGAATATGTGCTCATATACATAATATCATCACCTTGAATCGTATAGTTGTGAGAATCTTAGCCTTAGGAGACGACATACTTATGAGATGCTTATTGATCGGTGCTAAATGTTACACATATAAGAACCTCAAACTTAACTTGTTAACCTTGTAGAGTATTCTTTTAAATATTTTTATGCTACTTCATTAAAGGCTCAAAAGGATCTCGGGAAGAAAAAGACCAAAGAAGGGAACAAAACACAAGCAAACAGGGAAGATTTGCCCTGGGTGATCGATCACCCAGAGGGGGGCGATCGATTGCCCCTCCTGCTTTTTGAGATTTTTATGTTGCGTGAAATTTCTCTTTTGGGCCCAGTTTAACTATTATTAAAGGCCCAAATTTTGTAGGGAACAGAGAAAAGAAGATTTGTACCCCAATTAGAACTCCTTATTTTACAAGGACTCTATCTTTCTCTCTTTCTCTATAAATAAGAGATTTTATGTAGAAAATTTTGTAGAGATTTTGAATCAGAAAAAAGAGAAGCTCTAGAGATCAAGGAAGCCATGAAAAAGAATGCAGCAGCTTTGTCTATAAAGATGATGCATTCCTCTCTCGCGGTGAACTAATTTCCATTTTATGGTTTTGATGAAACCCTAGCCAAGTAACTGTGTCGTTTTATTTTGTTTTTATTTTTGATTTCTTAGTTGTAAAACATTGATTGCATAATGAGAGGGTTATTTTCAACAACTGGATTTATTTGAATTATATTTGATTTTAATAGAATTCTCAACCTTGTCTTAGGTTTTATGAAATTGGAATTAAAATCACTTGTGTTAATTTTCGTTAGAATTTAAACATAGGTTTTATGCAATGATTTTAATATATCAAGAAATTAAATTCGAAGATATTTTATTGTAAGGGAAGACGAGTGATTAAACAACCGTAGATTAGTGTGTAACATTCGTGCTAATCGAAGATACAATATTCTTAGAATATAATCCCTTGAACTTTTCTTGATCAGTTGATAGGGGATGTGTTGTCACTCTAACTGAAATGTTTGCAAATTAAGAGTTTAGAATAAATTCTGAATAAGGATTGGTTATTAGGTTAGTGGTGGATTTGAAAACCCTAGATCTTTTCTCTAAAGGATTTAAAACCAGTAGTTGATAATTAAATTTAGACATCTCCTTTAGTTTAATCATTGTTTTAGTTGAATAAAGCAAAATTCAATTGTCTCAATTATTAGTTTAAAATTAATCTTGATAAAAAGCAACGAAACCAGCGCAGTCCTCAGAAGTTTGATACCCTTACTAGTACTATTTTACAGAATTATTACTAAGAATGAATAATTTAAGATTGAGTAACGATCAATTTTTGGCTTCGTTGCCAGGGACTGCTGGAACGGTCAAGTTGTTAATTTGAAAAATTAACTTTAAATTAATCATCATAAAAATTTGAAAAATATTTTTTATTCTATTTAATTGGAATTATTTTTATTTTTAGGTACCAAATCGCTCAAACTACAAAGATTGAAAAAGCTTGCTTAACATCTTGGAAAGCAGGAGAGCTTTGTAAGTATTTACTTTCTTAAGTAGATATTTTATTTCAATTTGGTGTTTGTCAAACATAGAGTTTTTCCATAAGGTGTATGCACGGTAGAAGGTCTCGTAATCCTGAACTATTCCCCATTGATTCTGAGTTAGAGCATACTGCTAGGTTCCTCAAGGCTTCTGCCTTATTCGAATCAAATTCAGAAGCTTAGCCTTCTACCATTCCTAGAGCAAACCTAGAAGTTATTCCTTTCTCGAACATGACGGAAGAACATGCCCCGATCAAATCTTTGAAGGAGTATTTTACTTCTTCTACATATCAATCCCCCTCCTGCATACGATTGCCAGAAACATCGGCAGCCCACTATGAGATTAAGCCTAGTATCATTCAGATGATACCATCCTACCATGGACTTAATAATGAAGATCCCTATAAGCATCTTGACAAATTTTATGAGATCTATACCACATTCAAGTTGCAAGGATTTTTGGATGATACCCTTAGATTACGCCTCTTTCCCTTCTCTCTAAAAGACAAAGCCAAGTATTGGCTTAATTCTTTAGAGGTCAATTCTATAGATTCATGAGCTCAACTCTAGTAAGAACTTTTGAAGAAATTCTTTCCCATAGGAAAAACTAACTTGATTAGGCGAACTATCACAAGCTTTGCTCTAATCAATAGAGAGCTATTTCATGAAACTTGGGAAAGATTCAAAGATCTTCTTCGTAAGTGCCCCCACCACCAAATTCCAAAGTGGCAATTAGTCTAATCTTTCTATGATTGACTGCCTTATTACAACCGTCAATTGGTTGATGTATCTTGTGGTGGGACATTTATGATGAAAAATGAGGCTCAGGCATGAGAGCTATTTGAAAATCTTAGTGAAAACTCTCTCCATCATGCCTCGAATAGCCATTCTGAGAGACAACAATCTACTTCGAATTCCAAGAGAGGCATCTATGAAATAGGCACTTCTATAGATGTCTCATCTAAAGCGGATGCGTTGTCTTGAAAATTAGACCAACTCATGGCTATAGGGTCATCTTTTTACAAACCCCATCAACCAACTCCTACTCAGAAGGAGGTGTGTCCTAGATGTTCTAGCCCTGCACATTATGTACATGAGTGTCTGTCTGTTGCCCAATTCCCGGACCTTGTCCAAGAGCATGTCAATGCTGCCTATATCCGCCTGGATAATGATTCATATTCAAATACTTATAACCCGTGAGGAGGAACCATCCTAATTTCTCATGGAAGCCCCAAGCTCAAGGAAATTCCTTTCCCCAACCTCATGGGCTGAATGTTTGGCATCTTCAAAATTAGCCCAACTACCATCCTTGTCGCGACCCAAAATACCCCATGGGAGTTAGGAATACTTTGGCTCGTGATGTGCCGTATCTGATACCAAACCATCCTGTAATAATACTCAAGGTATAATATAATAGAAACATAAAGAAATGCGGAAGCTTAAATCAAAGTGCGGAAGCGTAACCCAAAAATTTCTTTTCTATATATAACCTGTATTCTAAGTTTGTACATACATAACCAAAGTAAAGGTGGACATGCCCACCGATCAAAATACAAAAAGCAACCTCATGGTCTCTCCACCCAGCAGTAGTCTAGATAGGGCCACCTATCTAGGTCTCTGTCCTCCTGTGACTGCATCGGGATATGCAGATCCCTTTATCCCTCTTACTCTTCTTTAACCCATGGCTCTGGGTTGGGGATGTCGAACTGACCTGCCGACATAACATGTACGGCTGAATATGGAATACTCAGCGAGCCAAAACTACTAGCTAACAGTGCTATCATATTTATAATATTACATACAAGTGCGTAAGGAAATACTAATCACAAGTTCATGCTTAAAAACTCCGTCATGGAAAATCTTTCATAAAACTTGTTCTTTTCATGGAAAACAAACCGTCTTATGCATGCTTATGAGTTCTTATGAATGCTTATGAGTCTTGTGGTTTCTTATGAGTTCTCGTGAGCTTTCGAGTTCTTATAACTTTTCTTGTGAGCTTATGAGCTTTCTTGTGAGCTTTTTGTGAGCCATGTTCTTGTGAGTTTATGATCTTTGGAGACATATACAAGATCTTAGACTTATGAAATTCTTACGAGTTCTTGAAAAGCCTTACGAGACTTATGATCCTCGGAGTTTATGCAAGATCTTAGACTTGATCCTTGTGAGCATGAAGTAACCGATCTTAGGATACCAACCCAAAGTTTGGCTTTGTCAATGCTTATGCTTCTTTCTTATGAATTGCCTTAGAAAAATCTTGTTTATGATTCTTGAAATACATACTTATGCGAAAACTTTGATCATGCAAAACTTATCGTGCGTGAAGTGCTTGTGAGCATCATCATATATACATATCTTGAAAACCTTAAACAATTCATATGAATTCATACAAGACATATTAGCATTGTAGGATCATTATATAATTCTAGAACATAACATATTTCCATTCATTTCATCACATCATCAAGACCATGGCTTTTAAGCCTAATTCATCGCATCATACTTAAAAATCATGATTTATTTAGAGATATTAACATTCACTTGCAAATACAACCATATTAACCCTCTTATTGAAAAACCCCTAAATCATAAACCCTTATTACTCATTTGATCATAATCTAATTTACCCCAAATCATACATTCACTATTTGCATCATAGTAAGGTTAATCTCTATTTAAGTCACTCATTTAATCATCTTTTCCATCTTTGCATAATAACAAAGTTAGGTAGTAGAATCACTTACTTTGCAAAGTTTGAATCTCTTTTGAGAAGGGTTGAGAAGGCTTGAAAGAGTTACTCCGAGCTTTGAGGAGCAAGAGTAGAGCTTCCACCTTGATCTCAAGACCCAACAAGCCAAAACCCTAGAAGAATCTTGTTCTTCCCTCTTCTTCTCTCTAAAATCTCTCCAATTGTGTCTTAGAGGGTTTATGGAACCCTAACCCACGAAATTTGGGTATATATGCGCAATGGGGTGGTCAAAGACCAATATACCCTTAATGATTTGGCTTAAAAATGACCAAAAAAGGCCAGAAATGAGAGGTTCGGTTGACTGGAGGTGCCCTCGGTCAACCGGTTCAAAATGAGCTCTATGGAATTATTTACCATACAAATTTTGGACTGTTCGGTCGACCGGTAAGGAGGTTCGGTCAACCGGATAGGAGGGTCGGTCGACCGGATTTGTGTTCGGTCGATCGGTTGCTGACTCGCTTTGGTATTTCGGCCATAACTTTTGACTCGCTGCTTGGATTTTGACGATTCAACTTGAGTTAGACTCTTCATTCAAAGGGAAATAATTTTGTGTATAATAAAAAAAATCCTAATTTTGACTTTTTAATTACCGAAATGGGCTCTAAAGCCAACTGGTCTGGAAATGAGTTTCAGCAACTCATATTTTCAGTAGATTCGACTTCGGAAATCGGACTTTTGACTCAACCCTGACTCAAAATCCAGAAAAGTAATCAACATAAACTTCAAAGTGGGTTCAAATACCTTTCCAAAAATTTAAGAATCATTTAATTCCGATCAGGGGTGAGAATTCTAGAGCTCCTTAAAGTTCAGGTATGCTAAGGCATCCTTCTTCTCCCACACTTAGAACTTTTTGAAACTTATGTTTTAACTCTCACACACATTAAATTGATACTCCTTTAAAACTTTAAAACATTCATAATACCATGAACATAAATTGGAATCCAAAAATCCTCTTTCGCATAATAATACAACCATTACAAAACCCAAGGTTTAAGCCTTAACACACTATTTCCTGGCACTAGTAATTCACAACCCAGTGAACTCGATTTCGGGGTTCTACAATCCTCCCTAACAACATAAATTCCAACACTCTCCTCCTCCTCCTCAAAGGAACCCATCTTTCAAAGAGAAAGTGTTGCAAGCTCTCAAAGGCTTAGATGCCAATGCCCAACTTCTATACTCTCATTCTCAATCTATCCAGAGGATTGAGTTTCAATTGAGACAATTAGCTAGTGTCGTATACAAGAGAGAAGAAGGGAAGCTCCCAAGCCAACCGGTGGGCAATCCTAAAGGTACCAATATGGCTGACGATGCTCAAAACAATGAAATTCATCGTGAGGATGTTCTTGCCATTACTACCCTAAGGAGTGGAAGGTAGTTGAAAACGAGGTTAGAGAGAAGAAGAGTGAGGAAAAAGAGCTCAATGCAGGCCCAACAAATCTCCAAGGAGAACGGGTGAGTGTCTCTAAGAAGGACTAAAGTCCTTCTTCATCTTTATCTAATCTCACTCCCTTGTAATCCTATATGCCCAAAGCTCCTTACCCTCGGTGCTTAAAAGATTCCTCCCCTTTTAGGAAAAAAAAAACTAAAATTGATGAGATGATGAAGGTTTTTAAACAAGTCAAAATCAACCTTCCGCTCATAGATGCCATCAAGCAAATCCCGGCGTATGCCAAATTTCTCAAGGATATGTGCACTCAAAAGTGTAAATCAAGGACTCGTGTGTCCAAGAAAGTCCTTCTCACCGAGCAATTGAGCTCCATTATCCAACACAACACTCCTCCAAAATTTAAGGACCCTGGTGCTCTACTATTTCGTGTATCATTGGAGATCACTCCATTAACTGGACACTTCTTGATTTAGGAGCTAGTGTTAATAGATTATCTTTCTCGGTGTATGAGAAACTTGGCTTAGAAGAGCTTCGCCTCACATCCGTTGTATTACAATTAGCGGATAGATCCACGAAAAAGCCTTGTGGGGGTAGTTAAAGATGTTCTGATTAAAGTCGACAAATTTTTCTTTCTTGTCGACTTTCTTGTCCTTGACATGGAACTCGTGCACAATTTAAAAAGCCAAATTCTAGTCATCCTCGGTCGTCCCTTTCTGGCTACTACTAATGCTTGCATAAACTGTAGGATTGGGGTGATGAATGTGTCATTTGGTAACATGAAAGTTCGGTTGAACGTCTTCACTACCCCCAGACAACAATCGAAAGGAGAAGATTGCTTTATGGTTGATATGCTTGATAAGATAGTTGAGGATGTCCATCCTTATGTTTTAACTGATAATCCTTTGGAGGCATCTCTTGCTCATTTTAAACCCCTGGATCCCATCATAGAAAAATCCATAGGGAATTGCCCCTCTTTGCTTGATCTCACTCATTTAAAAAGTTTTCCATTGGAAAAACATAAAGTGAGGACCAAGCATAAAATTTGCAAAGGCATAGGAAATTCCTCTTTTTTGACCCGGATGGGTGTGTGCTCAAGGCGAAGGCCCAATACCTCTAGCTTTACATGATCTCGTCTACCTAGACGGTTGAATGATTTATTTGAGGTTGTCTGGCTGAAGACGTAAAACTTTGCGCTTGTTAGGAGGCAACCCATCGATTTTGTACTCTATTTTGTTTTAGATAGTTAGAGTCTAAGTTTGGGGTGGAATTAACATCCACCAAATTCTTTAAAAGTCTAAAAGTCTTAGGATTAAAAAAATAATAATAATAAAATAAAAATCACCAAAACGGCGTTTTTGGCAATCGATCGCCCAAATATGTATATATATATAAAAAATCATCAAAACGATGTTTTTGGCGATCGGTCGCCCTTAGGGGAGATCGATCACCCAAATACGTATATAAAAAAAATCAAAACGGTGTTTTTGGCGATCGATCGCCCTTAGAGGAGATCGATCGCCCAAATACGTATAAAAAAGAAAAAAGAAAAAAAGGGAGATCGATCGCCCAAAAGGGGGATCGATCGCCCACTAGGGAGATCGATCGCTAATGGGGGAGATTGATCGCCCAACTTATGAAAAAATAAATAAATTAAATATCCCAATTTTATTCTTGCTTGATGCTTTTTATACTTAATTGAGATGTATTGATTGATTTAGCATTTATTTTTGTGGATATTTCTTGTATTGGGTGATTCATGGAAACACCCCATTTATATCTTTCATCATGGTTTGCCTTTCACCAGTCAGGTATTTTTGTTTTATCCCTATTTGTGCTTAATTTTTATTTTTACATTGGGGACAATGTAATCTTTAAGTTTGGGGTTGAGAAATAATATTCCTTATTATTTTCATTATCTTTTTGGGTGATTGTGCAACTATGTAATAGGGTAGAACATGCAAACATTGAATATTTTTTAGATTGTTCTATTCTAAAATTGAAAGATTGTGATGCATATAGGGTAATACAAATCTTATTGATAGGGTTAAATACACACTGTTTTTAACCCTTGACTGAACTAAAAAAAACTTAAAATTTTTCAAAAGTCATGAATACACTTTGATATATGCACGAGCACTCTAATACATTGTTTAGTGGGGTTTGAAACCAAACTAATTGATTAGTGCTTTTGTTAACTCATAGAAAGTTGAATGACCTAAAAAAATTGAACACCAACCTTGGCTAAAAAGAAAATTTTGATAGAAGAATAGGTTACCTGACCAGGTTTTACACTTAGTAACCGGGCCTCTTGCCTCACTAAGCATAGAGAGTTCACGTCAAACCGTGTGATCTTTGGAATGAATAAAATAACATAGTGTGACTAGTTTAAGTTCGTAGCCTATTTAACTCGAGTTAATAAGCCCTTAATCGTGTCTTGACACCTGGTGCACTAAAGCCATCTGGTTTAGGAGTCTCTGGCCTAACACTCGCTACCTGGGTTGTCTAGAGTGCTTAATGGACTTAAATTCTGCACAGTCACACTTATAAAAATAAGAAAATATGTTGAGTAAAAGCCTTGGGGTTGGAAGTTTAAATTGAAAGGAAATTAAATGACAAGTGAGAAAACAAAAAAACTATTGAAAAGTAAGGTTGATATCACACATTCGATTGTTAGTCATATTACATATCAAAGAAAATTCTGACAAATCTTTTAGAAGCTAAAATTTTCAGAACTGGTTAAAAATAGTGTGAAATTGAGAATGTAGAAAGTTGAAAAATTCAACCTTGTTAATAATTTATGGATTATCTTGTATGTATTGTGATTTTGGAAAATTTTGAATATGATTCAATCACTGTTGAAAACTGCATGTTTTACATGAGTATATTGCATAGTTATAGGGTAGTACAGATGTTTGTAGGTGTCATCACTGTAAACCTTCACGAGACTTCACTCGTCCTCTAGGGCCACCTAGAGGTTTAAAAGGCTTGTTGCATATGCAAAATGCAACCGGGGATCCCACGAAAGAGGATGTAGGTTTAGTTTAGTTTTTAGTTTTATTTTATTTTTCATTGCTCGAGGACTAGCAATGTCTAAGTTTGGGGTTATGATCGGTGCTAAATGTTACACATATAAGCACTTCAAACTTAACTTGTTAACCCTATAGAGTATTCTTTTAAATATTTTTATGCTACTTGGTTGTTTATTTTTGTTTCAGGTTCATTCGTGAAAAAAAGTTTAAAATGGAAGATTTAAAAGCATTAAATGCTCAAAAGGATCTCAGGAAGAAAAAGATCAAAGAAGGGAACAAAACACAAAGCAAACAGGGAAGATTTGCCCTGGGCGATCGATCGCCCCTCCTACGTTTTGAGATTTTTATGTTGCGTGAAATTTCTCTTTTAGGCTCAGTTTGACTATTCTTAAAGGCCCAAATTTTGTAGGAAAAAGAGTTGTACCCTAATTAGAACTTCTTATTTTACAAGGACTCTACTTTCTCTCTTTCTCTATAAATAAGAGATTTTATGTAGAGAATTTGGTAGAGATTTTGAATTAGAAAAAGGAGAAGCTCTGGAGATCAAGGAAGCCATGAAGATGAATGCAGCAGCTTTGTCTATAAAGATGATGCATTCCTCCCTCGTGATGAATTAATTTCCATTCTAGGGTTTTGATGAAACCCTAGCCAAGTAACTGTGTCGTTTTATTTTGTTTTTATTTTTGATTTCTTAGTTGTAAAATATTGATTGCATAATAAGAGGGTTGTTTTCAACAACCGGATTTATTTGAATTATATTTGATTTTAATGGAATTCTCAACCTTGTCTTAGGTTTTATGAAATTGGAATTAAAATCACTTGTGTTAATTTTCGTTAGAATTTAAACATAGGTTTTATGCAATGATTTTAATATATCGAGAAATTAAATTCGAAGATATTTTATTGTAAGGGGTTGGTTATTAGGTTAGTGGTGGATTTGAAAACCCTAGATCTTTTCTCCAAAGGATTTAAAACTAGTAGTTGATAAGTAATTTAGACATCTCCTTTAGTTTAATCATTGTTTTAGTTTAATCAAGCAAAATTCAATTGTCTCAATTATTAGTTTAAAATTATTCTTGATAAAAGGCAATGAAACCAGCGCAGTCCTCAGAGGTTCGATACCTTTACTAGTATTATTCTATGAAATTATTACTAAGAAGAAATAATTTAAGATTAAGTAACGATCACTTATGCTTATGAAACCACGTGCTTGTGAGACGCTTATACACTTATTTTAGATCACCTCATTGGGCTTATTCAGTCTATCAGGCGTATGCAATACTTATGTTTATGAGTCTTGAGCAGCTTATTCGGAACATGCACTTATTCAGATCCCTCATTGAGCTTATTCAGTATATCAAGCGTATGCAATGCTTATGCTTGTGGTCCACATGTGTGACTTGTAAGAATCTTATCTTAACATACATGTGAGTTTGTGCATAAGTGTCGCAATTAATATTCGAATCGGTTAACACTTAGATTCTGATCTCTCACTATGGAAACTCCACTATACTGTCCCATACCAAATAGTTAGAGAATTCCTGGTTTGAAAGATTTTCCTCTAAGTATTGGCTTACCCGAATATCAATTACCATGTAAAATAATTAGACATAATTTTACAAACAATCACATATATAAACCTTATCATAATTCTCAGCATAATTCATAATCAATTTAACAATTAGTTATGAGTTATTCATTTTCCATTACATTAACCCATCCTCCATTTCTCACTATCTACAAGTCATGCAAACCATAAATTTCATCCACATACATTCCCATCCTCCATTTCACATTAATCCACAACCAAACATTCTAATTAAATCTATTCTCATACATTCCCATCCTCCATTTCACTTATCCATAGTATTAATCATCACATAATAGTTCATAGAACCCCATTCCATATTCACAAATCCATTCTCATGCAAAATAAACCATAATCCCTATCTCATAGTATACAATCTTACCATAAACATGATAATACTCCATTATTTCTAACTTAAACAATCTTAAACAAATATAAATTCAAAATAGAGTTGAGTTGGATAGTGTATCGACTTTAGGGATCATTCCCTTGGATCCAAAATGCTCCCAAGAAGGGTTGATGCTAATTTCCAAGCTTTTCTTGCAATCTCCAAGCAATTTCTCCTTAGAACCCTGTGTTTTCTCTCCCCTCTTTGCCAAATTAGTTTTAGAAATGTTAAAACTCTAAAACTCTCGAAATGGAACCTTTATTTATAGCCTAGGGGTTTAAAACCCCGATTTTCGTAACTCTTAAAAATTTCTGGGCGTGATTACGATCGATCATCATATTGGGCGATCAATTATTGCATGCCTGATGATTGATCATCGCGTCTGCTATGATCGATCATCCAAGAAACAGAAACTTCCCCTAAATTTCCTGATTCCGACGATCGACCGTCACGTTAGTGTGATCTATCGTCACACAAAACAAGGGCTTACCCTGGTTTTATGCTTTGGACGAATCGATTGTTGGCTCATCTGCGATTGATCGTCAGCTCCGATTCTTCACCCTATTAACACGTAAACCATTTTGATCACCCCACAAGACTTAGATAAAATTAGATATGCATAAAAACATGACAAGAGACTATTATACCCATATTAATTTTATTAAAGACATGAAGGAATGTTTGGGTCTCTACACTAAAGCTTTTTGCTTCTCAAAATGTCCTACGTCATATTTCTATACCCAACGTGTCCCTTATAATTTTTTACCCAAAATCTCTCCCTCTAGGGTCCTTCTTTACAGTCTCTATCCCCTCCCCTCTCTCACGTGTGTTGATATATATATATATATATATATAGGACAGTATACAGCTAGCTCATATGACTAGCTTACTTTCACATAAAGCAGATACTAGTGGATTAAGACAACAACGCAACTAGGCAGCAGTTATATGACGCAACTGGGTAGCAATAATACAGATGACCCTAGGGGTGATACACGAGTCGAGCTAAGCCGAGTTGAATGAGCCGAGCTTTTATCGAGTGTCATATTTTTTGGAAATGTTAAAACTTGGCTCGACTCGTTCGCAAATGAAAGAATTGAGTTCGAACTCGGCTCGGCTGAGCACGAGCTTTTATCAATTAAACATGAATAGTTTAAAATAAAACTTATAGTTTTTTTTTAAAGCCAAGCTGGGTATTTGTGTGATCAAGCCCAAGCTTGAACACAATCATACTCATACTGTAACGAACCAAGCTTTCACGTAGGCTCGGCTCAAGCTCAGCTCGCACACATAATGTGTAGGCTTAGCTTAAGCTTTTCAACTTTTAAGTCTATTTCCACTAGCCTTTACCTTTTTATAGGCCAACAAAGGTCTCATACCTTTGTTTCTTCCCGATGGACTAAACAATGTCCATGCAAGCTATTTCACTTACACAACTTATCTATTTCACTAGTTAGGAATTTGGATGAGCTCATTCGCGAATCTACCACAACCCAACAAAACAGAATTAAGTATATATATATATACAAAATCAAGCTGAGCTTTTAGCGAGCCGAGTAGGGGTGTGTTCAGCTCGGCTTGTTTACTAAACGAGCTCGAAACTGATGTTCAAACTCGACTCGTTTACTAAATAAACGAACTAGCTCGAGCTTTTAACGAGCCAAGTACTGAGTAATTCATGAACATTTTGTTCAATAACCACTGTGAACAAGGATTTCGGTCCCTCGCACAGGGAGGTGTTGTTTAGCGATGTGGTTGGTTGATTTTAAGTTTAGAGTCGCCACTTATTTATTCGGTAGGGATATCTATTGTAATGGATAAGGTCTTTGTTTGCTTAGAGTTCTAGGTAAGAGGTTCGGTTAAACCCCGGGAAGGTTTTAGGGACCCCCTGCACTTCCGTTTTACAACGATTTCCTACTTACTAGTTTTAAGCCAATTGAAGTCAAGTTGTTAATCAAATGCCTTTTATTTAGTTTATACTAACCCAAGAAGGGAAAAGCTAAACGAGGGTCGGGCCCGAGTTGGGCTGCCTACGTACTCACATTGGGGTGAGATCAGATCGAGCGTAGTTCTGGCACATGAGCCCGTGTCGAGGCTAAGGGGTGTGTTATGTGTACACCAAGGGTGGCTTAGGGTCTAGTCCGGTAGACTAGGATTGAGTTGACCGGGTTGGTCAAGTACTTGATTTGATTGGGCCCGGTAGGCCAAAATTGAAGCCCGGTGGGCTTAGGCTCAGTAGGCTGAGAGAGAGTTAGTAAACTATGGTTTGGCCTGGTAGGCCGAGATTGGGCCCAGTAGGCCAAGAGTAAGCCCGGTAGGCCGGCTAAGTCCGGTAGACTAGAGTATGGCCCGGTATGCCAAAGGTAAGCCCCGTAGGCTTAGGGTAAGCCCGGTAGGCTTTGGTTCAGCCCGGTAGGCCTAGAGTTAAGCCCGGTAGGCTTGGGTTCGGCTTGATAGGCCTAAGTGTAAGGTCCAAATTTAGTTTTGATGGTCCTTAAGTGTTGATTGAGGGTTTTTAGGGGGTTTTTCCAGAATTTCCCAAGTTAAGTGGGCTAACCATGGTCAAGTCATAAGTTTTAACCATGGTTAGTTCGAGTAACCGTGGTTAGGCAAGTATGAACATTTTATTGCTTTTACGATTTTGGAGAATTTAACCAAAGCTTAAATGGGCTTAACCATGGTTAAATCAAGTGTTAACCATGGTTAAGCTCATCTAACCTTGGTTAGGCATGAGCATGATCCAAAAAAGGGGGTTTCTACCATTTTAAATTTTTTTTGGATTTTATGGAATTTTCTGGATTTTTTCAAGTTGTTTTGGTGAGTTAACCATGGTTAACTCTTAATCATGATTGAGTTAACCATGGTTAACTCAAATGCAAGTCTGGTCAGGGTCGGGGTGGACCCCAGGGGTCAAGGCCAAGTCAGTGGAGGGCCCCTATGGGCTGTAGGCCCCCTGTAGGGCCCAAAAAGTTCGAAAATCCAATCTGTCGGTGAAGGGATCACCGACAGAAACAATGGTTTTTGGCTAACTTGGATGTCTTGTAACTCGAGTTAGGCAGAGAGATAGAGGGGCTACCACCTCTAGTTTTGAAGCCCAAGATGAGGGGGACAACATGGGCCTAGTTTGGGCCTCAGGGGTGGCCTGGTGTGGGTCCCAAAGTGTGCCAAAGTGGCACTGCCTGTGTTCACATAAAATACCGAATGTCGGCAATCTGATTGCCAACATTATGGAACCTTTTGATTTTTGACAATTTAACCCTGGTTAAGCTTGACTAGGGGTCTCAGAATCTTCAGGTAAGTCGTAAGGGAAGGTCAAGGGAGACCTAACCCTGGCTTTGGAATGATCCAAAAGGTCTCCAAGTGGGGTCCACAGGCCCTCAAACAGTAAGTGCATTGGGTGTCGGTACTGAGTTTACCGACAGCCTGAAATTTTTCAAAAACTCGAATATGCCTTACGGACTGCTACTGGGGTTAGAACTAGGGGTTCCCTCATGATGTGAGGGACCCCTAGGACCTCCTGAGGCTGATCTCAGCATTGATTTTCCCTTAGGGGGTTCCCCATACCTATAATGAAGGTGGGGGAACCCCTTTAATGGGATATACATGCAAAAACCGAACAACAGTCCCCTGGATTGGACCAGGGGCTCACAAGGGATCATAAAATGTTAAATAAAATGGGTAGGGGGAAGCCCTACCCTGTTGCTTCGCTTCTGGACGAGGGGACGAGTTGGTGGCGCTGCTGTGAGTAGCGGTGGAGCCTGGTGGCGCTGGTGCTGGTGCTGGGGAGCTGGTATGAGCTCCACGGAGAGACTGGGAAGTCCTAGAGGCCTGAGGAAGGGTTTTGACTGGAGCAGGGGTTCGGGTAGGAGCTGAGGAGTGAATTTGGGCTTGGGGGTGCACTGCCATTTATAGGGGAGTCCTTTGGGGACACCCCTGGCATTAGGACAGGGTAGGAAGGGGTATCATGAGGCGGAGAGGTCTCTTGCAATAGGAGGAAGACGATGCAGGCATGCACTGTGCTGTGCAGGGGGTGGCGTGTAGTAGAAATCGAAATCCAGGTATGTCGGTAATCTGATTATTGACATCCTCAAAGCAGATTACTTTGAGGGTGTCGGTAATTCGATTACCAACACTCACCGGTTTTTAACCAAAGGGGCCTGGCCCAAGAATGCATGTGTACAGGGGGTCGGTATTTTTGAATTTTTAGCCTGGGTTTGGGCCCAGGCCGAGATGGACTCTTAGGGGTTGTGGGCTTAAGCCCTAGTGGCCTAGGGCTTGGCTAGGGCTAGGTTAGGGTTCACCTATGGCTAGGGCTAGGCTAGGCTAGGGTTACATCTAGGGTTTGCCTAGGGTTACATCTAGGGTTTGCCTAGGGTCTACTAGGGTTATACCTAGGGTTTAGGGACTTGGCAATGATTAACCATGATTAAGGGACTTAATCGTGGTTAACTAGAAGAGTAAAAATTGGGTGCTTATAGCTGCCCCTCTTTGTCAGAGAATGACGAGATTAGCGATTTGAACGACAAAGACTGAAATCATCCAATTTTTACACCAAAGGGTTTTGAAAAAATGCAACAAGATTTGTGTTGTGCAAGTGGTGAGCGCTTGTGAAGACTCGGTATCAATGGGGACCTGGGATGTTAAAGACACATGAGCTGTCGAAGGAGAGGACATGCAGTGAGTGTCATTGTATTGACTCGGCGTCAATGGAGACTCGTATGTCGAGATTACACGGGGGCATCTCTAGGGGTACATGCGGTGAGACTCGGTATATTGACTCGGCGTTAATGGAGACTCGTATATCGAAATCACATGGGGCGTCTTTAGGGGTACATACGGTGAGACTCAGTATATTGACTCAGCGTTAATGGAGACTCGTGTGTGATGGATGTGAGCATGGGATCTTCCTACCCACTTTCACAATTATATGTTTTGACTTGAGTCGCCACCTATTCATTCTTAGGGATAGGTCCCGGGTATTTGTTTGTTTGGATAAGGCAAATGGTCTAATCAGAGTTAGGGTAAGTGGTTCGATTAAGCCCTGAGGAAGGTGTTAGGCACCCCAAGACCCCCGTTTTATAACGGTTACCTACTCCCTAAACTTAAGCCAATTATAATCTCAAAGTTTAATTAGAATGTCCAAAGTTTTTAAGTGAGTGCTAATCCAAGAAAAATAGAAAGCTAGATGGCTAGGGTCGAACTCGAGTTGGGTTGCCTACGTACTCACATGGTGAGATCATACCGAGCGTAGTTCTGGTACATGAGCCCGTGCCGAGGCTAGGGGGGAGTGTGTGTGTGCATAGGATGGTCAAAGGGTCTAGCCTAGAAGGCTATGGTTTAGTTGACCGGGGAGGTCAAGTGTTAAGTCTAACCACGGTTAGAGGGTATTTATCCATGGTTAGATGAGCTAACCAAAGCTAAGGAGGTCCTACAAGTCTCTTTTTGGTCTTTTTGTATTTTTTATATTTTTTGAGATTTTTGGGGATATTTGAATGTTTTTTATATTTTGGTTATATTTGAATGTTTTTGGTGTTTTGAGATTTTATCATGTTTTTGGTATTTTGAGATTTTATCATGTTTTTGAATTTACATATAGGTAAGGTTTTGACAAACTTAACTAAAGTCAAATTTAGTCCAAGAGTTTGGCTAAAAGATTATAGTTTAAGACATAAAGAGGGATGTGCCTTATGAATAGTAAATGGTCTATTACCAACACCTATTTTGTTGGATTGATGTTGATAATAGATCAAATACCATTGTCTTTAGTATGAAACATTTTTAAGAATGTCCTCTTTAAGTCCTTACACCATCATTTATCTTAAGTCCTTAAACCATCACCTACTCATTCAACATAGAACATGAAGGAAAAAGAAAGAAATGAAAGAAAATGAAAACTCATCCTCTCCCTTTTAAGGTGGTTCATTTACACCATTATTAATGATGTAATGTTGCTCTAAAGAATATTAGGGAGGGGATGAGCTTTCACAAAAAAATTCTAGAAAGAGGACTAGAATCTCAAAAGAAAACAAAATGAAAAAGAGAGGTATAGCTTTAGCTTCCACTCTCTATGGGCCTACCCATATCCACACTTGTGGGTACATAAAAAAAGAAGAAAATATGTACATGGAAAGGAAAAGAAAAAAAGGAGCATCTCCTTGCCTTTGATATGGGGTCCCTCTACACCATTAGATTGGTGTAGAGAGGCCCAACTATGCTTGAGAAATGAGAGATCAAGAAAAGAGAACCAAATAAAAAAAAAGATAAAAAAGAAGAGAAAATGAAAGAAGGAGTGCCTACTTCTCCAAGAAATCTCCTTCAATGCTCCAAGGGGTAGGGTTTTAGAATCCACAAAGGAAGAGAGTTAGTGAAGAACTCTAAGCTTTTAGTCTTAGAATTCTTTCCAAACTCTAAACCTTAGTTTCTTCTCCCTTCTTCAAACTCAAGAGAAACACAAGTGGGTGGGAACCTTCTAGGGGTCTTGAGGGATGAATCTAAGGGATTAAGGGATTGGTATTTATAGGAAAACTAAGAGGTTGGGTTGTGTCTTTTACATGAGGGATAAAAGGAGCTAGTGGGTAAAGACTTAAGTGTTGTAAGGTGAGTTGATAGATTGAGTGTTGTAAGGAGTGTAAGAGAGTTGGTGGGTTGAGTGAACTATGGGTTATATGGGTATGAGTTGTAGGATATAGGGTGTAAGAGAGTTGGTGGGTTGAGTGAACTATGAGTTATATAGGTATGGGTTGATGTAAGAGAGGTGTAAGAGAGTTGGTGGGTTGAGTGAACTATGGGTTATATGGGTATGGGTTGTAGGATATAGGGTAGGTGGATATGGATATGTGGATTAGGTCTTATGGATCATGGGTTATTAGTAGATGGGTCATGGGTTATGATTATTGGACTTTGACTATGACATTTGGGCTTGGGCTATGGAAATAGGATTTGGCTTAGGCAATTGGGTGATTGGGTATTTGGGCTTGACTATTTGGGTTGGGTAATAAAATTAGGTAATTGGGTTTTGTCTAGGTATAAGTTTGGTCAAATGGGCTTGGGCCTTGGGTATACCTAGGGCTTACTAAGGTTAGGCTAGGGCTACCTAGGGTTTGGGTTTAGGACTACCTAGGGTTAAGCTTAGGGTTAACTAGGGTTTGGACCGTAGCTAAATTAATTAACCACGGTTAAGGGGGTGTAAAAATAGGGTGCTGAAAATGGACATGCAAGTGAGACTGCGGTGTGACGAGATTGTCACGGAGCACTACAATTTCTAGGACACACGGGAGTGTCACAAGAAAAGGGGGAGACATGTTGGTGAGTCAGCAGTGTGACGAGGTCGTCACGGAGCACATAGGATGTCTAGGACACATGGGGGTGTCAAAAAAAAGGGGGACATGCTGGTGAGTCAGCGGTGTGACAAGGTCGTCACGGGGCACATAGGATGTCTTGGACATACGGGGGCGTCACAAAAAAAGGGGGGACATGCTGGTGAGTCAGCGGTGTGACGAGATTGTCATGGAGCACACAGGATGTCTAGGACACATGAGGGTGTCAAAAAAAAGGGGGACATGCTGGTGAGTTAATGGTGTGACGAGGTCATCACGGAGCACACAGGATGTCTAGGACACACGGGAGTGTCACAAAAAAGGGGGACATGCTGGTGAGTCAACGGTGTGACGAGGTCGTCACGGAACACACAGGATGTCTTGGACACACGGGGGTGTCACAAAAAGAGGGACATGTTGGTGAGTCAACGGTGTGACGAGGTCGTCACAGAACACACAGGATGTCTAGGACACACGGGGGTGTCGCAAAAAAGGGGGACATGCTGGTGAGTTAGCGGTGTGATGAGGTCATCACGGAGCACACAGGATGTCTAGGACACATGGGGGCGTCACAAAAAAAAGGGGGACATGCTGGTGAGTCAGTGGTGTGATGAGGTCATCGCAGAGAACACAAGATGTCTAGGACACACGGGGATGTCAAAAAAAGGGGGACATGCTGGTGAGTCAGCGGTGTGACGAGGTCGTCACGGAGCACATAAGATGTCTAAAACACACGGGGGTGTCAAAAAAAGGGGGACATACTGGTGAGTTAGCGGTGTGATGAGTTCGTCTCGGAGCACACAGGATGTTTAGGACACATGGGGGTGTAAAAAAAAAGGGGGACACGCTGGTGAGTCAGCGGTGTGACGAGGTCGTCATGGAGCACATAGGATGTCTAGGACACACGAGGGTGTAAAAAAAAGGGGGACATGCTGGTGAGTCAGTGGTGTGACGAGATCGTCACGGAGCACACATGATGTCTAGGACATACGGGGGTGTCACAAAAAAAGGAGGGACATGATGGTGAGTTAGCGGTGTGACGAGGTCGTCACGGAGCACACATGATGTTTAGGACACATGGGGGTGTCACAAAAAAGGGGGACATGATGGTGAGTTAGTGGTGTGACGAGGTCGTCACGGAGCACACAGGATGTCTAGGACACACGGGGGTGTCACAAAAAGGGGGACATGCTGGTGAGTCAGCAGTGTGACGAGGTCATCACGGAGCACACAGGATGTCTAAGACACACGGGGCGCCACAAAAAAAGGGGGGACATGCTGGTGAGTCAGCTGTGTGACGAGGTCATCACGGAGCACACAGGATATCTAGGACACACGGGGTGTCACAAAAAGGGAAGACATGTTGGTGAGTCAGCGGTGTGACGAGGTCATCACAGAGCACAAAGGATGTCTAGGACACACGGGGGTGTCAAGGAGGCGTGATGCCGGATTTGATATTGCTATGGCCAAGAGGGCGCTGGATTTTGAGTATGTTTGAATAATGCTGCAAAGCAACTGGAACGTAATTGTGGTTGCGATTTGATTAGGTGCATATGGTTAAAGTGCGACGTGTGAGACTTGAATGCATTGGATGAGGCTTTCACCTTGTGCAGCTAATATGTAGCTAAGATGCATTGAGTGCAACTTGATTGTGTGTAGGTAGAGTGCAATGTGAAATTTTGCATGCAGCTAGCTCGAGTGCAGTGAGTGACTCGATTGAGTGTGTGCAACTAGTGTGCAGCTAGAGTGCATTATGTGCGACTCGATTGAGTGTGTGAAACTAGTGTACAGGTTGTAGTTAGAGTGTTTGTACTGACTGTGCAACTTGTAGCTAGAGTGTGTGTACTGACTGTGCAGCTTGGCATGCACGACTTGACCTATGTTGATGCATGGAAGACCTGACTAACTCTGGTTTTCTTGGTATGGTATGCAGGTTGATGGAGGGCTGGATATATGACTCGCTCTTGGAGAGCAGTCCTTTGTTGATTGAAGGCTTCGGAGGCATTCGATCTTGCTCTTGCTTCTTGTTGGAACCAGGACGCATCTCGAGCAATTGCTAAGTTTTGTTTGATTTGGCCAAACGGATGGATGGAAACTTTAGAATGATTGATCTGGTGAGTATTAGAACTCTAATAGTGATTGGGAGACGTCAGAGGAGTTGACAGACTCAGGAGCTACCTGGGAAATCGTGGATGATTGATCCAATGAGTATAATAACTCCGGTGGTAATAAGAAGAAGACTAGGAAATTGAATGCTTCTTTCGCTTATGTGATTTAACAGAGAGATCACTTTCACAGGGTGAATGGATTATATCCTTGGGGGCAGCGTATAATGCTGAAAAGATTTGTCCTATAGTGACATTGATGAAGTCCTGCTTTGCACCTTGTGGAGTCAGACTTTACTGGAGAACATCAGCTGTTTGCTGGGGATTTGAACTCTGTTGAAGATTACTGCCGAGGAGTTTGAGAATGTCCAGTTTGCTGGGATTTCCTGATGTTCGCATGTATGCTGGGGGAATGCTTTCCGAAGGATTCTCTATTGGGGAATGCTTAGGAACTAAACACCTGCTCGGGATATTCCTTGTTGGAGTCTCTGCTGGGGATACCGGTCTGTAGAGAGATGCTGACTGTTGGGGATATTTAGGGAATCTGATAAGTATGATCATTGCCGGATGTTGCTACTGAACTGATTTTCATCTTTTTCCCCCTTTTTGCCCCTTGGAATGACCAAGTTATGGGGTTTGCATAATTTTTGCGCGATGAGGCCGTTGCTGGTTTTCCTCATGCCTGCGAAGCTGATAAGTTTTCTTTCCTTTTTTGCTCCTAGTCTCGAGACTAGGTCTGGGGTTCGCGTAGTTTTTGCGCACCAATGCCACTTCTGATTTTCATTGGGCCTGCAATGGAGTTTTGTTCTCGTTGCTGAGGATATCGGTATCTCGCTTTCGGATACTTGCATGATAAGTTGCTTGCACTTTCAGTATCTAGGAGATCTAGGAAGACTTGTGATAAGATGAAATATAGGCTAGGGAATTGAAGTTAGGGACACCCTAAGATTGCTTTGGCTGCAGTTGATTTGCACTCCCTTGGGGATATGTACTTGTTACAGTTGATTTTCACTCTTTTGAGGAGTCTTTTTTTTGTTTGCTACCCTGGGGAATTTGAGAGAGGTTGTCCCTACTAGGGAGAGTGAGAGAGGTTGTCTCCTCTGGGAGGAAGAGTTCGGAGAGTTTTATCTCTGTGGGGAGTCTCTGACTCTTGAAGATGTTTCGACTTCTATTTTGGGATTTCCTTCTATGAAAATTTTGTATACTTCGATTCCACCAAGGAAGTTGAGAGGGATTTTGCCTCTGCTTGAGGGAAATTGGAGGATTTTCCCTTTTTAGTGATCGCACCTGATTTGTCAGGTTGCCTACGTACCTTTTACAGGATCAGGTCATGACGTAGTTCAAGCGAATGTCACTGCTAGGCAAGGGAGGGTGTCCTTGAAAAGGTTTTTGTGAAAGAAAGGCTATTAGGCTCAAAGGAGCTAACTTGCAGAATTCCTTGAAACGGGTTTACATTGAAGGAGATGAAGGGGGTGCCAAAGATGGCTTCCTGTCCTTTCCCGAAGCGGCTAAAAGTGCAGGTGTTATCAGACAAGACCTTTAAGCGCTGTATGTTACTCATTTGATTAGTTCGGGATCTGCTAACCTGCTCAATGTTGTCCCCTGCATTTGTCGGGTGAGGTATTTGCCCCCTGGCTAATAGATTTGTGCAGTTTCCCCGTAGTTATCAGCCTTTTGTTCTGGTGTTAGCTCTGCTTCATGTTTTGAAAAACAAGTTGCCCCCTGCTCCAAGCATTGTCTTGGGAGAGCTGGAATTATGTCGGATGACTGGGGATGGGCTTGCCCCTTGCTTTTGAATGTCCCTTGCCCCTGGTGCGGTGAGGTCTTAACCTTTGCATTTACTGCCTGGCTCTGTACAGGATGAGGTTTTTAGATGAGAATTCTGCTTTTCATTGTATTCTACCCTTAAGGATTTCTTTTCTGATTATCTGATTAAGTAACCTGTTGCTAAAGTAGATAAGCTTAGGAAGCATATGCTATGCAAGTATGGAGATGAAACTCTTGAGAAAAAAAGTAATTTCATTGAATTGAAAGAGTTTGACTCTGTACTGATTAGTACAGGGGCCACTGCGGCCGACTCTTACAGGAAAAAAAATCCTAACTAAGAGCGAATTAGACTCGGCTCAGTTCTGATCACCCAAACTCAGTATTTTGCTCTCAAGTCTCCCTCTCTGATGGACTGGTGGCACATAGATGGCTAGATGATGGGCTGACGAGGGGACGAGGTTTTCAGGAGCACCAATTACCAGGCACGTAATTAAGTTTGCCTTCATCGATTAGATCTTCAACTGCATGTTTTAAGGCGATGCAGCGATCAGTGGAAAGTCCAGGTCCTTGATGAAAAGCACAATGTTCATGCTCCTGGTAATTGCGGTTCCTTTTGGCTAAGAGTAATAGCGGGATCGGACCGCGGAGTGCGATCAGTTTCCTTTCAACAAGAGTCGATAGGAGTTGGCAGACTGGAAGAGGGGTGAAATGCTTGGGTGGTACCCGCTCTTTCTTAGGCTTGAGGGGCGGATGAGGGGGAGATTTTTGTGGTTGTGCCACTGGGTTAGATGTGTTTGTCTGCGATGTAGGGGGGCGCGTTTGGTTTTTCCCTTGTGCCACCAGGAGTTTGTTGAGAGCGGTAATTGCATCTTGGATGAGAGATTTGCTTTCCTTGATGTCCTGTTCCTGCCGAAGGAGGGTTGCCAAGATGACTTCTTGGCTGCTTGATGCTTCTCCGTGCTCTATTGCTTGGATCCTTAAGTTGTCGTCTTGGTAAGGTGGGATCTGGAAAGATAGAGCGAGTCAATACTGGAGGTAGGGTATGTGAATCTAAAATGCATGAGCATGCACGGGTAAAGACCCAATGAATGAGGTGAGACTCAAAAAGAAAAGGCCCGACCCTAAGCAGCACTCCCGATGGGATAGAGTGAATGATAGATATGGTCTATGGGTTTTCGTAGTTGGGTCACTTCTAGGAGTGCTGTTGACTACATGATGTGTAGGCTGTACTCTATAGATGCATGAGTGATGCTAGATGCAGTGTCACGGCAAAGATGCCTGGACTAAGATAGACTGGACTCTAGGGATGCTAGTGCAGACTGCAACTGTGAGGGTGGTGCCTAGACTAGGATAGACCGGGCTTCATGCTTTCCTGAATAGGTGCAAGTGCGGTGCCCTAGCAATGCAGATGCGGTGACGGTGCATGTGTACATGCCTAGTGTAGTGTGCCGGTATTACTAGTGTAGTGCACTGGTGGTGCAAGGTACAGTGTACCTGTAGTATACATGTAGTGTATGTGCAGTGATCCTAATGATGAGGGTGTATGGATGATGCAGTAATGCCGGAGAAGCACAGTACATGTGTTTATGCATTGTGAATGGAGTGCTTTGCATGATGCGAGGAATAGGATGCTAGAAAGGATTTTGTATTTAATGTGCGGGAGGAGAGTATAGGACTGTGACTCAAAAAGAGAAAAAGACTCGATCCTAGACAGGTCCGTCAGGGATCGCGAAGTCAAGTGGATGGGGCACACCGTTCGGACCCATGATTTGCTGTTAGAGGGATGTGACCTCAACCTCCGTGTTCTCGATGGCTTCAGCAGCATTGAACATCCGGGATCTAGTGCAAGGGCGTTGAGACCGGGAAGTTCTACTACAAGAGAATCAGGGTTCTACTTGCGCTTGAACCAAGTTCAAGGTATTCCCCGGGTATCTGATTAAAAGAGCTGTTAGGACCGGGCTGCAAGCGGGTAGACTTGATATGTAAGAACCTGGATAGGTTTGTCTGATATGTTGTCTTGTAGCATGGTACAATAGCTTCGCCGTCCATGTTTAACTCTAAGATGTGCTGAATCTTTTTCAGTGTTGAAGATAGCTCATCCTTATCAAAACAGAACACCATGTGAGATGAGTTCTCATACTGGATAGTTGTGTTCATGAGGTGCGGGTCTGGCTTAACCATGGATAGGTCTAGGATAGCCCCGGCTTTGTAGTACTGGGCCCAAGTGATACGTTGACTCGGGGTGAAGGCTTCTATTGATTTCTGGAGATCGTGATCACATGCCCCCGGTGAAGTCAAATGCGCGGGCCGGTTAACCAAGAAGGATTTGTCATTTATACAGACTCGATGGGGGTGTACTGTGATGCAGGTGCGGGATGCAAAGATGATGTAGAGAGATTTTTTTTATTTTTAATCGGGTGTGACAGGGCACATGTAATCTGATAGGGCAATCAGATAGAGGTTCGATATGCTTTATCCGGGTTGTTGGGAACTGGGGCCTATCAGGTCAAGGTTGGGGACAGGCCCTGTGAAGGTCTGTCTACCTGGGATTTGAACCCTATGTACGATGTCAGGATGCGGGGTAGGATGTGTTTTATTATAAGCATAAATTTGACTCATTACATGCCCCTGGGTGGGTGCTTATGCGGGTAGGATGTGCCCGGGTAGTCAACCACGATTGGGGATGAGTATAGGGTGCAAGCAGGTTATGGTTTAGAGTATCCCTCCAGGTTTGGCTACTTCTAGACTATACCCTGGCCTAGGCTACATGCATGCATGCTGGGGTGATGAGAATGTGTTTCTAAGGTTAGGGGGATCACATAACACCATATATGCGACTCCCTTGAAAATGGATGATTGGTGTAAGCGGGAGCATTTAGAATCATTCCCTAAGGATAATCACCCAATAGGAGTAACTCCACAGACCTCCAAGACCTTTAAGCCTTTGTCACTGAGGATAATTATCCAACAGCCGTAAACGTATTAAGCCTGACTAATGGATATTAGGTTGTTACACTACTATGACATGTATGAGATGCACAGTACACAATACAACCAAAAGATAAAAGAATTAGTATTAGACTAAATTTTAAGACATTTGAGTAATGTTGAAGTTTAATTGGCTTAAACCTAGGTTCCGGGTTGAACCTTCAAAACACTTTCCCCAGCAGAGTGGTTAGAGCTGTGAATAAGGATTTCGGTCCCTCTCACAGGGAGGTGTTTTTTGACGATGTGGTCTGTTGATTTTATATTTAGAGTCGCCACTCATTTATTCGGTAGGGATAAGTCTCATTGTAATGGATAAGGTCTTGGTCTGCTTAGAGTTCTAGGTAAGAGGTTCGGTTAAGCCTGGGGAAGGTGTTAGGCATCCCGACACTTCCGTTTTGCAACGATTCCTTATTTACTAGGTTTAAGCCAATTAAAGTCAAGTTGTTAATCAAATGCCTTTGATTTAATTTATACTAATCCAAGAAGGGAAAAGCTAAATTAGGGTCGGGCCCGAGTTGAGCTGCCTACGTACTCACATTGGGTGAGATCAGACCGAGGGCAGTTCTGGCACATGAGCCTGCGCTGAGGCTAAGGGGTGTGTTGTGTGTGCACCAAGGGTGGCTTAGGGTCTAGTCTGGTAGACTAGGGTTGAGTTGACTGGGTTGATCAAATGCTTGATTTGATTGGGCCCGATAGGCCAAAATTGAAGCCCAGTGGGCTTAGGCCCTGTAGGCCGAGAGAGAGTCCAGTAGATTAGGGTTTGGCCCTGTAGGCCGAGATTGGGCCCGGTAGGCCAAGAGTAAGCCCGGTAAGCCGGCTAAGTCCGGTAGACTAGAGTGTGGCTCGGTAGGCCAAAGGTAAGCCCGATAGGCTTCGGGTTCAGCCCGGTAGGCCTAGGGTAAGCCTGGTAGGCTTGGGTTCGGCCCGGTAGGCTAAGGGTAAGGTCCAAATTCAGTTTTATGGTCCTTAAGTATTGATTGAAGATTTTTAGGGATTTTTTCCAGAATTTCTCAAGTTAGTGGGCTAACCATGGTTAAGCCATGGGTTTTAATCATGGTTAGTCCGGATAACCGTGGTTATGCAAGTATGAATATTTTATTGCCTTTCACGATTTTGAGGAATTTAACCAAAACTTAAATGGGCTTAACCATGGTTAAACCAAGTGTTAACCATGGTTAAGCTCATCTAACCTTGGTTAGACATGAACATGATCCAAAAAAGGGGGTTTCTGTCATTTTAGAATTTTTTTAGATTTTATGGAATTTTTCAGATTTTTCCAAGTTAGTTTGGAGAGTTAACCATGGTTAACTCTTATTCATGGTTGAGTTAACCATGGTTAACTCAAAGCCAAGTCTGGTCAGGGTCGGGGTGGACCCCAGGGGTCAAGGCCAAGTCAGTGGAGGGCCCCCATGGGCTGTGGGCCCCCTATAGGGCCCAAAAATTTCAAAAATCCAATCTGTCGGTGAAGGGATCACCGACAGAAACAGTGGTTTTTGGCCAACTTGGATCTCCTGTAACTCGAGTTAGGCAGAGAGTTATAAGGGCTACCACCTATGATTTTGAAGCCCGGGATGAGGGGGCAAAATGGGCCTAGTTTGGGCCTCAGGAGTGGCCTGGTGTGGGTCCCAATGTGTGCCAAAGTGGCACTGCCTGTGTTCACATAAAATACCGAATGTCGGCAATCTGATTGCCGACATTATGGAACCTTTTGATTTTTGACAATTTAACCCTGGTTAAGCTTGACTAGGGGTCTCAGAATCTTCTGGTAAGTCGTAGGGAAGGTCAAGGGAGACCTAACCCTGGCTTTGGAATGATCCAAAAGGTCTCCAAGTGGGGTCCACAGGCCCTCAAACAGTAAGTGCACTAGGTGTCGGTACTGAGTTTACCGACAGCTTGAAATTTTTCAGAAACTCGAAAAT
Organism: Tetracentron sinense; assembly: GCA_015143295.1. Lineage (NCBI taxonomy): Eukaryota > Viridiplantae > Streptophyta > Magnoliopsida > Trochodendrales > Trochodendraceae > Tetracentron > Tetracentron sinense. Next base: position 25,823,556 of record CM026556.1, read on the forward strand.
GCCCTACGGGCTGCTACTGGGGTTGGAACCAGGGGTTCCCTCATGAAGTGAGGGACCCCTGGGACCTCTTGAGGCTGATCTCAGCATTGATTTGCCCTTACGGGGTTCCTCATACCTATGATGAAGGTGGAGGAACACCTTTAATGGGATCTACCTGCAAAAACCCAACAATAGTCCCTTGGATTGGACCAGGGGCTCATAAGGGATCATAAAACATCAAATAAAATAGGTAGGGGGAAGCGCTACCCTGCTGCTTCACTTCTGGATGAGGGGACGAGTTGGTGGTGCTACTATGAGTAGCGGTGGAGCCTGGTGGCGCTGGTGCTGGTGCTGGGGAGTCAGTACGAGCTCCACGGAGAGGCTGAGAAGTCCTAGAGGTCTGAGGAAGGGTTTTGACTGGAGTAGGGGTTCGGGTAGGAGCTGAGGAGTGAATTTGGGCTTGGGGGTGCACTGCCATTTATAGGGGAGTCCCTTAGGGACACCCCTGGCATTAGGATAGGATAGGAAGGGGTATTATGAGGCGGAGAGGTCTCCTGCAACGGGAGGAAGACGGTTCAGGCGTGCACTGTGCTGTGCAAGGGGTGGAGTGCAACAGAAATCAAAATCCAGGTATGTTGGTAATCTGATTACCGACATCCTGAAAGCAGATTACTTTGAGGGTGTCGGTAATTCGATTACCAACACCTATCGGTTTTTAACCAAAGGGGCCTAGCCCAAGCATGCACGTGTACAGGAGGTTGGTATTTTTGAATTTTTGGGCCAGGGCTTGGGCCCAGGCTGAGATGGACTCTTAGGGGTTGTGGGCTTAAGCCCTAGTGGCCTAGGGCTTGGCTAGGGCTAGGCTAGGGTTCATCTATGGCTCAGGCTAGGCTAGGCTAGGCTAGGGCTAGGCTATGCTAGGGCTAGGCTCAGGTTACCTCTAGGGTTTGCCTAGGGTTACATTTAGAGCCCATTTAGGTAATTAAAAACTCAAAATTAAGATTTGTCTATTAGACACAAAATTATATATATTTGAATGATGAGTCCAACGTAAGTTGAATCGTTAAAATTTGATAAACGAGTCAAAAGTTATGACTAAAATACCAAAGCAAGAAAATATGGAAACTTTCTGTCAAAGTTACAAACGACCGTAAACAACCTACGAACGATCGTAGGAAGTCTACGAAAAATCGTATAGTCCCATAAATGGGGAAAACTCTCTAGACAACCTACGATCGATCGTAAGAAACCTATGAACGATCGTAGGCACGCGAATGAATTTTTTAAGTGCGTGATTTTTAGGGTTTTAACCCCTTTGCCTATAAATAGGAGATCATTCGGGGGGTTTTTGGGTTAACCTAAATCTAAAGAGAGACCTTGGGAGAGAAAGGAAGATGAGTGACGATTTCCCAAGAGGAATTTGGATTGAAGAAGAAGAGCTCAAGCCAAGCAAGAAACTTCATCCTCGAGGTGGTGCCTTCCTCCACCTAGCTTGGATTATTCTCAAGGGTTTTTCTTCAACACAAGGAATTGATCAAGAGGTAAATACTTCCACTATCTAAGCTTTGTTATTATACAAGGATTGAAAGGATGATGAATGCATGATTTGGAATGAAATTGCAGATACTCCTTATAAGTGATTTTAATATGATCCAATAAATGATTATGGGTTTTCAGGTTAGGGTTTTTCAATAAATGGAGAAATATGGCTATACTCGTTAGTAAATGTTATTATCTCTAAATAAATAGTGATTCTAAGTATGATGTGGTGAAATAGGATTAAAGGTCATGATCTTGATGACGTGATGCAATGAATGAAAATGTTCTATGATTCTAGAATGGTCTAAGTATACTATGATGCTAACAAGTCTTGTATGAACCATATGAAATGTTTAAAGCTTTCCACATGTACATGATGATGCTCACAAGCACTTCACTCATGATGTGTTCTACATAGCCGAGGTTTTCTCATAAGTATTAAGAATTGAAACAATTAAGTGAAAATCATAAGGAAATACAAGTGTGATCTCATATGCATGATTACGGTGAATTGTCAAGGATGTTGGTAGCCTAGGATGGTTCGGGTGCTAAGATCTTGCTCACAAGCTAAGATATAAGAAATTCTCATAAGTTGAAGGATCATACAAGAAGTTTGGTAACCTAGGATTTTACGGGTACTAACCTCTTGCTCACAAGAAGTTCTCATAAGTTGGTAGATTATCAAGGAGGTTGGTAGCCCAGGTTAAAGGGTACTAACCTGTTGCTCACAAGAAGTTTTCATAAGTTGGTAAATTGTCAAGGAGGTTGGTAGCCCAGGTTTAAGGGTACTAACCTCTTGCTCACAAGAAACTCTCACAAATTTGGTGGATTGTCAAGGAGGTTGGTAGCCCAGGATTTTACGGGTACTAACCTTTTGCTCACAAGAAAGCCTCATCAGGAATCTCACAAGAACTCAAAGGCCTCATAAGGAATCTCACAAGAACTCATAAGTCTCATAAAGAATCTCACAAGAATTCATAAGTCTCTCACAAGAACTCATAAGCTCACAAGAAAACTCACAAGAACTCATAAGCTCCTAAGAACTCACAAGAACTATAGAAGGTGTTTTGTATTCCAAGAAAGATAAGATTTGACGACTGAATGTCTATGATGGTTATAAGCATGATTTGTGAACTGTATTTATTTTAATTACTCGTATGTGATATTATTGTTGTTATAACATTGTTAACTAGTAGTATGTATACACTGAGTATTCCATGCTCAGCCGTACATTTTATGTCAATAGGTGCACGTGTTCCCTTTGATATCTGTGCCCTGGGTCCTTGGATAGATGAGGACTATGGCGAGGAGGAGCCATATGAGGAGCCGGTAGTAGAGCCTCAGGTGGAGGCAAGGGACTTAGACTATTGGCCCTTTTAGGGTGATTATCGAGAGAGAGGACATTACATTTTTTATTTTGATGAGTGGGCATGTCCACTCTTGTTTTGGTTTAATTGTTGCATAAACTTGGAATACTGTCATATATATAGAAAGAAAATTTTAATTCACGCTTCCGCATTGTATTATGATTCCACTATATTGCGCCTTGTGAATTTTATGGGATGATTTGGTATCGGATACTGCACTTCACGAGCTAAAGTATCCTTAACTCTTAGGGGGTATTTTGGGTCGTGACAGAGGTGGTATCAGAGCCTAGGTATTAGGTTCTTTAGGGTCATCAGAATACGATACCACGCTTGAACCAAGGCATTAAGTTCAAATAGAGAGTTGTATTCCAAGTATAGACTAATTGTTTAGTCTTAGTTCATAACCGGTTGGAACTCAACCGATCTAGTGTCTTAGCTTTAAGAGGTCCCTAACGAAGCTAACCTCAAGTGTGCTATTATACTATGGTGTGTAAATTGCTGAACTTCAATGCTTAAATAAATATGGTTTCCGAGTTAGACTCATGTTTTGCCATTGTTCTTAGGACGCAGTCATGAGACGTGGCTCACGGGGTCATGGACACCATACTAGGAGTAGTGGATCATTGCCTCCTCCATCGGGTGATGCAGAACCCGATTTTGCTCAAGTTTTTGCATCCATAGCAGAGACCTTGGCAATGCTAGCAGCCAGGCCTGTTGCTGTTGCTACTACTATGCCTACACCCACTCATGTCCATCACACTGTAGGACTTGAGACGTTTAGAAGACTGCATCCTCCTACCTTCATCGGCACTATTGATCCCATGGTCGTAGAAGCATGGATCATGCAGATGGAGAAGATATTTAGAACACTTTGCTGTACGGATGAGCAGTAGGTTGATTGGGCCACCTTCGTGATAGAAGGTGTGGCCGAGCATTGGTAGAGGGCTACACTGAGGCAGAGAGATGCCTCCAGAGCAGGAGAGCTATGGTCATGGATGTCTTCTACAAACAGAACTTCCTCATGGCTGTCAGGGAACAGAAGGAGGTAGAGTTTCTCACCTTAGTGCAGGGAGACATGTTTGTGGTAGATTACGAGGCCACATTCATGGAGTTGTCCCGATTCGCACCACAGTTGATTTTTTCGGAAAATATGCGAGTTAGAAAGTTTGAGAGGGGACTGAAGGACTCCATTCGAGACCGGGTCTCAATGTTCCAGGTGAGTACCTGGGGAGAGGTTGTGAGCAAGGTGAAGCTTGCTGAGAAGAATTCTTCAAGAGGAGAGAGATGACTCGAGGCAAGTCTAGTGGCTCGAGGCCACTGGAGAAGAGGGTTAGGGCAGCCCCATATCAGGCAGCCAGACCGATGCAAACACAGAGGCCTCCCTTGGTACCACAGGCGCCTCGCCCTGCCTTTTCACAGGCCACCCGATATGTGCTACCTACATGCCCTCGTAGGCAATTGTAGCCTGCCCAGCCTCAGGGGAGCAGGCCCACAGTTTGGCAGACTTGTCAGTAGGGGTCTTCACAGGCTTCTACATCTAGACCCTCACGACCCACACAGCCCACACCACTACCTCGCAAGGCAAACCAGGGCCGGGTCTTTGCCTTGACGGAATGGGACGCACATGCATCAGACGATGTCGTGCAGGGTAAGTTGTGAATGCTTGTTGTTATGTGATATATTTGCTTAGTTGTCAATAGGTTACCAATATATGACGTGTATTCTTACTTGAAATCTGTTGATGTTAGTTATTTAATTACACATGCGCATTGTTAGTAAATGAATGTCTAGCGTGAGTGTTGATCAACACGGGATCCACTCATTCCTTCGTCTCGCCTAGTTTTGCGAAATGGTTTTCATCCGAACCGAGTCATCTACGTCAAGAGTTGACCATTTCGGCTCCGCTTGACAAGTCGGTTGATACGGACCGGATATACAAGGATTGTGGGGTTCAAGTGGGGCAGAATGAGTTGTTGGCCGACCTCATCATCTTGGATTTCCAAGACCTACACTTTGATATCATTCTCGGAATGGATTAACAAAAAATTATAAATGAACTTTTTACCTTTTCATTTCTTGTAGTAGTATAAATAAATGGGCAAAACATTAAAAAAAATGATAGAAATCTCTATTATATCCTCTACCCATATTAGACGTGAGCTTCTTCCGCCCCCCCAAAAAATTGAATTTGTTTTAGACATGAAAAGTCTTTTTTTTTTTTTTTAACAAATAAATATTTACCGAACGGTCCAAAACATGAAAACATTTGCCCGCAATAAACAGATATATAGATAACTAGACCCGAAATTTAGATATGCCAAACGACACTTTAACTTGTTGAATGGGTATCAGCACGGTGTTGAACCACTTAGGCAGAGAACACAATATTTTATGAGCAATAGTTCACTCCACTGGCGACGAGTCAACTATTGCTCATCACTCTCACATAGCCGACCCCTTAACTCCCATTAACTCGGGGCAATTTTTTTTTTAACTCTTTAGTTAAAATTATTTTATTTTATTTTATTTTTCTAAAAACCAAAGGTTGATGGGTGAACCCTAAGGGTGGATGAATCTTAACCACAGTTAAATGAGGTTAGAAGGGGGACAACGTGACAAGAAAATGGGAGCCGAGACGCCCCTCCTTGAGTCACAGACCGAGGAGGTGATTATTTTCCATATTTTTTACCATGCCACAACTAATTTGAGCACCTCGCGCCGGGAGAACATCCGTATAGTAGTACCAAGGATTCAACCTTCCACTCTTAGGATTGGGTCATCTTGTTGGAGCCTAGTAATTTGGACCCAGAAGCCACCAATGAAGAGTTTGTTGAATCATGTGAAGGCAGGCCCTGGTTAGTGTTTTCATAAGCGGCCAGACCGGCCGGTTGAATTGGGAAAATCGGCCAGGTCTACTCCTATTCGAAGAGGCTCATAACCAGGCCTAATTCAAAACAGTTCATTTAAGTCATAACCGGTTCAACCGGTCAAACCGGGTAATCGGGGAAAAAAATTAAAAAAATAATTTTGTCGTTAAAACAGACCACAATCCAATCGGACCAGTCAAACCCACCTAGCCAGTTTGAGGCCCGGTCTGGATGGTTCAAGTGGTCAAACCGGGAGACCCGTGTTGGAAAAACCGGGAAAAAATAAAATAAAAATTATTTTAAAAATTGTTTTAAGGTTAAAAAGCACCACGATCCAATCGGACCGGTCGAACTGAGAACCGGCCACTTAGCCAAGTTCAAGGCCCGGTCCGGTTATGAAAACATTGGACTCCTGATAGACTATGTAAACCAAACAAAGTCTAAAAGATTTCTGACTCTAAAGCCTTCTCGGCGCTTAGATGGGACTTGGGAGGATTGATAAAAGATGGCCCTCTATTCACGTGCCCTTCTCGTAATAATATTTCCTTCTACTAAAGTTTTGGCGCGAAGTATAACCGTTTTACAAAACTCGCGGGAACATTCGTTTCAACAAACGGTCATCTCTTGGACGAAGATGATAACAGATTACGGTAGAGCAGGAGAAGTAGAGAAAGCCATGAAACAGTTTGAAGAAATGCCTAACAGAAATCAAGTTTCTTGGAATGCAATGCTCTCTGTGCTCCTTGAGTCGGACCGTTTAGATTCCGCACGCTGGTTGTTTGGAGAAATGCCTCAAAGAAATTTGATTTCTTACACATCGATGATTTCAGGATTGTCGAGGTTGGGTTTCGTCTCGGAAGCACGGGAGATCTTTGATTCTATCCCAATTGCAGAGCATAATGTAATATCGTGGACGGCAATGATTTCTTGTTATGCCCAGAATTGCCAGCCTCTGCTTGCTCTAAAGATCTTCTCAAGCCTCTATGGTGATCTTTCCTCGTTAAGGATCATACCCAATTCGTATACTTTTAGTATTCTTCTGAAGTCGTGTTTGTGCTTGCAATCGCTTGCCATTGCGATGCAGATACATGGCCTAGTAGTGAAGCTTATAGATAAAGAACATGGAATGGCTGTTTTTGTTCAGAATTCCTTGATTGATTTATACTCCAAATTAGGAAGTTTAGCCTATGCAGAGAAGATTTTCAATGGGCTAAAGTGGAAAAATTTGAGCTCTTGGAACATTATGTTGACAGCTTATACACATCACCTCTTGATTGATAACGCTCTTGGAATTTTTGATTCCATGGAAGAAAAAGATATCCTTTCATGGAATATTATAATTTCAGGATATGCAGAAAGTGGTCGTGGAACCGAAGCTTTAGAATTCTTTCTACAGTTGTTGAGGTCACGGGGGGAACAAATTAGCCCCAACCCATCTACCTACACGATCATTCTAACTGTTGGTGCCACATTCTGCATGCTTGAATGGGGAAGACAGGTTCATACATGCACCATTAAGTGTGGGCTCCACTGCACTAATGTTTATACAGGTAATTCGCTGATTAACATGTATGCAAAGTGTGGTTTGATTGAAGAATCAGAGAGGGTTTTTGATGAGATGCTTGTGAGAGATACTGTTTCATGGAATTCACTAGTCTTCGGTCTTGGTCAAAATGGGTATTGTAAAAAAGCATTAGAGGTTGCACAAAAGGCATTGGAGTTGGGTATCCATAACCACAACACCTTCATTGGGTTGCTAACTAGTTGTAGTCATGGAGGTTTAATCGATGAAGGATTGGAATATTTCAGCTCAATGAGTAGAAAATATGGTATCAATCCAAGCTTAGATCATCATATCTGTGTGATTGATATGCTTGGAAGGGCTGGTAGAATATGCGAGGCACATTATTTATTGCAGAAGATGCCATTTGCACCAAACTCCGTAGCATGGGCCGCTCTTCTCAGTGCATGTGTGCTTCATGGCAATGAAGATGTGGGCGAGATAGCTGCTTGTAAGCTTCAAAATTTGGAGCCCAGTAATGTTGCCAGTTATGTGATGCTAGCAAATATATATGGTAGAACAGGCAGAGTGGAGGAATCGAAGCGGCTTCTGTTTTTGATGAATGAAATTGGTTTGAAGAAGGAACAAGGTTGTAGTTGGGTTCTTTAGATATTAAAGATACAGAATGCATTGTTGCAAGGAGATGAAGGGTTCTTCTCGGTGAATGTGTGCTTCATGGGAACGAGGATGTGTGTGAGATAGCTGCTCGGGAGATTCGAAATATGGAGCCCAGTAATGTTGTCAGTTATGTGACAAGCAAATAGATATGGTAGAACAGGCAGAGTTGAGGGATTGAGGCGGCTTTTGTGTTTGATGAATGAGATTTGGTTTGAAGAAGGAACATGGTTTTTAGTGGGTTCTTGAGATGCAGAATGGATCGCTGCAGGAGGTAAAGATCTTATCACTGTTTAAATCCCAAGAAATATTGTAAGACATCTGAACTACATACTTGCAGGAGAGCTTAAGAGCCTCGTGATAACATTACACTGAATAACAATCCTTGTAAACACGGATGCTCTCAACCTTAGTAGTGAAGTCTCCTTCCTTCTTATCAATATCTATAACCTATATAAAAAATGACAAGGATGCACCGATATTGCAATTTTTTCGTCGAACAATTATTCCTAAAGTATCTTCTCTTCTACTGCGTTTATTCACCGATTTTCTTCTTTTTCTTTTTCTTGTCCTCAATCCTTATCCTTAACTCATATACAATAATTGTCAAAGAAGTAAAAACCCTCAGTATCACAAGTGTTCGTGGGCCCCATTCTCAAGAGAGCTCTTCTCACTCCCCTCACCATTATCTAGAGGCCTCTCCTCACTCCTCACCACTACAAAAACATCATCTCTACAAACTTCCCTTCTCACTTCTCTCATTGTTATGTAAAAGCATCTCTCACGGGCCTATGTCCGGGATGCCAAGGCCGTGATTGCAACACCGGTGGACATGAAAGAGTATCCCAACTCCTATGTGTTCATCATCGACATTCCGGGTCTAAAATTTTTTTTGATTGATAATCAAAGAGATATTATTAAAAAAGATGAGAAATAGGCACAAGGAAAGGGGAAGAATATACAAACATGAGTTTACAATAGCGTAAACTTGGGAGAGAAAACTAGAGTGATGGAATCTATAATTATGCTAACATTCATCCCAACAAAGATCCCAAGTCCACCCCTCCGTACCTCATCGAAACCCCGCCTAAGATCATTATGCGGATACGAGCTCATATAAGGGAGATAGATGATGGGGAGTTCTCAAAAACTCTCCGTTTTCTCTCTTTCCAAATGGACCATGAAATGATCCTAGGAAGCACCGACCAAGTTGCCTTCATAGCACCATCCGCACTAGCCAATGAACAACAGGATAAGAAACTCCGAAAGGAAGAAGAGAAGACCCAATCCACCCCTAATCGGGAGAGAAAATACCCCTAGATGACACCCACAATAGGACAGTGTAACAACAGGTGGTCCACTGTCTCTTCCTCTTGAACTATGAATGTGTTCTTACTATTGAGGTTATAGTGCCCAAATTCATCATTGACATGCTGGGTCTGAAGTCAGAAGACATCAATCTCGATGTGTGGATAATTATGTTTGATCATGCAAAGAATGTTGATGAAGAAATTTCACTGTACAAATTCATCTCCATTGTTGATTCTATTATTTTAAATATTTGATCACTTTCCCCTGTCAAGTAGTTTATACTTTATAGAGTTCTTAGAAATATTATAATAGTAGAAGTTGGAATCATCTCATTTACACTACATTTCATTACTGTCAATACAACAATACGTTTATTAAACAAATCTTCAACAAGAAGATAAGATTGGTTTTTATTTATTCAGATGATTATATCATGCTTGAATTATCTCTTTTGTGTCCACTTCACTCTACAACGTTAGAAACACAGGTGTGACAGTTTGAATTATTACTTCACCAAAGAAGTTAGATTGTGCTTTGCTCAATATGGAAGTATGATCATAGGGTCATGAAACTCTCTCTTTTGGAATAAGAGAAGTTCAAAACAGAACAGAAGAAAGGAGCTCTTGATTTTATAGGAATTAATTTCAATTCATTCTGTTCATGCATTGGAAAAAAAAAAAATTCACTCTGTTCCTGTATCAAGCTACCATTAGTAGGTGATTCTTTCAGGCATTGAAATATGACAAAAACAAGAGTTTTGATTGGCCTCTTTTTTGTTTTTCCCCCTTACTGTAGCATATCATTTTAATCTATGATATTCCATCTTTGATTGTTTCACATTTGCAATTTCTGACAACAATAGGTGAAGAAAATATGCTCGACGTGCAGCCCCAACTAGCCTATATAAAATCTGGTAGAAGCACCTGCGGAAAAATGTTTCATTGAATTTTTCATTCCTTAAATACCCATGGTATCTATAATCTATACCCTATAGAACCCTTTTGTCTCATATTCTCCGTACCTGACATTCCCTTTGCTTAAAAAGTCCCTACAACTACAACCCTTTCGTCTCAGATTTCCACCACCTTACAATGTACTCTGACTGCACGTGTTGACGTGCCATGGCTCATTGAGCTGACTCTTCCTTCATGCATCTACCCACACACATCTATGCAGTTCCACGGTTTGATCGTTTCTTCCAACATTTTTGATCGTTCAACCAAAATCCTCCTTTCTCCTCAAACCTAGCAACACCTTGACTTCTCTTCAATCTCTATTCCCCCAAGCAAGAGAATTCATGAATGTGTCTTGGTTTGATTATCTTCTCATCTCTTTCTGTCTTTGGGAATGAGATTCCAGATGTAGGTTCCATCATTTATGCTTCTATTTCCCCTACTCTCTTGATTCCACGCATCACCAAGCCATCACTTTCTTCTATATGTTTTCTTTGCTGCTTCTTGACTACATTGTCTCAATTTCATGCGAAGACCCTAACCATCAATCTCATTTCAAGCGGACACCTCTATCTGAGGAAGTCTTTCTTTGTCACACTCCCAATCAGGGGCGGAGCTAGGTGGGGGCCTGTGCCCCCCACTGAATTTTTGAAAAAAAAAGTTCATTTCCCCCCTTTCTTTTAGGCATAGCCATGGGAATGGGGACATGCTGGTGAGATCGGATCACTCAATTGCGATTAAACTTGGAGAGAGTTCAATCACACCCACAGATCAACACATGTCCCATTTAACCTCTGTTAACAATGGCTTCTCTCCGAAGTCAATTCAACTCTTATTTCTCTGATCCCAAAGAAGGCTAGACCTAACTCCTTTGCTGATTTCAGGCCCATATCCTTATGCAACGTCATCTACAAAGGCATATCCAAGACTCTTGCTAATCGTCTCAAAGTTGTTCTACCTCAATTGATCAGCCCGAACCAATCAGTTTTTATCCGTGGCAGCAATATCTCGGATAGTATTCTTATGGCTCACGAGCTCGTCAGAAATTATCACCGTGTGAAATGTCCTCCCAGATGTGCGATCAAGATTGACATTATGAAGGCCTTCGACACTGTCAGATGGGACTATCTTTTAAAAATTTTGGACTTGATGGGCATCCCCTCTAATTTCATCAGTTGGATAACTCCTTGCTTCTCTATGGCAAAGTTCTTGGTGGTGATTAATGGTTTGCCTCACGGTTATTTCTCCAACTCTAGAGGATTACGACAAGGAGACCCTCTATCCCCCTTTTTGTTTATAATCGCTATGGAGGGGTTTGCTGCTCTTCTTGATCAAGCTTTTCGTCAGGGCTCCATTACTCCGCATTTCAGATGTGATAACCCTCTCATCTCGCACATCAGCTTCGCCGATGATCTATTTGTCTTTCTCAAAGCGGAGCCAATCTCAGCTTGTGCTCTTGACAATGTAATTTCCAAATTCTCTGAGCTCTCAGGTCTTTTTCCTAATCAATCCAAGACTCAAATGTTCTTTGCAAACACCTCCCTTCTAATCCAACAAGCTTTCCAGTCCTTTTTGCTCTTTCATATCGGTATGCTCCCTGTTAAGTATTTGGGACTGCCTCTGATTTCAAGACGTTTACGTGCCTCCGATTGTCAACCTTTGCTGGACCGTCTTCTTGCCAGAGTCAAAAGTTGGAAAGCTAATAGCCTCTCTTATGCTGGTCGCGTTGAACTCATCAAATCGGTCCTCAATAGTCTCCATCTCTATTGGTCCAAACTCTTTATTATTCCAAAAAAAAGTCCGCACTTCTATTGATCAAATTTACTGTAATTTTTTATGGGCTGGTCCTGACCTCCATAACAAAATTCACTCTATTTCCTGGTCCACGGTCTGCCTGCCCAAAGAAGAGGGTGGCTTAGGAATTAGGAAATTTCTGACTGGAACAAAGCCGGCATTCTTCGTCAAGTCTGGGTCATAGCTTCTAATTCTGATGGGTTATGGGTGTCCTGGTGCAAAGCTAGACTCATCAAACAGTCTAACTTTTGGACTATGAAAGCTCCTTCTGATAGCTCTTTGGTGCAGCAAAATATTATGAAAATGAGAGGCAAAGCAAAGGATCTTATTATTCATTCCATAGCCAATGGCACAAACACCTCTCTCTGGTCAGATCCATGACATACTCTTGGTATTCTTAACCAGGCCTTTGGACCTCAATTACAACTTGATTTAGGTCTTCCTAGAGAAGCATTAGTCTCCAACATTATTCTAGCTAACAAGTGGGACCCTCCGCCATCGATCTCAGCTGACTTGCTAGAAGTTTGGAATGGTTTGCAGCATTAACATCAACTCCGACCTGGACTTTGATGAAGTAATTTGGAAACTTCATAGCTCCAAAGTGTACACTTTGAAATCAGCTTGGCAAAGTGTTAGAACCCCGTCAAACTCTCAGCCATGGCACTCCTTGATTTGGTTTTCCGATAACATCCCTCGCCATTCTTTCACCATGTGGCTTGCCCTCTCAAATAGACTTCAAACGCAAGACAGATTGCTAAAGCACAATATTCTCAAGAGATGGAAATGTGTATTTTGTTGGGCTAATTTTGAAAATATTAGTCATCTCTTTTTTGACTGCAGCTTTGCAAATCCTATCTGTCAGCATTTTCTTGGGTTGTGTAACTATAGACATTGACGGATCTTGCCGTGGGATAATGAGATTGGCTGGGCAACCTCTGAATTTCTAGGGAATTCTTTGAAGAATATTATCAAGAGGGCCTCGCTTTGTGCAACTATCTATCAAATCTGGCGAGAACGAAACAATCGAATTTTTTGTAATCTTTTCAAGCCTCAAAATCTCATCATCCAAGACATTGCTTATGATATCAGGCTCAAATTTCGTGATAGTAAGCACCAAGTTGAAGACACTGCCGCCAACTGTGACTTCTTTGGAGGTTGGAAAATCCCAACCACTTTCTCTCACCTCCCTACCTTCTGGTGCACCTGGAATCCCCCTCCTTCATGGACTTGGCTTCTCAATTGTGATGGTTCAGTGACGCCCAATGCAGCGGGCTTTGGTGGGCTAATTTGTGACCATCTTGGGGTTCCTTGTATTGGTTTTGCCTCTGGAACCATCGACTCTGACATTCTACAGATGGAGATCTCTGCAATTGCTAAAGGACTCGACATAGCTAAAGAAAGAGGTATCCTCGAGCTATAGATTGAATCAGACTCTCTTCGAGCTTCCCAATGACTTTCTAAGAGAGAGAAACCTCCTTGGCACTTAAGAAATCTGGTTCAAGCAACTATTCGGAAAATAGAGGACCTGCATGTGCTCTCGATCACCCATATTTGGCGAGAAGCGAACAGTGCAGCTGATTTTCTAGCTAAATTTTGTGATCCGCATAACTCCATTCTCCTCTATCCGGATTATTTTCTTTCCGATCTCGTTTCTATAGTTGACAAGGATAAATCTGGATATAAATATCCTCGAATGTAATTCTCCTTTGATCTATTTATCTAGTAGGGGTCTGCCTAACCCCAGCTTATCCTCCAAAAAAAAACAATGGTTAAGATTCACTAACTCTTGGGGTTCAATGATGTAGCCTTGGTTTTTTTTTTTTAAATAATAAAAAATATTAACGCTAATATTTAAAATTCCTAATCAAAGTTAAATATTTTTCCTTCTAAAAACCAAAGGTATACTGTTGAACCCCAAGAGTTAGTAAATCTTAACCACATCTAATGAAGGTTAGAAGGGATACATGTTGACCTGTGGGTGCAATTGAACTCTCCCTGAGTTCAATCACAATTGACTGTGATCTAATGTCCATGCAGGTGCTATTGAACTTAAAAAAGTATTTTGTATACTGAGTTGTTTAATTATTTTATTGGGCATAATTATGGTAAGGGCCAGTTGTCCCAAAAAAAATTTATACTATAGTATTTAATTATTTAATAGGTATAGCTATGATGCAAGGGGCAACTTTCCCTTCACTATTGAAAACAAAATATATGTTTATATCATGTTATTTAATTATTTAATGGGGCATAGCAATAGCCCATGGGGCAAGGGGATATCTGTCCCGTAAACAATGAGAAATAATATCCGTAAGATATGTACAAAATAGCCCAAAAACTTGGTCATAAAAAAAATAAATTTGGGGCCTATGCCCCCATCACCCTAGACCTAGAATATTTCCTACCAACCTAATAATTCTCCACAAATCCATCAACAATTACTATCATTTCCCATCAACCATCGCGTGCCCACTCTACTAGAAAATCCTGGCTCCGCCCTTGCTCTCAATCATTTTTGGTAATTCTTTAGACATAATTTGGTAGGTAAAATCAGCTCTTATTGGATAGGTAATCTCTGAGTCAAAATGCTCTGTTGAAATAGCCATTGTTTTTTTATTTTGTATACATAGTTTTAACTTTTAAGTGCTGAGAGATTGAGATGCATTTTTCATTCTTGGTTTCTAAGTATTTATTTAAAAATTTTCTTGGTATTGAAGCTGGTTTGTTCAGAGATTTTTGATTCCTGTTGATAATGGGCAGGTGACCTGCCTAGGGATGTTCTTTTCAGCTCTTGTTTCTTGGTTGTGGAAGACAAGAAAAACAAAAGGACATCGTAAATTCACCTGGTGGCTCTGTACAGTATGTCTGTATGCTTACCCAATTGGCTAGGTTCTTGGTGTAGGTTTATTTCTTTCTTTGATTTCTGTTTTCTTTTTATTTTCTTTATTCGTTCTTTTTTTTTAAAAGTTGTATTTCCTAGCAGAAGTATTATATCAGTCAGTTTGATTGGTCTAATTAATTTTGCTAAGCATACTCACAATTCCATACTCTCACCCCCCTTTTGATAATTAAATAAATGATCTTGTGTGGGTCCCACAAACATGAAAAACTTTGTTTTATCATCAAAAGAAGGGAGAGTATGGATTTTTTTTTTGAATTGTTATGGCTAGCATTTCTCTTGGCCTAATTTTTTTTTTCTCAACACTTGATGTAAACATAAGTTTCCATTATTGTTCTAATCAACGCCTATGTGCAGAATTTGTGTTTTACTTAC
The DNA here is from genome assembly GCA_015143295.1 of Tetracentron sinense. Classification (NCBI taxonomy): domain Eukaryota; kingdom Viridiplantae; phylum Streptophyta; class Magnoliopsida; order Trochodendrales; family Trochodendraceae; genus Tetracentron; species Tetracentron sinense. Next base: position 25,838,816 of record CM026556.1, read on the forward strand.
AATTGCCAACTTTATTCATTATTGTCTAACACAGAGTTATAGACATTGGTAGCTCATAAAGTCATGTCTGGTCATACTTGGATGACTTCTTCTACTGGTTCTGGTGGTTAAGTGAAGAATGCAAATGTTACAATAGAAGTATGGACAGACATGATAAGTTTATGAGACCTGGACTGGATCATTATGTTACGCTGCTTTGGTTTTGAAAGAGGTCTCAGGATTTGTTTCAGATGGTAACTTCGGTATGGGAGCAACAAAGGTACATTAAATCTGCATACCCCTTGATTGCAAGCGAGGTCATTACAAGGGCCAAAAAAAGTTTATAAGAGATTAGAAGATAGAAGTTCAACTAGAATTATACTTTTTGTCTTTTAGGTAGCAAAACGTTCCTTATACCTCTCTTGTTATCTCCTTCTGATTCTTACAGCAGTTGCACATATATTTGAGCAACTATATGCTCCTCTTACGACTGGATCGAATGCATATAATTCATATGGTGTGTGAAAAGCAATGAATCGGATATTTCGTCTACCACCTGCTCGGGATCCGATCAGTAATAGAAAGACTATATGATAAGCCTATGAAACTCAGCGGATTGGGAAAGATATAACGTAGACTAGCCAGTTTCTTTGCCTATCTAATGAGATCAACATCTAGGGACTAGAATAATTGAGAAAAAAGAAATAGATGTCGAATATAGAATAAATTATGTACAATCTGGTTTAAGCAGAACCATCACGAGACTAAAACATTGATATGGCTTGGAATTATTACCCAAATGTGGAGCTAGTCCTGTTGTATGCACTTTTCGTATATAGACCTTTGACCTTTCGTAATATTAGATATTGTCAAATTATCTTCTTACTCGTATAAGAGAAGTTACACACCATGGGTTTGTCCCAGTGGTAGTGTATCTCCCTTTGGGGAGTGGAGACTCGTGTTCGAGTCTTTGGTGTGGCTGTTGACGCCCACCATGAGTGCTAACCCTACTGACCCCCTAACCCCTGACATAGTTAGATAAATGATTAGAGCATACCAATATATATATATATATATATATATACTAGTAAGTGTGCATGTGCTTTGCACGTATTCATTTTCTATTAATATAAATATACAAATTTAATATAATAAAACAAAGAAAAATCTTGGAAAAGTCAATAGTTCATAAACAAAAGTGCAAAAAATGTACTACACAACACTCCTATAGCGTCATTTATATAGAATATTATTAATAATTAGATAAACAAACAACCTAATTACATAAGATAGAACACTTAAAAGTAAGGACTATCTAATAGAAAAGGAAAAGAAAAATAAAGTCACAAGGACACACCTTTGTTAGCCCATGGAAAGTAGCGGGCCCATAGAGGATCGAGGTCTCCACTATAACTTACGATTGGGCAGTAACCTTCTGCCTCCCTACAAGGGCCCAAAAGAGCTCCTCAAATAGCATCGAAGTCTGATAAGCAAGGACCTTGCATTGTCAATGAGGCCATCCTTCGCATAAGCATCAACCAAAAAATTCATAGCTAGTGTTTCCGAGTCGAACCCAAGTTTCAAAGTAAGAGCATGCACTATTTCACCATTATATTGTACCTAGCAGAAACGACATCACATGCTCAATGTGCTTAACATACTCATCAAAGCTGCCACTATTGGCCTTCAACTGCTCCATGAAAACTCTTAATCCACAAACCAAATCAGCAAAACCTTTATAGTCTTCCGCTACTTTGAGATTCATATCCTCATAATTCCGAGTAACTTAATTGGAGTAGGAAACTATAAAGAGATAATCATAGACCTCTTACCCTCCACACTGAGTCCAAAAGCAAAGTTATTCTTTCATATTAAGAAACCGAAATTTTTAAAACACTTACCTAACGATAAGGATCAAATGTCTTAACTCTACATAGATGAGTAAGGACTCTCTAATAGTCCTTCAAAGTCACCCAAATCTTTAAAACACTTACCTAACTATAAGGATCAAATCTCTTAACTCTACATAGATGAGTAAGGACTCTCTAATAGTCTTTCAAAGTCTCCGCTAATAGAGTCCTACAAATAATACATAAACGTTTAACTATTAATTTTTATTGAGTCCTACTAACAAAAATTATCTCTTAAAGCTTTGAATACCCTAAGTTATTTATAAAATAAAATAAATTAAAGGATATTTTGGTCAGCATAAAGTTTAGGTTACTCCTTGTACTTTTATTAGTAGAATGATAAGAGAAGTTTACTTCTAAGCTGGAACCTTTTCACCGATCACATGGGACTTTCACTTTATGTTAGTTGAAGTCTTATGCAATTTTCTTTCATATATTAAATTATAGTATTGGATTTTATGCAAAAATTTCTTCTTCTATTTCTTCGAACATTGTTTGTAGACTCCTAATGAGAAAGGTGTGAATATGTTATATTAAAGTAGGTAATGATTCCCCTAAAAATAGCTAGGACCAACTCATAAGAGTAATTGGGTCACATGATGTAGAATACTTCTCTTTTATGTGTTTTTTTATATTCTTTTACACTGTAATCTCGGTATACTATTAGTATCTTTTACATACTAAATAGGGTACCATTAATGGAATATATATAATAAAGAGGAGTAGGAGAGAGATAATTACTCTCTCTAATATTTCTCTAATTTCTTCTCATCTCTATCTCAAAACCCTAGATCTAAACCCTAAAACCTAATCGATTCAAATAAATTGACTCAAATTTATGAATTCAAGAAGGTATTGATCAAAATTTTGGATAATGTTGTTCACTAACAATCCCTATTAGGGAGGATACATGTTTGCGAGGCACATCCTTAACTTCAACCTAGCATTTATATGAATGTCTTAGAAAAGATATGTCGATCTAAATCAAACCCAAGGCTCTTGGGCCTGATGGGTTCACAATCTGAGGTATGGTCGGGGAAAAGGTTCTTGGGCATGATGGGTTTACAATAGAGTTCTATAGCTCATGTTGGGATATTGTGGGGTGTGATTTTCTCGCAATAGAGGGAGATGTTTGTCACAAGTCAGTTTAATAGAGTGATTAACAATACATTTTTCGTGTTGATTCTCCAAAAAATGGGAGTTGGGGATATTATTAGCAATGTATATAAAATTCTCTCAAATGTGTTGGCAGCTAGACTTAAGGTTGTGATGGGGTCTATCATCTTTCCTCAACAGGGAGCTTTCGTGGGCGGCCGATAGATTGTAGATGACATCTTGATAGCTAACGAGTGTATAGATGAGTGAATCACATCAAAGGTCCCCAAAATCTTGTGCAAAGTCCATATGGAAAAGCCTACTATCATGTTAATTGGGAATTTTTAGGGTATGTGTTTGGAAGTATGAGTTTTGGTTTAAAGTGACGGCAATGGATGAAGACGTGTATCCTATCTGTGTCTTTCTCCATTCTCATCAATGATAGTCTGACAGGTTATTTCTACAACTCGAGGGACTTGAGGTTAGGGGATCCTCTTTCCTCATTCCTCTTTATCAAAGTCTTAGAGCCTCTGAGTAGGATGCTGTCTAAAGCAGATGACCTTGTGTTCGAAGGTTTTTCGATAAGCAAGACCCAATTGCGTATATCTCACAATTCTCAACTTCAATTAGTAGATGACACCTTGATTTTTTGTAGAGTGGCATGTCAAGATTTGGCCTTCCTTATGTGCCTATTTAGATGCTTTGAAGCCATTTCAAGCCTGAGAAATCTATCTATTGAAATTTGAGATTTTGAGAATTGGTGAGGTTAAGGACTTAGAGCAGCTTGCCACATGTCTAGGTTATAGAGTAGGGTCACTTTCATTAGTGTATCTGGGAATGCCCCCAGGGCTGGTTTTAAAGCCAAGGTAATTTGGGCCCCGATATTGGAGAGATTTTTCTATCAAATGGAGGGAAGTTAACTCTCATTCAAAGCACCCTCAACAATCTCCCACCTATTTAATGTCTACTCTCACTATCCCACGATCGATAACAGTTTCCCTTGAGAGAATGTAGAGAGAGTTTCTCTAGCATGAGAAAGTAGATAATTTCAGGACGAGAATCTGTTGTCTAAAGAGAGAAGGGGGGGGGGGGGCTGAACTTGAAGTCTTTGAAACTCATGTACAAGGCTCTGCTAGGAAAATGAGTTTGGAGGTTCGGAGAGGAAGAGAGTTTATGGCATTCCGTAATTGTGACCAAATACAGGGAGCAATCTTGTTGGGTTTTGAGGAAGTCAAGAGTTCCCACAGAGTGGGGATGTGGAAGGGTATCATGGATATCACAAGGTTAGTAGTGCCAATTTTCGGTATTAAGGTGGGTGAAGGGTCAAAGGTAAAAACGTGTGGTGCGAAGCCGTGACATTAATGGATGATTCTGGAAACCTTTTTCGTTTAGTTGTCGATAGGAATCCATGCAACAATGAGGGATTATTTTGAGATGAGGAATGCTAGGGTAGTGTGGGGGGCAAAGTTGAGAGGATTTAAACAATTGATAAATTGATGAGTTTAGTAGGCTCCTAGAACATCTAGGGGCTTTCCATCTGTTTTCTTAGGGCAAAGGCACTAGAATTTGGTCTAGAGGCCACAATGGTCGATTATCTGTGAGATCTTTAGTACAGTTGCTCTGGTCAGTCCCTTCTAAGTCATTTTCTCATTGGATTGTGTGGAATCCAGACATTCTTTTTATGGAATACTTTTTTGTAAGATTTTCACTTATGACCACTTGAAAATAAAGGTTGGAGGATGATCAATTGTTGTTTTATGTGTCTTGATGTGGAAAAGATGGTTGATCACTTGCTCTTGCATTGCCCTATTACATATGAGATTTGTGATTTTTTTTTGTTTCCCAAGTAGGCGTGGACTAGAGCTCTCTTTATTCCTTTTACAACTTCTTATCTTGTTGGTCTCTGGTAAGTAGGGAAAGTACTCAGATGGTTATCTGGTTAGTTCTGCCTGGTGCCATATCGTGGTTGATATGGAAATAGAGAAACAAATAAGATTTAGAGGACTCCCAGTTTACTTCTCGCATTTGTTAAAGTATCATAATATGCTTGTTCAGGAATGGTGCTCCATTTAGTGCGAAGGAGTGGATCTAGGAGTAGTGTTAGCATGACTGATCAGGACTGCTAGGCTCTTGTGCTTTCAGCTTTGGGGTTTGTTGTTTTGTGCTTTTGTTTCTTTTTCCTTGGGTTTACATGCTTGTAAACTCTCTTGTTGTACTGCTTCTCTAGTTTGTTTTTTTAAATATAAATGCTTGATTACCAATTGAAAAAAAAAATCACCCGACGAAAAAATAAATGTCATTTCATATTTGTTTTCATCTAAGTACATTACATACATAGTATGCTGCTACAAATGCTACCTTGCAAAGTCTCATTACGACTATAAATAAATGTCATTTCATGTTGGGGTGTGTGTGTGAGTTGATAATACTAATCTAACAATCACAAGCAACACTTGAATTATAAATAAAGGGGAATACTAACGACCACTCAATGTGTGAAATTGTTAACGACCACCGAGACGTTTTTTCATAGGAGACAGTTCATTAAATAAGAGAGAGAAAAGTCAAACTGTATTTATTCTCTTTTGTATTTAATAATTGGTCTCATTTGAAAAGACTAAAGTACCCTTATCTTTAATGGATTTTGATAATTAATGCAGGGGTAAAAATATCTTGGTGGTCGTTACCAAGTTCACCCATTGAGTGTTCCTTAGCAAGACCCATAAATAAAAAAAATAAAAGATTTGAAAAGAATCTCATGAATATCAATATTAGAAAACATCCGCTGCACGTGCAAGGCGCATTCAGATCCTACTAGTCATTTCAAAAGAAGATCTAAACCATAATTAGCCAAAAAAATATGAGATTAATTTTCATGGGGAGGCTCTGCATCATGCGGAGCCCCCCTTTTTACGCTTCATATTTAAACTGAAAAAATATATTGTCTTAAGAAACTAGAAGTACTCTTAGAAGAGGTCACTCCAAAACCAAAAGAACATGGGATCAGAGTTGTCGTGGTAACAACAGTGAATTCCACAACCAAACCAGGAACTTCAAGGTGAACATTAGTGAGCAGTAGAGGGAGGCTTCCATCCTCCAGGAAAAATTGCACAACCCTTCTCATAGTATGCCTGTAATAAGGGGACTGGAGGGAACAAAGAAAGAAGAAGCACAAGCTCCACTACCAACTCTTGTGTATTCTTCTGGGGCTCAATGGGGCCTCCTGTCACAAGCCACTTCAATAGAGCAGCATAACAAGACATATGCTTTTCCTGAAGATGTACTTCAAAAAAGGTCAAATGTAGTCCTTCCTTCCCATTTTCATCCATTGTGTGTTCTTCAATTCCTAATTTTCATGCTCAGAAACTTGATCAGTTCATTACTCCAATTTGCTCCTCTAGTTGCGCTTTTCACCCTCACTAGCGCCGCTCATCGTTCTCTGTTTAACGCTGTACATGTGAGTTTTCATAAAAGTTGTGGAGAGAGATGTGGAAAGGATAGGGAGAGAGGATTAAGAGGAATTTCAGTTGTTAAGGTGACTTTAATTTGAGTTTGATTTGAGGCTATCTTGACAGTAGAAATCCAACATTTGTTTGACTATAACTTACAAGCCTGACTTGCAGACCCTGGTCTGGCAATTTCCCAAACCATCCAAACTGTGGAATTCATTTTCTCTACAGTTCTCCATCATATCTTTTATTTCTCAACCAAACAGCAGAAAACAGATGCTTTAATTTATTGAAACAGACAGAAATCATACGAAGTTTGGATTTTTGTTAAAGAGAGGCATTGAGTAGAACACAAAAGCTTTTATTTATATTAGAAGATGTGAAGAACAAATGTATATTATTCTTCCTACTGTTCTCTTAACTGAAAACAAACCCAACATTAGCTTAATCTTCTAAGAAGAGAGGGCAGGCGACGATGCATCCTCTCCCACCAATATAACGCAGTCATTCCAAATTTTTGACCCCATTTGATAAATTTTGGATGCAATAGCTTGGTTTTCAGGAAATGCAGCAGCTGTCTTCACTAGATCTTCGTGGCAACGTTTTCCCATTAGCACTAGCTGCTCGCAACAATCGTTGCTAAGTACATCCTTCTCTATCAAAACAAGGACGATTTTGTGTCCACATTGATCAGTCATTTTAGCTGTGCAATTCTCCAAATACTCGTAAAAACCTGGTTCAGGTTCAGGTGGCATCACAAACCTATCTTCGGGTTCCTCGTATATGAGTTCAGGCGCAGGCGCAGGCGCAATCACAGTATCGTCCGAGGGTAATTCAATGCCTGCAAATGGTGCAATTTCTTCATCTGCAAGTCCTGCTGCAACCAACAATGAACAGCAGGATAGGAGCAAGACCACCATTATTGAGAAATCTTCGAACCTCGCCATGCTGCTTGAACTTGATGATCTTTCTTTTGTTAGTGAGAATGAGAGTTTTTCTGGGATGGGATGAGTTTAGACAGTGTGGGGTGATGAATTTATATTGAAGGATGGGTGGTGAAATGAAACTTAGATTTGGAAACGCATGAGAGTTTGTTTTAATTTATTTTTGTTGAAATTTGTGAAGTGAGTTTCTTCTTCCACCATTATGAGATTTAAATATTCGTCTTTAACTACTGCACCAAATTAATATTTCAAATAGACAAACCGTTAAAATTAAATTCATACCCCATTACACCAAAAATGCAATTACACAATGCATTACACGTATTTGCTCGAGTCCAAATCTGTTGTAGAAGACTCTACAAATACTTCTTTTAGATATCTTTCAAAAGGAAAATGTGGCGCATTTCTACTATGTAATGAAATATTGGTCTTTATTGGTCCACGGCTCACTTTTTAACACTCACTAACTAGGGTTAAGATTCACCCACTCCTAGGGATAAACAATCCAACCTTGATTTTTAGAAGAAAAAAAAAATAATTAATTTTAACAAAGTTAAGCTTAATAAGGTTAAAGGGGTGTTGAAAGGGACATGAAGACCCGGCGATCAGATACATAGTGGACCGTGTGGTCCGCTAATCACTACTCTTTCCAAAATGCTCTGCACAGGGGTAGAAGGCGTGGCGTGCTGTCCTAAATTCAACATAGAAAATCACTGTAGTCTTTCTACAAGAGATCCAAACTATTTTAGAAAAAGGCTAGCAAAAAGATGACCTATAGTGGGTAGCTATTAGGTCACCTGGTAAATGTGTGGACTTGATAGGATTCGGACTCGTTTGTCAATGGCCCCACCTTCTTAACAATTTTGTTCCAAGTGGGCGAAATGTGTGGTCTGCATGGTGCATGTATGTGGTGTTTGCATGGTGTGTGTGCAGAGCTAGGAAATTTTCGGATCGGGAATTTTTTGTTTTTTTGGAAGGGGGGGGGAGGGGATCGTGTGTGTGCAGAGCCAAGAATTTTTTATGAGGAGGGGGATCGTGTGTGTGTGCAGAGCCGCCAGGAACTTTTTCTTTGGGGTGGGTGGGGGAGGGAGGGAGATCGTGTGTGCAGAGCTAGAAATTTTTTCTTCGGGGGGGGGGGGGGGGGGGGCGATCGTGTGTGTGCAGAGTCAGGAATTTTTTCTATTTAATGTTGAATTCCCTGCATTGGTAAACCTGGACTTACCTGATGTGGTGGGTTACAGGCTCACGTCGCACCCTCGGGAATTAGTCCTGACCCAAAGGGTAGTGGACACCCCGAATTCTAAAAGAAAAAAAAAAAGTGGATCAAAGTACATGTATCATTTGTATAGTTTTGTTCCTCCATCTGCGGTCTCTGCAGAATGGATTTAGAGCAAGTTCTATATAAAGTTTAGCTCTTTTGACCAAAAAAAATAAAGTACATGTATCAAGTAAAATTCTTAATTCTTTAATGTTGAATTCCAAAAAGGGGGATCGAAGTATATGTATCAAGGATACCAAAAAATATATATATATATATATATAAAACTTAAAAACTAAATCCCCATCATTCAATTTAAAATATAGACCTACATCATCTATCTTAGAAATAGGCTGTATTATATATATACATGTATCAAGTAAATTAATTTGATTGGGTACGAGGCCTTGGGGTTGTAGCTCTGAGAATTTTTTTTGGCATGGACAGCCTTAGTTTGCAAATGGATTTCCTAGGTACATTGATTATTTTCCAAATTCTTTAATGTTGAGTTCCCAAAAGGGTTTCAATAGCAAGAAAATTAAACACACGCCTGGGTTTGTCGTAGTGGTTGTGTATCTCTCCCTTTGGGGAGGTGTGACTCATGTTCGAGTCCAGGCCGTTGAGCGGCCACCTTGAGTTCTAACCCCTAACATAGATAGATAAATGATCTAGCTGCCTACCACAAAAAAAAAAAATAATAAAAATAAAAATAAATGAGTCCTCCTTTTTGATAGAGTCATTATATAAATAAAATTTTGGAAAATACTTAATTTACGGTGCCTTTCTACTATGTAACGAAATGCCAGTCTTCATTGGTTCCGCCCACCTTTTTAATACCCACTAACCGTGGTTAAGATTCAATCACCCCTAAGGTTCATCTATTTAACCTTGTTTTTTTTAAAAATAAAATAATAATAATAATAACTTTAAATTGGTTAAGGTTAACCACGGTTAAAGAGGATGAAATAGGAACACATTTGATTATGTAGTCAAATGCGAGGTGGGCTAACCACTACTCTAAAATTACTATATTTTGATATAATTTTATTTTTATATTATAGAGATTATTTTTTCTCACGCGCAATCCGTACTTAGTGGAATGTGCGCGTCTGCCCTGCTTGACATTTGTCCCTTTTAAGACCTATTAACTGTGGTTAAGATTCACTCACTCCTAGGCTTTATACATCTCTATCCCTTGTTTTTATATTAAAAAAAATTAACACCTAAGATAATAAATCTTAACTAGGGTTAAAAGGGACACATAAAGAATCAATCATTTTATGTTATACATATAAATAATTTACCATATTGTTTGAGAGAGGGGGAGGGGGAGTATATAAAAAAAGGTGCTGTTAGATGCACACCAATATTTGATGATTGCACCCCATTATTAAAAAAATACTAACTACACACCATTAAATTAATAAAATTACTTGTACACAACAAAAATTAAAGAATACCGACAAAATTTATATCAACACACATTTACAATTGAGAGATTTTATGATTGAAATTCGTCTCATCAACCAACTATAGTGGCCTAGCCACTTGTAGAGACATAAGAAACCCCATTCCTCCCTCTTCTCCCATTTTGATTCTTAATTTTTTTAATTAAGGAGAGAGGGAAGAAAAGAAAGAAGAAGGAAGAAGAAGAGAGAAGGAAGGAAAAAGAAACAAACCTAGAACAATATGCTCAGGAGACAAAGAGCTTGGATTTTTGGCTCAATTTGGTGGTCCCTTCATGAAGTAAGAGTTTACAACTATCCTTTTGTAGTCATTTGTAATGGTTTTGCAACTTAATAGTATAATTTGTAGTATTAATATAATCATAATTAGTAATTTTTATCTTATAGTACATCAAATCTAGTTTCCTGAATGAGCAATCTTGTATCGATGTGATTTGTTTAGATTAAGTTATGATTTTTAAAAGGTGGATTGGTAATTCTGTTTTTTGTCATACCAGAATGTTAGTACTTACTTGTGTAATATATTTCGACCACTTCTGTTCTAAATTAGAAATATTTATAAACATGAAAGTTTTAGCTCTACCTATCTTATTTCCAACTCAACTTATCTTATCAATAAAATGATAATATTAAATTTATAGTGAATTATTTACTACAATGTGTCTGTACTGCCAAACCATAACATTAGTCTCAACTTGTTCAATAGATTATAACCAGTTCTGTTTTAAATTTGAGATGATTATAAACATGAAAGTTTTAGATAGACCTGTTTTCTTGCTAACCCAATTGGTCTGAACATAAAATTCATAAAATTAGATTTATAGTGAATTATTTACTAAACTGTGTCTGTACCATTTTTCAGAAAATTAGTAACAATTAGTGTAACTTGATGATGTTTTTGTTACAAATAAATATAGTATAACAACTATATACAATAATGTTTATAAAATCACATTTTTGTCTATTTTCAGAAAGTATAAGGTACATACGATTTCAATATAAAACGAATTTATTAAAAATACAAGACCGACAATAGGTCAGAATTGTACACGATTTTGGTTTTTTAGTATCATATTGAGAAAGAGCTTCTCAATTGGATGTGTATGTGTGTGTGGAATCCCCGAGGTCAGTTTTGAAATAATGGACGAGTTTACAACCGTGGGCTAGGTTTGATAGTTTTACAATCATGAGCTGAGTTATGAATGGATGGATTATGTACAGTTGTGAATTGACAGGGATTCACCACACATACTTGTTTATAATAAATCGATTGATTTTTCTTTAAAAGAAAGATTTTTAGCAATTAAAACGTAATTATATATGTATATATGTATCATTTGGTTATCTAGAAAAAGACAAGTTGAATTCCTATAAGAATAATTTGTTACCTTATGGAGGTCATAAATTATTCAGGATAAAAACAGGGTGTTTAGTCTCTTTGGTAGTATAGGATACCCCGTAGAATAGCATCAATTTTGATATCCGGGTAATTTCTTTTATCTTTTCTGGGAAACCTTGTGTGTAAAGATAGTTGTTGTAGGATTCTAGAGATGGTTGAGGTTCACATGCATGCCTTGATTAGGCGATAGACGCAGAGAGTTATGTTTGATCCTACTTCTGGACTGTTCGAGGATCCTACGAACGTTTGTAGTCGTCAAACGTCTGACCAACGTGAAGTTGATCCTGTTTCTTAAGGGTCTTGGTCAATGGCTACCTGAACCGGAAAAGATGGGTTTTAGGCGTTCGACCCCACGCCGATCTCATCTAGGAGTCAACGGTAATGCACCCGACCAGAAAATTAGGACTTGAGAAGATGCCCGGCCCGTGATAAAAGGCTGTGTTTGGGTTACTAATCAATGGTTCTTTACAGTTTGCCTGAGACTATAATCAGTCGTGTTCCTCTTCACTCTAGATGAATACACTACCATGTTTGTTATATATCTCGTGATGCATGATTATTTAGTATGAGTTACAGTATAGTTATTTAATTTCATTTACAGTTAATTTCCTATTTTGATACACAGTTACTGTTTCGATAAAGTGAATTTTGATTTATATTGTATACAGATTTTATCGTTATATTTTTAATAAAAATTGTATTATTATATCGAAGACTGCTCCTCGGTAGTGTAAACTATTACTGGGTGATTCCCTTCGCTCATCTTTCCTTTCATCTCTCTAGGTGACTTTATAGACCAGACATAGTTCGTTGTGTGCGTGGATGAAGAAGACATAGATGTGTTCGTAGAAGGTGGATCTTTATGGAGTTGATCTAGTGAATGAAGCTTCTACAGGGTGTTATTTGAGGTGTCCCATTTTGTTCTGTATTTTGTTCATAATTCAGACACATGTATGGCTTTGTATCTATTTTATTTGTATCAATATTATCACAATCAAGTTATCATGTTATGTATATATTATCAGATCCAAACTATCTATGTTATTCAGTAAATTGGGCGTATGAGGGTTTTGCGTTGCACCTCAAAACTTGATAAATCTTCTTAAGATTTGTGTTAGATTTTGGGGCGTGACAAGGTCAGCCTCCCTTTCCATGAAAAAATCTTCACGGTATTTCGGGGTTAAAAATGTGAAAGATGAAATAACTTGAAGAGAGGAAGAAGGAAGTGGAAAGCTTTAGATGGGTAAATCGGGGGTTTGATGCATGAGGATCTCAGTTGATTTCTATGGGAGGGTGGGGAATGGAAAGAGGTCTTCCACCCGTTGGCCATTGCAGCGAGGTAGAAGAGCAGAGAACGGAAGGAGGACTCCAGCCAAATCGAGATGAGATGGGTGCGTCTATTCAGTATTGTGAAAACTGAAAATAAGGAGAAAAATATTAATGGGGTGCAGTCATCATTTATTGGGGTGCACCTAACACCACCCTAAAAAAAATTATCATATTTTTTGGGGTTGGCCACTATACACAAACTTGACATATTATGTGTTTTTTTAAAATTTATATATACAAAATAATAAACTTTCAAAAGATTAGGGGGGGGGGATGGCCCCCCCTCATCCCCCTGGCTCTACTCCTGTGCTTTGTCGTGTGTGTGCGTCCTTTCAAATATCTACAGTAACGCCTTGTGGTGTCATTGTGTTCAACCAAAATAAAAAAAGTGGTCGAAATGTGCCATAGGTGTCTCCCGTGTGTGACTTAATGTGAATAATTTTTTTTTAAAAAAGTGGTCAAAATTTGGGCCATTTCGGTTCTCAAACATAAACAAAAATGTCTGAAATTTAGAAAAAAAATTGGATACACTGCGGCTTGGTCGCTTGGATACTTTTTTTCTGTCTTTAAATTTTTTTAAATAAGAAATATATTTTGACATTGCTAACCATTACATGGTTTGAAAAAAGAAAAAAAAAATAGAAAAACACATTTGATAAATATGATGAACATAATAATTTAGGTATAAACCATTTCAATCCAAGACAAAAAAGAAAAAGAAATCAATAGATAGTGGTGGTAGCGGGTGGTGGTAGGTTGTGGGTGGTGGTGGTTGGTGGTGGTGTGTAGTGGTGATGGTGGTGGTGGTACGGAGCACTCTTTGTTTTTTTACTTTTGTTTTATGTTTTTATAAATGGAGGTAGCAATGCCCATTTGGTAGCATTTTTCTGATTTTAAAAACAAAAATTTGAAATTTTTACGCAAAACATGTTTCTATTTTTTTGTTGTTAAAAATTAGAAACAAATTTTGTGAAAGGCTCTGTTTGACTGCACTTCCGATTTCTGTTTTCTTTTTTATAAAAACAAAATTTTAGAAATTTTTATGCAAAACATGTTTGGTAAATATTTTTCTTTTTTTGTTTTAAGAATTAATAATACATTTTTTTTTAAAATCAAGGTAACAGGAAATTCAATTACCTCTGTTTTTGGAAATAAAAAACAAAAACAGAAAACATGGAATGCTACACCACCACTAAAACCACTCATTACTACTACCACCACCCTGCCATCACAATACTACCACCACCCACCACGACCACAGATACTACCACCACCCACTGTCACCACCACTAACCATTATCACCAACCACTCACCAACATAACACTACCCACCCAACACCACACCACCACTAGGGCTACACTCAAGCCAAACTAGCTCGATGACTCAACTGGATCGGCTTGGCTCGGCTCATTTGAACCAAGCTCAAGATGGCATTTCAGGCTCGAACGAATCAAGTCAAGCTTTTATTTAAGCTCCAATGTTTAAACAAGCTAAGCTCAAGCTAGACTTTGTTTGATTCAATCGGCTCGGTTTGACTTGAGCTCAACTCGGCTCGAAATATATATTCACAATATTTTTCAATAATGTTATTTATATTAATACAAAATAATATTTTAAACTTTTATTATTATAGATTGTAATGATTTTTAATTTATAATAAATAAGTTAAAGAGATAATAAAAATTACAAAAAAAAGGTCAAAGCAAAAACTTTGATCTAACTCTATACTCTTTCGACCGAAGGACTACTCCTAAATCTTATTTTTGGAACACACAAAAATGTGATTTTCTCTTCCCTAAAAATGAGGTTTCAAAAGTTTATTCCTAAATTTTTTGAGTGTTTTGGGAATTTTGGCTAAATTACTTTTGAAATATCTGGAATTTTTGGCATTATTCCTCTTTGCTAATTTCGCCCATTTTTTTTTATTTGGACTTAGAAAATGTGTTCCAATGGCATCAAGATCAATGGCCCTTTTGCATCTTTCCTAATCATCTCTTCAAATCATAACCATTCAATCAATTAAGCGTTATCTTGGATCCTAGCTTTTAGATGGTTAAATAAAATTAGGGCTCAAAAATGTTATTTTGGGGGGAGATAGTCGTTTCTGTTGCTAAGAGGGTTGATACAACAATAGTTCCATTAAATGATTTACTGCCCCCTAATTGTCATCAAAAGGCTACACTTTTGGGGGAAGATAATTGTTTTTGTTGCTAAGAGGGTTGATACAACAATGGTCCCATTAAATGATTTACTGCCCCCTAACTGTCATCAAAAGGCTACACCCCCGGGGGTGTAGCCCAGTGGTCCAAGGATGAACATTAAACCTAGAAGTCTCGAGGTCGATTCTTAGGCTCCCCTCAATATCGGTTGTATGGGGTGGGGGTATTCCCTATGCAGCACGTTGGACTAGTCTAGTCTTTAAGGCTCAAGATATCCACATTTATCAAAAAAAAAAAAAAAAAATCTAAATGTAAATATGAAACAAGAGAATGACATTAATTTTGGGTTATTTAATAAACTTTATAATTATGTTTGAAGAAAGACATTAATTTTGGGTTACTTAATCATTTTTATAATTATGTTTGAAGAAAAAAATAGCATAAAAATGAACTACTAACAATAGACCGTGCCATGTTAAAAATATGCTATTTATATGGCAAGATGTAAAAAACAATTGACCATGTTCTACTTGGAAATATTACATTTCTTTAATATGGTAAACTAGATGAAGATGAAGTGACTGGTGAATTTTTCGAATAGTTGGGTAAGAAGAAATTAGGCTGCCAAAATAGAACTAGCTTATTTCTACCCGACTATCTTTTGACAACTGCAATTTTGCCCTCGGATGTCAAAATTGCAATTAGAGGCCGGTCACAACACATAATTTGAATATGACTTTTCTAATCTGTTTATAATCGGAACATATTCAAATATTGGTATATCTGATTCGATAAATATCTGACTAGTTATAATAGATATGCACACAAATAACGTGGGCCACTTTAGCGGCTGAAATTTATGAGTGGCTTTCATTTGCTGCTACTCCAGATTTAATCCCAGAATTCTAGCCGAATCCAAAAATCTAAAATGAATAGATTAACGAAGGAAAAATCGACTTTCACCACAATAGTCAAAATTGTCATTTATGTTTATGTTCTTCACCATAGTTACTAGAGCAAGAAACAAAAACGAGAAGCAAAGCGAAAGAGAGAAATGAGAAACGAGACTCAAAAAAACATTAGGAAATGGGAAGCAAGAAATGAGATATATGCTCCTCATTCTCATAATGTTATTTATGGGTAGCTATACCTTTGATTTTATCTTACATGAGACTTTTAAGGAAAAGTAGGTGCCTTAGGTTTCAAACCAATGATACTTGCTTAGATTTACACCCTAGGCTATAGATTGTGGTCTACCACATCACTTCACATATACAACTCCCTTTAACTACTAGATAGGGTGTGATGGAAGCGAGTGTTAGCTTAATGGTTGCAACCATAGGTACCCTTAATAATTTTGATGATAACACAATAATGAAATGACCATTGTGTTACTAATGTCTCTATTAAATTTTTGTGAAAATCAGTGTATAAGAGCATTAGCACACTATCCAAGACATAAAGCATGGAAATGACACTAAGTTTAAAAAAGATCTACAAAGCAACCAACTAATCAAATTGAAGATCCAAAGCAAAAGAACAAAACTCATGACATGAAGAAGAAGATCCACTAAGAAGCAATCCTGGTCATGAAGATGCAATCAAAGAAGAAAAATCAAGATCAAGTTTGAAGGACACTGAAGATTCTCTAACTAGAAGATTAAAGGTTTTATAATTAAAGTTTGAGAGTTCTTAGGACAATTGTAAAAAGTCTTCAAAGTTTGAAGGTTGAAAGCTCAATGACCTAGAATGACCTTAGGAACCTTTAGAATATATTTGCATATCATTATAAGGCCATAGGACATCAATTTATATAGGCATAATCTTGATTAAGATAAGCTAATTGACCTATCATACCATCAAGGTTGGATAAAAGGAGTTTTCTATGAAAATCAAAAAACCAGTCGACTAAATCCCTAAGGCATTCAAAACCAATCGACTGATTTATGCCCTGTGTCTTGTTTAGATACTGTTATCAAAACCAGTTGACTAGTTCTTATTAGTTACAAAAACCAGTCGATTGATTTGTGCTCTAAACTTTTTGGAATTTGACTGGCTGAAAACTAGTCGACTGAGTTGTCAAGGAGACAAAAATCAGTCGACTGATTTGCTTGAGACAGAGCATTTAATGCTCGGTAACAACTAGTTTTCAACAATCATTTTTGCATTAAATGCACCTCCAACGGCCATAATTTTATTTGAGCTATAAAATGTAATCATTTATGAACAAATGAACAACTCCAATCATTCTATTGAATCCTATTAATCACTCCAAAAGTTTTATTGATTCATTCATTAAGAAAACCCTAGAAACCTAAAAGAGTCTATTTTGAGCTATTTAACTCCATTCTTTGAGAGACTGTTAGTGAGTATTCAAGTGATCATCCAACTCTTTTTTAGGAGCAATTCTAATTGTAAATCACTTTCATACATATATTGTATTTGAAATCAAGAATCAGTGGATTCTAGTCATTGGAGTGGGAAGCTTCATTGGAGGAAGTCAAGAGAGGGATTCTCTTGCAAGTGTAAAGGTTTGGTCTTCATCCGTGAAAAAGCTCATGCGATTAGTGGATCATGTTGAATCCTCAAGTGGATAGCTTGAGGTGGGGACATAGGCGGGAAGTCGAACCTCGATAACATATCTTGTGTTTGCTCTCTTCTTCCCTTCTCTTTATTTACTTTTCTATTAATTATAGAATTGTTAGATTTTTATTCACTTGTTATTAGATTAATCAAAACTCTGCTTAAGGGATTAAGAAGAAAATTTTAATTTGTCTAGACCTTATTCACCCCCCTCCCTCTAGGGTCCATTATTTGAGCAACAATTGGTATCAGAGCCTAGGACTCTATATTGGACTTAATAGTCTTAGAGAAAAGATCTATGACAAACGTATTTGCAACTACCCTATGAGAAGGACAATCGACCACTAGACCTCCCTAATTCAATGGAAAAAATTACAATTATTAGAAAACTATGATGATGTTTTACATTCAAGACTTAGACTATGAATGTTGGAAAATTATAGTCAAGGGTCCCCACATCTCCACCAAAAATGTTGATGGTATTCAAATACCCAAAAGTGAGGACGAATGGATGGAGGCCAATACAAAGCTAGTGCAATTCAATGCCAAAGCTATTAGCAACTTATAATGTGCATTGAGTCCACAAGAGTTTAATAAAGTTTCGATTTGTGACTCCACAAAGAAAATTTGGGATAAACTCCAAATTACCTATGAAGTGACTAACCAAGTGAAAAAAGAGAAAATTAGTATGTTAATCCATAAATATGAAATGTTTAAAATAGAAAAAGATGAATCCATTTCTGAAATGTTTACTAAATTTACTAACATTATTAATTGATTAAAATCCCTTGGAAAAGTGTATTCAAATGTAGAAAATGTGAGGAAGATACTTAGCTCACTCTTGAAGAATTGGGCTCCAAAAGTGACTGTCATCCAAGAATCCAAGGATCTCACGAAGCTACCAATGGATGAGCTCCTAGGATCCCTCATGACACACGAAGTTATCATGAGGGACCAAGAAGAAGAACCCAAGTAAAAAAAGGGACTTGCATTGAAATCCTCTCAAGTTAATAAAGATGAGAAGGATGAAAGTGAAGATGATGAGGACATAACTCTCATGACTAGAAAGTTCAAGAAGTTCTTGAAGCACAAGAAGAACATCAAGAAGAGACCATTCAAGAAGAAGTTCGCCAAGGAAATCATCAAAGGCGAATCGAGCAAGAAAGAGCCCATCATATGCTATGTAGAGACCCGAAATTTAAATTCTTAGTATTCGTATCAATTATTTTAATATTCTTCGTTGTCATGATTAATTTATTACATAAGTTTAAAATTGAAACAATTAAAGTAGCATGAGGGTGTTTTATAAATTAATCAAGTGAAAAAAATAGACGAAATCTCCTTTATCATAAGAGGGCATTTTGGTCATTTTATGCAATCCAAAATTTATGAAAATTTTAATGTAGATTCTATATGACCTAAAGTAGCTATGGTTCAAATTTCAGGTTAATCCGATAAGAATTGAGCTCTATAGAATTATTCAAAGTGTAGTGGTAAAACTGTAAATACGATGAACAGTAACCGCGTGAACAGTACTGCGTGAACAGTAACCGTGAATAGTGTTTTATCAGTTCTTATCACTTTCTAACTCTGGTATTGCCTATATAAAGACCCTAACTCATGGATTTTAGGTATTTCATCATTCTAAAACTTATTAGAGAGAAAAATAGAAGAAAAACCTATGAGTTCTCATTAAAGAGAGTGAGAGAAAAGGGTTTTGGAGAGATCCAAGAGGAGAAATCAAAGGTGTTGCAAGGAAAAAGTACAAAAAGGCTTAGATCCATCCCATTCGCAAACGTTTAATCGTAGGGAAGCGATCGTGAGAGGTAAATACGACTTCCTTCCTCTCAATATAGGGATTATTGATACAAATATGATGAAGAAATAGATCTAAAGTAAGAACGACAATAGTAAATATGTTTTTATTGTTTTAAACTATGATGAAAATTATATATGAGGATTTTATGATGTTTATACTTAGATTTTCTCATGGAAAATTATATATGATGATTTTACGATGTTTATACCCAGATTTTTTTTATGGAAAATATATATGATGATTTTTGTAATGTTCTAAATCAGGATTTTCCCTTGAAAAATCTATAGACGATGTTAGAAAATTTTAGATCTTGGTTATCTGATGGATAATATATATGATGAATAGAGAACATTTTAGATGGTGATTTCCTTGTGATAATTATTTGAAAAAGATGTTGTTTATGATTTTTTTTATTCTATATCAACAAGGGGAATGGGATTGATTTTGTGGTGTATGAATGATGAGAATGGAGGAAGTGGATGATGTTCAGAATTGATGAAATTATTATAAGTTTGTTTGAGATCATTATGTGTTGTGAAAACTAAGGCCCTGTGAGACTTATTTGATTATAGATGCGTATTAAAAATTTAGACGCGGTAAATAAAATTATCCCTTATTTTATTTGACAAATTATGCTTTATATTGATCACTTAGGAGAACCCTTGCATGTTTAAATCTATGCATGATTTACAAGTATTTTATTTCATTCACACGGATTCACGAAATCTATACATGAACAAGCATGAGAATAAACAAGATGACAAGTAATATGCAAGGACACAAGCATTATGCATGATTGAGTTTTGCACTGACCGAGTACCCACAGGCCTATGATCAAGGCAAAACCAGCCGTATGCACCGGCGAATATGTAGACAAGCCGTATACACCGGATAATGTGTAGACAAGCCGTATACACCGGATAATGTGTAGACAAGCCGTGTACACCGAATAATGTGTATATTGTGTGGTACCTCGGAAAGTAGGGTATATGTTAGTCTCTACCCGATATATGGGGTAGAGTTATTTTAAGTTATTGCAATTGCATGTTGTTGAATAAATTCATGAACAAAAATAGGCAAGATAAATAAGAGAAATAAGCATGAGTAATCAGGTGTAAGAATCAAATTTAATTATGCTTCCGCACTTTGAAATATTGTGAGTTCACTTGTGATGTTGAATCTTAAAATATATTGTTATCAAATCTCGTATATTGTTAGGCAGGATTTTGTATATACGCTGGGTAACTTGTTACTCAGCCGATGACTGTTGTTGTCGGCAGGTGTTAGATTTGACATTTGTGCCCCAGGACCTTGGGAAGAGGAAGAATACGAGGAAGAGCAGGAAGAGCCAGCAGGTGACTATCCTGATGGAGAATGGAACTTGGATTGCTGGCCATACACAGAACACTAGATCACTAGTATATTTGGATTTTGAATTTTAGAATTGTAATAGACAAATTATGGATTTATAGTTAGTTTGAGTTTATGACTGGAGATTCATAGAGGTTGATTTTAAATTGATTATGAGGTCTTAGTATTTATTTCAGATATTGGACTTGATTGCATTTATTTAAAGAGAAAAAAAAAAAAAAAAAAATTTTAGGTCCGTGTTTTTAGAATTGCCTTAAATGCTTATGATAAGAAGTTATGGAATTAATGATTAAGTCACGTGCCAAAGTCTCACATTAAGTTAAGTGAGATTTTGGGGCGCGACAGAGTTGGTATCAGAGCCAAGGCATTAGGTAAGCTAGGGCTTAAATCTTAGGATACAACATGCTAGGATATATTGTGATGATTAGAGTAAAGCCTGAATATTAGGATGAATTATTTTTCCAAGTTAGACTAATTGTTACCGTTTGCTCTCAGGATTATCACAATGAGGCGCGGTCGTGCATATAACACTAGAGGTAATGCTGGAAGGGGTATTGATGAAGGACATCCAATTGCTATGTACCCGCCTGATTTGACTGAGGTGCTAGGATCGATTGCCGAGACTATGGCACTCCTCGCAGCCAGACAACCTGTTGCAACTGCTCCTGGACCAGCAGAGGCACATGTACCCCCTCCACCCAGGCCACATGCGGGGATTGAGGCGTTCCGGAGATTGAGGCCTCCGTCATTCTATGGGACCACAGATCCAATAGCTGCAGAGGCATGGATCTTACAGCTGGAGAAGATATTTTCAGTTCTGTCTCCCACGGATACTGAAAGAGTGACATGGGCAGCCTTTGTAATGGAGGGTGAAGCAGAACATTGGTGGAGAGCAGCTTCCAGGATTAGAGATTTGACTAGAGCAGGTCAACTATGGACATGGAGGGAATTTCTAGATGTGTTTTATAAGAAGTATTTTCCAGTGGTTGTCCGGGAAAAGAAGGAAGCAGAGTTCCTCACTCTTGAACAGGGGAAGATGATAGTGGCCGAGTATGAGGCCAAGTTATCAGAACTTTCAAGGTTTGCACCTCATATGATTGCCACAGAGGCAATGAAAGCAAGAAAATTTGAAAGAGGATTGAGAGATTTTATTCGAGACCGAGTCTCAATGTTTCGACTCGAGACTTTCGCTGAAGTGAACGATAGGGCTCAGTTGGCTGAAAAGAATTCAGAGGAATTCTTGAAGAAGAGAGAGATGAATCAAAAAGAAAAATTCAGCAGGGGACAGCCAAGCAGGGTTGGACCACAGGATAAGAGGCCCAGATTTTCAGGCCAACCACCTACAGCTAGGCCGACTCCTTATCAGAGGCCTGCACCTCCATCTGGACCTACTGTGCCTCACCCTACTACTTCTCAGGCCACTCGGTATGTGCAGCCTACTTCTTCTGCACCTATGTTTGATGTGTGTGTACATTGTGGGAAGAGACATCCAGTTGGTGAATGTCGAACACTCACAGGGGGATGTTTCCAGTGTGGTCAATTGGGACACCAGATTAGAGATTGTCCTCACCGTAGTCAGCAGGCCACTCAGCAAGTCCAGTCTCAGGGGAATAGGCCACCTACTAGGCAGGCACCACAGCAGAAGCCTCCTCAGGCTCCTAAACCCCAACAGCCCCCACAGCAGCAGCCCCGTCAGGTGACCCAGGGCAAGGTCTTTGCAATATCAGATCAGGATGCACAGGCATCAAATGATGTGGTGCAAGGTACACTTTAGTTATATTTATATTTGATATGATATTTCTATGATTATTGTGATGTTTATAAATATGATGTGTGGATAAAATATGCCACTTATATTATGTGAATAATGCATGAATTTGACACTTAGTTATTTAATAACTCAGGCACCCTGTTGATTAATGAATGTTTGGCACATGTATTGATTGATACGGGATCAAACACCTAGTTTTGCGAAGGGATTTGTTTCAGAACCGAGCCAGTTAGATAAGGGGTTATCCATCTTGACTCCTATTGGTAAATCAGTAGTCACCAGCCAAGTATACCGAGCTTGTGTCATCCTTGTGGGACAACATGAGCTACTGGCAGACCTGATCATCCTAGACTTCCAAGATTTTGATGTCATTCTTGGAATGGATTGGCTTGCAGCTTACCATGGGCAAGTAGATTGTTATGAGAAAATGGTGAAGTTCAAGCCAGTTAATGGAACTCCCTTCCATTTTAGAGGATTGAAGAAGAAAGACATCGCTAGATTTGCGGCCTTAAGTCTTTCCAATCCAGAAGGAAAAGATGGTTCTGTCATCCCTGTAGTCTGTGAGTTCATGGATGTTTTTCCTGATGAGTTACCAGGGTTACCACCAGATAGGGAGATTGATTTTGTCATTGACTTAGCTCCAGGCACTGCACCAATTTCCAGAGCACCGTATAGGATGGCCCAGCAGAACTAAAAGAGTTGAAGGTACAAATTGAAGAATTACTAAAACAAGGTTTTATTAGACCAAGTATGTCACCATGGGGTGCACCAGTTCTTTTTGTAAAGAAGAAGGATGGGTCGATGAGGATGTGCATCGACTATCGGCAGTTAAACAAGGTCACCATAAAGAACAAATATCCGTTGCCACGGATTGATGATCTGTTCGATCAATTAAAGGGAGCAAAATTCTTTTCTAAGATAGATCTGAGGTCAGGGTATCATCAGTTGAAGATTAGATCAGAGGATATCCCTAAATCAGCTTTCAGAATAAGATATGGACACTTTGAGTTTCTGGTTATGTCCTTTGGTTTAACTAATGCACCGGCAGCATTTATGGACTTGATGAATAAAGTATTCAAACCAGTCTTGGATTGTCATGTGATAATATTTGTAGACGACATCCTTGTATACTCACCCACCCGGGAGGATCATGAGAAGCATCTTCGGGTTACCCTCGAGACTTTGAGAAAGCATGAGTTGTATGCTAAATTGAGTAAATGTGAGTTTTGGCTTGAGAAGGTGGCATTTCTAGGCCATGTCGTATCATCAGAAGGGATTTCAGTAGACCCCGCGAAGATTGAAGCTGTTGCAGATTGGGTTAGGTCAAAGAGTGTTACAGAAATCAGGAGTTTTCTAGGCCTCGCAGGATATTATAGAAGATTTGTAGAGGGATTCTCTAGCCTGGCAGGACCACTTACTCACTTGACCAAGAAAAATGCCAAGTTCACATGGGATGATAAATGCGCGCAGAGTTTCTTGGAATTGAAGAAGCGCCTTACTACAGCCCCAGTCCTCACTGTTCCATCAGGTAGTAGTGGATTTGTAGTTTACAGTGATGCTTCGCATGTTGGTTTAGGATGTGTTCTCATGCAACATGGTAAAGTCATTGCCTATGCATCCCGACAATTGAAGAACCATGAGAAGAACTACCCTACTCATGATTTAGAGCTAGCAACAGTGGTTTTTGCTCTAAAGATTTGGCGGCATTATTTGTATGGAGTAGAGTTTGAAATTTTTACAGATCATAAGAGCCTCAAGTACTTGTTCTCTCAGAAAGAGCTCAACTTGAGACAACGTCGTTGGGTAGAATTTTTGAAAGATTATGATTGTTCGATCCAATATCATCCAGGGAAAGCTAATGTGGTAGCAGATGCACTTAGCAGAAGGCCCTCTGGTTTGTTGGCACATTTAAGGGTCAAAGGTTGGAAATTGTTAGAAGATATGTCCAACAATGAAACAAGTTTCAGTCTTTGTATAGGCGGACCATTGGTAGCTAATCTTGCAGTCAGATCATATATGCGAACCAGAATCATAGAATTGCAAGAGTCTGATGAAGAATTATTAGCTTATCGAGCCAAGTCTTTCGAAAATGGTCAGGAGGATTTCTCAGTTAATGGAGAAGGAGCTATAACGTTTAAAGGCAGGTTATGTGTCCCAAATAATGAAGATTTGAGACGAGAGATTTTAGATAAAGCACATCGGTCCAAGTATACAGTTCATCCAGGTGGTACTAAGATGTACCAAAATCTCAAGAGGCATTATTGGTGGAGGAATATGAAGAGAGATGTGGCTACTCATGTATCTCAATGTTTGGTTTGTCAACAAGTGAAAGCCGAACATAAGAGACCTGCAGGGTTATTGCAACCCCTCCCTATTCCTGAGTGGAAGTGGGAAAACCTATCTATGGACTTTATTGTGGGATTGCCAAAGACAGCCAAGAATTTTGATGCCATTTGGGTGGTGGTAGACCGTCTTACTAAGTCAGCTCACTTTCTTCCTTATCGGACTACTTATAATGCTAACAAGTTAGCGGAACTTTATATTAAGGAAGTGGTACGTTTACATGGAGTACCTGTCAGTATCGTTTCTGACAGAGATACAAGGTTCACATCAAGGTTCTGGAGAAGTTTCCAGCAAGCCATGGGATCTCGCCTGGATTTCAGCACGACATTTCATCCTCAAACTGATGGTCAGACAGAAAGAGTGAATCAGATTATTGAGGATATGCTCCGGTCTTGTATGCTTGATTTTCAAGGTAGTTGGGATGAGCATTTACCCTTAGTTGAATTTGCTTATAACAACAGTTATCAAGCAAGTATTCAGATGGCACCTTTCGAAGCCTTGTATGGTAGAAGTTGTAGATCTCCTCTTTATTGGGATGAAGTGGGAGAGAGAAAACTTCTGGGTCCTGAGCTAATTAAACAGACGGCAGACCGGGTTAACTTGATCAGAGAAAGATTGAAGACTGCCCAGAGTAGACAGAAGAGTTATGCAGACACCCGAAGAAGGGATTTGGAATTTCAAGTTGGAGATTTTGTCTTCGTTAAAATATCGCCTACCAAAGGAATTATGAGGTTTGGTAAGAGAGGGAAGTTAAGTCTAAGGTATGTTGGATCATTCGAAATTATCAGAAGAGTAGGAGAAGTGGCATACAGGGTTAACCTGCCTCCTCACATGGCGGCGATTCATAATGCCTTCCACGTTTCTATGTTGAGGAAGTACATTCCAGATCCTTCACATATTATAGATTTTGAGCCTTTGGAAATTCGAGAAGATTTGACAATGGTAAAACAACCTGTTCAGATTTTGGATCAAAAAGAGCATGTGCTACGCAGAAAGATCATTCGTTTTGTCCTCCTTCGCTGGCAACACCACTCCGTTGAAGAGGCCACTTGGGAAAGAGAAGATGAAGTTCGAGAGAAGTATCCCTACTTGTTTAACTAAGGTACACAATTTCGAGGACGAAATTCCTTTTAAGGGGGGTAGGATGTAGAGACCCGAAATTTAAATTCTTGGTATTCGTATCAATTATTTTAATATTATTGGTTGTCATGATTAATTTATTACATAAGTTTAAAATTGGAACAATTAAAATAGCATGAGGGTGTTTTATAAATTAATCAAGTGAAAAAAATAGACGAAATCTCCTTTATCATAAGAGAGCATTTTGGTCATTTTGTGCAATCCAAAATTTATGAAAATTTTAATGTAGATTCTATATGACCTAAAGTAGCTATGGTTCAAATTTCAGGTTAATCCGATAAGAATTGAGCTCTATAGAATTATTCAAAGTGCAGTGGCAAAACTGTAAATATGATGAACAGTAACCGCGTGAACAGTACCGCGTAAACAGTAACCGTGAATAGTGTTTTAGCAGTTCTTATCACTTTCTAACTCTGGTATTGCCTATATAAAGACCCTAACTCATGGATTTTAGGTATTTCATCATTCTAAAACTTATTAGAGAGAAAAATAGAAGAAAAACCTATGAGTTCTCATTAAAGAGAGTGAGAGAAAAGGGTTTTGGAGAGATCCAAGAGGAGAAATCAAAGGTGTTGCAAGGAAAAAGTACAAAAAGGCTTAGATCTATCCCATTCGCAAACGTTTGATCGTAGGGAAGCGATGGTGAGAGGTAAATATGACTTCCTTCCTCTCAATATAGGGATTATTGATACAAATATGATGAAGAAATAGATCTAAAGTAAGAACGACAATAGTAAATATGTTTTTATTGTTTTAAACTATGATGAAAATTATATATGAGGATTTTATGATGTTTATACTTAGATTTTCTCATGGAAAATTATATATGATGATTTTACGATGTTTATACCCAGATTTTTTTTATGGAAAATATATATGATGATTTTTGTAATGTTCTAAATCAGGATTTTCCCTTGAAAAATCTATAGACGATGTTAGAAAATTTTAGATCTTGGTTATCTGATGGATAATATATATATGATGAATAGAGAACATTTTAGATGGTGATTTCCTTGTGATAATTATTTGAAAAAGATGTTGTTTATGATTTTTTTTATTCTATATCAACAAGGGGAATGGGATTGATTTTGTGGTGTATGAATGATGAGAATGGAGGAAGTGGATGATGTTCAGAATTGATGAAATTATTATAAGTTTGTTTGAGATCATTATGTGTTGTGAAAACTAAGGCCCTGTGAGACTTATTTGATTATAGATGCGTATTAAAAATTTAGACGCGGTAAATAAAATTATCCCTTATTTTATTTGACAAATTATGCTTTATATTGATCACTTAGGAGAACCCTTGCATGTTTAAATCTATGCATGATTTACAAGTATTTTATTTCATTCACACGGATTCACGAAATCTATACATGAACAAGCATGAGAATAAACAAGATGACAAGTAATATGCAAGGACACAAGCATTATGCATGATTGAGTTTTGCACTGACCGAGTACCCACAGGCCTATGATCAAGGCAAAACCAGCCGTATGCACCGGCGAATATGTAGACAAGCCGTATACACCGGATAATGTGTAGACAAGCCGTATACACCGGATAATGTGTAGACAAGCCGTGTACACCGGATAATGTGTAGACAAGCCGTGTACACCAGATAATGTGTATATTGTGTGGTACCTCAGAAAGTAGGGTATATGTTAGTCTCTACCCGATATATGAGGTAGAGTTATTTTAAGTTATTGCAATTGCATGTTGTTGAATAAATTCATAAACAAAAATAGGTAAGATAAATAAGAGAAATAAGCATGAGTAATCAGGTGTAAGAATCAAATTTAATTATGCTTCCGCACTTTGAAATATTGTGAGTTCACTTGTGATGTTGAATCTTAAAATATATTGTTATCAAATCTCATATATTGTTAGGCAGGATTTTGTATATACGCTGGGTAACTTGTTACTCAGCCGATAACTGTTGTTGTCGGCAGGTGCTAGATTTGACATTTGTGCCCCAGGACCTTGGGAAGAGGAAGAATACGAGGAAGAGCAGGAAGAACCAGCAGGTGACTATCCTGATGGAGAATGGAACTTGGATTGCTGGCCATACACAGAACACTAGATCACTAGTATATTTGGATTTTGAATTTTAGAATTGTAATAGACAAATTATGGATTTATAGTTAGTTTGAGTTTATGACTGGAGATTCATAGAGGTTGATTTTAAATTGATTATGAGGTCTTAGTATTTATTTCAGATATTGGACTTGATTGCATTTATTTAAAGAGAAAAAAAAAAAAAAAAAATTTAGGTCCATGTTTTTAGAATTGCCTTAAATGCTTATGATAAGAAGTTATGGAATTAATGATTAAGTCACATGCCAAAGTCTCACATTAAGTTAGGTGGGATTTTGGGGCGCGACATGCTATGAGTATAAGAAGCCCGAACACATCAAATCTGAGTGTCCTTAACTTAAGAAAAGACAAAGATTCAAGAAAAGGGTTATGAAGGCTACATGGGACGACTCTGATGAAAGTGAATCAGATGCTTGCTCAAGTGACGAGGAAGTCGCCAATCTTTGCCTCCTGATACATGAGGATGAGGTAAATACTTCCCTTGATGAATCTCTCATTTGAAGAGCTTAGAGAAGCTTTTGATGAACTTTATGGTGAATTTAGAATAATAACCTCTAAGAACTCAAAGCTTAAGAAAGCAAATTCTTCTCTCTCAAATGAAAATGAGATTTTACAAAAAGAAAATGAAAATTTGAGAAATGATAAAGAAGAACTTGCCTTTAGGCCTCAAGTCTCAACCAAGGAATGTAGCAATTTAAAAGCTAAGGTTGAGGACTTGACTAGCATTGTAACTAAGTTCACAAATGGTCAAAAGAGCTTGGATATGTTGCTAGGATAGCAAAGATGCATTTTTGACAAAGCGGGAATTGGATACAATCTCCCAATTAAACAAAAGAACTTTCAAAACTTTTTTGATATAACCTCACCTACTAGCACCTCTTACTCATATATTGGAAATAAAAGAGTTAGAAAATTTGTGTTCCTAAGGGAACAATTCTTTCCAATGCTAACCAAGTTGGACCCAAAAGGGCTTGAGTACCAAAGGGAGTTACTTGAATTTGTGTTGTAGGTTTGCATGAAATCAAGTTCCTCCAAGACTATTTGCTTATTGGATAACGGTTGTTCGAGGCATATGACGAGGTAATTCAACTTTTATTAAAAACATTTTTTTAGTTGAAGGATTAAAGTATAATTTAATTATCATTAGTCAATTATTTGATAAAGGTCTTAATGTTTTATTTAAATCAAACATGTGTATAATTAAGGATAATAATAATATTAACACTTTGTTTGTTACATATAGAAATGAGAATGTTTATACAATTGAATTCAATGAAATTACTTTTTAAAACATGATATTTTTTTCCGCTCTAAATGAAGCTAGTTGGTTATGACATAGAAGACTAGGACATGCTAGTAAGGACTTGATTTCTAAACATTCTAGAAATGAACTAGTTAAAGGTTTATCTAAAACTAAGTTTGTAAAAGATAAAGTATGTGATGCATGTTAACTAGGCAAACAAATCAAAACATCTTTTAAGAAGAAGAAAGAAATTTCAACTTATAGACCTTTAGAACTTTTTCACTTAGATTTGTTTGGTCTTAATGATGTTGTTAGTATAGGAGAAAAATTGTATGCTTTTGTGATTATTGATGATTACTCTAGATTCACATGAGTGTTAATAACATTAGAAGTGATCGGGAGGTGAATTTAAAAATAAAGAAATAGAAAATTTTTGTGAAGAAAATAGATTTAGTCATAACTTCTCGGCTCCTACAACCTCTCAACAAATTGATGTTGTAGAACACAAGAATAGATCAATTCATGAAATGACTAGAACTATGCTAAATGAACATAACTTACCTAATTATTTTTTGGCCGAAATCGTAAATACCTAAAATTATGTAATTAACAGAGTTATAATAAGAAACAAATTGAATAAAACACCATATGAACTTTGAAAAGGAAGATCACCTAATATTGGTTACTTTAAGGTGTTTGGATGTAAATGTTTCATATTAAATGATAAAAATCACTTAAAAAATTTGATCCTAAATTTCATGAAGGAATCTTTCTAGGATATTCAACAAATAGCAAAACATATAGAGTATTTAACAAAAAAGTTTTAGTTGTCGAAGAATCTATTCATGTAGTATTTGATGAAGCAAATCATTTTGAAAATGAGAAAAATGATGAAGATGAGATAGATAACAAAGTAGAGAAACTTTCAAAAGATATCTTAACCATTGAAATTAATAAGAAAGAAAATGATGATAAAAATATAGAAGATTTTAATAAGGATGAACCTATTGAAATTGATAATGAGGAAGAACTTGAAATTAAAAATGAATATCAACTTCCTAAAGCTTGAAAATTAGTAAAAAAAATCACCCCAAAGATCTAATTCTTAGTGATATGAAAAAAGAAGTAAGAATAAGAAGAAACACTTGTAATAACTTGACTTTCTTATCTCAAATTAAACCTAAAAATGCTAATGAAACAATAGATGATGAATCTTGGGTAGTGACTATGCAAGCAGAACTTAACCAATTTGAAAGAAACAATGTTTGAGATTTAGTACCTAGTCCTAAAGATAATTCAACCATAGGTACAAAATGATTTTTTAGAAATAAAAAGGATGAATCCGGAAACATTGTGAAAATAAAGTAAGATTGGTAGCCCAAAGTTATAACCAAGAAGAAGGAATTGATTATGAAGAAACCTTTGCTCCAATAGCTAGATTAGAAGCTATTAGAATGTTACTTGCTTTTGCTAGTTACAAAGATTTCAAATTGTATCAAATGGATGTGAAAAATGGTTTTTTTAATGGTTTCATATAAGAGGAAGTATATGTTGAGTAACCTCCTTGTTTCGAAAATCATGAATTTTCAAACCATATATTTAAACTTACTAAAACATTATATGACTTAAAACAATCACCTAGAGCATGTATGATAGATTAAGTGGATTCCTTCTTGGTAATGATTTCATCAGGGAAAAATAGATACTAATAATTTGTTAAATCCAAAAATGATGATATGCTAATTGTACAAATATATATTGATGTATCATTTTTGGATCTACTATTGAATCTTTATGTAAAGAGTTTGTTAAGACCATGCAAGAAGAATTCAAAATGAGCATGATGAGAGAATTGAACTTCTTTCTTGGATTTCAAATCAAGCAAACAAAGGAAGGAACCTTCATTAATCAAACTAAGTACATTAGAGAGCTTCTCAAGAAGTTTGGAATGGATAATGCCAAAGAGATAAATACTCCTATAAGTCTCTCAACCAAACTTGATAAAGATGAGAAAGGCAAAAATGTGGATGAAAAGAAATATCGAGGTATGATTGGTAGCTTACTTTATTTAACTGTCTGTAGATCCGATATTATGTTCAGTGTATGCATATGTGCTAGATTTCAATCATGTCCTAAAGAATCTCATATGATTGCTGTAAAAAGAATATTTAGATACTTGTTATAACAAATAGACTTAGGTCTTTGGTATCCTAAAAACACATCACTTGAACTTATTAGTTATTTAGATGTGGACTTTGACGGGTGCAAAGCTGATCGCAAAAGCACAAGTGACACACTTGTCACTTTTTAGGACACTCCCTTGTTTTATGGCGTAGCAAAAAGCAAAATTCTGTAGCTTTATCTATAGCCGAGGCTGAATATGTAGCAGTTGAGAGTTGTTGTGCTCAAACTTTATTCATGAAACAACAATTGGAAGATTTTAAACTTAAATATGATCATATTCCAATTAAATATAATAATACTAGTGTCATTTACATAACTAAAAATCTCATTCAACACTCAAGAACTAAACACATAGAAATTAGATAACATTTTATAAGATATCATGTTCAAAATAAGGATGTAGTATTGAAATTTATTGATTCATATAACCAACTTGCGGACATATTTACAAAACTCCTTCAACATGAAAGGTTTATGAAAAAATTCGGTGAACCTAAAATCCCATGTTTGAGTTAAGAACTCACAAGTTCGAGGGGATGGTTAGGTTTCCCTAAAAATCTTTCTACCCTTTTTAATATTTTAACAATTAAGTTATTAACTTAAGGGATGATTAAATTAAAGTGCGGAAATAGAGATAAACAAGCAAACCATAACACAAGGACTTTTACGTGAAAACCCTTTCGGGAAAAACCATGGGACTTAGTCTAACCATGATAATCCAATAAGACAAAGTTAACAAGAACTTACAAGACTCGAATTTGACATCTTTAGACTCGACACTTCGATCCTTCAGTTCTTAGTCCTCCACGCCTCAAAAATTCATCACGTACTCATAAGTCCCGTGATCAACCGCAGCCACTCGTACTTCTCTTTGTATCTCGAAAACAGTCCACGATCTTCCGATCGATCTCCGTCAATAACGGCTTTGGATTCCACCGACCAAATCACACATCCATGATCCTTCTCAGATCGATCTCCTTCGTAAAGGCTCCGACCAATTTGTTATATCCAAAATGGGTTGATGGTTTGATAAGAATCAATTCCTAGAAGTTCTTCTTCAATGGAAAAGTCTAAACAAGCATGAATGAAGCATTGATTTGCAAAACTAGGATGTGAGAATAACTCTCAAAGGGGAGGAGAGATAATAAAAAATTAGAGTTTTTATGAACTCTAGAGATAGTGAAAACACTCTCTATACTCCCCCAAAGATGTTCTCTACGAGTTAGAAGGGTTGTCACTTTATAAGGGATCAAAAACCAAGTTTAGCGGTTGCTAAAACCCAAGAAGGAAAGTGCCAAAATAGCCAAAATAGCAAAAAAGGGATTTGGACAGATTTCCCATATCAGGGTCGACCCAAAGGTGAAGTTGGGTCGAGCCAAGTATCCTCCAGGGTCGACCTTGAGATTTTCCAGCTTCTGCCCATTTTCACCATACTAAAAATTCTATACTCAGGGTCGACCTTGAGGTGCAGACTTGATTTTAAAAATTCATTTTTGGCTCTTGTACTCTTTGCAAAAGTTATAGCTCTTTTTAACGCGGTCGATTTGATATATTATGGAACAAAATCTGATCTATGGTTTGGGAGATATGACACCTACAAGCAACCTTGGTTTACTGAAATTTTTATACTCAGGGTCGACCCAAAATGCCCAGGGTCGACCTTGAGGTGCAAACCCGATTTTAAAACTTCATTTTTAGCTCTTTCTCCCTTCATGAAAGTTGTAGGTCTTTTCAACATGGTTGATTTGATATATTATAAAGCAAAATCGGAGATACGGTTTGAGAGATATGCCACCTACAACACTCTGTTATTTTAACAGAATTTTCAGAAATTTTCAATTGTTTTAGGCTACATATCTCATCACCTCGGGTCCATATGATTAGTCTAAGACCATTACCACCTAAGGTATCATATTAGGTTTATTCTAAGTCAATTCTTACCTAAGGTAACATGGTATCTAGGTCACTTACTATCCTATAAGTGGAACGAAGGAAATGATCAACCGAGTCTTTAACGGTCTTCAACTTCACTTGTCGTGGATGCTTGAAGGCATTGACACAAGATACACACCTAATCACCTAGACTTACTTGTTTTGACACTGGAATAAGCCAACACATAAAATATGGATTTTACAATCTCCCCCTTTGGTAATTCCATGACAAAACCAAACTGAAGTACATGACTTGACACAAACTCACCAAAACACATCAAAACGGTGAATTAAAACATTACATGACTCCAACATTATTACGTGACGCCAATTGAATCTGTCTACAGCAACCCTGCACTTGTACATGCTCATAAACAAAACACCCAGTAAAGCATGCATGAATATATAAATAAATAAACCACAGGTATTACAAGGAATGTACTGAATTAGGGAAATAATACCCTAACATTCTCCCCCTTTTTGGCACAATTGCCAAAGGTAGTTATGCAACCAATATCACAAAGAGTATACCAATTTAACACATGTGAAATATCAAGGCAATCACAATATAACCAATCAAATGCAGACAATGCGAGGACTAAAGAGCAGGGAACAAAATAGAAATATAAAACACAAACTCCCCCTCAACAACTCAACTTGATCTTCTCCCCCTAAGATCAAGGACACCACCAAAAATAGGGCACCTATGCTAGAAAGGCCCATGCTAAACAAAAAGGAAACACATAATAATAATTTTTTAAAAATATCATGTGTCACACAAACATACATCAAAAGCATTCCAAGCAGTAGTAATTTAAAATTATAAATCCAATGAAGAACATAATTAGTTAGTCCGACTGAGGATACACATCTAACTAAATCTTACGGAATGCTAAAACATAGCCAATTCACTTAGTCACATTTAGTGAATAGTTCAAAGCATGTGAAAATGTAAAGCATACACACATGAATAAGTCTTTAACTGTGCAAGATAAAACCAGTCTAATTTTCAGCCTAACCAAGAGACTATGAAGGTGATATATCCTCAATCAGCAACAAACTCATGTTCAACCCTGGACAAGTATGGAAATAAAGATCACACAACAAATGCAGATCATGCAAGTCAAACAAGGGCAACATGACAAAAATATTTTTGGATTTTATAGTTTTTCAATGTTTTTGGATTTTTCAAAATAAAGAAAACAGAAAAACAAATCAAAGCAAATAAAAACTAGTAAAACACTAATAACACACCCTAGGCTATAACAGGCATGGGCTAAGTGAAGCCTTTCAGGTCTTCCTTTTTCACCCAAATGGTTTTAGTAGTTTGATTGATCCTTTGGTCTCTAACCGTTTCAGTTGAGGTAGGTATGACCTTTTGCCTCTTCCTCCTGTTCCTCCTTTTCCAGGATTGAGTCTTAGAATTATGGCGGGCATTATGGTTCTCCCCGTTACCTCCTTTATATCTAGCGTAAAGAGTGTCATGACCATACTACTGTCTAGAGTTCTGAGCAATCTTCATCACATCTTCACACAAACTCCTAGACTTCTCCACTAGGACCTCAACTCTCCTTTGAAGATTCCTATTAAAATTATGTTGGTTCCTTGAACCATGATTTGGCATTCTTCGAGGTTTAGGACATCGAGGCTTAATATGACCCTTCACTCTACAGTTATAACATGTAGGAATGAATTTATGAGTTGAAGGGTCCTTTCTATTTTCAGGAGGGTGTCTTTTAGCACCAGGCTCAGTGTTCGAGGTAGATGGAGTTCATTTCTCATCTCCATACCTTTGATTTTGCTCAAGATCAGCCAACTTGATTTTAAGTCACTTAGTCTAAGGTAACTTTTTCCATTTCAATAGATTTGATCTTTTTGGACATGAAAAACTGAACATTTTTCAACTTTAGGCATTCCTGAAATAGCTCATCATATGCTGCCTCGAGGTCTCCCTCAGAATCTGAGTCATTCTGACTCTCATCATCCTCGCCAACACTATGATGTTGGTCACTCACAACATTTGAAGAAGATTCTTCAACCCCAGACACAGATGCAGTGAAGGCCACATAATCCTTAGTCTCCTCACAAGAAGAACTATCTGATTCCTCAGATTCAGATTCACTGTCATCCCTTGCCTTGCCCTTAAATCTTTTCTTATTAGAGCACTCAGTGGCAATATGACTATAGCTTTGGCATTCATAGCATTGAACACCTTGGGGTTTCTTGTCCACACTTTTAAGATGTTTCTTATTTTCAAAGTGTTTGAACTTGGAATTTTTAAAAGATTTTTGTCCTTTCGGATTAAATCTCTTATTAAGTTTCAAAAATTTTATGAATTTCTTTGCAAATAAAGCCAACTCTTCTTCTTCATCCTTAGAATCATTATCTGAACCATCTATGGATTCCTTGACGGATTTCAAGGTAATAGATTTTGGTTTCTTAGATAAGTTCAAATTTAACTCATAGGTTTAGAGAGGACCAACCAACTCTTCGATTTTGAGGGCATCAATATTTTTGCTCTCGTCGATGGCTGTAACCTTCGATCGAAATCTCTCAGGTAGAGATCTCAAAATTTTTCTAACAATTTTGGACTTAGGAATTCTCTCCCTTAGATTGAAACTAGAATTGACAACGTCACTCAGATTTGCATAAAAACTGTCAAAGGTTTCATTATCATCCATCATCAACTTTTCAAACTTAGAGGTAAGCAATTGAAGTTTGAGGATCTTGACAGTTGTAGTCCTTTCATGGATAATTTGAAGAATGTCCCATGTCTCATTCGAAGTGTCACATTTAGAAATAGGTCAAAATTCTTCGAGTGTGACAGCGGCGAAGATTACATTTAGACCCTTACTATTTCATTTACAACTTTCAAGTTCTACATTAGTCCATTCAGAAGAAGGTTTATGAATGGTCTAGTCATCTATGGTCTTTGTTGGATGGGTCCAAACTTGTTCAATGGAGATCCATACTCTCTCATCTAATGATTTTTGAAATACTCTCATTCGAGCTTTCCAATAGGCATAATTATTCCAATCAAATAATGGGGGACAAGAGATGGATCCTTCATCTCTTTAGAGATTCATATTCACCGAAAATATGAGACAAGAGCACACTAACAAGTTAGTGAACCCGCTCTGATACCAA
This sequence comes from Tetracentron sinense, assembly GCA_015143295.1. NCBI lineage: Eukaryota > Viridiplantae > Streptophyta > Magnoliopsida > Trochodendrales > Trochodendraceae > Tetracentron > Tetracentron sinense. The sequence continues at coordinate 25,875,436 of CM026556.1, forward strand.
TTGAAAAACTTCGGTGAACCTCAAATCCGATGTTTGAGTTGAGAACTCACAAGTTCGAGGGGATGGTTAGGTTTCCCTAAAAGTCTTTCTACCCTTGTTAATATTTTAACAATTAAGTTGTTAACTTAAGGGATGATTAACTTAAAGTGCGGAAATAGAGAGAAACAAGCAAATCATAACATAAGGATTTTTACATGGAAACCTTTCCGGGAAAAACCACGGGACCTAGTCCAGCCATGAGAATCCACTAGGACAAAGTTAAAAAGAACTTACAAGACTCGAACTTGACTCCTTCGGACTCGACACTTCGATTCTTCAGTTCTTAGTCCTCCATGCCTCAAAAAGTCATCACGTACTCACAAGTCCCGTGATCTACCGCAGCCGCTCATACTTCTCTTTGTGTCTCAAAAATAGTCCACGATCTTCCGATCGATCCCCGTCAATGACGGCTTCGGATTCCACTGACCAAATCACACATCCACGATCCTTCTCAGATCGATCTCATTCGCAAAGGCTCTGGAACACTACGACCAATTTGTTCTATCTAGAACGGGTTGATAGTTTGAGAAGAATCAATTCCTAGAAGTTCTCCTTCAATGGAAAAGTCCAAACAAGCATGAATGAAGCATTGGCTTGCAAAACTAGGATGTGAGAATAACTCTCAAAGGGGAGGAGAGATAATAAACAATTAGAGTTTTTATGAACTCTAGAGATATTAAAAAACACTCTCTATACTCTCCCAAAGATGTTCTCCACGAGCTAGAAGGGTTCTCACTTTATAGGGAATCAAAAACCAAGTTTAGAGGTTGCTAAAACTCAAGAAGGAAAGTGCCAAAATAGCAAAAAACAGATTTGGACAGCTTTCCCATATCAGGGTCAAACCAAGTATCCTCCAGGGTCGATCTTGAGATTTTCCAGCTTCTGCCCATTTTCACCATACTAAAAATTCTATACTCAGGGTCGACCCTAAGTGCTCAGGGTCGACCTTGAGGTGCAGACCCTAAGTGCTCAGGGACGACCTTGAGGTGCACACCCGATTTTAAAAATTCATTTTTAGCCCTTTCACCCTTCATGAAAGTTATACCTCTTTTCGACATAGTTGATTTGATATATTATGAAACAAAATCTGATCTACGGTTTGGGAGATATGACACCTACAAGCAACCTTGGTTTACTGAAAATTTTATACTCAGGGTCGACCCAAAGTGCCCAGGGTCGACCTTGAGGTGCAAACCTGATTTTAAAACTTCATTTTTAGCTCTTCTCCCTTCATGAAAGTTGTAGATCTTTTTGACGTGGTCGATTTGATATATTATAAAGCAAAATCGGAGTTACGGTTTGAGAGATATGCCACCTACAACATTCTGTTATCTTAATAGAATTTTCAGAAATTTTCAATTGTTTTGGGCTACATATCTCATCACCTCGGGTCCATATGATTAGTCTAAGACCATTACCACCTTAAGGTATCATATTAGGTTTATTCTAAGTCAATTCCCACCTAAGGTAACATGGTATCTAGGTCACTTACCATCCTATGAGTGAAACAAAGGAAATGATCAATCGAGTCTTTAACGGTCTTCAACTTCACTTGTCGGGGATCCTTGAAGGCAATGACACAAGATACACACCTAATCACCTAGACTTAATTGTTTTGACACCGGAATAAACAACACATAAAACATGGACTTTACAGTTTAGTACCTTGGGAAGAGAACTCGGGATGGGTAGGCTCAATGACCTTATGTAATCAGGTTTAATGACGCCTAAATGCTTATTATAAACAATATGGATGATTTATGTTTATTAAATGATTTGGATGATTAATCATATCTTATGTAATTATGCTTAATCGTTATTTGGATGATTGATTGATCATATATTATGATGGATGATGTTTAAAGGTGTATTTGAATGTTTAATTAAACATATTTTTATAAAAATATTGGTTTAAAAGTGAAATAAATATATTCAAAACTTTCACTATAAACCAATCGACTGGTTTCTGATGGGGAACCAAACCAGTCGACTGATTTTATAGATGACTGAAAAACATTGCTGATTTTAGGTAAACCAGATGACTAATTCTTCAGACTTAAAGAAACCAATCGACTGATTCTGTTGGGGCTATAAATATTAACCCATGTTCAAATCATTTCAGAAACCCTATTTCTTGAGAATCAGTTGCCTCATCTGCCCCATACGACTAATTTTTTTATTTATTTAATAGAAGCCACTTAGAAGGAGTGGGGGGTTTGGCAGACCCCTACCGGATTTATTAATAATTAAAAATGGGGGGGGGGGGGGGGGACATAAAACCTTACCCCTACAAAGACCCAAACTAAAAGAAAACAAAAAAGGGGGGGGGGGGGGGGGGGGGGAGGGGGACATAAAACCTTATCCTTACATGGACACATAAAAAATAAGGGGGGGACATAAAACCTTACCCCATCAATCATACCTATAAGAAACCAAAAATTAGGGGGGGGGGACATAAACCTTACCGCTATACAAAAAATGCCAATACTCAAAAGAAAATCAATCACTAATAACCAGTCTAACATTTCTAAGGCCAGCTTGATCACTCAACATAAGGGATCGGAGCCTAGAAGGAATATCTTGATTAGGGAACAGTTCCCCCGAAAGCTGAGTGATACATCCAAGATTAGCTAAGAAGTCCGCAATCATGTAAGCTTCCCTATAAATATGAGAAATAGAGGAGCAACTATTCATCACCTGATTAATCTTCTTATTCCAATACCAAACATTCCACGCATGACTGTAAGAGCCCTTCCATGCTTGAACAAGAGTTTGAGCATCTGATTCAACCTCTAAATCAAAGAAGCCAAGACTTTGACAAAGCATAAGACCATCGAGAAGAGCTCTGGTTTCAGCTAAATAATTAGAACAGTGCCTATAAAAAGCATAGAAACAAGCAATCAACTCTCCAAAATTATCATGAATTATACCACCTCCTCCAGCTAATCCCGGATTGACCTTAGAAGTACCATCCACATTCAACTTGACTCTTCCCTGGGTAGGCCTATTCCATTTAATATAAGTAATGTTGGATCTTTTCTGAACAGATGGAGCCACCATATTAAGAATAGATAGGTCCAGAGGTTTACTGTTTGGGAGAGAACCCAAATCAATCATCTATTTCTTAACTTCTAGTTTTATCACTTCAACCAGCTTACACACATCGTTAAATCTTCTATTGCATCTTTCCTTCCAAATCTCCCAAATAATTATAAGAGGGAGTACAAGAAGAATTAGGTTATGTCGTCTATCAGACGCTCTAAACCATCTCATAAGAAAACATTGAATGGTGTCACTAGGGTAATAATGAACAGAGTAAAGATTACCAAAGAACCGCCAGATACCACCTGCAATATCACTCTGAAATAATAAATGAGAAATAGTTTCAATATGTCCTTGAGAGCAACAAGAGCAATAACTAACTAAAGGAATACCAACAGACTAAATCAAATAATAAGTGGGAATAGAACCATACATAACCTTCCATCCAAAAATTTGAAAATTTTTTGGAACAATATTGTTCCACACATACTTGGTCCATTCTTTTTGAGGGATGAAATATCTAATATACTCCCAAGCTGATTTAATAGAAAAATTACCTTTCAAGCAAGGTTTCCAAATGAAAGAATCATCTATTTCTAAAGTGAAAAAACCAGAATCCCTAATGTCATTTTTAATCCCTTCAGGAAGATAGTCAGAAACCAAACTAAAATCCCATAAACCATTACCATCAATCATGTCTGAAATTAGAGGAAAAATATGAGGAGAAGAATTTATACTATCAATAAGAGGAAATTCTCCAAACCAACAGTCTAGCCAAAAATTTATTTTGAAACCATTACCAATTAAAGCATGCGATTTATATACCACATCTTTACAAATTTTGCTAATATGTCTCCAAGTTTTAGATGAACCCATAGTCGAAGAAGCAAACCAAATGTGATTGAATTGAAATTTAGATTTAAAGAATTTTGACCAAATATTATCATGTTGATATAAATTCCAAGCTTGTTTCATTCTAAAGGCTAAAGAAAATTCATGCATTTTTCTAAGACCCAATCCTCCTTCTAAGGTGGGGAGAGAGCAGGTTTTGCAATTAATCCAATGACGCCTTTTAGAATCGCTTCTATAATTCCAAAAAAATTTAGCCAAGGATCTATCAATTAAGCCAATAATGGCTTTAGGAACATGAATCCCTGCCAACAAATATGTAGGAATAGAAGACATAACATGTTTAATAAGAATAAGCCTAACTCATGAAGATAAGAACTTACCTTTCCATCCCTCAATCTTATTAAGAATTTTTTCTTCTAAAGAATTCAAAATAACAATTTTTTAATCGACCTTTGTAGAGGGGGACTCCTAAGTAAGTAAATGAGAAATTTTTGTTGGAAATCCCAACCCAATTAAAAATATCACTAATTCTCTTTCTAGAAAGTTTTGAAGAACAGTAGAAAGCACTTTTATCTCGATTAATTAACTGTCCAGAAGACAGTTCATAAGAAGAGATAAACTCAATTTTTTTTTAATATTTTGCTTTCTACCATTACAAAAAATTAAAGTATCATTTGTAAAAAGTAAATGAGATATCGGAAAGCCATATCTTCCCAACTTATAGTTAGAAGTTAGACTTTCAGAGATAGCTTTCAGGCCCCTACTAAGAACTTCCTCAGCTAGAATGAATAGTGTAGGGGAAAGAGGATCCCCTTGACGAAGACCCCGAGAGCTCTGAAAAAAACCTTGAATACTACCATTAATATTAATAGAAAATGCTTGATTATAAAAACAACCTTAAATTAATCTGATAACATCATTATTAAATCCCATCTTATGAAGAACAACAAGAATAAAATTCAATTCCTTATGATCATAAGCTTTGGACATATCTAATTTGAAAATGATATTACCTCCAGGAATTACCCTATCAATATCTTGCACCATCTCTTGAGAATGATATTACCTTCAGAAATAATATTAGGTAGTAATATACTAATCCGATCAGACAAAATTCTAGATGTAATTTTGTAGAGAAAATTATATAAACTAATAGGCCTGAAATCAAAAAAAGACAAAGGAGATCTACAATTAGGAATCAGTGCTATAGCAGTGGCATTAATAGCTTTGGGCATGATTGCATGAACAAAAAAAAAGATATAGCACTAAACAGATCAATCTTAATAATGTCCCAGCATGATTGATAAAAATGACATGAGAAACCATCCGGACTAGGAGCATTATCTGCAGACATACTAAAAACAACATTTTTTATGTCATCAAGTGAAGGAGATCTAGAGATAGAATTATTTTCAGAATCTGAAATAAGGCAAGGAATGTAATTAATAATATTTTGATCCACTATACAATCAGAAGAGGTTAATATGCTTTTGAAAAAATTAACCGCAGCATTACCAATATCTTTCCTAGAGTCCAACCAATTACCCCGAGAGTCCTGAATCCGAGATATGCAATTCTTTCCCCTCCTAGAATTAGTAACCATATGAAAGAATTTGGTATTATTATTCTCTTCTTCAAGCTATTTAATTCTGGACTTTTGACGCCAAAATATTTCTTCATGTAGGAGAAAAGTTTGCATCTCATCTTTTAAATTAGTTAATTGAGCAGCTTTCCCAGTATCCCAAGAATTTTGAAGATCAACCTCTAGACAACTGATTTGAGATTCAAAATCTTTAATTTTATGAAAAATGTTACCAAAGACATTCTTATTCCAACTTTTAAGAGAAATTTTAAGTCATTCAAGCTTTAAGGACATAAGAGGGTTTGTATAAACTGGAATATCTCAGGATTCAGAAACAACTTTATGAAAGTCAGAATGATGAATCCACATTTGTTGAAATTTAAATTAAGAAGGGCTTCTATTATTATCTTTACCAAACACAAGAAGTAGAGGAGAATGATCAGAAGCTAACTTGTTGAGATGGGTAACTGAAGTAATAGAAAAATTAAGATTCCATTTGACACTTAAAAGAATATGATCTAATCAAGCATAGATATGATGCAAACCTTCCTGATTGTTACATCACGTGAATCTATTGCCATTAAAACCAGCATCCATCATGCCCAAATCATTGATCATATTATTAAAATCCGATAGGGATTCAATATTAACATCTCTACCTCCCAACTTTTCATCAGCACTAGCGATAACATTGAAATCTCCCCCTATAAAAAAAGAACCTGTAAAAGAGGAGAAAACACCACATAGATCCGACTAGAGAGACATACGCTCTTTACTCGTACATTTAGCATTGATGAAGGCACATCGAATTGGACTAATTTCTAAAGAAGAAACATCAACTACAATCATTTGATCAGAAGATGTAACATAATTAATGTGAGCATGGAATTTCTACCCACTTGGTTTGACTGATGAGTCGCCACCTATTCGTTCTTAAGGATAGGTCCCAGATGGTTGGATAAGGTCTAATGGTCTACAAGAGAGTCTATGTAAGCGGTCTGATTAAGCCCTGGGGAAGGTGTTAGGCACCCCAGGACCCCCATTTAACAATGGTTACTTACTCCCTAAATTTAAGTCAAATTAAAATCACGATTAATGAAAATGCCTAAGTGTATAGAGTATGCTAATCCAAGAAAAAGAGAAAGCTAACTAAGCAAGGGTCGAACCCTGGATTGGGTTGCCTACGTACTCACAAGGTAAGATCAGACTGAGCGTAGTTCTGGCACATGACCCCGTGCTAAGGCTAAAGGGAGTGTGTGTGTGCACTAAGGGTGACTAATGGTCTAGCCCGGAGGCTAGAGTTTGATTGACCGGGTTGGTTAAGTGCATGATTTATGTCTAATCGCGGTTAGAAGGGATTAAATCATGGTTAGAAGATCTAACCACAATTAAGAAGATCCTACAAGTCTCTTTTTGGTCTTTTTATATTTTTGAGTGTTTTTGGTATTTTGAGATTTTATCATATTTTTTTGTGGATTTTCATATAGGTAGGATTTTGGCAAATTTAACTAAAATCAAATTTAATCTAAGAGAAAGATTAAGGAAAAGTTAGGATAGAAGATTATATTTAGGACATAAAGAAGGGTGTGCATTATGAATAGTAAATGGTCTATTGCCAATACCTATTTTGTTGGATTGATGTTGATAATAGATCAAATATCATTGTCTTTAGTATGAGGCATTTTGAATAATGTCCTCTTTAAGTCCTTAAATCATTATTTACCCATTCAAAATAGAGCATGAAGAAGAAAGAAAGAAATGAAAAAAAAGTGACAAGTGGAGAAAATGAAAAGTCATCATCTCCTCTCTAATGTAGTCCCTTTACACCATTATGAATGATGTAATGAGGCTCTAAATATGAAAATTGGAGTGAGATGAGTTTCCCAAAGAATTCTAGAAGAAGGACTAGAATCTAAATGAAGAAACAAAATGAAAAGAGAGGTATAACTTTAGCTTCCACTCTTTATGGGCCTACCCATATCCACACTAGTGGGTAAATAAAAAAGAAAGAAATATTTACATGAAAGGAAAAAAAAAAAAAGACCTCTCATTTCTTTTGAAGTGGGTTCCCTCTACACTATTAGATTGGTGTAGAGAGATCCAACTAAACTTGAGAAGAGAGAGGTCTTCCCAAATGGTTCTAAAAAAAAGACTAGAAATAAATAAATAAAAAACAAATAAATATGAAGTAAAGAAGAAGATGAAGAATAAAGGGATGAGTGTCTATTCCTCCAAGTCTTCTTTTCCAATGCTCCAAGAGGTGAGGGGTTTTTAGACTCCACAAAGGAAGAGAGTTAGTGAAGAACTCTAGGCTTTTAGTCCTACAATTCTCTACACACTCTAAATCTTAGCTTTTTCTAACTTTCTTAAAGGCTAAAAATAAATATAAGGGGTGAGATGAGGAAGAGTTAGGGTTTCCACTTGAGATTTTGGAGGTGAAAGAAATGGCTTGTGAGGATCTTGTATTTATAGGGTTTTCAAGGGGTTGTGGCAATTTGGTAATTAATAGAGGGTTTGGTGAGAAGAAGAGAGGTGATTAGTTGGTCAAAATGGGTGTGGTTTGTGATTGAGTAATCAAAAAGGTATGTACTTGGTGAAAGGTGATTGAGTGGTAAAAAATAGTGTAAGAGAATTAATTGTTTTGTAAGAGGTGTAAGAGAATAAGGAAGGTGATTGGTTAGTCAAAAAAGTGTGTACTTAGTGAGAGGCCATTGAGTGGTCAAAAAGGTGTGTAAACACAAAAATGGGGCCATTTGAGGTTTGAAGAAAAAATAAAATATCTTTTTTAGGAAAGTGGGCTTGGGTTTGTGGGTTTTGGATATGGGTTGAATGGATATGGGTATGTGGACTAGATCTTATGGATCATGGGTCGTTAGTAGATAGGTCATGGGTTATGGTTTTTGGACTTTAGCTATGGCAATTGGGCTTGGGCTATGGTAATTCTCGTTAAAGCAATTGAGTTTTGACTAATACAATTGGGTAATTGGGCTTGGCTACTTGGGCTTGGGTAATGGAATTAAGTAACTAGGCTTGATTGAGTTGTTTGGGTATAAGTTTGACCAAATGGGCTTGGACCTTGGGTGAACCTTGAAGCATTTGAAGAAGCAGGAAGAGGGATAGGGGGTGCAAAAATAGGGTGTTTACAATTAACATGAAAGATTACTTTTCCAAAACAACCAAATTTTCGGATGGAAAAATTGGACATCCATATCTTATCCATACCAATAAAAGAATAAGTTTCCTGAAGAGTATTCGAATTCTTTTTAGGTTCCATAATGGCCGAAAGCATAATATTATTAGAAGATATCAACTGCTTTAATCTAGTTTTAGAGGCTAAATTACCTACACCACGAATATTCCATACAAGAAAGCTATTTATTTATAACATTAATGGAATTAGCAGCCAAAGAGAGGATCACAGATCTAGATCTAGTAATTCTATAAGAAGAAATCATAATTTTTCTACCTTTAGAATTATTCTTACATGCTTCCTCTTTATAAGAAGAGAATATTTCGGACCTTAACAACCTTTGGGAGAATTTTTTCCCTTCCTCCTTAAAAGAATCAATATTTCTTAAAAAGCATGGATCTATAGTAGAATGATATTCACAAGTTTGAGAGTGTTCCCAAAGAATACTGTTTGTTTTCAAGCTATTACTAATTCTTGGAGATCCTTCTAATTGGTTAAGCAAGTTTTTCCACATACCATAATGAGGAGAATTGTGAAAATCAAATCTATTCTGTCTATTTGCATTAGACCACAAACTTTTAATTTCAGAATCTGATAAGGTATTACTAATTGTCATGTTAGTTCCAATTCTGGAATTTCCAGCCAAGATGGGTTTAGTAGCATTAAAAGAATTCCTTAAACCTTCAATACTAGATGAGAAAGGAAAGATCCTGTCCTCTACCAAAACCAAATCTAAATTTCTAACCTCAAAAGATTTGTTAGCAGGATTTATATGGTTTTTTGAGAGGTAGATTTCATTGAGTTTAATGTTACCTCATTAGAAACAAATAAGGGAGACTCACCTGATGAAGAATGGACTATCCTCTCGCCTGAAAAACCTGTAACATAATCTTTATATTGAGCACTTACAGGCGCTGAAGATGAAGACTTACCTGCAGAAGAATAATGAACAGCCTGCTCGCCATTATCACCTGTAAATTGATCATTATCATGAGCACTTGCAGATTCTGGAATTGGAGATCTATGTTGTGTTTCGAATCTTTTAATAGGTGCTGTGTCATTATCCTTCGAGTTATCCATCTGGAAAATCTGTATTGGCTCTTCTGAATCAGTAGGAACATCATTAGGAGGCTTTGGAACATTCTGCTTGACGACCCATTGTTTAATTTGAGGCTTTGCTGATCCCACTTCATTATCCTTTAGATTTAGGCCCTCTTCATTCTCTTTGGGACTGGATCTATGCTTATAACTTCCCTTGGATCCCGCTGAACAGGATATCTCCTCGTGTCCAAGCTTCTTGCAATGAAGACAATAAAGGAATTTTTTTTCATACTCTACCTCTTGCCAACGTCCATGGTTCCCTAAACCTAGCCAAAATCTATCCGAATTTTTCTTGAGAAGATCAATCTCAATACACAACCTAGCCACGCTAGGTCTGGAAAGATTTTTTGTGGTTCCATCGATCTTCAATACTTTACCAAACAAACTTCCAATGGATATTAACGCAGACTCATTAAACAAGTGCAAGGAGAGATTGGGAAGACACACCCAACTCGGAACAATAGATGTTTCAGCCCCTGAAACGAAGGAGGGAGTCCACTTGAAAAACCGAAATAAGAATCCCATGATGTACACATCTTCCTTGATCCAAATCATTACAAAGTCTGCCTCCGAGCTAAATCGAAACAAAAGATGTCTTGAGTCTAATATACCAACTGAAAAGGCCATACAAAGGCTCTCAGATTTTTTCATGTGGATCTTGATATCATCAAGAGAGGGACGGCCATAAGAACACTTTGCCACCAAAGCTAAGGCATGTGGCTCTGCTAAGATAGAGTTTTCTTCCTCCGTGAAGAAGATGGCAGGTTCACCTTTGAAAGAAGATGGAGTCTTAGGAGGTATAGAGGAAGAAGAAGCCTTAGAAGGACCCTTACCTACAACTTCCGCAAATGTAAGAGCAAGGATAGGCGGCCAGAAAGAGGAGCCTCCCTCCTCACCGCCGGCTGCCCTAGGGTTTTCCATGAAACCCTACCAAAACGAAAACCAAGATGCTCCCTATCATGCACCTAAAAAAACTGATTGCTAACTTGCACCTCCAGAGCACCTTCTGAAAATCTCTGTTAAATAACAACTTGATTCGAGCACTTGCCCCACCATGTGCCCCAATTTCTCAGGTGTCACCCATACCACTGATTCACCTCTACTGTTCCATCCAAATCATTCCTAACCTATTTGCCATCCCTTCTAAATCTTCCAAACCTATTTGCCCCAAATCTAATTCTCTAAAATGCTTAGAATCAAAAACCCTAACCTAGGTCTGAATCCTAAGAAACCTCGAACTGAAAAAGGGAAAGGGCTTGCCTCTACCTCCTCTACTTGCCAAAGAAGAGTAGCCTCCAAGTGCAAGACAAATGTTTTTGAGAAAAAGCTCTTCGAGAACTTTGCCAAAAGGACCGTTGTGTATGGTAAAGTTCTAAGTTTAGTTTTCTTTGATGCTTCTAAATTGTCTAGAATTACCCACATTTTTGGTGCCTTACATTGGAAGACCTTCTTATAATCTAATGAGTCCATGTACCCTGAAATGGTTAAGCTATTCTATACTCATTTCCACTTCGATCAAACCACCAAAATCATCACATCCTATCTTTGTGGTCGGGATATCTCACTTCATTTAGATGATCTCCAAGACATCCTTCACATTCCCGAATGAGAATTTCAGTTCTACACTAGTAATAAGTGGACTACCTTTGAGGGATTTGATGAAGTGGAAGCTTTAAAGCTTATGTGTACAAACCAAGACTTCACTGAAGCTTTCCAACCCAAGGTTAAGGAACTCAGCCCAAAAGCTAGGATCATTCACCATGTCATTACTCACAACATCATTCCTAGAGCTAGCGGTAGGGATTATGTAACTTTTCTAGATGTTTTTGTCATGTGGTGCATCCCCACCACTAAGCATATTGATCTCTCCTATCTTATTGTCAATACTATGAATTGTGTGAAAAAAAAAACCGGGAATCTCCCATATGGCCAATCTCTTACCCGAATATTCAAGTACTTCAAACTCCCTTTAGCCTCCTGTACTGATAGAATGAATGCCTACCTCTCATTACGAAAACTACGGTCATGCCACTATCTTGAGGATGGGCTATTTCTGGTTTGATGAGAGGGGCTGGGTCCCCAAGCCTGCCATTGGTGAGTTACCATGCAGTAGAGAGAGAGCCAATTCCAAAGGATACCACTCCTACAGCTCTACAGAGGAAGAGAAGCAGAAGCATCCCTGACACTGGATCATCCCTGTGCACTCCTTTTGAGCCACCAGTGACCCCCTTAGAGACTCAGAGATAGGAGCTCTTACCTCAGAGAGAGGTTCCACCTCATATGGAGGAAGGTGGACCTTCTACTCGTCCTATGTCCCCCAGGAGATCTACTATTGATGATGATCTTATTTGCCTACTGATAGACAAGATCGACTCCCTTGGGACTAGTATGGTGAGCTTTCAGTCAGAAGTTTGGGGGAAGATGGACACCCTAGACACTAGGGTTAGTGATTTGTGTGTGGATATGGGGATCTTGAAGAACCAGATTGATGCTACTACAGAGTCAGTGGAGAAGAAAGCAAAGACACTTTTGAGCACGTTTAGAGATTGAGTGATGAGGTCTCCCTCATCAAAGGTCGTACAGAGACGGTTGACCAGAGGATCAGGTCATCTGGACCTATACTTCACCAATTAGCATCTCAAGTGACTGGATAGCTCTTGAAATGCATGATGTCAAGAGATGCTTTACAGTTGAACCCAAGATTAACCCCATTGAATCCGAGAGTGGCTCTAGTAAACCCAAGAAGTAGATTTTTTTTTATGCTGCCAGGGGGAGAAAGAAGAAGAAAATGAATGATATGTTAAATTTTTTTTTGAATGAAATGTACTGAATGTTTGTAATTGATGTATGTTTTGTAGTGCTTAATGCACTTGTGTACTTTTCCTGTACTTTTGTGGCACATCTATATATCATGATACATTTCTTAACAATTATTCTCTTTTAGAATTATTTATCATATTTGTATCAAATGCTTATGAATGATTTATTTATATTAGTATCACGTGTTTATGATTGGTTATGAATGACTTATGCAAATGAAGTGAATTTCTATCTTGAATTTATTAAAATTCATTAATGCATATGTTTAGGGGGAGCTTACCTCAAAATTTTATTGAATTTATATATTGAGAGGAAACTTGTTCCCATTTCATTCTATTATTATGCCATCATAAAAAAGAGGGAGATTGTTAGTCTAAAGGTTACAACCGTAGTTACCCTTAATAATTTTGATGATAACACAATAATGAAATGGCCATTGTGTTACTAATGTCTCTATTAAGTTTTTGTGAAAATCAATGTATAAAAGCATTAGCACACTATTCAAGGCATAAAACATGAGAATGACACAAAATATAAAAATGATCCACAAAGCAAGCCAGCTAATCAAATTGAAGATCCAAAGCAAAAGAGCAAAACTCATGACATAAAGAAGAAGATCCACTAAGAAGCAATCGTGGTCATGAAGATGTAATCAAAGAAGATAAATAAAGATCAAGTTTGAAGGACATTAAAGACTCTCTAACTAGAAGATTAAAGGTTTTATAATTAAAGTTTGAGAGTTCTTAGGACAATTGTAAGAAGTCCTCAAAGTTTGAAAGTTGAAAGCTCAATGACCTAGAATGACCTTAGGAACCTTCAGAATATATTTGCATATCATTCTAAGGCCCTAGGACATCAATTTATATAGGCATAATCTTAATTAAGATAAGCTAATTGACCTATCATATCATCAAGGTTGGATAAAAGGAGTTTTCTGTGAAAATCAGAAAACCAGTCAACTAATTCCATGAGGTATTCAAAACCAATTGACTGATTTATGCTCTGTGTCTTGTTTAGACATTGTTATCAAAACTAGTCGACTAGTTCTTATTGGTTACAAAAACTAGTCGATTGATTTGTGCTCTGAACTTTATGGAATTTGACTGGCTAAAAACCAGTCAACTGATTTTTCAAGGAGATAAAAACCAGTCGACTGATTTGCTCAAGACAAAGCATTTAATGCTTGGTAAAGGCTAGTTTTCAACGGCCATTTTTGCATTGAATGCACCTCCAATGGCCATAATTTTGCTTGAGCTATAAAATAGGATCATTTATGAACAAATGAACAACTCCAATCATTCTATTGAATTCTATTAATTACTCCAAAGCTTTTATTTATTCATTCATTGAGAAAACCCTAGAAACCCCAAAAAGTCTATTTTGAGCTATTCAACTCCATTCTTTAAGAGACTATTAGTGAACATTCAAGTGATCATCCAGCTCGTTTAGGAGCAATTCTAATTGTAAATCATTTTCATACATCTATTGTATTTGAAATCAAGAATCGGTAGATTCTTGTCATTGGAGCGGGAAGCTTCATTGGAAGAAGTCAAGAGAGGGATTCTCTTGCAAGTGTAAAGGTTTGGTCTTCACCCTTGAAGAAGATCGTACGATTAGTGGATCGTGTTGAATTCTCAAGTGGGTAGCTTGAGGCGGGGATGTAGGCGGGAAGCCGAACCTCAATAACATATCTTGTGTTTGCTCTCTTTTTTCCTTCTCTTTATTCATTGTTCTATTAATTATAAAATTTCTAGATTTCCATTCCCTTGTTATTAGATTAATTAAAATTCCACTTAAGGGATTAGCAAGAAATTTTAAATTTGTTGAGTCTGTCTGAGGAAGTGAGTTTGGGAAACGAGCTTCCTACCCTGTACATAGCTTCCCCGTAACAATTCTTCACTATATCCGATAAAGATACACCACAGTAGTCAAAATTGACTTCCAAAGTTTTTAAAATAGACCACAAGGATCAAGATCAAAGAAGGGGGCTGCCTATAAAAGGCATAGAGAGAGAGATGCGTGAGAGGGAGGAAAAACTAGAGAGAAGAAAATGAAGAGAAAGAAGAAGAAGAAGAAGATGAAAAAGAAGAAAGGGGAGCTTGGGCTTGGCCATTCAATCCGTGAACCCGGACCTTGAAGGGCTGTCCAAAAGATCGCTCCACCCGAAAAACTGATATCCTTCAATGATCGACGTCACCCAGTGGATCACCATCATCCGATCAGTTGGACATCACATGATATGCCATATCACCCGACAGGTACCCCTACACTCTGTCAATGCTTGATGCTTTATATTTATCTACTTAATGATATGTCAATGTGACATGACCACCTGCACGGTCATGTATTTGATCACTTGTATGAGTACACTTATCCCGACTTGCCCGAGTACACTCAATCTCGACTTGCCCGAGTACATTCACTCTAACTTGCCCGAGTACACTCACCCCGAATTTCCCTTGTACACTCTTGTACAAGCACTCTCACCCCTATATACTTGCCCGAGTACACTCTTTTGTACGAGTACACTCACCCCGACTTGCCCGAGTATACTCTAGTACGAGTACACTCAATCCCTACTTGCCTGAGTACACTCTTGTACAAGTACACTTACCTCGACTTGCCCGAGTACACTCTTGTACTAGTACACTCACCCCAACTTACCCTTGTAAACTCAATCCCGACTTGCCAAAGTACACTCTTGTATGAGTACACTCACCCCGACTTACCCAAGTACACTCTTATACGAGTACACTCACCCTCGACCTGCCAAGCCCGTACTCGCCGTGAGAGTACTCGCCCGACTTGCCAAGCCCGTACTCACCCTGAGAGTACTCGACTCTTCTTGCCAAGCCCGTACTCGCCTGAGAGTACTCACCCATCCTGCCAAGCCCATATTCTCCCTAAGAGTGCTCGCCCATCCTACCAAGCCCATACTCGCCGTGAGAGTACTCGACCCATTCTACTAAGTCTGTACTCGACCCAACTTGTCCGAGTACACTCTTTTATGAATACACTCATGATTGAATGCACTCCTGAACTAACACTCATGCGATATGCTTGAATTGTACACATGCACAATGCTTTCACCTGTACTTTTGCTTAGTATGTCCGCGGGTCATGTTCGACCTCCGCCTTGGTCACCCGCCTGTGCAATGATCTCGACCTGTATAGACCTCCAACATCCGACTAGTCCATACCAAACGATCGACGACCACATGGTAAGTATCTCTATACTCGAATGCTCATATTCCTTTTCCCTATACAGACTTGCCCATCAGAGTGTCTATGATAGGTCGGACGACCACCCACCTTACGAGGACGACCGCTTACTTTAAGAGTACGAACCCAAGCTGAACCGAGGACGAACCTGTACCTAACCAAGGACGAACTTGAGTTGCACTGAGGACGAACCCGAACCGAATCTTGGGCTATTCCATGCAAAACGTCAACTTCATTGAAGCGCGTGCCATGCAACAAGGGTACGGATGACGCATGTCTACAGACGAGTGCACCAAACCTGAACCATGCAGCCTGGGACAGGTACCGTTAGCCCGAAAATTTCCCTTTACAATAATCGAATCAAATTCAGATTGTTGATCACTATCTGCTTCAAGGTCCTCCATTTACATAGCTATTTTTGTGAGATTGTTTCTTAGGGTTTCATATATCCTAAAAAAAGCCCCTTTCAAACATAATAGAGCACAAACTTTTTGTCCTCAAATTTTTTCTATCCTCAAAACTACCAATATTACCCCTTATCTTTTTGAACTTAGGTCAAAATGTGATCAAGAGATAGCAATGTTCAATGACATTAATGCGACAATGACAATTATTCCCTCTCCTCCATCCTCCTAAAAGAAGACCCTCAAACATAATAGATCACACAAATTTTTGTCCCCAATTTTTTCTATTTTCATAATTACCAAAATACCCCTCCTTTTTTGGACTTGCTTTGTTTGTTTGCATGTAAATGGTTTTACAACGTAAATCATTTACGAAGGAAACAGTTTTACGGTAAAAGGTGAATTTTGTACTCATTTTTTATTAAAAAAAATAAAGAAAAACTACAAAATAAAAATATAAAAATAAAATAAATAATTTTTCTTATGAATAAGGGTATTTTTGTAATTTAAAAATATTTTTAAAGAGGTTGGTATTTTACGGGAAAATGGCTTATGAGTTTTTTAAATGTAAGTCATTTTCCTAAAAAATGGTTCCTTTTCTGTAAAACATTTTACTTACGAATGTTTTACGTACACACAAACACACATAATTGACATTTAATTTCCATGAAAATGATTTGTTTTCCCCTATTTTACGTCAAAACAAGCAGAGCATTAATCAAAATGTTAAAGAGGCAACAAGAACGACAGTTAATCCCTCTACTCCATCCACCAGCAAGGATTCTGAAATAATTTTATAATAATCTATAAAATAAATTGAATAGGTTAATAAACATAACCCTTCCTCAAAATACTGCTAATATATTTGCACACACATCGACTTATACATAATGTCAAATGGATGTTCAATTACATTCTTCAAATAATTTTTGGCACCCTCCTCAGAAACTATGGCATCCACACATAACCCTTCCTCAAGATACTGCTAATATATTTGCACACACATTATTGATTCATACCTATGTGTTTGTGAACTAATAATCAACCAATAATTGATTATCTTCAAATAATTTTGGCACCCTCCTCAGAAACTAAGGAATAAATACCTATGTGTTTGTGAACTAATAATCAACCAATAATTGATTATCTTCAAATAATTTTGGCACCCTCCTCAGAAACTAAGGCATTTATTTGATGAAGCAAGAAATCAAAGTCATCTTGACTCTTGATGAGGCTAAGACGCACGTAGTGGTCTTCGGCCTTGAATAGGACACCGTCGCGGCTGATGATTCCCGCAGCTTTAAGGACAGCATAGCAATCTTTGTCTTCCTCCCTTTCGCACTTCAACCATGCATAAGCTGTCATGTATATTAGTTAGCATTACTAGAAATGGAGTTAGTAGATTTACATAATGTAATCGCTAAAAGAAACTCTAACAATATAACATATTTTGAGTCTGAAATATAATTTACCTGGAGAAGGTCCTACAATTTTTTCAAAATAGGTGCAGTATCGCGGTGCGATTTTTTGGATGGAGAAACGTTTAGATCCCGAAAAGGTCTTGCTCAATTTTTCCCATCGATTCCTCATGGTTTTGTATCCGAATTCAAATATTTCCTTTCCTTCTCCTTCAAGGGCTACTTTAAAAAGCTTCAGAGCTCTTAACTGCATGTCGCGAGAAACACCCATGGTATTCAAGCTCAAATACCTTGACATTCTTGTATAAACCCCCTCATCCTTTATCAACGCCCACCTGTAGAGAGACTAATGATGTGAGATATGGCATTCTAGCTAGTTGTTATAGTAACATTAACAACAGCAACAGCAGTAGTACTAGTAATCATCAGTTTGTTCTCTGTTCATTTTTTCCTCAATTGGTTTACATACCAATTGAGCTAGGAACTAGGAGGTCACACAAACCACAAAGAAGGAAGTAGTAGTAGAAATAGCAATAGTAGTATTAGTTTTGATAGCGATATAACAGTAAAATAATAGGCTTATGAGTTATTATGACATGTTCTGGTCCTATGTTAAATTACGAGGTCCGATTAAAAGTCGTTATAATTATAAGTTTTTCCTATTTGGGTATGTATGTACAATGCTCAATTACTCATTGTTCATAACCCATATTAGGTCTACTCCACATTAGGGTATTAGGCATATTTGAACATTAACATTACTAAAGTACTTAGAATTTATATTTAAACGAATGTTAGCCATACCCTCATAATTCAAAAAAAATAATAATAATCATACTCTCACTAATGAAGGGACAGTGTTATTGCTTTAACCGATTATTTTTCAACGGGTTAGAGCAACAACTTTCTCATTCTTTAAATTTTTATTTTAACCTGTTGCAAAAGTAACCATTTAAAAGAAACAACACTTTTTGATTCATATTTAAAAGGATCTTAGTCTCCTTAATGGGTTAAGAAACTGAAACCACATATCCTAGCCTATTTTATTGTATCTTATTCATCGAGAGAAAGAGTATATGAATTGAAGGCCATGCACACTGCTTGTGTTCGATTGCCCCACGTATCATGCATTAACAACAATGGGGTAAGTATGATATTTATGGTATTGAATCATGAATGGATGCTGAAAGATTCGAATTAGATATATGTTTACCATAACAACCATTATGCCACTACTTAAACCATTATATTTAGATAACATAATAAGTGATAGTTCTTGAGTGATACCCGAATCTGCTGCCAGCATGACCAGTAATCTTAGACATTGTGAAGATCATAACATCTCCATTTGCCGGAGCTGGAATCGCTGTAAAATGTGGCCAATAGTAGGCATGATCATGAATTGTCTTGACAAAAGGGCCTTGAAGAACTGCTTCCTTTAGTTGACCATCCGGATTATTTGGTGAAGTTACAAATTCGATGAAATTCAATGAGGAACTTGAAGTGTTCTTCCAGTCGGAGGCATCTCCTTGAAACTTAAAGTCCACAGATCTAAAAAACTCTGTCTGCATCTCATAAACCTGTAGTATATATGAACCCGGCCATATCCATAAGTTGATGTAGTACCACTTGAATGATATATATACATACAGGTAGTTTATTTATTTATTTATTTATGTTTTTTTTAATGCCACTGAGTGAGAGTAGCTGGTTTGGCATACCCCTACCTGTTTATTAAGAAAAAGTAATAGGGGGACATAAAAACTTACCCCTACAGAATCACAAGAACACAAATACATAAGACTTTACTAAGAACAAACAGTTCTTAAATTATGTATACAGGTAGTTTATGCATGTGTATATGTATGTATTTAAGGCAACAAAAATAATTGTTGATGCATTTCAATTGAGATTAAATATCAGGCAGAGCTCCGCTTCAAGCCATTTTATCGGAGAAACACGGTGGAAGTCTTGAAACGATAAAAAAAAATCAAGTCACAGTTTCGTAAAGAACATTTCTCCATAATTACAAGACTACTACTTTTTTAAAGCTAAAACAGAGCTCCGCATGATATTTAAACTCTTTTAGGTTTGATGTAGAGTTCATTTTCTCAACCAAATATCGTAAACCAAATGAAAAATAGATAAGATTAGGACGAACCGGGTAAAAAGGGATGGAAGCCACAACCCTGGCAGGTGAGGGTGAATCATCTTGGGAAAGGGCATGAACTGCTGCAATAAGGAGTTGCGTGGAACCGGTGCCAAAGAGAATGAATCTCCCCTCTGTAACTGCATTTCGAGTGACTGCATGTAGTTGGCGGATGTGCCTTTGAAGCTCCTTTGAGATGGAAGAACCATCGTCAAAACTATAGCTCATTCGATGCCACCCTGCCACCACAACTGCGCTATCCGCTGCATGTGCCATCCAAAATGGCTCCAAGAATAATGGATTCCCACTACAGGTAAACATTTAAAGTACCATAACCTTCGGTATGAATAATAACAATGATGATGACAATGAAGATGAGATTTTTGTGTACCTTATGTACCATTTTTTTTTGTACATGTCAATTCTGTTAGTTTGGTTAATACGTTTTTTTTAGTTAGCAAGTGGATATATCAACCATTACACATTCTACATGTATTTAAAGTTTAGCCATTAAAAAAAGAAAGAAAGAAATGATGCATGAATGACTATGACTTAATGTAAAGGAGATCATTGGCCAGGATTCTTTCCTATCAAAACATTGGAGTAGGACTTTAAAAAATCGGAGAATACTCTAAGAACCTATTTTATGACTAAAACTATCATGAAGGATAAAAGAGAGCAAATTGAGAAAAAAAGAAAGAGAAAAGAGGTTCAAGATGTATGAAAAATCGCATGAAAATTTGATTTAGTAATTAAATCATGATAATACAATTATAAAATAAAGATAATAATCCTAGAGTTGTTTTTCCATTCTCATTTTTATAAGGAGCCCTAATTCAACGTGTCATAGGAAATCCAAACCACATTAAGAAGAGGTTGATTCATTAATCTAAAGGACAATTCAAAGACAGAAAAGGGGTTTTAATTAGATGAAAATGACTAATTAGAATTTATAAGTTTAGTCCCACATGAGGATGGACGTGTTGACTACAGAGGTTCATGGGTTTTTCTAAGTCCTATAAAGGGATACACATCGGGTGGGTTGGGCCGGGATGAAGCTAGTTTGGGCCCAATCCATCTTTTTAACTATCATAGGCTTGAATCTAGCCCGGTCCAAACTCAGCCGGAACCTAGCCTATTAAAAACAAAAAAAAGAGTCCGGGCTGAGCCCAAGTTAGTCTGCACCTGTCAGTCCATATTGAGTTTGGGCCTGGCCCATGCGGACCGCCCCCATAATCAACAACAAGGTGATGTGTTCTCTCCTGTTAACAGATTTTTTTTTTTTTGGGGTAGTCTTAACATATATGATTCGGCATTAACCTTTTCGGCCTTATTGTTAATGGATTTTGGGCTGATTATAAAGACACATACTGCAAAATATGTGGAATATTTGGTGTTCAATTTTCTTGTGTTTACGTCCAACTTCTGAACAATTTCCCTACAAGGGAAGGCTAGCTCCGGTGGTAGGTTAATATGACACAGTCACTAGGAATGCTGGCATCATGAACTTTAATGATGGCTATTAATACCATATTGAAGAGCACGCAAGGAGTAAAAGTACATATAGTATTTTATGGAAGTATACATAATATACATTATAATTTGTTTATTTGAGTTAGTATTGGGCCGGATTTTGCAAGCTGGGCCAAGATTGGCCCGAACCCAGCCCAAACATTTGGGTTTATAATTGAGCCCAAATCGAACCCAGACCACAAAACCTCAGCCCAACCCATCCTTAACATGGCTTGGGTCGGCGGGCCTTGGGTTGGCCCAGCCCACTGTACATCAGGAGCAAATCGTCTCTGTTCTTCCATGTGGCCATGAATGTTTAAACGTCGGGATCAAATTGTATGTACGGATTTCATATGTATGGATTTAACAACTTTAGAAGAGATTCCTTGCTGTCAAACACTTAGGCCATAGGGAAGAACCCAGAATCTGAGAAAAATGTTTTCCAAAATAGTCGGATGTGGGGAACCAAATCGCCTGAGCTCTTCCATGGGTTCTTTCCTATGACTTGGGTGTTTGATGGTCAGGATCAATGTTTTAAAACCGTCCCGGTCAAGGGAGGTGGGTTGGTCCAAACTGGTCGGACCGTCGGGTCAATCTGGGTTGACCCAATGACACTAAATAATGACATAAAAATATTTAATATTAATATTTTTTTTCCGATTCACAAATTTGATTAGAGGTATATAAATTTTTTGGGTGATACAAGAGATTAAAATAATACATAATTTAAATAAGAGGAAACACCTCTTGAAATTAATAGAACACCCAATTATGAATTAATAAAAAATGATACTATTATTCAAAATTTCAAAACTAAGCCAAAAAAAACATATACAAACTATTCAATGTAGTAGAAAAAAGAAGGGATTGTTCTCAACTTACATTGGCTTGAGTTATACTTTTGTTTAATATATTGTATTTAAAGATAAATAAGTCAAAAACTACATTTTTTTCATAACCTGGACAATTCAACAAAAACCGTTCGGGTCGGCCTGGTCACACTGATTTGGGCGGTTTTCACTGGGTCACACCGGTTTTGATATCCAGCCCATCAAATGATCAACCCAACTCACTAAGGTTACCAGGTCCCGGTATAACAGGTTCGACCCACCGGTCCGGTCCGAGTTTTAAAACACTGGTCAGGATCCCTTGTACAGTTGTTAAATCCGTATAACCCAATTGATCATGGCCTTCAAACACTCAAAGCAACAGCGAAGAACACAGATGATTTACTTGCAATGTTAATTTAAAGCAGTCATCCACACCAATCCCCTAAATAAAATTAATATTGTGATTTACAATGATCCCCACTTATATGTCTCAGTGGCACAATTAGCTCGCTAGTCTATTGTTTGGCGAGTTGCTTGACGAAGGGCTCTATTTAAAAAAAGACTTCCACCAAATATATTGGAATTTGTAAAAGCTAAAAATCTTGTCATTAGGCAATTAAAGACTTTTGAATTGGGTGGGTCCTTCTTATGAACCACTCGCACGTGATAATGCTGTATTTGAAAAACAAAAGGGTTATTTTTCAAGACTTTTGAATTGGGTGGGTCCTTCTTATGAACCACTCGCACATGATAATGCTGTATTTGAAAAAAAAAGTTATTTTTGCGCCCTTGTTGTTAATTGGTTGTTAAGGAGAAAAGAAAAAGAAAAAAAGAAGTTAGAGATTTTTTCCGTACTTTTTCTTTTCTAAATTCAAGTTTTTTAAAAATGAAATCATTAATGCTATGTTTGGTTGTTGAGAGAATATGTGAAAACATGGAAAAGAAAAGAAAATTTTGGATTTCTAATACAATTTTTAGTTGTGTTTTGTCCAATTTTCTTTTCTTTTCCATGTTTTCACTTATTTTCTCGACAACCAAACATAGGATAAAGGTATATTTGGTTTTTGAAAAAATAGATTTTTACTTGTGTTTTGTTTAATTTTTTTTTTTTTTTCCAATTCATTTATTTTCTCCACACCCAAAACATGATAAATTTAGATCTAATTTTTCATTTTTTTTAATTTATGTGTACCATATGATAAAAGAACTTTGCTACTCAGACCCAGAAAAGGCTTGTCTCGAGGGTTCCACGGAATATGGGACAAGTGGTGGAGAAGTCAAAATCATGGGGCCCTGATTTTGACTTTTCCACTCATTATAACATGTGGTGATAAGTATGTAGGAATAAGAGGGAGAGATATCAAATGGGGAGAAATCAAAATTATGGAGAGAAAATGAAATGATTTCTCCCCATTTTCATGCCAACTGCCGCACAATGTATGGAACCCTGAAAGCCCTTTCTGGCTTCGCTAGAGACAATCCGAAGCCTATTTGGGAATCCCGATTCAGAGGCAATTCGGCAACCAAAACTATGAAATCGACGTTTGAGAGAGAGAGAGAGAGAGAGTTGTTACCCATCAGCATCTGCAAGGCAACCAGATGAGAACTCGGAGCAATCAGGTCCTCCGTAGCAAGAATTACACTCGCAAACGGGCTTTCCTTGGGAGAAAAGCCCATCCAAGAAGGCCCTTCCATGGCCGGAGCACGAAATAGATGCGACCGCTTCGGCCTCTACAGCCGCACTTTTGCTCCATGTGAGCTCTCCGTCCCGACGAAGCACAGAATCAAGTAAATAGAGATTAAGAAGAATAGAAGAAGACAGACACAGAACATACTTGAAGCCATGGATCTTACCCATGACTTCTTCTCATTTCTCCACCATTCCATTCTGCTTTTCAATAATATATATCAATGTTCTTATGCCCCCAGGGCTACCTTATTATAATGTCACCTCAATATCACTTGACAAACAATGACTAGAGCACTTGATCCGGTCCCTTTTTTTTTAATACACATTACTACTTTTTGGTTTTGGTCTACCAAACTTACTCCAAGGACGATTCAAAGATTCTAGTAGGTAGAAGAAAACTTGATTTGGGATTCTCTCACGTTATAACCGGTTTCAAGAGACCGGTTATAAATAAGGACAAAGCTTCTGAGACCCTGATGAGCCCCACATGAAATCATACTCTCTTAGAGCATGATCTCGGTGGTTTCGGCCCTAAGAGGATCTCAATAGCGAGGTCCTATAAATAGACCTAGATAACATGTGTATTTTTTCAATCAGTTAACGGCAATGCTAACGGACCACAAATGGAAAAGTAACACTAAGTACATATGTCACCTCAAGGCTTATAGCCGGTCTCAAGGAGACCGGTTATAACATGCGAGAATCTCAAAGTCAGAAAAATAATTCCCTTTTCGTTTGGTGGAGAGGGACCGTGTCTCACCCTCCTTTAACTCAACATGTGTCCCTTTTAACCCTTTACAATTAGTAAATTAATCACCTTCTCGGTGGTGACGCCATGAGGGGCGTCTCGGCTCCCATATTCTTGCCACGTCCCTCTTTTAATTTCATTTAATTGTGGTTAAGATTCAATCACCCCTAGGGTTCACCCATCTACCCTTTGGTTTTTAGAAAATGAACTAGAGTTCACAGCAATTGAAGAGGCAGCTTTGTGAGAGCGAGGAGCTATGTGGAGCAAACTATTGCTCTTATAATTGTGGTTAAGATTCTCTAATGGGGCGCTTGGATTGGATTTTAGTAACCAAAAATCAATTGTGATAAAATTATTTGTATAGAAATTGATTGTCAAAATATCACTTTTTCAAAAAATAATGTTCAGAGAAGACAAAAAGACAAAGTTGAAAGACTCATACTAGTATTACCCCAACACTAATTTCTGAAAAAGTGATTATTTGACAACTAATTTATACACAATTAATTTTATCACAATTAATTTTTGGCTAATAAAATCCAATCGAAACGCCCCCAATCATTATGATTAATATTTTAGGAGCAAACTATTGCTCTTATAATTGTGGTTAAGATTCTTTAATCCAACGGTGAAAATTTGTACTTTCTTTAAATGATGGACCCCACTTTCTGGTTGCCACCTTTGGATTTTGCCTCTTGATAATACCTAATATCTGAGAGTTTTAAATCACTTCCCTAAAGGTGCGTTCAGTTGGCGAGAAAGTGAGTGAGAAAAAAAATAAAAGAAAGGAAAAAAGAAAAAAATGTAAATTTTCTTGCAAAATAACCATCATAAGATGAATGAAGTTTTTAGAGGAAAGTTTGTCACAATTGAGAAAGCATAAGAAATTGAAAATATGATTTTGCAAAACAAACGTAAGAAAAGTATAATAAAACACACTTTTCTTTTTATTTTCTTTACTTTCTTGTCAAACAAACACACCCTAAAAGGAAATTGATAGAAAAGTCCTAATAGTAAGTACTATCAAGAGCACGGCCACAACAGTGACAAATTGAATAAAGTGGGGTCCACCATTTAAATAAAAATAAAGTATAATTTGTTGCGGTTGCAGCCTAGCTCTCGGTAATACCGACTATGAAAGTTTTAATTTACTTCGTTACTTAAAAAGAGTTAAGGGAAAGAGGGGGGACCGGTTATCTCTCTTGGGTGAATGGACTTGACGTGAAAAGATGCTGCTACGTCACCTATAATGCTTGTATTTACTATGCATCACATTGGCATGATTTTTTAAAAACGAAATATTATCTCTACCATGTCTTAAATTGCAGCACAAAAATAGATGTTGTTACCCACCTGTGCTCAATGTAGAGTGAATCGCCCACTTGTGCTCAAAGTAGATTGAATCGCGTGAATCGCGTCTACTCTTAATATCTTTTTTAAAAGACGGTCAAAATATTTTTAAACAAAATTTAATATGAAGCCGACCTATGCTTCAAGACGTTTGGGTGGAGCTTTTTTTGTGTAAAATCAATAGCTTAACAAAATTATCACTATTTTCTCAATAATTACAATAGGAGAGCTAACTTTTTAAGAGCATTCCTAGTAACCTCACCAAAATAGTCAAACCTCACTTTTTCCTATTTTGCCTATCCATTTTTTTAAAACATTCCCAGTAGCCTCACCAAAATAGCAAAAACTCACATTATTTTATTATTTGTGTGGGGCCACAATAGTACGAATGGAGAGAGAAACCTTTATTTCATTATTTGTGTCGGACCACAATAATGGAAGGGAGAGAAATATTTAGCTTTGGTGAGTGTCAGGCATCAAACTGAAATGTTTATTTTGAAAAGGTTGGTGGCGACCCTTTTTAAGCAAATGCTCTAAAGCAACACTCCATCGTATGCGAGTAATTAATATGTATTAATTCTCCATATAATTTGTACATATTATTCAAAGATACGGAAACATTTATAAATTTTTTAAGTGAGGCGAATTGTTCGTAAATAGTTTGTGAATAATACATATAAGATTTAAACAAAAAATATCTATCGGAAGGTAAGTTCATAAACCATCTTTCTTTTTTCCCGCATGCGCAAGTAGCTTCATATCTCTCGATTTCTTTCTTTCTCATTTACTAACCTTAAGTTTCTATCTCATTGACAACATCACTAAAAGCCGCTAGCCACTAGTCCTGCCTGAAACACTCACTACTATCACTTAATCCCTCATTTTCTCTTGATCTCTTTATCTCCATATATCTCTAAACTTAACTATTTCACAGTCGTCATAACAACGACACTGTTAGCAGTTGAGGATCGAGTCTTGGACTTAACAACCTTGTCAAAGCCATCAACTGTCATCTCTTCATCTTCATTTCAAGTGTGATTCTCTAGGGTTGTACTCAAGGCGAGCTAATTAATTTGTTGGTTTGACTCAACTCATGAGCTCCTTTGAGCCAAGCTCAAGCTGACATTTTAGGCTCAAACGAATCAAGCGAAACTTTTATTTTGATCTCACGTGTTAAACAAGTCAAGCTCAAAGCTAGATCCTTTTTTATTCAACTCGACTCGTTTAGGGCTCAATTCAGCTTGAGCTCTGGTTAGCTTGGAATATTATTAATATATATGTATATACACACAATATTTTTTATAATGTTTTTTATATTAATATAAAATAATATTTGAAGGGGAAAATTCTCAGACTCGCCACGCGTCAGTAGCTGCAACAATCTCTGGTTTTCTGGTAGAAGGAAGATAGCAAAACTCCGCCTACAAATGAAACTGAGGGGGCGGGTGTGCACCTTGAAATAAGCTCTGATGATAAAGTCAGTATAAGGCATAAGTATATGAGCATGATAGTGTAGAGATACTTATCGTGAGGTCATTGAGCATATACACTTGAGGATAGGCTCTGGTGTTGTGCTCTGGAGGACGAGCTATGGAGAGGTATAGGACGTAGCTCGGGTGCAATAGAGGACGTAGCTCAGGAGGCACAGAGGATGTAGCTCTCGGACAATGCAACTCTCGGCAACGTAGCTCTCGGATAATGTAGCTGTCAGATAACATAGCTCGGACAACGTAGCTCTCGACAATGTAGCTCTCGAAAAACATAGCTTGGACAACATAGCTCTCGACAATGTAGCTCTCGGCAATGTAGCTCTCGGACAACGTAGCTCTCGATAATGTAGCTCTCGGACAACGTAGCTCTCGGCAATGTAGCTCTTGGACAATGTAGCTCTCGGCAATGTAGCTCTTGGACAACATTTAGACAACGGGTACGTTGACTAGAGGACAATGGGTACGTTGTCATTAAGACAACGGATAAGTTGTCAAGAAGACAACGGGCTCGAACAATGCTCAGACAATGGGCTCGGGTACAGCTCACATCGGACAACGAGCTCAGGTACAACCCACAGCGGACAACAAGCTCAGGTACAATTGATAGTGTCAGGCACGAGTTCAAGTATGAGTGTACTCAGCAGATGATCAATTGCAAGGTCATGCAAGTAGCAGTGTGACCTCTCAGTTCTTCTCTTTCTTCTTCTTTTTCTCTCTTTTCTTATTTTCTCTCTTGCCTTCTGGACCATCCTCTTTTCTCTGGAGATTCTTGCTTATTTATAAGCATTTGGAGTCATCATGACTTGTGTAGTCATGATGAGGTCACCTGTCAGATAACACTTAAGAGAGCCAGCACATTGCCCAAGTGGGCTTATGTCGGCTAAATTGTTAGAATTTGTTAAAGTGGGAAATTCTCATTTTACCCCTTCTTTTTACGAATTTTACCCATTACAATTAGCCTCTTTATGAGACTTTGAACACATTTCGAAGTATCATAAATCACTCAGAACATAAGGTGAAGAATACCTCAATCCACAGACACTGATTGTGCTCTGCTCTTCATTCTCTTTCGGTGTATATGCTCCGTTGGCACTGATACGTTATGCTATCACATGGAGACTGATGTTGTGGAGACAGGGCTCGTCGAGGAGTTAGAGCGAATCGTTGACAATGAGGCCGAGCTTGCAAACAACGAGAACAAACTTCTGTCAATGAGAATGAGCTTGTGCCAGTGAAGATGAGCTTGTGTCAGTCCCTAGTCAGGTCAGAGCAGCTGCTTCTCATGCATAGTGCCTCAGAGCATGTTTAGAGAACACAGGGATGTACATGTATCACAACACCAAGAAAAAGGAAGTCATTAGGTACTTCGAGCACGTGAATGTGCATGAACACGTGAAAATGCATGAGCACAGAGATTCACTTGATAAACACATGGATGAGTTTGCAATAAAAATCATCATAAATATAGACAAATGCTATCTCACGCGATGACTCGTAACGGGGCATCATGACACCATGCTCAGATGACATTGCATGAGGATAAGCTAATTGGTCGTTTAACGGACAATGCATCTAACTGAGTCACAGAGGTCCCGCAGTGAGCATCATGCTTAGATATGTGTTGAACCGTGTGGTAAGACACCTCGCTCGGATGACATGTCATTAATAAGCTACAACTGTCCCATCACCGTATTTAGACATATCAGATAAGACATCATTTGACATTGCACTCAAGATGTTTTTTACTTAATATGGCACTGGCCGCTTCTCTTGATTATTCACTTGATAATTCACTTGATAGGTTGATAATTCACTAGATAATTCACTTGAGATTGAAAATTCACTAGAGCATGCATTGGACAGTTTATCTAATAAAGCACTTGAGAATGTACTCTATAATTACCTCTTGGTTATTGTCATGCAGTGAAAGCCCTATTCAGGTGTAGAAGATGCTCGTCATTTGCGATTGTCTAAGCCCATTTGCCTCGTTCCCACAGACGGCACCATTTTGAAGGGAAAAATTCTCGGACTCACCACGTGTCAGTAGCTGCAACAATCTCTAGTTTCCTGGTAGAAGGAAGATAGCAAAACTCCGCCTACAAATGAAACTGAGGGGGCAGGTGTGCAGCCTGAAATAAGCTCCGATAATAAAGTCAGTATAAGGCATAAGTATATGAGCATGATAGTGTAGAGATACTTATCGTGAGGTCATTGAGTATATGCGCTTGAGGACGGGCTCTGGTGTTGTGCTCTGGAGGACAAGCTATGGAGAGGTATAAGACGTAGCTCGGGTGCAATAGAGGACCTAGCTCGGAAGGCACAGAGGACGTAGCTCTCGGACAATGCAACTCTCAGCAACATAGCTCTTGGACAACGTAACTCTCGGACAACGCAGCTCGGACAACGTAGCTCTCGACAATGTAGCTCTCGGACAATGTAGCTCGGACAACGTAGCTCTCGGCAATGTAGCTCTCGTCAATGTAGCTCTTGGACAACGTAGCTTTCGACAATGTAGATCTCGGACAGCGTAGCTCTTGGTAATGTAGCTCTCGTAATGTAGCTCTCGGCAATGTAGCTCTCAGACAACGGGTACGTTGTCATCAAGACAATGGATACGTTGTCAAGAAGACAACGGGCTTGGACAATGCTCAGGGCTCGAGTACAGCTCACAGTGGACAATGAGCTCAGGTACAGCTCACAGCAGACAATGAGCTCAGGTATAGTTGACAGCGTCAGGCACGAGTTCAAGTATAAATGTACTCAGCAGATGATCAATTGCGAGGTCGTGCAAGTAGAAGTGTGACCTCTCAGTTCTCCTCTTTCTTCTTCTTCTTCTCTTTTTTCTTATTTTCTCTCTTGCCTTCCACACC
Source organism: Tetracentron sinense (assembly GCA_015143295.1). Lineage (NCBI taxonomy): Eukaryota > Viridiplantae > Streptophyta > Magnoliopsida > Trochodendrales > Trochodendraceae > Tetracentron > Tetracentron sinense. Next base: position 25,905,745 of record CM026556.1, read on the forward strand.
ATCCTCTTTTCTCTGGTGATTCTTACTTATTTATAGGCATTTGGAATCATCATGACTTGTGTAGTCATGATGAGGTCACCTGTCCAATAACACTTAAGAGAGCCAGCACATTGCCCAAGTGGGCTTATGTCGGCTAAATTATTAGAATTTGTTAGAGTGGGAAATTCCCATTTTACTCCTTCTTTTTATGAATTTTACTCATTACAATATTTTTAACTTTCTTTATCATAGGTTATAATAATTCTTAATTTCTAATAATATATTAACTTACAAGTTAAGAGGTTATAAACAGGAACTCTGAACTAACTCTCTACTCTTTGGATTGAAGGACTACATGTCCAAATCTTATTTCCCATATATGAATGTATTAGTTTTCTGTAGTTTCTTATATTATAATTAATTAATTAATATTTTTATTAAAATTATGCAAAATTAAAGAAAATTTTGAATCAAGCTTAAGCCAACCTGAGTTCAGCTCGACTAAAACAAGGGTACGGATGACACATGTCTACAGACGAGTGTACCAGACCTAAACCATGCAGCCCGAGACAGGTACCGTTAGCCCAAAAATTTCCCTTTACAATAATCAAATCAAATTGTTGATCACTATCTGCTTCAAAGTCCACCATTTACATAGCTATTTGTGTGAGATTGTTGCTTAGGGTTTCATGTTCTATCCTCAAAACTACCAATATTACCCCTTATCTTTTTGGACTTGGGTCAAAATATGATCAAGAGACAGCAATGTTCAATGTCATTAATGCGATAATGACAGTTATTCCCTCTCCTACATCCTCCTAAAAGAAGATCCTCTATAACATAATAGATCACACAACTTTTCGTCCCCAATTTTTTCTATTCTTGTAATTACCAAAATACCCCTCCTTTTTTTGGAATTGCTCCATTTGTTTGCATGTCAATGGTTTTACGACGTAAATCATTTACGAAGGAAACGGTTTTACGATAAAAGGTGAATTTTCTACTCATTTTTTGGTGTTTGGTTGCATTCTTGAAAATAAGGCACAAGTTTTTTTATTAAAAAAAAAAACTACAAAATAAAAATATAAAAATAAAATAAATAATTTTTCTTATGAATAAGGGTATTTTTGTAATTTGAAAATATTTTTAAAGAGGTTGGTATTTTACGGGAAAATGGCTTATGAGTTTTTAAACTATAAGTCATTTTCCTAAAAAATGGTTCCTTTTCTGTAAAACATTTTACTTACGAATGTTTTACGTACAAACAAACACGCATAATTGACATTTAATTTCCATGAAAATGATTTGTTTTCCCCTATTTTACGTCAAAACAAGCAGAGCATTAATCAAAATGTTAAAGAGACAACAAGAATGACAGTTAATCCCTCTACTCCATCCACCAGCAAGGATTCTGAAATAATTTTATAAAAATCTACAAAATCAATTGAATAGGTTAATAAACATAACCCTTCCTCAAAATACTGCTAATATATTTGCACACACATCGACTTATACATAATGTCAAATGGATGTTCTATTACATTCTTCAAATAATTTTTGGCACCCTCCTCAGAAACTATGGCATCCACACATAACCCTTCCTCAAGATACTGCTAATTTATTTGCACAAACATTATTGATTCATACCTATGTGTTTGTGAACTAATAATCAACCAATAATTGATTATCTTCAAATAATTTTGGCACCCTCCTCAGAAACTAAGGAATAAATACCTATGTGTTTGTGAACTAATAATCAACCAATAATTGATTATCTTCAAATAATTTTGGCACCCTCCTCAGAAACTAAGGCATTTAATCGATTAAGCAAGAAATCAAAGTCATCTTGACTCTTGATGAGGCTAAGACGCACGTAGTGGTCTTCGGCCTTGAATAGGACACCGTCGCGGCTGATGATTCCCGCAGCTTTAAGGACAGCATAGCAATCTTTGTCTTCCTCCCTTTCGCACTTCAACCATGCATAAGCTGTCATGTATATTAGTTAGCATTACTAGAAATGGAGTTAGTAGATTTACATAATGTAATCGCTAAAAGAAACTCTAACAATATAACATATTTTGAGTCTGAAATATAATTTACCTGGAGAAGGTCCTACAATTTTTTCAAAATAGGTGCAGTATCGCGGTGCGATTTTTTGGATGGAGAAACGTGTAGATCCTGAAAAGGTCTTGCTCAATTTTTCCCATCGGTTCCTCATGGTTTTGTATCCGAATTCAAATATTTCCTTTCCTTCTCCTTCAAGGGCTACTTTAAAAAGCTTCAAAGCTCTTAACTGCGTGTCGCGAGAAACACCCATGGTATTCAAGCTCAAATACCTTGACATTCTTGTATAAACCCCCTCATCCTTTATCAACGCCCACCTGTAGAGAGACTAATGATGTGAGATATGGCATTCTAGCTAGTTGTTATAGTAACATTAACAACAGCAACAGCAGTAGTACAAGTAATCATCAGTTTGTTCTCTGTTCATTTCTTCCTCAATTGGTTTACATACTAATTGAGCTAGGAACCAGGAGGTCACACAAACCACAAAAAAGGAAGTAGTAGTAGCAATAGTAGTATTAGTTTTGATAGCGATATAACAGTAAAATAATAGGCTTATGAGTTATTATGACATGTTCTGGTCCTATGTTAAATTACGAGGTTCGATTAAAAGTCGTTATAACTATAAGATTTTCCTATTTGGGTATGTATGTACAATGCTCAATTACTTATTGTTCATAACCCATATTAAGTCTACTCCACATTAGGGTATTAGGCATATTTGAACATTTACATGACTAAAGTACTTAGAATTTATATTTATACGAATGTTAGCCATATGCTCATAATTCAAAAAAAAAAAAAATTATACTCTCACTAATGAAGGGATAGTGTTATTGCTTTAACCGATTATTTTTCAACGGGTTAAAGCAACAACTTTCTTATTCTTTAAATTTTTATTTTAACCTGTTGCAAAAGTAACCATTTAAAAGAAACAACACTTTTTGATTCATATTTAAAAGGATCTTAGTCTCCTTAATGGGTTAAGAAACTAAAACCACATATCCTAGCCTATTTTATTGCATCTTATCCATCGAGAGAAAGAGTATATGAATTGAAGGCCATGCACACTGCTTGTGTTCGATTGCCCCACGTATCCATGCATTAACAACAATGGGGTAAGTATGATATTTATGGTATTGATTCCTGAATGGATGTTGAAAGATTCGAATTAGATATATGTTTACCATAACAACCATTATGCCACTACTTAAACCATTATATTTAGATAACAGAATAAGTGATAGTTCTTGAGTGTTACCCGAATCTGCTGCCAGCATGACCAGTAATCTTAGACATTGTGAAGATCATAACATCTCCATTTGCCGGAGCTGGAATCGCCGTAAAATGTGGCCAATAGTAGGCATGATCATGAATTGTCTTGACAAAAGGGCCTTGAAGAACTGGTTCCTTTAGTTGACCATCCGGATTATTTGGTGAAGTTACAAATTCGATGAAATTCAAGGAGGAACCTGAAGTGTTCTTCCAGTCGGAGGCATCTCCTTGAAATTTAAAGTCCATAGATCTAAAAAAATTTGTCTGCATCTCATAAACCTGTAGTATATATGAACCCGGCCATATCCATAAGTTGATGTACTACCACTTGAATGATATAGATACATACAGGTAGTTTATTTATTTATTTATATTTTTTTTAATGCCACTCAGTGAGAGTGAGGGGTTTGGGAGACCCCTACCTATTTATTAAGAAAAAACAATGGGAAGAGATAAAAACTTGCCCCTACAAAATCACAAGAACACAAATACATAGGACTTTACTAAGAATAGTTCTTAGATTATGTATACAGGTAGTTTATGCATGTGTATATGTATGTATTTAAGGCAACAAAAATAATTGTTGATGCATTTAAATTGAGATTAAATATCAAGCAGAGCTCTGCTTCAAGCCATTTTATCGGAGAAACACGGTGGAAGAAACGATAAAAAAAATTAAGTCACAGTTTTGTAAAGAACATTTCTCCATAATTACAAGACTACTACTTTTGTAAGGCTGAAACAGAGCTCTGCATGATATTTAAACTCTTTTAGGTTTGATGTAGAGTTCATTTTCTCAACCAAATATCATAAACCAAATGAAAAGTAGATAGGAATAGGACGAACCGGGTAAAAAGGGATGGAAGCTACAACCCTGGCAGGTGAGGGTGAATCATCTTGGGAAAGAGCATGAACTGCTGCAATAAGGAGTTGCGTGGAACCAGTGCCAAAGAGAATGAATCTTCCCTCTGTAACTGCATTTCGAGTGACTGCATGTAGTTGGCGGATGTGCCTTTCAAGCTCCTTTGAGATGGAAGAACCATCGTCAAAAATATAGCTCATTCGATGCCACCCTGCCACCACAACTGCGCTATCTGCTGCATGTGCTATCCAAAATGGCTCCAAGAATAATGGATTCCCACTACAGGTAAACATTTAAAGTACTATAACCTTTAGTATGAATAATAACGATGATGATGATGATGATGATGAGATTTTTGTGTACCATATGTACCATTTTTTTTTGTACATGTCAATTCTGTTAGTTTGGTTAATACGTTTTTTTTAGTTTTGCAAGTGGATATATCAACCGTTACACATTCTAATGTATTTAAAGTTTAGCCATAAAAGAAAGAAAGAAATGATGCATGAATGACTATGACTGACTATGACTTAATGTAAAGGAGATCATGGGCCAGGATTCTTTCCTATCAAAACATTGGAGTTGGACTTTAAAAAATCGGAGAATACTCTAAGAACCTATTTTATGACAAACTATCATGAAGGATAAAAGAGAGCAAATCGAGAGAAAAGATAGTGAAAAGAGGTTCAAGATGTATGAAAAATCGCATGAAAAATTGATTTAGTAATTAAATCATGATAATACAATTATAAAATAAAGATAATAAGCCTAGAGTTGTTTTTCCATTCTCATTTTTATAAGGAGTCCTAATTCAACGTGTCATAGGCAATTCAAACCACATTAAGATGAGGTTGATTCATTAATCTAAAGGACAATTCAAAGACAGAAAAGGGGTTTTAATTAGATTAAAATGACTAATTAGAATTTATAAGTTTAGTCCCACGTGAGGATGGACGTGTTGACTACAGAAGTTCATTCGTTTTTCTAAGTCCTATATAGGGATACACAAGGGGCGGGTTGGGCCGGAATGAAGCTAGTTCGGGCCCAATCAATCTTATTTAACTATCATAGGCCTGAATCTAGCCCGGTCCAAACTCGGCCAGAACCTAGCCTATAAAAAAATGAGTTCGGGCTGAGCCCAAGTTAGTCTGCACGTGTCAGTCCATACTGAGATTGGGCCTGGCCCATGCGGACCAGCCCATAATCAACAACAAGGTGATGTGCTCTCTCTTTTAATAGATTTTATTTTTTTTGGGTAGTCTTAACATATATGATTCGGCATTAACCTTTTCGGCCTTATTGTTAATGGATTTTGGGCTGATTGTAAAGACACATACTGCAAAATATGAGGAATATTTGATGTTCTAATTTTCTTGTGTTTACTTTTGGGTCCAACTACCGAACAATTTCCCTACAAGGGAAGGCTAGCTCCGGTGGTAGGTTAATATGACATAGTCACTAGGAATGCTGGCATTAATTTATTTGAGTTCATTTCCGACTGGATTTTGCAAGCTGGGCCATGGTTGGCCCGAACCCAGCCCAAACATATCTTTGGGCCTAAAATTGAGCCCAAACCGAACCCAACCCACAAAACCTCACCCAGCCCATCCTTAACATGGGTTGAGTCGGCGGGCCTTGGGTTGGCCGGGCCCATTGTGCATTGGGAGCAAATCGTCTCGATTCTTCCAAGTGGCTATGAATGTTTAAAGGTCAGGATCAAATCGTATGTACGGATTTAACAACTGTAGAAGAGATTCCTTGCCGTCAAACTCTTAGGCCATAGGGAAGAACCCATAATTGAGCAAAATGTTTTTCGAAATAGTCGGATGTGGGGAACCAAATCGCCTGAGCTCTTCCATGAGTTCTTTCCTATGACTTGGGTGTTTGATGCCCAAGATCTCTTGTGTAGTTGTTAAATCCGTAAAGTCCCAATTGATCCTGACCTTCAAACACTCAAAGCCACAGGAAACCTAACACTCAAAGCCATAGCACTCAAATACTCAAAGCCACAAGGAAGAATATAGACGATTTATTTCCTCGGATGTGTATGTTAATTTCAAGCAGTCATCCACAACAAACCCTTAAATAGAATTAATATTGTGATTTACAAAGATCCCCCCTTACGTCTCAGTGGCACAATTAGCTCACTTGTCTATTGTTTGTGAGTTGCTTGACGAAGGGCTCTATTTATAAAAAGACTTCTACCAAATATATTGGAATTTTTTGAAGGCAAATCTTGACATCAGGCAATTAAAGACTATTGAATTGGGTGGGTCCTTCTTATGAACCACTCGCACATGATAAGGCTGTATTTGAAAAGAAAGAAAAAAGTTATTTTTGCACCCTTGTTGTTAATTGGTTGTTAAGGGGAAAAGAAAAAGAAAAAAAGTCCGTGAAGAGAGTGGCAGTGGTGGTAATGGTTGCGGCAGCGGCGGCGGCGACCATAACTTACTTTTTCTTTTCTAAATTCAAATTTTTTGTAATAATGAAATCATTAAGGGTATATTTGGTTTTTGAAAAAATAAATTTTAAAAAATAGATTTTTACTTGTGTTTTGTTTAATTCCTTTCCTTTTTTTCAATTCATTTATTTTCTCCACATCCAAAACATATGATAAAATTAGATCTAATTTTTTATTTTTTTTATTTATGTGTACCATATGATAAAGGACTTTCCTACTGAGACCCCATTATTTCGGAAAAACCTATGAAATCGACGAGAGAGAGAGAGAGAATTGTTACCTATCAGCATCTGCAAGGCAACCAGATGAGAACTCGGAGCAATCAGGTCCTCCGTAGCAAGAATTACACTCGCAAACGGGCTTTCCTTGGGAGAAAAGCCCATCCAAGAAGGCCCTTCCATGGCCGGAGCACGAAATAGATGCGACCGCTTCGGCCTCTACAGCCGCACTTTTGCTCCATGTGAGCTCTCCGTCCCGACGAAGCACAGAATCAAGTAAATAGAGATTAAGAAGAATAGAAGAAGACAGACACAGAACATACTTGAAGCCATGGATCTTACCCATGACTTCTTCTCATTTCTCCACCATTCCATTCTGCTTTTAAATAACATATAACAATGTTCTTATGCCCCTCAGGGCTACCTTATTATAATGTCACCTCAATATCACTTGATAAACAATGACTAGAGCACTTGATCCGGCCGCCTTTTTTTTTTTAATACGTATTAGTACTACTTTTTGGTCTACCAAACTTACTCCATTGGATAGGGCTTTTTGTATGTCCTGTTTCTTTCTTCTTTTAATATATTAGTCTCATTACCAAAAAAAAAACTTACTCCAAGGACGATTCAAAGATTCTAGTAAGGAGAAGAAAAGGTGAATTGGAATTCTCTCACGTTATAACCAGTTTCAAGAGACCGGTTATAACTCATGAGCCCCACCTAAAATGCTCTCTTAAAGAATGGTCATGGTCACGATGGTCTGGGTCTCAGTAGCAAAGTCTTATAAATAAACTTAGATAACATGTGTATTTTTTCAATCCAAGTTAACGGCTATGCTAAGGGACCACTAACGGAAAAATAACAGTAAGTACATATGTCATTCAAAGCTTATAGCCGGTCTCAGGGAGACCGGTTATAACCTGACAGAATCTCAAAGTAAGAAAAATAATTCCCTTCTCGTTTGGTGGAGAGGGACCGTGTCTCACCCTCCTTTAACTCATGCTTTCCTTTTTAACCCTTTACAATTAATAAATTAATCACCTCCTCGGTGGTGACGCGATGCGGGCGTCTCAACTCCCATTTTCTTGCCACGTCCCTCTTTTAATTTCATTTAATTGTGGTTAAGATTCAATCACTCTTAGGATTCACCCATCTACCATTTGGTTTTTAGAAAAAGAACTTGGGTTAGAAAAAATGAACCGGAGTTCACGGCAATTGAAGAAGCAGCTTTGTGAGAGCGAGGAGCTATGTGGAGCAAACTAGTGCTCTTATAATTGTGGTTAAGATTCTCTAATGGGGCGCTTGGATTGGATTTTTTTAGCCAAAAATCAATTGTGATAAAATTATTTGTGTAAAAATTAATTGTCAAAATGATCAATTTTTTCAAAAAATAGTGTTAGGAGAATTCGAAGTTGAAAGACTCATAATAGTATTTCCCAAACACTCACTTTTGAAAAAGTGATTATTTGACAACTAATTTATACACAATCAATTTTATCACAATTAATTTTTGGTTAATAAAATCTAATCCAAATGCCCCCTAATCATTATGATTAATATTTTAGGAGCAAACTATTGCTCTTATAATTGTGGTTAAGATTCTTTAATCTAAAAGTGACAAATAACTTTCTTTAAATAGTGGACCCCACATTCTGGTTGACACCTTTGGATTTTCAATTATGTGGCTTTGCCTCTCGATAATATCTGCTATCAAAGTTTTAAATCACTTCCCTAAAAGGATACACTATCCAGAGCAAGGCCGCAATAGTGACAAATTGAACATTATTCAAATGGTGGACCCCACTTTCTGGTTTCATTAAATAAAGTTTGATTTGTCACCGTTGCGGCCTTGTTCCTATAATACCTATTATCAAGTGTATTAAATCTAGTGACCGAAAAAAAAAAAAAAAAAAAGTGTTTTAAATCACTTCCCTATTTAGAACGAGTTACCGATTATTACAGTTATTACAGGGGAAAAGGGGAGACATCGCTCCTCACTCCAAGGAACAGGTTATCGCTCTTGGGTGAATGGACCTGACGTGAAAAGATGCTGCTACGTCACCTATAATGCTTGCATTTATTATGAATCACATTGGCATGTTTGTTTAAAAAACGAAATATTATCTCCACCATGTCTTAAATTGCAGCACAAAAATAGATGTTGTTACTCACCTGTGCTCAATGTAGAGTGAATCGCGTCAACTCTTAATATCTTTTTCAAAAGATGGTAAAAATGTTTTTAAACAAAATTTAATATAAAGCGGACCTATGCTTCAAGACGTTTGGATGGAGCTTTTTATGTGTAAAATCGGTAGCAAATTTGTAATTATTGACAAAAAATCTTAACAAAATTATCACTATTTTCTCAATAATTACAAGAGGAGAGCTAACTTCTTAAAAGCATTCCTCGCAGCCTCACTAAATAGCCAAAACTTACTTTTTTTTCTATTTTAGCTATCCATTTCTTTAAAACACTCACAACCTCACTAAAATAGCAAAAACTCATATTATTTTATTATTTGTGTGGGATCACAATAGTACGAATGGAGAGAAACTTTTATTTCATTATTTGTGTCGGACCACAATAAAGGAAGGGAGAGAAATATTTAACTTTGGTGAGTGTCAGTCATCAAACTGAAATGGTTATTTTGAAAAGGTTGGTGGCGACCCTTTTTAAGCGAATGCTCTAAAGCAACACTCCATTGTATGCGAGTAATTAATATCTATTAATTCTCCATATAATTTGTACATATTATTCAAATATACGGAAACATTTATGAATTTTTTAAGTGAGGCGAATTATTCGTGAATAGTTTGCGAATAATACATATAAGATTTAAACAAAAAATATCTAAGCTCGGAAGGTAAGTTCATAAACCATCTTTATTTTTTCCCGCATGCGCAAGTAGCGCCATAGCTCTCGATTTCTTCTTTCTTTCTTTCTCATTCCCTAACCTTAAGTTTTTATCTCATTGATAATGTCATTTAAAGCCGCTAGCCACCAGTCTTGAAGCACTCATTACTATCATTTTAATCCCCTCATTTTCTCTTGATCTCTTTATCTCCCTATATCTCTAACCTTAAATATTTCACAGTTGTCGTAATAACGACACTACTAGCAGTTGAGGGTCGAGTCTCGGACTTAACAACCTTGTCAATGCCATCAACTATCACCTCTTAATCTTCATTTCAAGTGTGATTCTCTAGGACTGTACTCAAACCGAGGTAATTTGTTGGCTTGACTCAGCTCATGAGCTCATTTGAGCCAAGGCTCAAGCTAACATCTTAAGCTTAAACGAATCAAGCCAAACTTTTATTTTGATCTCACGTGTTAAACAAGTCAAGCTTAAAGCTAAACCCTGTTTGATTCAACTCGACTAGTTTAGGGCTTAGTTCGGCTTGAGGTCGGGATAGCTTGGAATATTATTAATATATATGTATATACATACAATATTTTTTTTATAATAATATAAAATAATATTTTTAACTTTCTTTATCATAGGCTCTAATAATTCTTAATTTATAATAATATAATAACTTACAAGTTAAGAGGTTATAAACAAGAACTCTGAACTAACTCTCTACTCTTTGGATCGGAGGACATGTCCAAATCTTATTTCCCGTATATAAATGTATTAGTTTTCTGTAGTTTCTTATATTATAAATAATTAATTAATATTTTTACTAAAATTAAAGAAAATTTTGAATCAAGCTTAAGCCAACCTGAGCTCAGCTCGACTAAAATAAAATTCAAGTTCGACCAGGCTTGTGCAAGCCAAGCTCAAGCCTAAACATTTGCATGCTTGAATCAAACTCAAGCCTAGCTCAAACATGATCAATCCAAGCTCGTCTTGAATAAACCCCTATGACTCTCTCTCTCTCACTCTACACTAATTCTTTTTTTTCTTTATTTTATGCAATGTTAGGTTCAAGATTTAACGCATTCTCTTGAATATTTTATATATGTAATTTTATATCTTTTTCAACAACTTATTAAGTAGTGGTCTAAATTCTACTCGAATTATTATCGTACCATACTTTTGACTTGTTTTTTTTGGTCAAAATTTAAAACGAAATATTGAATGACTATTTCAATTATTCTTCGAATAATTTAGGTACCAAATTTTACCTCGGGGCAAATTATAAATTATGAGCTCCACTTCATATTTTAACTCCTTTTTTAGATAAACCAATCAAAATGCGATATAACTAGCACCCACTCCCTTTCAAATAGTGATAGGAATCTCTCCTCGTGACAAATACTTCTTGATCCTTTCTCCATAATTTTTGTTTTGTAGTTGGAAAGAATCTCTTGAAAAATGGTTGGCCAAAGATCCAAAACACTAAAGAAAATATTGAAGAGAAATCTGTGTCTTATCTACAATTTTATAAGAAATATGGCGCGTGTTGGCTGATTCATTTCATCTTCAATCCTTCCCGTCCATTCAATGGGCCTAACTTTATGCTCGACTGGATGATCTTTACCATTCAACAAGCTACTTTTCATTATCGTGCACATATGACCATCACTTTCTATTTTATGTAGAGAATTTTTTACCCCTTCTCATACCTCCAAAGTCTCACAACGGTACCAACAAGTGTCATTGTATCAACCTAGTATCTTGAGAAACTGTGGAAATAATAATTTTTTCGTGTTTGATTGGATGCTTGGACTTACCATTATGACACCTTAACAGCTACCTTAGGTCTTCTAGCTGTTGTGTGAGTTTAGAGTGTGTATTAGTTACATGATAACATTTCCTTATATAAAATATAATAATAATAAATAAAGCGGTGCCTTATTCTCATCCAAAAACTAATACCTCTTAACGCAAGGACATGTGATGGCGACCAATGGTTTTTGACTAGGAATAGAAAATGACGAAGAATAGGTTTAGCTAGGCTCTTCTATATTTTAAAAGTCATCATACTTCAACATTTTCAATGCCGTGGTTTTTATACATTTGTCAACAAAAAACATAATAATAGCATCAGTCACCATCCATGCGTCATCCATGCGTAAGGACTGACGTATAGGGCAGGGAATATATACGTAAGGACCAAATTTGTGATATAAAAGTTTCGGCAGTGATCCGCATTAGTCATTAGTATAATGTCATGGTCACGTGTCCATTTTAACAATCCTTTAATTATGATTAAGCTTAAGAAAATTATAGTTAATATTTTGTTTTTTGTTTTTTAAGAATCAAGATTAGAATTCTTAACCATAGGAGTGAGTGAATCTTAACTACAGTTGATGTGTGGTAAAAAATGGAGCATTGACCAATGAGGACTGTATTAATCTACTGCGACAGTAAGTTAAGTATTTCTCTAAAAGTTTTAACATTTTTTTAAACAGTTTAAATACAAAGAGGAGCTATGTTTTATGGCATTGAGCGCAAGTCCCATTTTTACACTATCACGGTGATAATTTTGTAATTATGATTTGTAATAAAATTGCCATAACCCCCTTCAGAAATTACAAATGTACCTCAACCATAGTAACTCGCCGAATGCGGTTGAATCCTGGCTGCCTGGATTTAACCCGACCTAATTTTGACACGATTTTTCACTTGTTCCAACCGCTCGAGGTGCTCCTGCTTGAGCCTAGTGATGACATCTTGTTAGAATACCATTATTTTGACAAGGATTCGAAACCGCCCTTGATCATATTCTGCTTCACTACGTCGAGGCATCATGCTTCTCAAGTTGCAATCTTGAATAAAGCGTGATCGATCGTGGCATCAGGTTTGGAACAAGTATTGTTGGTTTTCCATAGATGGTGCAAATATTGTGAGGGAAAATACCTGTTGTACTGACCTTGATACCACGTGTCACCTTCTGAACAATTGCAACAGCTTTGATCCTTTGGAATAGATAGTCAGGTAACCTGTGAATACACTTTGACGATCAAGTCAATAATGGGATGATAAGGGGAAATAGAGACAATAGTTTATTTGGGTTTTGATGAAGGGAAACTCAAGGTGCTTGAGTGCATGAGAATGCATATCTCATTCTTCGTTGCTTACCTCTATATTTATAGGAAACTGATTTAGGGTTAGTCAGTTACCTTTCCACCTCTTCTTCTTCCCAGAATGGAAGTTTCCTTCTTCACGTAATATCCTGCCAGCGGGAAGATAAATTTGGTTTCCTCTTTGTTTGGGAGATTACCTTGATCGAGTTTAGGGTTTTTCCCAATCAGTTTATTCTGCATAGTTGTATAATCAATCCAGTGATTCTTGGTATCTTCTGTTACGAACTCTCCAAGCTGGGGTCGGGTTGAGAATAAATACTCTGATGTGCTCCTAGCCTTGGATTCGAAGTGGAGGTTGGGGTTGGTTTGATCAATCAGAACATGAGTCTTGATGTAATCAGAGTCATTGATACTGACAACTATCCATACGTGTCTTTACTGTTTTTTACCCTTTCAAATGCCCTCCTCAGGGCCTTGGGGTTCACCCGAGGCTCTGAGAAGCATAAACGTATTTTTGGGATGTTCTCCAGTTGGCGGCACGCGTGATGCGTCTTTTCTTTGTATTTAAAGTCCTTGTGTTCTACCTGCATTTAACACACCGAACCCCGGTTTCATCATTTTGCCTGATGGGATGTGATTGCTGTTGTTTTAGTGACTTTCTAATATTGATGATTTTTCCCACAGGTGATCCAACGTACGAGGTTCGTTGGGGGGTCCCTCTGAACTAAATAGTGCTTCCAATGTTGCAAAGCCTGAACCACAACATACAATTCTAGCTCATATGTTGACCACTTCTTGCTTGCATCACTCAATTTTTCATTGTAGAAGGCAATTGGTTTACCTTCTTGTGAAAGTACACCTCTGATGCTCACATACAAGGCATCACTCTCCACCTGGAATAATTTTTCTAAATTTGGTAGTGCTAAAACTGGGGCAAAAGTAAGCATTTCTCTTATCAATGCAAAACTTTGTTCAGCCTCTTTAGTCCAATTAAAATTCCCCTTCTTTATGCACTCAGTAAGAGCTACTGCAATACTGCTGAAATTTCTCACAATGTGTTGGTAAAAGGTTGCAAGACCATAAAAATTGCGCACTTCATTAACATTATTCGGCGTAGGCCATTCTTTGATTGTTCTCACCTTCTCCTCATCCACCCGAATACCTTCATCACTCACAACATAACCTAGGAACACAGGGCTATTGGTCATAAAGCTGCACTTCTTCATATTGATGTACAAGCTATTTTCTTTCCGTACGGAAAAGACTTCCCATAGATGTGAAACGTGCTCATCCTTGTTATGTCTGTACACCAAAATATCATCGAAGTACACTACTATTAATATTTCAATGGAGGGTTTTAGCACTGGTTCATCACTCTCATGAACGTGCTTGGTGCATTCGAAAGTCTGAATGACATCACCATCCATTTATACAAACCCTCTTTAGTTTTAAAGGTTGTCTTCCACTCATCACTTGACTTGATTCTGATTTGGTGATATCCACTCTTAAAATCCAACTTTGAAAACACCTTTGAACCTTCCAACATATCCAGCATGTCATTAAATCAAGGTATAGTAAACCTATACTTTACTGTAATTTTGTTGATAGCCATGTTGTCTATGCACATCCTTCAACTCTCATCCTTCTTAGGTATAAGTAAGCTTGGCACAACACATGGATTCATGCTCTTCTTAACCACACTCTTACGAATCATATCCTCCACCTGACCTTGTAATATCTCATGCTCTTTTGGACTCATTCTATAGGTGTGGAAGATTAGGTAAACTGGCACCCGAGATAAAGTCAAGATGGTATTAGATGTCCCTCATAGGGGGCAGTCCATCAGGCAATTCGTCTGACATGGGTTCCTTAAACTCTTCCATCAAGGGTCTCAATTTGAATGAAATACCTGTTGGTTTCACATCATCACCCTTCACCACTAAAGCATACATCTCCCCAGTCTCTTTTGACTCTTTTACAATATCATTAATAATTAACAAAGATCGCCCCTCCACTTGGGAAGCTTTGGCCGATTCTCTATTCCCATAGGGCCAAGGATAATTTTTCGGTCATCCTTAACAAAAGTAAAAGTATTTTCCTTGCCCTTATGAGTAAATTCAACATCGTACTACCACAGTCTACCGAGTAACATGTGGCAGGCATCCATATCTACTACATCACATATAACTTCATCTTTATAATATTTTCCAAGAGAAAAAAGATTTTCATCTTTCAGTTACCTTAGTTTCGCCGACCTCTTTAATCCAATCGATTTTGTATGGAGAGGGGTGTTTTTCTGTCTTTAACTAGAGTTTTTCGACCATGGTTCGGGACACAATATTCTCGCTGCTACCCTCATCTATAATCAAATCACAGAGCCATTAATTAACTATAAATCTGGTTCTGAATATATTGTGTCTTTGAGGATCAATTTCCTGCTTCGGTGTATACATCAGCCTCCTTACGAGCAATGCAAGTCCAATGTCATCACCATGTGTCACTTCATCTGGTTCAAAGTCTCCATCATCTTCATCATCATAATCTGGTTCACCATCGGGTTCACAATCCTCAGCAATAGTAATCGTCAAATTAGCCATCTGTCGCCAGAGACATTGGTTAGAGCGATGTCCAGGTTCTCTACACCTGTAACAGACATCACCCCTAGGTAGAGCATAGGGATTGGGCTTCGGAGCTACTATTCCTGCAACCTGTTTGCCTGCTAGTGCACCCTCTAGACCTCGATTTGGGAATACTGGTGCCCGTGATTGATCTCTAAAAGGAGCCTTTCCTCGATTCTGCTCTATATTCTGTAATGGAACAAAGTTATTTGGTCTATTACTTGCTTGATTTCTCATGTCTAGTCGGTCTAGTTGTACCTCGACCTTACTCGCCAATTAAAAACTTCATTAAGGGTATAAATTGGTTGCATAGAAACCCGATCTTAGATCACCATACGTAGGGCTACACAAAGCCTGATCGGCCCGATTGTACGGCTCAGCTCGGCCCGATTCGGCTCGAATTTTAGGCTCAATTGGGCTGAGCCGAGCCTAAATAAAAGCTTGAAAATTCAATCAAGTCGAACTCGAGCCAAGCCCTGTTTGATTCGGCCTGACTCGAAACCCGACTAGATTGAGGCTCGGTTTGGCCCGAGCTTGGCTCGAATATTATTAAAAAATTAAAAATATATTTATATATATAAATAATATTAAATATTATTATTTTCTTTTCTTTTCTTTTCTTTAAAAAAAGTATTCAAGTTGAGCTCGAGCCAAGCCAAGCCTAGCTCGAACTTGAATCAATTCGAGCTGAGTCAAGCTTCGAGCCATGCTTTTGAATTCGGACCAGCTTCGGGCCGACTTTTCAAGCTTGATTTCAGATTGAGCTGGGCTTCGGGCCTTTAACAAACCCTTCAAGCCGAGCCGAGCAGGGCAAAGCCCCTTGGCCCATGGATTTTCCTTCCTTTTGTCACATTTCGCTCAAAGGGTTGAAGGGCCCAAATACAGACCTAGTCATACACAATCCACTCATAAATCTTGCAACCTGTTACGATTCTATCTCTGATATGTCATTATGTGTTGATAGACGATAAAAATCAGCAGCATAATCCTACACCATATGATTTCATTATTTGTAATTTTGGTACTGCTGGAACAGTACTTGATCATAATCTGTAAGTAAAAATCGTGTTCGCAACAACTGCTTCATCCTCTACCACATCCTTTTTGGTGCCTTAGCTTGACGTGTTCGTGATAGTTGTAGTTGTTCCCACCAGGCTGAAGCTCCTCCTTTGAGTTTATAAGCCACTAACTTAACATTCTTCTTCTTTGAGATCTCCATATAATCAAAGAACCGTTCAACTTCCAAGATCCAGTTAAGGAAATCTTCTATATGAAGTTGACCATTGAAAGAAGGAAGGTCGATCTTAACGCAAAAATCACGTTCCTGCACTGCGCCTCTTCGTACACCATGTTGAAGGATGATATCATCAACTTCCTCATCACTAGACTCACCCCTCATAGGGTTGTCTGCGATTGTGAATGAACCTTGCACCATAATCACGACAATCACGATAATTAGGAATAACTCACTCATCATCTCGACCCTGATTACGATCAAGAGCCCATATTAATTGAGTAATCGCGTCTCACATCTCTTGTTGAAAGGTCTCGAATGCTGCAACAGTTACCATTTGATCTCCGTGAACACCATTGCTGGAGTTAACATGACCCGATCTGTCACTGGAAGCCATTGAATCGAGGTCAATTCTAGCTCTGATACCAACTAACGTAGTGGAACTTGTGAAAAGAGAAGAAGAACACCGTCTTCAACTCGAATAACCTTTGAATCCACGATGAACCTTGAATCCACAAGGAAAATAGAGAAATTCGAAATTCTATTGATAAAAACTGTCTTTGCCCTATGGCTTACATCTTTATAAATAGTAAAACACGAAAATTACTAAAAATGGAAAAAAATGAACTAACCATAGAATTTACTAATACAAAATATTAGAAGCATTCCAAAATCGATGGTGTGCGATTCTGACTTCTATAACTAAAGTTATTGCTAAAACAAAATTTCCTAAAATAGCAAAATCGTTGTTTCTAAGGCTTGAACGAATGAATTTGGCCAAAAAGTGAAAATTTCATAACAAAACAATAAGTATTAAAGATCTCGAAGTTTCCAATCAGCCATATGGATATGAATTTCATAAGATTCCGACTCCGGGGCTAATGATTCCTACTAGAGCCTTTATGCCTTTCGTTTGGACTTTTGACGGTCGACTCCATGTCTTCTGTTGCTTGTTCTACCTCAAATTAAAATGCCATATCACTAGCACCCACTCCCTTCCAAATAGAGAGAGGAATCTATCGTCGTGACAAATACTTCTTGTTGTTCTAGATTATTTCCGTAGTTGGAAAGAATCTCTTGAAAGGTGTTTGGCCAAAGATTCAAAACACTGAAGAAAATATCAATGAAAATCTGTGTCTTATCTACAATTCTATAAGACACATGGTGCGTATTGGTTAATTCATTTCATCTTCGATCATTCCCGTCCATTCAATGGGCTAACTTTGAGCTCGACTAGATGAGCTATACTGTTCAACAAGCTGACTTTTCAATTCCCTAGCATCATCATGCACGTATGACCATCATTTTCTATTTTTCCTAGAGAAATTTTTGCCCCCGTCTCGAACCTCCAAAGTCTTACGGTGGTAACCACAAGTGTCGTTGTATCAACATATAATCTTGAGAAATGGGTAAACAATAATTTTTTTCTTGTGAGAAAAAATTTGAATGTTGAAACTAGGGTAGCATTTTTTTTTTCTATTTGAAGTGTGGTGGCTTTACCCACCAGAAACTAATAATCCCTTTTGAAGCAAGGACATGTATTGGCGAAGTAGGTATGTGTTTTTTTGACGGCATCGGATTACCTCTGGCGCACGCTCGAGGCTGGCCTCAGGCGATTATTCATCATCCTGCGTGTGGCACTAAAAATGGGATAAGTCATTTCATTTTCTCCCCTGTTTTTTGACTTCTCCCCAGTTGATATCTCTCTCCCTTTTTGGTCTGGCCGCACTCACAATTTCATTAGCAAGGACACGTGGCTCTAAGGCTAGTGGTTTAGTAAATTGGAGATGGGATTTGGTCCGGCTGCACTCAAAAAGCCTCTTCACTGTAATTTCATCTCTAGTAAAGAATTTTTAAATCCTAGGTTTAAACTTTTTCAAATATTTATACCATGGTTAGATTTATGATTCCTAAGGAATGAGTGAATCTTAACCACAGTCGAATTGGGATTATATTCAATTGTAATTGAACTCTCCTTGAGTTCAATTGTGCCCACAAGTCAACATGTGTCCCTTTTAACCCTCATTTGTTGTGGATAAGATTCACAAACCCTTAGTGTTCAACAATCTAACCTTGGTTTTGAGAAAAAAAATTTAATCTTAAAAGTTAAAATTTCTTAACCAGGGTTAGAACGAATACTCTCCTTGTTCAACATGGGTGTTAGGGACACATGTTGACTTGGGAGTGCAATTTAACCCTCCCGGGTTCAATGCGATTAAATATGATCCCAACAACTGAACAAACTAGGGAGGTGTGCTTGTCACCCAAGCTATAGGCACAGCCAATTGTGATTGAATTCATGAGAGTTCATTCGTATATGTGTTGCTTTTGGATTAGAGGACAGCCAGGCTATCCCAAATCCCTTTTTTTTCTCTTCCAATCCGTGACCACACATGTGACTGAACTCAACTCTAATTAACAAGTTTTAACCCTTAGTTTTAATAATTTTTAATATTTTTCTAAAAACCAAAGGTAGTTATTAAAACCTAGTTAGCAAATCTTAACCAAAATTAACGGGTGTTAGGGATACGTGCATGGGTGCAATTGAACTCTCCCAAGTTCAATCACGATTGAAAATGATCCCAACTCAGACAAACTAGGGACGTGTGCCTGATAGCCAGGCTATCCCACCAAAGATTGGATCATAGCCAATTGTCATGGAAATGAGGAGAGTTTCTATGTGTCGGTTGTGAATTGCATGATACCTAGGCTATGCCAACTCTACGTTTTTTTTTTCCTTCCAATCTGTGATATATATGAGATTGAAATCTCTCTATGATTTGATCTCATCCTAACTTCTTTTTAAAAAGACTTGAGATTCTCTGTCTCAAAGAGACTGATTACAACCTGCAATAACGTATGTCATGGCGAGGAGACAGCTAGCACCGGCTTTGAACACCCACCACGGTGTACTCAGGACTATGTGACACCTTCTCTTTGGGTGCAGCCTTGCAGCGGCACCAACTAGAGAAGATCCCAAGTCTTCCAGGTAATAACATTAGAGAATCTCTCTCGTGACCTTACTCTCTCTCCGTTACCGTACCATCCCACGTCGTAGTCCTTCAACTTTTTACCCCACACTTTACTCCTTTTAACTTTTATTTAGGTCAGTCCTCTTATGGCAATCCTTTTACCCACTGTTTTCACTGTTTTTGTAATCGGACCTAGAGTGGCTCCACCGATTCAATCAGTCCAATTCAACCATGTATTTTTTGTAATTTTTTTTCTTTTTTGTGTTTTCCCCAGTTTTGACCGGTTATAACCGATTCTAACTGGTTCTCAAATAGTTCTGGTTTTGAGGGTTTGCCCCTCGGTTCGACCGGCCGGTCTGATCCGGTTTTGACAACACTTGCCTTTGGCCTTTGTATTTATGGAGAAGAACGAAGAGGACAAATGAAACAGTAAAAGCTACCTCTTTCAACCGGTATTATTCCACACTTAGTCTTTTTATTTTATTTTTTTGTCAGTTTTTTTTTTTTAAGATTAACTATTAAAGGAGTTCTGATTTAATAGTCAACCAGAGCAACCCAAAATTTACATGCAAACTTCCCAATTAAGCTCGCCATGTCTCCTCTTTTATACCTAATAATTGTGGTTAAGATTTTTTCCTCCTTAGAGTTAATTAATCTAACCTTAATTTTTTGAAAAAAATAGTTTTTTAAAAAAAATTGCTTATGATTCTTTCACTCATGTAGTTAATATTGTTTCCAATATTCTTCTAAAAATCAAACATATTATTTAATATTAGGGATGAGTGAATCTTAACCAAAATTAATGAATACCAAAAGGATACATGGCGAGCTTGGGAGGTATACATGGCGAGCTTGGGAGGTGTACATGTACCGCCCATGTATGTTATCAAATCTTTAGTTAAAGCCTTCTCACACATCATGCAAAGAGTGATCCGAGTATAATACTTAGGCATCTGCGAGAGCAAATCTGGTGCCTTATATATCTGCCACAAGTAGGCTGGAAAAAGTAAATAGAAATTTGGGAATAGTAACATATGTACCATCGATTCATCATGTTGTATTAATTGAGTAGGGATTTACCTTATAAGAGTACGACATGTATCCACTTGTGTACGACTTCTTGTAGAATACAGGAGAGTACGACATGTATCCACTTGTGTATCCACTTGTGTAGGACGGTTTTGAAATAACACTAACTATGAAGGGTGTTTGGAACTGTTCTTTTCAAAAATATGTATACAAGTGGCTACGTGGAATACTCTTGTATTCTACAAAGAATCCTTTTAGAGACCTCTCTAAAAAATATATGGACTCGTGCATAGCTGTTAGGGTTGTCAAAGGGCCTGGTAGGAGCAGGCCAGGATCAACCCTAACCCTATACTTCCCTATAAGTGTAGGGCCCTAGCCCGACCCTAGCCCTGCCCTCAAAGTCTAGGGCCGGAAGAGAGCGATATTTTGTTCAAGAAAACCATTCAAATAGGTGATACAATCAGACAACATATTGAACTCGTGAAAAAAAATGTGATGAATTTCAAGAACAAATGGAATATAAAGAGGTTTGGGTTGTGAATTTATGAATATACCCCCATGTTAATATGATTAATGTGGCTCTATTAGTAATTTTAGAACTTAAATTAAGTATTCTTAAAGAGGGGAGGACGGGCCGGGCTAGGAAGGGAAGGGTCGGGCAGGGGTCAGCCCTGGCCCTAGCCCGGCCCTATGGAAGAAGGGCTTCTTGGTTTTGGGCCCTACCCGGCCCAAGGGCCAGAGAAGGGCCAGGCTTTGGTGGGTTTGGAAGTGCCGGGTACCCTTTGACTCAGACGTTTTTGACAAGCCTAATAGTTGTTAAAAGTGTCGCCTTAGGTGAACGCCTAAGCGACCAAGCGCTCTATTTGCCTTAGGCGATTGGCCGCCTAGGCAATCATTATTAAAATCTGGTATATGTTATATTATTATTATTGTTTAAGGATATAAAAATTTATTTTATTAGAATATAGTAGTTTGATTTGTTTTTTTAAAAAAAGATTCTATTTTCTATACCTCTCATGTATTTTACCTTATAATACGTTAGGGTTTGTATATTGAACAAAAAAAAAATTTCTTGATAGAAGAAGAAAGAATAGATGAACGGTGTCTAGTATGTTTTCTTCATGTTAACCTATCATCTTTCTAGTTCAATTGGTGAACCAATTGGTCTCTCTTTTTCCCTTAGTTTCTGGGTGGATCATATGACCCCCTCTATTATTTGCATGGTTGTATAAGGTGCGATCAGGTATTCAGTCATAGTAACAATATTCATCGATTTAAAAAAAAAATGTTTCCAATAATACGCCAATGTTTTCGTCAAATGATTAATTC
The DNA here is from genome assembly GCA_015143295.1 of Tetracentron sinense. Classification (NCBI taxonomy): domain Eukaryota; kingdom Viridiplantae; phylum Streptophyta; class Magnoliopsida; order Trochodendrales; family Trochodendraceae; genus Tetracentron; species Tetracentron sinense. The sequence goes on from CM026556.1 coordinate 25,927,763, forward strand.
CTTAACTATTCACTACTTTATGAAAAAATAACAACTTTTCAAATAGTCGCGAATTTAAAAAATTAAACACGAATTATTTACGATTTTTTGAAAAGGTCCCGAATAAGTAACTAACTACAAGAAAAAAAAAATTGTTGTGAACTTTTAGTGGCGGTCAACTGAAGTTGACACTAAAAGGTATATATAGCGGCGGCCATATGTGGTTGACACTATAAATCCCGCTAGTGTGTAAACGTGCACAGTTATTGGTGGCCAGATTTGGCCACCACTATATTCTGTCGGAGTATAGCGCGGGAAATTTTGCAGGCTGGGGTTGGAACTTTATTAGCAGCTAAATAGATCGTACAGAGAAGCGGCCATTTGTGGCCACCCTTAATACTCGAGAATTTGGTTATGGAAAAACAGAATTAGTAGCGGGCATTTGGCCACCGCTAAATATGGTATCATTTTAATATTTTTTCAAATTTTTTTTTATGCCACCGCTAAAAGTCTTTTTCTCTTATAGTGTCTAATATATGAATATGTTTGTTTATAATCTAATAATTAGTAGTCATATTTAATATTTTTTTTATCTTGGCTGATGTTTTATCGATTTATTTTTTAATTTTCTCATTTTTATAGGAATTGTTTCCTAGACGAATAATTCTCAAACTCCAACTTGGTATATGGTTGGTATCATGGTACTTTCTCTATATAATTATTAAATATATATATTTTAATGTTTTTATTTTTTTCCTGAAGTTTTCCTGACTTTGCCGAATTATTTTGAACTAGACCCCATTGAATTATTCCCGATCCCCGACTTTGTTACTATGCATATAGCTAGATAGCCCAGGTAACCCAATAGCAAAACAAAGGCCTTTAAATACCCCACATTTCCCTGTGCCCCCAAAATTCTCATAAACCCATATTTAAAAGTGTATTTTTATCATTTAAATAAGTACATGCTCCATAATTATATATATTTTTGTTACTTTTCTTGAGTATAATCGAGATAAATTAATAAAGAAATGAGAGTAAGAGGTACAACATCTCCCTCTTCTTTATCCCGTGTTCACCATCACATTGACTGTCAGGCTATTTTCTATTTTTATTTTGTCCTATACATTCTCTATTTCTCTCTCTTATGCAGCTGTCATTGTAGACTGTTGTTTCTTTTTATTTTTTTTTCCCACAATCTCTCTCTCGCTCCTTTCGACAGTCATTGTAGATTTTAGTTTTATTGTTCATTTTTTTCATTTCCAACACTTGAAAACCCCTTTGTTATTCATAGAATGCTCGAATGATGATTCTTTCAATGTGCATCTTAACCATAGATATTTTGCAAATTATATGAATTGCAGGACCCTTTATTCAATAAAATGCATCATACATAAATCTCATATTATGGGAGGGATTTCTGCAGCAAAGAGTTCATCAGGCGAGGGCTCAGGCTACCACCTCAGACATCCATGGGTCTTTCACCTTGACAACGATGGACGTACTCCATGTATAAATGGAGAAGTATGTAGATGGAAATTGAACTAGTAATTTTTTAAAAAAAAATAATCATCATTTATCTAGGTTAGTAGGTTGGTTAGAAATTTAGTTGGGATCATATTTAATTGTGATTGAACTTGGGAGAGTTCAATCGCACCCACATATTAATACGTGCCACTTTTAATCCCAATTATTTGTGGTAAAGATTCATTAACTCTTTGGGTTAATAATTTAGCTTTGGTTTTCCCATAATTTAGCACTTATTAAAAGTCTTAAATACTCCTCCACTACAACCAGTACTTAAACAATGGGTTTCTTTAGATAAAATAAAACGTTGGTAGGAGAGAGGGTTTACGTACATGCATGAGAGGGAGAATCTTTGACGTGCATGGTCCCAGATAAGTTTTTGGTGAAACTTCTCACTCCCTTCATCTTTTCTCTCACGAGCTCCTCACTCCCTTCATATTTTGGGAATAGAATATACATGTTGGCTTGTTCTTGATTGACATTTATCCTAACATACATGGCCTCTGATAAGGTATGTTTGATTTCTCTTCACGTCTAACCATATAGTTTTAGTAGGAGTGTTCTCCTGAACAAAGATTAAAAAAAAATCGTAAAAGACAAAAAAATATGCGTAAGGTCGATATTGGTCGCAACCTCGCATCGACTTGGTCGAAACACATCTCTCAATATTGGCCGATGTTGGTCAATACATATTTCAATACTAGTCGATGTCAGATTGAGACCAAATCGATACTAGTCGATATCAGGTTATTTCCATTCTATGATATTTTACTATTTAGAAAACTGATATTGTACAACTAAATTGAATATCATTTTGGATTTGAAACAACTCCTTGTTATTTCAAACATATGACAAATTAATATTATGTTTGTGACACACAATAGTGCAGAAAGTATCACTAATTTGGTGCTAAGATAGAAAATGAGTTGTGGAATGTTGAGAACAAGCTTATTATTGTGATAATGCTCAATATTTACTTGTGGATTGTAACATTGCATATGAGTGTCTCTTGTCTATAGTTTATCCACTCACCTATGCGATTGCATGACACCAGGCGGATTTCGAATACAATGTTAGAAGATGAAGCCCCAAGATATGGCCGAAGTAATGGAAGACCGCAATTTCGAATACAATGTTAGAAGATGAAGCCCCAAGATATGGCCGAAGCAATGGAAGACCGCAAAAAAAAAAGACTTATATTGTCGCAAGAAGAAGATCAACGAATTATGAAATGTGGTAGATGTAAACAAAAAGGGCACAATAGACAAAGTTGTACTTGACAAATCAGACAACTTTGTCATTGTATGGAATCAATGTGAAATGAAAATTTACATTTTGATTGGAAAGATATTTCTCATATTCAATAGTGTTATCCTCATGTATGATAAGATTGGAAAAAATTCTCAATTCATACTTATTTTTAAGTGTCAACCAGGTGTATTGACCCTATTATTTCAGTTTTGACCAACAAGCCTGAGAGCAATGTAAGTAACGACCAAGTGTATCGACTTGTATTGAATTTGTAATGTGAGTATCAATAGAATAACAAAATATTAAAAAAGAACCAATATCAACCAAAAAAATTAACATAAAATTTAGATTATTCAACAATAAATAGTGTACATGAAATGGGAAATGCCCCAATTCATAAAAAAAACTTATACAACCACTCAGGAGCATTCTCCAGTATACATGAATCCCATGTACATGAACTCCCGAACATTGTACACCCTCATACACCGTATATACACAATCTCTACCCCCATGCACTATATCTGACTAAAATAATTTTAGAACAAAAACAAATGCACAAGTGTATTAAAAACCATAAGCGTATTAAAAAGTATATATATTTTACTAAATTGAGAAGTAGATCAAACAATTACCTGTATAAATGTAGGATGTAGGTCAGAAGAGACGTAGTCAATATATTTGATCATGAAAATCCCGCAATTAATACTATTTTTTTTTACAAGGGAATAGTTTAATGAGCGACCTTATGAAACTTCCATCCCCCCCCCCCCCCCCCCCCCTGAAGCACGTTGATCCCCCACAACGTTAAAAATAGTTGGGATCCCATTCTTTTAAAAATAGTTAGGAATAGTTCAACAAGCTGACTTTTCAATTCCCTAGCATTATCAAGCACGTATGATCATCATTTTTTTTTCTAGGGAAATTTTTGCCCCCTTCAGTCTCAGACATCCAAAGTCTCACAGTGGTAACAACAAGTGTCCTTGTATCAACCTGTTATCTTGAGAAATGGGTAAACAATAATTTTTTTCTTGTGAGAAAAAATTTGAATGTTGAAACTAGGATAGCATTTTTTTTTCCCTATTTGAAGCATGGTGGCCTTACTCACCAAAAACTAATAATTCCTTTTGAATCAAGGACACGTATTGGCGAAGTCGGTATGGGTTTTTTTTACGGCTTCAGATTACCTCTACGCACGCCCGAGGCTGGGCCTCAGGCGTCCACTCATCATCTCGCGTGTGACGTTAAAAAGGGGCCAGAGAAGTCATTTCATTTTCTCCCCTGTTTTTTGACTTCTCCCTAGTTGATATCTCTCCCCCTTTTTGGTCCAGCCACACTCACAATTTCATTAGCAAGGACCCGTGTGGCTCTAAGGTTAGTGGTGTAGTAAATTGGAGATGGGACGCACTCACAAAGCCTATTCACTGTTCTCTCATCTCTAGTAAAGAATTTTTAAATCCTACGGTTAAAATTTTTCAATTATATATACATTGGTTAGATTTATGAATCCTAAGAAATGAGTGAATCTTAACCACAGTCGAATTGGGATTATATTCAATTGCAATTGAACTCTCCTTGAGTTCAATCGCACCCACAAGACAACATATGTCCCTTTTAACCCTCATTTGTTGTGGTTAAGATTCACAAACCCTTAAGGTTCAACAATCTAACCTTGGTTTTAAGAAAAAAAAAAAAAGTTAATATTTGTTGATGATGGTTAATAAAAAGCGTAAGTTATGGAATTTAAATTTAACGGTGTTGTCCATAACCCAATAAGATGATGACACGTGGCTCAATAGATATCCTGATAGATCATAAATATATTAAGTGCTGAAAATCCTCCTTTGAGATTTTGTCAACAGAATTTTGTAAAAGGTGGTATAGATAAGGCTGTTAAGATAGACATGTTATTGTTAAAATTTTGAAGATAAGACATATCTGATAAATGCTAATTTTTAATCATTAACATCTACTGATAGTGATTCAAATAAATGGGTGATTTCAGGTTTTTTATGCCTCTGACTCTTCATTTGGCTCCTTGATGATATTTTATTCTTATGTCATTGATAATAATTATAGCCATTACGCTTTTGATGATTGATTATGACTTTTACGTTGTTGATTCTGATTTAGGTTTTAACGCCTTTGGATACTGATTTGAGCTCCAATGCCTTTGGATACTGTTTTAATGCTTTTGATGATCAATATAGCTCCAGTGGCTCTTAATGCCTTTTTGATGATAATGGGCACGGTATGGATTAGTACCTCCCCATGTACCTTTCTAACGATTTATACCATAAAGGGGATTTGCTTCGTCAGGGGTGAATGGTATGGACTGTTACCTCCCCGTGGGAATGAGTGTGGCTGTTTCCCCTCATTACCTATTCCAGTTAAGCATGGATTACTTCCTGGGCTGACAGTCAGGGAGAAAGCATTAGGATTATTTCCATATTGGACTTGAGATGATTACTATAATTATTATTATTATTTAGAGGAGTGTTACTATCTAAACACATATATATTACCTCAAAATGACAGTACATCATGAAAGCGTATGACCCGCTTTCACGATGTAGCTATCAACAACTTTGGGGGAGGATGATGAGTTGTGGTTTGGAGGGCTTAGATAGAAATTGTTAAAGGATGAGTATGACAAATACTGACTTTAACCTTTGAAGAATCTATCCGAAGGCTTTGGTCATAAAAGCTTAAAAGGAGTTGTAGTGAAAAAACGCATTTCACTTGACAAAATCCAATATTTTTCTCTCTAAAGACGGTTACAAAAACGGTTATGACAACTGTACGAGTTGGTTATGATCCCTATTGATCACTATAAATAGAGGTAACCCTCCCCCCCTCCCTCCCCCCCCCTGTTTGAGAGAGTGAATTCTTCCGGAAAAGAACCTGAGAAATAAATTTTTGGAGAGAGAAAATGTAAAGGATTTGTCAAGAAAAGTCATTTTTTTTAACCATTGTTCTTCACTGTTCTTTCTTCTCTCCCTCTAAATCACCATCTTCTTTCCTTCTCTCTTTCTTGTGATCTGATACTCTATTTCCTGAGTCACATCTTTCAAAATAATTCAATTTAGAACAGTCTGGACAGCAGATTTAGGCTGAATTGAAGTTGCAGTAAACCTATTAAACACAAAAATCAAAATCACACTTCTTCAATCTTAAGAGTTAAAATTTCTTAACCAAGGTTAGAAGGAATAGTCTCCTTGTTCAACATGGGTGTTAGGGACACATTTTGACTTGGGAGTGCTATTGATCTCTCCCGGGTTCAATCGCGATTAAATATGATCCCAACTCGAACCAACTAGGGAGGTGTGCTTGACAGCCAAGCTATAGGGAATTCCACCAAAGATTGGATCACAGCCAATTGCGATTGAATTCATGAGAGTTCATTCGTATATGTGTCAGCTTGTGGATTGGAGGACAGCCAAGCTAATCCCAAATCCCGTTTTTTCTCTCTTCCAATCCGTGATGCACATATGCGGCTGAACTCAACTCAGATTAACAGGTTTTAACCCTTAGAGTTAATAATTTTTAATATTTTTCTAAAAACCAAAGGTAGTTTGTTTAAACCCAGTTAGTGAATCTTAACCAAAATTAACGGGTGTTAGGGATACATGCATGGGTGCAATTGAACTCTCCCGAGTCCAATCACGATTGAATATGATCCCAACTCAGACAAACTAGGGAGGTGTGCCTGATAGCCAGGTTATCCCACCAAAGATTGGATCATAACCAATTGTCATGGAATTGAGGAGACGCTTGTGAATTGCATGATACCTAGGCTATGCCAACTCCGCTTTTTTTTTTTCCCTTCCAATCTGTGATATATATGAGATTGAAATCTCACTATGGTTTGATCTCATCCCAATTTCTTTTTAAAAAGACTTGAGATTCTCTGTGTCTCAAAGATACTGATTACAAGCTGCAATAAAATATGTCATTTTGCCATCAAGTTAACGGCAATATTCACATAACAGTTATGGCACTAACGGAATAATGGACAAATGCCATGTTTTCAGGTTCACACAGGATCTTCTCCTGTTCGTGTTGGCGAGGAGACCGCTAGTACCCAATGAAAAGGCACCACATACGGCTTTCAACACCTACCAAGGTGTACTCAGAACTATATGGCACCTTCTCTTAGAGAAGATCCCAAGTCTTCCAGGTAATAACATGAGAGAATCTCTCTCGTCACCTCTCTCTCTCCGTGACCGTACTATTCCCACGCGTAGTCCTTTGAAACTTTTTTTCCCCACACTTTACTCCTTTTAACTTTGGGATTTTTCCCTTTAACTTTTATTTAGGTCAGTCCTCTTATGGCAGTCCTTTTACCTTTGGCTTTTGTATACATGGAGAAGAACGAAGAGGACAAATGAAACAGTAAAAGCTACCACTCCGAAGCCGTATCATTCCACGCTTAGTCCTTTTATTTTAATTTTTTGTCAATTTTTTTTTTTTTAAAGATTAACTAAGAAAGAGTTATGATTCAACAGTCAACAAAGCAACCCAAAAATTACATGCAACCTTCCCAATTAAGCTTGCCACATCTCCTCTTTTATACCCATTAATCGTGGTTAAGATTCATTATTCGTTAGAGTTAATTAATCTAACCTTAATTTTTCAATAAAAATAGTTTTTTTAAAAAAATTTGCTTATAATTCGCTCACTCATGTAGTTAATAATGTTTCTAATATTCTTCTAAAAATCTTTCACATTATTTAATACTAGGGATGAGTGAATCTTAACCAAAATTAAAGAATACCTAAAAGATACATGGCGAGCTTGGGAGGTGTACATGTACAAGTGGGAGGACCATTGCTTAGTGGAGTGTCTTTGGGAAGGTTATCAACTTTTAGGCTGGGCAGGATAGACTGTTCCTTGTGGTGTGCAAGTTCTTATTGTTACTAATGACTCCGAAAACAAGGTTTTGGAAGACCTATCTATTTGTTACAACTTAATTTAATCCAAATTAATGGACATAAAATCAAGAGTAAAAATAATATACTTGCAAGTGCACAAGTGACACAGTTGATGTATCTGGTGAGCACAGGGTCGAATCCACAGGGATTGACTATTGTGCAACAAGAATTAAGGAAGCGAAATCTAAAGAGAAGAGAGATTTAAAATCGGTTTTCCACTCAATGAGAATGGAGCAAAAGTCACTGATAACTGTAAAGCAATGAAAAAGAGATCTAAGGCTTCAGGAAAATCCACCTATCCCTCCTTATGCTTAGATTTGGATGAAAACACATCTAGAATTAAATAAAGATTTAATCTAGATGGAAAATTATACGATAAAACCACTGACTATTAAATTTAATTGAATAATTAGAGAAATATAAAAATCACTTTGTATCCAACTCGCAGGCGATCCAAGCATTCCATATATCATTAGATCATACGAAATCAAAGAACATATAGAGAGGAACAATTAACCAAACTAAGAAAATTATTCAATTAAAATAAATAATCAAATCATCCACATCGTCCACATAAATTGGAAAAAGGTTTCAAATCCCTAACCTTAGAAGGGTGTTTAGCCAACCATGTTTGGAGTTGTCATCCTCCTTAATGGTTTTCCAAACACTACAATAAAATAACTCCAAAAAAAACTAAAAGAAGAAGAGAGAAAAGAGAATGAGAAAAGATCAGAGAGCCCCAAAAGTCTCTCACTTTAGGTTTATATAGACTAAAGGGAAGAAGAGAAGGAAAAAAAACCAAAAGAGAAACTTCTAATTCCAAAATTGCACTTCCCTCCACTTGACGACATGTTTTGACCCCTTAAACGTCCGAATTATGAGATCTTCGTGAAATACAATTTTGTTCCCCTTTAAGTCTTCTTTCCAAAACATCAAACCTTGCCTTAATCCAAATTTTGAGTCAAAAGTTATGTCCAAATTAGTAAGTACTATCCAGATTAGGCGGGAATCCGGGAAATCTTCATTCTTTGTTTGGGATTGGTTGCTAAATAATAGCACTCCTCTAGCCATCCACGAAATTTTTTGCTTTTCTTATAGATTTAGTTGACCTCCATTAAGCTTCTTGCTTGAATTCCAAAATCCACCCAAAATAAAGAGTTCTTGTGACCAAAATAGGCTTTCTCCTTTTTTCTGAAATAGAAACATCAATATAACACACTTTTTCTTTCTAATTCAAGAGAGTTCCACCATTTTTATGCTAAAATCATATTAATCCATATCTTCCTAAAATTCTCCAGCCATGTTGTAGAATCTTTCTATACTTGGTCTTGGGCTTTGCTCTTGGGCTTTGACTCTTTGACTTGAGACTTGGCTTCTTGGACTTTTGGCTTGGGCTTTGCTCTTAGGCTTTGACTCTTTTAGATCTTTGAGTTGAACATGGGCTATTTGAAACTTTGGACTTCTTGAATCTCGAGAGTAGTCTGGGGTTAGGATTCCTACAAAAAAATAAATACACGTAATAAGTCTCTCTTAAAAATATTTTGCATGCGGCCTTCCAAGACATGTATGAATACATGCAAATGTATCATGAAAATTAAGAGAAAGAGGACAACGCAATGGTGAGGAGAGAATACATCACTTTTACGTGTAAAAATGAAGATATAAACCAAAGAAGTATGATAATGCTTATTTAAATGGGGATAATTAAGCAAAATTAAGCACTTATCAACACCCCCCAACCAACATTTTGCTAGTCCTCGAGCAAAAAAAATGTGAAGAAGCAAAATTAAAATATCATCATTTCAATTCTATGAGACAATCAGAAAACTTTCATTATGCATGACAACCAAGAAATTTTGAAAGAATCTCAGTTCATCTCTCAGTAGCATCACCCATCTGTGACAATGATTTCAACTCAGATTTAAGAAGCAGAATATAGTCAATCAATTAATCAGGATAATAACTATAAAGCATGACTGACAATCCTCCTTTTCAAAACAGATTTATCTTTTCAAAACAATTGAAGAAGAACAAAAATTACTCATAATAAACTTCTTTATGTTGCACATTCTAATCAAGGCATCAAATTTAGAATTATTAGGCCACTGGTTTTCATTATATTTCAGCCATATATTCCAGCATTCTAAATAAAGTCCAAATCACTAAGTCACCATTTAGAAAATTTTGAGTGCATGTGCAATCTAACAAATATCCAAAGTATCGATTTCCTTAAGCAGAGCTAACTTTTTAATCACCACAGAATGGTCGGGTTAGCCTAATGATCTGATTCAAAACTAAGCTAATCGGTCCAGGGTCACGAAAGTTGTGGATATTCACCTTAATACCTCATGGGCTTTATCTGTGATATTCCAGTTTATTCGCTTTTTTACAATGACGGCTTTCACCCAACTTGTTTTAACAAGGTCATAGCAAAACAAACTGATATTTCAACATTGAGAGCACATTTTCAAATGTCCATATCCTTTTTCTTTCTTTCTTTCTCTTCTTTTTTTTTTTCTTTTTTTTTTCAAAGACCTGACAAGAGGTAGCCCTTTTCAAAGTACCTGGTCAAATTCACTGGTTTCTTTCCATGACTTCATCATAACCCAGTTCTGTTTTTCTTCTTACCAGCAAACCAAGTGAACAAGATAGTCATAGTTCATCAGACTTGGTTTCTCCCTACATTCCAGAAAATTATCAAGTCAACAACTACCAAATTCAACCTAGCTCCAGATATTGAGTCAGATGTGTAGTGAAAGTTCAAAAATTCAGTAATTTATAATTTTCACTAACTGAGAATTAGTAACAAAGACTTTTCATTTTAAACAGCTGGAATTGAGCTTTTTAAAGATTTTCACCGTGTGCCTTTATAATCCAAAATTCAATAGCTCAATAGATAAAAGGCAATGAAGAAATAGACAGTAGCCAGGACAAAAACACAAATTTTTTTTTTTTTTAAAAATTTTTTTTTTGTAAATGAGGAATGTGATGGTCTACTATTAGCAGAGATTATCCCAACAATAAAGCACAGATCTACACCCCCCAACCTAAATCGAACATTGTCCTCAATGTTTCAAATAGAGATTTATATGAAATATAACATTGAGAGATCAAAAGGAGATAGAGGGTATGAAACATCATAGGGATATAAACTAATCAATCAAAGCAAGTAAAAAAAACAAAAATGCATAGTATACACAGAAGTTCTCCTCAAGTGAGAGAAATGATCAATCAGGATAAACGGGATCTTCCAGAGTTGTGGACTCAACATCTGGGGTGAAATTCTCCAAAAACGGTTTCAATCGTTGACCATTGACTTTAAAAATATTACCGTTTTCAGGATTTTCAATCTCGACAGTTCCATAAGGGTAAACAGTTTTCACAATGAAAGGGCCGGTCCAACGAGATCGAAGCTTACCAGGAAATAGATGCAAACGAGAATTATACAAAAGAACTTTTTGAGAAGGCTCAAAAGATGTTCGAAGAATATGCTTATCATGAAAAACCTTCATTCTTTCCTTGTAAATTTTGGCACTCTCGTAATCATCATTTCGAATTTCGTCCAACTCATCCAATTGGAGTTTGCGAAGCGAGCCTGCTTTCTCCAAATCAAAATTGAGTGTCTTTATCGCCCAGTAAGCCTTGTGTTCCAATTCAACAGGCAAGTGACAAGCTCTTCCAAAGACAATTCGATATGGAGACATTCCAATCGGGGTTTTGAAAGCTGTACGGTAAGCCCATAGCGCATCGGTTAGTCGTAATGACCAATCCCTACGGTCTGGATTTACAGTTTTTTGTAAAATATGTTTAATCTCCCGATTGGATATCTCCCCTTGTCCACTTGTTTGTGGGTGATAAGGGGTAGAAACTTTATGGGTTATCCCATATTTTTTCATCAAGGCCTCAAAAGGCCGATTACAGAAGTGCGTACCCCCATCACTGATAATAGCTCGAGGTGTTCCAAACCTTGATAAAACATTTTCTTTTAAAAATCGCAAGACCGTTTTGTGGTCATTGGTTTTGCTTGGAACAGCCTCGATCCATTTTGACACATAATCAACGGCTACTAAGATATAAAGATACCCAAAAGAAGGAGGGAATGGTCCCATGAAATCGATGCCCCAATAGTCAAAGACTTCAATAATCAAAATTGGGTTGAGAGGCATTATATTCCGACGGGAGATTCCTCTTAATTTTTGGCAACGCTCGCATGCTTTGCAAAACTCATGAGTGTCCTTAAAAAGAGTGGGCCAATAAAAACCGCATTGCAGAATTTTTGCGGTAGTCTTTTTGGCTGAAAAATGACCACCACATGCTTTAGAGTGACAAAAGGTGATGACATTCAGGTGTTCAGAATCAGGCACACATCTCCTAATAATTTGATCAGAACAATATTTAAACAGATAAGGATCATCCCAGAAAAATCTACGTACCTCGGTCAAAAATTTCTTTTTATCTTGTTGTTTCCAATGAATAGGAAGGTTACCTGTAACAAGATAATTCGCAATATCCGCAAACCAAGGTAATTGGGAGACAGCAAAAAGTTGCTCATCGGGAAACGTGTCTTTGATCGGCATTGTCTCCAAGGAATCAGAGAGCACAAGACGGGATAAATGATCAGCCACTAAATTTTCTACTCCTTTTTTATCTTTAATTTCTAAGTCAAATTCCTGAAGTAGAAAGATCCACCTAAGGAGTCTTGGTTTAGCATCCTTCTTAGAAAGAAGGTACTTTAAAGCTGCATGGTCAGTGAATATAATAATTCGAGATCCAATCAAGTAAGATCGGAACTTGTCAAGTGCAAAGACTACGGCTAGGAGTTCTTTTTCTGTAGTAGAATAGTTCATCTGAGCACTGTTCAAGGTCCTACTTGCATAGTAAATGACACAAGGCTTCTTATCCTTGTGTTGCCCTAGCACGGCCCCAACCGCATAATCACTAGCATCACACATGATTTCAAATGGTAAACTCCAATCAGGTGGTTGCATTATAGGAGCAGAAGTCAACATGCCTTTCAACTTTGCAAAAGCATCCTGGCATGCTTTAGTCCACTCGAAGGAGTTTTCCTTTGATAGAAGGTTACACAATGGTCTAGATATTGCACTAAAGTCTTTAATATACCTTCTGTAAAATCCTGCATGACCTAGAAAAGATCTAATGTCCTTAATGGTCTTTGGGGTGGGCAAATTGGCTATCAAATCAATTTTGGCTTTATCCACTTCGATTCCTTGGGAGGAGACAATGTGGCCAAGCACGATCCCTTTAGAGACCATAAAATGACACTTCTCCCAATTCAGAATGAGGTTTTTCTCCTCATATCTAACCAAAACATTCTTTAAATGAAACAGATAATCATCAAAAGAATCACCAAACACAGAAAAATCATCCATAAACACTTCAAGAAAACGCTCTACCATATCGCTAAATATACTCAACATGCATCTTTGGAATGTGGCAGGAGCATTACACAACCCAAATGGCATCCTTCGATAAGCAAAAGTGCCGAATGGACATGTAAAAGTGGTCTTTTCTTGATCCTCAGGTGCAATTTCTATCTGATTATAACCGGAGTACCCATCTAGGAAACAATAAAATTTATGATCAGCTACTCTTTCTAAAATTTGGTCCATGAAGGGCAACGGAAAATGGTATTTCCTAGTCACTGAGTTCAACTTCCTATAGTCAATGCACACTCGCCAACCAGTTGTGACTCTAGTTGGGATTAATTCATCATTAGCATTCTTGACTACAGTTATACCGGATTTCTTAGGTACCACTTGGGTAGGACTTACCCACTGACTATCAGAAATAGGGTATATGATCCCTACATCCAAAAGTTTTAGGACCTCTGCTCTAACCACATCTTTCATGTTGGGATTCAGCCTGCGCTGCATCTCTCTAGAGGGTTTAGCATTATCCTCCAAATATATCCTATGGGTACAAATTAAGGGGCTGATTCCCTTAATATCAGCTATGGTCCACCCTATTACACCTTTGTGTTCTCTAAGAACATCAATTAATTTTTCTTCCTGAGTCTCATTCAATTGTGAGGAGATGACCACTGGGAATGTCTCTGCTTGTCCCAAAAATGCATATTTGAGATCAGCTGGCAAAGGTTTCAACTCAAGCTTTGGTGTTTGGATACTTGACGGGAGGGGTAGGGTATCGCGAGGTGGCAATTCCTCAAAACGTGATCTCCACTTGTTAGTATCCAACACCGGAACAGATTCCAACAAAGAGTTTACAGAATTAATTAAAATGTCCTCATTAAAATCATTAAAATGTGCCAAACAAGCTTCTAGAGGATCAGAAAAAGAAGATTGAAGAAATTGGTTTTTCACAAGAGTTTCAATCAAGTTTACTCCATGCACATCATCATCATCATCCCCAGGTTGTTTGCAGATATTAAAAATATTTAATTCCAAAGTCATGTTGTCAAACGAGAGTTTCATGACACCATTCCTGCAATTGATCAAAGCATTGGAGGTTGCAAGAAATGGGCGGCCTAAAATAACAGGAATTTGAGTGCATGCATTCAACACAGGTTGTGTGTCCAAGACAATAAAATCAACAGGAAAGTAAAATTTGTCTACTTGGACTAACACATCCTCAACTACCCCTCTCGGTATTTTCACTGAACGGTCAGCAAGTTGGAGTGTTACCTTAGTGGGCTTTAGGTTACCAAGACCCCACTGCTCATACACCGAGTAGGGTAAAAGGTTAACACTAGCCCCAAGGTCAAGCAAAGCTTGCTCTATCCTGAAGTTCCCAATAATACAAGAAATTGTTGGGCATCCTGGATCTTTGTATTTAGGTGGGGTATTATGTTGAATGATTGCACTCACTTGTTCTGTCAAGAAAGCTTTCTTTTGTACATTAAGCCTACGCTTGACTGTACATAAATCTTTTAAGAACTTGGCATATGATGGAATTTGTTTGATAGCATCTAACAAGAGGATGTTGATCTTTACCTGTTTGAAGATTTCTAATATATCAGCATTATGGACTAACTTTTGAGGAGGTTGTAACCTTTGGGGAAAAGGAGCAGGTATCGGACATTGCAAAGCCATATCAGATTTGGACTTAACAAGTTCATCATCATTCTTTGATTTTAAAGATTCCTCAGGTTTGTGAACCTTCTTTGGAATATCTTTATCAATTATTTTTCCATTTCGTAGAGTGGTGATGGACTTGATATGTTCCTCTTGGGAATCTGAAGAATTTGAATTACTTACCTCAAATTGACCTCTAGGATTTGGTTGAGGTTGAGCAGGAAATTTGCCATTTTCTTGAAAGCTCAACGAAGAGGTCAACTCTTTGACAGAATTATTCAGATCATTGATAGCTTACATTGTCTGATTATTAATGTTTGTTTGACCTTGCATGAATTATTGCAACGTCTCTTCAAGGGTCTTCTTATGTGGAGGCACATAAGGAGTATGAGTGGAAGGCCCCTGAGGAGAGTTATTTGCAGTAGGACCATTTTTCCAACTAAAGTTGGGATGGTTCCTCCAACCAGGATTGTAAGTTTTCGAGTAGGGAGAAGAAAAAGACCTTTTATAGGTGTTCATGACATTTGCTTGATCATGTAACACCTCTTGAAAAGCTGGGATTGTTGGACAATCCTGAGTTCGGTGTACATAAGTCTCGCATATGCCACAAACATCTTCCACTTTTTCAGTGGCCTTAATTGAGTTTACTTTCATAAGTTCCATGGCTTCTACTTTTCTGGTCAAACTGGCTATTTTGGCATTCATATCATTATTCTCTTCTTTCAGGAGGTACATACCTCCCTTAGTCATGGCATTAGGCTTGGTCTTATCTGACCTATCAGATCTATCAGTGTTATCCCAAGATTGGGCATTTTCAACTAATTGGTCAAAATAATCTCAAGCCTCTTCGGGATCTTTATTTAGAAACTCACCATTGCACATCATCTCTACAAACTGGCGCATTTGAGAGGTTAAACCTTCATAGAATAAACTAACGGTGCGCCATGTCTCGTAGCCATGATGGGGGCAAGTCAACAATAATTCTTTGAAACGTTCCCAACAATGGGAAAAAGTTTCATTCTCCTTTTGGGAGAAATTCATGATGTTCCTCCTAAGAGTATTAGTCTTATGGGTAGGGAAGAATTTTTTTAGAAACTCCCTGGTTAGTTCTTGCCATGTGCCAATGGATCTTGGCTTTAGAGAATTTAGCCAATTTTTGGCCTTCTCTTTTAAAGAGAAAGGGAACAATTTTAACCTAACCACATCATCACTAACATTTTGATTGTGCAAGGTTGCACAAACCTCATCAAATTCTTTCAAGTGTAGGTAAGGACTTTCTGAGTCTAAGCCATGGAACTTAGGAAGTAATTGAATCACTCCCGGTTTTAAGTCAAAAGTATTTGCATTAGTAGGAAAAACCATACAAGACGGAGAACTCGTCCTTGTTGGTTGCAAATATTCACACAAGGTCAGCATTGGTGGATTATTATGAACTCCATTATCCCCCTGATCACTTTCATTGTCAGTCATAGTGTCTGATGAATAAGAATGATCAGAATCTTCAAACAAGTTATTAGACAAGTCTTCAATCTCAAAGTCTGTTCTCCTCAAGCGGCTTGTGTGATCTCGATTCCACGTGATCATACAAATGAGAGAACTCAAAGGGAAAGTCAGGGATTCAAACAAGAATGCATGCACCTCCTATAAGTCTTCTATACGAACAAGCTAGCTAAAGGGGCGACAGACGAGGCACGTATATAGAGTATACGCCGAGCTTCCCCACTAGGTTGTAAGTTGACAGTAGATGTAAGATAAGTAGGAGAATAACGAGAGTGAAGGAGTGAGTTTACCAGAAGTGAAGAAATTCCTGAACTTAGGCAAAACAATGTCTGTTTCCAAGTAGGCAAGCAATAGATGTACCTGTTTTACACAAGCAATATCAATCCGCTTAATTACTTACCGTGGGAGGGTGCACGGAATTCCAACCTTCCACCTATGTTATATATTCCCTTCAGGCAAGTTAATTGACTTCCTACCGTGGGAGGGTGCACGGAATTCCAACCTTCCACTAAAAATAAAAATAAAAATTCAGACTTTTTTTTTTTTTTTTTCAGTCAAGTTAAAAAGCAAAAAAAATAGAAGTTAGAAGTTAAGAGTTAGAAGTTAGCAGTTAGAAGTTAGAAGTTAGAAGCAAGAAAGTAAAAGTTAGGAGCAAGAAAGTAAAAGTTAGATGTCAGGTGCAGAAAGTAAAAGTTAGGAGTTAGAATTAGAGGGAATGGAGAATGAGAGAATTTCGTAACCCGTGTTCTTGTCACACGTTGCAATCCCCGGCAACGGCGCCAAAAACTTGTTACAACTTAATTTAATCCAAATTAATGGACATAAAATCAAGAGTAAAAATAATATACTTGCAAGTGCACAAGTGACACAGTTGATATATCTGGTGAGCACAGGGTCGAATCCACAGGGATTGACTATTGTGCAACAAGAATTAAGGAAACGAAATCTAAAGAGAAGGAAAGTTAAAAATCGATTTTCCATTCAATGCGAAGAAAGCAAAATCATTGATACGTAAAGCAATGACAAAAAGGTTAAAGCTTCAGGAAATCCCCTATTTCTCCTTATGCTAGTTTGGATGAAACACATCAGAATTAAATACGGTTCAATTAGATGGAAATTATACGATAAAACCCTGACACTTAACTGCAATGAATAATTAGAGAAATTTGAAGAGTATGTATCTCACTCACATTGGATCCCTGCATCAAATATCAGTGCCTGGAACAGTACGTGATAATAATCGTAAGTAAAAATAGTGTCGCCAAACAACTGCTTAATTCCTCTACCACTCCTTTTTGGTCCTTAGCTTGAGTGTTCGTGGATAGGTTTTGTAGTTGTTCATACCCCGGATTAAGCTCCTCCTTTGAGTTATTAAGCAACTAACTTAACAGTCTTCTTCTTTGAGACTCCATATAATAAAAGAAACCGTTCAACTTACAAGATCCATTAAGGAAATCTTCTATATGAAGTGCCCATTGAAAGAAGGAAGGTCGATCTTTAACGCAAAAATCAAGTTCCTGCACTGCGCCTATGTACACCATGTGAAGGATGATATCATCAACGTCTCATCACTAGACTCACCCCTCATAGGGTTGTTTGCAATGTGGAATGAACCTTGCCACCATAAATCACGACAATCACGATAATCGGAATAACTCACTCATCATTTCGACCCTGATACGAGACAAGAGCCCATATTAATTTGAGTAACGCGGGGGTCTCACAATCTCTGTTGAAAGGTCTCGAATGCTACAACAGTGTTACCATTTGATCTCAGTGAAAACCATTGCTGGAGTCTTAACATGAACAGATCGTCACTGGAAGCCATTGAATCGAGGTCAATTCTAGCTCTGATACCAACTAAACGTAGTGGAACGTGGAAAAAGAGAAGAAGAACACCGTCTTCAACTCGATAGCCCTTTGAATCCACGATGACCTTGATATCCACAAGGAAATAGAGAAATTCGAATTCTATTGATTAAAAACTGTCTTTGCCCTATGGCGTACACTACTTTATAAATAGTAAACACGAAAATTACTAAAAATGGAAAAAAATGAACTAACCATAGAATTTCCTAATATACAAATATATTAGACGCATTCCAAAATCGATGGTGTCGAGATTCAACTTCTATAACTAAAGTTATTGCTAAAACAAAATTTCCTAAAAATAGCAAAATCGTTTTGTTTCTAGGCTTGAACGAAGAATTTGGCTCAAAAAGTGAAAATTTCATAACAACCAACAATAAAGTCATTAAGATCTCGAAGTTCCAATCACAGCAATATGGATATGAATTCGTAAGATTCCGACTCCGGGGGCTAAGATTCCTTAGAGCCTATGCCTTCATTTGGACTTTGACGGTCCAAGGACTCCATGTCTTCTGTGGTGCGTGTTCTACCTCAAAGTAAAATGCCATATCCCTAGCACCCACTCCCTTCCAAATAGAGAGAGGAATCTATATCGTCGTGACAAATACTTCTTGTTGTTTCTACATTATTTCCGTAGTTGAAAGAAGAATCTCTTGAAAGGTGTTTGGCCAAAGATTCAAAACACTGAAGAAAGAGCAATGAAATCTGTGTCTTATTACTAGAGAAATTCTATAAGACACATGGTGCGTATTGGGTTAAGTCATTTAATCTTCGAGCATTCCCGTCCATTCAATGGGCAACTTTGGGAGCTCGACTGGATGAAAGGGGCTATACGTTCAACAAGCTGACTTTTCAATTCCCTAGGCATCATCATGCACGTATGACCATCATTTTCTATTTTTCTAGAGAAATTTTTGTCCCGTCTCGAACCTCCAAAGTCTTACGGTGGTACAACAAGTGTCGTGGTATCAAACATATAATCTTGAGATAAATGGGTATAAACAATAATTTTTTTCTTGTGAAAAAATTTGAATGTTGAAACTAGGGTAGCATTTTTTTTTTTCTTTTGAACAGTGTGACTGGCTTTACACCAAAAACCAATATAAACTTTTGAAGCAAGGACCTGTATTGGCGCGAAGGGGGTATTTTGTGTTTTTTGACGGCAGCGGTTACATCTGGCGCACGCTCGAGGATGGCCTCAGGCGATTATTCATCATCCTGGCGTGTGGCACTAAAAATGGGAGAATGTCATTTCATTTTCTCCCCTGTTTTTGAATTCTCCCCAGTTGATATCTCTCCCCCTTTTTGGTCTGGCGCGCAATCACAATTTCATTAGCAAGGACACGTGGCTCTAAGGTTAGTGGTTTAGTAAAATTGGAGATGGGATTTGGTCCGGCTGCACTCAAAAAAGCTCTTCACTGTAATTATAATCTCTAGTAAGAATTTTTAAATCCATAGGGTTAAACTTTTTCAAAAAATATTTTATACCATGGTTAGATTTATGATTCCTAAGGACTGAGTGAATCTTAACCACAGGCGAATTGGGATATATTCAATGTATTGAACTCTCCTTAGTTAGTCAATGTGCCCACAAGTCAACATGTGTCCCTTTTTAACCCTCATTTGTTGTGGATAAGATTCACAAACCCTTAGTGTTCAACAATCTAACCTTGGTTTTTTTATGAGAAAAAAAAATTAATCTTAAAAGTTAAAATTTCTTAACCAGGGTTTGAACGATACTCTCCTTGTTCACATGGGTGTAGGACACATGTTGACTTGGGAGTGCAATTTAAAACCCTCCCGGGTTCAATGCGATTAAATATGATCCAACTGAGCAAAACATAGGGAGGGTGTGCTTGGTCACCAAGCTATAGGCACACCAATTGTGATTGAATTCATGAGGTTCATTGTTATATGTGTGCTTTTGGATGTAGAGGACAGACCAGGCTATCCCAAAATCCCGTTTTTTGTTCTCTTCCAATCCGTGACCACACATGTTGACTGAACTCGCAACTCTAATAACGTTTTACCCTTAGAGTTAATAATTTTTAATATTTCTATAAACCAAGCGTAGTTTATTAAACCATAGTTAGCAAATCTTAACCAAAATTACGGTGTTAGGGATACGTGCATGGGTCAATGTATGAACTCTCCGAAGTTCAATCCCCGATTGAAAAATGATCCCAACTCAGACAAACTAGGGACGCGTGCCTGAATAGCCAGGCTATCCCACCAAAGATTGGATCATAGCCAATTGTCATGAAAATGAGGAGAGTTCATTTCTATGTGTCGGTTGTGAATTGCATGATACCTAGGCTATGCCAACTCTACGTTTTTTTTTCCTTCCAATCTGTGATATATATGAGATTGAAATCTCTCTATGATTTGATCTCATCCTAACTTCTTTTTAAAAAGACTTGAGATTCTCTTTCTGAAAGAGACTGATTAAAACCTGCAATAACATATGTCATGGCGAGGAGACAGCTAGCACCGGCTTTGAACACCCACCACGGTGTACTCAGGACTATGTGACACCTTCTCTTTGGGTGCAGCCTTGCAGGCGGCACGAACTAGAGAAGATCCCAAGTCTTCCAGGTAATAACATTAGAGAATCTCTCTCGTGACCTTACTCTCTCTCCGTGACCGTACCATCCCACGTCGTAGTCCTTCAACTTTTTACCCCACACTTTACTCCTTTTAACTTTTTTTTAGGTCAGTCCTCTTATGGCAATCCTTTTACCCACTGTTTTCACTGTTTTTGTAGTCGGACCTAGCATCGAATCGGTAGAGGGGCTCCACCGATTCAATCAGTCCAATTCAACCATGTATTTTTTGTAATTTTTTTTTTTTTTTGTGTTTTCCTAATTTTTCCCAGTTTTAACCCGTTCCCAACCGGTTTTGCCACCGGTTCTACTGATTCTGGCCAGTTTTGACTGGTTATAACCGATTCTAGCTGGTTCCCAAATAGTTCTGGTTTTGAGGGTTTTAGGAACCGACGAGGGGCAAGTTCTCGGTTCGACCGGCCGGTCCGATCCGGTTTTGACAACACTTGCCTTTGGCCTTTGTATTTATGGAGAAGAACGAAGAGGACAAATGAAACAGTAAAAGCTACCTCTTTCAACCGGTATTATTCCACACTTAGTCTTTTTATTTTATTTTTTTGTCAGTTTTTTTTTTTAAAAGATTAACTATTAAAGGAGTTCTGATTTAATAGTCAACCAGAGCAACCCAAAATTTACATGCAAACTTCCCAATTAAGCTCGCCATGTCTCCTCTTTTATACCTAATAATTGTGGTTAAGATTTTTTCCTCCTTAGAGTTAATTAATCTAACCTTAATTTTTTGAAAAAAATAGTTTTTTAAAAAAAAATTGCTTATGATTCTTTCACTCATGTAGTTAATATTGTTTCTAATATTCGTCTAAAAATCAAACATATTATTTAATACTAGGGATGAGTGAATCTTAACCAAAATTAATGAATACCAAAAGGATACATGGTGAGCTTGGGAGGTGTACATGTACCGCCCATGTATGTTATCAACTCTTTAGTTAAAGTCTTCTCACACATCATGCAAAGAGTGATCCCGAGTATAATACTTAGGCATCTGCAAGAGCAAATCTGGTGCCTTATATATCTGCCACAAGTAGGCTGGAAAAAGTAAATAGAAATTTGGGAATAGTAACATATGTACCATCGATTCATCATGTTGTATTAATTGAGTAGGGATTTACCTTATAAGAGTACGACATGTATCCACTTGTGTAGGACTTCTTGTAGAATACAGGAGAGTACGACATGTATCCACTTGTGTATCCACTTGTGTAGGACGGTTTTGAAATAACACTAACTATGAAGGGTGTTTGGAACTGTTCTTTTCAAAAATATGTATACAAGTGGCTACGTGGAATACTCTTGTATTCTACAAAGAATCCTTTTAGAGACCTCTCTAAAAAATATATGGACTCGTGCATAGCTGTTAGGGTTGTCAAAGGGCCTGGTAGGAGCAGGCCAGGATCAACCCTAACCCTATACTTCCCTATAAGTGTAGGGCCCTAGCCCGACCCTAGCCCTGCCCTCAAAGTCTAGGGCCGGAAGAGAGCGATATTTTGTTCAAGAAAACCATTCAAATAGGTGATACAATCAGACAACATATTGAACTCGTTGAAAAAAAATGTGATGAATTTCAAGAACAAATGGAATATAAAGAGGTTTGGGTTGTGAATTTATGAATATACCCCCATGTTAATATCATTAATGTGGCTCTATTAGTAATTTTAGAACTTAAATTAAGTATTCTTAAAGAGGGGAGGACGGGCCGGGCTAGGAAGGGAAGGGTCGGGCAGGGGTCAGCCCTGACCCTAGCCCGGCCCTATGGAAGAAGGGCTTCTTGGTTTTGGGCCCTACCCGGCCCAAGGGCCAGAGAAGGGCCAGGCTTTGGTGGGTTTGGAAGTGCCGGGTACCCTTTGACTCAGACGTTTTTGACAAGCCTAATAGTTGTTAAAAGTGTCGCCTTAGGTGAACGCCTAAGCGACCAAGCGCTCTATTTGCCTTAGGCGATTGGCCGCCTAGGCAATCATTATTAAAATCTGGTATATGTTATATTATTATTATTGTTTAAGGATATAAAAATTTATTTTATTAGAATATAGTAGTTTGATTTGTTTTTAAAAAAAAAGATTATATTTTCTATACCTCTCATGTATTTTACCTTATAATACGTTAGGGTTTGTATATTGAACAAAAAAAAAAGTTTCTTGATAGAAGAAGAAAGAATAGATGAACGGTGTCTAGTATGTTTTCTTCATGTTAACCTCCATCTTTCTAGTCAATTGGTGAAACCAATTGGTCTCTCTTTTTCCCTTAGTTTCTGGGTGGATCATATGACCCCCTCTATTATTTGCATGGTTGTATAAGGTGCGATCAGGTATTCAGTCATAGTAACAATATTCATCGATTTAAAAAAAAATGTTTCCAATAATACGCCAATGTTTTCGCCAAATGATTAATTTCTTAACTATTCACTACTTTATGAAAAAATAACAACTTTTCAAATAGTCACGAATTTAAAAAATTAAACACGAATTATTTACGATTTTTTGAAAAGGTCCCGAATAAGTAACTAACTACAAGAAAAAAAAAATTGTTGTGAACTTTTAGTGGCGGTCACCTAAGTTGACACTAAAAGGTATATATAGCGGCGGCCATATGTGGTTGACACTATAAATCCCGCTAGTGTGTAAACGTGCACAGTTATTGGTGGCCAGATTTGGCCACCACTATATTCTGTCGGAGTATAGCGCGGGAAATTTTGCAGGCTGGGGTTGGAACTTTATTAGCAGCTAAATAGATCGTACAGAGAAGCGGCCATTTGTGGCCACCCTTAATACTCGAGAATTTGGTTATGGAAAAACAGAATTAGTAGCGGGCATTTGGCCACCGCTAAATATGGTATCATTTTAATATTTTTTCACATTTTTTCTGATGCCACCCCTAAAAGTCTTTTTCTCTTATAGTGTCTAATATATGAATATGTTTGTTTATGATCTAATAATTAGTAGTCATATTTAATATTTTTTTTATCTTGGCTGATGTTTTATCGATTTATTTTTTAATTTTCTCATTTTTATAGGAATTGTTTCCTAGACGAATAATTCTCAAACTCCAACTTGGTATATGGTTGGTATCATGGTACTTTCTCTATATAATTATTAAATATATATTTTAATGTTTTTATTTTTTTCCTGAAGTTTTCCTGACTTTACCGAATTATTTTGAACTAGACCCCATGGAATTATTCCCGATCCCCGACTTTGTTACTATGCATATAGCTAGATAGCCCAGGTAACCCAATAGCAAAACAAAGGCCTTTAAATACCCCACATTTCCCTGTGCCCCCAAAATTCTCATAAACTCATATTTAAAAGTGTATTTTTATCATTTAAATAAGTACATGCTCCATAATTATATATATTTTTGTTACTTTTCTTGAGTATAATCGAGATAAATTAATAAAGAAATGAGAGTAAGAGGTACAACATCTCCCTCTTCTTTATCCCGTGTTCACCATCACATTGACTGTCAAGCTATTTTCTATTTTTATTTTGTCCTATACATTCTCTATTTCTCTCTCTTATGCAGCTGTCATTGTAGACTGTTGTTTCTTTCTATTTTTTTTCTCACAATCTCTCTTTCGCTCCTTTCGACAGTCATTGTAGATTTTAGTTTTATTGTTCATTTTTTTCATTTCCAACACTTGAAAACCCCTTTATTATTCATAGAATGCTCGAATGATGATTCTTTCAATGTGCATCTTAACCATAGATATTTTGCAAATTATATGAATTGCAGGACCCTTTATTCAATAAAATGCTTCATACATAAATCTCATATTATGGGAGGGATTTCTACAGCAAAGAGTTCATCAGGCGAGAGCTCAGGCTACCACCTTAGACATCCATGGGTCTTTCACCTTGACAACGATGGACGTACTCCATGTATAAATGGAGAAGTATGTAGATGGAAATTGAACTAGTAATTTTTTTAAAAAAAATAGTCATCATTTATCTAGGTTAGTAGGTTGGTTAGAAATTTAGTTGGGATCATATTTAATTGTGATTGAACTTGGGAGAGTTCAATCGCACCCACATATTAATACATGCCCCTTTTAATCCCAATTATTTGTGGTAAAGATTCATTAACTCTTCTGGTTAATAATTTAGCTTTGGTTTTCCCATAATTTAGCATTTATTAAAAGTCTTAAATACTCCTCCACTACAACCAGTACTTAAACAATGGGTTTCTTTAGATAAAATAAAACGTTGGTAGGAGAGAGGGTTTACGTACATGCATGAGAGGTAGAATCTTTGACGTGCATGGTCCCAGATAAGTTTTTGGTGAAACTTCTCACTCCCTTCAACTTTTCTCTCACGAGCTCCTCACTCCCTTCATATTTTGGGAATAGAATATACATGTTGGCTTGTTCTTGATTGACATTTATCTTAACATACATGGCCTCTGATAAAGTATGTTCGATTTCTCTTCACGTCTAACCATATAGTTTTAGTAGGAGTGTTCTCCTAAACAAATATTAAAAAAAAATCGTAAAAGACAAAAAAATATGCGTAAGGTCGATATTGGTCGTAACCTCGCATCGACTTGGTCGAAACACATCTCTCAATATTGGCCGATGTTGGTCAATACATATTTCAATACTAGTCGATGTCAGATTGAGACCAAATCGATACTAGTCGATATCAGGTTATTTCCATTCTATGATATTTTACTATTTAGAAAACTGATATTGTACAACTAAATTGAATATCATTTTGGATTTAAAACAACTCCTTGTTATTTCAAACATATGACAAATTAATATTATGTTTGTGACACACAATAGTGCAGAAAGTATCACTAATTTGGTGCTAAGATAGAAAATGAGTTGTGGAATGTTGAGAACAAGCTTATTATTGTGATAATGCTCAATATTTACTTGTGGATTGTAACATTGCATATGAGTGTCTCTTGTCTATAGTTTATCCACTCACCTATGCGATTGCATGACACCAGGCGGATTTCGAATACAATGTTAGAAGATGAAGCCCCAAGATATGGCCAAAGCAATGGAAGACCGCAAAAAAAAAAGACTTATATTGTCGCAAGAAGAAGATCAACGAATTATGAAATGTGGTAGATGTAAACAAATAGGGCACAATAGACAAAGTTGTACTTGACAAATCAGACAACTTTGTCATTGTATGGAATCAATGTGAAATGAAAATTTACATTTTGATTGGAAAGATATTTCTCATATTCAATAGTGTTATCCTCATGTATGATAAGATTGGAAAAAATTCTCAATTCATGCTTATTTTTAAGTGTCAACCAGGTGTATTGACCCTATTATTTCAGTTTTGACCAACAAGCCTGAGAGCAATGTAAGTAACGACCAAGTGTATCGACTTGTATTGAATTTGTAATGTGAGTATCAATAGAATAACGAAATATTAAAAAAGAACCAATATCAACCAAAAAAATTAACATAAAATTTAGATTATTCAACAATAAATAGTGTACATGAAATGGGAAATGCCCCAATTCATAAAAAAACTTATACAACCACTCAGGAGCATTCTCCAGTATACATGAATCCCATGTACATGAACTCCCGAACATTGTACACCCTCATACACCGTATATACACAATCTCTACCCCCATGCACTATATCTGACTAAAATAATTTTAGAACAAAAACAAATGCACAAGTGTATTAAAAACCATAAGCGTATTAAAAAGTATATATATTTTACTAAATTGAGAAGTAGATCAAACAATTACCTGAGTAAATGTAGGATGTAGGTCAGAAGAGACGTAGTCAATATATTTGATCATGAAAATCCCGCAATTAATACTATTTTTTTTTACAAGGGAATAGTTTAATGAGCGACCTTATGAAACTTCCATCCCCCCCCCCCCCCCCTGAAGCACGTTGATCCCCCACAACGTTAAAAATAGTTGGGATCCCATTCTTTTAAAAATAGTTAGGAATAGTTCAACAAGCTGACTTTTCAATTCCCTAGCATTATCAAGCACGTATGATCATCATTTTTTTTTCTAGGGAAATTTTTGCCCCCTTCAGTCTCGGACATCCAAAGTCTCACAGTGGTAACAACAAGTGTCCTTGTATCAACCTGTTATCTTGAGAAATGGGTAAACAATAATTTTTTTCTTGTGCGAAAAAATTTGAATGTTGAAACTAGGATAGCATTTTTTTTTCCCTATTTGAAGCATGGTGGCCTTACTCACCAAAAACTAATAATTCCTTTTGAATCAAGGACACGTATTGGCGAAGTCGGTATGGGTTTTTTTTACGGCTTCAGATTACCTCTACGCACGCCCGAGGCTGGGCCTCAGGCGTCCACTCATCATCTCGCGTGTGACGTTAAAAAGGGGCCAGAGAAGTCATTTCATTTTCTCCCCTGTTTTTTGACTTCTCCCCAGTTGATATCTCTCCCCCTTTTTGGTCCAGCCACACTCACAATTTCATTAGCAAGGACACGTGTGGCTCTAAGGTTAGTGGTGTAGTAAATTGGAGATGGGACGCACTCACAAAGCCTATTCACTGTTCTCTCATCTCTAGTAAAGAATTTTTAAATCCTACGGTTAAAATTTTTCAATTATATATACATTGGTTAGATTTATGAATCCTAAGAAATGAGTGAATCTTAACCACAGTCGAATTGGGATTATATTCAATTGCAATTGAACTCTCCTTGAGTTCAATCGCACCCACAAGACAACATATGTCCCTTTTAACCCTCATTTGTTGTGGTTAAGATTCACAAACCCTTAAGGTTCAACAATCTAACCTTGGTTTTAAGAAAAAAAAAAAAAAAGTTAATATTTGTTGATGATGGTTAATAAAAAGCGTAATTTATGGAATTTAAATTTAACGGTGTTGTTCATAACCCAATAAGATGATGACACGTGGCTCAATAGATATCCTGATAGATCATAAATATATTAAGTGCTGAAAATCCTCCTTTGAGATTTTGTCAACAGAATTTTGTAAACGGTGGTATAGATAAGGCTGTTAAGATAGACATGTTATTGTTAAAGTTTTGAAGATAAGACATATCTGATAAATGATAATTTTTAATCATTAACATCTACTGATAGTGATTCAAATAAATGGGTGATTTCAGGTTTTTTATGCCTCTGACTCTTCATTTGGCTCCTTGATGATATTTTATTCTTATGTCGTTGATAATAATTATAGCCATTACGCTTTTGATGATTGATTATGACTTTTACGTTGTTGGTTCTGATTTAGGTTTTAACGCCTTTGGATACTGATTTGAGCTCCAATGCCTTTGGATACTGTTTTAATGCTTTTGATGATCAATATAGCTCCAGTGGCTCTTAATGCCTTTTTGATGATAATGGGCATGGTATGGATTAGTACCTCCCCGTGTACCTTTCTAACGATTTATACCATAAAGGGGATTTGCTTCGCCAGGGGTGAATGGTATGGACTGTTACCTCCCCGTGGGAATGAGTGTGGCTGTTTCCCCTCATTACCTATTCCAGTTAAGCATGGATTACTTCCTGGGCTGACAGTCAGGGAGAAAGCATTAGGATTACTTCCCTATTGGACTTGAGATGATTACTATAATTATTATTATTATTTAGAGGAGTGTTATTGTCTGAACACTTATATATTACCTCAAAATGACAGTACATCATGAAAGCGTATGACCCGCTTTCACGATGTAGCTATCAACAACTTTGGGGGAGGATGATGAGTTGTGGTTTGGAGGGCTTAGATAGAAATTGTTAAAAGATGAGTATGACAAATACTGACTTTAACCTTTGAAGAATCTATCCGAAGGCTTTGGTCATAAAAGCTTAAAAGGAGTTGTAGTGAAAAAACGCATTTCACTTGACAAAATCCAATATTTTTCTCTCTAAAGACGGTTACAAAAACGGTTATGACATCTGTACGAGTTGGTTATGATCCCTGTTGATCACTATAAATAGAGGTAACCCTCCCCCCCTCCCTCCCCCCCCTGTTTGAGAGAGTGAATTCTTCCGGAAAAGAACCTGAGAAATAAATTTTTGGAGAGAGAGAATGTAAAGGATTTGTCAAGAAAAGTCATTTTTTTAACCATTGTTCTTCACTGTTCTTTCTTCTCTCCCTCTAAATCACCATCTTCTTTCCTTCTCTCTTTCTTGTGATCTGATACTCTATTTCCTGAGTCACATCTTTCAAAATAATTCAATTTAGAACGGTCTGGACAGCAGATTTAGGCTGAATTGAAGTTGCAGTAAACCTATTAAACACAAAAATCAAAATCACACTTCTTCAATCTTAAGAGTTAAAATTTCTTAACCAAGGTTAGAAGGAATAGTCTCCTTGTTCAACATGGGTGTTAGGGACACATTTTGACTTGGGAGTGCTATTGATCTCTCCCGGGTTCCATCGCGATTAAATATGATCCCAACTCAAACAAACTAGGGAGGTGTGCTTGACAGCCAAGCTATAGGGAATTCCACCAAAGATTGGATCACAGCCAATTGCGATTGCATTCATGAGAGTTCATTCGTATATGTGTCAGCTTGTGGATTGGAGGACAGCCAAGCTAATCCCAAATCCCTTTTTTTCTCTCTTCCAATCCGTGATGCACATATGCGGCTGAACTCAACTCTGATTAACAGGTTTTAACCCTTAGAGTTAATAATTTTTAATATTTTTCTAAAAACCAAAGGTAGTTTGTTAAACCCAGTTAGTGAATCTTAACCAAAATTAACGGGTGTTAGGGATACATGCATGGGTGCAATTGAACTCTCCCGAGTCTAATCACGATTGAATATGATCCCAACTCAGACAAACTAGGGAGGTGTGCCTGATAGCCAGGTTATCCCACCAAAGATTGGATCATAACCAATTGTCATGGAATTGAGGAGACGCTTGTGAATTGCATGATACCTAGGCTATGCCAACTCCGCTTTTTTTTTTTTCCCTTCCAATCTGTGATATATATGAGATTGAAATCTCACTATGGTTTGATCTCATCCCAATTTCTTTTTAAAAAGACTTGAGGTTCTCTGTGTCTCAAAGATACTGATTACAAGCTGCAATAAAATATGTCATTTTGCCATCAAGTTAACGGCAATATTCACATAACAGTTATGGCACTATCGGAATAATGGACAAATGCCATGTTTTCAGGTTCACATAGGATCTTCTCCTGTTCGTGTTGGCGAGGAGACCGCAAGTACCCAATGAAAAGGCACCACATACGGCTTTCAACACCTACCAAGGTGTACTCAAAACTATGTGGCACCTTCTCTTAGAGAAGATCCCAAGTCTTCCAGGTAATAACATGAGAGAATCTCTCTCGTCACCTCTCTCTCTCCGTGACCGTACTATTCCCACGCCTAGTCCTTTGAAACTTTTTTTCCCCACACTTTACTCCTTTTAACTTTGGGATTTTTCCCTTTAACTTTTATTTAGGTCAGTCCTCTTATGGCAGTCCTTTTACCTTTGGCTTTTGTATACATGGAGAAGAACGAAGAGGACAAATGAAATAGCTTTTAATGGCAGTCCTTTTACCTTTGGCTTTTGTATACATGGAGAAGAACGAAGAGGACAAATGAAACAGTAAAAGCTACCACTCCGAAGCCGTATCATTCCACGCTTAGTCCTTTTATTTTAATTTTTTGTCAAATTTTTTTTTTTTTTTAAGATTAACTAAGAAAGAGTTTATTATTCAACAGTCAACAAAACAACCCAAAAATTACATGCAAACTTCCCAATTAAGCTTGCCACGTCTCCTCTTTTATAGCCATTAATCGTGGTTAAGATTCATTCTTCGTTAGAGTTAATTAATCTAACCTTAATTTTTCAATAAAAATAGTTTTTTTTAAAAAAATTGCTTATAATTCGCTCACTCGTGTAGTTAATATTGTTTCTAATATTCTTCTAAAAATCTTGCACATTATTTAATACTAGGGATGAGTGAATCTTAACCAAAATTAATGAATACCTAAAAGATACATGGCGAGCTTGGGAGGTGTACATGTATAAGCGGGAGGACCATTGCTTAGTGGAGTGTCTTTGGGAAGGTTATCAACTTTTAGGCTGGGCAGGATAGACTGTTCCATGTGGTGTGCAAGTTCCTATTGTTACTAATATGACGCCAAAAACAAGGTTCTGGAAGACCTATCTATTGTAGTGGCAGGCTTGGAAGCGGACTTGGAAGCCAGCAATTAACCTTTCTTCATCTTTTCGTCCTTTCGCCAACGACTATAGATAGCTACTACCTGGCTCTATAGTTAGTGGTATTTTCATAATCATTGGAGAATCCATCAATTCACGGCAGTGTTATGTTGGTTGGCCTAATTATCTTAACTTCAACCAATTATGCGCTTCAATAGAATTACCAGGAGTAAGCCCTATAGCTTGTTTCCAATACTCAGTAGCTTGATCGGACCAAGCCTTCGCAATACAGTTTCTTTCCCGCCGTGGCCTAGGGGCATCAAGGAGTCATCTTTTTTTCTTTCTGGTTCTTCTTGCTTTAACTGGTTGAAAACCATCTTCTTCCTATTCCTCAGAAGGAATATCCTCCTCACTCTCATCATCTGTGCTATCTATATCAACGATAGTCTGAACCAAAGGATTCTTGGCCAATTTGAAAGAGAAGGCTTTGCTGCTTTCCCAGAGAAAAGAGTATATTTGAACCTCCAACACGTCTTCAAGAGAGGATAAATTATTAGCAGAAGTTTCTATCTTCAAACCTTTCTTAGGAAATGAATCCAACCCTCTAAGGGCCTCAAGGATCTAAGCATGCTGATCATCTGAAGGAGGCCCCCACCAAGGAACGTCCTGCATTCCGCGGTAGTAGCTTGTCCCTGGAACGGAACTATAAAGATTTACCTTGTTTACCCAGCAACGGGTAGGGGCAGGCATGCCACAGACGTAGAGGAAGAAACAGTTTAAGAACAAAAGTGCCATCACCGCGTCGCATTCTAGTAGGCGTCATTTTAGATCAAATCTCCATTGAAGTAAGGGAAGGCTTGCCCTTTACTAGTATAGGCGAGGCCCTATCTAGCCACCCCGACCTAATTCATGATGAGCCCACCAACTTCTTGGCAAGATGCCTACGGTTAAAAACCACTGACATGTCAAGATAAAAATGAGAATGGGTTTCACAAATAAGCGAGCTGGGGCAGAAAAGGTTTTGAGTCTCAGGAACAGAAAAAAAGTGGTGCTCAACAGAGTTTGAGAGGGCAGTTCGAAGAGGAAGGCAAGCGACGACAAGAGCTTTATATTCGACCTCGGCGCTAGACCTGGAATCAGTCGCTTCTTTCTTTGTGTCCCAAGAGAGAAGATGGGTGCCCAGGAAAACAGAGTAAGCAATAGTGGAGCGGCGATCATCTGCCGATTATACTTCTCAATATGGACTCATTTGGAGGGATGAAGAATTTTGTGGCCAGGATTGCAAACTGTATGTCGGAAACTTCCCACTTGAGTGTGTTTTTGCCATCTGCCGTCATCTCGTCCACCGCTTTCTTTTCTTTCCTTTGAAAGTAGATTGAATTTTCTCATTCTATTCCTTCTCAGAAGCAAGCCAAAGCTTTTCTCATAGCTAAGCTCGAAAGCAAGTCAAGCGGTTCTGTACATCCTCAAACTATTAGGGTGCCTTGGGGGCTCGCGTCTGATTAGCTAGTTGGTGAGGTAATAACTTACCAAGGCGATGATCAGTAGCTGGTCTGAGAGGATGATCAGCCACACTGGGACTGAGACACCGCCCAAACTCCTACGGGAGGCAGCAGTGGGGAATTTTCCGCAATGGGCGAAAGCTTGACTGATTAATGTGATCCGATCAGTTGGGCACCCAGGTTATGAAAGATCAAGCTCTGCCCCTACTAGTCAAGGGCTGTTAAGCCAGCAACCCATCTATTATAGTTAAGGGCCTCAAAGACCCTTCTATAGTAAGGTAGTAAGGGCGCTAGAGCACCCTTCCTTCAGCTGGCCCTATCTATTCGTTTAGTCAAGGGGATTGAACTCTATAAGCACTTGGGAGAGTTCTTTTATCATAGGTGATCATTCCCAAAGCATGAAAAATCCAGAGTCCACTTCTTCCACATACTACGAGGGAAAGGGAAAATGTAAAACCTACCATTAAAGCAGCCCAAGCGAGACTTACGTAGTGGTTTGAGCCGGTCAAGTGTACGAGATTACTGATCGAAGACTCTTCAATTGAGATGGGCCGAAGCCCTGCTAGCAAAGGAATGCATCCAACAGTGTTCTATCTCATTAGTCCCAATTGTTGTTGATACCTTCTTCTCGGTTCCTTCTTCCATAACCCGAGCTCAGAGAAGGAAGAGATAAGAGGGCCGTCAGCTATCGTCTTTCGAGGAAAGCCCTTGTCTTCATGGGTTTCCATCTCCTAAAATTTGCGCTCATTGACACCATTCTGCTCTGATTTGTAAGGGAAGGATCATTTTGGTTGAATTCCATGAAGCACACAATACTCATTAAAGCTGTTAGAAGTAAACTCTCAACAGTGCCCCTCTTTACTTTTATCAGTTAAGCTACTTTGAGCTACTTTCTCTCGTTTCACTGACTGGAACTCCTCCTTTGATCACAATCATTAATCATTGCAATCAAAGGCGCTCCACTTCACCTTGGCAAAAGAGTGAGTTGGCTGCAATTGAGACCCTCATCTGTACAATGAGAGAAGAAAATAGACGAGTTGCCATATCTCTTTTCCAAAATTTGTAGGGATCCGCTCCGATTCGATCAATAATGGGATTCTTGCTGCACATGGAATCAGGAAATTTTGGCACATGATCTAGATAAAATAAGAACCTTACTGCTGAACAAGTGGATCGACCACTATTCTAAATTGAGTTAGGCGGAGAGGTCTTGTGTTCTTTCTCGAAGGCTTTCTCTTCTGTGGTTAGGGATCTTACAACTTTGCGGAGACCTGTGTTTTTGGTAAATAGTCACCCGGGCCTAGTCACTACAACCCCCTTTGTGAGAGGCACTGTTATAGTTACAGCCGCCGTTCACCGGGGCTTCAGTCACCGGCTTGGACAACCCTCGCATATCCATCTTCAAAGGCCTTCTTTACCTTGATGTTGAGCTGCCCCTGGAAATACTCCTTCAGCTCCGCCTTCTCCGACTTAGTTGTCTACCTCTCCGTCTCAAGCTGAATAGCAGCTACAGCGGCCTCATGCCGAGCTTCGACAGGAACTTGTGGTCCTCTAATCAGAACTCATATTAAAACTAGGCGTAGAATGGGTGGGGCTGGGTTGGGGTCAGTTTGCTGTGAAACATGCAATGTATACAAATTTTCGCCACATACATACAGGTTTTTCTTTTCCTCCATTTTTTTCCTTTGTGCAGTGTTTGTGGAATGCGCCATTCATGACACCACTAATTCTTTATCCTTCCTTTGTCCATGTCACAGCAATGGAAGTTCCTATCTCCAAAGTGCTGCTTCCCGTCCTTCGCTTCAGGGCCTGCTTTGGACATCGCTACCAGGATCATTGAGGCCCCATGAAGGCGGGCGTCCAACCGAATTAACGGAAATGGGTCCTCGGATCCCAAGGCTCAGGCTTTTGGAGCTAGGGGGTTCAGGGGGTCCTCCCCCTGAGGGCGAAGGAGCTCCTCCTTTTCAGAGAAAAACTCCCTTAAAAGAGCGGCACTAAAGTAGGCTCTGGTTTCGCTTTCGTTGATTGTGCTTTCCTTTAGTGCTTCATTGCCTGAGGTAGAGCTGCAACATTTGTGTCTGTCTGCGATCATGCCTAGCTGGGTAGAAGGAACGAGTCAGAAAAATTCTTGAAAACTTCTTTCCGGGAAAGCAGGTGGACGCCAACCATAATTGGAAAGGGAGAAAAATTAATATCAGTTGGCGAGTGTAGTAGCAAAAACGGATGACGCCAATGACGACTCTTTGGTATCGCTCGTTGAGTATACACGTGATAACCACAGGAGGGGGGCAAAGAAAAAAGTAGGTTAGTCAATATTCCCTTGTGTCGGTTGCCCTTCCTAAATATCCTTACAAAAAATTGATCACATCAGAGCATTTTCGCGGTTGAATCCACTTTGAATTTGATAAATGCATTGCTTGTGAAGTATGTGTTCATGTGAATCTCTTTGGGACTAGTTCGGGGAAGAAATAAGAGAGGACTTAGGGGGCGCTCTCCTTGTACAATGCTCAAGGCTCTAGGTTGAGTAGCAGGAGCAACTTTTAATTTTTTATGAGCCCAAACAATGGATTCAATAAGTTCTTGCCATCCGCGACCTATTTTCGTTCTCTTCCCTGACCGGGAAGGTGGATCTGACCCTACAGTAAGATCACAGCTTGCCACCGTTAAATATCTAGTTCAGGGGATGAGTCCCATTCAGGCAGGTAAGGGCTTAGCTTAACCATGTGTTCTCTCATTCTAAGTAAGGCCCCAGTCTTCAATTTTCTTTTTAGAATTCGAAAGAGAAATTTCAAGTCATCCGCCAAAACGGAAAGAGAGGGATTCGAATCTCAAGCAATAGCTTTCAAGTACCCGACCCAAATCTGGTCGTCAGGCAGTCTCCATTAATGAGGAATGTTGGGCTGTAAGTAAATAGAAGCTAAAAGGAAAAGGTTACTTCCGGATCAAGGATAATAAATAAATAGAAACCAGATAAAATCGTATATCGGGAAACGACTTCTGACATCACTGGAAGGATCAGAACCTCCTATTAAGTAAAAGGGAAGAAAGAAGAAATCCTGGGAATTCTTCAAGCTCTAGCAAATGGGACCAATATTCTTCCTTCAATTCCCATCACTCATTCTCGATGGATCCTCGGAGAGTTCTCCGATCGTGATCTCATAATGGCTCCGGTGGAATTTCTCACTCCCCCGGTGAAGACCGCTAGGAAATAAGACTTTTGACGCACCTGAGCGTATAACTCAACGGAACTCAATAGTCTTGATACTAGCCCTTAAACCATCAAGCACTCCAATGCGAGGGGACTGACCAACTTTAGGACACCCTTGGGGAAATGCACCCGATGCTCCAGTGGAGATTGCTAGCCTTCTCGATGGGAACTGGTAAGACTTGGAGAACGGATCACTTATTCTTCCATTGGGGACAGGTGGTCCTACGCTAGGTAACAGCAGGCACAAGCAACTTGACCGAAGAGGACCAGCGCTTCTACTCCTCCACCGAGGAGCCGTTCGCAGTGAGAAGCAAAGGATGTCGTGGCCCTTCATTCTTGTACCTAAAAGGCTTTTCCAATATCCCCGAACACTCTTTCTGTTTCCGTAAGTGAAATGTTGAGTCCGTTTGCTGAACTAGTATCACGTCTGCACCCCAGCTTGAATCCATTCCTGTGTCAGCTATCCCCGAACTTGGGATATTACCACCATATCGTATAGAAGGAATCAATCTTCTTTCAAGATCCCGGAGGATTATTAAGAAATGAATGAGCAATCAGGAACGGATAACTGGTGACTATCAGCATCTCAATTTATCGATTTTTTGAGTGACTTTAGCGTCACATGAAGGTGATAGGATTCAAACCTATGGCCAAACATAGGCTGCTGAATCGACATAAAATAAAGAGTCCACTTCTGCTCCTGATTTCAGGAGTTTTTTAGTGCATGAGTCAAGGCCTTAGAGAAAAGTAGCATGCATGAGAGTTCGCCAAGGGAAGTCAAATGGACATCTGAGCATGGTCCCAGCCTGCTAAGCCACTTAATAGAATAGCTAAGCCAGTAACGAACTAGAGGATCACTCGAACCTTCCCGTGCCGCCCGAGGAATCTACGACCACACCCTCTCATCCTTTAGTTCTATTAGCAGTGCAACAGTAGTGAATTTTCTGCAATGGGCGAAAGCCTGACAGAGCAATGCCGCGTGGAGGTAGAAGGCCCACGGGTCGTGAACTTCTTTTCCCAGAGAAGAAGCAATGACGGTATCTGGGGAATAAGCATCAGCCGACGAAAGCTAGGGGAGCGAATGAGATTAGATACCCCAGTAGTCCTAGCCATTAACGATGGATACTAGGTATTGTGCGTATCGACCCGTGCAGTGCTGTAGCTAACGCGTTTGTGCACTTGTCCCCAATGGAATGAGTGATCCGTTCCCCTGCAGATCATGGCCTTACCACTCGGTCCCCGATGGCCAGCGGGGATTCGGTATAGTAGCTCACGTTCATTTGCACTGCGCATTCCCACTGGACTGGACACGTATTAGCTGTAGGAAGTATGGTTCCGAAAGTGACTTCGGTTCGCCAGTTCAGGCTCAACTCCTCGCTTTACGTTAGCGGACCTACAGGTTGGGCCGGGTTTCGCACTCTTTCTTTCAGTGTGGGATGATGCCAGAAAAACATGAGCGCCTAGCGCGATACAGCTTTTTTCCCTTCCTAGTTGAAAATAAGGAAGGGCCCTCTCTTGTTGGGTTGATGCCTCAGAATACATAGGTGCCTCGGCCATTATTAATGGGTTGATTTAGGCTCCTTCCCTTCCACTACATAGTTGCGCTAGCAGGTACTACCAGCCCTCTGTCCCACGCATCTAACCAGATCGCGTGGTTCACAGGTTCCACCGAAAACTTTCATTTGTTGAAGCGGAGCATAGTGCGCTTTAGGTGCCGAGCGAGAAACGCCGCTTCTTTCGTTTTGGTTTATTCACTGATCTAAAATGTCGAAAAGGGCTTTCTGTAAGCAGGAAAATGACATTTTTGACGATCCACAGGTTGTAGCTTGACCCCGGTCTCAGGACTTCCCAAGTCACCGAGTCTTTGATAAAGTTGTAAACAAAAGGAGTATACCCTATCCGACTCAACGGATGGAGAGAAGCGCACAAACAGAGCCGGATGTTACTTAGGCAATGCTGACCGGCACTTCAACCACTGAAATAGCAGCGAATTCTTGAAAGAATTCCCAAAGATACATGCCCATGTATGTTATCAACTCTTTAGTTAAAGCCTTCCCACACATCATGCAAAGAATGATGCCCGAGTGTAATACTCAGGCATCAGCGAGAGGAAATCTGGTGCCTTATATATCTGCCACAAGTAGGCTGGAAAAAGTAAATAGGTATTTGGGAATAGTAACATATGTAGCATCGATACACATCATGTTCTGCTAATTGAGTTGGGATTTCTTTTTGCTGATACCTCTATAAGGATTTCTTGTAGAATACAGGAGAGTATGACATGTATCCACTCAGGGGCGGAGCAGGGAGGGGCCATGGCCCCTCTAAATTTTTTTGTAATTTTTACTTGGGGTGGTATTAAAACAGCGATCCCACTAATTTTTTTAATTTAATAGTATAGTTTGCCCCCCCTCCAAATATTTTAGTTTTATATATATAGTAGCCCCCCATTTTTTTTGTCACATATGTAGTGGTCCCCCCAATGGAGTCCGGTTATACCCTTGAGGTCGCCGATCGTCCCTATTGTCACCCCTAACTATGGTTAAAATTCACCCACTCTAAGTGTTCACCTACTTATCATTGGTTTCTAAAAAATTATATATTTTTTTTAACTTTAGGAGTTAGTGAATTTTAACTAGGGTTCAAATAAAAATTTGATATTTTTTTTTAAAACGTGGGTGAATCTTAACCACAATTAAGGGGTATCAATAGGGACATGTGGCGACCTCAAGGGCATAATTGGGAAAAAATTCTAAAAAAAGAGAAATTACCCAAAAAAAATCGGAGGCTACGCCCCGAACCCCAAGCTCCATACCCTGAAATCCATTATTTTTTTTATACTACGCATTTCGCCCCGCCCCCCTCCCAATGAACCCCTCCCAATGAAAATTTCCTGGCTGTATCCACTTGTTTAGGGCGGTTTTGAAATAACACTAACTATGAAGGGTGTTTCGAACCGTTCTTTTCAAAAATATCTACACAAGTGGCTATGTGGAATACTCCTGTATTCTCCAAAGAATTCTTTTAGAGGCCTCTCTAAAAAAGATATGGACTCGCACATAGTTGTTAGGTTGTCAAAGGGTCGGGTAGGGGCAAGCCGGGATCAGCCCTAGCCCTTTCCTTCCCTATAAGAGTAGGGGCCTAGCCCTGCCCTCAAGGGCTAGGGCCGGGACGGGCCAAGTCAAAGGGTCGGAAGAGAGAGGGATTTTGTTCAAGAATACCATTCAAATAGGTGATACAATCAGACAACATATTGAACTCGTGAAAAAAAATTTGATGAATTTAAAAAAAAAATAGAATATAAAGAGGTTTCGGTTGTGAATTTATGAATATATCCTCATATTAATATCATTAATGGAAGCTATATTAGTAATTTTAGAACTTAAATTAAGTATTCTTAAAGAGGGGAGGGCGGGCCGGGTAGGGGTCAGCCCTAGCCCGACCCTATAGAAGGGCTTCTAGGTTTTGGGCCCTACCCAGCCCAAGGGCCGGAGAAGGGCCGGGCTTTGACTGGTTTGAAAGGGTCGAGTACCCTTTGATTCGGGCTTTTTTGACATGCCTAATAGTTGTTAAAGGCGTCACCTCAGGCGATCGCCTAAGCGACCCGGCGCTCTACTTACCTCAGGCAATTGGCCGCCTAGGCAGTCATTATTAAAATCTGGTATATGTAATATTATTATTGTTTAAGAATATAAAAATTTATTTTATTTGAATATGGTAGTTTGATTTTTTTTTAAATGATTCTATTTTATATACCTCTCATGTATTTTACCATTTAATACGTTAGGGTTTGTATATTGAACAAAAAAAAAGTTTCTAGATATAAGAAGAGAAAGAAGGGATGAACGGTGTCTAATATGTTTCCTTCATGTTAACCTGTCATCCTTCTCTCTCAATTGGTGGGCCAATTGGTCTCTTGCTCCCTTAGTTTTTGGGTGGATCATATGGCCCCCTCTATTATTTGCATGGTTGTATAAGGTGCAATCAGGTATACAATCATAGTAACAATATTCTTCGATTTTTAAAAAACGTTTCCAATAACACACGAATTTTTCGTCGAATGATTAATTCCTTAACTATTTACTACTTTATGAAAAAACTACAACTTTTTCAAAAAGTAACGGATTTTAGAAATTAAACACGAATTATTCACGATTTTTTGAAAAGGTCTTGAATAAATGTCTCACTACAAGAAAAGCATTTTTTTACGGTGAAATTTTAGTGGCGGCCACCTGAAGTTGACACTAAAAGGTATATATAGTGGCAACCATATGTGGTTGACGCTATAAATCCCGCTAGTGTGGAAACGTGCACATTTAGTGATGCCTAGATTTGGCCGCCACTATATTCCATTGGAATATGGCGCGGGAAATTTCGCAGGCTGGGGTTGGAACTTTGTTAGCGGCTAAATAGATCGTACAGAGAGGTGGCCATTTGTGGCCACCCCTAATAGTCAAGAATTTGGTTATGGAAAAACATAATTAGTGGCGGGCATTTGGCCGCCATTAAGTATGGTATTGTTTTAGAGGCGGCCAATGGCCGCTGCTGCAATATTAGTTAGCGACGAATGATTTAGCGTCAATATGCAGCGGGCTGTACATACGCCACTAAAACTCTTAGTGGCGGAATTTTCTTATTTTAGCGGCGGCTGCTTGTAGTGTCTAATATATGAAATACGTTTGTTTATAATCTAATAATTAGTAGCCATATTTAATGTTTTTTTTATATTTTGCCTGATGTCGCCGCTAAAAAAGTCTTTATCTCTTATAGTGTCTAATATATGAAATATGTTTGTTTATAATCTAATAATTAGTAGTCATATTTAAATTATTTTTTTTTTTTTTTTTTTTTTTTTTGTATATTGGTTGATGTGTTATCGATTTATTTTTTAATTTTTTCATTTTTATAGGTTTTTTTCCCTAGACGAATAATTCTCAAACTCCAACTTGGTATATGGTTGGTATCATGTTACTTTCTCTATGTAATTATTAAATGTATTTTTTTAATGTTTTCATTTTTTTTCCTAACTTTGCCGAATTTTTCTGAATTAGACCCTCATAGAATTCTTCCTGATCCCCGACTTTGTTACCATGCATATAGCTAGATAGCCCAGGCAACCCAATAGCAAAACAAAGGCCTTTAAATGCCCCACATTCCCCCGACCCCCAAAATTCTCATAAACTCATATTTAAAAGTGTATTTTTATAATTTAAATAAGTAAATGCCCCATAATTATATATTCTACTTATTATATATATTTTTGTTACTTTTCTTGCACATAATCGAGACAAATTAATAAAGAAATGAAAGTAAGAGGCACGACCTCTCCCTCTTATTTATCCCGTGTTCACCGTCACATTGACTGTCAGGCTATTTTCTATTTTGTTTTGTCCTACACACTCTCTCTTTCTCTTTCTTATTTGGCTATCATTGTAGACTGTTGTTTCTTTCTATTTTTTCTCTCACAATCCCTCTCTCTCCCTCCTTTCGACAGTTATTGTAGACTTTAATTTTTATTGTTCCTTTTTTTCATTTCCAACACTTGAAAACCCCTTTATTTTTCATAGTACGCTCCAATGATAATTCTATCAATGTGCATCTTAACCATAAAGATTTTGCAATTCATATGAATTGCAAAGCCTTTATTCAAGAAAATGCATCATACATAGATCTCATATTATGGGAGAGATTTCTGCAACAAAGAGTTCATCGAGCAAGGCCTCAGGCTACCGCCTCAGACATCCATGAGGTATGTCACCTTGACAACCATGGGCGTACTCATGTATAAATGGAGAAGAACGTAGATGGCAATTGAACTAGTAATTTTTTTAAAAAAAAATAGTCATCATTTATTTAGGATAGTAGGTTGGTTAGAAATTTAGTTGGGATCATATTTAATTGTGATTGAACTTGAGAGAGTTCAATCGCACCAACATTGGTATGCTCAAATATAATTAACCTGAACACACACTTTCTATTGTAAGATAGCGGCAAAACGGGGTCGATCCACAGGGACTTGTTAAATGAGTACTAAGATTAATTTGGAATTTCTTAATAGATTTAATAAAAACCGATTTAAAATTTTTATGCTAAAATTACAATTGAAAATAAAATAAAACAAATAAAAGAAAAGAAGAAATCTTTTGTTAAAGTAGAATGAGAATAGGGAATCTGGATTTCAACAAAAATATAATAAGATTAATCCTAAACTTAATTTCTAAGTTCTCCAATTAAACACGATCCAATAAGCAAGCAAATACTTTGGATCGGAAGATAGATCTTATGAAAACTTCAATTAAAATCCAGATTTAAATATTTTTGTAACAAGATAATTTTTGGAGTATTTAAAAACTAAAACAAGGATAAATCTTACCGGGTTCTTGGTTTTCTCCTTTTCCCCTTATCACGAGTTAGCTGAGCATTGTTGTATTCAAGGAAAAACCAATGAAATAAATCACCACGCTCTTCATTGATTTTTAATCGTTTCATCATTACAAAATAGAACAATAAAAGAAAAGAAATAAAATGATTGAGAGAAAAGAGAATAAGATTTAGGCTAGAGAGAGAGAGAAGAGCTAAAGGACAAATCCCTAAAAGCAAGAGAGAGAAAATAGAGAATAATTGTAGAGAATGAGAATGTATGGAAGGATCCCATTCCCTTCCTAATTCTCTTATATCTATTTTCTAACATAGAAAGTATTCAAAACCTTTCCTTTTCCAAGAAGATTCTATTCTTCTTTCATTGAAATATCCAACATCTTTCCTAAAGACCACATTGTTGTCTCTCCCATAATAGGAATGTCTACTCCATCATATCTTGGGCCTTGGTTTCGATCTTTGACTTGGGCTTCTTGGATTCTTTGACTTTGGGAGCTTGGACTTGGGCTTTAGTTTTGGGCTTTGTCTTCTTGGAGCTTTCGTATGAAAATTCATTTATATCCTTGATTTAGTGCAACTCTCTCAAATTCCTACATGCAAAGAGAAAAACTATTATTTAGAAAAATTAAGAAAAGATAAAGAACTAACATAGGCAAATAAAAGGTAGCAGTTAACATTATTTTGTGCACATCACACATATTAATACATGTCCCTTTTAATCCCAATTAATTCTGGTAAAGATTCATTAACTCTTCGGGTTAATAATTTAGCCTTGGTTTCCCATAATTTAGCATTTATTAAAAGTCTTAAATACTCCTCCACTACAACCATTACTTAAGCAATGAGTTTCTGCAGAAAAATAAAACGTTGGTAGGAGAGAGGGTTTACGTACGTGCATGAGAGGGAGAACCTTCGACGTGCATGGTCGTAGATAAGTTTTTGGTGAAACTTCTCACTCCCTTCATCTTTTCTCTCACGAAGCTCCTCACTCCCTTCATATTTTGGGAATAGAATATACATGTTGGCTTGTTCTTGATTCACATTTATCCTAACGTACATGGCCTCTGATAAGGTATGTTTGATTTCTCTTCACATCTATTATTCATATAGTTTTAGTAGGAGTGTTCTCCTGAACAAAGATTAAAAAAAAAAACCGTAAAAGCCAAAAAAATATGCGTAACGTCGATATTGGTCGTAACCTCGCATCGACTTGGTCGATACACATCTCTCAATACTGGTCGATGTTGGTCAATACATATTTCAATACTGGTCGATGTCAATTGAGACCAAATCGATATTGGTCGATACCAGGTTATTTCCATTCTATGATATTTTCCTATTTAGAAAACTGATCAACTAAATTGAATATCGTTTTGGATTTGAAACAACTCCTTGTTATTTCAAATATATGACAAATTAATATTATGTTTGTTACATACAATAGTGAAGAAAGTATCACTAATTTGGTGCTAAGATAGAAAATGGGTTGTGGAATGCTGAGAACAAGTTTATTGATGTGACAATGCCCAATATCTACTCGTGGATTGTAACATTGCATATGAGGAACTCTTGTCTATAATTTATCCACTCACCTATGCGATTGCTTGACACCAGACGAATTTCGAATACAATGTTAGAAGATGAAGCCCCAAGATATGGCCGAAGCAATGGAAGAACCCCAAAAAAAAGACTTATATCGCAAATAGAAGGTCAACGAATTGTGAAATGTGGTAGATTTAAACAAAAAGGGCACAATAGACAAAGTTGTACATGACAAATTGGGCAACTGAGTTGATTTGTATTTTGTCATTGTATGGAATCAATGTGAAATGAAAATTTACATTTTGATTGGAAAG
This sequence comes from Tetracentron sinense, assembly GCA_015143295.1. Classification (NCBI taxonomy): domain Eukaryota; kingdom Viridiplantae; phylum Streptophyta; class Magnoliopsida; order Trochodendrales; family Trochodendraceae; genus Tetracentron; species Tetracentron sinense. The sequence goes on from CM026556.1 coordinate 25,971,541, forward strand.
ACATTTTCATATCCAATAGTGTTATCCTCATGTATGATAAGATTGAAAAAAATCCTCAATTCATGCTTATTTTTAAGTGTCGTCTAGGTGTATTGATCCTATTATTTTAGTTTCGACCAACAAGCCTGAGAACAATGTAAGTAACGACCAAGTGTATTGACCCTGCATTGTCAGTATCAACCAATAAACTTAAGAGAAATGTCATAACGACCAGGCATAGCAACCCTATAATCTCAGTATCGACCAACAAACCTAAGAGCAATGTTAGAAACCACCAAGTGTATTGACTTGTATTGAACCTGTAATGTTAGTATCAATAGAATAACAAAATATTAAAAAAGAACCAATATCAACCAAAAAAATTAACATAAAATTTAGATTAATCCCCAATAAATAGTGTACATGAGATAGGAAAATACCCCAATTCATAAAAAACTTATACAACCACTCAAGAGCATACTCCAATATACATGAATCCTATGTACACGAACTCCCGAACATTATACACCCTCATATATCATATATACACAGTCTCTACCCCCATGCACCTATGACTCCTCATTAAGCTACATCAGCCTTCATTAGTTGATAAGTGATTCGGTGACAAAATTTGACTATGTTTGACTAAAATAATTTTAGAACGAAAACAAATGCACAAGTGTATTAAAAAGCATATGTATTTAATAAATTGAGAAGTAGATCAAACAATTACCTAAGTAAATGTAGGATGTGGGCAGGAAGAGAAGTAGTCAATATATTTAATCATGAAAACCCCGCAATTAATACTATTTTTCTACAGGGTAATAGTTTAATGAGCGACCTTATGAAACTTCCATTCCCCCCCCCCCCCCCCCCCCCAAGGCATGTTGATCCCCCACAATGCTAAAAATAGATTGATCCCATTCTTTTAAACTTGGTACTAGACTGACATACATCTCTAGTAGATCATCGGTGTGGTAGGAGTCCCATATATACACTTCTCTGGTTGGAGCCTCAAGCATAAACGAAATCCAATGGGTTCTCTCAAGGAATTTTTCCTCTTCCCATTTTTACAGAGTATGACCAAATTAGTCAACTTCATTGTCTATTCCGTTGACAGTTGTCTTCCTAGTTTCATCTCCATTTTTTTACTGGTCCATGAAGTCGTTCCTTTGCAACCTTTTCCTTCTGTTCATTATACTATGGAGAGCGTGTATGTTGAGAGTCGAAACGGATCCTCTTCCGCGTATGAGGAATTGCCTCAATGATTGTAGGGGCCCCCAACTCCTAAAAAATAAATGGACTATTAAATATAAACAAGCAAATAAATAGAATGCAACAAATACAATTTCATATAAGTACCTAGAAAACAAGCAAATCAATGATTGAAGGATCACTAGACGTAAACGTCATTTTATGGTCATCAGAAGTAACAATAACATTAAAAAAAAATCCCCTGTACACAGTAAATTGTGGAAGGTAGTGAAAGAATTAAAAATTTTGAGGCATGCACAAACAAATGTGAAAATAGAGAGTGCTTACCTTGCAGATCTCCTCCTTCAACTTATCGATAACAACATCAATCTTCGAGCTGAGAGGTAGAAGCATTGATAGTTGCATCAAAATAGGCCTCGAACATGGCCTCAAGACCTTCAAAAAAATAGGGATGGCACAGCCGAAGCCTATAAGACCTAATTTTAGTTGCTAATATAAAATTTACAGCCTATAAGACATAAAAAAATTTAGTTGTAATTATAAAACAAATAAAATATATAAATAAAATAGGGTTCAACTCACATATGTGTCATCCCAATAAAACTTCTTCGTAGGTCGAGGGGAGCGAGTCATATCCTCTCTCTCTCCCTCCCTCCCTATCCCCATCCTCCTCCCCCTTCTCCTTGGAGGGAAGAACTCACTCCTTGTGAACTGCCATCTCCCTCAAAGTGGGTGTCAGAGCTGATAGAATATGAAGCTGTCAAATAATAATGAAAATGCTAATGTTTGCAGTGAAATTAATTAGGACGTAGATGGCAATTGAACCAGTTTTTTTAATTTAGTCATCATTTATTTAGGTTAGTAGGTTGGTTAGGAGTTGAGGTGGGATCATTTTCAATTGTGATTGTAGTTGTACTTGGGAGAGTTCAATCGCACCCATATGTTATTACGTGCCTGATTAATTGTGATTAAGATTCATTAACTATTCGAGTTAAGCAATTTAACCTTGGTTTTTAGAAAACAATATTAAAAAAAAATTAACCTTAAGAGTTATAATTTCTTAACTATAGTTAAAAGGGCAACTAAAGAGGCTTTGTGAGTGTGATTGAACTCTCTCAAGTTCAATCGTAATTGGACAGGATTCGGACTCTTAGGAGTTAGGTTATGACAATACACATAGTAGACTTCTCAACCACCACACCGAGACTCAAAATTGAATATTTCGCTCCCAAAGGGCACACATCCTACCACTAAAGCAAACTAAGAGGTGTAACAATAAGCTTGATACTTGATTGACTTTTTTTTGCTAATGATATCAGTTACCTACGGTTAGTAACAATGATTAGTGGTTAGCATCGGGGATTGGAGCTCTTGATACTCATCACCTGGGGAATGGATCCCAATACATCACTATTGAGAGAGGCCACACCCCATCTAAAAGTTTTCCCTGATAAGTAGATATATATCAAGGTCTGTTTTTTTTTTCTTGGGACTTCTAAATTTTGGCACTTTTTAAAAATTAAGGTTTAAGTGCTGAATTTTGCAACTCTTTTCTTTATTCATTTTTTCAAGACTGCAATTTTTGGGAGACTTCAAAAGTTGTAAAACAAGAGACTTCTGTCTCACACAAAATGGAGAGACTTGAAGTCTCGTGATGGTAACATTTGTGTTATATCTATATCTTGCACTCGAGTAAAAAAAAAAAAAACTTGCAAAATTCAACACTTAAAACCACGAGACTTAATAAGTCTCTACAGTAGAACGGACTCTTAGTTGGACTGTTAATAGTAGTGTCCAATTTATGTTAGAACTTCCTCTTGAATTTTGTATACTTCATGCATTCATTTACACAATGTTGGTTTTCAAGAAAAAAAAAAGCATACAAAAGTAATTCTTGTACAGTTGTACCCTTATTTTGATTGCTAAGAAAGAAAGAGAAAGGACGATGAGAAAGGTATGACGATGCAGTAGGTAAAGGTGGTAGTAGTGATGACACTGGTAGTGGCAGGTGGTGTTAACTAGAGGTCGTGGTGGGTGTAAGTGGTGGTGGCAGGTGGAGGTGGGGATGACGATGTTGGTAGCAATTACAGTGGTGGTGGTCACTGTGGCAGTGGTAGTATAGGTGGCAACGGTAAAAGTAGTGGTGGTTGTAGAGACCTACTTTTTATTTATCGATATTTGTCCCTTTCGTGTGATGCATGCTGGTATTTCCATGATAATTAATGTCATATAACATGTTATAAAAGTAAAAGAAGAAGAAGGGAATAAAAAACAGGGGAGGCATTCAAACAAGCTCTATGGTGTTCGAAAGGTCACTACGATGTTTGAAAATATTGCATGAAATCATGCAAAAATAGTGGGAAACAATGAAACTTTTATGTTAAAACCTTTAAATAAGTCTTATTCATGAGATTAAGGTTTATAATCCAACCTAAAAGCTTTAGAAAGAGAGAGAAAGAGAGAGCTAAGGTACTTTTCGCTTGAGGAAGACGAAAAGGCTTTATAAGAGGAAAGAGATCGTGATCAAAGGTCATTCTTCTCGATGGATCCGTAGTTTCCAACATAAGAAGGATCTTTTATCGCAGAGAATCGCTAGTATTGAGGTAGATATATCTTCCTTAGTTATGAATAGCATGAATATCAAGTTGATTCAGAATATATAAGTATGTAGAGATATTGTATTTTAGCTAAGAATAACATGATCATCAATTGATATGAGAATAAGAATAAGATTGAAAGCATATATAATTTTCTCAAGTTAATGATACACTCATTGATAAAAATAGGAATAAGAATCAATATGCAAGTAGATATGACTTCTCTAAGCAAATGATAGCATCATCAATGGTGTCAAGTTAAGAATGAGAATTGAATATATAAGAAGATGGGATTTCCATTAGGGTTTGATCCAAAGTAAGAAATTCATGTGTGTAGGTTATATAGTTTGATGTTAAATTATATGTAAAAATCATGCTATGTACAAAATATATAAGTTGTGTGATATATGATTGATGTGATATATAATAATTGGAATTCCGGTGAACCCCAAAAATTCTTTTTTAGTTGAGAACTTACAAACCCAAGATGGGGAGTGATTAGGTCTACCTAGGTCTATCTATCAATATTAATTTAATCAATTAAATTATTAACTAATAAATCACAAACCATAGACAAAGAGTTCTTATGTGGAAACTCTTCCGGGAAAAACCACGGGACCTCGTCCATCAAGTGAGATATCACTAAGATAAAGCAAACAAATACTTACAAGACTCGAATTGTACTCAATCGGACTTGACACAATGATCCTCAGTACTCAGTCCTCCATGCCTCACTAAGCAATCAGGAACCCGCAAGTCCGATCTCCACCCCAGTGTCTTGTGCTCCTCTTAGCTCTCCACAACCACGATCGTTCTTCATCAACAACAGCTTTGGATTCCTCCGACCACGAGTCCACAATCCTACATGAAACGATCTCCATTCACAACAACTTCGGATTAGTCCGACCAAGTTCTTTTACACAAACAAGTTGATGGTTTATCACAAATAAACTCTAGAGAGATTCCACACAATTAGAAAAACAAGCAAGCAAGAATTCAATATCTAACAATGGGTTGCATGCTCTAGAGAATAAGAGGAGAGGAGAAAACAATGGATTTCAACCAAGAACTATGAAAAACCCTAGAGCACTCAAGAATAATCTCAACTCTCTCAAACAAACTCTTAGGTTTGTTCTGAGAACAAACCTAATGAACAGAAAATCAAAAACCCCATTTTGAAGGGTTAAGAAGTGTTTAAAAGGGTTAAAACACTATTTTCCCGCAATCCGTTCAATCGGATTTCCAACTATTCACAACATTGCACTTAGTGCATTTAGTGTATTTTTGACCCGATTTCCAATCAAATGAACAATCCGCTAATCTCTTAAGGTAAGAGAGATTATTATAAGTCAATTTCACCTAAGGAGTAACTAGGTATCTAGGTCACTTATCATCCTAGAGATGTGAGACGAAGGCGACGATCAAAATGTCTTTAGTTGATCTTCTTAGTCTTCATCTTCACGAACATGACTCACTTGTAGGCAAGAACACACAACCTGACATAATTTTGACAACGAAATAATCTTATATCAAATATGGACCTTACAATAATGGATATGATTGAAATTTTATGATTGTCTATGAATTATTGTTATGAACTATGAATAGGTAGTGTACTTTATGAATTATATGGTATGTGGTATGTTATGCATGATAGATTTATTTTCGAGTAAACAAGCCTTGAATTACGGTCTTAGGTTATTTATCATGGATGTATGTGACGCTATGATGGATTTTCAATGTTAATAGATTTGTAATCTGAGGTATAGTTTAACTGAATGTTTATCACTTTCACTTCACTAAAACGAATTATGACAAAAATAATAACCTCACAAGTCTCACAAGATATCTTATAAGCTCATAAGTCTCACAAGTATGATAAGCTCTCAAGTCTCACCAGATAAGCTCAAAAGTATGTATGTATCTATAAGTAAGAATTGCATTATGTGTTTTCACAAGTTATGAGTACCAACATGTCTAAGATCTCAAGGGTACATCGTACCTGTTACTCATGAATCTAGTACCTGGCTCACAAGTTAAAACCTCAAAGGTACATGTTAACTAGCTCACAAGAAAATTCTCAAGGGTACTAGTTATCTGGCTCACAAGAATCACAAGGACACTGACGAGTGCTAATTAGTTAGTACTTATTTTGACTAATATATCGTAGTCTCATCACATATAAAAGTGTTGAGTTATTTTAAGTTATCTCACAAATGTATGTGATTTCTCTAAGATAAGATGTTCACAAGTTGAATAGGCTCATAAGTTAAGTAAGAAGAATATGCTGACAAGTTAAATAAGATGAATATGCTCACATGATTTCACACTCTGATGTATGATATGTTATGTTACGATAAGCTATGACAAGCATGATTACGTTGATGTTTATGATATTGTGTCGTGCCCCAAAATCTCATATTGGTCAAATAGGACTTTGGACCCATGACGCTGCATATCCAATTTACATAACATAATACAAGGCATAAAAATACGAATCTCAAAATTTTCTTTAACATTAATAACAATTCAATTGATAATCCCCATAAATCATCATCCATAATAAATGACCAATTTAACCATAATGAATTCGGATCATCCATTATGATTACAAAATCCAACAATTGAAAACCTAAGCAACATCAAATTAATTATCTTAGTACAACCCTTTTCAAACTGAAATAAAGTAGCTACTGCATCAATAATAGGGTCATCTATCCAGATCCCTCTCCTTTTTAGGATGATTACCTTTGGGCTCCTCTTCGTATTCTTCCTCAATCAACGGTTCTAGAGCGCAGATATCAAATCCTGAACCTATCAAACAATAATAATTTGATTGAGCATTGAAAATACTCAACAGATACAAAACATAATGAACAATATAAATACTATGCATTTTCAATCATATCATAATTCATAATATCAAAGTGCGGAAACATATAAGCAGTTCATATAATCATTTCATGACATTTTCATTCTCATGACTCATGCAGACTTGTGATACATATGTAAACTCATGTCCATTCATACTAGGTCTATACCAATCCATAAAAGATCCATACCAATTTTCATTATCATACCAAGGTTCTAAGGTCCATAGCATTCTAAGGTCCATACCAGATTTTCATGTCATTCTAGGCTTACCAATTTGTACCAAGGCTTTATCAATCATCAATCACATCATTCTAGGTATGTACCATCTATATGTAAATTTCATGTTTATCCATTCTTACCAAGTCCATATCATTCATACCAAGATCCTATTAGTCATAGGTACATATGCAGACTAAATAATGAGTGGACTTATACAGAATTACCAACATACCATGCCGTGAGACTAGTGCTTGACCATGTCATGATTAATTTTCATCTAGGCTATCTCTTAGGTTCTAATACCTTACCATCGAAACTCCACTATAATGGCCTCATACCACAATGGTTAGAGAATTCTATGTTAATAGCATCATCCTTTAAGCATTGACCTATCCGGAAATTCAATCATTATAGAAGCATAAATAATCATAAATTAACATGTAAAATCATACATAATATGTATCATTCAACAGGGTATTAAACATCAATTCATGTTAAAAAGATTATCAAGGTCATCAAATAGCATCAAATTGTAAAGCCTTCACCATTCATTCCACCATTATCCAATATACATCCCATCTTTCATAATAAATTCATAACCATCATTCATTCCCTTCCTCCATATTAGATCAAGATCCATCATATGTCAATTTCTAATAATAATTTAAAGCAAGATCAATAATATTATCAATATCATTTCCATTAGTTCATACTAAATCTTGAGATCTATCTCTTAAATCGTGTGAAATCATTTTATTTAATTAGGATTTATCAATACCTAATCATGATCTTGAAATTTACAATTCTTATTAATTAAATCATTAATTAAGAAAAGTATCAAACCTCTCAAGATCGCTTCCCTACGATCAATTATCGCTTGTGAATGCCTTGGATCTTGATTTCCAAGCAATCCTTCTTCTCCAATCGAATCTTCTTGCAAAACTCAAGGTTTTCCTCTCTTAGATCTCAAAATTATTAGAAATACTCTCTCTAACCCTACTCACAAATAAATGGTATTTATAGGGTTGGGAATCTTGAGGAAGTTAAAAAAGTCTGAAATTCACGTTTCTTGAAAAAATCATTGCTCTCAGCGATCGATTGGCCATAGTGTCGATCGATCAGAGCTGGTTAGCTTTAATTTCATGAAATTAAATCATAAAAATGGACTAAAATGAGCAAAATAATTGGGTTTCTACTTGTAGACATTCCACATTAATTCTCATAGGAATAAATACATTACAATTGGACACATTTTTCTAGGAAATTCATATAAATAGCACGAATAAATGCCGAGAAAATAAATTTGGGTCTCTACATATTGTTAGCTAGGAATTTATATTTTATGAGTCGTATGTTGCTCATCCAATATTCTATGTCGGTGAGTTTAGATTTGGAGTACATTGTCGAACAGGGAGAAGGCGACAAATACTTCGAGGAAGCGAGGGTGATTTCGTGGAGGTGGAGGATCCTTTGGATAAATTTATGTATTATTATTTTTATTTTTTTTTGTTAGATAGTTACATTGAGGATTTTAAGGGATTTTTATAAGATATTTTGGAGGAATGGTTATGTTGAATGATTTAAACTGTTTACTGACATTATGAGATTGAGGTTATGATAACAAATTTTTAAGTTGTCATTTCTTAGGTATGCCTTGCAAGCTCATGATAAGCACTATTGTGTTGCAAAGTTCCATTTTGACCTTGATGGGATTTTGGATCGTGACAGAGGTGCTGTCAGAACCTAGGCTTTAGGTTCATTTAGGTCTGGGTTGCTTTTCTAAGTTAGATTTAGGGTTTATTGTTTGCTCTTAAGACTTTCTTCATGAGTTGTAGTAACCAAGGTCATAAGAACCCAATGCGAGATGCTAATGGGACTTCTGCAGGCAGTGGTTCTAGGGATTTGAGCCTAATAATAGGATCTAATGTTGCTACTATGACGCAAAAGGCAAAGGCAATGGCTCAGTTTGCTCAAGGGGTATGCTGCATTCCTTTAAGGAATAGAAGACTTAGGTTCAAGTACGAGCAATGTGGCGGTTGTGAGGCCCACCATTTGTACCAACCTATTAATTTATGATAGTGAACCCCAGAAATTACTGTTAAGGTTGAGAACTCACAAGCTCAAAGGGTGGCTAGGTCTTTCTAATGTCTATCTAACCAATTTTAATTTTAAAAATTAAAGTGCGGAATCAAAAATAAATAAACACAAGTCACAACACAAAAGATTTTTACGTGGAAACCTGTCACTCCCCAAAATAGCCCCTAGGAGAAGTGGAGCTTTGGCACGAGACTCACTTATCATACCATCGTGTTAGAAGCATTTAAGGTAATCTAAAATATATACCTGGAATTTTTTTCCTCAATTAATAACTATTAATACTCCAACGAACTTCAATTAAAATCCATAATCAATTGAACATATATAATTTAAACCATCCATCATGATTCTTAACCATCGAGCTAAACTAAACATAAATCCGTAATAATTCAATTATAATTCCTTTGAAATTAAAACAACTACTGATAAACCAAAATCCATAGTATGGCTATCGATCAAGATCCCGATCCTCTTCGGGATGATCACCTGTAGGGTCTTCCTCTATATACTCTACAACTCACGACTCTGGAGCACAACTATCCAATCCCAAACAGGTCGACAATGAAATTATCGGCTAAGTAACACAGACACTCCGCATATATAATAATCCGAAATAAACAATATCATAAACATTGACATGCATACAATAAACAATTTAATTTCAGTACTCATACAATAATCAGAGTGCGAAAAAAATGATTTTCTTTTCTTTTCTTAACTTTTTCTTCTTTTCCTACTTTTCTTTTTTTTTCTTCATTTCTTACTTTTCTTCCTTACTTTTATTTGAGATCTTTCTTGAAGGCAAATAACTAATACATTTGGAAACTTAACTTGAAGTCAGTCACTAGCATCTTTTGAGATCCTTCTTTTTTTACTATTTCTTACTTATCTTTGAGATCTTTCTTGAAGCAAGATAACTAGTACCTTTGAAAACTTAACTTGAAGTTAGGCACTAGCATCTTTGAGCAACTTAGACTAGAAGTTAGGTGTAACATACTCTTGCATAACTTATACTTGAAGTCGGGCATGATATACCATTGTGGAGCTTAGACTTGAAGTTGGATACGATATACCCTTTGGTTACTTACTTTGCTGGTGTCCATTATTTATGAGAAACTCGATCATGCAGTCTTATTTATGTGATTATTACTTTCTTGTATTTATTATCACATCATGCGTATATATATAACATTGTCGTGGTTGATAACAATAATAAACTCTCAGTTAAATTTCATTCTCAATCATAGGTTGAGGGCATCAGGAATCCATCATAGTAATTCACATTACCATGATAAAATTCTAAAGCCAACAAAACCCTAACCAAAGCTTATTTACCCGAATGCATATTACTCATGTAGTAATTCTTATCTTACATCAATTATCATGCATATAAATTTCATAGATTGTAATTTAAATATCAATAGATTAGGGTTCTTACAATAACAATAGTAGCATAATTTCATGAATCCTACGTTGGTTTCAAGAAATTTCTACATACGGTAGTAATCATGAAATCCTCATTTATGCAAAAATCTAGAAGTCTCCCATTCAACATACCATCATTCAAAAAAATCTCTGGCATACATCCCTTCCCTTACATATATTCACATATCTCCATAATAATTCTCTTTCCCTTTGTTCTTGCATAAAATATAATATTCATACGGTTATTCACATCCTACTTCAACAATTCCTAAGAAACAATGCATAAGAGATGATAGAAATTCATAGATCTCCTTCATATTCAAGTTCTTACATAGATCTATTTAAATCTTCTTTTAGATTAATATTTATGAAATTGAGAACTAGGGATTATTATTTACCTCACTTGATCGCTTCCCTACGACCTTACGCTTGCAAATAGGTTCGATCTAGATCTTCAAGTCATTTTCAATCTTCTTTGATCGGATCCTTGAATTTCTTAGGTTTCTCCCTTTAGATCTCTTAGAAATCTCTCTTTTCTCTTTCTTTTAGGTTTGGGAGGCTCTTGGAAACCTAATTCACTAGTTAAATGGGTATTTATAGAGTTGGGGACCCTAAAATATTAAAATAATTCAAAAATCAGCGTTTTCGCACAAATCTCCGTGCCCACCAATTGATCTGCAAGTTTGGCCGATCGATCGGAGCTGCCGGCGATCGATTGGCGCTAGTTGTGCAGATCGATCGGAACCCATATATTATTTTTATCCGAACCTTGCTCCAGTAATTGCACTGTAAATTTTGACTCGGTTATCGGAATTTGACAATTCAAGATGCGTTGGAACCGTTATTCGAAGGAAAATAATTTCTTGTCTAATAGGGATGTCCCAATTCTAAGTCCTTGGAGGTTAAAATGTCTCATCAAGTTGGATGAATATGAGAGAGAACCCCAAAACATTAGGGTTAATACTAAGAACCCAAGGTTTGAACCCTAGACTCCTAGAAGTTTGAAAATAAAATATTAACCTTGTTTGAAAATAAAAGAAGAATGATGGCTTGCAAAATCTAGGGTGGAAGGGGCGAGGAGATTAGGTTTAGGAAACCCTTATGTTCTCAATACTCTCAAAAACCATTAGGTTCATTTTAGGTAACAAACAATTAAATAGGGAAAGCAAAAACAGAGTTAGAATTCAATTAGGAAACTATTTTTGCGTAGTCAGGTTGACTGGATTCCAAAGGCGGTCAACTGGATTTTTTGCATCATTCTTTCAAATTTTCCCATACAAAATTTTTCTTGTCCACACCTGTTCGGTCGAGCAAAATTCAAGTCAGTCGACCGGATTTCCCCGATTTGCTCAGAATTGTATTTTTGAACCTCTAATGCCTCTCAAGGCTTATATCTAGTCACCCAAGGTTCTTATAATGATTCTAGGTGATCAATTTGACCTAGTATATAAGCAAAGCTTTAGGAATATCTTCAGTTGATCTTCATCATCACGAGCATGACTCTTGTAGGCAGGGACTCAAGACACGACTAGACATAGTTTTGTCAATGGAATACACCAAGACCAAATATTGACTTTACAATCTAGATAAAGGATGTCTACAAAAGAAAAAAAAAAGTCTTGCAATTCCAAGAGAAGCGAGTGTACGACACTTGAAGAGGTATCAAATTTAATACAAATGTGCCAGATCAAAAGGTCGTCCCCTTTGAAGATATTTAATATTGAAATGTGTCACATCAAAAGGCCATCCCGACCCCTTTGAAGATTTTGTTCAAAGTTAAGGATAACAAAAGACTTGGGCTATTTATCAGAAAAAGAAATTGGGCTAATGGCCAATGTTTTCATTACCAGACTGACCATCGAATCGGTTGGGTTTTCGGTTCCCGGTTCAATCGACCGGTTGGATCATTGTAGGTTTTAACCTTAAAAATGATTTTTCAAATATTAATTTAATTATTTGTCCAGTATTTTCAACACCAGTTTTACGGTTATCGACCGGTTCTACCAGTTACTTAAATGACCATTATTTAATTTTTCTTGTTATGACCCTTTACAGAATTGTAGACCTGATCAGTTCATAATTTTCCCAGTTCAAATAGCCGGTCCAGTCCAGTTATGATAACAATACTAATGGCTTCACAAATATTTAGATTAGATATTTATGTTATAAGAGAGGTGGGAACTATTCTCAATGAGTGTCTTGCAAAAGTTTCGATCTTCTTTATTATCTGCTAAGTACTAATTGATGATTACTACTAATGAAACTCATGCTAGTGGGTGGACATGTGTTGAAAGAAAATGAATAAACGAAAAATGGATACAACAATATGATGAGAAAATTAAACATAGACAATAAGAAAATAAAAATAAAATAAAAATTAGAGACCCATAAGTGTAAAGGTCAGTAATGCAAGAACCAGAACATGAAAGCTTTCAATAGCAGCGAATTACCGATAATAGTGCCTGAAAATGAACTCATGTTGTAACGGCCCCAAAACCCCACCTTGGACATAATAGGACTTTGGGCCCATTATATTAATTAAACATGTTCAAACTCATATATGCAAGGCACTGCTAAACACGATTATCCAAAATAGCAATATTAAAATCCGTTATATGACCCAAACCATCTTGTACAACTATAATCTGTCCAACATAACCCACCATAACTAGCGTAGTCTAAAACCACTAACAAAAATAAGGCAGTCTAAGCAACATTCTGAAACAACACAATCCCTTTCAAAAAATAAAACGAGGCCTAATAATATGGCCACCTATCCAACACTCGAGCTTCCTCAACCGGAGACCCACCTACTTTTTCTTCCTCGATGTATAACTCCTCAAGCCACGTCTCCGCCGTGTACTCCTGCTCTATACTTGCCGACAATAACAGGTTGACTGAGTATTTAAAACACTCAACATATATACAGTTCAACTAACAACATAACATAACTTGTACATTATCAATATCATAATCGGTTTCATATCTATATAAGCAATAACAATTTCATATGACATTGACATAATCAGAGTGCGGTAACATGCGAGTTTATCGTATCATCATCTTGACTCATGTACTTGTGAGACTCTTAAACATATGCATAACCTATATGTGTCAATGATAATTAAGTGACCAGTCCCCGTCAACGCATAATTCATAGTTTTGTAACACAACGCGACAACGCATAGAGTGGTATGTTCGTAACTAAGGGGATATTCTTTCAAAGCATAATTCATAGTCTTTTGTCCCATCAACGCATAATTCGTAGTTTTGTAATACATTGCGGCAATGCCTAGAGTGGTATGTTTGTAATCAGGGGGATATTCTTTCAAAGCATAATACATGGTGTGTCCATGCTCAATGCATGATCTTGTGTAACACGTGGATTTGTGGACCTTACTTCTTACCATGCATGTGAAAATATGTTTTTAAGTGTCGTGATTGGAATTCAAATAGGTCATCCCTTAGATTCTGATCATCTGCCAAGAAACTCTGCTAGGGTACATCTACCTAGTTAGAGAATTCCCGACATGGAAAACTTTCTCTAAGTTTTGGCCTAACCGAATACCGATCTCCATACAAAGGAGATATGGCATAGTTTAACACACCAATCATTAATACTTCATTATCATAATAATGCATTTTTCTAAGACATAATAATAACATAAACATCACAATTCACTTCTATAATTTCCTTCATTTCACTATTCCCTATAATTCACCATTTCATCCATAATTATAGCTCATTCACTACACACATTATCCATAACACATAGCCATACATTCAACCCTTCCTCTATAGTGTTTCTCATCCCCCATTTATCACATCCATAACATTTCCAATTCCATAATAGCAAAACATAGTTAATAAAATCCCTAAATAGCCTAAAGTTCCATTATCCATAATCTACGCATAAACATGAAAAACATACATAGATCTTCATTTCCATCTTTCTATAACATACTAAACATCTTAATAGAGTTAGGTTAGAAAGTATATCAACCTCAGGGATCGTTCCCTTCGATCCAAAATGCTAGAGAAAGCTCCTTAAAGATTTGGGGCTGATCTCCAAGCTTTATCCTTCTCCTTGGACCAATCTCTTCTTCTCCAAGCAATTTCCTTTTGTTAACCCTAGGTTTACTCCTCTCTTTTGCCAAATTAGGGTTTGAAACTCTTAGAGTCTCAAACCCTCGAAATAGAATGTTATTTATAGTCTAGGGGTTAAAAACCCTAATTTCTATAACTTTTTTAAAAACCTAATACGCGACCTGCGATCGATCGCCCGAACGCTGCGATCGATCATAGCCGTCCATTGCGATTGATCGTACATACGTGATCGATCGTATGCTCTGTTTTCCACCCTTTTATTTGCTTAAGCATTTTAAACACTCCAGATAGCTTAGATATAATTAAATGTACATAATAACATAACGAAAGACCATTCTACACCCCATCAAAGAAGATAGAAACAGGAATTCAGATTCGGGTCTCTACACATGTCACAATGCATTCGGACTCGAGAACTTTCCAATAGCAGCCGTGAAAACATACCTCTTAAGATTTTCACTCTAAATGCTCCAATGTTTAGGAAAAACCTCCCTAGTGAACCATACTAACTGAAGTGCATAAGACATGTCAAACTCTTATGTTTGAGAATGAAAAGTCTCTTTGTCTACTATTTATAAGGGATTAGGGAGAAGGTAGACCAAGAGTTAGAAATGTGAGATGGTAGATGTTACAAATTTATAAATTATAATTAAAGAATGAGGATGGAGATGGAAGAAAGAAGAGACCCTTAGGCTTCATATTTTTGTATAATTTAAATGTTACAACTTAATTAGTTCTAATTAAAAAGTAAAATTAGAAGAATTAAAATAATAGAATGTGAAAGGGTGAAGGTGAACATTTAACCTATCACTTAATTAGGAATAAAGAATAATAATTAAAAGGATGACATGACGTATTCTTATTGGATCAATTAAAGAGTAGATGTCATATTAGCAGACACGTGACATCAATCAGAATAGAGAATAGAGACCAATTAGATATGCCATGTGGAACCAACCAACACAAAGTATTAGTACTAGTTAGAACCCCTGCGATGCACGGAAACCTTAAAAAAATTATAATCTACTAATAGAGAAGACACTGAAAACCAATTAGTCTATAATAATATATTTGAAATAAGAAAAAGAAATTGGAGATTATCTATATCCAAATAGAAAAAACGGCAATTACATCATATCCTTTTTTTTGGGGGGGTTTAATATCCTATCTTATAGGGTATTGGTTTTTCCAAAAATTCAAATTTAAATTTAAAAATTAATTGAAAAAATAATTAAACAGATTTCTAACAAATATTGGTGTTTTAAATATATAAAAAAGTTGCCGGCCAGTAAAAAGTAAAATAAAATTAGGCGTTTAAATGGATTTTTGTGCATGACCTGAGATTACAACAATTGTAAAAACCCAGGCCCAGTGCCTTCCCCGCTTTGAATGGATGGATCAAAGATTGAAAAGTTGAGCTACTGTACTTGCATCACATGGTGGGGGCACGTATGGTATATTGCCATCATCTCCAAATTTAACACTTTCATCAAATGGCTACCATTGCTCTAATTATTTGAAATACCAATTATTAGTTGTCAATCTAGGAGGGTGTCATCCATTATCTTCCTGATTTATAGCATCACTAATAAATTGGATAGTAGGGTTCCTCCACGGATTCCTAATATGCACGCCAATGCAATTTAACATATCTCAGTTCTTCACCTCCACCACCTTCCCAATCAAAAGAATAGTCAAAGTCTCTCTCTCTCTCTCTCTTCACCTCCACCACCTTCCTAATCTAAACAATAGTCAAAATCTCTCTCTCTCTCTCTACCCACTTCCATGTGTCTTATCACCCCATCCTTCAATGGCTATCTAAGACTGGGTCACAACTGCCACTTCACCTCTGTTGCCACTGCTCTCAGCTACTCATCTAAAATTTTTCTTTTCTCTTGATAAAGATTAGCAAGGTGACCCTATTCTAGATGTTAACATAACAAAGACATATGTACACGATAACAAAGCATCTCTATTGACGCACGTATGGTTGTAGAACTTATAATTTTTCAAGTAAAAATTTGTTAGAATCCCCATTGGAGTATGTACATCCTCAAACTTAACTGGACATCCATTGTTGTTCTGGTTTTCTGTCTTCTTGTCTTCTTTTAACTGTCAAAAAAAAGAACGAAGAAATTCATTGGTTAGAGGGTTGTTTACATAGGTATATATGATCCAGTTTTGGGTGGGACAATCTGAGTAGTAATACATTATTTGGACAACAGATCAATGACCATAACGAAGGAATCTCTTCCTTGTCACATTCATTCCTTTTATTTTTCCCACTTTCTAACAATCACTAATAACAAACAGTTCATGTAAATTGGAAGACCCTTTTTTTTTTTAAAGGTATGCTGGGGTTAGGTAGACCCCTACCAGAGAAACATAGACGGGATTCGATCCCAAGTCTCTGGTAGCCAAGGGACTTTACCAACTAAGCTAGCTGGCATCCTTAATGCAACGTCAATGCCTCTTGTAAATTCTCCAGGGGAAGATGCATGTTTGGTTCTAAATCAGCATACAAATTTTAAAATGAGGGGAAAAGCGCAAAATCTGATTTTCTCACTTGATCAAGCACAACAAAATTAGAGAGATCTAGCTACCAATGTGTCCACAAGGAGATGTCACAATGAAAACAAACCCGATGATTTCTTCCCTTCCATAGTCCCTTTCTTTGCTTGGCAGCTCGAGTAGGAGAAATGGCCATCCCAGGGATGCAATCTTCCCGGATTAGATGAGTCAGAGTTTACCGATATTCCCTACCCGGGTTTCATCTCCATATGACAAGCCACACACATGAAAAACTTGAATATGTTGCATAAGTGATGGGCATTCTACATCTAACCTGCGATCCACACAAGAGGTATGCATTTCCTTCCTCTATTATAGCTTTGCCTTTTCCACTTATAATTATGCGGCCTCTTCTTATTATTTAGGGTTATTTGTGAAAACCCCCCTATCTTTTCAGCTATTTGTAAATACCACCTTGAGTTTTGTGATTATGTATCCATTAACTTTTAAAACTTTTGCAAATCCACCCTTCCATCCAAAAGTTAGTTAACGGATGTTAACTTTTTTATGAAATGACTTTTTAAACCTTTTTTAAAGAGTTGGATGGAATGCACGCCTCTATAGGTTATCACGTGTCCCATTTATCCCCCTTTAACTAAGGTTAAGCTTAATCGACCTAAGGTTAATAATTTTAAAAATAATATAAAAATAAAGGTTAATTAGATGGATTAACATTAAGGGTGAATGAAACTGAACTATAGTTGGTGGGCGTCAAAAAAGACATGGCAGCTTGTAGAGTCCCATTTAACTATGGTTAAGCATAATCAGGTTAATATTTTTTTTTTTTTAAAACCAAGGTTAGATGCAAGAACCCTAGGGCTGAATGAATATTAACCACAGTTAGTGAATGTTTAAAAGGACATGTGGCAGCTTGTACAACCTCCTTTAATTGTGGTTAAACCTAATTAACCTAAGCTTAATATTTTTTTTCCTAAAAAAATTAAATGGATGAATCTTAGGGGTGAGTAAATCTTAACCATAGTTAGTGAGTGTTAAAAAGGACATGTGGCAGCTTGTACAACCTCCTTTAACTGTCCTTAAGCATAATCAACCTAAACTAAATATTTTTTTTCTAAAAAGTTAAATTGATGAATCTTAGGAGTGAGTAAATCTAAACCACAGATAGTGAGTGTTAAAAGGGACATGTTGCAGCCTGTACAACCTCCTTTAACTGTGGTTAAGCATAATCAACGTAAACTTAATTTTTTTTTTCTAAAAAAGTTAAATGGATGAATCTTAGGGCTAAGTAAAATCTTAACTACAGTTAGTGGGTTCCAAGCACTTCTCTTGGGAAAAGGTTTTACAAATCTCCTTAAAATAAAAATAAAAAAAAGGTTAAAAAGGTCATTTAAAAAAAAATTAATATCCGTTAACTAACTTTTGGATGGAAGGATGGATTTGCAAAAGTTTTAAAAGTTAGTGGACTATAATACAAAATCACAAAACACAAGGGGATATTTACAAATAGGTGGAAAGAAAATGTGTTTTTCACAAAGAACCCTATTATTTAAGGGGGACAATCGTAATGCTTGGAGAACCGTTACATCTTATGATTTATGGCAGACTATGGTAATGCTTGAAGAGGACCGTTACACCTTCTAAAGGTTTTAATACAGATAATAAGTGGGTTGGAACCTTTTCACACTACAACTCTTCCTTTTCCCAACTTCTATCACCAATCCCTTTGTAACTCCGAGAGATTAATGGGACATTAATGAGTTTAATGGGAGAAGTTGAATCCTTTGAGGAAATGAAAATTTGAGAAAATAATGGATCCCGCTAATTAATTTTAGTTGTAAGCACCCAATTTTTACACCCTGTAACCACAGTCCTTCCCCAGTGGAGTCCCATGTAAAACTCTAGCCAAGCCCTAGGTATACCCTAGACCTTAGGAAAAACCCTTTGGGCTCAAGGCCCAGTACCTTTAGAAGCCCTAAAACCTAGACCAAACCCTATGTAAGCCTTAGTTAAACCCTAGCTAGATCATAGGCAAACCCTAAACTCTAGCCTTAGGTATGCCTAAGCCCTAAACCATAGCTAAACCCTAGGTATACCCTAACCTCAGGCTCAAAGCCCTTTAGCAATCCCTAAGCCGAAAATCTAGGATAATTCTAGCTAAACCCTAGGTAAGCCCTAGACCTAACCATAGCCCTAGACCTAGCCTAAACCTAGGCCAAAGTCCCTCAGGCTCAAGGCCCATCAAGCTAGTCCAAAACCCCCCAAAGACCACAAGCCTAGGCCTTTGTGGGCCTAAACTTGGGCCCACCAACCTTAGGGGTCCACTAGGCTGGGGCCCACACCCTTTGTGTTCAAAAATCAGGCGAGACCCCCCCCCCCAAAACAGTAAATCTTATCCCATTCGGCCCAAGTGTGTGAGGGCCTGGCCTGAAGTAGAAAAAACCTCAGGGTGTTGGTAATCCATTCACCGACACCCTCATTTTGCACAGCCTGGAGAGTGGCGGTAATCCGATTACCGCCACCTTGTAATTTCGGAAAAATTGCGTACAGGCCTCCCCCTTACTGTTCTGCTCCACCTGGGCTCCTCCCATTTAGTCTCCCACGCTATCCTAAATGCCCATAACACCCATGAGGGCTTCCCCTTTCATCTATATAAGCTTCACTCCTCCCCAGTTCAACTTCACTCCGAATTCACCATAGCCAAGCTTTGCCCAAGCTCCAGCAGACCACCTCAGCCTCTGTGCTTCCTCCTGAGTGGCCCCTAAGCCTTCCCTAAGCTTACCAGGCCTACCCCAGGCACTACAGCAACCTCCACTACCCTTCACAACACCTACACACCATTTCACCAGCACTAAACCTTTGCCAAAATCCAAACCCAGCTCCACCACCTCCTCTACCCTCTAGCAATCTCGAGGCAAGTCCTTGGCCACCCTGTGAGCCCCCCAACAACCTTACTAGGTTATCCCCACATCTATCTCAGGCTCCACCATCACCAGTAGCAGCCACCACTGTGAGTAGCTTTGTACAAGGGTAACAGACCCTCCCCTTCTTGCTCTCTGCTTACCATTGTAAGGGACCCCTGGTCCTATTCCAGGGGTCTCATCTATCATTTTACTTCTGTATAGTAGCTTCTTGAGCCAAGGACAGGGGTCCCCTGCCTTCACCATAGGCGTAGGGAACCCCTAGAGGCCTATCATGGTGCAACACCATTTCGGGCAACGGAATAAATAGCTGTAGTTTATCAGTCAACCCAATTACTATCTTAAACAATGTCTAAACTAGTAGAACTAGGAGTTGACGTAGGGTTAGGGTTTCGACGCAATCGTCGATATAGAAAGAGGCTTGTTTGTGAAATTACGCATATAATCCTATATCAATATTGTTAATAAGGGCTTTGTTCATAATTTCATAAATATAAGTAACAATGCTTAATGTGGAAGGGCTGGGCCAGATTTGGAAGGACCCGACAAGAGGTGCCCTAGCCCGGCCCTAGAGGAAGGGCTTGTCGATTTCGAGCCCGGCCCGGCCCAAGGGCAGGGGAAGGGTAGAGCTTGGGCGGGTTTGGACGAATCGGGTACCCTTCGACTGGGCTATTTTGATAGGCCTATCTCAGTGTAAAAGGAAAAGTAGTGACGTGTCACTTGTGCTAAGTGCCACCACAGTTTGAGATAGAACTTGGATGCCCAAAGTTTGGGTTAGCATTTTCCTAAAATTTATAATAGTTAGAAACGCCACCCAATCCAAACAAGGGTTTTTTTTATATATCGAACTTAGAAATGCCACCACACAAACAAAGTTTTTTTTCTCAGTAAATAAGGGCTCGTTTGACATTACTCCAAGAAACAATTCTCTATTTCATTAGAATAGAAATGCAAGAGTTTTTATTCCTTGGAAATGATGTCAAATAGACCCTAAGATTAAAATTTAGACTCGTAATCTTCTCCAGCTGTGACCGGTTTTGCCAAATCTGGTTACGCCACCCAAAGGTTGCCACATGTCCCATTTTACACTCCTTAATTGTGGTTAAGATTCACCTACCCTTAGGGTTCATCCACTTATCTTTCATTTTTAGAAAAAACATAATTAAAAAAATATAACCCTAAGAGTTAATGAATTTTAACCACAATTAATAATATATATTTTTTATTTATAAAAATCAAAGATAGCTGGGTGAACCTAAGAATAAATGAATCTTAACCAGAGTCGAGAGTTATAAAAAGGAAAATTCTGGGGCGTAACTGGTTCGGGCAAAACCGATTACAACCGGAGACGATCGTACGATTCTAAAATTTATAATCGTTAGCAGAGGAGTGTTGGGCACAGTCGCATTTACTCCAAACATTTCCACAGACGCAATTAGCTATTACACGCGGAGATATTTGATACTTTTACGATTAAAAAAAATAAAAGATAGGACATTGGTAGCCCAAATTGCGTCTTGGAAGATTTGCGACCTCGTTTTTTCGTTAGAAACGCGACTCAAACCAAACAAGGCTATGTTTTTTTTTGGGTAAAGAAGGCAGAGTTCAGAAGCTGGTGATTGGTAGATGTAACGTTCCTCCATTAAAGAATCGCCGAAGGTCCATCCAATCCCTAAATTATTGAGGTTTGAGATTTCTCTTATGTAGATCGAACTTCTACTTCAGTTTCTCGATTCCAGTTTCTGTTATTTAGGTCTACGAAGTCGATCTTCTCTTTGATTTCTTGTTTCTCGATCCGATTTCAAGTTCTGAATGTCAATTGATTTAGAATTCTGTGGATAACTGCGGAGATTTTTGAGATTCTTTGTTCGTGCATCCATTTTTCTGATTCTAAGAAACTTAATGGTTCAGTTCACAATCTGTTAATACTCACAGAAATGGATTGCGCATTATGTAATTGATCAATTCAATATTTATGGAACTATTATGCTCTTGATTGTTGGATTTCTGTGGTTATCATCTCTATTTATGTTTTCTTGATGTGGAACTTCAATGAAAAAACTGTCATGGAGCGATCGTTTATTTTTTAAGTAGCTAATTTTGTTTCACAATAACTGCAACTCTATGGTTTGGATTGTTGTTTGGTATTCCATGCTAAAGTTAGCAACTGGGAGGTTAATATAGCTATTTCCATTAAAAGTCTAATGTGATAAAGCACAAACTAGAAAAAGGAAAACTAATGTTAAATGATGGAGCCAAGTAGAGGTTGTTACTTGCATCAGATGTAGAAATCCATTTGAACTCCCTTATTTCAAAACTTTTTAACTTTCTTCGCTCTCTAGAGCCATAAACAACTAATCTATCTTATTCTTTAAAATTTTTTTTTTTTTAAAAGAAAAAGACCTACAATGCGAATTGACTGAACCAACTTCAAAACTTTCTTTGAGCATTTTTGATTGGGTAAGATTTCTTAACTTTTTTATTTAATGCTTGTTAATCAATGATTATTAGCAAGTTTATTGTAGATTCATAGATTTCAAGTGAAATCCATGAATCAATGATGGTTTGAGCTATGTATTTTCATTTTTGTCTCATTATGTGTTAATTAAACTTGTTAAATTACTATTTTTGTGCATAACATGTATTTAAAGCCAATGATTTTGTTTCCCTACCAAATTTCAATATTTTACACAAGCTTATGGGTTATTTAGATTTTATTTTTTATTTTCTATTATCTAAAGATGGTTTGTGTGTAACAGATTTTGATTGTAATGGCCTAAATTGTTACGTAATGGTGTTACGTAAAAGTTTCAACCAGCCTCATAATACATTGGAACCATTATTTAAATCTTGGTTACCAAATAGATTAGAACACGTGCCATCACCCTTTTGATTTTTGCCTTTATGCTTTATGCTTTATGCTTGATACTTGATAGGTGTCCTTTCTCCTTTGGTACCACAGTCCCGCAACTTACCCTAACGATTTCAATTGCATGTTTCCATACGTTAACAATACTACGGTCTGGAGAGGGCTTTTGCTAGGGTAGTGTGTAGGGACATTCCTCTCCTTAGACAGGGGAGAACAGGAGGGCAGCAAAAGAGTTGCAAAAATTAGAATCCAGTGTTCAACATGAGGGTCGCTATTCTAATTATGGGATAGGCAGATCTAGGGAAGGTAGGGGTAGATCCAGAGTTCATTAACGTTGATTTTTGTGATGTCATGGAACATTAGGGGGTTGGGTCATGTGAAATAGGAACTGGCCATTAAAGATTTGGTTAGATCCTGTCGTCCTTTGATTCTTTGTGTGCAATAGACTAAGCTAGATTGTATGTCTGATCAGTTAGTTGAGGAATTGTGGGGCCGTCATTGATCAGATTGGCTTATTTTGCCATCGCTTGGGTCATCGGGGGGTGTGCTCTTGGTTTGGAACTGAGAGGTAGTGGAAGTTTTGGATTCAAAAGTAGGTGCCTATTCCATTTTGATATGTGCAGATCTATTGAGGAGGATTTCATTTGGGTATTTACAGGAGTTTATGGGCTGTCAAGTAATAATGACTCGACGTTATTCCGGTAAGAATTGGAAGATGTTAGTGCCAGATGAGGAGAACTGTGGTGTTTAGTAGGTGTCACGCCCCAAAACCCCACCTCGGACGATGTAAGATCTTGGCACGTGACTCACTTAATAATCATCCTATTAGAAGCATTTAAGGCACATTAAAAATATGAACCTAAAAATTTTCTCCAATTAATAAGATCAACCAAATCCATAATCCATAATTCATACCGAAATATAATAAAATCTTGATCATTCATTATGATCATAATCATGAAAACTAAACTAGACATAAATCACTATAATGTCAATTAAAGTCTCCCTGGAATTTTAACTACTAATAAATGAACTTCAGTAGTAAGGCCAACGATCAAGATCCCATTCTTCCTCAGGATAATCACCTTCCGGTTCCTCTAAGTATTCCTCTTCTTCCCATGGTCCGGGAGCGCAAATATCAAAGCCTGAACCTGAACCTGCCGACAACAAAAGTCATCGGCTGAGTAACAAGTTACTCCGCGTATATAAAAGACCATAAAGGACAATATAATGAATATTATGGAGTATACAAATTCATACATTAGTTCACGTACATAACCAGAATGCAAAAAAAACAACAAAATACATTGTATCAATTTCTTTCTTTTCTTATTTTCTTTTCTTACAGTTCTTACTTTTCTTACTACATACTTTATTATTTCGGGAACAACTCATTCACATGCATTATTAATAATTTAAAATACCACTTTACCGTATAAGGAAAGGGGTTACTATACTTTACTTTACCAAGATACCACCACCTTTCGTACTTTACCCGGCACGGACGGCTTAGGACATTTTCCGGTACGACGGCTTACTTACTTTGACATACTTTTCGCCCTTTGATGGTATCTGGTGGTGCACAACACATACATACATTATCGCTTTTGTGTGTTCTTCTTCTTACTTTTATATTCGGTCTTACTTATACTTTTCCTAGTGCCTTAGATTCTCTTTAAATCATTATGCATCTTTTTCATTTATGAGTGCTGGATGATACACTTTTTGTTTAAATTAAACCTAAGAGTAACCGTCAAGGGCCATCGGACATCTCACCACAGCGCCCCATCTCACTATGTTAACCAAGCCTAGGCAAGCTTAACTTTCCTCAAAGGTTCCTTTATACAAATGTATATCACGTATAAGGGACATAAACAAAGTACACAAAACATCATATTTTCAATTAATTCGCAATATAAAATTTCATTTTATATCAAGGCACACATAAATCACGATTTTAATGTAAATATCAATATTCCTTTATTGTTATTTTTATTTTTATTTAAATCCAGATTAACATCCTAATTATAATACCATTCACCAAATCAGAATTTTCATGAAATATAAATTTAAAATCAACTTACTTACGATTAAAATCCCATAATAATTTTATCCAATCAATTGATCCATTCTCCTTAATCATCCATACACTTCAATAAAATTTCTCAATCCCTCGTTCAACCATAAATAATTTTAACTGTTATTCACATCCTAATTTATCAGATCCATAAATAATAAGGTAGAAATCAAATATGGTTCTTCACATCCTATTTTTTAATAAATCCATAAATAACGAGATAAGAATCAAATCATGGTTCTTCACATCCTATTTTAATGAAATCCATAAATAATAAGATAGGAGTAAAATCATGGTTCTTTACATCCTATTTTAATCAAATCTATAAATAATAAGATACAAATAAAATCAAAGTTCTTCACATCTTATTTACTTTCATGTTTTTACTTAGATCTGTTTCCTTCAATCCATCTTTTACATTAGTATTCAAAATATTGAAGACTAGGGTTGTTATTTACCTTACTTGATCGCTTCCCTACGATTTTACGCTTGCGAATGGCCCTGATCTTGATTTTCGAGCCTTTCTTTAAGGTTTCTCTTATCAAATCTTGAATTTAAGAATGGTATCTCATCCAAGTCTTGATCCAAGGAAAGTGTCACACCTCAACAATGATCTAAGAAGCAAGATCTAACATCCAAGATCAAAAAAAAGATGAAGGTTACAGCTACACGAGGAGAAAATGGAGTTCACGGCTAGCAAGATTTATCCCAAAATAATCAAGATCCAATCTTGATCTCACGTGGAAAGTCTCTTGGGTTCATGGCAACAAGCCCCGTACAAGAGATTATCTACAAGCCGTAGGTTATTCTCCTTTATGAAGATCACATTCAATGCAATGATGATCTTTTGTCACGTAGCTAATTTCTTATTTGAAAATTGTTTCTCTTTGCAAGAGCATTCACGGCCAATAGATAAGAAATGGAGAATGGTTATTCTCCACCATTGAGATCTCCTAGGATAAAGGATAAAGATAAAAGATAAGTACAAAGATAAAGATAAAGGTAAAAGCATAGTTGCCTAGGAGAGGGTACTACGTTCAAAAGAGAAATCTTAGGGTTGTGGGGTTTTTTTTTTTTAAAAAAAAAAATCTCTTCTAATACATAAAAATAGAAAAAGTAATATTCCAAAACAAGGAGTTGAGAGATTCTCCACTTGCTTCTTTATGCAAAAAGGTGTTTTTGTCCTATTTTGAAAAGCCTCTCTTTCTCTCTCCTAATGATGGCTCTACTAAAGCATTCCTAAGGAGGATGTTCCCAGCACCTTTTTATTATTATTATTTTTTTTTTCACATAAGCCACATGTGATCTCCCTTCTCTTGGAACCTCACGGTCACATCTCTTCATTTCATTTTTGTTTTACTTGATTAATAAGCCTTAATATATATATATATATATATTTAATTTATCATTATTGTTATTTTTATTATTATTATTATTATTATTATTTATTTATTTATTTATTTATTTTTTGGAACTAATGCATTAAAATCAGACATATATTTCTAGGAATTCCAAATAAATTGCACGAATACCGAGAAATTAAATTCGGGTCTTACATCCTCTCCCCCTTAGAAGAATTTCGTCCACGAAATTACATACCTTAGTCGAACAGGTGAGGATATTTTTCTCGAACTTCATTCTCTCTTTCCCAAGTGGCTTCTTCAACGGAGTGGTGTTGCCAACGCAGGAGGACAAAGCGGATGGTCTTCTTGCGCAAGACATGTTCCTTTTGATCTAGAATTTGGATCGGTTGTTCAACCACAGTCAAGTCTTCTCGAATTTCTAGCGGTTCCAAGTTAATGACATGAGATGGGTCTGGAATGTACTTCCTTAGCATGGAGACATGGAAGACATTATGGATTGCTGCCATATGAGGAGGTAAAGTAACCCGGTATGCTACTTCGCCTACCCTTCTGATAATTTCAAATGGTCCAACATATCTTGGACTCAATTTGCCCCGCTTCCCAAATCTCATGATTCCTTTAGTAGGAGATATTTTGATAAAGACTTAGATCTCCAACTTGGAATTCTAAATCTCTTCTTCTGGTGTCTGCATAACTTTTCTGCCTACTCTGAGCAGTCTTCAACCTTTCCCTGATCAGATTAACCTTGTCTGTAGTCTGTTCAACCAACTCGGGGCCTAGAAGTTTCCTTTCTCTTACTTCATCCCAACAAAGAGGAGATCTACAACTCCTACCATATAATGCTTCGAAAGGAGCCATTTGGATACTAGCCTGATAGCTATTATTATAAGCAAACTCGACCAATGGCAAATGTTCATCCCAACTGCCTTGGAAGTCTAGCATACATGACCGGAGCATATCTTCAATGATCTGATTTACCCTCTCTGTCTGACCATCTGTTTGTGGGTGAAATGCTGTGCTAAAATCCAGTTGAGATCCCATGGCTTGCTGAAAGCTCTTCCAGAATCTTGATGTAAACTTGGTATCTCTATCGGAAACGATACTAACCGGTACTCCATGCAATCGGACTACTTCCTTTATATATAATTCTGCCAGTTTGTTAGAGTTATAAGTGGTCCGATAGGGAAGAAAGTGAGCCGACTTAGTTAAACGATCCACTATGACCCAAATTGCATCGAAATTCTTAGATGTCCTTGGTAAACCCACAATAAAGTCCATGGATATATTTTCCCACTTCCACTCAGGAATGGGAAGAGACTGTAGTAATCCAGCTGGTCTCTTGTGTTCAGCTTTGACTTGCTGACATACCAAACACTTGGACACATGTGTAGCCACATCTCTTTTCATGTTCTTCCACCAAAAATGTTTCTTGAGATTTTGGTACATTTTTGTACCTCCCGGGTGAATTGTATATTTAGATCGGTGTGCTTCATCCAAAATCTCCCGCCTTAACTCTTCATTTGCTGGTACACAAAGTCTACCTCTGAAAGTTATAGCTCCATCCCCATTCGTAGCGAAATCCTCCTGCCCAATTTCTAAGGATTTAGCTCGATAGGTTAAGAGTGCTTCATCTGATTCTTGCAACTCTTTAATTCTAGCCTGAATATATGGTCTAACTGAAAGGTTGGCCATTAACACTCTGCCTTGGTAAATACTGAAGCTTGTTTCATTGTTAGACATGTCTTCTAACAACTTCCACTCCTTCACCATTAAATGTGCAATTAACCCGGAGGGCCTTCTACTAAGTGTATCAACTACTACATTTGCCTTCCCCGGATGATACTGAATCGAGCAGTCATAATCTTTCAAAAATTCTACCCAGCGGCGCTGTCTCAAATTAAGATCCTTTTATGAAAACAGATATTTGAGGCTTTTATGATCTGTGAACACCTCAAATTGCTCACCATACAGGTAGTGCCTTCAGATCTTGAGGGCGAAAACAACTGCTGCCGGTTCCAAGTCGTGAGTAGGATAATTTTTCTCGTGATCTTTTAACTGACGGGAAGCATAAGCGATAACTTTCCCGTGCTGCATGAGAACACATCCTAAACCCACATGAGAAGCATCGCTATACACTACAAATCCTCCACTACCTGTCGGGACTGTAAGGATGGGCGCTGTGGTGAAACGCTTTTTCAACTCCAAGAAACTTTCTTCACACTTCTCATTCCATGTGAACCTGACATTCTTCTTAGTCAATTGGGTGAGTGGTGCTGCCAAACTTGAAAAGCCCTCTACAAACCTTCTGTAATACCCAGCAAGGCCTACGAAGCTTCTTATCTCTGTTACACTCTTCGGTCTCTTCCAATCTGATATAGTCTCAACTTTTGCAGGGTCAACTAAGATTCCATCCATAGAAACTACATGGCCTAGAAATGCCACTTTCTCTAGCCAAAACTCACACTTACTCAGTTTAGCATACAACTTATGCTCTCTTAGGGTCTTAAGTGTGATACAGAGGTGATGGTCATGATCCTCCCTAGTCTTGGAATATACCAGGATATCATCCACGAAGATTATAACATAACTATCAAGGGCTGGCTTGAACACCCTGTTCATCAGATCCATAAATGCTGCAGGTGCATTTGTTAATCCGAAAGGCATCACTAAGAATTCATAATGCCCATATCTTGTCCTGAATGCCGACTTAGGAATATCTTCTGCTCTAATTTTCAATTGATGATATCCTGACCTTAAGTCGATCTTGGAAAAGAATTTTGCTCCTTACAATTGGTCAAACAGGTCATCTATTCTTGGTAGAGGGTATTTATTCTTTATGGTGACCTTGTTTAATTGCCTATAATCGATGCACATTCTCATCGATCCATCCTTCTTCTTTACAAAAAGCACCGGAGCTCCCCATGGTGACACACTTGGTCTGATGAAACCATTGTGAAGTAATTCTTCGATTTGTTCCTTCAATTCTTTTAACTCAACTGGAGCCATCCTATAAGGTGCTCTCGATATTGGTGCTGTTCCCGGGGCTAAGTCTATCATGAATTTTATTTCTCGATCTGGTGGTAAGCCTGGCAGTTCTTCTGGAAATACATCCATAAATTCACTAACCACTGGGATGTTTCCCGACTCTGGCATTTCTGAATTTACAATGTTCAAAGCAGCAAATCGAGCAAGGTCCTTTTTTCTTAATCCCCGAAAGTGGAAAGGATTTCCATTCACTGGTTTGAAATCAACTCTCTTCTCGAAGCAGTCGACATTTCCATGGTAGGTTGAAAGCCAATCCATACCTAGAATCACATCAAAATCTTGGAAGTCGAGTATTATCAGATTTGCTGGTAACTCATGCTGTCCAATACGGATAATACAGGTTTTGTGCACCTCGCTAGTGATAACTGAGCTGCCGAGTGGAGTGGAAATGGACAACTCACTATCTAGCTGACTCGACTCAGATGGAAAACCTTGGGCAAATCTAGGTGTGACGAAAGAGTGTGTCGATCCCGTATCAATCAATACGTGTGCCAGACAATCATTTATTAATAGCGATCTTGAGTTCATAAATAGCTAAGTGTTAATTTATTATGTTATAATCAAAATTATACAATGTACATTTTTTTTTTTTTTTCAATAATTCATATATATATATATATGCATATAATATCATATTTTTATGAGTACCATGTTATACAATCAATCTGCAATATGTAATTATTTCTACTCAATTAAATTATAAATCATACGTACTCTGGACTACATCATCTGAGGCTAGAGCATCTTGCTCTGAGATGGCAAAGACTCTCCCTTGTGTGTTCTGGCGAGGGGGCTGAGGGGCCTGCTGAGTCTTTGGTGCCAGAGGAGGCTTTGGCGGTGGTGCCTGTCTAGCTGGAGGCCTATTTCCTTGCATCTGAGACTGTTGAGTACCCGGCTGTGACTTCTGAGGGCAATCCCTAATCCGATGTCCCAAATCACCACACTGAAAACATCCGCCAGTGAGAGTGCGACATTCCCCGGCCTTGTGCTTTTTTCCACAATGAGCACAAGTCTCAAACACTACTGGAGGAGTAGGCTGGGTAGGACGATTGACTGATGTTGTAGTCATAGTAGGGCGAGGGGCGGGTGTAGGCCTCTGAGTATTCTGCACTGGCCTTGTAACCGGATATGGGGCAGGCCTAGCCCTCTTCTCTGGTGGAACTGGCCCACTAGTCTGGCCTCTAATCATCTTCCTGTCCCTTATGTTGCTGTCCCTCCTCTTAAAGAACTCCTCAGAATTCTTCTCGGCTATTTATGCCTTGTTCACTAACTCCCCAAAAGTTCCTATTTGTAGTATAGAAACTTTGTCCCTGATGAATGGCCTTAGACCCCTTTCAAATTTTCTGACCTTTATATTTTCATTCGAAATCAGTTGAGGTGCAAATCGAGACAGTTCAGCAAACTTTGCTTCATATTCCACCACTGTCATCTCTCCCTGCTCCAAGGTGAGGAACTCCACCTCTTTCTGTTCTTTGACAAAAGTTGGAAAATACTGTTTGTAAAATAAATCCAGGAATTCTGCCCATGTCCATGGCTGTCCAGTCCTTGTGATGTCTCTCTGTCTTACCGTAGCTCTCCACCAGTGCTCGGCTTCTCCCTCCATAACAAAAACGGCCCAATTA
The DNA here is from genome assembly GCA_015143295.1 of Tetracentron sinense. Classification (NCBI taxonomy): domain Eukaryota; kingdom Viridiplantae; phylum Streptophyta; class Magnoliopsida; order Trochodendrales; family Trochodendraceae; genus Tetracentron; species Tetracentron sinense. The sequence goes on from CM026556.1 coordinate 26,002,482, forward strand.
ACCATCTGTTCTTCCGTACACCGAAGCACCCTAAAAATTTTCTCCAATTGCATGATCCATGCTTCAGCTGCTATTGGATCAGTGGTACCATAAAAGGTTGGGGGCCTCAGTCTCCTAAAAGCTTCAATTCCTGCAGTAGGATGTGTAGGAGGAGGAGGTGGTGGTGGTACATGCACTTCTACATGTTCAGGTGCAGCTCCAACAGGTTGCCTGGCTGCAAGGAGTGCCATAGTTTGGGCAATGGAACCCAAAACTTGTGTCAAGTCGGGCTGGTCATAACCCTCTGGGCGTCCTTCTCCAATACCCCTTCCAGCATTCCCCCTAGTCTTGTATCCACGTCCTCTGCCACCGCGTCTCATTATAACAGTCCTGAGAACAAATGGTAACCAAAAGTTTAGTTTTGTAAATAGCTTTAATTCTATCACAAAAATTTATACAAGCATACAATGACTAGTCTTACATCCTATGACTCATCCTAGCACGTGGAATTCTAATCTCATGCCCTAGCTGACCTAATGCCTTTGCTCTGATACCATCTCTGTCACGCCCCAAAACCCCACCTCTGACGATGTAAGATCTTGGCACGTGACTCACTTAATAATCATCCTATTAGAAGCATTTAAGGCACATTAAAAATATGAACCTAAAAATTTTCTCCAATTAATAAGATCAACCAAATCCATAATCCATAATTCATACCGAAATATAATAAAATCTTGATCATTCATTATGATCATAATCATGAAAACTAAACTAGACATAAATCACTATAATGTCAATTAAAGTCTCCTTGGAATTTTAACTACTAATAAATGAACTTCAGTAGTAAGGCCAACGATCAAGATCCCGTTCTTCCTCAGGATAATCACCTTCCGGTTCCTCTAAGTATTCCTCTTCTTCCCACGGTCCGGGAGCGCAAATATCAAAGCCTGAACCTGAACCTGCCGACAACAAAAGTCATCGGCTGAGTAACAAGTTACTCCGCGTATATAAAAGACCATAAAGGACAATATAATGAATATTATGCAGTATACAAATTCATACATTAGTTCACGTACATAACCAGAATGCAAAAAAAACAACAAAATACATTGTATCAATTTCTTTCTTTTCTTATTTTCTTTTCTTACAGTTCTTACTTTTCTTACTACATACTTTATTATTTCGGGAACAACTCATTCACATGCATTATTAATAACTTAAAATACCACTTTACCGTATAAGGAAAGGGGTTACTATACTTTACTTTACCAAGATACCACCACCTTTCGTACTTTACCCGGCACGGACGGCTTAGTACATTTTCCGGTACGACGGCTTACTTACTTTGACATACTTTTCGCCCTTTGATGGTATCTGGTGGTGCACAACACATACATACATTATCGCTTTTGTGTGTTCTTCTTCTTACTTTTATATTCGGTCTTACTTATACTTTTCCTAGTGCCTTAGATTCTCTTTAAATCATTATGCATCTTTTTCATTTATGAGTGCTCGATGATACACTTTTTGTTTAAATTAAACCTAAGAGTAACCGTCAAGGGCCATAGGACATCTCACCACAGCGCCCCATCCCACTATGTTAACCAGGCCTAGGCAAGCTTAACTTTCCTCAAAGGTTCCTTTATACAAATGTATATCACGTATAAGGGACATAAACAAAGTACACAAAACATCATATTTTCAATTAATTCGCAATATAAAATTTCATTTTATATCAAGGCACACATAAATCACGATTTTAATGTAAATATCAATATTCCTTTATTGTTATTTTTATTTTTATTTAAATCCAGATTAACATCCTAATTATAATACCATTCACCAAATCAGAATTTTCATGAAATATAAATTTAAAATCAACTTACTTACGATTAAAATCCCATAATAATTTTATCCAATCAATTGATCCATTCTCCTTAATCATCCATACACTTCAATAAAATTTCTCAATCCCTCGTTCAACCATAAATAATTTTAACTGTTATTCACATCCTAATTTATCAGATCCATAAATAATAAGGTAGAAATCAAATATGGTTCTTCACATCCTATTTTTTAATAAATCCATAAATAACGAGATACGAATCAAATCATGGTTCTTCACATCCTATTTTAATCAAATCCATAAATAATAAGATAGGAGTAAAATCATGGTTCTTCACATCCTATTTTAATCAAATCTATAAATAATAAGATACAAATAAAATCAAAGTTCTTCACATCTTATTTACTTTCATGTTTTTACTTAGATCTGCTTCCTTCAATCCATCTTTTACATTAGTATTCAAAATATTGAAGACTAGGGTTGTTATTTACCTTACTTGATCGCTTCCCTACGATTTTACGCTTGCGAATGGCCCTGATCTTGATTTTCGAGCCTTTCTTTAAGGTTTCTCTAATCAAATCTTGAATTTAAGAATGGTATCTCATCCAAGTCTTGATCCAAGGAAAGTCTCACACCTCAACAATGATCTAAGAAGCAAGATCTAACATCCAAGATCAAAAAAAAGATGAAGGTTACAGCTACACGAGGAGAAAATGGAGTTCACGGCTAGCAAGATTTATCCCAAAATAATCAAGATCCAATCTTGATCTCACGTGGAAAGTCTCTTGGGTTCATGGCAACAAGCCCCGTACAAGAGATTATCTACAAGCCGTAGGTTATTCTCCTTTATGAAGATCACATTCAATGCAATGATGATCTTTTGTCACGTAGCTAATTTCCTATTTGAAAATTGTTTCTCTTTGTAAGAGCATTCACGGCCAATAGATAAGAAATAGAGAATGGTTATTCTCCACCATTGAGATCTCCTAGGATAAAGGATAAAGATAAAAGATAAGTACAAAGATAAAGATAAAGGTAAAAGCATAGTTGCCTAGGAGATGGTACTACGTTCAAAAGAGAAATCTTAGGGTTGTGGGGTTTTTTTTTTTAAAAAAAAAAAATCTCTTCTAATACATAAAAATAGAAAAAGTAATATTCCAAAACAAGGAGTTGAGAGATTCTCCACTTGCTTCTTTATGCAAAAAGGTGTTTTTGTCCTATTTTGAAAAGCCTCTCTTTCTCTCTCCTAATGATGGCTCTACTAAAGCATTCCTAAGGAGGATGTTCCCAACACCTTTTTATTATTATTATTATTTTTTTCACATAAGCCACATGTGATCTCCCTTCTCTTGGAACCTCACGGTCACATCTCTTCATTTCATTTTTGTTTTACTTGATTAATAAGCCTTAAAATATATATATATATTTAATTTATCATTATTGTTATTTTTATTATTATTATTATTATTATTATTATTTATTTATTTATTTATTTATTTTTGGAACTAATGCATTAAAATCAGACATATATTTCTAGGAATTCCAAATAAATTGCACGAATACCGAGAAATTAAATTCGGGTCTTACAGTAGGGGACTTCTATTGTATTCGATTCTCCCATTAGAGATTAGGTCGGCAATATGGCTCAAAGAAATGAGGGATTTTGAAAACTTTATCTCCCATCAGGATCTCGTTGACTGTCCCCTAAATGGTGCAAGATTCCCATGGTCAAATTTCCACTCAAAGCCAGTCTTAAGTAAATTGGACATATTCCTAGTAAACAATAGTTGGGATGTTAAGTATCCAAATGCAATGGCTCATACCCTTCCCAATCTACATCAGATCACACCCCTATCTTGTTGGAATCTCGTATCAGAAGTGGGGTCCACAACCTTTTAAATTTGAAAACATTTGGCTAAACCATTCAGGGATTCAAAGATCTTGTGCGTGAGTGTGGGAATCTTATACTTTTTGGGGTTCTGCGAGCACTATATTTGGTCTCAAATTGAAAGCCTTAAAGACCAAACTTATTATTGAATAAAGATGTTTTTTTTTTTTATCGGTAATAAGTGAATATATTAAAAACCAAGAGAAATTACAGCAGTTTACAGAGATGTAAACTAAACAAACTACTAGCAAGCAACAAGGAAATCAACAAAGGGAACTGGCGAATGCAAACTCCTCACAACAATAATAGATCCCTCACTTCCGAACCCATCTGAGATAGGGAGCTCCAATTCACAAGCAAATGATTCACACGGTCGAGGATACGGGAGAAAGGTGACGGGGAGTCGTCAAACACATGACTATTCCTCTCTTTCCAAATCGTCCAAGAAATTGCTCCGAGCAAGAGAGTCCGGATGACTTTCGCAGCCCCCACCAACGACACCAATTGCCAATGGAAAACCAACTCTACTCCTCTCAACTAACAAGTAGAGAATTTTGGGTGAGTTGGAGGCGTTAGATGCTAAGGAAGAATCAGGTTTGTTTTCTTCAGAAGATGCCAAGTTAAGAGAGAGCCTCAGATTGAAATTTCAAAATTTATTAAACCAAGAGGGGATTAGTTGGAAGCAAAAATTTAGAGTTAACTGGTTAAAGGAAAGGGATTGAAACATAGGGTTCTTTCACAAGATTGCAAACCTACATAGGACGACCAATTTTATCTCTACATTTATTGTCAGAGGAGCTTGTTTGGAGAAGGAGGAGGATATTAGAGAAGCAGTGGTTTGCTATTATTCCAACCTTCACTTAAAAAACTATGCTTAGACCCAAGTTGAACATGATGCCTTTTGATAGAAGATCAGATGGTTAGAGTGTTTGTTTAGAAAAGGGCATTTGAGGAGAAGGAAATTCTTGGGACTATTAGGGGCATGAGTGGGCACAAGGCCCCTAAGCCAGATGGATCCTCCATAGAATTTTACAAGAAGTGTTGTGAGATTGTGAGATTTGATTTTCTCAGGATGGTAAGTGAATTTCATGAATTGGGGGTGTTTGACAGATCCCTCAATAGCACCTTTCTAGTTCTAATCCCCAAGTTGGAAGGGGCCTAGGACCTTCACCTATTTCGCCGTATTAGTTTTGTAGGGAGTGCTTATAAAATTTTTTGGCGAATGTGTTAGCATCTGAATTGAAATTGGTAATGGGCTTTATTATCTCCCGATCCCAGGGGCTTTTGGTGGGGGAGACAAATCCTAGATGGTGTTCTAATCGCCAATGAATGCCTAGATGAGAGGTTAAGATCGAGCCGGCTTGGCATTTATACAAAATCGATTTGGAGAAGGTGTATGATAATTACAATTGGAGTTTTGTAGATTATATCTTGGAAAGAATGAGATTTTTTCCAAGATAGAGAAATTGGATGAAGGTCTATTATTTGTTCATATCCTTTCCAGTCTTGATTAATGGGAGTCCGGTAGGTTTTTTCATGAGCTCTCAAGGCCTGAGATAGGGTTGACAATAATCTTGGCAAATTAACATTTAATGTTGTAAAGCTTGAATGTAATTCTTTTTCTGCTAAACTATTAGTTGGCCTTTTGACCCTATAGATAAAAATATTTTGAAGACTAATATATAAGACTTTTTTTACTGGAGTTTTGAGTTTTAGTAATGTTTTGTAATAGTAGAATTTATGGAATTTGATTTTTTGAGAAATACCTTAGCATTTGAAGTTGAAATTTTGACAAAAGCGCTAATAAACAGATTTTGTTCTTGAATTATAAATTGACTTTTTATTCTTCAGGAATTTGATCTAGGATAATTTTTATTAAAATTTTAATGACGGGTATAACCTCATTTACATATAAATATCTTAAGTAAATAACTTAAATGATATTTATATGTAAATAAGTTGTAAAACTGTAAAACATGAAAACTGTTAAAGGGTCGAGGTGATTTTCGCCCGCCTAAAGAGGCACATAGGCAGTGACAACCCAAAACCGCCTAGGTGACGCCCAGGCGACACCTTGACTACATTATTGTCAATTAGTATACCTCCGGTGTATATTTCACTGTTTTGAAGTAGGTTCTGGCTTGCATGTTAACATGTCTAAATGCATGGTTTTAGCTGTCGGGGAAGTCCCTAGTTCCTAGAATTGGCTACCTGTTTTGGATGTTAAATGGGAAGTTTGCCTATGAATTATTTAGGATTGCCTCTAGGAGCAGGTTATAAGACCAAGGCCATTTGGTAAACATTAATAGCTCATTTCTCTAGAAGACTAGCTAGATGGAAATCCTCTCATTTTCTGAAAGAGGGTAGATTTGCTGTACTTAAAAACTCCTTATGTAGTCTACCCATCTTTTTCATGTCCCTACTTACCATTCTAGTGTATGTGGCAAAGAAACTGTAAAGGATCCAATGTGGCTTTCTTTTGGAATGGATTGGTGGATGCAAACAAATATCATATGGTTGAGTGGAAATCTATCGGTGATCCGTTCGAATCTGGAGGTTTTAGTATTAAACCGTTGGTTACTTTTAACTTGGTCATATTAGGAAAATGGCTTTGGAGTTTTGGGTTGATAGGGATAGATTATGGAGGTAGGTCATTGTAGCTAAATTTGGAGTTGAGTCGGTTAGGGAGTCATAAAAGGGTTGTAGACCTCATGGTGTAAGTTGTTGGAATGCCATTTTGGGGATTAGAGATCACTTTTCTAGATTCTTTAAATTTAATGTGGGATGGGGCAAGGATATCAAATTTTGGGTCAATTTTATGGGTTGGTGAATTCCCCCCTTAGGGTGCAGTTCGGTGCTTTGTTCCCCATTGCAAGGGTGAAGGACGCTTCTGTAGCTTCCAATTTTGAGAGTCTAGGGGTTAGAGATGCTTGTAATCTTAGCCTTAGGCACAACCTCAACGATTGGGAGTTGGGGGACCTGTTTCGTCTTTTGGGTAGACTTGAGAAAGTCGTCATTCACCCACACTTTAGGGACAAGCGTGCTTAGTCTCTAGATTATAAGGGTTAGTTCTCAGTGAGATCCTTTGCTCTAGCTTTGTGGGATGTTACCTTGCTTCCTTTTCTGTATAATGCTGTGTGGAACCCCGACGTTCCATTTCAAGGTTGCATTCTTTCTTTAGGAAGCATCTTTGGATAAGCTAATCACTTGTGTCCATTTAATAAATAGAGGATGAGTAATCATTGTTTGATGTGCTTTGAGTCGGAGGAGTCGATGGATCACTTCTTGTTGCATTGTCCTTTTACTTCGGTGGTATGGAACCACTTCCTCAAGTGAATGGGTGTGGCATGAGTCTTCCCGTATTCCTTAAAGATCTTCTTATCTTGTTGGCTCTCAATGAGGTGGGAGGCTCCTATCTCTTCATTATGGGCTCTTCTTCTGAGACCGATAGCTTGAACCTTGGTTTATATGGAAGGAGAGGAATCAACGAGTTTTTGATGATGTTGTTTTTTCATCTTAGCGGGTTTGTGGAGGAATTCGTCGCCTTATTTTGGATTGGTGTTCAATTAAGAGGGTTTAGAGGAGTTGGACCTTTCTGAGTTCATATGACATCGTCTTGATTTTTTGTTCTTTTATGCTTGGTAGTATTGTAATATTTTGCTTCTCGAGTCAATGGGTTCATTTTCTGATGATCCATTGTTTTGCTATTGTGTACCTTTTCTTTTTCTTGATATATATATTATCTTTAATTTATCGATAACAAAAAGTACAGTAAACAATTTTTTTCTCTTCTCATCATGGATGTATAGCTTTGAGTCCGCAACGTTGGACCGAACCTGACCTATATGTTATCACGACGGCCTTTGAGTCTTCTTTTGAATTTTGAAATGAGACATCTCTCCCATAGCTCAACAATTATCTTAATACAGAAACCAACTGTATCACCGATTTCTTTATACGTTTCACATAAACCAATCAAAACACAATATGTATCTTTCCAACTCTTCTAAAACTTAGTTGGGTCAGTGTTAACTCCAGGTGTTGATGTTGACCTGATTAGGTTTTAGCCAATAAGCTGGTTGCTGTAGTGATTGGGAAGACACATGCCGCATTTTAATTGTTGTGTGGAATGTATACAAAAATCAGCATTCGGTTCCACCTAGAGGATTTGCACTCCTCATTCTCCATCATGTTGCTTACATAGCATTTGGGACCCAATGCTCCAAGGGCCCATAGCCACGTGTCCACCCCTTCTTTCCAGCATGGCCTCTATGCCCTAGTTCGGAAGTCATCCCCGATATTTGTGAGGCTCAAGTGAGGATCCTTCCAATCCATCTCTCCCCTCATTTTGATCAATTCCTCCAATCGACAATATGGATTTTGCCAAAGCAACCCTTTAACCCCAATAAATCTTCTGGTCTAACCACTACAACATACGCAACTCATTGCATCGTGATCTCAAAATCTTTGGAGGGACCTCTCAACCATTTTCTATGAGTGGGCCCACATTACCAATCAAAATGAGACAATAGTTTTCTTAATTCTAAAACCCTATGGGTTAATGCTAACTTAACTTGGGTTATTAGAAAAGTTGGGAGAAATTTGTTATAGGGGACATGTGTCTCTCTCTTTATTGGCTAATGTGGTGTTGTAATCAATGTTTTAAAACGTGAAGGCATGAGGCGAGGCATTAGGACCTCAAGATGCGTGAGGCATAAGCCTAACAAGAAAACTTCATGCTCTCATTTTTTAACAAAAAAATAAAATATTAAAAAATTGCATAAAGATTTAAAAAGTTAATGAAAGATTATAGTGTATATATATATATATAGAGCAATGCTATGTCCACTTTCCGGCCATCCACTCTCCCCTACTTTAATACAAGAAAACAAAATAGTATTATACTTTTTTGTGGGTCCCATCACTTTTGTTTTGTCTTTTTGTTTAGAATTAGTAAAAACAACCGGAGAGTGGATGGCCGGAAAGTGGATGTAGCATTGCTCATATATATATATATGGAGAGAGAGAGTGAGGTACATATATATATATATATATATTTGTATTCGTGTGGACGCACACGAACACATAAAATACTATATAAATTATTTAACTATAAAAATAAAGTTAAGCAATGCTAAAATTTAGATTTACTTTGTTGTTCATACACATATTGAAGATGATGTTCAAACATCAATTCATGTGGTGGATTTAGAATTTTAGTGAAAAATTACAAATAAGTCATGAACTATATTGTAGGCCAGTGGCTCCAAATTTTTGCAATGTCTACTAAGGAAATATTGTGAATTAGACTCAAAGGGTTTTAAAAGCCTAAAGACGTTAAGCATCCATTGAATTTTACAGAGCATGTTGAGACATTATGGGGGGGGAACTTTCTAGCTGTTCTGCAGGAGCTTCATGAGTGGGTCTTTTGATCGAGGATCAACAATACCTTTCTGACCTTGATCCCTAAGAGGGCTGGGGCTCAGGATCTGAAAGAGTTCCGCTCGATCAGTTTGGTCAGCAGTGCTTACAAAATTTTAGCAAAAGTGTTGGTGAGGTCATAGAAGTGTTTTGGGATCTATTATCTCTCCTCATCAAGGAACCTTTGTAAAGGGGAGACAGATTCTAGATGACATTTTTTTAAATCGGTAGTATCAATTTCATTAAAAAGAAGTTTGATTCACAAAATGTGAATCCCCAAGAAGCAATACAAAAAAACAAAAATTAGGCTACAGAAAAACAACACAAAATCACAACACTAAAACAAATAAACCCTCCCCTGCAACTTCCACGAAATAATCTCGCCAAACCTTAGCTCCAGCAAATCAAACTTAATGGAGACCTAATCCCGCAATATTGCACGTGAGCGGGAGCACACTCTCTCCAAGGGCGACACAGAATTCTCAAAAACCCTCCTGTTCCGCTCTTTCCACAAAGACCACGATACCACCCATGAGAGAAAGGCCCACATAAGATCCACCAGACTATCTAAAAAAACTGAGAGCCAACACGATAACAAAGCCTGAAAGGATGAAGGGAACACTCACGCGACCCCAAGTTGAGACAGAAAATACAACCAAAGCCTCCTCGTAAATTGGCAATGAAGAAGCAAATGGTCAACTGATTCCTCCTCCACCAAACACAAACAACATCGATTAGGAAGACTCCATTCTCTTTTTCTCAAATTGTCCAAAGTCAGGATCTTGTCCAAAAAGGCCGACCAAAGGAAAATAGAAACCTTTGAGGGTACCCCATTGAACCAAACCAATTGACGGAGGAACTCCGCGATATGGCCCGGGTTAGCTACCTGTAGATAAGCTTTCACAGAATACTGCCCATTAGAGTTGTTAGCCCAAACCCGGCGATCCCTTGTGGACTCAACTATATTCACCGATTCTAGCAAGGACAACATAGTGGCAAAATCTTGAACTTCCCAGTCATTGAGTGGGCGGCTGAAGGAAAGGCACCAAACCACTAAACCCGCTCTCCTAATAAACTTATCCGCAACAGCCGCTGATTTATTTGAGAAAAGTTAAAAAAATGTTCTGAATACTTACTTCAAAGGGGAAGACCCGCACCACGGTCAGACCAAAATTTAATGTCCGCCCCATCCCTAATCATGAGACGGGGATGCTTGACATATTCGGCCCAACCTGCCACAATGTATTTCCAAAGACCAACCCCATGAGGGCCCCTAGACTGTCTTGGCTCCCAACGATCTCTATACCTATGCCAAGCCACAATCACCCCTCTCCACAGACTATCTCTTTCGACCCCGAATCGCCAAAGCCACTTCGCCAATAAAGCCTCATTGACTGCCTTGATTGGTCAAATATTGAGACCCCTACTCTCTTTAGGCCGACAGACCCACTTCCACCTCACCAAATGTAGCTTCTTAATCACTACCTTCTCATTCCACATGAAGTTCCTTTGCAACATTTCCAACTTAGATGCAATAGAAGCGGGAATTCTGAAAAGGGAGAGGAAATACGTCGGAAGACACAAAGAATACTCTTTAATAAGGTGAGTCTGCCTCCTTTAGAAAGCAACGAAGATTTCCATCTCAACAGCCTCCTATGAAATCGCTCAATATAATCGGCTCCCAAACCGACTTCGCTTTGAATGACGCCCACAAAGGAAGACCTAAATACTTGGTAGGAAACAAGCCGGTCTTACAATCAAGGCAATTAGCCAACATCTCTAGGTTAGGCACCTCCCCAACTGCAAAAATCATACTTTTCTAAAAATTGATTCTTAACCAGAACAACGAAATAGGTAACCGATGTGAGTAAGGTGCCTATCCGAATCACCACAAAAGAGCAATATATCATCCGCAAACTGAAGATACGATATCAGAACCTCAGGCCTACCCACAACAAAACCACCCCACACTGCCTCAGATGCCTTCCTAATCATCTTGCTAAGGGCTTCGATTACAATAATAAAGAGAAGGGGAGATAGAGGATTGCCTTGGCGTAGACCCCTTGAGCTTTTGAAAAAGCCATAAGGGGAACCATTGATCAACACTGAATAGGATGGAAAATAGTAGCAACACCTCGTCCAAGCGCGTCACTTAGGCCCAAAACCCATCCGACTAAGGGTATATTCCAAGAATCCCCAATTCGTCATAAGCCTTCTCTATATCGATCTTGCAGATGATACCTAGGTCTCTCTTCTTCAGATGCTCATCCACCACTTCATTAGCTACAAGGATCCCATCCAATATTTGCTTGCCCCCCACAAATGTCCTTTGTTTAGGAGAAATCACATGCCTCATCACCTGGCTAAGCCTAACTGTCAACACCTTCGATAGTATCTTATATGCACTACCGAGAAGACTAATGGGACGAAAATCACAGATATTCAGGGCCCCAGGCACCTTAGGAAGGAGGGGCAATGAAGGAACAATTAAGTACCTGGTTAAATGAATTAGATTGAAAAAACTCGTGAAATACTTTCATCAAGTCCTGCCTAATAATCGACCAACACTTCTTATAGAATTCGATAAAAAAGCCATCTGGCCTAGGGGCTTTGTCTCCTGCCATGCCTCAAAGCATCTCTCTCCTTACTCTTAGCCTTCGACAAAGTGGACTGCTCCTCCTTCAAATCCAATACTGTATTGCCCTCCAAAATAACTTTTTTCTTTCATGAATAATCCCAAAAACTTGCTTATTCAAGGTCTTAAGCTTAAGTTTTACCGCCCTCAATTTAAGCCTAAATATGGTACTCCAAGAGCCCTAAGCCACAGAAGAATCCCACGCCTCTTTGACCACTGACATGAAATCAGGGTGATGCAACCACATATTCTCAAATTTGAACGGCTTAGACCCACCCTCACCCCCTTCAATCTCCAACAGGAGGGGGATATGATTGGAAACCGGGCTGGGTAGGGCTAAAAGAGAGTCTTCTGGAAACTTGACCTCCCAATCCCGACTAGAGAAAAATCTATCAATCTTGCTTAGGGAAGGGGGACTCTGAAAATTGGACCAAGTAAAGGATGCCCCCTTAAGGGGGAATTCAATTAGCTTCTGCCTGAAAAGAAACTTCCCGAACCTCCTCATATTCAGGGAAACAACCCCCCATTAGATTTCTCATAACTGAACTGCACACAATTGAAATCACCCCCAATGCACCACAGAGCTCCCCATCGAGCACTTCTGTTATCTAATTCCCTCCAAAAATCCTTCTGCTCCTTCTGACACACGAGGCCATACACCCCCGAGAACACCCACTGGAAATCTGACTTAACAAAGTGGCAAAAAAGCGATAAAGAGAATGCCCCTAGCTCTTCCTCCAATACTTCTACCTCTCCCTTGTCCCAAAGAATGATGATACCCCCTACATGACCCAAAGCCGGAACTGCTCGCCAACCAGGATTTGCACCCCAACAATCTCGAGCTATAGCATCCGACATTGCCGCAATTTTAGATTCCTGAAGGCAAACAACTGTCGGTCTGTATTTGGAGACTGCAAATTTAACCGCACACCGTTTTTCCATAGACCCTAATTCTCTAATAGTCCAAGATAATAATCGTAGCGACATTAACAATCATCTGCCCGCCCTCTCCCTCTACATGGTCGAGACCTACTCCCTCCCCTACCATGGTTATCGTAATTAATCCCACTGACCAACCTTTTAACCTCCCTCGACATTTTCTTCTTCCCTCCCCCTGATTCTTCTTCAACCACTTGGAGATCCGACTTCCCTGACTCCAAAACTAATGATCGAAAAATCTCGCGCACTTCCAACTCCCTGTCAATATAAGACAAACCCAAAACTTTGCCAAACTCCTCCAACCTGGCCACGGTCCACTCCGGGTCAACCCACACTTCTTCTGCCATAGAAGGAGGAGATAAACCAACCGAACCCTCCCCTAAACAACACTGAGACCGACCTGAGTACCCTGACTCAGGACCTCCTATAATTGAAATCGGACCACCCCTGAGGCACTGGGGACTCAAAGAAGCTCACTCCCCAGAATGCAAACCATCCTCTACCACAGGCAGCCCAGAAGGGAATTGCCAATGAATGTGTGGACGAGCAGTTGAAATGTAATAATCCCAGCCTTGTGTGTAAGATAAATGTGGAAAAGGCCTATGATAACATTAATTGGGAGTTCCTCCTTTATGTGCTGGGTAGGTTGGGATTTGGGTCTTGTTGGTGCTCTTGGATTTTATCTTGTGCCTCCTTTGCCTCTTTCTCTATTCTCATCAATGGGAGCTCTAAAGGCTTCTTTCGTAGTTCCAAAGGGTTAAGGCAAGGGGACCCGTTGTCCACGGCATTGTTCATCATTGTTTCTGAGGCCCTGAGCCAGATGTTGATTTGGGCGCAAGGGAGGCTGCTTGAAGGTTTCTCCGTCGGCCGAGAGCGGATTATTATCTCGCATTTTCAATTTGCTGATGATACTTTAGTATTTTTGTAGTGCCTGCTGTTCTCAACTCATCAATCTACGTTGTATCTTGCGCTGTTTCGAGGCCGTGCCTGGCCTTAGAGTTAACTTGGGTAAAGTGAAATTGTGCATGTTGGCGATATTCCTCACCTTGATGTCCTAGCTAGCTGTCTTGGTTCCCGTTTGTGTCCCAGTATTAGACCGATTCTCATCAAGGTTTGCCGGTTGGAAATCATGTCTCCCCTCCAAAGGTGTTAAGTTGACCCTCATCAAAAGTACTCTTAGGAGCCTGCCAACTTATTATCTCTCCTCCTTAGTACTCCCTCGTTCTATTGCGATGTCCCTGGAGCACCTTCAGTGCAATTTTTTATGGCAAGGTAGGGGTGACAAAAGAAACTATCATCTCATCGAATGGAACCAAATTTGTAAACCTTTAGGGTAAGGGTCCTAAACATTGCCCCTCTCTGTGTAGTGAACAAGTCCTTACTAGGTAAGTGGGTTTGGCGTTTCGATGAGGAGCGGGAGAGTTTTTGGAGGGAGGTTATTGTGGCCAAATATGACCTTGCATCACCTTGGCTACTCAAGGGGGTTAGGGGCCCGCACAGCGTGGGTTTGTGGAAAGGCATTATGAGAGTGGCCACGTCTCTAGATCCTTTTATTAGGTTCAAACTGGGTAATGGAGCCGGAATTCAGTTTTGGCATGATGTCTAGTGTGGTTAGTCGTCGCTTAAAGATGATTTTGGATCTATCTTTGCTTTGGCCACTCTTAGGGGGATTCTATTGCCGAGTGCGCAGAGAGATTGGGTGGTGGTTTTGTATGGTGCCTTAAGTTTAGGAGGGATTTAAGTGATTGTGAAGTCGACAATATGCAACGTCTTTTGGGCAGGTTGAGTATCTTCTCCCCTAGACTCAAATTAGTGATTGTAGGGTTTGGTCTCGGAGCACCAGTGGCCGATTTTCAGTGAGATCACTCTTGCTCTTTGGCTCTTCTTCTTTGCGCTTATTTCCCCATATGGCTGTGTGGGTTAACCAGGTCCCCACAAAGGTATCCTTCTTCCTTTGGTTTGCAGCTTTAAATAAGATTCTCACTACAGATCAGTTAAAGAGAAGAAGGGTGGAGCTTTGTAATCGTTGTTATCTGTGCGTGAAAGAGAAAGAAAGTGTGAATCATTCGTTCTTGCATTGCCCGGTAGTCTTTGAGATTTGAGCTTTTTTCTTGACTCGGTTGGGTGTGGAGTGGGTCTTTCCATTTTCCATTCTGAGCTCCTTATCTGGTTGAGGTTTGACAACTTTGGTGGGTGTTAAGAAAATAATCTGGATTTTTTTTACCGGGTGCGATAGCATGGGCTATCTGGAAAGAGAGGAATGACCGCTTATTTGATAACTCCCCCTCCCCATTTCTTCATATCCTGTCACGGGTGCGCCAGTCGATTGTGGAGTGGAGTTCTTCTCTCCATTTGGATCAAGAAGTGAGTGATACTTTGCATCCCTGAGAAGTTGTTGGTGGATCCTGTGTTCTTTTGTATTGATAGCCATTTCTCCCTTTAGCTTTGTTTCCTTTTCTTTCTTGTTTTAGTTTACATCTCAGTAAACTGTTGGTTTCTTTTAATATATATCTGATTTTCCGATAAAAAAAAATGTCTTATCTAGAAATAAATAAGTGTTATTTGTTATTAGTTGGACTTGAAAGAAATACTTAAAAATAACATTTTAAGTCTCAATTGTGGCTAGAAACCTAATTTTAGTTAATGTATGAGACATATGCCATAGAGTCATAGACATAAAGTAAGCTTCAAGGCGTGATGCATGTGCCTCGTGTGAGCCTGATGGGGTTTAAGCCTCATGGTTGAGTCCTCAAGGCATTTCCTTTAAGCCTCGCCCCGAGGCGAGCCTCAAGGCGTAAGCCTCACATCCTTTTTAAAACACTGGTTGTAATAGACCTAATACATAAGTTTTATAGTTTAGTGTCTTATTTATAAGCTTTTGGTGTACTTAAGGCATTTATGTCCTTTTATCTCATTAGTAATATAAAAAGGAGATTTGGAGGGAATGAAAAAATTGTTCATTCCCATTCCTATATTCTTTGTCTTCTTCTCTTCTATTTGTCTCTTTCTCAAACCCTAAAGTACTATTCCTTAGATTTTTACTTGGTATCATAGCTGATCTAGATCCCAAGCAACAAAGTATCAAATAAGAAGATCAAAGGAGATAGAACCAAGGGTTGACACCAGCTGACATCAGCAGAGCGTACGACTGACGTCAATAGTCGTACGGTTGCTCCATAGGTCAGCAAAAATAGTTTTTTTTTTTTAAATCCTTATTTTTGGGGAATTTTAATATTTTATTTCAGAATTTTTGAAGGTGTTTGAATGGTTCTAGACCCACTGAATTGATTCTTGAGAAAAAAAATTCAATTCTTGGTTAATCACTTGGGTGGAGCCTTTAGGAATTGTGTGTTGTGAACTTGTGATGAAGTACTAAAGATTGATGAGTTTTGTTGTTATAAAAATTTTAAATTATGTTTCGTGAAGTTTGGCCAAGAATTGAAGGTTTTTGCAGGAATTTATTTACGATATATATACTGTCCCCCCTTATCTTTCAGGCATGATTGGGCTGTGCAATTACCTGTATGATTGTTAATTGATCCATGGGGATTGTGGGTGGTGATTGACAAGCTGATTTTTGTAAATCAACCATTTTTTTTGTTCTTTGAGTTATTTTTGGTATTTGGGAGCCTCAAACCTATCCATATCAAATAGTGTAGTTGCAAAATTGATAGTTTGTCAGGGATAAGTGGTATGGATGATAGTTCATCGAGCACTTGGCAACCTGAGTGTTCCATCGTATATGACCTCTCAACCAGAGAATCTAAATTTGCAGGTTACAACTGTGAAGTTAGATGGTCGTAATTGTATGGAATGGTCCTAGTCCGTCAAAATATTTATTGGAAGTAGGGGTGTATTCAAGCCGAGCTGACTCGTTGGCTCAATCAAACTGAGTTCAAGCTTAAGTTTTTTGCTCGATCAAGCCGAGCTCGAGCCAGGCCCTGTTTAATTCGGCTTGACTCGATTGAGGCTCAGTTTAGCTTAAATTCTATAATATATATAAATAAAATAATATTAGTATTAAATATTACTTATAGTAATATTAATTATTATATTATAAATATATTTTCTAAAATGTAAAAATAGTTTTTTAATGAATCAAGCTCGACCCGAGCTTCGTGCTTAGTTTTCGAGCTTGAATTGAGCTTGGCTTGAATACACCCCTATTGGAAGTAGGGTGAAAATTGGGCATATCACTGGGCATGTGGTGGAGACTAGTGTTTCTGATCCATTGTATGATCGACGGGAGTCTGAGAATCTTCCAGTTGTGTCTTGGTTGCTATATATTATGCAACCTCATATTTTTGTGGATTTCTTCTCCTTAGGATTGCTAAGAAAATATGCGACTTTGCTGCAGACTTATTCTTAGGAACGTAATATTACACGAGTTTACCAGTTGTGCCAGGAAATTGCTCATTTTGGACAAGATGACAAATCTTTGGCTAATTATTTTGCT
The DNA here is from genome assembly GCA_015143295.1 of Tetracentron sinense. Classification (NCBI taxonomy): domain Eukaryota; kingdom Viridiplantae; phylum Streptophyta; class Magnoliopsida; order Trochodendrales; family Trochodendraceae; genus Tetracentron; species Tetracentron sinense. The sequence continues at coordinate 26,019,649 of CM026556.1, forward strand.
TGCCTCGAGCTTTGGACTTGGGATTAGAATCAGTTGTTTCAGCCGAGGTGTGTTGTTGATGGTGAACAATGACGATTTGTGGATCAAAACATGATATTTGAGTTCTTGGCTGGGTTGACACAAATTTTGAATTGTTTCAAGTTCAAATTCAAAGTAAAGATGAGTTGCCATCACTGAATCAAGTTTATCCTCTTGTTCAGGGTGAAGAGAGTAGATAGAGTGCCATGCCTGTTCCTGTTAAATGTTAATACTTTAAAGAGGTCAGCTCTAGTTACAGACTTACAATTGCACAATCAAAAAGAGGGGGAAATGGAGGTTCTCGTAATTCAAAAGGAGCTATGAGTTCAGAAGGCGGAATAAACTCAAGTGTGACCATTATGGGAAATTGATGCACACTAAGGAGACAATTTATGTCTCTCCTAATCTTCCTTTGTTTTATGTTCTCCACATACCTGATTTTTCTTCTATATGTTAACAGCTTGACTAAGACATTAAGTTGCAGTGTAACTTTATTTCCTTCAAATTTTGTATTTCAGGATCTGAAGACAGTGGCAGATTGAGAGTGAGCGTGAAGTTGATGGTCTTTACTTCTTCGATCCTGCTCCGATTTTTCCTTGTGCACACAGTCTAGACTAAGGGGTAATAAATATCGGATTATGCTTTGGGATAACTGGCTCAATCATTTTTCTTTCCAGTCTTTAAGACTGATGTTTCTGAGTCTATTTACTTATGTCAGTCCGCTAAATTTACAGTGTGAAGTGTGTGATCTAGCGAAACATTGTCGTCTCTTTTCATCTGAGTAATAAAAAAGGTCAGTTTCCTTTTGATATCGTCTATTTTGATGTGTTTGTCCTTCCTCTACTTTGTCTATATTTGGCTTCCACTGTTTTATTTTGTTTGTGGATTGTTGCATATGATATACTTGGATTTATCTGATAAAAACTAGAGATGAAGTTCCTTGTCTAATTCGTGTCTTTCATAGAATGTGAAGACACAGTTTGACTAGAATATCAAAGTGCTCAGATCAGACAATGGTCGGGAATATATAGAAAGACTGTTACTGTCATATTGAGCAGAGCATGGCGTAGTTCATTAGAACAGTTGTATTTATACTCTATAGCAAAATAGAGTGGATAAAAGAAAAAATAGTCATCTTTTGGAGGTATCTATAGACTATAAGTCTTTTATTGGCAATGAAGGACGAGAAAAAGGTATTGGCCTGACGCAGTAGTTAAGCATATCTTATCAATAGTATATCATCAAAGGTGTTGTCTATTAAATCTCTACATCAGTTACTACATCCTGAGTGTCCTGTCTTTAGTTTTCTTATTAAAGTCTAGTTGTGCTTGTTTTATTCACATTTTGGGTACACATAATTTCAAATTGGACCATAAGTCAGTCAAATGCCTATTTCTGGATTATTCTTGCACCTAGAAGGTGTATAAGTGACAAGCAGTTTGTGTCTATTGATGTCTTATTCTTTAAGCCTGCTCTTTATTTTTCCGGTGTTCCTCTTCAAGGGTAAATAATAATAATGAAGAAACTCACCTTCTCTACTAACTCCCTCCATTGGTGATATTCCTTCTGTGATTCATTCCTCTATTGTTCCTCATTCATCTTCTAAGTCTACTAGTGGTGAGAACAAGCAGCTTAACACTTACTCTAGGCGGCCTAAGGTAAAGACTACATCAGCAGAGCAACCTTCTTTTCCTGCAATTGTGGATTCAAATCTTTCTTCTTGTAAATCTTCACCCCACCTCCCCTTGGTACTATTGATGATAACGTCCTTATTGCCTTATGTAAAGGGAAACGTACTTGTACGACTGTTCATCCTATTTTTCATTTTGTTTCTTATGCCTCACTTTCTTCTCTTATTCGAGCCTTTGTCTTTTGTTTTTGTCTTTAGTTTCTATTCTAAAAAGTACTGTTACAAATCTCCTGAGAAAATCCCAAATTTATCTCGAGAAAAACATCTAAATTTTAAAACTCCGTTTTTATCGTGATATTTTAAAAATCTCGCGAGAAATATAATTTTCTCTTTTTATTCCATATATATCGCGAGATTTAGCTGAGATTTAACCAAGATTTAAAAATATCATGAAAACACACATTGTTGTTGGTTTTATGAAGTTATAACTTTGTGATATTTATTACTATTTTCTAGTAATTTTAATATATATTTTTAATATATTTATTACTATTTTCTAGTAATTTTAATATATATTTTTAATAATTGTCGAGATTTAAGCGAGAAATACCCAAAAAAAAATTTGGATTTGAAAATCTCCCGAGAAAAACTTTGGCTGATAAAAACCCAAGAACGAGATTTGTAACATTGCTGAAAAGTATGACAAAAGCTCTACAAGACTACAACTGCCTTCATGAAAAGAAGCCATGTCGGAAGAAATGAAGGTTTTAACTAAAAACAACACTATGGAACGTGTTGATACTCTTAAGGGCATAGTTACCAAGTCAGGGTTTGGGAATTGTTCGGTAAGGGTCTAGTTCTGAAAAAATCGGGAAAGTCATGAAAACTTCGGAAAAAAAGCGGCAAAAAAAAAAAACTTAATAATTATAAAGAATTAGTAACATGATATCAACCAATCCATCTAACATTTTGTCTATAATCATAAGTTCATAACACCGTTTTAAAGTTTCAAAATAGCAACATTCAACTCCCATCAAATGGTAAAATCACTCTTCATTTGGATTTATCAACCCATTAAAAGCTACTTCATCATCAAGGTCGTCAACATTTGCATCATCTTCATCCTCTGATGATTCATTGGAAGATGGTGCTCTATCTTCGAGATCATCTTCTCCTTCAGGTATGTTTGGAAATGCCAAAATATTCTCAATCTTGATTGGTTCCGTATCCTTCCTTTCTTTGCTTGAACTTGTCTTCATCAAATGTAAGTTCACTCGGACGAACACTAAGTCATGTAGTTTCCTTGATTCTAATCTGTTCCTCTTCTTTGTATGTGCAGCCTCAAAAGCACTCTAATTTCTTTCACATGCCAAAGCGTTGCACGGTTGACTATGCACTTTGATTGTCAACTTCTGAAGAATTGGAAGCTCACTCCCCCACAATTCTGAAGAATTGGAAGCTCACTCCCCCACATTTCCCACCACATTCCTGAGTACAAGTATATAATTGTAAACTATATTGACTATAAATCTTAAAATCTCTGTCATAAGTTTAAAATGCAAACATAAATCTCATATACTTACTTGGATGTGCACTCTGAAGGGTGTTAACTGCCAATATGCCAAAGATAGAAATGTCCTGTTGGTGGTAAAGTTTCAACTCTTTGCTAAACAGCTTTCTATCATCAATACTAGAGATCATCTTTTGACTGACCTTTTCAAGTCCCATTCTTATTTCCTTATCCATCCTCCCAAGTTTATCATAAAATAATTGAGGATTAAGATAAGCGGCAACTGCATGCAAGAGACTATGTAATGTTTTGCTCCACCTCCCATCTATTATCTTCCATAGAGGCATATACTTTTCAGTGTTACCTTAATACACTTCTTTTATTGCTTCTTTTGCCCTATCCATGCTTTCATGGATATATCTCATAGTGGAGCCATCACCGTCGACCATTCTTAGCACCCTCACTAGCGGCTCAATTGTTGGAATTATCTCTCTACCTCTTTCCCAAAACATATTAGCTTGTATTGTGTTTGCAACTTCTATTCCTTCCTCTATTTTGTTTTGAGGTAGAGCTCTCCATTCAGCTGAAGCTATCATAAATCTTAGTGCTTGTTCTTCTTTGATAATAGATAGCAAAACATAGAAATTGAGTTGCAAATCTAGTTGCACCTGGCCTTTTGAGTTCTCTTCCTTGTGTGTGTAATCTCATTAAATCCAAAACATGTTGAAATTTGTATAAAAAATTTACAATGAGACGTGCACTTGCCAAAATCGGCTTCACATAAGAAAGCTCATCAATCTCCTCTAGAATGAGATCCAGACAGTGGGCTGCACAAGATGTCTTGAAGATATTAGGATACCTTTCTTCAATGATAATCCCCGCCGCCGCACTATAATTAGAGGCATTGTCAGATATGAACTGCACAACATTTTCAGGGCCTATCTCTTCAATTCCAGATGCAATGAAATTTGCAATATAGGTTGCATCTTTCTTCCTTCCAACTGTGCATTCACTTTTTAAGAAGATCGTTCCTTTAGGGCATGCTACCAATAAATTCACATGTGGCCTCTTTTGCCCATCTGTCTAACAATCAGACATTACAGTGCACCCTGAAATAACCCATGATTTCTTAACTTGCTTGATGTAGTTTTCTGCTTCATCCTTTAAGCTTGCCAATATCTTCACTCTGGCTGTTTCATTACTAGGAGGAACATACCCCGGACCATGATTTGAAACGGCTAGCATAGCTTCTTTAAACTCTTGTGACCTTAACAAATAAAATGGAATATTATTTGCCACCAAATACTTTACTATCAGATTGTCTGCAATTTCTTTTTCTTTCTTCTTTATCAATTGATGGAGTTTTTGCTGACCCATACCCTCAAACCCTTCCACATTCACTCTTGTACTACCACAAGTCATGGTTGAAATTGATCCCGACGCACTTCCACAAGCACTAGGTGGCTGCATATAGTCTGATACCTTTGTTTTTTTTCATGAATCCATCTCCCTTATAGCTTGCACTGCCATTTCAGCTATAAAATCCGGCACCAAAGGGCATGGTCGAACATCTCTTTGTGTGAGTTTTGCAAAATGAATTTTCATACTTGTAATTGTACCCACAAAAACCTCTTGGCAAAAATTACATCTCATCTTTGTCCCATCTTCTGTGACATACTCCCAAAATTGATCTCTTGCTCTTGGCATTTTATCCTCTATCTAAAAAAAAAGTAAAATTATGTTATCTAAATAATGCAACTGTTTTGCAAGAATAATTACAGAATTCTACATTGCTATTTTGCAAGAATGATTTAAAAAAAAAAAACGTTGCAGAATAGCATTGATTGCAGTATTCTAAATTGCTATTTTGTAATTTTTGTTGACCCTTTTTCATTAGAAATTTAGGGTTCAGACTTCATGGGAAGTTCAGGCTCTCCAAATAGATAGAGCATGTCTCAAACAGGATGTTTTTCATTCAATTCAACGGCAACTCTATTATTTAAAAAGATTTAATTTTATATTAATAAAAAATCTGATGTTATTTTATATTTATCTGTGGTGTATTTGTGTGCAAAGGAATCAAGCCATCCTTCAAGTTATGGAAGCAGGGCTAGCTAACTACCGGGAAACCCCTAACCTGAACCAATAGGCAACATATGGACTTGAAGGAGATGCACGCAGCGATTATTCTCTTCTAATTTTCTTTTTTTGGTCGGTTTGGATACGCTCAGATGAAAGACAAAGAGGAAGGGAGACTCGGCCATAGAGAGAGAGAGAGAGAGAGAGAGAGAGAGGGGTACCTGTTGAGTGGTCTGGACCACCACCTTCTTCTTCTTCTGGGTACGAAAAGGGTTTTAATGTTAATGAAACATTTTCTGATGTCAACCCATGCCATCCCATTTACGCGGACGATTAATACAACGCATTTCGCGATTACGTCACGTTTTTTGCGATTTAATGAATAAACGGCGATTTTTTAAATAGGACGCGATTTATGCGGCATATGTCAAACTCGTGAATTAAACATGATTTTTTGAAAAAATCGCCGATTTTGGTAACTATGCTTTAGGGGAGGAAATTAGTGGGATGTAAGTGAGTGTACATTGTGAAGTACCGAGTACGATGCTGATGGAATGTGGATAGGTACAAGGCAAGACTGTTGGCCAAGGGTTTTACTCATAATCTAGGGTAACTATAAGGAAACGTTTACTCCAATTGCTAAGATGAGTTCAATTCAAGTATTGTTGTCGATTGCTACATACCTGTCTTGGCCACTTTACTAGTTGGATGTGAAGAATGCATTTCGTCACGAGGATTTGAAAAAAAATTATATGGCCATCCCTCCAGAGTTTCAAGTTCAGAATCATAAAGGGAAGGTAAGGCTGCACTCAAGCCAAACTGGCTTATTAGTTCGACTCGTTCTAGCCAAGTTTGAGTTGGCATTTTAGGCTCGAATGAATAAAGGCAAGCTTTTATTTGAGCTCAAATGTTCAGACAAGCCAAGCTCAAGCCAGACCCTATTTAATTTGGCTCATTTCATTTAGGACTCGGTTCGACTTGAGCAAGTCTTGGCTCAAAATATTATATATATATAAAATAATATTTTTACCTTTCTTTATCATAGATTATAATAATTTTTAATTTTCAATAAATAAGTTTAAAACAAAATAATAATGAAAAAAAGTTAAGAAGTTAAAAGCAAAAACCTTGACCCTAACTCTCTACTATCAGGACTGATAGACTACCTCCAAATCTTATTTTTGTATATGAATGTATTAATTTTTGTATTTCTTGTATTATAATTTAATAATAAACACTTCTTTTAAAATTATGTAAAATGAAACAAAATAATTATATGAATTAAGCTTGAGCCAACCTGAGCTCGGCTCGACTTGAATAAAGTTTGAGCTCGAACGGAGATTGTTCAAGCCAAGCTCAAGCTTAAGCTTAAACATTTGAGCTCGAATCAAGCTCAAGCCGAGCTCGAGCATGGTCAAGCAGAGTTCAAGCTTGGCCAAGCTCGGCTCAAATGCACCCCTAAGGGAAGGTATGCAGATAAAAGAAGGCAATCTATGGACTAAAGCAATCTCCTAGAGCCTGATTCGAAAGATTCAATGGAGCAATGAAGAAATGTGGGTATATTCAAAGTAATGCTGATCACTCTCCATTTGTGAATGTCTACAACCTTAATCATCTATGTGGACGATATTGTGGTGACAGGTGATAATCCTCACGAGGTTTAAAAGATAAAGAAGTTTCTAATTAGAGATTTGAGATCAAGGAGTTGGGTCCTTTAAGATACTTCCTTGAAGTTGTTGCCAGGTCGAAAAAGGGCATCTTTATCTCCCAAAGGAAGTATGTTCTACATTTATTACGAAACACTGGCAAGATGAGTGTAAAGCCCGTTGATACATTCATGGAAGCTAACTAGAAACTAGATCAGGAAGGGGGTGAACCTTTAGAGGATATTGGGATGTTTCAGAGGCTAGTTGGAAGGCTTATTTACTTGTCCTTGACACGACCAAATATCGCTTATGCGGTAAGTGTAATTAGCCAGTTATACATAAGCCTCAGACTATCTATTTGGAGGCAACTGAGAGTGTACTGCAGTACCTTAAGTTTGCGCCGAGAAAGTGGTTGTTGTTCAGTAATAATGGTCACTTATAAGTGGAGTGCTATAATGATATTGAATGGGGATGCTCAGTTACATATAGGAGATCCACTTTAGGCTATTGCACACTTGTTGATAATCTGGTTACGTGGAGAAGGAAAAACAAGCCGCTGTTGCAACACTGGAACAACAACCCGGTTCGTGGCTCAAAATCAAAATATTGTTTGGTAGAGGTCCCAATTAGTGGGCCCCACTATCTTTGTTTGGTACCGTAGCCCTCAGATTCATTTGATTCATATTCCTTGGAAACTGACCATGCTAGGATATTGTCATCATTAAGATCGTAGAAAGTCTCAATTGGCTCCAGCCTCCAGTGGCTGTTCGCTTAAGAAACATTTCTCCATTGGTACCAAAAGCTTTTCAATTTGGCTTTCGATGCTATTAGTTGGTTCATGGGTGAGACGCTAATCAATTCCTCTCATTCGGTCTCCAATGCCGAAGCAGAATACAGGGAAATGACTTATGGGGCTTGTGAGTTAATTATGGATTAAAATTCTAATGACAGAGCTTTGGTTTTCAGTCCATTCAGATATGAAACTGTAATGTGATAACAAGACAACTATCAGTATAGCTCACAACCTCATTCAACATGACAGGACAAAACACATTGAAATTGATAAACCCTTTATACGGGAAAATGTTTTTGCTAAAGTGTTGAGTCTTCCTTATACAAAAGATCAGTTAGCAGGTTTTATCACCAAAGTAGTAGCATCTAGTCGGCATCGTGACATTGTGGGCAAGCCAGATATCTATATCTATGCCCTGCTTTAGGGGAAGTGTAGTAATGGCCTAATACCATGGTTCAAAATATCGGTATCGGTTTCTGTATCGATAAGTTCAAAATAGGATACGTATCGACGTATCGGATGGGTACGACGAAAAAAATTAGGATATGCTAAGAAATGTTTGGATACGCAATGAAAAACTTGGATACCTTGCATAAAATTTCTTTTAATGCAAATATAAGCTATAGACAAACTAAATGAAGGTCTCCAATTATGTTTATAACCATACATATGAGAGTTGAGAATTTTATAAGTTAAAAAGGACGTGAATATTATGCTGATAAGAATGTATGAAAATACAAACCATAGTCACTTAGCTTAGTAAGAAAAACAATTTAGATATTAAAACCTTACATTCAATGAGTTAAATAAGAATGTGTTGAATTACGACCATAAATTTAAAGCTTAATGTAAGTCTTTTCTTTTTATACTGAACTGTTACATTGTTAGTTGACTTTTTGATCCTATAGATGAAAATATTTTTAAGACTAAAATATGAGACTTTTTTTTTACTGGACTTTTGGGTTTTGGTAATTTTTTATATTATAAAGTTTATGAAATTTTGATATTTGAAAAATACCTTATCATTTGAAAGTTGAAATTTTGACACAGTCCCTAAAATGTGCTAAAAAGAGAATTTTGTTCTTGAATTGAAAGTTAACTTTTTATTCTATAGAAATTTGGATCAAGATAATTTTTTTTGAAGTCAAATGGAGGGATAACCTTATTTGCATATTAGTATCTTAAGTAAATGAAAGTAATATTAATTTAAAATCATTTACTTAAATAATAAATTATATAAATAAGTTATGCGTATCAGGTCTATGCTGTGGATCTTAGTGTAAATGGAAGGAGAGAAAAAAATTAATTGAAAAATGCCACATATCGGCCATGTATTGGTTTGATACGGGAGAGTTTTTTTTTTCCAGCGTACCAGTGTATCGGGTAGCTCCAAACATGATACGTATCGGCCCGTATCGGTCGATACGTATCGATATTTTAAACCATGCCTAATACATAGGTCTTATGGCATAGTATCTTTCTTATTTATAAAATTTGGTATACTTAAGGGTACTTATGTCCTTTTATCTCATTAGTAATATAAAAAGGCATTCTAGAGAGAATGGAGAAATTATTCTATTCCCTTTTCCTATTCTTTCTTTCTTTCTTCTCTACTATTTCTCTTTTTCTCAAACCTTAAAGTACCATTCCTTAGATTTCTACTTATGGGGATTCACAGAAAGTGGTAGAGGGTCATCCTCATGATTTGCTCCCCCCTATCCAGCCGGGCTCGGAGTAAGCATGAAAAGGCCTATTCTTAAGCCCTAAGAAGTAGGTCCGGGCTCGATAAGTGGAAGCCCGCATAATTTAGGGCTAGGTTAGGGCTTTTATTGATTGAAGCCTAGGCTCGGCACGATCATATATATATATATATATATATAAATATATATATATATATATCTATATATATCTATATATATTATAATATTAGTTTACTTTTGTAAACCCAATTATTGAAATATTATGTGTTTCTTTGGTTTTGTGTAATAACAATTTTGTTTTAATTTGAAATGAATTTTTTTTATAATTCAAACATGTTTTTGGAAGAGAAAACTAATATGTTTTTTATAAGCCTGAGCCCGGCCAAATCCATGTTAGGGTCGGGCTAGGGATTGATTACTTCAGGCCTTACAGGGCTTGGGCTCAATTCTTTCCACTTAGGGCTGGGCCTGGATACTGGACAGCCCCTAGCCCAGCCCATTGACAGCCTTACTTTTCACACATACAAATCAATGAATCTCTATTGTATGATGATCTATCTCAAAAAAGTCTCCATAGAGGTCCCCTTTTGCTGTGGATAACAAATTGGACTATAGATGCAGGGGAACCCTAAACAATCGACTCCACTTCTATTTCTTTGATCTGGCTTCCAAATAGCCGGAAGATCTCTGGCCTCCCACCATGACTTTCTTCATCACCTCTTTTGACAAGAACATGAATTACCAGAGTTCTTCTGATGATTATCTCAACTTCACACCCACCTCCACCTTCCAGGCTTTGTTCGTTCTTCATTTAATCCCTTCACCTCACCTACCTCAGATCAAACAGGGGCATCTGTGACCTCTTTGAAGCTTCTCTGGTCTTTGAAGGTTCTGGAAGTTCTTTTTGGTAGAAGAAGATATCTAGTTCTTGTAGAATTCTGGAAACACTTGGTACTAATCAAAAATAAAAAAATTCTGGAAACACTTGGTGTATAAATTTTCTTGTTTGAGGATCTACATATAAATGATACACAGTTGTGCATGTAGATAACTCTTTATATTGATTTCTCTATTACTCGATCTCATAGACATGGATGTAATTAGCATAGGGTTTCAAGACATTGAAATCCAATTGGAGAGCTCCAAGTGTGAATGTTGTAATTGGCATACCAATAAGCTTGTTCAGAGCTCCAAGTGTGGATGATTTGTATGCATCTAATTGCGACATTTCAAGATTTGTATGCATCTGTAACTTTGTTTATACATTGGTAATAGAAGAATCTTTTTCTCCCTCACATATTGGTATGCTTAATGGTGACACTTCTGATCTGTCATGTATATAGGTTATAAGAAAATGAATGATTGTGTATTAGTTAATTTCTTGTATTATCATCTGTTCCTTTTTTTGTTCATAGTCGCTCAAAAAATGTTTTCTTTTTATTATTATGGATATGGATATTTTGCTAGTTCAATTAAAGTTCATCCAACTTTCGTGTATTGGGGTTGGCTGATTAGTTTTTATTGACATTTGATTATTTAGGTTGTATTATATATGTGTTGGATTTAGCTCAAGTTATTCTAATGTGGTTCATTTTTTAAATTCTAGTATTACTCTTTCCTAATTGAATACTAATGTAAACTTCCTACTGTAACATCATTTTACCATTCTCATATTTTCATTTCCCTGCCTCTCTTCACTGGTAGGATCAAAATGGCTTTCTCTTTTGCTGGTGAGGCTGGTGACGGTCCTGCTATATTGCAGTTGCATAAATGGCCCCCCTCTCAATTTCAACTCAAGCTATCAGAATTCCGTGAAGCTTTTATATCTCCAACAAGAGAGTTGTTATTATTGCTCTCATATCAGTGTGAAGCTTTGCTGCTTCCTCTGATCGCTGGTCAATTTTCTAACCTCCTTTACCTCTTACATTATTGTGGTTTGGTCATTGCATTCCTCTGATATTCGATATTTTCTATCTGCAGGTGACTCTATAAATAGGGATTATCCGGGCAGATGTTATTCTGAAGGTCTTCAGAATTCAAGCTCTTTAGCTTTCTGTTCTCTAGCAGGGACAGCATCTGGTAGGTCAGATTCATTGGACAATATCCCATGCACTTCTGAACCTGTAATAGTTGTTCCTGATAGTGCCTTTTCACTTGAAAGTAGTTCTTCAGGATCTAAGCATTACTCCGTTGTTTGTGATGTTAAATCATTGGCTTGGGGTCACTGTGGGGATGCATATAGTCAGCACAAAGATGCTGCTTTTCGAGATCTTCTTTTCGTGTCTGGAAACCACGGTGTTACTGTCCATGCTTTTCGTCGTCCTGATAAAACCACTAAAATGACCAAACCCTTACCAGAGGATGAGACTGGACAAGGGATGTGGGTGGAATGGGGTCCTTCTGCTTCCCCAGTGCACAATATGCAGGCAAAGGAGCAGTCCAGCTTGGGTTGTGATGGCCTCGGAAATTACTGTGAAGTAGACAGGACTAATGGATCTGCCGAAACTTCACATGAAGTTTGTGGAGAAACTGGGGATGATGATTTGCCCAGAAGAAGCTGTATTTCGAAGAGATGGTTGCGGACTTTTCTAACAACAGTTGAAACTATGGAGTCTGATGGTAACTTTTGGACTAGGTTCCCTGAAAAGCCATCATTTCCTTGTTCTGCTGAGGTGGTTTCATTTAACATTTTTAACAGTACTTCAATATTCTTGGACTTTCTTTCTCGTGCCAATCCTCTATCAGACAAGAAAGAAATCTGGAGTGAGGCAACAATTCTAGATCCAGTGGCTGATACATCAGTAAATCCAGATTCAAGTTCATACAAATGTTCCAGAGTGTTCTCCAGCACTTCACACCGCTTAATTGGCTTTGTTATGAAATTAGTAGATCCTGTATCACTCAACAGTAGTGAAGAAAATGCAAGAAATTGGAGCAACATTGTACTTGTGGTTACTATGATATACCAGTGGGGAATACAGTGGGTTTGCTCGGTAAAGCTTCAGGATACATGTCTGAACCTGGGTCCGGAGTTTGAGTGGACAGACTTTCGGTTTTCTGAGGATCTTCTTGTTTGTCTCAATGCTTCTGGCTTAATCTTTGTTTATGATGCAACAAATGGCGAATTTGTTGCACGCCTTGATGTCTTACAGATCTGTGGACTTGATCCAAATCCAAATCCAAATCCAAATCCAAATCCAAATCCAAATCTGATGGAGCAAGAAATTTCGTCTGTAGAGGGTGATTTGGCTCCCAAAAGTGTTGATGTACAAAATGATCAATATCACAAAGTTCATGATAAGTCAACTGTGCAAATTGGTTATAAGTGCTGTAAAAGAATGTTTAAAAGGTTGATGGTTGCTTCACATTCTTCACTGTTTGCTGCTGTCGATGAATATGGCGTAGTCTATGTAATATGCGCTGGTGACTGTATATCAGACAAGTATTATTCATTTAAGAAATTGCTCCCACATTTTCAGCATTTTGGGCTTGGCATAGTGGTTGGTTGGGAGGTGGGTGGCTCTGAAATAGGCTGTCAGAGGTTATATTCTCATCTTTCAAATCCCCGTACTTTGAATAGACCATCCATAAAGAATGGAAGATTCCCCTTCCCACATAACACTCAAGATATTAAGCATTTGAAAAAGAAAAATGGTTACATCCAGGGAAAGGGGGGCCAATATAATTCGTACTTAAGTGGGTTTTGTGCTGCGCCACAGATGAAAGGTCAGGGGATTCACAGTTCTGAATTGTCGTTATACCCTATGCGAAGAATCTTTCTTCCTTTAGAAGGATTTAATGAAGATGATTCCATTTTTTTTTCCCCTTTTGGAATCATTCGGCTCATTAAGAGGCACAATATAAAGGGAAAAAAGGATTTTAAAATTGAGCATACCCATTTGCATGTAGATTCAACAATTCATGACGACAAAGGCTTGCATTCTGGGTGCAGAATGTTTAGTCTCTTTGGGAGGGAAGAAACCTCTGTTGGAGAAGCTGTTGGTTGCTCTTTCCAGGGATGTTTTTATTTGGTGACACAAGATGGTCTCTCGATTGTTCTTCCCTCTATTTCATTCTCATCGAGTCTCCTTCCTATAGAATCCGTTGGATACTGGCGACCAAGTATCAATACAGGAGGTGGATATCAAATAGAAAACTGTTTGGAAAGAAAAGAATCAAAACAACACTGGCCTCCTTGGAAAGTAGAAGTTTTGGATCGGGTTCTTTTATACGAAGGCTCTGAAGAGGCAGATCGTATATGTCTAGAAAATGGTGAGAATGCTTGATTTTGATGTTGTCATGTGATAACTAACAACTATATCTTTTAAGCTGATAACACTGGGTTCTTCGATTTATTTTGCTGAAAATAATTTAATAGCCCCAGGATTACATGGGACAGGAATCAGAGCTGTTGGTTGGGGAGCCACGACATTATAGTCAAAGGTGAACTGTGTCATGGTCACCAACCATAGCTTGGCTTCCTGTCATATGATAATAACCACTAGGAGCTATGAATCAATGTCCTCACTCCTTAACAATTGTTTACTAGTTAGTGTACCCTCTCTTGCATTGTCATCTAATAAGCTTTCATCTATTTATCCCATATTATATTATTATTTATTGAGAATGTGTGTTATCAATTGTATTATCTTGTGCAATTATAATTAATATTATAGCATCTCTCTCTAGTTTTATAGTGCTGTCATTTCTCTGTGTTTGCAAGTTTCAATTTGCAATAATATATCTAATTTGTATCATGGTTCAAAATATCGGTATCTAGTGTCATATCTGTAAGTCCAAAACTGGATACATATTGGTGTATCGGACCATATCAGATGGATACGATGGAAAAAATCAGGATACGTTAAGAAACGATTGGATACGCAAGGAAAAACTTGGATACCTTGTATAAAAATTCTTTTAATGCAAATATAAGGTAAAAATAAACTAAATGAAGGTCTCCAACTACATTTATAACAATACATATAAGAGTTAAAATTTTTATAATAAGTTAAATAAGGTGTGCGTGTTGATAAACATGTATGAAAATACAAATCATAGTTACTTAGCCAAGTATAGGAAATACAATCTAGATATCAAAACTTTACATTCAATTAGTTAAATAAGAATGTATTTAATTGCAACCATAAATTTTAGGCTTGAATGTAAATCTTTTTATGTTGACATGTTACACTGTTAGTTGACTTTTTGACCGTGTAGATGAAAATATTTTTCAACACTAAAATATGAGACTTTTTTTGCCGGACATTTGGGTTTTGGTAATGTTTTGATATAGTATAATTTATGAAAATTTAATATTTGAGAAATCCCTTATCATTTGAAAGTTGACATTTTGACCTAATCCCTAAATGGCTCTTAAAAGTGGATTTTTTTATTGAGCTGGAAAGTTGACTTTTTATTTTTCATGAATTTGAATCTAGGATAAATTTTTTGAATTCAATGGGGGATATTACGTTATTTACATATACATATAAATATCTAGGATAAATATCTTAAGTATAAATACCATTTACTTAAATAATATTTAATGTAAATAAGTTGTGCGTATCTGGCCTATGCTGTGGATCTTAGTGTAAAAGGAATGAGAAAAAAAACATAACTGAAAAATCCCCCGTATTGGGCCCGTATCCTATCCCGTATCGTCCTGATACGTGGGATTTTTTTTTCCAGCGTACCAGTGCATGGGTAGCTCCAAACCCAGTACGTATCAAACCATGGTTTATATAGCGACCCTAAATAGTTGGAACAAGGCTGATGGACTTCAATGGATGATTTTGAAACATTATCTATCTAGATCCTTTGCTGCTCTGTTTCCTATAACTACTTTTCTATCCACTTGTTCTAGTAGTATTTGTTGATGCCCTGATACATTGGTATTTGATATTAAATACGAGGAACAGCAGATGCGAAAGGTAAGATGGATTTTTCTTATTGTAACTGTTACGATATAAAACAATATTCAACTGTATGATGAGATTCGATACAATACAGTTTTTGGTATCGGTGTGATACTTTGTGCATCATATCGCTTGATACAGTTGGATATTATTTCATATGGTAAGTGGTAACTGTTTAATGCGAGACGATGCACTAAGTATCACACCGGTACTTAGAAATTCCTGAAACATCAAATGTGTATCTGGTGTATCGAGGCGTATCAGTACGAATTACGCTACACATTTGATACTCTGTATATTATTTGTTTCTTCAACTTATCAGCCTGGTATTGTAAATATTGATATGTATCTTATAATATGGTTCAATACCCACTGATATTTTAAACTAGGCTTATGGCCGATTCCTTTGCTAAGGATGTGGTAGAAAGGGAATCTTTTAAACAAGGCAACATTACCTCTGTAATGGGCTCGGCACTGTTACCTTTGTAATAGACTTAGGCCATTTTGTTCCTATATTCCTAATTTATATCCATCTGCTTTTCTCTTAATAACTTTTTGTTATCGATAAAAATGATAGATGGACTTATTGGTTACTAGTCTAAAATATCAATGATTTATGTTTTACTTCACATACTGTCGGTATGGTGATTATGCATATAACAACTTGAAGAATGTTTCTGTTTTAGCTGTTATTTTTTTTTGTTAGGTTTTAAGAAAGCCTTTGTTATATTTTCGATAGTCTTTATCATTTTTTTCTTATTAAATAGTAAATTTGACTTGCACTTCAAATAGACTGAGTTGAGGGCAACTTGATGATTTGTTTTGGTACCAATTACCAAGTGCCAATTAGCTGAACCTTGAATGTTTTTTACTATTTATCAAGACCAAATAAAACTTAAGATGCACCGCCAGCCTATTCTTTTGGCTTGAGGTTGAGTCATCTCTACAGATTTTACATTAGGAGAGCCCATTTGATTTGGTATTTGGGCTTTCAATGAGATACTCCTGAAATTGTACAGTGTCGATTTAGTGTGATTCTCATTTGCCAACTGTACTCAATCAAGCATCGGATGGCCAGCAACAAGTCCATTTTATTAGGCCAAAACTTCAGCGGCACTTACATAAAAAATGCAAGTTCCATTGTTCCAGCCCTTTAAGCTTTTCTGAGGTTCCTTTCAAAATGCTTGACCCTTTTGTTTTATGTAAGTCTCTGCTGCAAACCTTTTTTAGTCCCCTTCATAATGCTTGACCCTTTTATTTATGTCTCTACTGCAAACCTTTTAATGCTTGTTTTAGTTTGTGATATAGTTTGTGGCTAGAAGTTTTTTTTGTTTTTTGTTGGTTTCCTTTGACTAGAAGTTTAAATTTCAAACATATGTTTGTTGAAGGACAGGAGTTTTGACTCCTGATGTTTTTAAACACTATATATAGTTATTTTTCTTTTAGTGTTTAAAGAGCCATGATTTACTGGTCTCTGTATTATGTCAATCATATAGCAAAACTTGCTATTCACTTCACGTGTAGCGGCATGGATGTCTATATTAATATTAGAACAGCCACTGATAAGTTACATTTATTTCATATAACTTAAGTGAAGAGAAGCAACTTATAGGCCAAGAATTCTCTTCCGTAATGCATTAGTAAATTTCCTTGGTGAGCTCTGTAGAGGATTTCTAGCTTTGATCTATATCCACTTCTGTTGCGAATTTGGGAATTGCTTCTGTAGATGATGACTTTGATTTGTAAATATGCAACAAAGTACTTTTGTAGGTTATCTTTTGAATTGAATGAGATTAGTGCAACTACTGAATTGAACTTTGTTTCACTGTTACAATGCAATCTTATCCCTTTTACGGCACCTTTCTGTGGGACTATGACATATATGCTCCGAGTTATAAGCACAAGTTTATGGTACATCTTCCTCGACTATTATTTTAATTTAGCTTGCAGCTTTAATTAGTGTCTTTATTGTATATTACGAGCTGATGTCATGTAATGTTATATCTTTATTATTTTCACATCTTTTTTTTTTGTGGCTAACATTTTATCATCTTAATGGACTTACTTCATACGTTATATAATAAAACAAATTTTGACTGTACTGATGGCATTTAATTTGTGAATATCATGCTAGGGTGGGACTTGAAAATTTCTCGGATGCGTCGCCTGCAATTGGCATTGGATTACTTGAAATCTGACGAGATAGAGCAGTAAGATTTTATATTATTACCATTCAAAAACTATATTATATGTTTGCCTCTCATTATTAGGTATTTGTTATGCACTAAGCTTTCTTCGTCTTACAATTCTTCGTCTTACAAACAAGGTTGTAAATGTTGATATCGCACGACATGTTGCATCGGTGGGATAAAGAAATCTCGGGAGATTGTGCATGTGTGATGAAAAATTAGGAACAACATGAAATTTTGCATCAAAATCAAGAAAATGTTAAAATATATGTTAATACACATTTGAGAATAAAAAATTTAAAAATATAACAATGATGTACATAAAAGTTGTAATGAGAATGGAGCAAATATGTGCGCTGAGGAGTGATGATAATTTATGATTGATTGATATTGATATAACTAACCTTTATATTTATAACAATAAAAATATATAATCAAAGTTTCATACATAATACATCAATGATGACATAATCCAACCCACCCTAAGAACTACAATCAGAGCCACAAAGTTACGCGGAGACTCAAGAGTCGTAGTCATCTAGATCTTATCTAGATCTTAACTAGGCTGATGATAGTATTGGTTCTCCACATAAGTATAATATTGTGGCCAACTCATCACATTATGGTATAACGATGTGTACTCATGTACATAACGTTAGTAGCATGGTTCAAAATATCAGAATTGGGTGTCGTATTAGTAAGTCCAAAACATGATACGTTTCGACATATCAGTATCGGATGAATGTGGCAGAAAAAATTAGGATAGGCTATGAAACGCTTACAAGAAACAACTTGGATACCTTGCATAGAGTTTCTTTTAGTGCAAATATAAGTTAAAAACAAACTAAATAAAGGTCTCCAACTACATTTATAATCATACATATGAGAGTTAAGAATTTTACAAGTTAAAAACTTAAAAAAAGACGTGTAAATGATAAATAGGTATGAAAATACAGATCATAGTCACTTAGCCAAGTATAGAAAATATAATTTAGATATTAAAACCTTACATTCTTTTTGGTAAGCTCTAATCATTTATTTATCTAGGTTAGGGGTTAGGGAGTTAGGGGGGTTAGTACACAAGGTGGGCGCTCAACGGCCACACCAAGACTCGAACTCAAGTCATACCTCCCCAAAGGGAGACACAAAACCTTACATTCAATGAGTAAGGTTTGATGGTATCTATGTCTTCGTTCCTAGGTTGAAGTCTATGTTTGTGTCTTCGTTCTTGGGTTGAAGGTGTCCGTGTCTTCATTGTAGGTGCCTGTATCTTCATTGTTGGTGTCGGTTGTCGTAGGTCCGGGGTTCGCATTCTTGTAGTATGAGATGGGATGGCCCCTGTTCATCAAGTCTCTCTCTCTCTCTCCGTCCCTTATTGTGTTTGATTTCAGTTCCTCTGTTGGTGTGTCTTGATTCCGGCAGCCTCCGGCCTCTAAACTGCGTAGCATGTTTTTTCCCCATAGGTGTAGAATAGTCTTATTCTAATTCTATTCTATTCTGGTCTATCATATTCCTCTTCTTTGTATCAGGGCTTCCTAGTCTGTCATCATCCTTCCTTAGTTGGTGGGTTTGTGTTGCATCTGTGTCGAACCGGATCTTGTTGGGTCTTTCATCCGATAGGTAAGGAAATGTTTATTCACTATAGAAGCCAAATCATTTGAGCTGCAAGAAAATGAGTCCACGGGCGGGTGGTCACTTCATATCACTGAGAGAGCCCGGAGGGGTATGATCAATAGGATTTCGGTGGAGGAGGAAGCCTTTAAGTGGCTGTTAAAAACTATTGAGGAGATGATGGGGTCCAAGAGAGTATCTGGTAAGGACCTACAGAGGATCCTCTTGGTCTTTGATAGGGGAGAGACGAGCAAACCTCAGGGATAATTTCTTCTCCCTAACTCTGTTTTCAGGTCATAGTAGAGGCAGGAGAGTGATTATTCCTCAAGTCCAATGGCAAGATTGGTTGGAAGGCATTCCAGTCAGCTGTAGTGTACCTTAACCAGGGGTCGACGACAACATCAGCCCAAGACCCCCACCCTCTTGTGGTTCCTGCTCCATTGGTGGTACCTCCAGGGAAGCGAAGGACAAAATTCAACTTAGGTAAACTGAAGGAAGGAATTTCAAGCTGTGTGGAGCAAGCGAGGGATAATCTCAGGGTGGTGGTGGATTCTGATGTAGGTGCATTTGTGAACTGGGCAGAGTCGGTGGTGTGTTCAGTAAGAGGGCTTGGAAACCAAATCCAATGGGGCGAAGTGATGCATCTAATCCAATCGTTGCTACCCACTGAGCTATCGATACAACTATTCCTATTTGAATCTCAGAGAGCTATCTTTTATCTCAAATCGGCAGGTAACCGAGCGACATTATGCAACAACAAATGCTTCCCCTTGAGGAATGGGTACTTTGTCGGGTTCTATAGATGGTGGCCGGCCACCAATGCTTTACCTTACACATGCCTTCTTAGATCTCGGTGGGTTGCAATTAAAGGTCTCCCCTTTCGCCTTTGGGTTCCGTTCATCTTCTGTTAGATTGGCCGAATCTGTGGTGGGATACTAGAGATACACCATTCCACAACTTCCAAAACGGACCTAGCAATGGCGAAGATCAAAGTAGGTGGTGATATGAGGACGATAGCTCAGGTAATATCTTTGGACTTTCACACCACTTCATATCCACTGGAAATCTCGAGTTGGGAGTCAGAGGTATGTGACAACTGTAAGAGGTATCCGGAGTTTCTGGAACTCGAGCAAAGGCGAGAGGTAGAGGTCGATCGAGAGGTTGAAGACGACCTCCTTGAGTTGACACGTGGCAAAAGGGGGCAGGTCAAACTTTACATTAGAAAGTACTCAACTAGCCGCGCTGCCAAAAGGAGTTGACCTCGAAGCCTTAACACGCAACCGGTATTCAGTGCCACTAGGGGGTAGGTGTTGAGGGTAGCCCAAGTAATCAGACGTTTGTAGTAGCCACAGGCGAGGCTCCTGCAAACATGGAAAAAATATGCATAAAAAAGGAAAGTTTAAAAAGAAAATAGAAAAGGAACTTTCATCGAAGAAGGTTGAGATGGGTAAAGCGTTTGAAGGAGGCGGTTTCGAGGAGTACCAGTGTTGAAGAGGAAGGCCATTCCCAAATAGTGGTTTCGGAGAAGGTGGATTTGATTCAGTGGGCAGGGCAATGGTTTTGAGATAGCTAGATCCCATTATTCTCAAAGCTCCGGGGGTAGCATCAGTGGGCTTCATGAAGAATAGCCCAGTTACCGAGTATTGCGTGATTCCCATCTAGACTGGCCATGGCTGGATTATAAAGATTCTGGGCCTAGTGGGCTAAGGAAAGGTGGGCCTTATCTCCTATCTAATTTGAAACATTCCGAGCAGGGCCTCTGGGCCAGCTCATATATCGAAGAAGTATTGAGGAATCCAGCAATCGAGCAGTCAGGGGTCAATCCGTTTTGAATGGTTCGGAGGCAGATGGATCCGACCTGTGTAACTATAACCCGCAGGTTGTGGACCAGGAGATTAATAATCAGGAAGGGTCGACTGGGTCAAAAGAGTTGGTTCTCGAGAGAGCGTTTGAGAGCAGGGGAGGCATCGCCCATCCCGATAGCATGGAATTTTCTCCTTCTCCATCAACCCCGACCAACATTAGGGCAGAGCACTCTAAATATGAGGGCTGGTTAACTCCAGATCTAGGGACAGAGAACTCTATGGAATCAAGGGAGATTGGAATAAGCATCTCTCCAAGCTTCGTGAGGGTGGAGTCACCAAACAAGGGATTGCTATTCAGGGGCATTTTGGGGAGTTCAAAGCTACGCCTTCAGGGTCGGGTAATCTTCTCGATTCGGCATCCCAGGAGTCTGTGCTCCATTCGCAACCCCAAGGGGAGACGAAAGGAATGCTTGTGAATCCTTCTAGGCCGGAGCTCGATCGAGGGGTTGAGGTGCCTAGCGACATGAAGTCCAGGTCAGGGGAAGCAGCGATGGGTGAGACAAGGATAACAAGTCATGAGAGTAGTCTATCTAGCGGCTCTACAGAACCGTTCAAAGCCAGGGAGAACTGTCCCATCTCAATTGTTGCCGCAAGTATCCCCCACATGGGTGTAAGTCCAACTTGTTTTGCGGAAGTAACACTTGGACGGGGGTTAAAGAGCTGGTCTTTTCCTTCTGCTGCTGAGGAACCTACTCGAACCGCAACACTACCTTTGGCAGGGGGACATACAGTCAATGAGCAGAATATCCCAACCCCTATTCCCTTGGCAGGTACGCCTCAACTCTCTTTTCATTATATCCATCATATCCAACTAAACTGCAGGGATACGATGGATAAAATGAGTTTCCTATGTTCATTTGTTGTTGAAAATTCTTCTGTGTGACATCCGGGGAAGAAAGGCCCCCACATTCTAATGGTGTTAGGGACCACAGATTAGTGCCTTGCCCAAGGCCGAGTATCAGTGATCTTAGTAAGGTTGATAAGAGACCAAAGTCAGTGCTTCTAGTCCAGAGTCACGGTATACTCAATGGACTCGGGGAGGGGGAATCTTGTTGGGGTGTCCCAATCGGGACCAGATGAGGTCTCAAAATGGGTGGTGAGTCAGATGAAGGGACTGGGTAAGTTCTTAGGACTCTCCTATGAGGATGAAGCTAGGAGTCTATTTCAACGAATTGAAAGGAGTAGAGTCCAAGAAGTGGTTACTCCCTCACCTAAGGTCTCGATAGGGCGGAGAGGCGCCTCAGCAAAGGAGTTGAGGCGTCTCGAGAGTAGTGTCAATTACGATAGATCGTGCCCAAGGGGTGTGTGTTGTAGCCCTAGGTCTAGTCGGGATCGCAGAGTAGCCTGATGTCAGATCTCTCTATCATATCCTGGAACATAAGGTGGCTTGGGCAAGTTGAGAAGAGGGTAGCAATCAAATACCTAGTTAAGACCAAAGGCCGCCCATTGTTTGCATTCAGGAGACCAAGTTGGAATCCTTTAAGGAATTCCACCTCCGTGACATTTGGGGAGTTGACACTTCAAGTTGGTTAGTTACCCTGTCCTTAGGCGCATCAGGGGGTATTCTCCTCATGTGGGATAAGGCCAAGGTGGAGGTGCTGGATTCAGAGCAAGAGGCCTACACACTCTCTATCCTTTGTCGAAGGATAGGTGATGGTCTCCAATGGGTGTTCATTGGGGTCTATAGGCCCTTGGGTGGGTCCGATAATACGGTCTTCTTAGAGGATTTGGATGACATTAGTGAGAGATGAGGCGCCCCTTGGTGTTTGGGGGGAGACTTTAATAGCATCTGGTTTTCTATAGAGAAGAGGGGGTAGCACTCGGTCGGCCAAAATGAGGCGGTTCAACGAGTTTATTCATCGGCATGAGCTGATAGACTATCCGCTTAGGGGAGTGCAATTTACATGGTATCAATCATCCGCTAGTGCGTTAGCAAGTTACCTGGATCGTTTTTTTGTTAAGACCTTATTGGGAGAACCATTTTACGAACCTCATTTATTCATCCCTTCCAAGACCCATTTCAGATCATGTACCAATTGTGTTAGAATCTAGGTGCTTTAGAGGAGGTCCTACCCTATTCCGATTTGAGAATATGTGGCTTAAGGATGAGCAATTTAAGGAACTGGTGGCCGTAGTTTAGAGAGCAGAGGGTGGGTGGGGGACATCCAACACACGCTTCAGGCTCAAATTGAAAGCCCTTAAGGCAAGATTGAAGGAGTGGAATAAGGAGGTGCATGGGAACATCCAGATGAGGCTAGCAGGGCTTCTCAAGGGAGATATAAGTCTTGGATGGTCTAACTGAATCTAGAGATCTATCGGAGTCCGAAAACCGAATCAAAGAGGCTAAGAAAATGGAATACTTATCCTTGCTCAAGCTAGAAGCGATCAGTTGGAAGCAGAATGCTAGAACTAAGTGGCTCAAAGAAGGGGATCACAATACCAAGTTCTTTCACAGAATGACTAACTTTAATAGGAAGAGAAGCTTTATCTTTAGGTTAAGGGTAGCAGGGGAATGGAAGGAAGGGGTTAGTGAGATTGAGGAAAGCGTGGTCTCCTACTACAAGATGTATCGTGAGCGAGAAAGTTGGCATCCCACTCTAGATGGCTTCCACTTTGAGGGATTGCCCTTAAAGCAGAGTTTATCCTTTGAGGTGCCATTTTTGGAGGAGGAGGTATTGTCTGTTATCTGTGGTATGGCTGGGGATAAGGCTCCCGGGCCGGATGGGTTCACCATTGATTTTTTAGGGGTGTGTTGGGAGATAGTGGGGTGTGACTTTTTGCAGGTGATGAAAGAAGTATTTAATTTGGGGCGATTCAACAAAGTGATCAATAACACATTTGTGGTGCTTATTCCCAAAAAGGAGGGTGCAGTCGACCTGAAAGATTTTCGGACAATTAGCCTTGTGGGTAGCATTTACAAAATTTTATCTAAGGTATTGGCAGCCTGCCTCCAAAGAATGATGGCCTTAATCATCTCACCTCAGCAGGGTGCGTTCCTGGGGGTAGACAGATTCTAGATGGGATCCTGATAGCCAATGAGTGTATAGATTCGCGCATTTGTTTTTCTTCTCCTGGAATCCTTTGCAAAGTCGATATTGAAGAGGCATATGATCATATTAATTGGGGATTCTTCGATAATGTTCTTCACAGAATAGGCTTCGGCCGAAAGTGGAGGCAATGGATCAGAACGCGCATTTCTTCAGTCTCCTTTTCCATTATCCTTAATGGGAGTTCGGCAAGGTACTTTCCCAGTTCTAGGGGACTGCGGCAGGGTGACCCACTCTTGTCGTTCCTATTTGTGATTGTCTTGGAGGCGTTGAGCAAAATCCTGTCTAGTGCAGAGGGACCACTATTTGATCTGAGATTGTTAGTGTAGGAGATGTGTTGGACATAGATCAGTTGGCCGCCTTTTTTGGTTGTAGAGTGGATGTCCTTCCATCAGTATACCTGGGTATGCCGTTAAGTGCGGGTTTCAAAGCTAAAGCGGTTTGGGCTCCAGTGTTAAATAGGGTTGCGAAACGTTTGGTGGGTTGGAAGTCACATTTTTTCTCTAAAGGAGGGAAACTAACTCTCATCCAAAGTACCCTAGATATCCTCCAACATTTTACATGTCCGCTCTAACCTTTCTTAAATCATTCGTCTCTGCCCTTGAGAGAATGCAAAGGGAGTTCCTTTGGCACGATAGGGATGATTTATTCAAATATCACCTAGTGTCTTGGAACCCATACAATACGCCCAGCCGCTTCTCATGGATTTTCATAACCCTGCTGTGCAAAAATGGGATATGCATTTGAAATGGATGTTCGAGTTATTACATATATCATGGGACTTGTTTTGCAAAACATAAGGCCCCGGAAGGAATGAGATGCAGTTCCTTAAGAATTTCACTCAGGTGCACCCCTGTTCGAAAAACATCTCTCCCTGGTAGCCAGACCTTTTTGCCTTTTTGGAAAATTCCTTTTTAGCCGATTAAAGCCGGATCCCCTCAGGCTTTCGTTGATCCCGCAGTTGGACGACATGCTGGACATGTTGGCTGGTGCTAGCGCAATCTTGCCACCCAAGGAGGTTGGGGGGTTGAATCTCAAATCTCTGGCCCAAGTTAATAAGACTTTGTTAGGAAAATGGATCTAGAGGTTCGGGATGGAGAGGGAGAGTCTATGGCTTGCTGTGATAGTGGCCAAATACGGAGAGTCATCGAGTTGGGTCCCGAGAGCGGTAAGGGGTTCGCATGGTTTAGGGTTATGGAAGGGTATCATGTTGACCGCCAATTGGGTGGTGCCCAGGTTCAGGTTTAGAGTGGGGCAAGGTGTTGAGGTGTGTTTTTGGAAGAATGTGTGGTGTGGAGATACTAGGCTTCAAGATGACTTTAATTATATCTTTTTGTTAGCCACTGATAGGGATGTGTTGGACATGTTGGTAGGGAAATACTATGAGGCGGGGTTCGGGTATAGTGTGGTGCCTGAAGCTGCGTTGAGACATATACGATTGGGAATTCGATAAAGTGTTGTGGCTTCTGGGTCAAATCAGCTCTGTGTCCCCGAGTGTTGAGATTAGGGATTGTCGGCTTTGGTCTGGTAGCAACAATAGTCGTTTCTCAGTAAGATCACTGTTACAATCATTGGGCCAGGGCCCCTTGGGTCCGTTTCCTCATCAGAGTGTGGAATCCGGGGATTCTTTTTAAGTTTTTTTTTATTGGAATGCAACATTGAATAAGATTATCACATGTAATCACTTACAGCATAGAGGGTGGAGGATAGCCAACCGATGCTATATGTGCCTCTAAGCGGAAGAGTCTGTGGACTATCTGCTCTTGCACTGTCCTATGGTATTTGGTATTTAAGGACATTTCCTCTCCCGCATGGGAGCGGACTGGATCTTTCTTCATTTCACAACTTCTTATTTTGTTGGTCTTTCGTTAGTGTGTAGGTGCTCGTGCAGCTATTTGGGCGATCCTCTCGAGAGCTATAGCATGGATGATATGGAAAGAGAGAAAACTTAGAGTGTTTGAGAATACATCATCATCCTCTTCTCGCATTTGTGCTCGTATCTATATGGTTGTGTTTGACTGGGCGGGGCTTTGTTATGCAGGGGAGGACATAGGGGTAGTTCTGGATTGACCTCCATGAGCCCGGAGTAGTAGGGATTGGGGGCATGTAGTTGTGTAGGTCTTTGAGTTTATACACTTGTAAACTCTTTGCTTTCTTGCTTCATATACCTACCTGTACTGGTTCCTCTTATTAATATATTGCGTGTTTGTCGATCAAAAAAATTTATAAGCTTAAATACAAGTCTTTATGCTGAACAGTTACACTGTTAATTGACTTTTTGACCCTATAGATGAAAATATTTTTAAAGACTAAAATGTGACTTTTTTTGTCGGATCATTAGGTTTTTGTAATGTTTTGATTTAGTAGAATTTATGAAATATTAATATTTGAGAAACACCTTACCATTTAAAAGTTGAAATTTTGACCTAATACCTAAAAGTCGCTAAAAAGAGGATTTTGTTCTTGAACTGGAAAGTTGACTTTTTATTCTTTGAGAATTTGAATCTAGGATCATTTTTATTAAATTCAAATGGGGGTATAACCTTATTTAAAACATTTAAATATCTTAATTAAATGAAAGTAAATGATATTTACTTATAAATATCTTAAGTAAATGAAAGTGAAAGTAAATGATATTTTATGTAAATAAGTTATGCATATCGAGTCTGTGTTGTGTATCCTAATGTAAATGGCGTATCAGCCCTGTATTGTGGTCTCATATCGACCTGATATGCCCGATACGGAGTCGATGTGAGATTTTTTTAGCGTACCGGTGTACTGTGTAGCTCCAAACCCGATATGTATCGGTCTGTATTGGCCGATACATATCAGAATGTTTAACTATAGTTGGTGACTAGTCATCTAGTCCAAGATGTAACAACACTCCCGTTGATGGAGGGTACCCATAATTTTTTTTTTTTGTAAAGCTTGAATGTAAGTTTTTTCTGTTGAATTGTTAGACTTTTTGATCCTGTAAATTAAAATATTTTTGAAGACTAAATATGAAACCTTTTTCACCAGACTTTTGAGTTGTAGTAATGTTTTGATATGGTAGAATTTATGAAATTTTAAGATATGAGAAATACATTAGCATTTGAAAGTTGAAAATTTGACTTAATCCCTCAAAGACACTAAAAAGAGGATTTTGTTCTTAAACTGGTGAAATTGAAGAAAATCATTTACTTAAATGATATTTTATGTAAATAAACTGTAAACAAGATTTAACTATGTTTTATAGCCAGAATATCACACGATATCATTAATAGCGACAATATATTGTTGATATCGTGTAAAATTTATAATATCCCATGCAGATATGTTGGGGGGGGGGGGGGGGTGGGGATACCGATATATCGTCGATATTTAAAACCATGCTTACAAAGGCATATAACTTAAAGGGATAAAAATTAGACATTTCCAGAATAGAAACTAGTTGTTTTATCCCATCCATAGTACCTCGATAAATGACTTATATGATAAGGATGGCAGTGATATTGGATGCGAGGTATGACCCCAAGGCACCTTCCTTCATGTGGTAAGAATGACAGTGCAAGAGGCTTAATGGATGTGAGGTTCTCCCTTGTAAAGGGCACTGTTGAAAGTTAGCTAAAATTATTAGTCACTTGTGGGGAGAAACAGATGCATGTAAAGCTTGGTGCGTGGTCAATGCCAAGATTTCCTTTGGAAAGTCTACTTCTGGTCAAGGTTGAAAATGTCAATTATGAGGTAATTTGCGCACTTGGGCTTACAAATTATCATTGAGAAGTGTCAATTTGGTGGAAAATTTGCCACATTCATATTAGTGCACTTAAAACTCAAAGTACTAGCCATAGTTCGAAAACTCGGCGAGTCGACTCGAAACTTGGCCGAGTTACTCGGCTTGACTGAATTTCGAGTCGAGTCGAGTCGTCTCAAAACTCAAAGGGGACACTATTCGGCAAGTTACTCGGGTATTTCGGCCGAGTCACGGAATGTTATTTTTGTCATTTTCATTTTTTTTTCTAAAACCTAAACTCAAATGTCACATTGTTTTTGCATCTGATTATTTGGGGGCTGCAAAACCAGCCTACTATGGACTCTGTTAAACTTGATTTTTACGTTATTTGATGCTGCAAAACCAGCATTGGGTTCTTTTAACACTGGTTTTTCAAGTTATTTCTGGTTCGATCTTGGATAAAATGCCAAGAAATTGATAATTGGCTAATTGATATATATATATATATATATATATATTTTGAGTTTGACCGAATCGAGTTTTTTTCAAGTTTTCCAAGTTACTCGACTTGGCCAACTTTTAAGTCGAGTCGACTTTTCAAGTCTTTGAACTATGATACTACTGTAAACAATCATCTGCAATAATAAGTAAAATAAGTGGAAAGTAACATTGGTGATACTGTATTAGAAAATTTTTCATCTTGCATATCTTGGGCATCCACTGTTGCATAATATAAGTATAACTCAAAAAACATCTACAATTATAAAATTACACGAGGCACGTATTCACATAGAGATACTAGCAGCTCAAAGTTGTTATTTTGATCTTTTATAAATCATGACTTAAATTAATAATTTAGTTTCAAAAAAATCATGTAATTGCTAACATGGATACAAACATTTCAGAGTTGCACACTTGTTTTGCCCAGTGTAGTCAAAATGTCGCCCAGATACTGCCTCGCCTAGCCAGGACCCCTATCACCTAGATCATGATCTAGGCGGCCACTCATTAATTCTTATATAATATTATATTATATAAAATAAATAAATAATTTTTGTTCCCCTAAGCATCGCCTTGCCTAGGGAACCCCTATCGCCTAGGCATCGCTTGGACGCTTTGACTACACTGGTTTTGCCTAACTGGTAGCCTAATTATATCTGGATTTTGCATATTATTGTTGTCAAAAGTTTAATCCAAATAATATCCATAAAATTATTTCAATTACCTGAATATAATTAGATGGTGAAATTAACGTATTTAAGTAATTGACATCTCTGAGCAGAAATGTATAGTGGTTTTCCTATTACATATCTGTAGGGCTATTATTATGGGGTCGGACTCACCCATGATTAATCTGTGTTCGATCATCGATGTATGATAGCTCCAGATACAATCCGAAATTCATCGAGCTTAAAATCTTGTAATCCTGGTTTGAACTTGATAATGGCTCCGGGATTCAAATGCAATCCAATAATAAATAAATAATCCAAAAGACAAGGAAAATTACATAAAAACTGTAGACATATAGAGATAATTATAGATATAAGTACGAAATTTAAAAAGAGAAATCAACGCAGAACCCCAAAAGACCAGAATGATAGACGCTTATAATCAGATCGAACTCCCCGCAAAAGGGAAGATAAATAGAGACAATTGTTGATTGAAGTAGTCTTCAACAAAAACAAGTGAAACTATTATGGCTTCTTCCAACATTTACGAAAACGCAAATTGTTTCCAACTGAGAAAAAACTCGGAAGCAACGATCTTATGCAAATTAGCTAATTTGTTTGGAAGGCTCTATAGAACGACCTCAAAAGGGAAACCAAATAGAATCAGAACTTCTTAACCTCTTAAGATCCATTCGAAATAGAAGACCCTAGGCTTTCAATAATAAAACAAAAAAGAGCTCAAAAACTACAATACTAGATAGATCCATAAAAAAGAGAATCACTTCAAGATATAACATCTGAAGTGCAAATCCTCCAAATAGATTCAACAGCCCTAAAACAAAGCACTTACCATAAAATCCTCATTGTCACCGAGTACAAAGGTGTTTTTGTCAAAACAAAACCTAGAAAAATGTGTCTTAAGAGCTAGAAATTAGATGAGAAAACATATGATCCAGACCCTGATTCGATCCATTAAACACTTTTTAACAAATTGCAATATTCAGACAGCTTATTTAACATTTTGGTGAAATGCTACGAAAAATTGTGAAAACTTGATATACTTTTGCAATAAATTGTAAGTTTTGTATTATATTTATGTTTTGTATCAGTGGCAAAGCAAAAAGGACAACTATTAGTTTGGAAAACAGAGCAAATATCACTTTCAGCCTTAAGAAGATAGACTCAAATAGTGTGGGAGAAATCATCAACAAACGTATTAAAATAGTGATATTTTTAGCATAGAAGTAGAGGGGGAACGACCCCAAACATTAGAGTTAACAACTTCAAAAGGTGCAATGCATTTGCTATTACTAGAAGAAATGAGGTCCGACAGTGTTTTGCAAGTTCACAAATTTCACACTATAATTTTAAACAAGCAAAAGAATACAACTGATGGAACATTTTCTTAAGCACAAGAAGGGATGGATGGCCCAAACTAAGATGCCATCTCATCAGTTGGTCAAGACACCCCTGATCTCCGGAGGTAGACTGGAAGGCTTGTGGCCTGGGAACCGATGGAAGAATTCAGCATATATAGACCATTCTTCTTTCTACCACTGCCGATCGTCCTTGTCACCAAGTCTTGAAAGACGGTGAGAGGGAAAAAAGTAATTGCAATGCAAAGATTTTTTGATACTGCTAACTGAGAGAAGGTTATTGAAAAAAATAGGAACATGAAGAACAATAAACAAAAATATGGAAGGAGATATATTAACACTACCCTTCCCAGAAAGAGAAGACAAAAGTACCATCAGCATTTTTAACTTTACCTCTACTCGAACCAACATAATAGGATGAGAAAAAAGTGAACATACCATTCATATTATCATAGGCCCCTAAATCAATGATCCAAGAGGGGCCAGGAACTGAACTAGATGAACTGAGAGCAATGGTAGGAGTTTCTGGCAGGGTATGCGTAGAATTAGATGCAGCTGAGTGAACATCCAATTGGGTCATAAACTGCTGCATGGCTTCAACCTCACAGTGAAGAGAGTCCATATCCACCTTGGAACCACCAGGAGGAGGTCCTACTGAAGAGACAAAGTGAGCAATGGGTCCAACTACCCCACCTGAGTGTACCCTTTTATGTCTTCCTATAGGGATTTTGTATTTTTTGATCGATAATGCAAGAATATATATATAACGAAAAAAAGATACAAAGAACACAGAAACGCATAGCTCACAAGATCGAGAACCAATACACTAAAACTGAACAGAAATACAAAAGCCCCATGAAACCCCTAAGCTCTGCCATGCAGGCCTGGACAAACATCATCCTGACAAAATATCCAGATAGACCCCCGCCTTTCTAGCATTACACCAAGCCGGAACCATCGACCTTGACCGAGAGCATAAGCATTGGATAGAAGAGGAAGAGTTCTCGAAAACTCTCTTATTCCTCTCCTTCTATAAGGACCAAGCTAGAGCACCTGGCAAGACCATCCATATAGCCCTCCTTGAGCCACTCTCACCTACCCCATCCGAGCAGGATAAGAAGTTTTGAAGGGAAGAGGGAAAGACCCAAGCCACACCCATACAGGAAAGAAAGAAACTCCAAAGTTCACGTAAAGTCCAACATTGATGGGATTGAAAGGGTGTCCATGTAAAGTTCAACACTGATCCTTGGTTTTTCGAGTGCGACCACAATGATCACACCTCAATTGTCGAGTGCCGCCACCACGACCTCTAGCACCACCTAGACCAACACCTTTGCCTCCTCTTTGGAATCCAGAGGCTAAAGCGGACCTCTCTTGAGTTTGAGTATTAGGCATAATCACATCCCTCCTACTCTCCCCGCTTTGAAGGTAGGCATAAACAAGATTAATAGAGGTAGGTGGAGGGTTTCTGGCGAGGATTTGTAAACTGCACTCTCATTTTCTTAATTCAACCTAGTAACGAATTCAAATATGCGCATCCTCTCAAGTCTCAATACATCTCTTAAAAGCAACAGCATCAGCAGGGCAGCTTGGGCAGAAATCTGAATAGTGATAAAACTCCTCCCATTTAGCCTTCGGGGTAGCATAGTTAGTGGCCAAAGACATCACCCCTGACGAGTGTCAGATAAGTCATGTTCGAGTTTGAGCAATTGAGCAAAATTCCCTGCTTTGGAGTAGGTTTGTGTCATTGACTCCACACTTCCCTTGCAGTCTTCAAATACAAGTATCTGTGATCAATATTAGGCACCATTGAGTTAAGGAGCCATGAGATCTACTGATTCCACTTTGCATACATTGGACCGGAACGCTCTGGCTCCATATTGCTCTCCTCAATATAGCTCAATTTTCCCCAGCCTCCAATATACATATGTACTGACTGAGCCCACAGTAAGAAATTAGTACCATCAAACTTGATGGAGAGGAAAAACCCCAAACACCACTACTGGCAACATATATTGTCACGCCCCGAAACTCAAACTCCAGAGTCTCAGGGTGTGAGTTCTCATTTAATCTCTTAGCTCATATTATAAAAAATTTAATCATTTTTCATAACACATAATAAAGAATTGAACTCCCAAACTCACTTGTATAATATGATTCATCAGAGCAAATATCTACATATACACAATCCACTATAAACATCAAAATTTCTATCACTTTCTACTAAAGTTTGTAGTACAAAATTTCCCTTTTCAAACCCAAAATGTACCTCTGATGATATTTTATTTCTCACTCTTTATACATGATACAGACCCCAAAAAGAAACAACTGCTTCCATCTTCCTTCACCCGCTCTTACTCTGCAAGAGTAGTATAAATTTGGGTAGCTGAAAAGGTCAATAAGTAATTCCCATATGTGTAAGGATTCAATGAACTTAAAAAAATGCAGTGGAAATATGTGCAATTTTCAATATGTTATTAGACTAATTAACATATTTATTTCCAATTAGTATATACCAATTTTCCAAATCTATGCATGACACCATATAAATAATTCTACTGAAAATCATGAATTTAAACCGTTCGTAAATACAAACCTCCCATTGAATCATAATTCCAAGTAATAAAGAGTCCCAAAATAAAATCCGAAAAACTCAGGATATTTATAACTCACAAAATAACTGGATATATTATATTACTATCTAGATTTGTATATACATATATCAGCACCAAATACCAGAGTGCTATCCTATACTGACTTGCATATTTTCCACCGATCTTGTCAGCATAGTCGCCTATAAGAGATCACGGCATAATGATCATTTTAAAGGCTCTCTCGAAATAGGACAAAACTGAATTGGTACATTGGATTCACCCAATCATTCCAACGCAGCCGCCTGGGATCACCCTAATATGTCGGGGTCTACCGGACGTCCCGTACTAGGGTCAGATCATTAGGCTCTCTCGGAATACAATGTGGGAATGTAACATCCACAAGAGTTACTCACTAGCTGGTTATACAATCATAAACTGACTACCAAATTTATGGATTGTCAGGGTGGTATTCTTCCCTAGATATCAACTCACTACCAAATCCATGGAATATCAGTGATATATATCAAAATCAAAATCATATTTATAATACATAAATTAGATTCAAATCTCATAATCACATTACCCGATGGTTTTTCTTTCGAAATCTGATACAATTCAAGGCTATAATTCATATATATCAACTTTCACTTATTTTCACATAAACTCATCATTTTAATTTGAAATAGGTGAATCTGTATGCTTAATCAGAATTTAAAAGCATTATTATACGTCACTAAAATCTAAATTTTTCCAAAATACTTTGCATATCTTGAAAATTTCAATTGAACCTTATAACAAATTTGTTTACTAAACATGTTATAATTCAACAATAAATTACCGTAATAGAATTTGAAAGAACTATACATGTTAAAATTTAACACTAAATTCCATTAATAGAATTAAAAGAACCACGAATTGAATAAAAAACGTATGAATTTACTTACACAACTATGAAAATCCTGGTGAACTAAATATTTTCCCTTCTTTTTTCCCTTCCTTTCCCTTTCCTTTCCTTTCCTTTCCTTCCCCTTCCCTTTCCCTTTCCCTTCTCTTTCCTTCTTCCCCTTTCCCTTTCCCTTCCCTTTCCTTCTTCCCTTTCCTTTCCTTTCCTTTCCTTCCTTTCCCTTTCCCTTTCCTTCTTCCCTTTCCTTTCCTTCCTTTCCCTTTCCTTCTTCTCTTTCCTTTCCCTTTCCCTTCCTTTCTTTCTTCTTCTCTTTCCTCCTTTCCTTTCTTTCTTCTCTTTTCTCTCTCCTTTCTTCTCTTCCTCCTACGTAACCTGTTACTGTTTCACTATTACTGTTCACAGAACAAAGACTTTTATCTCTAAAGCTAGTGGGATCACGTGTGATTGAGTTCAAATCCCAGCACATATCATTATTCTTCTTATTTACAAACTCACCCCTCTATTTCAACTTTTTTAAATTTAAGCCTATAATCTTATATTAGCTATAATTAACCTCTTTAAACACTAATTAGTTAATTAATTACTTACCAATTGTAATTAATAATAAAAACTAATCTTTATTATATTTCTTTAACTTACCTTATTTGCAAATTAACCCTCCCTAAGACTTTTATTATATTTAAGCCGTTAATCTCAAAATAGATTATAATTAA
This sequence comes from Tetracentron sinense, assembly GCA_015143295.1. NCBI lineage: Eukaryota > Viridiplantae > Streptophyta > Magnoliopsida > Trochodendrales > Trochodendraceae > Tetracentron > Tetracentron sinense. The sequence goes on from CM026556.1 coordinate 26,054,126, forward strand.
CTCATTAATCACTGATTAATCAAATAATTACTCACTAATTATAATTAGTAATAAAAAAATAATATATATATATATTCTCTCTCCAAACCTTTCTCTACATTAGACTGGTCATTTATGTTACTGTCAGATTTTAGAAATTCTGCTCCGATTGATATTGTGATCTGAAGTCTAAATTCTTAGGGTCTCTTAGGGTCACATCTTCCACTATGTATATATAGTCTTAACTCATACATTTAACATATTCAGGTGCTAGTAACACATTATCTGGTAATCAGAAGTTGGATCATTACATTAGATACTAATAACACATTATCTGTAATTAGAAGTTGGGTCATTACATATATACTTAAGGAGGGAGCTCACAACTCCTTCAATACTTGGTGGTTCCTCATGTGACCACTTTAAAAGTGAAAAACATAAAGAAACGACCCAAATGGGATTATATTTGGCCCTCAATAAAAGACAGAAATAGGAAGGTCTGAGGGTAAACACAAACATGAATTTTTCATATTTTTTTCTGCAATTTTGGAAAAAAACTCCACACAGCCCTCAATCCTCATCCAAAATTCATGAAATAGGGTTAAAAGAACTCATAAAAAGGAGATCTACCAACTCATACCTTCAAAGAACAAAGACATACATTCTCCAGTCTGTACAGACTATAGCTGATATTAGCAGGGTTGACTTCACCCTTCTATTCCTTGTTCTTCTCTCTTGCTTGTTGGTTGTTGTTGATTTATAGTGAACCCTTGAAGATAGGTTTTGCTATGATACCAAGTAGATTTTCTAGGTAAGGGTTTGTGAGGGAAGGACAAAGGAAGAAGAAGAGAAAGAAAAGAGAGTGTTAAGAGTAAAGAGAAAAAGAAAAGAAAGAGTTAGAGTTAAATTACTCTTTCACTCTCCTATACCTTCTTATTATAAGAAAACATAACATAAGCATAGAGCCCAAGGCCCATACAAGAGAAGAGACAATGGGACCCTTATAACTAAGTGCCCTTTACAACATAACAATATCACAACACCTCCCTCCCTCCTTATATTAAAAATATGACAATAAGAGAAATTATTAAAGTATCCCTTAAGTGCACCATATGAGTTAAACTAAGGAATATCCTCATTTCCAACACTCCCCATGCGTTCATGCCCAAATATCGATTGAAAATAGATATCCACCATGCCCAAATTGCCAAGAATTTCATGAAGTTTTTGCTTGCAAACCGGCAACCGCCTTAGTGAGGGCATTTGCCAACTGATTACCTAAATTAACATATAACATGCAAGTTTCTCTTGAAGAGATCTTGTCACATCTGCCTTGTATTTTATGGTATACACCCACTTACATCCAACTAGACTCTCTCCTTAGGGTTTACCATTTCCCAGGTTTGGTTCTTAATCAAAGCCTCCTTATTCATAGCTTTCTCCACTCATGGTTTGAGAGTGCATATGCAATACTAGATGGAATAGAAACAGAAGACTGATCAGAAATAAATGTACGAAAAGTAGGAGGTTAGTATTGATATAAAATAGAGATAGCAATGCGGTGAGCTGTACAACGACATCTACCCCTGTGTAAGCCAGTAAGTAAAATAAATTCATCATTATCTGGAGCGGTAGTTGGAATAATGAAATCAAGAGGGTTAACCGAGTTACTTGAATTCTGGGAATGTGATTGCATTGGGGATTGTTTTACGTTTTTGATCTCCTGCACTGACTCTTAAATCCTTCTTTACGTCATGAGCATCACTGCTAGAAGCTGGAGCTGGCCTACTAGGAACAATAGGAGTAGAATTCATTGTATAAAGTATAAACTTTGATCGAAAAGGCACAAAGTAGTAGTTGGGTTTCACCATAAAAACCCAAAAAATAAGCTCAAAGATGAAGATATCGCGGAGAATCAAGAGTTTCAGACACGGGTATCAAAATGTTATTGTTCAGTCAACATCTTCATACATGTCGACCAAAACAGTGTATTTATATAACTAATAAAGTAATGTTTCAGTATGAATCACAAAAATCTACCAAAACATTTGGAACTGTGTTGGGAAATATTTTATTTTATGGTGCATGTAGGTTTCGTTTCGGTATCCATGGAATTGGACACATTTCCTAGTAAACATTAAGAAAATTTTCAATTTTTTAAAACCATGATAGAACTATCTGCACACATATAAAGCACTGGAAAGACTCTTTATCTTTTCTTCCCTAGAAGTTGCTTCAAAAGTCGTTTGACAGTGTCCCAAGGTAAGCAAGCAACCTTTGTGAAGTTATGCTCTAGTTGGTGTTATTTTGGCACTTGTAGAAGCTTAATAGTCCATGCTGCTCTTTTTCTTTTTGTCTTCTTTTCTCTGTTTTGGGTTGTATCTCTTATTTTCTTTCCTTCAGTCTTTTTAATAAGTTCCTTTGTTATCTATATAAGGAAATAGCCCATGCTTTTCCATTTATTATATATTTCAAGAATCTAATGTGAAGGAATTAGCTGAATGATTTTTCTTTGGTAGAATGTGGGGTTGCGAAGAACTATTTATTCATGTGGGTGACATCCCTTCATTTTTGACTGCATTTTAATGGATGGAGCAGATCTTTGGAAATGCTTGTGGATGTCAATCTGGCAGAAGAAGGCATCTTGAGATTGCTCTTCACTGTAGTTTATCAGATTTTCTGTAAAGTTGGTAGTGATAATGAGGTTGCTCTTGCATCTAGGTAAGATTTTCCCCTATTCCGGCATTTTGGTTCTTAAATTCATCATCATGGATGTCTTCAGGATAGTTACTATTACCATTCTGATGGGAGTTGTGTATGGAATTGAATAAAATAGATCCTCGATAGCAGTTATAGTTCATGCTGTAAATCATATCCATAAATAACCTGTATTTATACTTTCTTTTGATCAGACAGCTCTTATTCTTGATTTCTATGAGTTCTCTTTTAGAAGGAAAATATGCCAAAACTTATAATATAATCAAACTATAACATTAGCTTGAGATAAAGAGTTGTGAAAGAAATACTAAAGTTCAGGAATTGCTTATGTTGGATAATAATAAGGGGGTGTGCTAGCCAAAGAAGTCTTCATGAAGTCTATATATGAAATATCATAGTTCAATGATTCCTTTGACCTAGAGAGAGAGAGAGAGAGAGAGGGGGGGGGGGGGGGGGGAAAAGGTCTACCAATTTTAATTTTGCACCATGATTAAGTAGAGATAACTAGATAAGATAAACAATCACACAATGAACACACAATCTTTTTAGGTGGAAACCCTTCCGGGAAAAATCACGGGACCTAGTCCAGTACAGAATCCACTATGAGAATTGTTATAAAGTACAAGACTCGAATCGTACCCAACTGGACATGACACACTGTTCCTCGGTACTGATTCTTCGCTTTGAAGTCCACGAACCAGCATGTTCGATCTCTTCCACAGCAACTCCGGTTCCTCACCGGCCAACTCTTCTCAAGGCTTCCAAGCCACGATCTCCAAAGATTGATCTTCGTCTCGGTACTGATTCTTCGCTTTGAAGTCCACGAACCAGCATGTTCGATCTCTTCCACAGCATCTCCGGTTCCTCACCGGCCAACTCTTCTCAAGGCTTCCAAGCCACGATCTCCAAAGATTGATCTCCGTCTTTGACGGCTTTGGTTCACGCCAACCAACACTCACAACTGAGTACTAACAAGTTTTGAAGGTTTAATTGACCTCTAGATGGATCTCATAAAGAATAGAGATCAACCGATGCAAGTATGAAGATTATGAATTTAATTTGCATCTCTAGAGAATAAGAGAGGAGAACAATGAGCATCAACCAAAAATCAATTGGGAAACCCTAGATAGCTCAGAGTAGTCTCAACTCTCTCTCACAAAAACCCTAATTCGTATTATGGGTTAATAGTATATATAACCAGTGCTAAAATAGTGTTTGAAAATAATTAGAAGGCTGAAAATACGTAGTCCGTTCGAACGGCCTTATGGGCGTTCGAATGGCCATCGAACGGTTACCAAATGGATATCGAACGAAGGGCCAGAACAGCTACTAGATTTTGCAATTTGAATCACTCATTCGAACGGACAGGCAACCATTTGAATGGCTTGTGCTAATTTGTGCACAAAAACCATTCTTCTGGTTTTTTTTCACTTTCATGGGTCAATTTTCTAGTCACCTAAGGTATGAAAACATTATCTAGGACAATTGCACCTAGGGTAAACACTAAGCATCTAGGTCATCATCCTACAGGCATGAGCAAAGCTTTATGTGGAATGATCTGACTTGAATCTTTGGTGCTTCAACTTCACATATCTTGATCAACCAGACGGACAATGACACAAGACACACCTTGACACCATTTTAACATCGGAATTAAGCCAATACAAAATAAGACTTTTCAATATATATATATATAAAACAATTGCCGATGTTAACTTCTTGTCCTTTTTCTTTGTCTTCTACTCTCTGTCCTGTATTCACTGTGTGATTCTTTTTTTTCCTAAAAATTAGATTCTTCTCTAGATTACTTGCACTCTTTTAGATGAAGGAACCTATCCAGTGGGAGAGAAGGGTTGGGCATGAACCCCTACCAAATTATTAGATAAAGAGAAAATGTACAACCAAGCTAGGGGGGACACAAAAGCCTTACCCTAGAAAATATCTAATGCCAAATGGCTTACATGCATGTTAGAATCTCATATTATATAAACTTACTTTATTCAACTCCTTCTGTGAGAAAAGGTATTTCCTACTTTTATGGTCTGTGAATATATCAAAATTCTCTCCATAGAGATATTGCCTCCAAATCTTCAATGCAAATACTACAACTGCTAGTTCCAGATCATGTGTGGGGTAGTTCTACTCATGGTTCTTCGACTGCCTTGATGCATACATGACTACCTTAGTTCTTACCATGTTGCATTAAGACACATCCCAAGCCCTTATTTGAAGCATATCACTATATACAATAAACCCTTAGTCACTGGATGGAATCATCGAATGGTGTTGATGTCAAACGCTTTTTCAACTCCTGAAAACTGCACACTGATATCAAATGCTTTTTCAATTCCTGAAAACTACGCTCACATTCCTCAATCCACTTGAATTTGTCATCTTTCTTAGTCAATTGAGTCAGAAGGGCTGTTATTCGGGAGAATCCTTCAACACACCTCTGATAATATCCTGTCATCCCTAGAAAACTCATGATTTCTAAAATGTTAGAAAGTCTCCCAATTTACCACTGCTTGGACCTTAGAGGTATCTACTCACAACCATTCTTTGTATATCACATGGCCCAAAAATTGCACATTTCTAACTAGAATTCACATTTTCTAAATTTGGCATACAACTGGTTATCTTTTACTCTCTTAGAACTTGCAGCGCAATCCTCAAATGTTGCTTTTAATTTGCTCAAGCCTGAGAGTAGATCAGGATGTCATCTACAAATACTACAACAAACTAATTTGGATATGGCCGGTAAATCTAGTTCATTAGATTTATAAATGTTGCAGGAGCATTGATTAGCTCAAAAAGCATAACTAAGAACTCATAATGCCCATAACGAATCCTAAAGGCCGACTTCGGAATATCCTCAACCCTGACCCTCAATTGATATATCCCGATATTAGATCTATCTTGGAAAAGAATTGGGCTCTCTTTAGTTGATCGCACTGATCGTCAATCCTCAGCAATGAGTATTTATTTTTCACTATAACCCTATTAAGCAGTCGGTACTTGGTAGTCGATACATAATCTCATCGACCCATCCTTTTTCTTCACAAATAATTTAGGAGCTTCCCATGGAGATACACTAGGTCGTATGAAACCCTTTATCTGACCATGGTTCAAAATATTAGTATCGGGTGCCGTATCGGCAAGTCTAAAACAAGATACGTATCAGACTATATTAGATGGATAAGATGGAAAAAATCAAGATACGCTAATAAACACTTCGATACGCAAGGAAAAATTTGAATACTGTGCAATTTTTTTTTTAAATACAAATATAAGCTAAAAATAAACTAAATGAAAGCATCCAACTATGTTTATAACCATACATATGAGAGTGAAGAATTTTATAAGTTAAAATAGGCGTGCGTGCTGATAAACATGCATGTTAAATACAAACCATAGTCACTATGCTCCGTTTTTTTTCACGTAAATGGTTTTACAACGTAAATTATTTACGAAGTAAAAAGTTTTACGGTAAAATGTGAATTTTCCACTCAGTTTATGGTTTTGGTTGCATCCTTGAAATTAAGGGGGAATTTTTTTTTATAAAAATTAAAAAATATATATGAATATGAGTATTTTGTAATTGTAAAATATTTTTAAAGAGGTTTGTATTTTACGGGAAAATGACTTACGAGTTTTTGAAATGTTAGTCATTTTCTGGAAAAGTAGTTCCTTTTCCGTAAAACATTTTACTTACGAAGGGTTTTACGTACAAACAAACACTCATAATTTTGACATTTTCCACGGAATTGATTTGTTTTCCCCTATTTTACGTTGAAACAAACGGAGCATTAGCCAAGTATAGGAAATACAATCTACATATCAAAACATTACATTTAATGAATTAAATAATAATGTATTGAATTACAACCATAAATTATAAGCCTGAATTAAGTCTTTTTATGCTAAACTATTACACTGTTAGTTTACTTTTTAACCATGTAAATGAAAATATTTTTGAAGACTAAAATATGAGACTTTTTTGTTGGACTTTTGGGTTTTGGTAATATCTTGATATAGTAGAGTATATGAAATTTTAATATTTGAGAAATACCTTACCATTGGAAAGTTGAAATTTTGATCCATCCCTAAAAGGTGCTAAAAAGATGATTTTGTTCTTGAATTGGCAAGTTGACTTTTTATTCTTTAGGAGTTTGGATCAAGGATAATTTATATTGAATTCAAAGAGGGTATAACCTAATTTACAAATAAATATTTTATGTAAATAAAAGTAAAATTAAGTTAAAACCCTTTACTTAAATAATATTTTATGTAAATAAGTTGTGAGTATTGGATCTGTGTTGTGGATCCTAGTGTAGATAGAAGAAGAGAAAAAAATTGACTGAAAAATCCCTCGTATCGACCTGATACAGGGCCCATACAGGGGAGTTTTTTTTCTAGCATACTAGTATACCGAGTAGCTCTAAACAAGATACGTATCGGCTGATACGTACTAGAATTTTAAACCATGTATCCAACAACTCATGTAACTGTTTCTTCTGCTCCTTGAGCTCTGTAGGGGTCATTCTGTATGAGTCTTTGGGCATTGGAGCTGTTCCTAGAAGCAATTCAGCAGTTAAATCTACTTTCCGAGGTGGTAAACTAGGCAATTCATTAGGAAATACATCTATAAACTCCTTGACAATTGGAATGTCCTTCGGAGTCGGCTTTTCTTTTTCTGCCTCCATTACATGAGCTAGAAAACCCTGAAAGCCCTTCCTCATCATTCGTTTGGCACGTAGCATAGAAATCTTATGAATTTATGTCACCTCTCTAGTGCCAACAACATTAAAAACTGACTGTTCAAGGATCTGAAAGACCACTTCCTTCTCAAAACAGACTACACTAGCATGGTAAGCAGAGAGCCAATCCATGCCCAGGATTAAATCAAAATCTTGCATGTCCAGGGGAATCAAATTTGCCAATAACTTTGTATCCTCTACCCAAACTACACAAGACTTGTACACCAAGTTTGCAATTAGTCAATTCCAAACTAGTATAGCTACTGGCAGGGATGCCTGAGTCTAAGCCACTATCCTCTGCCTCTTGGCATCCCTGGATCTATCTCTTATTTTTTGCTACTTTCTCTCTTGCTGCTTGGTTTTGATCTGCTGATCCAGGCTCCTTTGGCTCTCCTCACTGTCTTGCTCTGCTAACTAAACTAAACTAGACTAACTACCTATGCATACTTGGTTAGCTGGAACAACATAATCCTACGCCATAGATGAGATCTCAACCCCCTCAAACTTATGGACTCGCATCCTCCTTTGTCGCCACCATTTGGGGAGTGAATCTTAACCACAGGTAAAGGGAGTTAAAAGGGACACGTTAATTTTTAATTTTTTTTCTCTAAAAACAAAGGTTAGATGCTTTAACCCTAATGGTTAGTGAATCTTAACCATAGTTAAGAGGAGCTAAAAGGGGTTGGAGATACCATTATTGATGTATTAACTACTATGTATGAAATTGATTATATTTGAGTTATTTGTTATGCGTGATTGAAAAATGAATGAAACTTTTTATGTAAGTTACACCAATATTAGTGAATCATACATTGTCGTTAGCGCACATCTTTGGCCCCCTTCTCTTTTATTTACATTGTTGTTTTTAAATTTTTTTATTGTTTTTAAAATTTTTTATTCTCAGATGTGTATTAACATCTATTTTAATATTTCCTGAAGTTTTCATTGGAAAATTCTATGTTTTTCACTATTTTTTTCGATTTTTTCCTCCATGTGCGTTATTATTCATGTGATATCAATATATCTTGCGATATATCCCCGATATATCTTTTTTCTCATGGCTCGACATGTCATGCGATATCGACATTTAGAACCTTGCGTGTATCCTCATCATCATCTCTCACTAGTGATCTACCTCCCCTCATAACACGTATGAGGCCAATGACACCTTCTGACCTTTTGGGCATTTCATTACTCAGAATATCTTCCTAACCTTCATGATCCAATCCTCTTCTACTAATGGATCGGGGACTCTACTAAAGGTGGGAGGAGCCATCTTCTGAAACTCAACTAGTATCTTATTGCCCTTTGGTGTTGGTTGAGGTGGAGGTTGAACAATCGGCAATGCACTAGCATTCTGCATCTGCTGCTGCAGCACTGCTGACATGCTCACAAGGACTGACTCAATCATGTCCATCCTCTGATTTACCTCTGAACTCGAGGTACCAGCTAGACCTCTTTTGTACCTTTGCATCGTAATCCTACATAAAAGAAGTTCACATTATTACACTAATTACCTAGCTCCGTGCTGCCCTAGGAACTTAAGACCTAGAATCTCTTACGGTGATCTATCATTCACCGAAATTCAAACTTCTGAGTCTCAGGTGTGAGCTCATTCAGTCACAATGGATCATATTATATAAATTTAATAACTCTTCAAACACATAATAAAGATTTGAACTTCCAAACTCACATGTACAATATGATTCATCAGAGCAACTATCTACATAATATAACTACAAATGTACAATCCACTGTATTCTGTATATACATTCAATTTTCCATTACTGTCTACTAAAGTTTGTACTACAACATTGTATTCTCAAGCAAAAATTATACCTCTGATGACTTCTTTCTCAACCACACACACTCTCTCTCTCTATATATATATCTACAAACACCATACCCAAAAAAAAAAAAACCTCCATCTCCCTTTGTCTGCTCTTAGGATTATATAAATTTGGATGAGCTGGGAAGCTCAGTAAGTACTTCACATGTGGGTAAGATTTAATATACTTAAAAGGAAAAGTAATGGAAACTTTGTACATTGCTCAACATAATGTTGGTCTAAATGAAAATATGTACGATATTCAACGTAATGTTGGACTAAATATCATAAGCTCATTTCCAAATAATAACTCAACATATAATAACAACTTTGCCAAATCTATGCATAAGACCATTTTTGGATTAATTTTCAAGTATTTAATCATAAATCATTCTGATGAAAATGAAAAAATTAAATATTCATCAAGACCCAACCTCCTACCAAATCAATGACTTTCAACAAGTCCCGAAAAATAAAAATAGAAACTTTGAACACTCACAACAATTTCAACTCACACAATAACTAGACGTATCATATAACTATTCAGAATACTATATAATACATCAACATAGAATACCAAAGTGCTATCCTATAGTTACTCACATATTTTAACCGGTCTCATCAATACAGTCGCCTATAAGAGATCACGACAGAATGATCCTCTTAAAGACGCTCTCAGAATTAGACAAACTGAATTGGTACATGCCAACATGAGATTCGTCCAATCATTCCAACGCAGCCGCCTAAGACCACCCTAATAAACTAGAATGGCAGGGTCTACCGGATGTCCCGTACTGGGGTCAGATCCTTAGGCTCTCTCAAAATACAATGTGGGAATGAAGCATCCACAAGGGTTGCTCACCAATTGGTTTATACAACATAAACTGACTATCAAATCTATGGATCATCAGTGTGGTATTCTTTCAGATATCAACTAACTACCAAAACATTTTGACATGTATATAAAATCGAAATCGTATCATAGATACATAATCTGAGTCAAATCTCATAATCATTTTAAAAACTTGACATCTTAAATCATAGATGATGCATTTCATATCCGAACGTAACGATCCAAGACATATTCGAAAAATTCATATATGAAAACAGTTATTTAAATTTCAATGCAATCTCATGCTACACTTTTAGAATTTCATAAAATCTTACACTAACATTTTTCAAAACCCATACAATTTCTGAAGAATTTCATAAATGTCAAATTTCATATGCTTTCACATGAATACATCATTTGATTTAAAGTTTTAAACTAGGTGAATTCTGCATTCCTAGTCAAAAATTAAACACATAATAAGTTACTAAAAATCTGACATCATCCCAAAATCCTTGCATATGTCAAGAAATTTAACAGAATCATATGACAAATTTATCACAACCAAACATGTTAAACGTTTACCCATGAACTACATTTAATCAAAATTAAAAGAACTATACTAATTGAATCCCAGACATGAGTGTACGTACCTATCTGCAAAATCCACGTGAAATATAATTATTATTTTTCCTTTCCCTTCTTCTTTTCCTTCCCTTCCCTTCCCTTTCCTTTCCTTTTGTTTCTTTTCTTTCCTTTCTTCTTTTTCTTTTCTCCTTTCTTTCTTTCTTCTTTTCCTTTCTTTCCATAAGCTTACTGTGCTGAACAGAGAATTTAAAAACTCTCTAAAGTTAGGATACCCACATGTGGTTCGGTTCACCACCACTCAACACTTCATCCTAAAACATATTATTTTCATTTCACCCTCTCTTTTTCTGTTCCACTTAGGCCCTTAATTAAAATAGTAATTATAGTTAATTAATTAATAATTGATTATATATACTTATAATAATTTTTCTTTTCAAACCTTTTAATAAATCAAACCGGTTATTTCTATTACTCTCGGAATTTCAAATTTCCACTCCGATTGATTGATATTATTAACTGAGGTTTGAAATGCCTAGGGGTTACCCCTTCTGCTATATATATATATATATATATTTTATATTTATACTGATATATTATATATAAACTCACATTCTTAACAAGTTTAAACATATTTGTACTTAATAACACATTATCTAATAATCAAAAATCAGGTCATTACAGTCCAGGTCATCAAACTTAATTACTGCCTCAACCCTATTTTTGTTTTACTAAAGTGTCACTCCTTATCCAACTTTTTTAAAGCCCTTAGATTCTAAGGCATCCCTCCACCATCAAGCTTTGCATTTACCCCTTCTTTAGTTTCATTAATTATACCATGCCATCTGCATATAACAACACTAAGGAACCTTCTCTTGATTTGAGTCGCTAAGTCATCCATAAGGACCCTAACCAATGTCAAAAGATACAAGCTCATCTACTCCATCACACATTTCCTTAATGATATCAATATATTTTCTTGGAACTCCATTTCGTCTTAACACCAGCCAAATTAATTATCTAGGGCCTCTATCATTTGTTTTCTCCTTCTCAATAAGTATCAAATGTAGAATTTTCATCTCCTCTCAAAACTTCTCCATAAATTGTCTAAGTAATAAGATAACTTCAAGTCTTCAATGATAGACCTTTCTGTCATAAATCCAAAACTGTTGTCTGAAAATCTTGGTACTCATCCTAATCTTTGTTTAATCATTCTTTCTCATAACTTAATAGTATGAATCATAAATTTGATCCCACAATAATTGGTACAACTTTGGACATCTCTATTCATCTAGAAAGGTACCACAAAACATCTCTATGCGCTTGCAATTCCCTGAAAACATTATTAAACAATTTTGTAAGCCAGGACATACCAGTTTCTCCTACGCATTTCTTTATTTCAATTAGGATATGATTTGGTCCCAGAGCCTTTCCTTTCCTATTTTCATCCTAGTCAGAGCTTATTTTACTTTACCCTAATTCTAAAAGATAATAATGTTCTTTGGTGCTCATTGAGTTAGCGTCTCCACATGGTCTTAGGCCATGTGTGTAGTTTCATTTTACAACTTCTGAAAATATTCTCTCCATCTCTCTTTCATCTTTCATCTGGATTGTATCTGTATGATCATTGTCCTAAATGCATCTAACATGATTAAGGTTTCTGTTTTCCTCTCCCTAACCCTTGCAAGTTTATAGGCATTTTTTTTTCTCACATAGATCATTATATGCCTTATATTTGGCTCGACTTATTACTTCAATTTTAGCTTATCTTATAGTTTTTTTATTTTATTTTTTAGATTTTTCTCATCTCTAGTTCCTTTTCAAGGTTTTTAGCAAGACTGATCTTTTCTCTAACGGCCTTTTCAATCCCATTGCCCAGGTGATTAATTTTTCACTTAAGTTTCCCCCCAAACTCCTTTTCTCAATCTTTTAATACAATTGGTCATTTCATCCCAAATCTTTGTAGAATCTACTTTGTCCCCTTTTAGATTCCTCCACCTAATTCTTTGGTCCTTAATGTTTTCATTTCTTCTATTCTAACCCTTAATGCAAAGATCCATGACCAAACTTTATTGTGCGGCTATACTCTCTACTAGGATAACCTTGCAATCTTTGCTTATTTATAGCTCCTTTCTCTTAAGTGGAACAAGTCAATCTAGCTCCAGTTTGACCCACCTTTGAAAGTCACCAAATGTTCATCTCTCTTTGGAAGTATATATTTGCTATTGCAAGATCATAGACCATCAGAAACTTAAGAATCACACCTCCTATCTCATTTTTTTCTCCATACTGCCACCCTCCATGCATTCTATCACATTGTCTACTTTCTTTTCCTAGAGGACCACTAAGTCCCCTCCTATAAATATCCCCTCTCCTATCTCTTGAATTAATTCATAATGTTCCTCCCAAGATTTCTTCTTAACGCTAATACTGATTTTTTTGGAAAACTTAATACTATTATTGATTATCACCTCACCTAACACTATTTTAACTTATAACAATCTATCCCTTACTTTCTTAACCCCTACAATATTATCTTTGATGTCATCATCTACTATTATTCATACTCCATTTTCTATTATTTTCCTTACCCGAGTACCAAGGTTTGTACCAATCACTTTTCTCTTAAGCTTTATCCCTTTTTCACTTGGTCTCCATCAGACATTATATTAGTTCTCATTTTTTTCATTGCATCACCCATTCTAATCTTTTATATGTTGGAAGTCTCCACTTTCCAAGTAGCAAGAATGCAAGATTAATCTTATTCTCCTAAACTTTCTTTTTTACTCGCACTTATCCAGTCTGTCGTGACTCATGAGAACCTTTTGCTTACTTCCCACTGCAACTGGGCACTATTTCAGGCTTGCAATGCATCTCTTACAGGGAATGGCCTAGCCAACCCTTGCCTACTTCCTACTACAAGTGGGTCTTGCTACAAAATATCTCTTCTAGGGGATGCCCTAACATTAGCTTGAAACAACAATTCAGGACTCATCTTATAGGATTTGGATTTTTTTTTAATCGGATGTAAACCTTACGAAGCCTTCGTGTTCCCAAGCTTGGGACCGGCAAGGCGGCAACACAACGAAGCACACTACAACAGAGTTTGAAACTTATATATTAATATATAAAATAAATCTTGGCCGGCTAGGCAAAGCCTCACCTAGAGAACCCCCTATTACCTAGGCATCATCTAGACTCTTTGATTACACTGTTTGCACCCTTTGTCATCATACGCACATGTCCGTATCTTTAATGTTCGGGCCACCCTTCTTTGGCATCGGTTTACTTCCTCTGAACTTGTTGAATACCACCCTATTGTTCTATGCCTGCCAAATATCTCATCCCCTACTAGAACCATCAACCTTAAGCTGTGAACCTCCAACACCTAGCCTCTTGGCTTGGAATTTGTGCATCTCCTCCCTCTCACATGCCTGTTGCATGGCCTGTTGCATAGTGTTATCCATTTATTCCCTCTCGATGGGGTGCACATCATAATCACCACCGCCATCACCCTGGCTATCATCTATATTGATGCTCTTTCTAGAGCCACTCATCAAAATAGACCTAAGAGTTGTTCTCTCCTCTACCTGAAATTTTTCTTGTGTTTTGCCTTCAAGTGGTCCCCCATGCCTGGCTAATCGCTTGAGGACACTGCAAGAAAATATGAACATTTGAAAATCAACCAAGTGCTCTTTCAACTGGGTTATCCCACCACCTTTTGATTCGAGCCTGCACTAATCACACCTCATGCTTCTCCATCTATAGCTTTCCCGTTCTACTAAATCTACCATCCGATGTGTCGCACTCATTCTCTTCTCTGTTTTGGTGACATATTGAAAAGCAAACGAATTTCAACCCTATTACATGGGAAAATATTTTCACTGAAGATAAAAATTTAATGTCTTAAATGACACATTAATTCATCAAACATAATTTTTAAAAGGCATATATCAACACATCAAACGTATTTTAAAGTTTTTGAATTTAAAATTATAAAAAGTGAATAAGTAGTTTATTTTTAGTTTAAGGTTTCAATGATAGGTAGATCACCCATACTAATCTGGTATATTTTTCTAGATCATATATTATTACTATTAATGTTAATGTTAATTCATCCATAAAAATGCAAAATAAGTAGGCTGACCTTATTCTTCCCTCTTACATGTCCTATGTCAGTTAGTATATTAGCTTGGGAGCATCCTATCTTCCTCAACACCACCAAATTTTTCTAGGAACTCTACTTAAGCTTTCTCCATGTTTATAAAATCATGCGCAAATTCATCCTCTCTAAACTTCTAGTCAATTGCCTTAGTAAGAAGACTAGTGGGAGAAGGCACGTGCGATGATATTACAGAAATAATGGTTGGAAATTTTGTAATTTGTGATAATAATAGTTGAACAAGTAAGCTATATTAGAAATTCATGGTTCAAAGAAAATGAATATAAAATCAACCTATGACATGATATAGAGAATGAGAGAGAGAGATTGGGGTAGAACCGCAGGAGGCGGTTGAAAACGACTGTGGCACTGAGAACTCACTTCATTAGGGGTCTATTTGCAGAAAATGTGTGGAGATGATAATAGAGGCAGTGGAAAGCATTTAGGGAAATAGAGTAAGAGGAGGCGGTGTGAATGTGTGATAAGAATAGGTAGAGGCGGTGGGAAGAAGGATAAGAAGAAGGGAGAAGCTGAAGGATAAGGATAGAGAAATGTAAAGAGTTGGGATCACAGTCAATTGCGATTGAACTCTGGAGATTTTAATCACACCCACATGTCAACATGTGCCTTTCTTAACACTCAATAACCGTGGTTAAGATTCACTAACCCTTAAGAGTTCAATAATTTAACCTTGTGTGTTAGAAAAAAAAATATTAAAAAAAACTTAACCCTAAGAATAAGGGGCAGTATAAGGGCTCTGTGAGTGCGATTGAACTCAGGAGAGTTCAATCACAATTAGCCAGGAGCAAGAGTTCCAGACTTGTTGTAAAGGGAGTTAACAAGGAGGTAGTTTACCCCAAAAAAAACGAGGTGGAAAAGGAATAGGAGTATTTTAGGTAACAGAAAGTTTGACAAGAAGAACCTAGGTTGCTACGGTGAAGATTTGTAAGAGGGTTAATGTTAGGCCGGATAAATAAAAGACACAAGTATAGAGGGTATTTTAGGGAAAAAAGTTTTTTTTTAGATCAATAAGTCATTTTATTCAAAAAAAAGAGAAAACAACAAGGAAAAAAACAAAAGGCCACCAAGTTTACAAGCCGGTAAACTCAGCCCCGGCCAAAACTACCATCAAAAGCCTCCCCCCTCTTCTCTACAAAAGTCCTGAATTTCCTCCCTGTTACAATGTAAGCCAACCCACTCTAAAACTACCAAGCGAATGTGGTTGCATATCCGGGGAATTGATGATGATTCATCTTCAAACACTCTTCGGTTTCCTTTCCAAAGTGTCCAAGAAATAGCCCCAGGGAGTACTCCCCAAATCTTCTCTCAAACCCCCATTCCTTTGCCCCAATGCCACACTCGAGGAGATTGCGAAAAGATGAAGAGAAGACCCATGCCACTCTCAATCGGGATAAGAAGAAACTCCACGCCTCCAACGCTACTGGGCAATGCAGTAGAAGATGATCCATTGTCTCTTCCGCTTGAAGGCACATGAAATATCTGTGACGCCCCGAACCCGCGCCTAGAGAATCAAGTTCCGAGACGCGTGTCCGTTCGTCAAATCATGCAAGCAGAAGACTTTACCCGCAAAAATGCGGGAAATTTAAACATTTATCAGATTGTCCCAAAAAGCAAATAATACCTGTCATCACAATAGCCATCATACAAACCATATACCTGTATTATTTACATCAAGTTTGTTTTACAAAAGTAGGCGTCTCTATCACGCCAGGTACAACTTGTACAAGCTTCCAAAATATCCAGATAGATTTTTCACTTACTGGTCAGCAACTCCAAGATCTGCTGACACAAAAAGTCAGTGAGCTATGAAGCCCAATAAAACCACAATCCTTCTAAACTATTTTCCACATAGTAACACGCATCAATAATGATATAATAAGCAGTTCAATTTGCATGTTACAGTAAAATAGAACAGTATATAATAAATTGTGACCCAAGGTCACTTAGGGTTACGTCACCCTAACAGAGGTTCTCGACCTCACATTACTTTCTAATTATGAGGTTCAGTTATGAATGTATTATATTACCAAATTATCGTTTCGATCATCAATCATGTTTCATTTTGAGTCCTAAGACTCTATTAATTGGCCACAGCCCACAAATGTTTAGCTTAAAGTCTCTAAATCATAATCATAATACATTGAGTCATTTAGACTCACACACGTTGTTCCGGCTTTCACCTGAACTTGACCAAACCTTGGGTATACCAACCCAACTCACCTGGAATCCGATGATTCCATACCGAACCATGAGTCCACCAACTCAGACAAATACACTAACCCCGAGTATACCAACTCAGACCACTTCGTATCTGAAGCTTACACACACAACATGGGCATTCACCCAATAAGAACATTTTTCCATTCAATTGACTGGCCACATCTACTGTGTATTCGCCGCCATCGCCCTGGGTATCAGTTATGAAGGAACCCCGACCAACCTGCCTACCGTCATCTTCTGGCTAGTCTATGGAGGAACCCTGACATCTATACCAATGCCGACATCTCCTGACGTTCCACTAAGAAGGGACCCCGATTGACACGGTGCCGACATCTTCTAACCCACCCAGAGAGGAACCCCGGACTATACACTATCTGATGTTTAGCCACTTTAAACTCCCTAGGACTCCGACATCTCCTGACTACCAGTCACGGAGGAACCACGGGCCATGCAGGACACCGCCACTCCTGACCTAGTCCAAGAGGCACCACGGACGACCTAGACAAACAGACCGACATCTCCCGACTATCAGTCACGGAGGAACCCCGGGCCATGCTGGACACCGTCTCTCCTGACCTAGCCAAAGAGGAACCACGGACTATACTTAACCCTGGTTAGATTTTCTAACCACAGGTTAACCCCAGTTAACCCAAGCCTCGCTTGATTAACTGAAATACTTGGGCCTTGCGCCCGTGAACTAACTCCGTTAACACATCGTCCCGTTAGGGAACGTTTTCAAGCTAATGGATGTCTCCATAGCCTTACAAGACATGCAAAACAACTTTTCGTCACCCTAGAGTGGCGATACAATTTACCCGGGACCCGATCTGGGCTCCCCGAGAGACCACATACAATCGCAACATCACATAGGGGTCTCCGCCCCTTTTTCATTCACGTCAAAAGACATGCATATACATCACATGAAATAATATAGCAAAATAAACGGAAAAAGAGAAGAAAAGAGGGGTTTTACTTGCTTCACGTGTTTCGAGGCGACTAGAGTCAAAACGGACACCGCCAACGCGCTCGGAAGGATGATCAACCCCAAGGTAGAGCGCATGCAACTTTCTCTCTCAACTTTCTCTCTCTACATTTTTCTCTTTCTCTCTCTACACGCAAAACGAGACGCCGGAGAGAAAATCAGACGCCACCAACGCGTTAGGGACGTCGAAAAACCCTAAGGGGACCTCCCTTTCCCTTTCTCTTCCTTTCTCTCTCCTCTTTCTCTCTCTTCGTTTCTCTCTCCTCACTTTCTCTCTCTAAAGTGCTGTGGCAGAATACTGTCTCTGCAGAATTTTTGTGAGGTAATGAGGGTTTTAACCTTCCTTATATAAGAAATGAGATGGGTTCATGTGCAAAACCACATGACCAATAAGGTGTGGAGTTGACCGGTCAACTCGTTTAACCGGTTGACTGTTTGACCAGTTTTTGAATTGTTTTTGTATTTACGGTATCCGAAACCTTACTACATAGAGTCCGATTTTGACGAAACTTTAGGTGACCGAACTTGGGGCAGTCCAACACCTACTGTAAAAATTTCGGGGAAAAATACTGAGTTTTGATAGCTGCACTTTAGTCCGGAGAAAATTGCAAAACCCATTAATTTTCTGATTTCGGACACAAAACACGATGTCGCTTCTTCGTTTGAGATAACTAACTGCCGAGACGACAGACATTAGTCCCCACGGCCGACTGACACGCATTAGTGCCAACCGCACGGATTTCTATTAGGATCTCTAACAGATATTGAGTCCCACTTAATTTCTGGAAGTATGAAAAATTCCCGTTTTTCTCAATTTTATCACACATAATAGCCCCGCGGTCCCGTGAAATGGTACATGACGGAACCGATACGGTAGGGGTGTGTCCCGGCAGTCGACCGACACACTGTGTGCGAATTTCGCTAAACGATACTGAGATTTCCTCGGTGCACTTCAATCCCGAGCAAAGTTCACTTTTTATTAATTTAACAAATAATTAACTAATTAACCTCCATTAATGACCCATAAACACATAATTTTATTATATTAAAATTTCGGGTCGTTACAACATCTGTTTGCCATACTCCATCCTCGATGCTTCATATGATCCCCAGTTAGGATTTTGTCCAAAGAGGCTGTCCAAAGGAAGAAAGAAACCTTAGAGGGTATACCGGGGTTCCACACCACTCTATGAGGGAAGGAGCCTTCCAACGTAGGAACCATGGACTGAAGTAACAGACTAACCGAGAAACGCCCACGACTACTCAGCGACCATACCTTGCAATCCCTTTGCTCTGGGCACAATCCTGATGAGGTGATACGCTCCAAAGCTGGGAGAAATCGCTGATTTCCCAATCATTAAGATCTCAACACATCCTTGGGCACCAAACTATTCCCTTCGATCCGCCCTTATAAGAATCCGCCACTAGAACATCCCTGTCGGTAGAAAGAACAAATAAGTTTCCAAAATCATCCTTAAGACGCGTGGAACCTGACCAAATATCCTTCCAAAACCTTATCTCCGTTCTGCTTCCCGCTCGATAAGTAAGGAACGGCACAACCAAACCAACGTTTGCCATGATCCCCTTCCATATCCCCATACCGTGTGGTCCCCTAACCTCCCTGGCGATCTAGCGAGAAATCTCCCCATATTTTGCCACTATCACAGCTCTCCACAGACTGTCCCTGTCCTCTCCAAATCTCCACACCTATTTCCCTAGCAAGGCTTTATTCATTTGAATGAGCGGCTTGAGGTTCAGACCCCCATCTTCCTTGGGCTGACACAGCTTAGACCAAGCTACAAGGTGGTACTTTCCTCTGTCATCTTTATCATTCCATAGAAACTTCCTCTGAATCTTCTCAATGATATGGGCTACCGATCGGGGAATAGTGAGAGTCGACATAAAGTGAATTGGAAGGCTTTGCAACGTGCTTCGGATCAAAGTCAACTTCCCCCCTTTTGATAAATATGATGCCCTCCATCCTGTCAATTGTCTTGCAATGCGCTCTAATACAGGTTGCTAAACCGATTTAGCCTTATAATTTGCTCCCAATGGTAAACCCAGATACACTGAAGGGAGAGACCCCACTCCACATCCTAAACAAATTGTTAGGTGATTTAGGATAGGGACCTCCTCCACCTGCAAAATTACAGATTTAGCAAGATTAACTCGCAGACCTGACACCACTTCAAAGCAACCTAGAAGGCATCTGATATGAAGAAGATCCCTTCTCGAAGCCCGACAAAAAATGAGAGTATCATCTGCGAATTGGAGATGGGAAATTCTCAACCTAACTTGGCCGATCCGAAAACCTTCAAAATATATCCTCTCAGCTTTTGCTAGCATTCTACTTAATGCTTCCGCTACAATGACGAACATAAAAGGGGATAGGGGATCCCCTTGCCTCGATCCCCTGGAGCTTGGGAAATATCCTACCGAGCTTCCATTTAGCAGGATAGAAAGTGAGACCAATGATAAACAAGTCCACATCCACATCCTCCACTTCTGCCCGAATCCCATCCTGCCTAGTAAGTAATTAAGGAACTCCCAGTTAACATGGTCGTAGGCCTTCTTCATATCAACCTTGCAAATGATATCCGGATTCCTTTCTCGCTTCCTAGAATCGATACACTCGTTTGCCACAAGAAACCCATATACAATTTGACACCCTCTGACAAACGCGCTCTATTGAGGGGATATGAGAGATGCCATAACTGTCTTCAACCGGGTTGCCAGAACCTTAGAGAGGATTTTGTACATGCTACTCACAAGACTAATGGGCCAAAAGTCTTTGAGCTCCGCCGCCCCTTCTTTTTTGGGAATCAAAGCAAGAAAAGTGTTCTTCATGACTCGGTTAAACCGCCCTGTATCAAAGAACTCTTGCATCACTTCCATGAAATCTCTCCCCACAATCTCCCAACATGCCCTAGAGAATTCAATAGTAAATCCGTCGGGCCCCAGCGCCGTATCACTCGCCAAACCCTTAATAGCAACTAACACTTCTGCTTCCTCAAATGGGACCTCAATGGCTGTTCTTTGGTTCGTTGACAACCCTCCAAAAGAGAGTCCATCCAGCTTTGGGCGCCATCTCTCCCCCTCGCGGTACAAACCCTTATAATAAGAGAGAACCCTAGCTTCAATCTCTCCCTGTTCCTCTATCCACCTCCCATCCACCCTTAACTTGGAGATGAAGTTCTTTTTTCTCTTATAGTTTGCCATTCTCTGAAAGTATTTCGTATTTCCATCACCCTCTTTTAGTCAACGAGTCCTAGCTTGTTGCTTCCAATTTATTTCTTTAAAAACTTTTGGACGTTAGAGACTTTTTAGAAGAGTATAAATAACCTTGATAATTGTCCATCTTATCATGATTTTTTTTTTTAATCTTAGGTCCACCTCTATGCTTCCACTATGTACCAAATCTTAGGTCCACCACTATGTCCATTGTTATTAGTGCGACTTTGTCTCTCCCCTTTGTTCTTGTACATACTGCAGTACCTCTTCATTCAGCTAGCATTTTGTAGTCACAATCTGGTTGAATTGCTTAGTGACTGAGGTGAATTTAATTCTTCCCATTCATTTCCACACCTACCAGAATTTCAAAGACTTTTTTTTGTCTTTGTTGGTGTTTCTTTCAGGTCTATTACCATGATTTTAGTATAATATCTGTCTCTAGTCTCCCCAAAGTTAGCCACTCTCCTAAACCTAGACCTCAGCTCTTATTTCCGTGTAACCAATAGCTGAATAATCCCTTCACCTTTCCTTCATCTCATTGTCCTTCCCCAAACACTGTGATTGTCTTAATGATGTATCCAACATGATCTTGACAAGGTTCTAAGCTTCAATTATGCAGGAAATTTCACAAGATATTATCAAATTGGTGTAATGTTTCACAGTTTGAGGGAAAAATTAAGAAACATATAATTTTTAGTGAAACTTTAGGAAATGTCGAAATAGACATGATTACACCCCCAAGAGTAAAAAAAATACAAAAAGGAAAACAGCCATATAAAAAATTAAGGCAAGTTTAAGGAGGCTTCTTTGATAACAAAATATCATTCATACATTTTTTAACAGATTCACTACTCATATACAATAAAGATAAATACTCAAATACTAATCCCGAAAGTTACATGATAGGTCTCACTAATAAGTCATATTCACAAGGAGTTACGGGCAGTTATAAGTTGTGATCCCTATCTTGACCATACGGGTGGCATTACTGTTGTGCCACATACTAGATAATTAAAGTTATTTAAATGAAATGTGTAGGCAGTTATTTACTTACGAGATCTACTACATTTATGATTTACAGTTATTTTTATTACTCATAAAAATTCAATTATTTTTCAAAAATAAATCAATAAAAGAATTCAAATCTTAGAGAATCTCATAATGCTATATGACAATAAATCGCTTCAAAATGCATAAATACTTTACCTTAAGTGATTTCCTATTTAATATGTTTTTTACTGCAAAATAATAAAGGTAATGCACCTAAGTAAAGACAATATTGAAATAATATATGTAATGCCTAAGTTAACCCATATAGTGACATTATTTGTTGTAATATTTCAAAAAACTTTTTTCTTTTTGTAAATAAATATCAATTACACATCTTTTATTTAAAAATTTCAAAAGGAACTCTTGATTCTAGCTAAGGAACCAAGAAAACCAAAAAAATGGATCAAAAATTATTTTTCTTTTGGGAAGAGAGGGTTGCAAATTGCCACAATTATTATTATTATTATTATTATTATTATTATTATTATTATTATTATTATCATTATTATTATTTTACAAAATCTATCAAATTTTGCAAATTTTTGACAAATATCACAAGAGAAAAGTAAATTTATAGTTATTATTGACACATTTTTCACTAAAAAGATGAAATATCAAAATTTTGGCTTAAAATTGCAAAATTTCCACCAAAAAATTGTAATTCTTTGAATGCAGGTCACTCCTTTTTTGGTGACCTGGGAAATTGAAAATTTTAAGCTAAAATTTTGCCGAAATGTAAAACCATGGATCTAGGTCTTTAACTTTTCATGTTTGTTGTCATTTTTTCTCACCCTCCCCTGTTCCCAACATACTATATAGGTCATTGTATGCCTTGAGCTTGGCCCTCATTCACAATTTTTTAGCTTCCTTTCTTTTTGGAATTTCTATACCTCTGAAGTTTTTACCTTTCTGGTCGTTTTTTCTCACAAGCCTTGTACTATGACCTATTTTCCTAATTACCTGCTGAGCTTTGATGGGGATTTCCCCCTTAGACTCTTGACGAACCTACTTGGCAACTATTTTCATATAGTTGCCTATCTCATTGCATATCAAATTAGTTGTCCTACGAATTCCAGTTTCCTTTATCAATGTGTTCCTAAAGGTTCAAATTGAAGCAGGTATCAGTCTACATCTTCTATCTCCTTTGAGTTATGCACTTGTATTTATAGGTGAACGAATCGTTCTTTCCATGTTTCAAATTTGTTTCCCCTAGTTTTCTACGTTTATTTATTTTTTCTTTGTCAAGCTATGACAACATGCCTGATTATAGCCTACAAATTGTAACACTTAATGTATAACTAGAGCATTGTTGGGTAGGCATGTATTGCCAAGAATGAACTACCAAAATCTATTCTACTTTCTCCCTGACTTGAAAGTTGGCTGTTAATCAGTGCATTACAGAGTTTATGTATTAGAAATTTGAGCTCCAATTGTGAGCATCTTAGCCTTTTGGGGCTTCAACATGTTGATTATGTTTCACATCACAATACTGTTATTCAAAGTATGCTGGTGATGAGTATTCATTAATTCTTAAATTAGATATATCTGATAAATGAAAGGAGTGGAAAGTCTCAGAGAATCTTCCTTTATTGAATGGTGTTAACATTTACAGTTTTCAGTTCCATATCTCTCATGCTGAAATTGTGTTTACAGGCTTCTGACATTAGCTACGTGCTTTGCAACCAAGATGATCCGTAAATATGGGTTAGTACAGCGTATTCAGGGCAATAAGGGTACCGAAATCAGTCATCTTCCGTCAGTTCTACCAAATAAAAAACTAACTAAAATGGGAAATTCAAGAAGCCTTCATGAGATGGCTTACTTTTTGGAGATCATCCGAAATCTGCAATATCAACTTAGTGAAAAATGCAGAAGGCCAGGTCACAGAGTGGTATGATGTGTGATTCTGCTAATCCAGATAAGATGGTCTTGCCTGGAGGATTTCTCTAGAATAGAAGTGATTAACCCTTGGATGTTCTTTGTGTTGCAGGTAGATGGTGGGGATGCATCAAGTTTGGTGGATTTATCACAGGATGAGTCTCATCTTTCAGTTCTCAATGGAGATGCAGTATCATCAGCAATACAGAACCAACGCGAAATGGCCTTTCCTGAATCTGACTTGCCTTTCGATAGTACTGATAAGCTTGCTTTGACACCCATGGAATCCTTGGACTCAACCCACTTGGATTCAGGGGATTTCAGCAAAGTATCTATCCTTGCATCACAGGGTGGGGTTCAAAGAAGGAAAATGATTCCCTTGGAAAATCCTAAGGACATGATTGCACGTTGGGAAATAGATAACTTGGACCTTAAAACTGTTGTCAAAGATGCCTTGCACTCTGGTCGTATCCCTTTAGCAGTTCTTCAACTACATCTTCAGCGTTTAAGAGATCTGGTTACTGACACAGAGCCTCATGATACTTTCACTGAAGTTCGTGATGTCGGAAGAGCTATCGCTTATGACCTCTTTTTAAAGGTATCTTATTGATAATTTCTTTAAATAAAATTAGTTTCAGTTTTATTTCTCCACTCATAAATAGGCATTCAATAGGGGGAAACTGGACTTGCTGTAGCAACATTGCAAAGACTTGGAGAGGATATTGAAATTAGCCTCAAACAGTTGTTGTTTGGTACGGTGAGGAGATCTCTTCGAATCCAAATTGCTGAGGAGATGAAAAGATTTGGATACCTGGGACCATACGAATTGAAGATATTGGAGAATATATCTCTTATTGAGGTTTTGTTAATATGAATTTCTGTGGATTTTATTCAATTGTTTTTCTTATGTATTCTTTACAAGCATATGTGGTATGATTCTAAGTTCCATACTATAGTCTCCATTAAGCTAACACTTTGTTCTGTGTGGAAAAGAGGCTGTATCCGAGCAGTAGTTTCTGGAGAACATTTCTTGGCCGGCAGAAAGAATATGGTAGAGGTTCATCCAATTTAAGTGCGCCAGAAGGGAATAAGTTGCACCTGATGCCTTTGCATTCACTCAACAATCTTGTCATTGAGTGTGGCGATGTTGATGGAGTTGTGTTAGGTTCTTGGCAAAATGTAAGTGAAAGCTCTGCTTTTCCTGTGGTTGATGAAGATAATACTCATGCTGGATACTGGGCTGCTGCTGCTGTCTGGTCTGATGCCTGGGATCAAAGAACCATTGATCGTGTAAGTCAATTTTCATCTTGTGTCTTTGAGTCATGCCACCGGAAAGAGATGTTATATGATTTAATCCCCTTAAAATGCTCAATGTTTGGTTGAAGCCCGGGTGAAATTGACAAGCTGTGGTAAGATGGGACATTGCATACTTAAAGGTCACCCGTGGCCATTCCAACTATTGAAGATCTTCTGTCCTAAATTATTATAAAACTTAGGATTATTGATCTCTGCTGACATGGCACTGCAGTCCAGAAGTGAAAGCATAGTCTCTTGACAAATTGTATGAACATCATATTGGAATATTTTAATGTAGAATTTTACTTATAGATCTTTATGCACTCAAGCCTGAATAACCAGATCGAGCTAGGTATTAGGTTTTGTAGAAGGGGAAGTAGATGAAGAAGAAAAGAAAAGGAGAAGTGGTGAGAGGAAAATGACAGAGCACTCTTGGGCCTTCTTTCATTAAGCATTTATTCATATATGAGGGAGGTAGACTCATAAGTACAACTAATTAGTAATCTTATATATCTACACTCCTCAAGCTGGTGCATATATCTAGCATGCCCAGCTTGTCAACAATGTCCTGAAAATCTCCAAATGCCTTTAGTTAGAAATTAGAGTGTTAGCTAGTTGATTCCCAGTCACAATCGAGTGCAAAGAATTCCCAAATTTAGCTTTTCTTTGATGAAATGTCTATAAACTTCTGTGTTTTGTTCTGTCATGTTAAACTGGGTTGTGAGCAATGCTAATGGCAAACTTGTTGTCACAATGTAACTTCATAGGACCCTAGAGGTCAAAAACCAAGCTCTCTTAGGAGGATCTTCAGCCATAAAAACTTACATAATCTAGGAGCCATAGACCTGAACTCTGCCGCTGCCAAGGATTAAAAATACGGTTTCGGGGAATGTATTGGTCCAGGCCGAAACCTGTATGTATCGGTTTCGGTATCGGTTTCGGACGATACATATAATTTTATCTTTTAGAAGAAAAAAAAATCAAATTAAATTGTTAAAAAAAAATCAAATATAAAGTCATGTGAAGCGACTCAAAAACAAAGTAGCAAACACAATTACAATTACACAATGAATTAAAACATAAATAACTAATAAACGATATGGGTCACCCGTTTTATATCAGTATAAATATCGTACAAGGGACTACCGACACCTATACATATCGCCCGTTTCGTATCGGTTTAAGTGATTTTTATTTCCATGGCCGCTGCACTAGACCTTGCAGCCACATGCTACTTCTTACTCCTCCAGGTTACAAGTTTACCACGAATAAATAGTATCATGAAGTTGATTTGTTGTCAATCACATTTTTGGGTGTATTCAAGTTGAGCTGGCTCGTCAGCTGTTTTCACATCTTAAAGTGTGGGGTGTAGAGCATTGATAAGATTATCAAATCCTAAAAGGCCAAACTTAATCTTAAGACTATTAAATGTGTATTCATACGGTATGCACAAAATATCATTACTTTTAGATTTTTAGTCATAGAAAATATCAATGTGGTTAATAAATATTCTACTGTTGAACCTGTTTTAATGAGTCATCTTTCTTATCAAAGAATAGTCATATGAATCAAATGATCGCAGTGATAGATATTAGTCTATAATTATAATAATATTCAAAATGGAATAGTTAGATCACCCCGAATGATGAAACTAAGGTTTGTAAACTAAATAAATCATTATATGGATTGAAACAAGCTCCAATACAATTTCATAATAAATTTGGTGAAGTAATTATTGGATTTGGAACTTCTTTAGTACATCATGAGGAGAATGGGATTTGGTCTCAAGTGGAGAAGGTGGATGACAACATGTATATCTTCAGTCACTCTCGATCCTAATCAATGGGAGTCCAGCCAGCTGTTTCAGGACCTCTAGGGGATTGAGACAAGATGATCCCCTATCCCCGTTCTTGTTCATTATAGTGTTGAAATCTTTAAGTAGGATGCTATCTAGAGTAGAAGGATTGGTGTTTGAGGGTTTTTCGATGGGACAGGGAAACCTCACTATTTCCCATGTACAATTTGTTGTCAATACTCTGATCTTCTGTGAGGCATCTTGTCGGCACTTGGCCTATCTCAGATGCCTATTTAGGTGCTTTGAAGCGGCTTCAAGTTTGAAAGTTAACTTAGGTACTCGCCTCATCGTTAGATCGGTTGCAAAGGGATTTCTTATGGAAAAAAAGGAAACAAATTTAAATACCCCTTGGTAGCTTGGGATCAAGTTTGCCAGCCTTTGAAGGGGTTGGCCTGAATCTCAAACATTTAGCACAAACAAATAAGGCGCTAGGAAAATTGGTGTGGGGATTTGGTGTAGAAAGGAAAAGCTTGTGGAGAAAGGTAATAGTCGCCAAATTTAGGGAGTCTTCCTGTTAGGATCCTAGGGATGTTAGGGGTCCTCATGGCATGGGATTATGGAAAGACATTATAGCCGTGGCGAAATTGTTGACAGCTTATATCAAATTCAGAGTGGGAAATTGGTCGGCAGTCCGTTTTTGGATATATTGGGTGTTTTCGGAGCGCATCAAGGACAAGTTTGGAAATATTTTCCTTCTTGCTCTTGATAAGGACACAGTTGTTTCAGAGTGCTACAAAGTCATAAACAATGAGGTAGTCTAGACGCTAAAGTTGAGGCAAGATCTAAATGATTGGGAGGTCGACGATTTCCTTAGCCTTCTGCAGTGGCGGTTCTTTCATTCCCCTTACTTAGAGTAGGGACATTAGGATTTTGTCTAAAGGCCATAATGGTCATTTTTTAGTGAGATCACTCCTACAGTCGATCGTCTTAGCTCCCTCATACCCATTTCTTCATAGGACTGTGTGCAACTCCAATATTCCCTCAAAGGTAGCGTTCTTCTTTTAGATTGCGGCTCTAAATAAGATTCTTGTGATAATTTGATAAAAAGAGGGTGGAGGATGGGTAATTGTTACTTTATGTGCCTTCAAGCGGAATAATCGGTGCTCTATTGCCATTGAAATTTGGGGTTTCTTTCTCTCCATATTATATACAATTTGGTCTTCCCTTCCTCCTTACAGAACTTTTTATCTAGTTTGTCACTAATAGGGGCGAACAGTACTCAGGAGGCGATCTGGTCTGTTTTACTTGGGGTTATATCTTTGTCGATATGGAAAGAGGAGAATTTGAGAGTTTTTTAGGACTCTAATTCTCCTTTCCCACATACTTGTGCACACATTAGACTCATAAGATGGTGCTTCATTCAGCACATCGACTCAGATATGGGTGTTTTGCTTACATGAAGTGAAGCATATTTAGATTTTGTGGCACAATTTTTTCTCTTCTTTTGGGATTTTGCTACGGTAGTTAGATTGCTCTCCCATCTTCGTGTTTGTGTATGCTCATGTAGGCTTATTTTCCCATCTCTGCCTGGAGTATACTACTCAGTAACCTCTTCGCTTTCTTCTTGTTTTGTATCATATTTCTACATATCGCTACGTAAACTCCACTACTCACATTTAGGCTCGTATATATCAAGGGCAGTTAGTGGATAAGGAATCAAATTCCTTGTTCGGTAGCTAGTGTTGATCAAAATCTTCCTTGTTCAGTTTACGGATCAAATTTTTTTATTGGATTTGGTTTTAGAGTAAATGAATTTGATAAATGTTTATAATTTAAATTCTATGATAAATGAATTATTATGTCTTTATATGGAAGATATTACTCTTAGGAACAAATATGATATATGGTTAGAAACTAAGAGTTTTTAAGTTCTGTTCATATGAAAGATATGGGAAATGTGGATGCAATTCTAGGAATTAAAACATTGAGAAATGATAATGAAATCATTGTGTCTCAATCTCATTATTGTGAAAGAATACATAAAAAGAACAATTATTTCGATACGGAATTTGCTTCTATACCTTATGATACTAATGTGAATTTATTTAAGAATGAAGGTAGATGTATTTCACAGTTTAAGTATGCAAGTCAAATTGGTAGCTTAATGTATGACATTCATTGTACAATACCAGACATAGCATATGCAGTAAGTAAACTTATTAGGTCATCATTGTACAAGACCAGACATAGGATATACACATTAGAATGCACTAACTTGTATCTTTAGATAAATTCGATGACCCTTGGATTAGATTTTCTGGTTATCCAAATATATTAGAAGATTAATGTGATGTTAGTTGGAATTCACAAGACTTTAAATCCACAAGTGGATGGATATTCTCCATGGGTGGAGCTGCGATCTCATGGGGATCAAATAAAAAAATTTGTTTGACACATTCCATTATGGGACCAGAACTTGTTTCAATAGTGGCTTGCAGCAAGAAAGCAAAGTAATGAAGGAATCTAATGTTGAAAATTCCATTAATGGTAAAACCATTACCACCATTACCTATACCACTGTAATAGTGAAGCCACACTATCAAAGACCTATTTTAAGGCATATAATGGAAAATCTAGAAAAATTCGTCTAAGGCATAGCTATATAGGAGAACTACTCAAGAAATGGGTAATCTCTATTTTAATTATCAGGTTTTTACAAAACCTGGCAGATTCGCTTACAAAGGGCCTAGGTCGAAATGAAGTGTATAAGATGTCAAGTGAAATGGATTTAAAAGCCATTAACCCGAGGAAATCACTTATAGTGAAAACCCAACCTGGTATTTATTAGGTTCAATGAAAAAAAAAGCAATAAATATGTGATAGATAGTGTACTAAACTACACTTTAAAACAGTAATGACAAAAATTAAGATGAGCAATGCCACTTACTTGATAGATTTATAACTAAAAATTGAAGTGTTCCTATTATAGTAACAGTTTAGTAGATATACCTATGTAGGTGTGGAAGTTTGGCCGCTTCAAGTGAGAAATATTTTTTTTTCAGCAAACACTCAGATAAACCAGGATGAAGCACGAGGCCATAAGTGTAACACATATCTTTGGGAAAAGTATATGTATGTCAAGTCTAGTTCATAAAAAAATGTAGATAGTGTATAAAAGTCACTGAAAACACTGGTGGTCTTTGACTTCGTATACTTAGGTGATGGTTAAAGTCCGGAAGACACCATTCACTGAAATATGAATTCTCCTGGTAATCTCATATCGAACTTTTTCAAATATTTTGAAATAGTGGGAGAATATTGGATATTTCAAAATGTCTTTTGGTGGTTTGTAGTGTTTTCACTAGTCCCACATCAAATTTCTAACTCAGTTTTCCCTTGTATAGAAGTAAGAGAGTTGGATGAAAGCTTGGGCCTTCAAGGAGCATTGGATTTTGTTACAAATTCCTCCTATGCCCCTTGTTTCTAATCTATGCCCCTTGTGCCTAATCTATGCCCAAACTCACGATGCTCTTGTTTGGTTAAGTAGAATACAAATATTCTTTTTGGACTGTTTTCTTTTAAATTTTCAAAACAGCCCCAACTGTTTTTATTACAGTTTTTTGGTGTTTCTTCCCTTTGTCTACGACTCTTCACAAATTTTATGTCCTTTGGTTTTGGTAACTATTCAGAGAGACATTGTCTCTTCAAAGGGTTGCCTGAAAGATATAGTGTTTTAGACTGATCTTCAATACAATGAGTTGAACTCATTAAACAACATCCGAAGTTGTGTCCATTGTATCCTGGAATCTTATTCATTGGGCCCATTATTTGACCTGTGTGGGGACATATAAAGGGTTAAAGACAATATCATTATGCCTCATACTCAACTCTATGTTATATTTTCTAGTTAACAAGTCCAACAAACTTTCCTAAGGGAAAAGAGCCAGTGGGATTAAAATGGGTGTTTACTGTGAAGCATTAGTCGGATGGATCTATAGGAAAATATGAGGCCAGACTTGTTGCAAAAGGGTACACAGATTGATGGTGTTGATTACTAAGAGGCATTTGCTCCAGTTGTTAAGATAAACTATGTCTATGTCCTTCTATCTCTTGCCACCAACCATAGTTCAAAAACTTGGCGAGTCACCCGAGTAATTCGGCCGAGTTACTCGACTCGACTCGACTCGACTCGACTCGACTCGACTGAATTTCGAGTCGAGTCACCTCAAAACTGGAAGGAGACACTATTTGCCGAGTTACTTCGAGCTGAGTTTTTCGACTCGCCAGACTAAGGTTGAGTCACAGAAATGTATTTTTATCATAAACCTAAACTCAAACGTCACACTGTTTTTGCATCATATTTTTTGGGTCTATAAAGACAACCTGCTATGAGTTCTGTTAAATCTAGCTTTTAGGTTTGAAGCTGTAAAACCAGCGTACTTTGAATTCTTTTAACTTGAGTTTTTCAAATAATTACATATATATTCCGAGTTGGACCAAGTCGAGTTTTTTTTCAAGTTTTCCAAATTACTCGACCCGGCTAACTTTCGAGCCGAGTCGAGTTTTCGGGTTTTTGAACCATGCCACCATCTAAGATTGGCCTTTGCAGCAATTTTGACATGAAGAATATCTTCCTTCTATGGTGATTTGGAGGAAGAAATATATATAAGGGTGCCTCCTGGATTCAAATTTCCCTTGGTAGAAGGAAAGGTTTGCAAGTTGAAGAAAGTCGTGTCTAGGTTAAAGCAGTCTCCAAGAGCATGGTTTGACAAGTTTAGTAAGGCCATGATAAAGAGTGGGTACAAACAAAGTCAAGAAAACAACACCTTGTTCATAACCATCAAGGGAAAGTTACTGCCTTCATGTGTATGTAGACTACATTGTCGTGACTGGGAGTGATCAAGAAGAGATATCGTTTAACTGCCACCTTGCAAGAGAATTTGAGATTAAGTACTTGGGTGAGTTGAAGTACTTTCTTAGGATTGAAGTCGATAGATCCAACAAGAGTGTTATTATCTCCCAACAGAAATATGTTTGTAACCTCTTACATGAAACATGAATGTTGGGTGAGAAACCCCTTACTATTCCTATTGAGCAAAATCATAGGTTGGGTAAAGACAGTGGACACTCTTTGATAGATGCTGGGAGATATCGAAGGTCGGTTAACAAACTTATCTTCCTATCACTCACACTTCTAGACATAACCAAGCTCGAAAATCATGGCTTGGAGCTCAGCTCGAACAAAATGGGTTGGCTCAAGCTTGATTCATTAAAATATTATTATTATTATTATTATTATTATTATGAGTTCAATTTGTTGTAATTGTTTAACGATGGACACAACTTCAGATGCTGTTTAACGAGTTCAATTTGTTGTATTGAAGACTCGATCCAAAACACCATGTATCTTCAGGTGTGCTCAGACATACAGAGAGATAAAAGGCAGAAAATAAAGTGATAGTCTTCATCCCTAGGAAGAGATCCTTTTATAAAAGTTCAGGCATTCCTTTAAAGAAACACAATATCTCTCTGAAAATTAACCAAAGGACAAGAACCTTGTGAAAGTTGCAGATTAAAGGGAAGACACCAAAAAAGGTCATGAAAACAGTTGGAACTGTTTTGAAAATTTGCAAGAAAACAGTCCACAAATAATATTTGTATTTTACTAATAACCCAACTAAACCGAGTGTTAAGGATATAATTATTAATTATGTGATCTTTCTTTTCAAGAATATCATGCAAATTTATAAAACTTGGGATTGTCAAGTAAATTTATACAACTTGGGATTACTAATCTCTACTGTCATGCTACAGTCAAGTAGTGAAGCATGGTCTCTTGTCAAACTGTAGGAACATCATATTGCAATATTTTAATGAAGAATTTTACTTAGAGATCTTTACACACTCAAGCCTTCATAAAAGGAGCAATTGGTTAATAGTCAACCATTTCACAAACTATAATGTTTATTCTTGAATGAATTCTATATATTTTGTCATATGTTTACTTTGACGATTTCCTTTTTGGAATTATTAGTGTTGAACTTAGCTTCTCTACCATCCCTAGCATAGTGACAAAGTCAGGGTTCGGGAATAATTTGGCAGAGGTCAAGTTCGGAAAAATTCGGGAAAATTCGGAAAAAATAAAAAATAAATTAATAAATATAAAAATGTACCGAACAATTTGATTAAAAATATACAAAATAAGTAGTTTTTTCCAAGTATGAGAAAATAATTCAGGAATAATTCGAAAAATTCGGAAATAATCTGGAAAATTCGTGAATCATTTGGAAAATTCACCAGTAATTCGGGAATCCAATAATTCGCAAATAATTCGGCAAAGCAAAAATGCACGAATAATTCGTGAATTTTTTTGAAAAACGGAATTTTTTGTTACAGAGATCCCTGGTGTTCATTAATTTTATAATGGTTTGATGATTTCTCTTAAAGCTAGCAATAGAGCCATATTTTCCAATAAAACCTCGAATATCGTAAATTATTTTATATTTGAGGTAATAATTTAAAAAAATTATGATCTTTCTTCATTCCAATAGTTTGTCTTTCCCCAGGAGTTTTCTTTGAGCCGAGAAAGCCATTACAGTCTCTCTCTCTCTCTCTCTCTCTACGTGTGTGTACCTAACATGATTAAAAATGAAAATCCATTAAAACATATTGATGACAAAAGAAGGAAACAACCCACTTCCAGGCATAGTGACAAAGTCGGGGTTTGGGATTAATTCAACAAGGGTCAAGTTCGAAAAAATTCGGAAACAATGCGGGAAAAAATAATTATTATAGATAATATACAAAATAAACAGTTTACTTTGTCGAACTAAATGAATTATTGCAAAATTCGCGAATAATCCAGGATTAATTCGACAAACCTAAAATTCACGAATATTTCGAAGAACAATTCGGCATACCTAAAATTCGTGAATTTTTCAAAAATTCAGAGAATTTTGTTACTATGCTTCCAGGCAATTGTCATTCAAGAGAACTCCAAAAGCCCAAGAAAAGAACGCATCCTTGTGAACCCATATCCAAGTATAATACAACAAACTATACATAGAGCACCCCCAAAAACAGCACAACTGCAACTAATCATCCATCTTGCAACCAAGAAGTCTTGTATATGTAAACGAAAAGGTACTGACGATATTTTTCTAGTTTCAAGCATAGTTCAAAAACTCGAAAACTCGACTTGAAAGTTAGCCGGGTCAAGTAAGTCGGAAAACTCAAAAAAAACTCGACTCGACCTACTTGGAAGTATATATATATATATATATTAACAAACTTAGATTAAAAAAAATTTACTGCAAAATAATTTATACTTTATACAATTATACTACAAACTTACAAATTAAAAACAGCCTAAAGTAATTGTAATGCTAAAAGCCTAAAATCAATCCTAATTTTAAAAATTACAATGCTATTGTTAATTTTAGAAATTAGAATCTCTATCTTCTTCTCGAATGAGACCTTGCTATGGTCAAATAAGATTTGAAAAGACATCTATGTCCTCTAGTGACTCGGTCAAGTCTTTCTAGTCGAGTAACTCGGCCTGACTCGACCGAGTCACTTGAGTTACTCGGGTAAAAGGGAGCTATCGAGTTTTTTGGGCGAGTCGACCTGAAACTCTGTCGAGTCGAGTTAACTCGGCTGAATTTCGAGTCGACTTGCTAAGTTTTTTTACAGTGGTTTCAAGCAAGGTATTAAACTTCAGTTTCGGTATAAACTTCGGTCGCTAAGGAAGTTGACACTTTCGAGGAAGTTTAAGGAAGTCCAAGGAAGATATAAAAATTAAAGAAGTCTAGGAAACATTGGAAATCTAAGATGGAACTTTAGAAATTCAATACTTAAGCATAAATACACATCTAGAATTCATTATATTACTGATGCAAGAATGCAGTACTCAAATGTGAGAATCATATTAAGTGACATGCGTTGTCTGCTTGTCTGAGCTGTAATTTTTTCTTGGTATTTCTCTGGTTTAACTGATGCAAGAATGTAGTACTCAAATGTGAGAATCATATTAAGTGACATGCGTTGTCTGCTTGTCTGAGCTGTAATTTTTTTTTGGTATTTCTCTAGATTGTCAATTTTTTAAAACTATATTTCATCTTCTCTGTCAAGTAAATGGGTATGTATTCTCTTTATTTTTCAATGATTATCCATGTTAATTGTTTTGGAAACCTAAAAACCTTATGAATGCACATTGAAGTCGATAAATAATTGAAATTCAATTTATTTTCTAAACTTATTTCATTTTACAATTGATGAGCTCAATTTTTTTACAATACTGAATCAATATGTGAAAAGGAGGAGATGAGTAAAATAATTTTGAATTTATGAAATACTATTAGGAAATTATTTGAATTTTTTAATATTACTAAAAAGTCATTATGGGCCTAATATACTAATAACAAGATTATTAGAATAATAAAATTATAATTTATAGTAAGGTTAATGTTAACCACACTCTAATAATAAAATTATAATTTATAATAAGGTTAATGCTAGCACACTCTCTTTTAAAGTTAATTATATTTATAATAAGGTTAATATTAGATACACATGTCTTTCCTTATGAAGAAAGTAAGTTTAAAACGAGTGAAACTAGCATTACCCTTTTAAGTTAAAACCTGAAGTCCTTCAATTTATAGATATTTTTTATACACTTCGGTTAACATCCACTGAAGTTCTACATTTTCTCAACAATTTTTTTCTGTTTCGGTCGAAGTTTACGGAAGTTTACCAGGAAGTTCAGTATTTTTAAAATACTAGTGCATTTCACTTCAGACACCACAGAAGTCGACTCAATTCGGTCAACTTCGGCGGAATTGAGTCGATTTTTGATACCATGGTTTCAAGTACTCAGTGTGGGGGCATGAATTCATGTTGTGTCCTAGACGATGTCATTCAGTTTTTTTTGGTAGTGGACTTTTTGTGTAACCTAGTGGATTTCTGCAATTGAATGTTTATGGTGATTTCTTTTTCTTTCTTTTTTTCCGTCTAGCATCTACTTATAGTCTATCCTCCCGGGGATTTGTTGGTTTTGGACCGTTGCCTACTCTAGAAATAAGGGACTAATTTAATGAAACTAGAATCTTGCCTTTCCTCAGCATTTTAGTGGGAATTTTTGCATAATTTTCATGCAATTAAATGATACCTTAAACCTGTTTTATGAAAGCAGCTTCAGTTTAGGGTCTTGGGAGAGATCCCCAAGGTCTCGAGTTCAACTCCTCCTGGACTTACTCGATGCACATGGTTTGCGAGTGATTGTGTGCGTCCAAAGGGACTAGTCCTCCCTTGTCAGGGTTGGGACACCCTCCGTTACCAAAAAAAGAAGAAACTTCATTTGTGTTATGATATTAATATATAACTACTGGATACAATTTACATACAATTTGTTATTCCTGTCGATTTTCTAATTTGCAAGGTTGATTACAAACGATTAGAAGAAAAATCTTAGAGTTTTAGACAGGGAAGCTGAAATTGATTTTAAAATCATACTGTGTTTGGAGCTTGGTAGATTGAAGTGGCAACTTTATGTCTGTTTGTCTGTTTTCAGCTTCGAGGTTGCCATCTTGGGGTGAAATTTACACACACACGTATGTATACTAGTAAAAGTGCACGTGCTTTGCACGTATTATTTTTCTAAAAATATTATTATAATGATTATTAATTTTTATCTAACTATAATATTATATAATCAATAAATATTTAAAAGTATATTATTATTAATTTTTATTAACTATATATTATATTATCAATAGACATTTAAAAAAATATATTATTATTAGTTATTCAAGGTTATTAATTTGTTTTAAATGCTTCAAGTAAGTTGATGTCTTTTATTTTAAACTAATATATATATTCCATAAAATTTGTGTACCATACGATTAGATTATATAATTTATATTAGTATATTTTTTTTTTAGTTAAAATCTCATAAGCTTATCTTGTAGAGTTTTAGGGTGTGTTGAATTCCAATTAGGACCGCCTTTGTGTATTCATTGGGAGATTTTATTGATAGGTCTTACTAATAAGACCCCACTTTCTTCCCATGGATAAGTATTAGTTTAATTAATATCAATTATAGTTTACATTATTAGCTCTTAATCATAATTTATATTATGAGGGTGGTGGGACCCATTGTTGTTAAGTTTGAAGTAGTCTAATAAGAATCCTTACTAATAGAAATTACTTACCATTATTTATCACTTAGATAATATATAAACTTTAAAAAGTTGATTTAAGAACTTCTAATGAGTCTCTCATGGGTCCTACATAATAGTAAAAGTTAAGATAACAAAAGAGAAAGTTTAAAAAAATTACCTAAAGCAAACTTACTCATACACAATAGTGAGTTTTTCATGGGTCCTACATAATCCCACATAATAGTAAAAGAGTCCTAAGTCTCTACTAATAGAAGTCTCTACTAAAATAGCTCTCCCTCTAGTAATATATTAACCACATTTTGTATTACATTGATCATTTGACATAACAACATGGATTTTTACCCAGTGTAAGATATAGCTTAAATCTAACTTAAGAATAAAATTAATTTGAAATTACCCTAGCTAGAACCTAATCTAAAATTAACAACAGTCATCTACAAACATTTCAAGTTAATACATATTTAATCTAACTAATTTCTAATCTATTCTATTTTAAAATAAGTTAATGCTAACATAATTCTGATTAATTATTTGGCCAATAAAATCATCACAGTTGTTAACTAAAAAAATATGAAGAAGCAAAAGAGAATAAATTACTTACAAAGATAATTTACCGTGATATGTAGGGAGGAGCTAGGAAAGGATTGGAGTGGCTACGTCGTGCGTGAAGGAGAAGAAACGACAGTGACTGCTAATACTGTTATGGCGTTTTCTTGGTATTAAAGATCCAAGACTTGGGGAATTGGCAGCTGGACAAGCTTCTTGAGCCCAAAACTCATAATTTTTTATTTAAAAAATGAAAGATACAGGAATTAAGAAACCACTTTGAAAGTAAATGGCTCTATTCAAGAGTTGACCCTTCGTTTGATCAACCAATCATTCGTATTACTACTTATTCAATTGAACAGCAATAGTTACAAACTAAAGATGTTCACCAAATGCTAGTTGAGATGATCAAGAGGCTGAAATAGGTTTACTCTATGGCTGACACATGAGGCATGCATGCTGCTAAATACAAAAGAGGAATAGAAAGAAAGTACACTTACTTATCAAAGCGAGAACCATGTCTTTTGGTCTCATTAACATTTCGAAGCACCCCCGATTCAGATTGAGAACCTTCGATTTTTTGATGACTGTCACCCAGCTATTAAGCTTCTTTCTAAGATTCATAGCAAGTAGTATTCTCTTAAACATCGAAAGAGAGTCCTTCCAACTCTCTACTAAGTATAGAGTCCTATCAATAAAAATAGCAAAATAGAGATAAACATATATATGAACTAAACTTCTAATCAAATACGTCCACCAAATTCGAATGAGATTTCAATATAATTTTTTATGTAGAGTAAGGTTAAGGGTAATTATGTCAACATAAAGTTTAATATACTCCTTGTACTTTTATTAGTGGAATGTCATCGAATTGAGAGTCCTTCCAACTCTCTACTACATATAGAGTCCTTATCAATAAAAATAGCAAAATAGAGATAAACATATATATGAAATAAACTTCTATCTAATCTAATGTGTCCACCAAATTCGAATGAGATTTCAATATAATTTTTTATAGAGTAAGGTTAAGGGTAATTATGTCAACATAAAGTTTAGTATACTGCTTGTACTTTTATTAGTAGAATGATATATATATATATAGGGAAGGATACTAAGGAGCCATGCTCATTAAAGCTTTAAATGAACAGTTCCTCTAGAAAGATGACACATGGCAGTCATTTTTTAAATCCAAGCATTAGTTTTAATGTGGGTACATTAGGAGACCTGTCAAAAAATCAGTTCAATCAAACGTATTTAGAATTTTAGATCATCCAATTAGACCATAGTTTGTTAGCATTAAGCCCCTAGTGTTCACTAGATCCTACCTAGGCTATAGAAATGATTGAAATTCCCATCTTCGATCGGACGGTCTATAAAAGCCCGATCAAGCTAATTTTTGCCAGTGTCTCTCGAGAGATGTGTCTTAACTTCCAACAGTTGAATTCCAGAACAGCCCGCCACATGTCACATTATTATGGACCGCTCATTAGAATGCTACTATATATATGTAGATGAAAACCTTTCTTAAATGGAAGTGATCAGGAAATGTGTCTCTGCTTCAGCTTTAGCTGGTGAACCTGATGTTGGTACTAGTTGTAGGACATGAGTATTGCAGATTTGTATAATTTCTCAAGTTGATGCTATTGTAACTTATGGAACCCCAGCAATGGCTGAATTCTACATAAACTGAAGTAGTGCATCTCATTGAAAGCATTGATACCATTCAAGCATCTTGAAGTTTGATTGGACTGATGATAATTGAGTTTGAGTCAGTTTCGCCCGGCCTTTGTTTATTTAGTAGCAAGTACCTATGCTATTTATTTGTATTCTTGTACAAGGCCTATGAATTTGGAAATATAGCAAGTTATTATATCTAACGTATATTTTTCTTGCTGCGCAGATAGTCCTGGATCAACCCTTTCTCATGGGTGTTCATGTATTATGGGAATCACAACTTGAATACCATATATGCCATAACGACTGGGAGGAAGTCTCCAAACTTCTGGAAATGATTCCTATGTCTTTATTATCAGATGGAAGTCTCCAGATCAATTTGGATGGTTTACATTCTGCCTCAACTGGTGGATGCGATAGTGAATTTCCTGGTTATAACAAGTATATCTGCCCTGCTGAAGAATTGGATGCTGTGTGCATGGACATCCCCAATATTAAAATTTTCATGTTTTCAGCCAGTAATATGTGCTCAATATGGTTAAAAACACTCTTGGAGCTGGAGCTTGCCAAGAAATTGATTTTTTTGAAAGAATACTGGGTAGGCACTGCAGAGATAGTATCACTTCTTGCCCGTGCAGGCTTCATTATCAGCAGATCTAAAATTGCCATCCCAGATGAATCCATTGAGAGATTACCAGATCTGAGTTTTTCAAATATTGATGGAGAATTACACACAGATACCGTGCAAGCCTTGCACAAACTTGTTGTACATCACTGTGCACAATATGACTTGCCAAATCTTCTGGACCTTTACCTTGACCATCACAAATTGGTTCTGGATAACGATTCTCTTTCTTCAATACAGGAGGCTGCAGTAAGTAATCCAGTTAGTGTTACTGTTTTCCAAGTGAATTACACTGGATTTTCTTCATATTTCGCATATTTATGTTTGGTTTCTCTATTTTTATGGCTTTTGTATTGGTTTACAATTGTAGCTCCAACTTTCTCTTTTATAGCCGGTTTATTTGGGAAAAAAACACAATCTCTCATAATGGAAATTCCTGCTGTATGGGAAAGGAAAAAACTCATTTCCCCGTGTAAAGGATGTTTTTTGTTCTTATTCATATCAATTATGGATCTATCAATTCTATTTAAGATGAAAGATTTCTACTATTGAAGGAAGATAAATGGTTAAAGACATATGACTAGATTTTTTTTCTTACTTTTCTTTTTATTACAAATTTCCACTGAAGAGATTAAACTTGCTACACTGATGTACTGATCCAATGCTTTCTATGATTGTAATTCAATACATTCTTATTTAACTCATTGAAGGTAAAGTTTTTAATATCTAGATTGTATTTCCTATACTTGGCTAAGGAACAATGGTTTATATTTTCATACTTGTTTATTATCAGCATGCATGCCTTTTTAACTTATAGAATTGTTAGCTTTCATATGTATGGTTAATGTTGTTGGAGACCTTCATTTAGTTTGTTTTTTGCTTATATTTGCATTAAAAGTTGTTTTATGCAAAGTATCAAAGTTTTTCATTCGTATCCAAGCATTCTTACGCTAATACGTATTCTGTTTTGGATTTACCGCTATAGCACCCAATACTGATATTTTGAACCATAGGCGGATATTAATCTGCTCGATGATTTTGTGCAACATCCCCTTGTGACTTTAAGATACAAATGCAAAGAAAATTAAGAAAAATGAATAAAAGAAATTAATTGATAGGATTGGTTAGTGTCGTAATGGGTCATCTAAATAAGTCCATCACAGTTTTATTGTCTAGTTACTTTATTATGTTTTAGTGTCTATTGTCTTTTATGTAATTAAGAGCATTTATGTTATTCCATTCTGTTAGTAATATAAAAGAAGAATTAAAGGGATAGAGAAATTAATTTTTCATACGTTATTTCCCTTTCTTCTTTCTTTTCTCGTTTTTCTCTCTTCCACAAACCCTAGTTTACTATTCCTAATTTTCTACTTGGTATCAGAGCAAGAAATCAAGGCCTGCATTTTTCTTTTCTTTTTTTCTTTTTTCAATTGCATGAGTAGTGCTGTGAATCCGGTATGATTTAATATTTTTGGAGTTCGGGTTGATTTTATTTTGAGTTTTTGGAGTGTCTAAGTTGATGTTTCATGCTCTCGAATGATTTAACGAAAACAAAATCAGATTTACATCATTCGAGTTTAAAAGGTTTTTGGGGTTGTTGATGGACCTCTAGATCTACTATAAATCATTAGATCTAGAGTTGTAAATGTGTGGATTCATTAGTTTTAACAAAGTAATAAGTGTTTGGAGTTTGTTTGGTGAAAGGGTGTGATTCCAGGAAACCTAAAGTTGTTATGTAAGTTGTTTTTGTGAAAAGAACAACCATATTTAACCTCCGTAAGAGGTGTTGGTGGTGTTTGATGGTATAAAGTTTAAAACCTTGGTGGAAGGTTGTGAAGTGTGTGAGTTGCTGATTTGTATAAATCAGAATTGATTTAGACCTCTAGTTGAGGCGTTATTAGTGATTGAGAGATCTGGCTTGTTTACTTGTTTGGTTTTTTAATCCCTAAGTAAGACGTATGTCTGGGATTGATGGTATAGAGGAACATTCAAGCATGCAAATCAATACGCATAGTGCCTCCTTTGTTGGTGTTGCCTCTTTTGGGGCATCCTCTGTTTTGCTACCTCATTTTCAACTATCCTCTAAGGACACCTTTCCAATATCCAAAGAAGAACTTGAGCGCTTCAGTCTATTACTTTCATAGATGGAGTTATCTTCTAGATTCTCCACTTTTGTTGATCAGATAAGTACTCATGCATCTACCCCATCAGGTATTTTCATTAACCAAACATGGGATTCCTTGGATCATCGATTCAGGAGCCTCAGATCATATGTCTGGTACGTCCACACTTTTCTCGTCTTACAACTTTTGTTCTAGTCCTTTGAGAGTGAAAATAGCCGATGGTTGTTTTGCATCTGTGTCTGGGAAAGAAAGAATCCATGTCATCCCTACTTTCTTATTGTCATCTTTATTACATGTTCTTGGGTTTTCTATTAACCTCATTTCTGTTAGTAGTTTAACTAAACATCTGCGTTGTAGTGTAACATTTTTTCCATCTCATTGTGTATTTCAAGTCTGGTGACACAGTGACAGATTGGGAGTGGATGTAAAGTGGATGAGCTTTAGATCTTGGATCAGGCTCCTATCTCTAGTGCTTTTCAGTCTCGATGATGATGACCCATGAACTTGGCGCTCAAAAAACATCTGGCTCCACCCCTGATTACAGATGAAAGTTGAAAAAAAGTTTTTGTCTGAGGCAATTCTTACAGCAGCGTATTTGATTAATCGGATGCCCACTTGGATTTTGGATTTCAAGTCTCCACATCCGTTATTGCGTCCTGAGAGTCCCCTGTTTAGTCTTCCGATTCGTGTCTTTGGTTGTACTTTCTTTCTTCATATCCTGTGTCCAAATCGTTCTAAGTTGGCTCCTAAGTCCACCAAATGTCTTAAGGTATTCCTCTACACAGAAAGGGTATAAGATGTTTGATCCCCTGATAAGTAAGAAGTTTATCTTTAGGGATGTTTCTTTCTTTGAGTCAATTCCATTTTTTTTGGGGGTTCCTCTTTAGGGGGTCGACTGTTAGTGAAGAGATTCCCCTCCCCTTCCACTACTCCTCCCAGTTCCTATTCTGGGAGAAATTCCTTTAGTGTCATTTTTGCCCTCTTTTGATGACACTTGAAAGAAGGAAAATGAACTAAAGACATACTCAAGAGTCAAGACGTTCCAAGGTGGAGCCTCGATCAACTGAACAACACCTCAGCATACCTCTGTGGACCCAGATCCATCTACTGCTCCAGTTGCTCTCAGTTCAGGTAATTTTTCATCTTTACCCAACACTATTGATCTTGATGCTCCTATTACCTTACGCAAAGGGAAACGCACTTATACATCTCATCCTATCTCTAACTTCATTTTTTATGAATCTTTTTCTCCATCTATTCGTGATTTTGTCTCGTCTTTGTCTTCAATATCTTTTCCATCTAGAGTCACAAATGCATTGTAGCACCCTAAGTAGAAGGAAGCAATGTGGGAGGAAATAAAGGCACTCACCAAAAATAATACATGGGAACTTGTTGATGCTCCCAAGGATAGGAAACTAGTTTAATGTAAATGGGTATATATCGTAAAATACAAGGCTGATGGTACTGTTGACAGATACAAAGGTTGGTCGCTAAGGGATTCACACAGACCTATGGCATCGATTATCAGGGAACATTTGTTCTTTTAGCCAAAATGAATACAATCAGAATTCTTCTTTCAGTAGCAGCAAATCAGTTTTAGCCTCTCTTTCAGATGGATGTGAAGAACGTTTTTCTTCATGGAGATCTCCACAAAGAAGTTTATATGGCTTTCTTTACCTCCTGGGTTTAATGTTTAGAATCAGAGGGTAAAGTTTGTTGTTTGAAGAAGACAATTTTTGGCCTTAAACAGTCCCCTAGGGCTTGGTTTGAAAGGTTTAGTGGAGCTGTGAAGAAGTTTTGGTATACTCAATGTCACTTAGATCATACGTTGTTTGTGAAGCATTTAGGAAACATAACTATTGGACTTCTACATATGTAGATGATATTGTTGTAACTGGAGATAACCCAG
This sequence comes from Tetracentron sinense, assembly GCA_015143295.1. Lineage (NCBI taxonomy): Eukaryota > Viridiplantae > Streptophyta > Magnoliopsida > Trochodendrales > Trochodendraceae > Tetracentron > Tetracentron sinense. The sequence goes on from CM026556.1 coordinate 26,098,512, forward strand.
GGGAAATACAGAATCTGAAAGATTGTCTGGCCAAAGAGTTTGAGATTACAGATTTGGGTTTTCTCAGGTATTTTCTTGGATTGAAATTGCCCAATCAAGGGAAGGCATCTTCATATCTCAGAGAAAATATATCATTGATTTGTTGGAAGACACTAAAAAGCTTGGCTTGAAACCTGTGACACTCCTATGAAATCTAATGTTAAGCTTGACTATGAGAGTAGCGAGTTGCTTGAAATTGCCGTTATGTTCCAAAGACTTGTTGGTAGGTTGATTTACTTATCATTTACTCGTCCTGATATTACTTATGCAGTGAGTGTAATCAGTCAGTTTATGCACAGTCCTAGGATTGTACACCTTGAGGCTGCAGAATGAATTTTAAGATACTTAAAGACTAAAGTCTTCACCAGGTCGAAGATTAAAAATTTATACAGAATGGGCACTTGAAGGTAGAGGTGTACACATGTTGATTAGGTTGGGTCAGTCACAGATTGCCAATCTACTTCAGGCTATTGCACCATGGTTGGTGAAAATTTGGTTACCTGGAGAAGTATGAAGCAATATGTGGTTGCACGGTCTAATGCCGAAGGAGAGTACTGAGCCATGGCTCATGGAGCCTGAGTTAATTTGGATCAAGACCTTGATGACAGAACTGTGTTTCTCAAACCCATTGGAGATGGCAATCTATTGTGATAATAAAGCTGCTATTAGCAGTGCACATAACCCAGTGCAACATGACAGGACCAAACATATTGAGATTGACAGACATTTCATAAGAGAGAAGATAGTTTCGAAGATAATTAGTCTTGCCTTTGTAAGAAAAAAGATCAGTTAGCAGATGTTCTTGCAAATAGTTGTTAAAAGCGTCGTATCAGGCGACCAACCACTCTACTAGGCTCAGGCGACTGGCCGTCTCAAGTGGTCATTATTAAAAATTTGTCGCGCCCCAAAATCCCACCTAGGTTAAAGTGAGACCCTAGCACCTGACTTATACATCATACCATCATGTTAGAACATTCAAAGCAACTAAAATATGAACCTGAAAATTTTTCCTCAATTACTATAATTGATTCTTCAAAATGAGCATGTATAAGAATCCATAACTAAACTAAATATTAAAATCTGAATCATCTATTGTGATTCTCCAACATCAATTTAACTTAACCTTAAATTCATAACTAAATTCAAGTACAAATCCTTGAATTCAATTAAGTATTAATCAATAGAAATCCATTGTACGGCCAACGATCAAGATTCCATTCCCCCTCAGGATAATCACCTGTCGAATCTTCCTCTACGTACTCTTCCTCTTTCCACGGTTCAGCTGCGCAAATATCGAACCTCGAACCTGCCGAAAATAACAGTTCGGTTGAGTGTTGAAAACACTTAGCGTATATGAACTCTTAACTAACAATATTATAAACATTAATATAAGACATAAAATATGGATTGACAATACATATACACATACATAAATCAGAGTGCGAAATCATCTTTTCTTTTCAATTCTTTCATGTGTTCGCTTGTACTTGTCTTACTTTTCTGACTTGTCTTTCTTGTCCGTGAGTGTATTCAACGACATGCATTGTGCAATAACTTTATCCTATATATGGGTAGAGACTAACATATACTCTACTTACTGAGATACCAAAGCTTTAGCACATTCCGGTGTACACGGCTTGCTTGTGATTAACTTGCTTGACTTTTCTTGCCTTGATCTTAGACTTATTGGTATTTGGGTAGTGCAAAACACAATAATAAACTCATGCTTGTGTATTTATATACTTGTGTAAATACTTGTAATCGTATTTTTCACCATGCTTGTACATATCCGTTGTCGTGAGTGAGTGTGAGCGAACAATAATAACCCTTGGTTAAATCACACCTTAAATTATCGGTTAAGGGCTCTCGAAGATTCATCATAACAACTAATGCCATCATGATAATACTCCTAAGCCATAACACAACCATAATTCAAGGCTTGTTTTAACCAAGCATATATCATTCATGCGACATGTAAATTATACATCAAAATAAAGCATATCATAAATCTCATGGTTGGTAAATTTAAAGAATATTCGATAGGGTTTTTACAATAAAATTATGAAATCAATTCAATAATCGTACATCAATTCCACATATGTAATTTCATAAATTTAATTTGACAAAAGCCCTAATTCACGATGATAAGCATCCCATCAAATCCAACATTCATCCCTTCCTTCATTCTCAGTTCATACATACACCACAAAAATATTCTCTTTCCCCTTGTTAAATCATACATAACGGAATCATAATTAAAAAAATCTCTCTAGAAAGTATACAAATCTTACATGAGAGATATACATAATATAAAACATATTTTGATCAATTTCTTATCTTGAATCTAAATATTTTCTTCTTATTTTCATCAATGATTATTTTATTGATACAAGGAAATTCATATTTACCTCTCCTGATCGCTTCCCTACGATCTAACGCTTGCGAATGGGACTCGATCTAGATCTTCAAACCATTTTCTTTATTCTTCAATTGAATCTCGTGATCTCTAGGTCTTCCCTCTTTGAATCTCTCAAAATACTCTCCTCTCTCTTTTAGGTTTAGGAGGCTCTGAAAACCCTCAACTCATGAAATAAGGATTATTTATAGGGTTGGGAACCCTAGGAAGTTTTAAAAAAATTTGAAAAATGCAATTCCCGAGAAAATCACCGCACGGGCGATCGATCGGCGGTGGTGTGCCGATCGATCAGCCGCTCGCCGATATTTTTGTATTTTTTAACTCTTTTGCTACTTTTTGATTAACTTCATTTTCATGCAATTTATTCATAAAAATTGGTTAAAATGAGCAACATAATTGAGTTTTACTTCCAAACATTCCACATTAATTTTCATAAAAATAATCGCATTCAAATTATTGCACATTTTTCTAGAAAATTAAATAAATAGTACGAAGGGTCTCTATAAAATCTGATATATGTAATATTATTATTGTTTTAAGGATATAAAAATTTATTTTATTTGAATATGATTGTTCAGTAAACAAAAAAATATTTTATTTTATATACTTCTCATATTTTTTACAATATATTATGTTACGATTTGTATATCTAACAAAAACAGTTTGCAAATAAAAGAAGAAAGAAGAGAAGAACAGTGTCAAGTATGTAACTCTCATGTTAACTTGTTCCCTTTCTCAATGGGTGGACCATATAGTCCCCATTTGTTTTTTTTTTATAGCCTTTAAATGCCTCAAATATCGTCTAGGACCCCCCCTCCAAAACTCTCATATTTAAAGGGGTTTAATATAATTTAAATAAGTGCATGCCATATAGTTATATTTTACTTATAAATATTATTTTTATTACTTAATCTTGAGTATAATCGAGAAAATGAAAGAAATGAGAGTAAGAGGTACGACATCTCCCTCTCCCCCTCTTCTTTCTTCCCTATTCAGCGTCACATTTGACTGTTGGGCTATTTTTCTACTTTTTATTCAGTCTTATATTCTCCCTCATCTCCCATCTCCTTCCTCTCTCTCTCTCTCTCTCTCTCTCTTTCTTTCTTGTTGGGCTATCTGTTTTTTATCCCTCATAAGTCACAATCCCTCTCTCTCACCCCCCCCTCCTCTTTTTCAGCAGTCATTGTAGACTTATTTTTTATTCTATTTTTTTCCAACACTTGAAATCCCCATTTATTATTCTTAGAACTTTCTCTAACGATGGTTCTATCAAAGTGCATCTTGGCAATGGTGTAATTTATATGAATGTAGGGCATCGTATAAAAGAAAATGCATCATACATTCTCTTATTAGGGAGAGTTTCTGCAACAAAAAGTTCATCAGGCGATGCCTTGGGTGCCTTAGGCTACCGCCACAAGTGTCCATGGTGTTTGTCGCCTCAAGTTGCCTTGACAACTATGTTCTTATGAAGGCAGTTGCTTCATCACGTCATCATAGGTTTATTGGCATGTGGAAATTTATGCCCCGCTTGAGGGGAGTGTCGTAATGGGTCTTCTAAATAAGCCCATCACAGCTTTATTATCTAGTTACTTTGTTATGTTTTAGTATATATTGTCTTTTATGTGATTAAGGGCAATTATGTCATTTCATTATGTTAGTAATATAAAAGAAGAACTAAAGGGATGGGAAAATTAATTTTTCATATCCTATTTCCTTTCCACAAACCTTAGTTTACTATTCCTAATTTTCTACTGTTAGCATGACAATTATCTCATATGAAAGAGTAGCACACCTCTCATTAGTCATAAGCATAGCCGCACCCATTGGATATTGAGCATTACCCCCAACAGTAGAAAGAAAATTCAATATCTATCTTCTTCAATATTATTTATTTCTTGATGCATTTGGGAGGAAAGAAATCGGAGGTTTTTGACCATCAATCCTTTCCAAAATAAAGAATTTGGCTAGTCATCTCAAAGCTTCTTCTTGTCTGCTGTTCCACGAAGAAGGGTTTAGATGATTCCCTTCTCTCCTTGTTGGACTGGGTTTTCGTGTATGTACGTATGTGTATATATATGTATATATGTTGTTTTTGGGGCTTTTCGTTTTTTGTTGTTCACCTCTTTGTGAACAACCATTGTACACGTCTTTTTCTTTAATACAACTATACTTTACTGCTTGAAAAGAGGGAAAAAATCTTCAATATCACTAGTATGAAAATACACAACAATAAAAAGATATATACTTCCTAAAAATCTCAAACACGATCTCAAACTACCGCACCATTTAACTCTAGCCATTTTTCTGAAGCAGTCTATTCACTTAGCTTGTCCCTTGGGTAATCTTCTTTGGCTTTCAACCTTCTTAATTTACTTAGTCTTTTTAGTAAAGCTCTTAAAGACCCGCAAAACAATTATTTACCTTCTTTTTTTAGAAAAAAATGGACCCATAAGAAACTCTAATAAATTTCTCCCAAGAATAAAGGAAGAATAAAGGAAATAGTTATTCTATAAAAAAAAGGAATAATCCTAAGGACCAAAGTTCAGCCAGAAAGGATGTTTATTTCCAAACGAACTGCATGTAATTGTGCTACACCATTTTCCCTGGGTGGGAGAAATTCTTCATCGTATTTGCCATATTTTCTCATACAATCCACCCTTTTCATCCATGCCCTGTCTAGTTGCAAGCGCTCCACTGTGTAAGGACTGGCCCTTCAAATTGATAGTTATGGACCGAACATTTCTACCTCATTTAATGGGTGCCACTCAAAGAGGCTGTCCACAGTATTCTTCAGTCCAATACCTTTGGCTTCATCCTCATCATTTTCTGCTAATATAGAATTTTGAGCCTCTCTCCTAGATCAATCCCTTTGTAGTTATTTGTTCAACTCTTTCAGGGCCATGATCTCTTTGAGTTTTCCGTAAGCATGCAGTTCTTTAGTCTTTTGTAACCGGTTATCATCGTGTTGAGAATTTTTGCCTCCAATCTCCCTCCGCTGATAGAGGCAGCGTATCATTGTTGTTATGTTGCAAGTATAAATTTGGAGCATGCTGAAGCTTGTGTCTAATCTTTCAAGCACTGTGACAGTCCATCACTATTCTGTCAACTAGTCTTTCAAACAATGATTTTTCATCCTCTTCATCATCTCCGCAAAGAACGCTTCTGAGGGATACTTTCTTGATGCTGTAATCCTACTAACTTGTGGGCATAAAAAGAATCTTCGTCGAAGTTTTTCCCAAAGGAATAGAACTCGCTCTGCCGCCAATTGCAACTAATTTGGTTAATTAGCATCACTAGTCATCTGAAGCATAGTTTCAGTCCAAGCACGCTGGCATAGCACCCAAATAAGGTGAATTTATAGAATATTATTATGAAAAGCTCCAACAACCAGGTCAAATTTCTTGTTCAATCTTATTTCTCTGAGTCTTGAGTAGTGTATGATCTGACTCCCAAAAGAATACATAGATAGGAATGTATGTTGCACTTTCCTTGTTATCTGGCATAAGTGTCTTAATGATCATATTCAGTGTGTCAGATGTGCCTGTGGTTATCATGCTTAAAACCGTAGTTTCTGCCATTGAGTTCTTATGGTCAAACTTTATGTAGTACAGATGTTGAATGTAGTAAATAATCTGTTTAAGCGTTTTTTTATGATGTGTTTGCTTTGGAATTTTCTCTACAGGGGGATTGTCAATGGGCAAAATGGTTGCTATTGTCGAGGATTAAGGGGCGTGAGTATGATGCCTCATTCTCTAATGCCCGTTCAATTCTGTCTCACAACGTTGTTCCTGGTAACAACCTCAGTGTTCTTGAGATAGATGAAATAATTCGGACTGTTGACGACATGGCGGAAGGAGGTGGAGAAATTGCTGCTTTAGCAACCTTAATTTATGCCCCTGCTCCAATCCAAAATTGCTTGAGTGGTGGCAGTGTAATTAGGCATTGTAGCTCCTCCGCCCAGTGTACATTGGAGAATCTAAGGCCAGCACTCCAACGCTTCCCTACCCTGTGGCGCACTCTTGTTGCTGCATGCTTTGGACAGGATACAAATGGCAATTCCTTTGGCCACAACGCAGAGAGTGGTAATCTTTAGCCTTTGACTTTGTATCTTGTCAGTTTCATGGGGCTGCATAAATATTCCTATAATATCCTTCGATTGTTGTCAAGTATTATTTTTACTCTGTCTGCCCATTATCTTCCAATATACAGTATTTGGAAATTCAGCTTTATCAGACTATTTGAATTGGCGTGAGAACATATTCTCCTCTTCTGGGCGTGATACTTCGTTGGTACAAATGCTCCCATGCTGGTTTTCAAAGGCCGTGCGGAGATTGTTTCAGCTTTTTGTCCAGGTTATTTCTGCTCTCCAGCATGACTTTCTGAATTGTTGGCATATGCTGTGGTCTTCTTTTTTTAATGTTCTATCATAGCTTTAGTGAAAAATGGTCAGAGAATGTAATCAGGGAAAATCTGAACTCTTTTTTGCAATCTTAAACTCCTTAAGCATTCTTATATCATATTTTATTTAGTGCAACTGTAGGAACATTTTTTGTTATGTTACTTGTTTTTGGTGTATCTTTTCTAGGCATTCCAGAAATAGTGACTAAACTACTAATAATTTTTCCTTGATTCTATATATCTTAATTACAGGGCCCTCTTGGCTGGCAATCACTAGCAGGCCTACCAACAGGAGAATCCTTTCTAAATAGAGACATGTATTTTTCCATTAGTCCACATGAAAATGCTAAGGTCAGTGCCATGTCCTGGGAAGCAGCTATCCAAAAAAATGTTGAAGAGGAACTGTATGCTTCTTCACTTCAGGTAATTGCTGCTTTTCTTTCAAAATGCTGATCGTTTGTGTTTACAACATTTGTAACTTAATCTACAAATGAGCAGTGATTAAAAATGCTGTTTCCTCTTTATAACTTTGTGGGGAGTAATCATATAAGTTTTATGCTCACTATCATCTTAGAAGGGGGATTTAATATTAATCTGGCATGGCTTTATACCTGTCACATCCATGAGATGGGAATTTGAGTTTTTTTTTTCAGTATATGAATACATTTTCACAAATAGCAAGGTGCAAGCAGAATTTACAATGAGTGCATTCAAGGGATCTAGGAGTAGCTTCAATCAAGGTCTAAAAACGCAGTTTTGGACACCGTATCGGACACGGCCGAAACTTACGTAACGGTTTCAGCCCTTTTTTTTAAAAATCCCAATAAATAGAAAAAAAAAAAAAAAACATGTAATAAATGAGTAACAAGATACTTCTAAAGCCAGTATGAAGCTCAAAATTTAGAAATAAGAAAATTAGATGGGTCGAGGATTGAATCATACCCGAAATGAAGAACTTTGCCTTGGATTCCTTCAAATCTATGAATCAAAACCCCAAATCAAGTTGTTAATCAACAAAAAACAAAAGGATTTTAGGAAAAAAAGGGTAAGAATAGGTAGACAAGAAGAGAGGAAGCAAAGATGGGTTTTACAATAAGTTTAGGGATTTTTGGAACCCTTTATAATGTTAGAATCACGAACGAGTCCTACGACCGAAACCGTTACGTATCGGGCGTATCGCCGATACGTAACGGTTTCGGGCGATACATATTTTTTTCGGAAAAACAGTGTAAAAGTACGGTATTGGGTAACGGGGGCAACCAAAACCGTTACGTATCAGGCTATACGTAATGGTTTCGGCAATTTTTTAAGCCATGGCTTCAATAGGTGATAACATAAAGGAGAGTCAAGTAATGATGACACCTGTGACTCTGAGATAATGAGAACATATATCAGACTTTAGAACACACATTTTAACTGAAGATATGGTTCTAGATAGATGGAAATAGGGGAACGGGATTCTTCTTACTGACCAAAATACCTGGGATAAGGAACTGATCACGTTGCATGTGTATAGTAGGTAATAATTTTTATTAATCATTTACTAATCTGATTGTACAGTCAAACTTTCTAGTCATAGATTCATAGTGGTTTAGCTGTGTTCTAGTTTGGTGTATCTGTATATGCAACAGTCCTTAGCTCTGACAGATTGGAGAGTTTCTTCAGGTAACTTCCTTGCTGCAACCTATGTTCTTGTTGTTTTACTTGGTTATAGGCTCACATAATTTTATATTAGAATCTTATTGATGGTTATGACAATATTTTTCCATGTTTGGTTAGAATCTCAATAATAGAATACTTTTCAGTTAAAATATCATTCTTAGTTCCTCAATGATGAGTTTAGCTGCTGTTATACAACCTAAAACATCTTAGCATAATTTTGAGGGGGCTAACTAGGTATCTGGTTGTGGCTTTGAATTACCCATCTTAGGCTTCATGACATACTCCCCTCATCTTATTGGTTTTGATGACTTACAGGAAACTGGATTTGGAGTTGAACACCATTTGCACCGTGGGCGTGCACTAGCAGCTTTCAACCATATTATTGGTGTTCGAGTTCAGAAGTTGAAATTGGAAAATATCCATCAGGAACAAGCAAATGTTCAGCCAGATGTGCAAACACTTCTTGCACCTGTAACTCAGAGTGAAGAGTCTCTTCTTTCATCTGTAAGAATAACTTTTCTCTTTGTGTTTTTTTTAGCTTACCTAAGAATTATTGGGTTGATGCTTTTCTGCACTCAATATGTATAGAAAGTTCTTTTTAATTGTATTAAGGATGCATAATAATTATGATAACTCTTTATGTTCAGAGATCTGAGTCATTGCAGTTATAACTTATAACTAAATTGGAAACCGTCATCATAATTTATAATGCATTGACAGTATAGTCTCTCCCTTATTGATAAATTATGGGTCAATATATCACTTCTATTGTTGGTATTACCTGAATATTTTTTTTCCATTAAATATATCTTGTGTGCACTTCTATCTTTAGGTCATTCCACTTGCTATTATGCACTTTGAAGATTCCGTGTTAGTTGCTTCATGTGCTTTCCTCTTGGAGCTTTGTGGCTTATCTGCCAGTATGCTTCGAGTAGACGTTGCTGCTTTGAGACGGATTTCTTCTTTTTATGAATCCGGTGAATATAGTGAGCATTATCTTTCACCAAAGGGTTCTGCATTCCATGCAGTCTCCCATGAAGGTGAGATTACAGTTTCTCTTGCTCGAGCATTGGCAGATGATTATCTGCACCATGATAGTGCCAGCATTACTGAGCAGAAGGGAACTCCAAATATGGTTGCCAGTAAACGACCTTCACGAGCTCTTGTGGCCGTCCTACAGCATTTGGAAAAGGTGAGTCTTCCACTGATGGCTGCTGGAAAGACCTGCGGGTCTTGGTTATTGAATGGCAGTGGTGATGGTACTGAGTTCAGGTCTCAACAAAAAGCTGCAAGCCAGCACTGGAATTTAGTTACAGTTTTTTGTCAGATGCATCAGATTCCCCTAAGCACAAAATACCTTTCCGTGCTAGCAAAAGACAATGACTGGGTACTTTTCTTTCATCTCTTTGTAGCTTTGCACTATGAATATAACGTTTACAATTCATTGAGTTTGAATCATAAGGTACCACTGTCTGCTTTTAGGTTGGGTTTCTGACAGAAGCTCAGGTTGGGGGATACCAATTTGATGCAATCATCCAAATAGTAAGTATTAGTTCCTTTTTAACCAAAATGACATGAAGAACTTTTTTGGTCAATAAATGTCATGAAAATCGGTATTATTCCCACAATTTATTTGTATATTTAAATCAATGCATAACTACTTTTTATCTCTCCAACAATGCGTTATTTTTCTCCTCTGGTTTGTTTATTCGTCATGTTTCAGGCATCAAAGGAGTTTAGTGATCCACGACTTAAGATCCACATATTGACAGTTCTAAAAAGCATGCAGTCAACAAGAAAAAAAGCTAGCTCTTCATCATATCTGGTTACTACAGGAAGAAGTGATGAAATTCCCTTGCCAATTGATAGTGTTATGTCCCCTGTAGAACTCTTTGGACTTCTTGCAGAGTGTGAGAAACAGAGAAATCCTGGAGAGGCCCTTCTGATAAAAGCAAAAGACTTGCGCTGGTCTCTTTTAGCAATGATTGCCTCATGCTTTCCGGATGTATCTCCTCTGTCCTGCTTAACAGTTTGGCTGGAGATTACGGCAGCAAGGTTTGCAATAATTCTTCCAAGTACAACCTTATTTCTCTGGGTCCTACATTGTTGCGCTTTTCCAAATTCGAGAAACTTGAGCATCTAAGTTGGAGTCATTTCCTTCTATTTTTTTTTTGTTTTTCCTGTTTTCAGTTGAAATTTCATTCTAGTACATGGAACTTCTTTCTCTCCAATAGTTAGATGGTTCTTTTGCTGAGCCCAAGTATTTGAGGATAAGGCATTGATGATGATGAGTTTAGATGGTTCTTTGTGGATTCAAGTTTTTGCAGACTTTCGCTTGTGGATCTCACCAAAGACATTTTCTTTTCAGGGAGACTTCTTCCATCAAGGTGAATGACATTGCTTCCCAAATTGCAGATAATGTTGGAGCAGCTGTCGAAGCTACCAATTCACTACCAGTTGGTAGTAGAGCCCTTACATTTCGTTACAACCGAACGAATCCAAAACGTAGGCGGCTGATGGAGTCAACATCAATCGATCCTTCTGCTGTCAGTACTTCTGATGTTTCTAGTACTTCTGGCATTGCCAGAGGTTCCTTTGCTCAAGACATTACTGCCGAATTGGAAAGAATAAATGAATCTAATGAACAGCTCAAAGTTTCAAGTGATCATGATGAATCACCTGTTTCTCTATTGAAGATGGTTGCAGTGCTTTGTGAACAACATCTGTTTCTTCCTTTGCTAAGGGCTTTTGAAATGTTTCTTCCATCATGTTCTCTCTTACCTTTCATCCGTGCTCTTCAGGTTTGTTAACTAGTTTAAAACTTCAACAACCGAGCATGTGATCCTAAGTTTTACACGAGTTCTAAAGCTCGTCGAGCAAACTCGAAACTATGGATTCCAGTTGTTTGATGTGTAACTTATTTTAACTATCCAAAAAATAAACAAAATAATAAGAGAATTTTGTAACTCGTTTTTTTTTTCTCTCTTTTTTCCTAGACTTCATAGAGTTGTGAGTTGACTCTTTAAGTCAACCAAACTTGTTTGAGTTGACTCATCTAGGTTGAGTCTCCCTTTCTCCTTTCCACTGTTAAAAAGGTTTGACTGTACCAGAGAGGGAAGGCCATCCTACCTCCTTTCTGTCCAATCAGTAGACCCATGTGTCCAATATATATAGTATATGCATGCATTTATTAATATAAATATATTTTTAGTTTAGCTATTTCGAGTGGAATGGAGTTTTGAGTTTCAAGTTTTTGAACACTGTTTTGTCTTCTTTCTTGGATCATCGTTTCAAAGCAAAAGAATGTTGCCACTGTTCAAAATTAGGTTTTGATGCTTTCCAATTGTTGGTTTTAGGCATTTTCACAAATGCGACTGCCTGAAGCTTCAGCACATCTAGCATCCTTTTCTGCCAGAATTAAGGAAGAACCTACCCATGTACAGACAAACATAGGAAGAGAAAAGCAGATAGAAACATCATGGATAAGCTCCACTGCTGTGAAAGCTGCTGAAGCAATGCTTTCCACATGCCCCTCTGCTTATGAGAAAAGATGCTTACTGCAACTTCTGGCTGCAACCGACTTTGGAGATGGAGGGTCTGCTGCAACATGCTTTCGGCGATTTTATTGGAAAATTAATCTAGCGGAGCCTTCATTACGCAGAGATGATGATCTATACTTAGGGACTGAAACTCTAGATGATGATTCACTTTTAACGGCATTAGAAAAGAATGGGCACTGGGAACAAGCACGTAATTGGGCCAGGCAGTTGGAGGCCAGTGGTGCACCTTGGAAATCCGCTGTTCACCATGTTACTGAAACACAGGTATATTATATTACCTGTATACGTGGATGTCTTAGAACAATTTTTATAAACTGCAAACTTTTTATTCCAGGAAGTATCCGAAATCTATAATTGCAGTGAAGAACTACAACGGACTAACAATGATGGATAACCACATAGTCCAATTGATTTTCATTAAGGGTTTCCTGAAAGTTATGATTTATGAACGAGGTATTTTTTTGAAGAAATTGTAAGTGTTGCCACAACTTGCAGCACACATATCTAAACGAACTGTAGAATTTACCTGCGGTGCTGTTGGTATTTTCTTTTGGTTGCTGTGCTGATAGTATTAAAGTATGAAGTAATCTTTTCAGTTTGCTCATCTTTGTACTCACTCTGAGTCTCTGACTCCCTGAATTTGGTAGGTTCCTATACTTAAATGTTGCTTTATATGATTTATCAAAAGCAGGAGAGTACTTTGAAACAAGTGTCTGTTTTACATGGTCTAATTCTTTCTGATTTTGTGATGGAACCTTGGTTTTTTAAAAAAAGATTGTAACTATGTAAGGAACTGTCTCTTATAGTAGTTATATATTCGGATAATATATCCGAAATGTGAAATCCCGTAGATCTTGCATCCAAAGCTTAGAAAGGATCAGGATTGAGAGAGTCAATGGGTGTCATTGTCTGATGAAGAAATATAACCCTACAAGGCTTCTGAAGCGGCAACCAGATAGCTTATGTAGGAAATTCAGATCTCCAAAAGAAATGACTTCTTGAAAAGTGTAGGCACTGTCAAACCTCAGTGTCATGCATTTGATTCTCACCAATTCGTAGAAGGAAGCTAATTACATTAGAGGCTGACCACTGGGATTGACTCTATAGATCTATGGAGTAGATTGATTTCCATCAGTTAATTAATAAACGATCTTTGATTAGACCGTAGTCCTACTTTTAGTATGCTTAGTGCCATTGAAATTTTAACAAGTCGGTTGAGTAATTGACATGGGTCAACTTGCGGCATAAAGGGCTTATGAAAAATTATAGAACATAAATTATTTTAAGCAGGCCAAATAACTTGAATAAAATCAAATCAAATCAAAATACTGAAATGTTCATGCCGATTAATCCTAAGCAATGACCCTATGTATCCACTATGTATATATATTATGTAGCCAAAAGCATCCAGGTATTTAGCACAATTCTTAGTCTAGCTTTCGTATACTTTTCATCTTACATTATCAATGGCTAACTCTTCTGTATCTTTTCTCAGGCTGAAGCCATGGTAGCAGAGTGGAAGGAGTTTCTTTGGGATGTCCCTGAAGAGAGAGTTGCTTTATGGGGCCATTGCCAGACATTGTTCCTCAGATATTCCTTCCCTGCATTACAGGTCATATTCATTCTGTATTAGCTAATCATATGGAAATGCAGTTAACAAAAAACATGTTCCTGATCATAATACTCATATTTTCTTCAGTAATGTTTTCTGCTAACTTTGCTGCTGGCTGGATAATGCAAATCATCCTGCTACGCATACTTCCTTTGAAATGTTATGCTGTTACTTTGCCTGCAGGCAGGATTATTTTTCCTCAAACATGCAGAAGCTGTGGAAAAAGATGTTCCAGCAACAGAACTCCATGAAATGCTGTTACTTTGCCTACAATGGTTAAGTGGAACGATAACCCAGTCCAATCCGTAAGTGATTTCCTCAATTCCATGATGCTGCATTACATCTCATGGTTCCAGATAATTGTTTTGATCTATATGATGAATTTTCCAGAATTTATCCGTTGCATCTTCTGCGAGAAATCGAGACTAGAGTATGGCTCTTGGCTGTAGAATCAGAGGCTCAGATGAAGAGTGAAGGAGACTTCACTTTACCCAATTCCATCCGAAACACAATGGGTGGAAATAGCTCAAATATTATAGAACGGACTGCAAATATTATCTCAAAAATGGATAGTCATATAAATGCAATGAGGAATCGAGCTGCAGAGAGAAATGATATGAGGGAAAATAATCAGACACATATCCGGAACTCACAAGTCTTGGATGCTAGCACTCCATCCATAACAGGAGTGAGTACAAAAGCAAAGCGGAGGGCCAAAAGCTATATGCCATCAAGACGGTCATTAATGGAAACTGTAGATAAAAGTAGTGATCTTGATGATGGTTCAAGTTCTCCTCTCAATATCACAAACAACATTGATTCATTTAGAAGCTTGCAGTTGCAAGAGGAAAATATTAGAATAGAAGCGTCCTTTTCTAAGTGGGAGGAAAGAGTTGGACCTGCAGATTTGGAGAGGGCTGTTCTCTCTTTGTTGGAGTTTGGACAAATAACAGCTGCCAAGCAGCTTCAACATAAGCTTTCTCCAGCGCATGTGCCTCCTGAATTCATACTTGTCGATGCTGCTTTAAAGCTTGCGGCTATTTCAACTCCCAGTAGTGATGTATCCATATCAATTCTGGATGACGAAGTACTTTCAGTTATTCAGTCATACAATATATTGAGTGACTACCGTTCAGTTGGCGCACTACAGGTTCTGATATAAATTCCTTGCATTTTTTTCTGAATGGAATCGTCTTCATGTATATGAAAAAAATGGGTTTTCAAGAAAAAAAATACTAGGTCCACTGGCTCTGTTAAGCAGGCTAGTTGTAACTTGTTCCCTTCCCTTCTCCATTTAAAATGGCCTCACCTTTTTTTTTCTCTTCATAGATCCTCACAAGGTCCTGGGATCATTCCATTTTTTATTGTACGACTGTAGTAGCTTTACATACTCGTTAATTATCATGCAATTGCAGGTCTTGGAGAATTTAGCAAACAAGTGTACTGAAGGTGGCGGACATGGCTTATGTAAGAGAATAGTAGCAGTTGTAAAAGCTGCCAATGTCTTGGGTCTTTCTTTTTCTGAGGCATTTGGGAAACAGCCAATTGAACTGCTACAGCTGCTTTCTCTGAAAGCGCAAGATTCACTTGAGGAAGCAAAGCTCCTAGTGCAGACTCATTCCATGCCTCCAGCTAGTATTGCTCAAATTCTAGCTGAATCCTTTCTGAAGGTCTTTTTTTTTTTTTTACCTTAGCATGTTTTTATGCTTAAAATTATGTTACAGCATTTAAACTCATGTACTCTGCCAGGGTCTATTGGCTGCACATCGTGGAGGATATATGGATTCCCAAAAGGAGGAAGGACCTGCTCCTCTTTTGTGGAGACTTTCTGACTTCTTGAAGTGGGCAGAGCTTTGCCCTTCAGAACCAGAAATTGGCCATGCATTGATGCGCTTAGTAATTACTGGACAAGAAATACCGCATGCCTGTGAGGTATTTTATTCTATTTTTGGTGTTAAGAGCATAATGCTGTGATAGAATGATAATTAATAGATATTGTCCTCTGTGCCAAATATCATCACATTTCCCCTAGAATTTAAATGGGGCTTACCATCAGTTTCTTTGTGTTAGAAGCTTCTTAAATGAAATTCTTGGATGCGGTAACTGTCAAAGAAGTTAATACTGTTATTATTCGAACCACAATTATTCATGTTGCTCAAAATTTGCATCATATTGTATAGTTCCAACAAGGTTTATTGTCATAATAAACTTTAGTTCTTTAACAAACTAAAGGAAAATCAATTAAGGTCATATCGTTTCTAGAGGAGTGAAAGCTTCTTCCTTTGAAACAAAACATTTATATCTGCCTTCAGTAATTCAAAAATCGAAAGGAAATATAAGGACAGTGAACAGTGTAGGTAGCGGCTTTGTTCAGTAATGGTTTCTCCTACTCAGTCTGTGTTGCCTTGTAAAATTTGGTTGAATACTTGAATGTCTTCATCAAAGAAATCCTATTTGACCTCCAACTAAATTATTGATTGCGGAATAGCTTAC
The DNA here is from genome assembly GCA_015143295.1 of Tetracentron sinense. Classification (NCBI taxonomy): domain Eukaryota; kingdom Viridiplantae; phylum Streptophyta; class Magnoliopsida; order Trochodendrales; family Trochodendraceae; genus Tetracentron; species Tetracentron sinense. The sequence continues at coordinate 26,114,692 of CM026556.1, forward strand.
TGAGTAGTTTTTTTAAGTAATGTAATGGTAGTTTAGGCATATCTTTTGTTTTCCATTTCTTTCTTTAAGGGTGTATCATGTTAACAAAGTCTCACGTTGTATCCATTAATTGTCTTTCTCTTCTTGTAAATTTTAAGGGTTTGGGACACCCTCCCTTACCAAAAAAAAGTAATGAGTAAAGGTTCCAATTTACCCATCACTCATTGCTTTATGTCACAACTATGAGTTCATTGTAAAGGAATAAACAGGTCGTGAAGCGGAAGAAGAAAAATTAAATATAGGAGAATAACAGAGCTAGTGCATAAAGAGAACAAGAAAAAGAAAAATGCAGTAAGTGGAGTATTTATGCTTTAGTTTCACAGAGGTGATGAGAATCTTAGTGCTCTGATATCATAAGAATGCTTCTTAATCTATATCGTAACTAGAGGTGATGATAAAGAATGAAGAGGTGTGGAGAAGAAACATACTCTTCCTTAGATTAAAAATGGATTCAATTCAATCTTAATAAACAATATTTTAATGTCAACCAATTTTTGTCTCATAGTCAAATGAAGAAAATGACTAAGATGCCCCTGATGGGTTTGAGATAATAAAGTATAAAGGAACACTGCTTCAACTTATCTTAAATATAAAATATTGAATGTTTTCTCTTACTGTGAAGTGCCAGAGTCGATTGAAATCTCTAATGTTTCTTTTGCCATATTAACAAAAATGATCATCAAGATGGTTGGCATTTACCTTGGATGATGAGAACACTTACCATTCAAAGTTAATTTGTAAGAGACATAAGTTATCTTAAGTGTGAATTATACCTTATTTTACAACAATTTGAAAATGATGTTTCAGGTTGAGCTTCTCATTATGTCCCACCACTTCTACAAGTCTTCTGCTTGTCTTGATGGAGTTGATGTTCTTGTAGCCCTTGCAGCAACCAGAGTGGAAGCTTATGTATCTGAGGGGGATTTTTCATGTTTGGCTCGCCTGGTTACTGGAGTAGGAAATTTCCATGCCCTGCACTTCATCCTAGGTATTCTTATAGAAAATGGACAACTGGATCTTCTTCTTCAGAAGTACTCATCTGCAGACACAACCACAGGCACAGCTGAGGCTGTCAGAGGATTTCGAATGGCTGTTCTCACATCACTGAAGCATTTCAACCCCCATGATCTTGATGCATTTGCTATGGTTCGTTTATGAATTCTTAGTTACCATTTTTAACACTTTCTACATAGAAACGTATCGATACAGTTGTATAGGGAATAATGAGTGACTACAGCAGTATTTTAAGTAAATACTGTGGTGCCTTACCATACGCATGCTCTACATGCTCAGTGATCCAGGCCATGTAATTTTTAGGCTGTGAAAGATGTCTTAGCACAGAAAGCAACCTTATTGTGATCTTGCCACCTTATCAGTTGCTCTTTTTGAGGATCATGGGTACCAGAAACCTGAAAATTTTCCATTTATTAGATGGTTAGGATCGTCTGATGTTTTTTGGGGGGTGGGGTGTCTCCGAGATGAGGCCATTAGATTGGTTACTCTGTCCTCTGCTGCGCATCTCTCCCGTGTATCTCATTATTTTCCTTATATAACAACTTTTTAAATCATGTATAGTGTCTAACAGAGCAATATGTCAAGTCTGAAGTCCCTTCTCAAGTTTTTCATGGTCGAACTGGAGACAGCATTTCTCTACCAGAATATCTTTCTATTTGTATGCTTCACAAAGCATTTGAAAGTTGATAGAACTTTCTTCTGAAATTCCATATGCCCCTGCTAGATTTTTTCTGCCTAGAAGCAGAGTGGTCCTTTGTGTTTATGGACACAAATTTCTGTGACCATCCAAATTTTAAAGTAAAGTCTGAAGAAATAACTGAACAGGTTCACCATTCTTTCTTTTAGTTCATATGTATGGTTTACTTTGCAGGTTTATAACCACTTCGACATGAAGCATGAGACAGCTTCTCTGCTTGAGTCACGAGCCCTGCAGTCAACGCAGCAGTGGTTCCTCCGCTATGACAAGGAGCAGAATGCAGACCTACTGGAGTCCATGCGTTATTTCATTGAGGCCGCAGAAGTGCACTCCACCATTGACGCTGGTAACAAGACACGCAGTGCGTGTGCCCAGGCGTCCCTGCTCTCACTCCAGATTCGCATGCCCGACTTTGACTGGCTCAACCTATCAGAGACCAATGCACGGCGTGCCCTTGTCGAGCAGTCTCGCTTCCAGGAAGCACTCATTGTCGCTGAGGCTTATGGTCTCAACCAGCCAAGTGAATGGGCCCTTGTACTTTGGAACCAGATGCTTAAGCCCGAACTCACCGAACAGTTTGTGGCAGAGTTTGTGGCTGTTCTTCCCCTCCAGCATTCAATGGTTGCAGAGCTTGCGAGATTTTACAGGGCAGAGGTGGCAGCCAGAGGGGACCAGTCCCACTTCTCTGTGTGGCTATCTCCAGGGGGACTGCCAGCGGAATGGGCAAAGCACCTGGGAAGGTCATTTAGGTGTTTGTTGAAGAGGACAAGGGATCTAAGGCTGCGGTCGCAGCTGGCTACACTGGCAACTGGGTTTGGTGATGTGATAGATGCATGCAATAAAGCATTGGATAGGGTGCCAGACACCGCAGGGCTACTTGTGCTCAGGAAAGGGCACGGTGGGGCATACCTCCCGCTTATGTGATGTCTGATGGCAACAATGATAATGGTGGTGGTGATAATGATGATTGATGATGATGATGATGATGATGATGATGATGATGACAACGACTATAACAACGATGGTAATACTCACATGAAGCTCATTTCAAGATAGACGGTTTTTCTGATGCTTGGTGCTACTGACATAAGCGCATGTGGGAATAATACTCCATCAAATCCTAAGCACAGATCGTATAGGCTTAGACCTGAATATCTTGATCTTACATCCAAGTATTGGACAAACATTCCTTCACCGTGCAGGAGGGCACAGTTGGGATCAGTAAATGATGTGGAAAGGGGGGATACAGGTGTAAATTAGGTTTTGAAGAGTTCAAAGATTTCATTTCCAGCTTCATGGAAAGTTGAAGCGGCAAGCTAGTATATGTAGTTTTGGTCTGTAATGAGGGTCTTTCAAATTCATTTTGGTGTTGCTAATTTTTTTGTGAAGCTAGGGCAATTTATATCCTCCATTGAATGTATTCTTTGTATGTGTGTATTGTTTGTAGATCTATAAGAAATTTACCATTATGTATATATCTCATTTGCAATTAACAGTTATGTTTTTGGAATTTGATCAGTCACTGTTTCTATCATAGTGAATACTTGAAAGAGATCATTTTCTTGGAGATCTAAATCTCACTGAGATTGTTATTACATATTAACAAGGAAAGTGATTAAAAACTATCGATAGTACCTGCTATCGAGAGATAGACCATTGGATTGAAAATCCAACGGTGTAAAGATGCACATGCTTTAAATGGTGGGTCCCACTAACACCGTTAGATTTTCAATCCAATGATCCAGCTCTCGATAGTACCTACTATCGAGAGTTTTAAATCACTTTCCTATTAACAAACCAGCATCTGGAGAAATCTAGTTTCAGGTAATGCTTTCTGAGTGCTTATCTGAACCAAGCTTTCTAATTTCATTTTTAAAAAATCTTGTTTATTTCCCTCAGGCTGTCAGCAGTTATAAAAGGCAGGATTTTTGTTATTCCATTTCTTCAGGAAATACATGATATAGTAGTGTGCTTGTTGCTAATCATGGATTACATTTTGTAGTGATGATTCATATCTTCAAAATGCCAATTGCAGAGAAGAGAAGAGATAGAGATTCTATTAAAACCTGTTGTGGGTATTGGGACTGCATAATTCAATGACCACCACCCAAGTTCTCTCAATTAGATGTTTAATTGCTCATCATCATCACTCTTGACTTATCCCCAAATTTTTGGGATACGAAAGCGATTTTTTTCATCATTCTATTCTATTCTATTCTATTAAAAGTCATAACTATATATTCTATACTAATACTATATAATGGCTGAGACCACGAGGCATATCTCAAATCTCTCGGTTCTCCATTCAGGTTGACGTCATGTTTCGTCTTATATGGCAATCATCTTAATTAGATAGACGCCACATCATATATTTGGTAACCGTTACTTTTTCTAAATTAAATAATAGGGTCAGTCCTAATTTAATGATCCATATAATGAATCTATTAATTATTATTTTATCTTCTTAATTGTTATGTCACACATCTTTAATTTCAAAAAGGGTTTTTTGTGCAAAACCTTTTCAATTATTTGTAAATACTCTCTTATGTTTCTTATGTTTTGTGATTTTGTAATATAGTCCACAAACTCTTACAAATCCCTCCTTCCATCCAAAATTAAGTTAACATACGTTAAAATATTCATAAAATTACATGAGATAAGCTGGTGAAAAATGAAGGCTCAGTCGGGTCGTCTAGTACTTCTCTTTTCCGAATTTTACTTGCCATCGGTCATGCCCCCGCGGAATAGGAATGAATGACACGGTGGTAGTGCATTCTGGCGGCAATAATAGGAAGGCTCGTGATTTGGCAAGAGTTCTTGATAAGGGCAACATATCATCTAATCGACTTTGAGATCACTAAGCTGTTTGTATAGGATGAACAGCAGGCCTATGTTGTAAGGCGACTACAATGGAGGAGTGATGAGGGGAGTTTCATATTTGCTTGGAAGTCAGAATGGAATGCCCCGTGAAGGTGGTTAGAACATTTCTTGTCCAGCTCCGGGGAAGGAGAGGGATTTTAAGGCTAGGGGCGGAAGCCACTCAACCCGCAAAGTCTCGAACCCATACCACGGTTGTGGCTTGAACGCGGCATGCAAGTTAGTAAATATTTATTTAGTATGTGTTAGTACGAGATCGAGCTATCAACTTATTCGTCTCACGGTATATCTCAGTATAGAGGATGATACTTGTTCCTAGTTGCTAGAAATCGTCCGCTTGAAAGCAAAGCATAGAATTGGACGCTGTTGATGCAAGGAATCGTCTGTTAGCCGGAATAGGAACAACCTGGTACCAAGACCCGGGCTGGGATGTGCGAGGAAGAAGTAGGAACACTTTTCACAAGAGAAGTGCTTTGGAACCCACTAACTGTGGTTAAGATTCACTAACCCCTAGGATTCATATGTTTAACCTTGATTTTTTTTTTAAATATTAATTTTAGGTTGATTATGCTTAACCACAGTTGAAGGAGACTCTACAAGCTGCCACTTGTCCCTTTAACACTCACTAACTATGGTTAAGATTCATTCATCCATAAAGTCCATGCATCTAACCTTGGTTTTTAGACGAAATAATATTAACCTTAATGATTATACTTAACCACAGTTAAAAGAGGCTCTACAAGCCACTACATGTCCATTTTAACACCTACATACTAACAATGGTTAATATTCACTCACCCCTAGGGTTCATGCATCTAACCTTGGATTTTAGAAAATATATATATATAACAATATTCACCGTAGGTTGATTATGCTTAACCACGGTTAAAGGGGCTCTACAAGTCGCCACATGTCCTTTTTAACACTCACTGATTGTGGTTATGATTCACTCACCCCTTGGATTCATTCATCTAACCTTTGTTTTTAGAAGAAAAAATATTAACCTTAGATTGATTATGCTTAACCATAGTTAAAGGAGGCTCTACACATTGCCATGTGTCCCCACTAGCAGTGGTTAATATTCACTCACTCCTAGGGTTCATGCATCTAATAATGGATTTTAGAAAAGAAATAACCTTAGGTTGATTATGCTTAACCACAGTTAAAAGAGACTCTACAAGTTGTCATGTGTCCCTTATAACACTCACTAACTGTAGTTAAGATTCACTCACCCTTAAGGTTAATTCATCTAACCTTGATTTTTAGATTTTTTTTAACAAGATATTAACATTAGGAGATTAAGCTTAACCCCAATTAAAGGAGGATAAATGAGACACATGATAAAGCGTACCATCCAACCCATTAAAAAATGGTTAAAAAGGTCTATTCATAAAATATTTAACATCTATAAACTATCTTTCGGATGGAAGGGTGGATTTGTAAAAGTTTTAAAAGTTAGCAGACTATAATATAAAACATAAGGGATACTTACAAATAGATGAAAAGTTAGGGGGTTTTTCACGAAAAACCCATTTAAGAATCCATATAATGAGTCTATTAATTATTTTCCTCTTAATTTTAATTCTTCATATTCCCTAAGAACGTCTCATTTTATCTCTCTACTTAATTGAATTAATAGTATCTCATTTTATTTTATTTTATTTCTCATATTTTAGCTGAGACAGATTTTAACAGATATAGATGTCGTGGCCAAGACAGATTATAGTTCCTTATAATTTTCACAAATAATTTGAGATATATATTTACAAAGTTATTAAATATTAGAGACATCTCATTTTATCGTCGATGGAACTCCTTAGAGACATAGAGAGAATCAAATAGAGTTTTCATCTTATTGGATTATTTTTTTAGTCTCTCCCTCTAAATATGTGTTAAAATTATAATTTTCTTGATTTTTAGTTTTGAAAGAACCATGTATTATTTTCCTAATCTCAGTAGACTTTCATTTCATTTTTTTTCTAATAGTTTTTTATATCTAAGATGAGATTAGTTCTATTGATTAATATTGTGACTAAGGGCTCACGAAAATTTTCTTAAAATTTTTAAATATTAGTGAGAATTTAGTTTTAGGGTCAAGGGCTTAATTTCAAACATGAGATGGTTTTTACTGTTAACATTTTTCTTTCATATAAGTTTGACAACTGTGGTTAAGACTCATGACGATTTTTTATAATTTTATAAAAGTTACAACATGGTTGTGGGAATTTATTTTTAGTATTAAGGGCTTAGTATTTTTAAGAGGGATGATTTTACTCTAATTTTTTTTTCATATAGGTTTTTTATGTTCATATTTTAAGAACATATAGTTATGCTCAATTTGTTTTTTGTATTCTTATACTTTATTCTTCATATATATTTCATTATCCTGGATATTTAATTTTTCGCTGTTAAAAAAAGGGATTGTAGATTATTCTTTTTCGCTAAGAATTTTCTATGTTTATATTAGCTTTTTTATTGAATACATTATGACTATATTAGATGAATATAAAAGTTTTTATATTTCATTTTAAAGTAAGTTTACTATATTTATTTAGATGAGTTTCTTCATCTACTCTGTGTTGAACTCCTGGTTAAGGATCTTGCTCATGAAGTTTCTGCTAACCCAACGACATTTAGAGCAAATGATTATTTTTTTATCTTCGTACTTTACTTTTTTTATTTAATATATATATATATGCTACTTTAAGTTCATATTGTTGATAGATGACTTTTTGTCACATTTATATAGTTTCTTATGTTTATTGTATTTTTAAAGTAAAATTTAGTAATGGGTTCTCCTTATTTTTTGAATATTTTTCATTATTGATCTCTACTTATGTGTTATTTTAAATATATGTTTATATTTTCTCTTTTTTTTAATACACTCATGCATTGCACAAGGCCTTTGCTAGTATATATATATATATATATATATATATACACTAGTAAAAAATGCCCGTGCAACACACGTAAATATTTTCTTAATTTAATTTTTAGAAATTATATATGAGTTTAATTTTTACAATATTAATAATGTACATCAACTTAAATTTTTAAATGCATTAAAATATGTAGAAGTATTTGATCTAATTAAGTAGAGATTATTTACGTGACTCAACCAACTCTTTTTCTTGAAGTGGCTGAATCAACAAAACCAACTTTTTAATATTTCAAGACTTTAGCAAAAGAGGCTGGGTAAAAATTTTGGGTTCTACAATAATTCGTAGTTAGAAATTGAATAGTATGTATATTTGTGGTATGACTCTTTAGTTTTGAATTTATGTCTATTGATATTTAAGTTTAATTATGTTCTTCTTAATTCATATGTTTATTATGAGTTAATTAGCAAAATCAGATCTTAAATAGGAAGAAAAAGACATACGTCAAATGGTTAGAATCATCAATTTGGCCACCCGACTTCTTTGGAGGAATCATTGATGATAGGCTCTATACGATATCTAATGTTTGGCTAAGTGACCCTATGTCATATAGATTAAGCATCATTAAAGTAAAATCACATATTTAAACAATATCAATACTACATAACCAGACTCAAGACCCCAAATTTTATTATTATCGTTGTTGTTGCATCCAGCTAGAAGGGGATTGAGAGAAAAGATAACTAAATCAAGTACGAACCCACTACAAAATGGAGTCGTCTCAAGTACGAACCCACCACAACTATCATTATTATTGTAATTATTATTTTGCAATTGATAATTAGTCCAACTCATATCAATCAAACCGATCAACTGAACAGTAAACTACATTAGAAAAAAAAACATAGGTGGACAACACAATGAAAATAAGATCAAATCAATCCCCAAAATAAGATGATATACAAACTCAGGGGCGGAGCCAGGGGGGCCACCCCCCCCAAAAAAAAAAAATTTATTTTATTATTATTATTATTTTTTTGTAATAGTTATTTTGTATTATATATATATAGTGGGCCTTCAATGGAGTCTGGTTATGCCCTTGAGGTCACCACATGTCCCTACTGACATCCCTTACTATGGTTAAATTTCACTTAAGGTTCACATACTTATCATTGGTTTTAGAAAAAAATATTGAAATTTTTTAACCTTCAAAGTTAGTGAATTTTAACTAGGATTCGAAATTTTTTTTATATTTAAAAAAAAAAACTAGGATAGGTGGGTGAACCTTAGGGATGGGTGAATCCTAACCATAGTTAAGGGTATTAATAGGAATATGTGGCAACCTCAAGGGCATAATAATGAAAATAGAATTTCTGGAAAAAAAAATACCCAAATTTTTTTTTCAGGGAATCAATTAATTTTTTTATACATGTATTTCAGCCCCGCCCCCCAGCCCAATGAAAAATTCCTGGCTCCGCCCTGTATAAACTAAATTAAAAGTCTGCTCTTTCTAAAACGAAATACTAACCATTGAAGTTGTTGGTGGAGCTGTTTATTGACAAAGATGAATATACGTTCGTGGTGAGTGGTGAGATCACATTTTGGGCTCTTTATTATTATCATTATAAAAAATTTAGTTAGTCTGTGCTTCATTTTATTAAGTATCATTTTTAATTAAGTTAAGAAGACTATAGAGTAGTCCAAAGATTCTCCAAACAAATTTTATGATTCTCAAAACAAATATTTTTAATTTCGGTTTGGAAGCTAATGACCCTCTCCCAGTTTCTACGTACAATTATTTTCTTAGTAGGAAGTTATTGACAAATATTAAAAGGTGGTGGGTGCGGCAGGAAGAAATGGAATTCGTGCTACCCGTACCTCAATGTTTATTGAAATACACCAACATTAAAAAAAATTGCTAGTTATGCAAAGAGAAAAGACATAAATGCCCCCTTACCCTTCAACCTTTCTTCCTAAGTTAAACTAGAGAATCAACGAAAGCTCCCTGAGCCATTCGCATTCACTACAAGAAAACTACCAGACAGCAACGGAAAATTTCCATGTCTAATAATAAATTTCCGTGTCTAATACTATTAGACACGAAAATAATAACTGTGCCTAAACCGTGACAGTTACTCTCGTGTCTGATGCTATTAGACACGGAATTAATTTTCCGTTTCTAATAATATTATTAGACACGGAATTATTTCCGTGTCTAATGATAATTACTCGTAAATGTAAAATTATATATGACGTCACACTGTTTCGTGTCTAAATATATTATTAGAGACGGAAATATTTCCATGTCCAAAAATGTCAGCAACGGAAATTTTTCCGTGTAATAATGTATTTCCGTGTCTAATATGTTTTTGATACGGAATTATTTCCGTGTCTAATACTTTGATGTACGGAACCTTTAACATTAGAGATGGAAATATTCTGTGTTTGATATGATTTTTTTTTTAACAACCAGTGCCCTGTATCTCATGCCATAACCTGTCACCTATTTGAATACATTTGAATAATGTACCTATTTTCATACATTTGAATAATGTAACCTATTTTTCAATTGATTTTATTTGCACACAATTTCATCCCACCACTTGTAAAATGCACCCATAGGCCATAACAACAAATAAACAAAATATATATACCCTTTTATATACACAAGATCACAGCTTCAATTAAATTCATTTCCACCAAATTCCTTTCTACCTATCTATAAATCCATATTCGTACAGACTCCACCACGTGGCAACCATAGACTGGAATGACACCGGCAAAAAATTCATCCATCTCAATCTACAACTCTTTCCAGCTCTCTTCAAGCCTAAACTAAAAGAAAGTAAATTACAAGTGGTATCAAATCATCCATTTATGTGAATTATCCAATTATACTAATGGGATATAAGGAATATTGGATCTTTACCTAAGCAATTAGCTTATCAGTATTTTCTTCAGTAGAACTACATACTATCTTCTCACTGTCACAACAGGAGGAAATAACCATGTCAAATAAACAATAAAGTACAAAATATGACAAATGCAATCAGTTAATAAGGAGGTATCTGGTTTTGCTTTTGGTAATGTACCCATTATAACCATCATAATAACTCATTTAATTTTTTTTTGTAAGATCCACTTGGGGCCATGGAATTTATTCATTGCTCATCATCCAAAAGAATAAAATATAAAATAAATGAATAAAGAAAGGGATTCATGATACAAAAATCTCATAAGAGATATTCATTGAATGAAGAAAAGCATACACAACAACTACAACAAGGATAATAACAGCTAAAATAACAACAAGAAGGTGATTATTAAGCAAACCATTAATAATAAACAAGCTAGACAGACATAGTCCAAGTCTTGGAAACAACTGTTATTACTTCTTGGCCATAACAAATATCCAAAACCACATATCTATATATCAATCACTAGCCAGCATGTCATTAGAATAGAGTACTCTACGTTTTGAGATATGATCAAAATAACATGCTAGCCATGGTGGATGTTTCTTTTCCCCTAAAGAATACAGAACTCAGTAAGGTTTAAAGATACAAGTGAAAATAAAACCCAACTTCTAATCTGAATTTTTTTTTAAAAAATCGAATGATGAAGTTTGGCTTTGATTTAGTTTGGACAATGAACATAAAACCTTTACGTCATATCATGTTTTCATGTTGGAGCAAGCTTTCAAACTCACCATTGTTGTGGTTCTCTAAGAATAATAAATTAATAGATTTTAAGGAAGAATTATGATAACTAATTTAGTTAAATTAAGATTAATGGGGACATACGTATCTCAAGATATATAACTCGTATTTTATGAAGAGAAGAACCCTACACAACTACTGCATCTAGACCTCATTTATTTTTCTTGTTCTCTTCTTACACAACACATAGACTTATCGGTTTAATGCCTGTAAATCTAGATCATCCACCTCTCTAGTGGGACCTGACTTGAAAAAATGATCACAAGCATCCTATGGATTCCTCAACTCTCAGGTGGACTATGTCCTTAACAGTCTAGCCACTGATCCAGTCAATAGTTTCTTATTAATGCATTGTAGTTAGTAAATTTTGTTACTAGTTTTATTTTTATTTTCACAATGTCTAAGAAATCTTCATTAAATTCATTTTATATCCAAACTTTATTAACAAGAAAAAAGAAGATAAGAAATCCGAAGTTTCTCGTAGAAGGAAATACAAAATTCGGAACGTAGATGAATCAACACAACTTTTGGTCTCTTTGTATGTGTGTGTGCATGCATGCGCGACAAAAGAACCCAGGACTCATGGTTTAGGTGACACAATGCCAACTTAGTTTCATTTGGTTTTACTTTAACTGATTTTTATTCAATAAGATATGATTTATCTCTTGTTAAAACAAAGGAATGTCAAACAAGCATAACTCTAGCCCCATAAGCATCAAAACTTTGTTGTCAATAACATCTTTCAAACACCAGAACCCTTAGATAGATATAGGCACAGGTTTAGAATATATTTACAAAGCAAATGAATTTAAGTTGAAGGTTTACCTGAAGAAAAATAGTTCTTCACTTTAGTTCAACTAAGCAATCACCTTGTTTGAGTACTCTACAACAAAACATGAACTTGAATATTAATAACCTGGACATAAATAGTGGAACTCTAGTCCATCAACCTCAATGACCACTTCTCTCACATGTTGGTTGTGCTAGGCTCATAGAATATCTCACTCCACATCCCGATTCCGAAAGCCAGTCTCTCACATCTTCTCGAAGAAATCTTAAATTCATAATAGTATCCATCTCAGATTTCATTAAAAAAAAATTCCCAAACGTAGAGATGGATTTGCCTTAGTGATGAAGACTGATTCGGATATGGAATTAACTGAGGCTTCTGATTCATTTGAAGAGGTTAACGAAGTTGTGAAGAGCTACAATTGGGCTCCGAAGAACTTTCGTTGAAGGGATGTGTAATGGAGAAAATTGGGAAATGCACATGTCTTGGGGCACAGGTCCATACCCTAATTGAGGATAAGCCCGCACTCGTGGTTTACAGGACGATTTCAGAACTCGTGGTCTATAGGACAATTTCAAAACTCGTGGTCTACGGGACGATTTCAGAACTCGTGGTAACAAGGACGGGACTGACTTGGAGGACGGAAACATCAGGAGGCAATCAAATTACTCTAGCGTTAGGTGAAAAGCACTGACTTAGCATTTAATGTTGGTCACCTTGAACTGCTTTCGGCCGAACCGACCTGAGAAGAAGTAGGCTTACACTTGTGACAAATTTGGGAGAAGATCTGTTAGACATATTTTGTAATGATCGCAAAGCAAGATGCATGGCCATCCATGGGCATGAACGGGGATGCTCACCTGGGTCTATAAATACATCTCGACCCACAGTAAGATGGGGACTGAGAAAATCAACCAAAAGACCACTCATTTTCTTGAAACCAGAATCAAAGGCCCTGCCTTATACACTCTCAACCTCTGTTCTAAGTTCACTTTCTGCATTTCATCTTCTTCTTATACTGATTTCCTCATCAGAGTGTCTTGACAGGGCGAACTCTCTCTTCTTGACGATCTCTACCACCACCTTCTTCCTTCTACCAGTCAACCAGAACTCAACAAGCAAGTGACACGTGGAGCTACCAGAAAAATCTCATTACAAAATTGGCGTCATTTGTGGGAAACTCTTAAATGGCACCCATCTTTGCATCCTCCTTTCTGCTTAATCATCATGGCAGATCGAGTTCAAGTTTCCCTTGCTAAAGATGTGACCAGACAAGAAGTTGGTCTGGCCAAGCAATCCACCCCCACTTCTGTACCAACCCTTGGGCAAACTCTCTTTGAGAGAGATGCATTGCGAAATGCATCGAGGCAGTCTCCTTCTGAAGGAGACGTATCTCAATTCGATCATATCATCAAGTTGTTACAGCAACAGTGGGAGGACATGATTCTACAGCAGTCCACACTGAATCGGCTAGCGAGCGTTCAGCAGACGTTCCTAGATAGGTTGGAGGCCTATGAGCACGATATGTATGAATCTGAGCCAGAGCTCCCATTGGCTCTGAGGACCCATGCTGACAATCCTCAGCACCCGAAATTGCGGCCATCTAATCGAGGCAATCCGCAAAGAGACCTTTTGCCTGGGAGGAATGAGAGGCTAGAGTCCCTGCAGTGAGACACTCAACAACAGCTCATCTTCTCATCCCCTCCAAGAGGCTCGAGGCCATGGGCAGCGTCCCCACCATTTCAAGGCATTCACGAAAGGATATTCATGCTTTGCTCTCCTCATGAAATGAACAAACCCCATTCTCCTCTTTTTCAGTACGCTCGTGATGAGCCAAGGGCACGGGCAGCATCCCCACCATTTCAAGGCATTCACGACAGGAGATTCGTGCTTCGCTCTCCTCCTCGTAAGGTGAACAGGCCCTATTCTCCCCTTTATCAATATGCTCGTGATGCACCACGAGATCTGCCATTTTATGGAAGTCGAGGGGCGTGGACAACCCCAGGTGACGTGGAGGCTATGATTAGTGCTCATGTCAGGCGGGCAAATGGAAGTCAGATGGACCAATTTGCTCGGCAAGCGAAGAGGGACATTGAGAGTTCTCCCCTCTCTGCACGGATCAACCAGACCCTCACACCTCAGAAGTTTGTGACACCAAACTTCGCCATGTTCGACAAAATAACTGATCCCGACGATCAATTGTTCCATTTCAATCATGTCATGGCTCTTCGTAATTTAGACTACGACCTTCTGTGCAAATCTTTTCTAGCTAGTCTGCAAGGATCGACGTTGAGATGGTTCCGCAATCTACCCTCTGGGTCAATAAGAGACATGACAGTACTTAGGTCAGTCTTTATTGATCGTTACATATCTAACAAGAAGAAGAAGGCAGACATAGACTCACAATCTTTGCCTTGAAAATGAAGACCACGGAATCACTCAAAGATTTTGTCCCACGAGTCAGTGAGGAGATCCTGAACATTGATGAAGTTGAAGACGGGAGCAGCATTGCGACTTTCAAGAATGCATTGTCCATTGGTTCCAAGCTTTACGAATTCATCTCTCTCGATTGTCCCCAACGACTAGATGAATTACTGGTTCGAGCAGCCAAATTTAGGCGGCTTGAGGATGACCTTAAATCTCGAATCAGGCCGAGGGGCATAACAGTTGAGGTCGTGGTAAGGGCAAACGGAGCATCCACCTCAAGGAAGCGTCCAAGGTATACATCCTCGGATGACAAGAGATCTCCACGGTATGAGCCACAGGAGAGGATAGTATATGTGAGTCAACGGGATCAGCCAGATCAGTGCCCATATGAAGTATATCAAAACCTTCAACGGGATTAGCCAGATTGGCACCCGTATGAAGTATATCAAAACCGTCCACGGAACCAGCTGGATCGGCGCTTATATGAAGTGTATCAAAACCAGAACCAGCAGCAAAACCTGTCGGATCGGCGCCCCATTCAGTCTAATCGAACTTAGCAACAGCAAAGTCAACCAAGGCATAATCTAGTCCATCGAGAGCGGGGCAATCAGAACGACGGAGAGGTGTCCTTATCAAAACCGGACTAACCAAGTCAACTCACGATCAATCTAGCAACAATTATGCAGACAATGGTGAATGAATTTTATTTTGAATGGCCTACTCGAGCCATCACTAATGTCACCACGGGACCAAGGGCTCAAGATTATTGTCGTTATCACAGATGTCACGATCACATGACTAATCGGTGCAGGATCTTGAGAGACTACTTGGAAAGGTTGGTACGGGAAGGTTTCTTGGGAGAGTATGTGGTCTCTGAGGCTGTTGTAGATCAAGCACAAGCACCACATAACCTTCCCCATATTGAAGGGTCAGTCAATCCGGAAGCCAGTAGAGGAGCACCCATCGGCACGATCAACGTCATTCATCGTGCTCATCCTCTGGTCGTCAATTTAGAGCAGGACTTCCATGCAAAGACCATAAATTTATCCCATATGACTGAGATTTTCCAAGTATAGTCGGCGACGAGGGGCATCGAGCAGGCCTTGACTTTCTGTGACCACGACATGAATACCGTGGTTTGCCCTCATTACAGTGCCCTCGTCCTTACAATCAGGATAGACAACTTTAACATCAAGAGAGTGTTGGTCGATTTAGGGAGTGCAGTGGACATTCTTTACCTCCCAGCATTTACTCAGATGGGACTGGATGTAGCTACGTTGGTTTCAGCACAGACTTCGTTAGTTGGGTTCGATGGAAGTTCAATGCAACCTCTTAGGGAAGTCGTCCTACCTGTCGAAACGGGACCAATCGTCCTACCAACACGATTCTCCGTCCTCGAGGCTCCATCCCCTTACAATGTCATTCTTGGGCGATGGTGAACGCACGAGATGAGAGTTGTCCCCTCATCTTATTATCAAGTGATGAAGTTCCTCACTCAAGAAGGACCGCAGGTGGCATCCCAAAAATGTCACTTCACTTCGCCTAATCCTGTCAAATAGCAATTATAGTGTGAAGTGGCAAAATGGGAGAATGAGACTGAAGTAGTTGAAAGGTTATCCATTGAACCCACCAAGACCGTTAACTTGGGGATGGATGAGACGCCACAGCTAATCTAAGTAGGGATGAGGACGACGGAAGAAGAGACGGAACTCCTGTGCTTCTTAAAGAAAAATCTAGACATCTTTGCATGGGTGCACGGAGACATAAAGGGGGTCAGCTCGGAAGTTATTTGTAATCATTTAAATGTTGATCCAACTGTCATCCCGGTGAAGTAAAAGCTACGAAGACTTGCTCCTGCTTTTCACGATGCTGTAAACGAAGAAATTGACAAGCTCATCCACAATGGGCTCATCCGGGTAGTTCAATATCTTGAGTGGATAGCAAATGTAATAGCAGTCCCAAAGAAGAGTAAAAAAGTCAGAGTCTGTATTGATTTTACCAATGTAAATAAAGCATGTCCAAAAGATTCTTTTCCTTTACTTGGGATTGATAGACTTATTAATGCTACTATTGGACACGAAATACTATCCTTCATGGACAGATATTCAGGGTACAACTAGATTCTTCTAGCCGACGAATATCAAGAGAAGTTGCTTTCATCACGAAACGTGAACTTTTTTGCTATTGAGTTACGCCTTTCGACCTCAAGAATGTTGGTGCCACTTATCAACATCTGATGGCAACGATGTTTGGACCTTTGTTTGACAAGACGGTCGAAGTATATATTAATGACATCGTGGTGAAAATTCGAGAGCAAAAGACTCATTCAGCTGATCTGGTTGAATCGTTCTTCATCCTTTGAGCTTTCAATCTCAAATTAAACTCGGAGAAATGTATATTTGGTGTCACCTTGGGCAAGTTCTTAGGTTATCTAGTTAGTCAGCGGGCAATCGATGCCAAGCCTGCCCAAATCCGTGCTCTACTCGACATGTCGGAACCCAGGACGAGGAAACAGATTCAAAAGTTAACAAGGCAGATTGCTGCCCTCAACCGATTTATTTCAAAATCTCTCGGTCGCTGTAAGCCCCTCTTTGAATTATTATGCAAAGATTCAGTCTTCAGATGGATGAAGGAATGCTCCCAAGCCTTCATCGCCCTGAAAGAATATCTGGGCTCCGCCCCAATCCTTCCCGTTCTCGAACCTGGTGAAGTGTTGTATCTTTACTTATCTATTTCGGAACAGGCGCTTGATTCCGTGCTGATCCAAAGTTGTGGGGGCATAGAGAAACCAATCTATTTCACCAACAAAACCTTTCTCAAAGCAGAGTCCAATTATAGTAGGCTTGAAAAGGTATGTCTCGCCTTGGTATTTTCTGCTGAAAAGTTACGCTCGTACTTTCAAGCACATTCTATTGTGATCATCACAGCATTTCCACTCAAAATTGTGTTTAGGACGACCCGAGTTGGCGGGGCGAATGTCGAAGTTGACTGTTGCACTTAGTGAATTCAATATTCAGTATCGAGCAAGAATATCAAAAAATGGTCAAGTCATGGCAAGTTTTCTATCCGACTTTCCCGTGAAAGATGTTGGTTTGGAAGATGATCATAATCGTCACTACCTCCCAGAAGATGTTGAAGATGGAAGTCATGAGAAGGACGGGACGGCGGTATGGAACAATTGATGCTTATATGTGGACGATTCCTCTAATGCAAGTGGTTCTGGACTCGAAGATGATGCGTTTAGGCTTCTCCGCCTCGAATAATGAGTCAAAATATGAGGCATTGTTACTCGGACTTCAAAGTGTAAAAGATTTGGGCATTTTAAAATTACGAGTGTTTTGTGATTCTCAACTCGTTGTGAACCAGATGAATGGATTCTATAGTGTCGAAATTATAGAATGCGTCGTTATGGTACTTTTCTTTGTAGCCAATGTGAGATTTTCGGCGTCATAGAAATCAAGCATGTTCCAAGAGATGATAATAGGCACGCAGATGCATTGGCTTATATTGCTTTTATATTGCAAACCGACGAACCTCAGGCAGTTCTCGTGGAGTACAGAGAGAATCCTTCAATCGAGCTCCGGGAGCCAGCTCGAGAGAGAGTTGTTTCATCCAATGTTACCCAGTTCATCGGTTCGCTCGGTTCGAATTCGGGTTCGCAGTTCGCAATTCGCCACTCTATTACGAACCCAGTTCGTTAGGGGTAGGATTAGATAATTCCTTTTTCAGTTCGCTTAAGTTCTATAGTTTGGTTCGCTTTGGTTCGCTAGCTCAATTCACTTATATATATAGAAAAGTTATGACCATAATTTTAATAACCTCTAACCAATATAAACAATAAATGAACAACAAATAAAAATAATAATGAGTATGAGAGGGGGCCTTAACCGAAACCCTCATACGTTAATTTAAAAATGTGTAATGGAGAGAGAGAGTTGCTGACATAATAAAGTAGAAGAGAGAGAGAGTTAGTTGCTGGCATAATAAAGTTGACAAGATCGACAATTTGCCCCCAATTGATGAATGAAAATCTGCCCCAGTTGTTTACATATTTACACCTTGTGCCATTATATAATTTGTGCCTTACGTTTACGGAACTCCATCACCGTCTGATTACAAAATCAAGCACACCCGAACCGTCTAACATATGTGGTTCGCTCAAATCAACCGAATTGGACCAAATTGAACTGCGAACTGGTTCTCTCTGAACCAGTTCACGGTTCGGACTAATACCCAGCAAATTGGGTAACCCTAGTTTCATCAACACGATGGAGAGTTGGATGATGGATTTATTGGCTTATTTGAAGGATGGAATCTGTAGAACCCTAGAATTTATGTTCACTGTACTATGAACAGTGTTAGTGAATAGTGCCCTTATATGGTGTTTATAAAGGCCTAAAGCCTTTCGTTTTATTCCTGGTAGTATGGTGAGCCAAGTGAAGGTTTTATGTGCGTGTATTGAGTCTCAAAAAGTGAGTATAAATATACTCTAAGTGGTTAAAAGCAAGGGTATATAGAATAACCTAAGTACTTAAAGGGTTGTGAGTGAATAGTGCTGTGAAAAGTGCTATAAACAGTGCTTGTGAGGTTCAAGGTTCCCTAGGTGTGTGTGAAGGATGTGAGGAGTTTATTATAGGATTGATGGTGTGTAAGGGTACTAGAGAACCCGCCATGATGTTATGGGTGTTAAAAATAAAAAGGTGGAAGGGTTCTAAGTTTTAAAGGATGAGTAAGGTCTTAACAACCCTCAACTTGTGGGACCTCTAGTGTCATCGTCGCTTATCGGAATCAAGTGATTCATGATCCATTAGAAAGGTATCGAAACCCTCTTCGATAGTCATATTGATCACTTTCCCTGATTTGGAGTCGGGATTTAGACAAAAGTCCGATTTCCAAAGTCGGTATTGTTGAAAATCTGGACTGTCGAAACCCATTTACAAACCAGTCAGCTTTAGAGCTATTTTTGATAAAGTAAAACTCAAAATTAGGAGTTTTATTAAACATAAAAATTGTTCCCCTTCGAAATATGAATCAAACGCAAGTTGAATCATCAAAATTGGACCACCAAGTCAAAAGTTATCGCTAATTTACCGAAGCGCGTTTTTGCAGGAAAACTCGCTCGAGCGAGATCCAAACCCGCTCGAGCGAGATCCAAACCCGCTCGAGCGAGATTGACAAAAATTCGTTTTTTCAGTCCAGGGGGCAACCCGCTCAAGCGAGATGGAAGCCCGCTCGAGCGAGATCACCCAGAAACCTTTTTTTTTTAGGGTTTTCTCAACCCAAACACCTATATATACCCCATTTTCGGGGGACCAAGGTTTTAAACACCTAGAGAGGGACTTTTTGAGAGAAAATGGAGGAAACTTAGGTTTCCAAAAGGGGGGTTTATCTCAAGATCAAGGAAACCCCCAAATTCAATCTTCAAGCTTCTCAAGACCAAAAAGGGGAGCAAGGATAGTGCAAGCCAAAACTTTTCTCATGAGCTATGCTACGGGGAAACGATCACAAAGGGGATTTCGTGAGAAGATCAAGAGGAGCTTGAATCCTCACTTTCCAAGCTTCCACAAGTGTGGATCTTCAAGTTGGACCCTCCTCCATCAAGCAAGGGTTTCTCCACCTTTCAAGTTGGTGTTCTTCCTCAAGCTTGGGACCCAATCCAAGGATTTTCTTCAAGATCAAGGTTTGATCTTCAAGGTTAGTACACCCTCACTAGCTCACTTAGTAATAACCTAGTATTCTTGAATTGAGAATGGTTTGAGCTTGTGTAAACCCAAATTTCTACATTAAACTAATAATGCCCTAATTTATACAAGATAATTAAGTGGTGAATGAGATGTGGAATGTTGGATGTGGAGGCGATTGGATGCCGTATGGTGTGATGTGTGTGATGGAAAATGGTGGAAGGGCATTGTACACATAACAAATACACACCATGTGTTTGATGAAATGTTAGAACAAGAAAAATATGCATAAATGGCTATAACAATGTTGAACACCACATGTTTGATGAAATGCTTATATGAGAAGTAGTATGCTTAATTAAGTCTATAACATGCATGATTTTTGGTGTTGTTCCCTAAAAGGTAAAATTGATCAAATGCTCTTTATCTTGCTTACAGTCACACATTATCAATGGAAAGCGGAAATGCTACATGAAGTCCCCAATGGTAAAATGCTTGAATAGGAAAAACATGAATAAAAGTTTAAAGAATCATTGCATGCAAGGTATTTGATGTAATGCATGTGTGATGGGTGGAACCAAAGCAATGAAATATGAATTTGGGATCTTTTCCTAAAATTTAGAAATTACGATAACATGCTTTATGGGTGTTCTTAAATTCTCATGTGATCATAAATGTTGAAAGGCTACGTGATGTCCCCAATCTTATCATATCACTACTATGCTCTCCAACTTAGCAAATGTACCAATGTGCCCTATGTAATTCTTTAAATGCTCTGGTGACTATGAAATGATTGAATTGTCATATGCCATCTTTGAACTATTCACTCCACCATGATATCACCAATTGTTGTGCACATGCACGCACGCACACATGAACCAAGTTTTTCAAAATATGAGTATACATATAAGAAAAACATAAGAACAAGATGCATGATTCACGACAAGCATGAATGTCAAGGAGGTTGGTAGCCCAGGTGAAGGGTACTAGCCTCTGGCTCACAAGTAAATGAAACAAGTACATGTCAAGGAGGTTGGTAGCCCAAGTGAAGGGTGCTAGCCTCTGGCTCACAAGAAAAGGCTCATAAGAAAGGCTCACAAGAGAATGATATGTCAAGGAGGTTGGTAGCCCAGGGATGTGCGGGTGCTAACCTCTGGCTCACAAGTATACAAGCAAGAACCAGTCAAGAGCATGACAAGAACAAGCAAGGCATGTGTGATTCCCACGATACAAGAACAAGACAAGAATAAGTTCTAAATACGGCAAACAAGTTTTGAAAACCAAGAAAAGTATTTTCAAGAACAAGTCATGATTTTTGAATACGAGTTTACAATGCATGAGTTAAAGTATGATGTTCATGATTTACTTTACACTGTTATTTCGCTTTAGCTTCCGCACTCTAATTATGTATCTTTTGATGAATTGTATCATGTATGACATATTAATGTTATTACTATTGTTAGCTAGTAGCTTGTACTCGCTGAGTATTCCATGCTCAGTCGTACTTTTATGTCGGCAGGTACACTAGACGATATATGGACTCTGGTCCCTTGAATCGAGGCAACTCAGGAAGAGCAGGTGGTTATTCGGATGGTTAGCCAGATGTTAGGGGTTGGCCTGTGGCCAGAGGGTAGGATGAGAGAGAGAGAGAGACCTGTATTTTTGGATTTCCTTTTGGGGATTTTTCATGTGAGCTTGAGTGGGTAACTCAAGTATTTATATTATTGTGATTATTGTATTTTATTCAGTCATTGTGTATGTTGACACTTGGAATTAAATTTATTTTAAAGAAATTTTTCGGATCACGATTTGGCATGCCTCATATACTCCTTGCAGGATTGATTAAGGTCAAGTCATGTCGCCAAAGTATCCTAACTCCTAGGGGGTATTTTAGGGCGTTACAGAATCCTTCCTATCGACCCCAAAGTTTCGCAGCGGATAAAGTACAAGACGCCACGATACACTAATTTGCAAGGAGACCTCTATAAAAAAATCGTATGGAGGGCCTCTTCTAAAGTGTGATCATCCGTCAGACGTGGAAAGAATTTTGGTTGAGTTCCACGAAGGAATATGTGGAATTCATTATGGAGGACGGACGATTGCTCACCGAGATCTAGGGCAAGGTTACTTTTGGTCGTATATGCAAGCAAATGCTCAGAAGTATGTGATGAAGTGTAGCCAATTTCAACGTCATGCTAAGATGATCAATGCTCCAGCACAAGAGCTCAATACCATCTCACAGCCATAGAAATTTGCACGATGAGGACTCGACGTCATGGGACCACTGCCCAAAGCTCCTAGGAACATGATTTTTCTCTTGGTAGCAACGGATTATTTTTCTCGATGGGTCGAAGTTGTTCCCCTCGCAAGGATCTGAGAGCAAAAAGTGAAGAAGTTTATCTAGGAGCATATCATTTGCAGGTTTGGTATTCCCCAATCCAATATCTCTGACAATGGGAAGCAATTCACAAACAAAATCATAGCAGAGTTTTGTAAAGAGCTCAAGATCAAGCACATCTTCTCATCCCCTTATTATCCTCAAGAGAATGGACTTGCCAAAGCAGCTAACAAGAGTCTATTGAGCGTAATGAAGAAAAGGTTGGACGAATCCAAGGGAAAATGGACGAGTGAGCTAGACAATGTAGTGTGGGGTTACAGGAATACACCACGGAGCCCCACAAATGAAACTTCGTTCTCCCAAGCATACGGAATGGAAGCTCTAATCCCCACGGAGATCGGTCTGCCAACAATTCGCACTAGGTGAAAAGCCAGCACAAACGAAGAGGACCCTCCAGGTTGGAGACTTTGTCTTACGGAAAATCTTTCAGAGCACTCGTGAAATAAACAGTGGGAAGCTCAGTCCTAACTGGGAAGGGTTATACATTGTAGATTGGCTCGGAAGCCCAGGAGTATATTACCTCAAAGATCTAAAAGGTAATACCATACAGAAGTCTTGGAATATAATGAATCTAAGACAATTTTTTCAATAAATATGAGCAGAGGCATGTAAATAATTTGTTTTTCTTATATGTTAAAGAAATCTCGTCCTCATTCAAATGAATTGTCATCTGAACAAGGTACCCACCATAGGGCACGTATGGCTCAACCAAATGAATTGTCATCAAAGCAACTGCACCCATCACGAGGCACGTATGACTTATACTAATGAAATGTCATCTAAGCAAGTGTCCCCATAATGAGTCACCTAAGGCTCGACCTAATGAAATGGCATCTGTATATTTGCATTTATAATCTCAGTGATCTAAATACTTAGAAGAAAACTCTTAATTAAATTATTATTAAACTTTAGATTTATTAGCAAAATTATTGACTCATTCTTTAATGTTTTCGTGCTTTGAAATATCCTCCGTGCTCTGAATACTTGGAAGAAAAAATGAGGAAGAAAAAGCAAGCAAATTCTATATATAATGTCTGAAGTATGGATGAGACTTTTACACAGAGAAAAGAAAAGAAAAAGAAGAAAAGGCCCATCAAAGCTAGGTATGCACATTACAAGAAAAGAAATTCAAAATTGAGTGGGTTCAGCAATAGTTTCGACAACAGCAGGCTCGACGACAATAGGCACATCAATAATTGGATCAGCCGCAGCAGCAGGCTCGGAAGTAGCAGGCTCGGAAGCGGTAGGCTCGGAGAGATGGGCTAGAATCTCGGGTTGCTCTGGGGCAGTTTCTTGAACTCTGTCGTGAGGAGCTTCACTCTCGACCTCTCCCTCCTCTTCCAGATGGATGATGTCTTTAGCAGGACGGTCGGACTAGGTAGCCTCATCCCGTGATGAAGAAGGGGTATCAAGCAAGTGCCCTGACTCTCGGAGAGTCTTCAAGAGTTCCCTCTCTATCTCCTCTCAATCTTCCAGCACCATCTTCTCCATCTCATTCTGGTAGAAGTCTTGTAATTTCAACTTTTGTGCTTCTTTTGCAAGCTCCACGTCCTCAAGCTGCTTGTTCAGAGCTTTCGCCAGACTCTCCAACTTCGCAATATGGACGTTGGCCGCGTCAGCTGTCTCCAAAGCCTTCTTCCCATCCTCAGCAGCCTTATGGGCAGTTTCTCGAGACTCGTCCAGTTGTGCCTTAGAACTTTCAGCAGCAGCTTTGGCCTGATTGGCTTGGGCTCGAGCTTCCTACAGTTCCTTAGCCATGAAGATCTTCTCCGAAAGAGCTTTCGCCTCCACCACCGCTATCCCTGCCTTCCATTTCTCCACCGAGTTGCTCATGCAATCGCAACAATTGAAGAGCTCCGCATATGTATTATGAAGCTAACAAAAAGAAAAGGAACACATAAAAACTCTACGATAAGAAGGATGAAAGAGTGAAAAGATGGGGTAAAGATTGAACTTACCGTTGTGAGAGCCCTGGAAGTAACCGAGTCAAGACCATGTTTGGCCAACTGCTTGGTCGCAGTCATATCAGCAGGAAGCCTAGCACCCCGGGTCCAGGCAACGGCCGTCGCACTGACATCTATGATCGAGTCCTTCATGGTCAGTAGCCGTGACCCGACCTTGAAAATAGGGGTCCGTATAGGCCCGCACGCATCAGCCACGGCGCTCTCTTGTGCCTCTTGGGCGGGGGCAAAAGCAGAATCAGAAGCAACTGTGGGCACAGTTGGTTGACAAACCAAAGGCTGGGCCACAGTCAGCTCTTGATCAATTAGCCGAGCCGAAGGAAGAGTCGTGACGTCTTTGCCTTTTTCTAGGCGGGTTTTTTCGCGATCTTCCTCCCTTCTCTTCTTATGTGTTTGAAGCTCGGCCAGTGTTGCCGCCCTCTTATTGGATTGAGTGTCAGCGGGAGCAGCAAATGCTTCCGACACGGACGACTGGCCGAAGTCGTGTGTCTGTCCTGACTGTATTGTCACCAGAGCTTGTCTAGGAGCACGAGCGACTCTAACCAGTGGAGGAGGGTTATCGTCTGCCATCTCTTCCTTGAATGCTAAGAAAGCAGCAGCTGATGAAGAAGGTTCTTCTTAGGAAGACGAGACTACACGCTCGACCTCTGCGTCGATAACTCACTCAAGCTCTTCTTCGAAGTCGGCCTCAATTACTCTCTGTGGTCTCACGTAATGTAATTTGCTCCCCTCTCAGCACTAATGGCCTTCA
Organism: Tetracentron sinense; assembly: GCA_015143295.1. NCBI lineage: Eukaryota > Viridiplantae > Streptophyta > Magnoliopsida > Trochodendrales > Trochodendraceae > Tetracentron > Tetracentron sinense. The sequence goes on from CM026556.1 coordinate 26,139,925, forward strand.
GTCGGCGGACTTCCTCTTTGGATAAGTCCTTGAAGTGCGTTTTTGAGGGGCCTACACAAAGAAAATATATTAATTCATTATAAAGGATGGAGGATGGAAAAATACTCTAAAATAGTCGAGACCAACCTTTTTGGAAGGTGTTGGGGACGGGACGAGCCCTCTTAGACCTCCATTCACCTGATATCAGGAAGGAATTAGCCCTCCATTTTTGGTCTATGTCCATCAGACCCAATATGAAGTCAGAAATTCTAGCACGGGAACTCCAGGTGAAGTAAGGTCATTCTTCGTCACACCCCAGGCACTTAACAACGTGGCGGAAGTTGAAGAGATGACGAGTTTCTATTTGGTGCCCATCCCTGATGAACTTGAACATCATAGACATGTATCTATAGAATTGGGGATGCAGCTGCCCCGGGGTGAGTTGCAGGACAAAGCATGTCCTCTACGATGGGCTCAAGAGGAAACCGGAGTCCATCCTTCAGTTGAGCAAGGTAGACCATGGTGGCTCAAGAACAACGGTCTACAAACCAATCGTCTCTCATGTAGTGGATTTGGACCTGAGGAGGGATTTGGTTGTAATTCCTAGTTTTGGGGAAGGTCGCAATGTAGGCTCCCTGAGAAGCACTACCAGAGCTACTGGCACCTTCATTTTCACTCATATTGATAGGACTTAGAAGACTCAAGCAGAGGAAAAAGAATGCAAGGAAGACAGAAGAGAGATTGAAAAAAAAAAACACAACAGTAAAAGGAACAAGAGCTTACCGAAGTTCTTTACTGGAATCAAAGAGATGAGAAGGCGAGGATGCACAGAGTAACAATGAAGATGAGGATGAAGAAGAAAGGTTGAATTCGATCTCCCATCATTTATAGAAGGTACAAACTGTCAGGACGAAGATACCCTTCATCTCCGTCGTACATGTATGTGCATGCAAGGGTAAGATGGTCCTTAAAGACATTCAAAACCGCGTGCCAGACAGGATATCTCTGCATGGCGAGAGTACCCCCCGATCTACCGTACACGTGGGATTTATCAGGGACAAGATGATCACTTGTGCAAGAGAATAAACCATCGTGTGAATTTTGCACACCTCGAGTTTCGTAAAAGTAATGATAACAACCTGGCAGCATTAAATGTGACATGATGGAGCGTCACGCGTATGAAACATCTGTGACAGTTCTCATGTCACTTTACCTTCAGCTCACCGTTTCATCTTCCTTATGGTGACAGGTATTGTCCACCCTTAACTTTCGTTTGATTTGTGATGCTTTGAATTACGATCAAAACATCGCAAATGGGTAATTTGTAATGGAGAAAATTGAGAAATGCACAAGTCTTGGGGCACGGGTCCATACCCTAATTGAGGATAAGCCCGCACTCATGGTCTATAGGACGATTTTAGAACTCGTGGTCTATAGAATGATTTCAAAAATCGTGGTCTACATGACGATTTCTGAAATCGTGGTAACAAGGATGAGACCGACTTGGAGGACGAAAACATCAAGAGGCGATCAAATTACTCGGGTGTTAGGTGAAAAGTACTGACTTAGCATTTGGGAAAAGATTCGTCAAACATATTTTGTAATGATCGCAAAGCAAGATGCATGGCCATCCATAAGCATGAACGGGCATGCTCACCTAGGTCTATAAATATACATCGACCCACAGTAAGATGGGGACTGAGACAATCAACCAAAAGACCACTCATTTTCTTCAAACCAGAAGCAAAGGCCCTGTTCTAAGTTCACTTTTTGCATTCCATCTTCTTCCTATATTGATTTCATCATCGGAGTGTCTTGACAGGGCGAACCCCATCTTCTTCAACAAACGACGATCTCTGCCACCACCTTCTTCCTTCTACCAGTCAATCAGAAAGCAAGTGACAAGTGGTACAGGAAAAATCCCATTACGGATGCATTAGTATTTTCTTGATTCTAACTTGTTGCAGAATCAAAGATTTAACAAAACTCCAAAGTAACTTGTTGCTCCCACTACAGCAACCATTGACCGTCGGCATCCTTGCTCGTCATATGCCATTGTCCTTATACTTGGGAGAGAGTGGGAAGGAGAATAAATAGTAGGATAGCAAACAACCATCCGTTTCCATCACCCAAGACAACGTCAACCCGGTCGGACTGGGCCGCTGATCCTGTCAAATTTTCGACGGAACTAATTACTCGCAGACCGATTGCAAATTGAGTGGAGTTGGAGCTCTAGGTAGGAAGAGGGTTAAAGAGAAGGATGGTTTCGTCCTTTTATCTTTTATTTACTGTTTATCTTTGAGATTTTTAAGAATTGGTGTTTATCAGTAAAAGTAAAAGTTGGGGTGCGTGTACCACCACCCTATTAAAATTAGTACCCACTTATGTCAAACTAGATCCAGCAAAGCAGAATTATCATCTCATCAGAACATAACATGGCAACCCATACAATGAGGAATGATTTAGGCAAGCATTGAATATATGCAAAGAAATGGCCGGTCCTCATTCGTCCACGTCCCACTTTTTATCACCAGATGTTTAAGATTCACTCACCCTTAGGGTTAAGTAATCCGAACTTGATTTTTAGAAAAACAAAATTCTTAACTTTAATTTAGCTAAGTTTAATCAGGGTTAAATAGGGGTTAAGAGGGACATGAGGACACGGCGGTGAGTTTAGTAGAGGACATTTAACCAGGTTTAAATAGGGGGGTTAAGAGGGACATGAGGACATGGCGGTGACTTTAGTAGAGGACCTACAGATCCTCAATCACTGCTCATTATATAATCTCTTTATGCCTCGATTATTAGTTATAGGGGGAACCTACCATTTTTTTTTTTTTTTGAAAACTCGGAGTATCCCCAACCCTTCGGGTCAAAGACTAATCCCCAAGGGTACAATGGGAGCCCGCAACCCGCCATACAAGGAAAGTCCGGGAAAACTTCATGATACCACAATCAAGTGTTTTTTTTTTTTGGGTGAACTTACATATCAGAACTTGATATCTATAATAAAGTACAAACCTACCAACAAATTGTAAGAATATTTTAAGGAAGCATGCTATACGAGAATCAAAGTGCAGTACACCCCTATTAATTACCATCTGACTGAATGCATGAGGAACAATGCATTTCAACATACACTGCACCTCCAAACAGTCAAGAGAAGGCAAATCTTGTGAAATGGAAACAAAAGGAAGGCTTGTGCTTGCTGAGGAAACGAAGTTCAAATGGCAGAAAACCTGCAAGTACTTTAGTATAATGCAGAAAGACAGAAAAAGAAAGCAAAATCAGACATCATATAGCAGATATTACACTGCAAATAATATACAAAACTAACCAGAAAATCAGTTGTCATATAACAGATATTATACTGCAAATAATATATAAAACTAACCATATAGGTGATGCACGAGGTTCGAGAATATATGGGAACTCATCCATGTAACGGATTCCCGTTAACAACAGCCAAAATCAGGTCTCTGTGATTGCCTGCCTATCTATGTTGCTTTTAGTTTCTTCATTAGATCCAATAGTCGCTTTCGATTGCCCTTTTGTGGTATTGAAGATTAGTAATGGACCTACCTATAACCAATAATTTCTACATAAAATTCTCCCTATGGATGCATATAATAGAATCCTTCTAACACTCTACAACAAAGAGTTCTTATTGATAAGATTAACAAAATTTTGAAATTGGTGGGTCCAACTTAGTTAAAGCATTAATTTTTTAGGAACTACTTTCTTAAGTCTTACTCCCTTTTTGATTGGAGAGTGTTAATGGAAGACAATAACAATTGTTTGGTCCACAAGCTTGAAAGAAAGTGATGTTAGCATTGCCCAATTTTTTTTAATATAATAAAGTAAGGTAATCCACATAAAGTTTAGTATACTCCTTATACTTTTATTAGGAAAATGATATATATATATATATATACTAGTAACGGTACACACGAACTTTACACCTATAAATTTTTCATTCTTAATGGAAAAAATATAAATATTTTCAGACTTTTTTTGAAAAATTAATAGGGTTTTGCATATCAATTGTTGCATTCTTCCCACCTTGCAAATACACTGTTATTCATTACAATTTTGCAAATTAACTTTTTGTTTTTCAACTGTTAGACAAATAACCTCAACCCATGATTCCGTTAGACTTCCATTAGTATTTATTAATCAAATGACTATTATGCCCTCAAGAGAATTCATAACCTTACAAAGTCCCTTTAACTCCTCTTGAACTATGGTTAATAAATTTTAATCTTTATAATTAATTTTTTTAAAATTTTCCTACAACTCGAGGTTAGTTTTCATATTTATAAAAATGACCATTATGACCTTAAGATATTTCATAATCTTGAAAAACCTCTTTATCCACTTTGAACTATCGTTACCAAGTTTTAAACCTTATGGTTAATTTGTCCCATTTGAACTCCGTTTACTTGTGGTTAAGATTCACAAACCCTTAGGGTTTAAAGCATCTAATCTTGATTTTTAGAAGGAAAAAAAATTAGCATGTCCCCCTTTTAACTCCCTTTAATTGTGGTTAAGATTCACTATCCTTTACGATTAAAGCATCTAGCCTTGGGTTTTAGAAAAAATTAACTTGTCCTATTTTAGCTCCTTTTAACTATGGTTAAGATCCAATAACCTTGAGTTTTAGGATAATATTAAAAAAAATTTAATCATAGGGATTAAAATTTATTAACCATAGTTCAAGAGGAGTTAAAGGAACTTTGTAAGGTTATGAAGTTTCTTAAGGGCATAATAGTCATTTGATTAACAAATACTAACGGAAGTCTAATGGAACCATGGGTTGAGGTTATTTGTCTAACAATTGGAAAACAATGAGTTAATTGCAAAACTATAATGCATAACAGTGTATTTGCAAAGTGGGAAGAATGCAATAGCTGATATACAAAATCCTCTAAATTAATATATTTTTATTAGACGTTACTCTTTTTATATTAATTAATTTTACAATATAATAGTATATTTTAGTTATTAATTTTAAATTTACTTATATGAATTGAAATTTAATAAAAGTTACTAATAGCTGATTATTTATTGGTCCCACTTATAAATATATAAAAAACGAAAATTCTTTATAATATAGTCCTTAGGGATAGTGAACACTTATAATCAATTAGAAAAAGGTGTTTGGAATTCTAAATAATACCACATGATCTTACGTATCATTAAGAGAATCTATTGGTATAAATTATTCTTATTATTGTGATCCACTTTTACTTATCAATAATAAAATAAAATAAAAGATATAATTGTGTCTACAAGTTCGATATACTTCTTGTACTTTTATTAGTAGAATGATGCACAAATATTTGCCACTACTCCAATTAGCAAGGTTAGTTAGTAGCAAGGTTGGTTAGTATCTGTTCAAGGTTAGTGGCCGGTGAATTTTCCAACATCACACCCTCCAGAACTTATCCCTAGTCAAGCGAGTGGCAGCAGGCATACTCAAACTAATGGGGCAAGCAATAGATTGAATTTGTGCCCATCAACCAAATGGTGTTAACACGGATCTATTCCTATTCCGTCATTCTGTTCTATTAAAACTTAAAAGCCATGACGAAATATAATTTTAAATTTGTTGCCCATCAAACAGATGGTATCATATTCTTGAGTGCCAACCAAGCTTGCAAAAACCGGGCAACTCTCTTCCCTCCTAGAATTTGCATTTTGCTGCTTGCAGACTTGCGACTGCTTACTGCAATAGTAGCATATGATCTTAATATCTCTAGATGTTTTTAGTATTTAAATAGCATCCCCTTGTTGAGCTAACTCCGAGTTGGCAAAAAGGGGTTCAAGTTTTTTGAGACCTGGTTTGCAAACTCTCCTCCGAGAAACCGCCGGGGCTGGGGCACTGGCACATCCGAGCAGAACCTACATACACAATATAAGCTTTAACACCTGCTACTATTCTTGAGTGAGGCATTCCTCTGATGTAGCCTCTTAAGGTGGTGGTGCTGTAAGTCTGCATCTCACGCTATACCCAACTCAGGCACTAGTTGTATGCGATATTTGTATAGTGTACAGATATCAGTCAGGAAAAAATGCAAATCAGTTTATTTAAACTTCTACTCATACAAAGAGATTGCAGGAAGATTTGGGCTCAAGAGTATTGAACTAAAATACCACATGAGTTAACCAATTTCTTTTCATTCTAATGAGAAATAATTAAACCCTAAGATTCCAATTCATGCCAGGGTTGTCACTCCACGACAGCAGGATGCCATAGTGAAACATAACTATACATCCATACACGAGCTTTCCTGCATTTTAGTTCTCAAAAGGGTGGAAATTTTGTAGGCGAAACATGAAAGAAGAGAACTACAAAATTGAGGGATGGTGGAGGAACATGAACAACATGGACTTGGCCAATATTAATCCTGCTTGGAGGAGTTTGAGTTTTGAGCCCCAGGACGCCTTTGGGCAAGTAACAGCTTTGTCCTCTCAAGAACACCAAAGAAAATTGAACCACCAATGCCTATCCACAGTACTCTTGGCCCAATACCCTGCAACAAACAACAACAAAAAGTTATCAATTTCTTGCTTTGGGATTCTATTTCTAAAATTGTGAATGTAAGTTGGACAATGTTGCCCTCTTAGCAGTTCATGCCCGTTTCTCTTTCCACCAGGTTTTGCTCATCACATTTCGTCACAACCCATGAATTCTTCAAGTCAGAAGATCACATTTCATTACAACACTTGAATTCTTCAAGTCCACTTCGAAGCTCTATTTATGAGGTGAAAAGCAAAACATGAGATGTCATACCTTCAAAAGAGCAGAAGATCCTTCTTCTTTAACAATAGTTTGAACACAATCATAAATCCCTTTGTACTGGGTTGCTGATCCCTGCAGAGGTCAAGGAAAAGTATATAATGGCTTGCCAACTAAAATTCACATGGTTTATAAGAAGAAAACGAAGAATATTAGAAAACAGATTAGCTATACCTGAACCATCAATCTCGTCTTAATCACATCAAGAGGAGTAGTTATAGCTCCAGTTAGTGCACCTGCAAAAATATAACATTGAAGTGATGAGAAATCTATACAACAGCAGAACATTGCATCTATAGTGCCGCAAAGGGACTTGGAACTTGGAAGCATGATATGGCTTGGAACATTGCATCTATATGTTATAGCTCCAGTTCCATGACATGACTTGGAAATTGGAAACAGGATATGTTACGAGTTTTAAGAGAAAAGGTGATATTTTCATAAATAAGACACGGGATATGGAAAGCAGGAAAAGGTAGAATCAATCAGCTTTTCTAGTGGAAATTGATGGCACGCGTACACACGCACAGAGTATTTTAGAACATTATGAGAGAAAATGTGATCTTTTATATATAAGACAGGATTATGGAAAACTGAAAAAGTTGTAAAAATCAATTTTTCACAAGTGCACTCTCTTTTTTTTCTTTTTTTGAGGGGGGGGTGACGGAGGGTATCCCAAACCCTTCGAGGCAAGGACTAATCCCTCCGGGTGTCCGCACCGACCCACTCAGAAGTTTCCCAAACCCAACACGCAAATTTGACGGCGAAAAGAAAAAAAATATTGAAAGAAAAGGAAACAGGCTCCAGAAAGGGTATCTAAACAGCAATTACCAAGGGAACACTTCTCTATAAAGATCATCTCTAGCAGGTAACAACCATTCGTTTGCCATAAAATTAGATCAAATCTTTCCCGGGCTCTATATTGACTATATTACAGCAATGATCTAGCTCTCCACCCAAACCCCGTGATCCAGAAATTATTCCAAGGTCCAAGGTGGATATGATAATACTCTACTGTAACCCTTATATAGAGGTGTTCTTGCTTCTTATCCAGGGGTATTTATCCAACTGAAAATAATAATTAGTTCTTTGGCTGATTGTTCTCTGAGTCATTTTATTTTAAAATCAGATTTTCCATATCCAGGGTCCTTGGATGCTTGGAAATCTAGAGTTCCACATTATTATCAGAAAACTCAAAGGAAGAAGAATATGAAGACACTCTCCGAAGGAAGAAGAATATAGATTTACTTATCAACAAAGATAAAACATCGACTAAAACTAAGGGAAGCCCACAGAGAACTCCTATTCTATCCCTTCAAAGAATAGGGCATATCCAGGGAATCCATCCTAACGAGTAAGAAACAGAACCCATGCCTAAGTATGAGGCTGATGAGTGGTCATTACAAGACTCAACCTCTGAATAAATCCTGAATCATTGTCTGCCACCAAGAGTAAATCAGCTCAGGATCCTAATTCCCACATCACATTGTGCACATGCATGTGTTTTACTAAGAATAAGAATGTACAGCCAACACGCGCGCTATGAATTATATATAAATATGTTTTACTGTTTTTCATTAGTATTCTTTCCTTTTTAATACCCATCGGACTTCTCATACACATAGTCACAAAAAACTGCGTTTTTTTGAAAAAAAACCCGTTTAAAACGCGCATTAATACCCTGCCGTAGAATACGGCGTTTAAAACCCGTTTTTTAAATAAAACACGTATTATAGTTTTAAACCCGTTTAAAACGAATAATACAAAAAAAACACGTTTAAAACGAATAATGCAAAAAAAACGGATAATCTTGAAATTTTTTAGGAACGAAGATTATGCAGATATTGACGACTTTGATGCTCTTTTGAGGGATTGATGAATATAAATGAGTAGTTTTATTAATATACGTATTTTAGTCTTGTTTTTAATCTTGATAATTGATGTTTTAATGAAATTTAATGCCTTGATGGAATGAATTTGATGTTAAAATGATGTTATGAACTTATTATTGTTGATTATAGTTACTCTTTTTGTATATTATCTCACGAAGTTGTTAGATATATTAATTAGTATCGTTACTAACTTTTAAAATTATAAATTTTTTCTCCGTTTTTTTCCTGAAGTTTTCCCGTATTTTCCCGAATTTTTCCGTACTTGACCCTTGCCGAATTATTCTCGAACCCCGACTTTGTGACTAAGCTCATACATGAGGCAGGCTATAGTTAAAGGTGTGTTTGGAAACTCTACTCACATATAATAAGCTCTTAAAAATAAACTCTAAAGAATAAGCTTTAAAGTTTTAGACCCAAAAAATAAGTTACCCCCATGCTACTTGTAAGGGATAAAATTCGTAAAAACTAATTGAACGTTAGGGAACGAGCTAGCTTTTGTTGTTTTGTTCACGAAAGTGACACGTGGACATGTGTTTGGATCACGTGCTTAAAATAGAAGGATAAGCGCAGTTTGATGCACAGCGTTCACGTTGTAGAAATTACGACGTATCTGTCGTCTTGCGAACAACGTTTTCGTTGTGGCTTGACAACGTATTCGTTGTCTTATGCACAACGTAAACGTTGTATTCTCGACAATGTTTCCGTTATTAAATGAACAACGAGTTCGTTGTAACTCAGATAAAGATATCCAGGTCATATTTTAAGACATATAGAACGTACCCGAGCTCGAGTCAACAACGAGACCGACTCGCAGGAGGAAGTGATCAGGAGGCGATTGGTTGTTCTGACAAGTAGGCCGAAAGCACTGTCTTGGCATTTAATGCTGGTCACTTCTGTGTGCTGTCAGACCTAACCGACTGAACTCATGGTAGGCTTTCACGTGTGATGCAACAGGTGGCAGATTTTACTGACATATTTGGTCATGAGTGCAGGGCACGTGGTATGGGCATCTATGGTCATCTATGACCATACCTTGGATAACCTATAAATATCCCGAAAATTTCAGTGTTAAGGGATCCGAAACACATATATATTATTCAGTGCTATTGTGCGTATTACTGTTCATCATCTTCTCCACCTACTTACTTTATTATCAGAGTGCAGGTCAGGGTATCACACCCTTCAACTCCTACCTTCTACCAGTAAACCAGAGTGTGAGCTGTTGCAGTTGACGTGTGTTCTTTCCGGTAATTTTCCCATTCACTACTTATTTGTTTAGAGGTTTTTCCTCTACTTTTAAAGTTTCTAGAGGTCTAATAAGCCTGTTATCAAACATTGTAAAACCCAAATAAGCTCTAAAACCCAAATAAACTCTTATTATTTAGAGTTACCAAACGCCACCTAAGTTTTCAAACTCAAGTCTAATCTTAATGGATCAAAGTAGATGGGATACATTAACAGTTGGAATTAAAAATACAGCATTCTTTGACACTAGCGACAACAATAAAAGATAGGGATTTTTGCATATCAGCTGCTGGGTTTGACCCATTTTGCATATCAGCATTTTAGGTTTCTGTTTCGCATAGAAACTCATGGTTTATGCAAAGTTTTGCATATAACCTCATTGGGTATTTCCTTTAAGATTTAACCCAAAACTGACAGTAAAATGACACAATTACCCCCATGCTTTGATTATTTTCTTTTTTAAAATGTTATCGGGGTTCGTTCGGTCATTTTATAAATACTTTTTTTATTTTCTTCTTATCTTTCAAGTATCTTGACTTCATCAGCATAAAAATGTATCTAATTATAAATTTAAGTACATATAATCAGTTTTATTTATTAACCATAATGATATTTTGGAAAGACAATAATCAAAGTAGGAGGAAAAATTTGGTCATTTTACTAACAATATTGATTTAAATCTTACCATAAGTCCCAATAAGGGTATATGCAAAAATTTGCATAAACTATGAATTTCTATGCAAAACAGAAACTCAGAACAGCTGACATGCAGAGTGGGTCAAACCCAGCAACTGACATGCAAAAACCCCTACAAGATATTACAAAATTACAGAAGTGTGGAAGGATGTAAAATGTAAATGTATCTAATAAGGGCATCACAAGAAGACTCAAAGAACTTCAGATGCAAATCAAAAACAGGCTTCGGATGTTTATTTACCAGCAAAAGCACCAATAATAGCATTCTCAGGATCATTCAGATCCCTCTTTGCCTGCCCAAAAGAAGAAGAAAAACAATTCTTTCAGCATAATTTCTACCACATGTACTACATAGGAGTGCTTTCCATGTCCTGTCCTGGTATGGGTATTGTTCATCCAGTCATACATCACAAAATTTATATAAGTAATTGTGAATGTCCAAGTCAACGATGATCAAGACAGATAATTTGCAGTCATGCGTAGAAGCTTACATGACAATTTAATAAATTAAATTTTGAAAAATAGGCTCAAATGTATGCACTACATGCCTGTAGGTGTACATGTCGAATAATAATAAAAACAAGCTTACCGCTAGCTTATACCCTATCCGAAGCTGCTCATAGATGCAAAACTGGACTGCATCAAATGGCAAATCTCGCAATAAAAAGGATCCATATCCCTACAATATCAAAAACAAAAATCAAGCCAGATAAACCTAAAATAATTCAAGAAATGCAACATCAGACTCTTCCTCTCATAACAAGAAACCTTCCCGCTCTTCCTTGGAAGCAATATTGGAAATTAAAAGAAAAACTGTGGATCTTAAAATGAGGACAATAAGCATTACATACAGCGTAAAGACCTTTAAACCCCTCCTTAGCAACAATAAGACGGACAGCATCAGGAGCAGAAGCAAATTGCCCAGTTTGCATCCTTTGCTTAACAACCTGGAAAGTGTTGAAAATAAGAACAGCCCAAGTAAAGCAATTTGAAAAAGGGGGGACAGAATATGTGAATCTACCTCTGTTGGCACACGGATGAGAGAAGCAGCAGCCCCTCCAATGGCACCAGCAGTCTACATGAAGTGTGACAAACTTTTAAAAGGCAAAGGGAGGCTTATCCATCACATTGAACAAGAAAAGGCTTCTCTATTGCAAGATAAGGAGATCCTCAATAATACAAAACAGTCTATATGACCAAACTAACAGCCCAGAGACTAAATACAAGCAACTAGACAAACCCAGGGGGCATATATTACCAAATCATGGACAGGTAATGAAGTGTCATTAACGAGTTTTGAAGGCTGCTCAACAGCATAGATCTTCAACTAGTTTAATAAACTGACCACCCTCTAGAAAAATTGGAGGGCCTGAAATGTACAATTTCTTTTATGTGCAATAGCATGCCTTTATACTCTACTTACCAGCAGGTTGAAAGAACTATCCAAATCAACCATTGATTGTATGCACAAGGGAAGATACTCATGCCATGATGATTGGAAGGATTGAAGAAATTTGAAAATGGAAGTGCATTATAGAAAAACTGATGAGTGTCCATCTTTCACTGGGAACCAAGAAATAGGAGATAGAAAACTCTCGCATGTATTATAGAACTATACACATGCCATTATTGACAAACAGATTTGTTGAATAGTTCTGGTAAACTATAGTCAAGCCACATGACGCTTGTTGGTCCATCTCCACCTACCAAATGAGCAATCGCACTAAGATTATCAGGGAAGGTCTTTAATAATTTCTGCTTTGTCGGTTCATATACGCCAACAAATATGGCAGAAGCCCTGCAGATAGAAGATTTAATTGTAAATCAAGTATACCCAATGAGTAACTTCAAGCACAGAGAATTTAGGTACGGTAAGAACTTTAAAAGAAATGAAAAGAAAAGAAAAACGTGTCTTAAATTAATTAACAAATTCATATAACCTCAATCTTCAACAATTTAGTAATCTATAATATTCCACTTACTATGTGTTGTACTTCTTTAGCAAAATTGAATCAACTATACTGACCTCATCCATTTTCTCATCACTGAAACATTAAAATAGCACTAAGTGAAACCAAGTCTTTCAGAATCATTGAATAAAACAAAAAAATCCATACTTTTCCATACAATGTAGGGAAATTCTTGGTTTCATATTTCGAGCATTTGTTTCACCTGTCCTCAGTGTCTATTCCCTCTAGTGTAACAGAGGCATTGCAACATCCTAAATGGAAGGAAGCAATGCGGACGAGATGAAGGTGCTCACCAAAAATAACACATGAGAATTGGGTTAACCTAATCTATCCGAGATGATGCTCTATTGTGGTATTCGAGCTGCTATTAGCATTGCACGTAACCCAGTACAACATGACAGGACCAAACATATTGATGTTGATAGACATTTCATATTAGAGAAGGTAGCATTAAAGACAATTTGTCAGAACGGAAGATCAGTTAGTGGACATTCTTACAAAGGTCGTGGCTTTAGCACGTCATGATGGGCTTATTGGCAAGCTTGACATGCTAGATATTCCCTGCTTGAGGGAGGGTGTTGTACTGGACTAGTTACTTATTTCTTCTTTACTGTATATTGTCTTTATGTACCAATGGGGCATTTATATCCTTCCATCTTCATTAGTTATATAAAAAGGGGATCTAGAGAGGGTGGAGACAAAATTCCAAACCTTGTTCTTCTTTCTTCCATTTTATTCTCTTCTCTTACTCTTTCACACAAACCCTAAAGCACGAAACCCTAGATTTCTACTGATGGTGATTGAGGTGCCAGTTCATGACTCGGGATAGAGAGTGACAAGAGTGACAAATGAGTGTTAACTGTTAAGTGGCAGATAATCAAGAGGATTTCTTGAATGGCTTCTTCTGTGTATATGTGATGAAAAAGTTGATTTTCTCTCTTTTGTTTAATTTCCTTTATTTTTTAACATCAAGAAAACCCTGTATGATTTGATGAAAATGAGTTTGAGATATAATGTACAACCATTTTTGGTCTTACTTTATCTGCTACTGCCAGTGAAGAAAACCGAAGGTGAGCAGACAGAAAACAGTGTGAAAGTCGAATTGGGACAATTGGGTGGATGAAGATAATGATAATGGTCAGTAACATGTTGATCACCATATGAAACCCTAGAGTTTTCATTGTCAAGAAGCAAAAGATGGGATCATAATACTATCCTGGAGAGAAGAAAATGACAGAAGGTGAACCAGAACAACCGGAGGTGATGTCGATGGCTAAATAACACGCACAGCAGCGAACCGGGGGTGAAATATTAGAGAATGGATTGAAGGAGTGATAGGGTTTTTTTCGGTGCTCATCCTTTTAACGATTCCCATGTCCTTCGGACTTTTAATTCATTAACTTTTTTGTTGGTATTACAAGATTTGTGGGTTCCGGATGTTTTTATTCTGAGGGTATTTTATATTTTTATTCCTCAAGGATTGGGACAAAAGTACAACCTCAAAATTTCCCATTACCAGGACTTTTGAAGTCCCGCCTCCATCTCCGAATAACACTACCTTAGAAGTAGATATGAGATGAAGTGGTTGTCCTTTATAATATTTCGTAGTGACAAGTTTACCCTACATGGGGTAAGCCCTCAATTCTTTTTCTTCTCATTCATGTAACTCTGAGTTTGCTATCAACTCCACCACCACTACCACCCCTGTCACCGCCTCCACCACATCACCACCACTATTAGCGCCACCGCCTCGACCACCACTGACTCCACCACCACCAACGCCACCACCTCCACAAGCACCACCACTACTTCTACAAATTCTACTTCCACGTCCACCATTACCTCCACCACCACCACCATTGTCACCACTGCCTCCACAGCCTCAACCTCTAGGCTCCACCACCACCTCCATCACCGCCTCCACCACTACCTCCATCGCCGCCTACACCGCCGCCACCACAACCACAAGCACCTCCCACCATCTTGGCTACTACCTCTACCGTTGCCTCCACTACCACCTCCACAACTTTCACTACTGTCACTTCCACCAACACAGTCGCCGGCACTACTTCACCACCATCATCATCGTCACCACCGAGGCCTTCGCCATGGATGAGGCCGTTTTCTTAGATCTTGAACCATCCCCACAACATGGGCTTGGATTTGACAAGAAAAAATTCATATATATATATATACAAAAATTAGATCTACTTAAAAGCAAGTAGAGTTACTAAAGCCTATTTTGGATTGGCGAATTCCGATATCAAAATAATGTCTAGTGTGTCTTAAGTCCAAGTGCCCAGATGCTCAAGCCTTGTGAGGATGAAGCCTGAAGATTCCGCTACCAAGCTTTGCTCACATATTTAAGATGACTTAGATATTAGTTCATCCTAGGTGAAATTGTCTTAGAATACATTTAATGGCCCAAAGTGACTAGATACAAGCCGTATCATACTATGGGAATTCAGAATTCAGAATTCAAATTCTGAATTGGATTGGAAATCAGGTCGACCAGCTTTAGCAACCAATCGATCGATCTCAATAAAACCATTAGTAGTATTTGTTATGATACAAATATTGAAAAAAAGATTAAATGTATGATTTGGAGTAGGAATTGTAACTACACTCTACTAACTAGCTTATTGAAATTTCATAAGTAAATATACCTATTCTCTAATCTTGCAATGATTCAACCTAGAAATAAGGGTTCTAAATTGGGGGATTTTTCTCAAGATCAATGATAAATCTATTTTTGGGTTATTACCTTTAAAGAAAATGTCATGTGAGGATGATGTTGATGAAATAGGCTTAATGGCCAAGATTATTGTGATGTAATGTCATGAATGAAGATTTTTCATGTTTTAGGATTTGTCCAAGTATACTATGATGTTAATATGTCTTGTATGAAATGTTTAAAGTTTCCTAGGTATATTGTAATGCTCACAAGCACTCCATGCACTCTATGTTCTACATAACCGAAGTTTTCTCATTGACAAAGCCAAACTTTGGGTTGGTATTTCTAAGATCGGTTACCTCATGCTCACAAGGATCATGTCTAAGATCTTGCATAAGCTCCAAGGATCATAAGTCTCGCAAGGTTTCTAAGAACTCACAAGAAATGCATAAGTCTAAGATCGGTTACAAGGCTCATAAGTACTCACAAGCTCCATGGATCATGTCTAAGATCGGTTCACAAGTCTCCAAGGATCATAAGGCTCATAAGCTCATAAGGAACTCATAAGGCTTATACAAGGTGTCTTGTTTTCCATGAAAGATAAGATTTGACGAATGATTTTCTTTTATGAGTTTTAAGCATGAATTTATGAATTATATTCCTTTAAGTACGTGCATGGATATTATTGTTATTATAGCATTGTTAGCTAGTAGTTTGTGCACGTTGAGTATTCCAGGCTTAGCCGTACATTTTATGTCAGCAGGCCAGTTCAATATTTGCAATCTCAGTCTGTGGGTCGAAGAGGACTACAGTGAAAAGGAGCCGACAGAGGCTCAGCCAGAAGAGGATAGGAACCTTGACAGATGGCCTTATCCTGGATATTATTGAGTGGATGAGAGAGAGATTACATTGTATTTTGATTGAGTGGGCATGCCCACTCTTGTTTGGTTTATGTATTGTACAAACTTGGAATAAATTCATATGTACAAAAGAAAATTTTAAGTTTACGCTTCCGCTTCCGCAATATTCTATGTTTCCACTATGTTATGCCTTGGGTATTTTTACAGGATGGTTTGGTATCGAATATAGCACATCACGAGTCAAAGTATCCCCAACTCTTAGGGAGTATTTTGGGTCGCAACATTGACTGTGCATTCCCGTAGCCATCTAAGGCAAACTGGTTGACCGACCTGGGGATCCGATCGAACAGTTTGCGCAAAACATAGAGTTTTCAAAACTGGAAACTTTTTATTTGGCTACTCTAAATACCATTGTTCCCTATTTCGTGATAGGGTTTAAAGACAGAGAGTTGAGGCTGCAAAGCTCTATCTAGGGTTTCCCAACTGTGTTTGGTTGATCCTCATTGAGCCTCTTCTCATGTTCTAACTAAAGATGCAAGATTAACTGCTATAATCTTATATTTGCATGTGTGATCGTCATTGTTCATGAGATCCCTTTAGTTTGTGTTTAAACTGAATTCAATCCCCTCGAAACTCTTCGTGAGTATATTGGTTGGTGTGAGCCAAAGTCGTCATTGACAGAGATCGATCTATGGAGGATCGTTGACTTTTGGTCGGACGAATCCGAAGCCGTTGCGATGGAGATCGGTCTTGCGAAATCTGTCTGCATTCACTTTGAGATAGTCTTGGTCGGGGAGGAGCCGAAGCCACTGCGGTGGAGATCAAACTTGCGAGTTCGTGGACGGGCAATCATTGACTAGTCGTGGATTGACGCATCGAGTCCTATTTGAGTGAGGTTCAAGTTTGTACTCTTTACTTTCTCGTAGTGATTTGCTTTGCTGGACAAGGTCTCGTGGTCTTTCTCAAAATGGCTTCCACATAAAAATTGCTTGTGTTCTTTGGTGTGTGATTTGTCTTCCGTTGGTTCAATTGCTAAAATGAAAATTCGAAGATAATTCTAGGAAGACCTACTCACCCCCCTAGGTCTTGGATCATAGCAAAGGGTGTAATTTCAGTTACCAACGGCTCCGAGGAGTGTACATTGCGACAACTGTTCTCAACTTAATTATAAGATTTGATAGGATAAGATTCAAATGAAATCATTAGATTTTTTTCAAAAGGGAATTAGACAAAGGATTCAAACCTTTTGGCTTAAAATTTAATCTGAATCCTGGGATTCAAATCATAAATTGTAAGACTTTGATAGCAACGATTATGAGAATCTACAGCTTGTGAGCCAGCAGATTACTAGATTAGACTGATTAGTGACTTCTTACTTATCAAAAAAATTGAGCTACTGCTGCAGCAGCGGTTTTGAGTTCTTTTATACTTCCAGCAGTTCATCCTATATTTTATATATAGGAACATTTCCACATTTCTAGATTTGGGGGGGTGCCCAACATTGTATTTGTGTTGAAGCGTAATCAAGGTTGTTAAATCGTAATTGAATCGTAAAATCGTTTTAGGACCGAATCGATTCAAATCGGGAATCAGGATTCAAATCATAAAATTCAATACGATTTTTTTTAAATGGTTAAAAAATACAAAAGGTATTTAATAAATCAGAAAATGGAATAATTCATTATCCAAAAGATTTCATTCATATCTATTGATAAAACTCTATAAAACAAAACATAACCCCTAATATCATCAAAGATAAATCAGCAAAAGTAAACTCGTATAATAATGTTGTAAGAGATCAAGTATCAAGTTCTCCCTGAGTCCAACTCTCCAACTCCATCCTCTTTCTTCTTCCTCATTTTTTTTCGTTTCACAACGACGGAGAGAAACTCCAAATAGAAGTTTTGGCATGACCGTAACAATGGTTCTCCCGTTTTTTCTCTCTTCTTAAAAGACATGAAGTACCTTTAGAATATTGAAAGAATAAAAAACATTAAAAAGTATCGGTCCATAACAAGGATTTTATACTCGAATCTCATGAATCGTACGATTTGAATCACAAATCGCAATCTGAATCATCAATCAAGTGAGATTTACTCAATTAAAATTTTCATCTGCGATTTGAATTGTTTTGCCTAGGATTCCATTCAAATCATAGGATTTGGATAGCAAATCACAAGGATTTAACAACCATGAGCGTGATACTCATGTCAGTTTCCACAGATCAAAGATTAATTCTCCATATCAAAAGCAAGAGAAATTGACTTTCCAAACAAGCATAGTGCCTTAACCTTTTCGACTTCTTTTCTGTGGGAACAGCAAAGATTTTAGATTGCAAACTAAAACCAGCTAAGGGCTTGCCTAGACTATGAAGCAACAGAACCTCACGCCTTCGCCTTTTAAAACACTGGGGACTTTTCAATTGCTTCTGCATATAAACGTTAGTCTTCGTCTAGACACTTGACCTCTGAATGGATTTAGTCTTCGTGTGCATGTAATATCATTAGACGTACCACAGCTAGTAGAACGAACTCAAAGCAACACAAACCAACTATCTGATATGAGTCTTAAATTGAATGACAATTAAGAGCCATACTAAGAAAGAAGAGACTAAAGGCCATACTTTGCGCATTCTGAATTTACCCATTCTTGAATATATGCTGGACATGATCCCTACATGCTTACAGATCGTTAGCTTATTGAATCAGAAAGCTCAACAGGTATGTGAAAATAGAAATCAGAATACCCTCCATAAATCATCCAGGTCATCCCAGAACACACTAGGAAAGAGCAACAAGGCACTACTTGTTTTATCCAACTCTATTACAAACTTCATGCCTATTCTGAAAAACCATTCCCAGTGACATAGGTTGGAATAGCAAAATAAATGCCTCCATGGACTCTAAATGTTATCCACATTATTGTTGAATTAAAAGCTACTTCATTTGAGATAGAGAGGCCATAAATATTCTTAGGGTATCAAATATTGGCAGTCTATCGAGGACCCTCGATGACATTTATAGAATAAAATGTATACAAATCATTAGGACTAAGATTGAGTCAACCCTGACCCGAAACTTAGGAATGGAACAGTAAAGTTAAGTACATGAAAAGCATATACAGCAAGGGAACTACTATAATACACTTAAACTCCTCAATCTACATTGAAATTGCAAATTAATATATGAATCCCCAGAGGATAAGAAGCTGTGTTTGAAACTCCGCCCACAAGGTACTTACGGTAAGACACCGGCAAGATTTCCAGCCAGTCCAGAGTACAAGCCCTTCAAAAGAATTTTTCCTCCACCACGAGCTGCCTAAAATGGAAAATCGGGCAATAAAAGTTAGCTACAACATATTGTAACAAAAGAATAAGGATATTTTATTATATACTAAAAAATCAATAAAAATGTATAATGACATCAGGAACAGAGACATGCTTAATGCATTCATGCAAATGTCAAACCAAACAGGTTGCCATCAATTTCATTAATAGATCAAGGACTAAAAGAGGCATTGGGATGATCTTGACAAGAACCAGAAGGAAAAAAATCATGAGAGAAACCCAAAAGAAAAGAAGTATACCAATCCCATCAAACATTCTTGATCATAATAATAAAGGAACTAGAAGCAGTAGAGTAGAAGTGCAAATCCTTCAAAATTAACCAGATATGTCTACAGACTAGAAACTTTAAGTGAGAACAAGACTCTGTTCTTGACTCAATTGTACATCATCCAAATATAAGAAGCAAAACATCCATTAAAACAGCAATTGTCTCGGTCTCTCGGGAGATCAACAGAAATGCAACTCGGATAACAGGGATCAAGACTGTCCAGCCAGAGATAGTAGGGATAGTCTCGATATTCCCTTATCCAGCCAAATACATTCAGCACATTAACGTCTGACCGCCACTACTACATAAGATTATTGGAGAAAAGTAATTTTTATCGTATCATTTCAAGCAGTTTTCATATCTCATAATGAAACTTAAGGGGTATTTTAGTTCTGTATCCAATCATAGAAACATTGGAATTGGCAATATAAAGCAATAGAAGGCAACTGTAAGTTAATCAGTATGTTTAACGTGCCTGCAGCCGAGTCTTTATCGTATCAATTGGGTATAAAGCTGTTTCAACAACAACACCAGCAGCACCTCCTGCTATAAAACCCTCTGCAAAATGCATATAAATGTCAAACATGGAATGATGGAAAACTGAATAGATTATCGTTCTTCTTTTCTGATTCTTGGTAGCAACATTATTTTTTTGGAACAATTAGTATTGTTTTAGATCGGTGATACAAAACTACATCAGACCAGCTGGACTGAAACTCAAAATCAGAAATGCCATATTTCTGTTCTGAGCAGATTTCCAAAATAAAAAAAGAAATATCATTCATTGCTGGATGAATTTTATGTTTTGGTTTTTTTATTGTTTTCTGTTGGAGGAAGTTTATGTTTTGGTTCTTCTGTTTTTTTTTTTCCCAAAGACACAGGCTGTAAATGGATGATATTGCCGAATAGGCATTCAACACACATGACAACAGTCAATGGGAAAGAATGGGCCTAAATTTGTAAGTTCAGACGAAATGTTGTACAGCCGTACAGGCATCAAAGTACTACACCATCATATATTTACTACAACATGATATACTAAAAATTTGGGTGGCTTTATCGTTTACTTATTATTTTGGCTTGGTGGTTTACTTTCATTTCGCAAGGGCACTTGAGGCACTCTTCGCACTTCATGTGTGTCATAAAGTTGGACTTTTGAAGATGCCAGCTTGCTCCATTGGTAAAGTCTTGAGTATCAAAACCATTCAGACCTGGGTCCGAAAACCCTCTTCATCCACTAACCCGCTTGCATACCCACCATTATATATATATATATATATATATATATATATATATATATATATCGACAATAAGCTTTTAGTTTTAGACTCTGTCTTGTTAATATGTAGTTAATTCCTCATTCCAAGAAAACTCCTAAACTAGTACAGTATTGCATGTATTTTCAACAGGCCAAATTTTTTAGCATCCAGATTTGGAGTTTTATACAAGTATGCAACTTGCAAACTTGTAAATTGTTTATAGAAAGTTTAAAGACAGATTCAGCTCCAGTAGTCAAATCCTATTACAGTCTTGAGCTAAGATTCGATCATCCAAATACTGTAGTGGAGTCAAGGAAGCATAACTTGGAGTATGTTTAAGTGAACTATAGCTCGTTCCGAATGCCAGATCTAGATATTTGATAGCTTATTGTACCAATTCTATGAGCTTCCAAATTCTAAACCTCAAAAACTGGTTCAAGGTTCAACTGAAGGATTTTAAAGGATATTAGATCTGTGATTAGTTAAAGTCTATAGTAGCTTCTCTTTTTTTTCAGATAGGTAAACACATACCATGTGAGATTTTGACTCAATCGGTGGGCGTTGTTTTGGTTTCCGGGAAATTCCTAAATTTCAGTTTTGAAGAATTTTATGTTTTGGGAAACTCCTATTTCGGTAGGGTTCCGTTTCCCCCTTGTTTTGGGTCTCTTTTGGGCTATAAAAGAGAGGCTTGGGGGTTAGGGTTGTGAAGCTAATGCAAAAGTCATAAGAAAGTAAGATTTTCATAGCTAGAGTTTGGGTTGAGAGAACAAGAAGACTTGTGTGAGAGAGAGCATTGAGGGCTTTCCTTGGGTTTGATCTTCGTTGTGGGTTCTTCTCTTCCCTTTTGTATTATTCTCTTGGATTAGTGAAGAAATTTGGTGTGCTTTGACCGTGGAAGTAGGCATTTAGGCTGAACCACGTAAATCTTGCTTTGTGGTGTGTTTCTTGTTTGCTATATTTATTTCCCCATTATCGTTGATTCTATCCTAAGAGGTTTCGCACAACATACCATATTAGGGGGAAAAAAAAACGTTAATACAAATACAAAACAAGAGTTTATCAAAGAGTAAACTCTAGCAAGACCATAGTAACAAAGTCGGGGTTCGGGAATAATTCAATAGGGGTCTAGTTCAGAAAAAATCAATAGTCAGGAAACTTTTGGTAAAAAATGGAAATAAAAATAATTATAATTATAAAGAAAAAGTAATATGATACCAACCATCATAACCAAGTCGGAGTTCGAGAATTATTCATGTAGAAAACAAATTGGCAAAATTCAAACACAAATTGGTAAAACATCGGGTAAGTCGTAAGATATGAAAAAAATATTAGATATGATTATTATTTATTAAATTATAAATAAAGATATTTTATATATTAGATATTTATTTAGGACTTTTTCAAAAAGTCGTGAATAATTCGTGTTTAATTCGTAAAATTAGCGACTTTTTCAGTTTTCAAAAAGCCATGAATAGTTTGGGAATTGATCGTTCGACGAAAATGTTGTGTATTATTTAGGAAATTTTTATAAAATCGGAGAACTTTGTTATTATGAGCAAGACCAGCCAGCTTACAAAAGGACCTCCCTAACCTACAGCATTAACAAAAGAAGATACCCAAAGTCACACTGGTCGATCTCCCAAATCCACTCCCACCTTGAGGGCAGAACACCACTCTAAGATTAGGTGTCTGACCCTACTACAAGGAAGAGACAAAGGAGAGGAGGAATCTTTGAACACTCACTTGTTCCTTTCTTTCCAAATCATCCTACATGGTAACACACTGCCCCAAGAAATACGGACCAAATGATCACCCGATCTTCCTCCAAATCGTTGAAAGACCAACAAGATAAGAAGTCCTAAAAGGAGGATGGGAAGACCCAAACCATTCCTAGCCTAGAAAGGAAAGTACCCTCAAATACCAGTAGCGTATGAGCAATGCAAAAGAAAGTGGTCCACCGATTCCTCCACACGAAAGCACAAGTATTGATTAACTAGCCTTTACCCTCTATTTTTCAGATGGTCCCACGTAAGGATCTTATTCAAGGTTGCGGTCCAAAGGACGAAAGATACCTTCAGATGGATACCAGAGTTCCAAACAACCCCTGTTAGAAAACTGGATGCGGGAAACCAAAGCAAAAGACTGAAGAAATGATCTCACTGAAACCATTGTTGGATTTGGACCAGATCCTAGCATTCATAATCCAGAAAGATGTGGAAGCCTTAGAAAGCCACCTCAAAAGGAAAAGAAAATCCTCTACTTCCAAGTCCTTCAAACTACGCCTCAACCTAAGACACCATACTATCTCATTCGTTAACCTCTCAAATAATCTGCAACCACGGGTTTCGTATCTAAGACCAGGAGGAAGAGATTCCCAAAATCATCCTTTAAATCGTTCTTTAATCATAACTGCCCACACAGCCACACAAAAGGTCCTTCCATAATCTAACTTCCAACCCATTCCCCACCTTAAATGGTGAGGGGCAATAGCATATCAGAAACTCTCTTGATACCTTTCCACAACCCCAAACCGTGTGGACACCTAACCTCTTTCAATTCCCAAGGCGATTTCTCTCCATATTTAGCTACTATCACTCTCCTCCAACCTCTCTTACTCTCCTCGCCGAATTGCCATACCCACTTTCCTAACATAGCCTTGTTCATTTCCACCAATGGCCTCAAGTTTAGCCCTCCTCCCTTAATGGAATGACAAACATAATCCCAATCCACCAAAGGATATTCGTTCTGCTCCATCTTTTCATTCCAAAGAAACACTATGCAATCTTTCAAGCCTACCCGCAACAAAGCACAGGATTGCCAAAGTTGACATACAGTAGTAGTTTCTCTTTCTAAGTTTGAGTTAGCTTCGTGTTGTTGCTATTGGTATTAGGTTTTAGAAAAGTTTCATTATGAGTAGAAGTTTAAGTTGACATTAAGGAGCCTTCATTAGTTGCTTTAGTTAGGAATCTTGCAATTTATTTAGTTTTAAGTCATCTTGGGGAACCAAGATAGGTACAATTTTAAGAAATTGAACTACAAATTTTAAAGAATAAATTCTTTAGTTCCAAAAACTCCTATTTTTTGGCATCTACATGTTTCCCTTGTTAGACGTTGAAGTTTTCTCTACTTTTGTACGACTTGTAGTACCATTTGGTTGTTGTGATTGCATAACTAAATCTTTCAATGCACCTGCTCACCCTGGCCAACTAAGCCTCTGCCCATGAATGCTCCTATGAGAACCCAACATAAACTTACCTTCACAAGGTCCGTAGATACTCAAGATAGAAAAAGGTAAAGATAGATATGGTCAAATTTTGGATGTTTCTGATGATAAATATAGCTATTGTTACTTTTTCCACCTATTTATTTATTTATTTATTCTCCAAGCCACAATGAAAAACCTAATTAAAATTGAGTGTATAATTTATCATGTCCGGTTTACAACAAAAATCAAAGTTACCTGCTCCCGTAGACCTGATTTTCCTTTTCTCTATATGATTGATGCAAGAAAATTATTAAAGACAAGGATTATTAGGGAAAAAGAAAACCCCATGTAACCATTTACTGCTGCCATAATGACCCTTTTATGCTTTACCCTTTCTAATAATTTGTTGTCACTTCCCTAAATCCTAATTTTTAAATGAAGTTCAACATTTAGATGAACAAATCGGTTATACAAATTTTGATGGTGTCTCCATTCATAAGGCAAACTCTTTCCTTCATTTAATAACATTTAAGCTTATCTTGTACATCAAATGTGTAAAAAAACTTATATGAAATGAATTTTAAATCACAAGTCCCTAAATGTTTGAATAAAATTGTCGAGTTCGAGCTACAAAACCGGCCAGGTCAACCACAGCTCACTAGCTTGTCTAACGTTCAATACAAATTTCTAACCTAGATCCAACTTCATCGATTATCTTAGAGCATACCAAATAAAACACGTAAGAAATCGAATGGCTCTTCTTCTCCCATGCTGACTGATGCAAAAAACTTTTTTGGCTCCAACTGAGAGTTGTACATTTTATTCTTTGGTGCATCTGCAAAACCATATCACCTGCTTAAAAACAAGAATTTGGAATACAACTAAAAATTACTGAAGTAACATAACAAATGTCTCAACAGATTCCATAAAGAAGCTTATACTGAGATTACCTATGAAAGGCTTAACCCAAGAGAGTCTAATATCCAGCACAATAAGGGTAAAAGATTCAAGATGAGTGGAAGAAAAAAAGTAGTAACAAAAGTAATAAACTATAAGGATACTTCAAGTCTTGAAGTGACTATATGTATACCTATGGGTCTCGCACTATTGGCATCCTACAGTCAGGGAAAGTATTTTTCGCAGGTTCTCAAATACTTCTTTCCCATTTCTCTGAATTGGATTATATGGACATTCTGTGTGAACTTCAAACAAATACGAAAAAATACTGGTAAAAATTATCCTACATGCTTTTAGCCTGTTACTACATAAAAATTCCCAATATATGTTCCCAAACCTTTTGAGTGCTGAGCCAGCTCCTGGGCTCTTGCTTTCACCTGGCTACCACTAAAAGAAATAAAATCATACTAGAGATCAACAAGATGACAGGAAAATTGCTTCCATTATGCCCTTGCTTTTTGTGGTTTCCTTATGAATAAAAATAATATTTTTTTGAATTCGGATGCTATTCATTTTTCTCTTATGTTTCCTGATATATCTAACATAATAATTCAAGAAATACAAAAACAGAACTACTTCAATAGACTTCCTTGCCGAAGAAAAATTCATGAATGCTATCGTGATAGTTTCAAATAGTACACTGTTTATATTATAACTCCCAAATTCTGCATCCAACCGGCCAATGAGATTCTAGAAACCTAGAACAGGTAGCCTTTTATATCGTTTTATATAAATGAGCTGCAGCAGTACAAAGAATTGTATGTTCAACATGACAGATGAAGCACAGTTTGCTCAAGAATCAGACAACCAGAGCATGTATTCCCTCACACTTTCCTATAATATCTCATCCCTGATATGGCTCGAGTTGTGAGTGCAACACAAAAAGTGTGGCATATATGTCCTTCGCGTTGAACAGCAATAGATGTAACAGTCCTTAAGACAGCTAAGTCAACTCTTGTATATAAACACCCTCTAGGTTGACGGTTTCATCGTGGGTAGACTTGAAATTTATCAAAATGGTTTTTAAATTAACAAAAGAAATTATAATGATACAAAATAAATCGCATACAGAATTCATGTATTAGTTGAAGGATTGAACCCTAAAGGAATAGGTTGTACACCCACATAATAAAACAAATTTGTCACATGAATGATAAAAATCATTTCAATGCTTATACCTTCTATGGGAAACTTGAAACTAATTCGAGGCAACCTAACCAAAGTTAAGCCTCTGCATTGTGCTCTCATCTATAACTGATAATGATGATAATTTCTATTTTCTATAAGCATGGTTCAAAATATCAGTATCGGTTGCCGTATCGGTAAATCCAAAATAGGATATATATCGGCGTATCGGTACCGTATCAGTTGGATACGGCGGAAAAATTCAGGATACGCTAAAAAAAACTTAGATACACAAGGAAAAACTTGGATACCTTGCATAAAACCTCTTTTAATACAAATATAAACTAAAAACAAACTAAATGAAGGCTTTCAACTACATTTATAATCATACATATAAGATTTAACAAATTTATAAGTTAAAAAAAGCGTGCACGCTGATAAATATGTATGAAAATACAAACCATAGTTACTTAACCAAGTGATAGAATCTCACTTGCATTCAAAAATCAAAAATATGAAAAAAACATAAACCCTTGTATTCACAAATCAAGTTACATACATGATAGAAACTCAATACCACATTGAACTTCGTGTCAGCTCATACTCTATGATTGTGGGATCAGGAATTGAGTAGAGTGATATATTATAAGTGGTCCAGACATGATGACACTACTGTATCCAAGTCATCATCGTGTGGTACATGTTCAGGTACATTTGTACATATGTCTGTTGCTGAGTCATGATCTATCCATAACTATCAGTTAAAGATTGGGACTGAACATTATAACCAGTGGCTCCTAATAAGTAGGGTTGGGCTAGGGCATCATAACTAGTGGCTCCTGATAAGTAGGGATGGGCTGGGGCATCATAACCAGGGGATAACCTTATTTACATATTAATATCTAAAGTAAATGAAAGTAAAATCAAGTTAAAATCATTTACTTATATAATATATTATGTAAATAAGTTGTGTGTATCAGGTTTGTATTGTGGATCCTAGTGTAAATGGAAGGAAAAAAAAATTAACTGAAAAATCTTCATATCGAGTGTATCGGGCCTGTATCGACCCGATACAGTAGAGTTTTTTTTTCCAACGTATCAGTGTATCGGGTAGCTCCAAATAGGATACGTATCCGCCCGTATCGATCGATCCATATCGATATTTTAAACTATGTCTATAAGGTTTTCTTTATGATTTTTTTAAAAAAAATTTACTCACTAAAGGATGAAAGTGGCAAACCTCATATAAGAGGCTAACGACAAAGCCACCCGATGACCCAAAATGCTGTACAAATCATCTAACCGTTGCCCTGATTCTTAGCAACCCAACTAGAGGAAAACAAACCAAACTTAATCTCCTTGAATTCCTTGACCACAGATGACCATAAAGCAGCGAACCCACTTACTGATGGAAATAATAGAGCAAAGGACCTCTATAATCGATACAAATAAGAGAGACACTACATAAAATAAATAAATAAACAAAGCAGAACCTCCATAAAGATAATCTTCTCATATGCCATTAAATCTGCATTTCACACCAATTATCTAAATATTGATAGATCATGCTTAATTACATTATCCAAAAAATACTTGCATTATCCAGTTTAACAATTCCTATAAACCAAAGCACTCAGAAGCAAAAGGGATGCCCACCACTCTATTATTAGCTATTTGAAGAACTGGGTTACCTGATGAGACTGCTGGAGAGCTTTTCGTATTCATGGCCAGCGTCAAAGGACCCATCAAACTCCAACAATTTTTTACCTATAAAAAAAATTTAAAAATAATAATAATTGAATTGATAAGAAATTTACCCTTCAGCAATCTAATTTAAAAAAAAAAAACCTACTTCCCAAATTTCTCCAACATCAGACAACATTTTTCAAAATAAAAATTCCCATGACATTACGCATTAGTCTAGGAAGCCAACGTCTATATATATACATATATATATATATATATGAAATACAGCAGTGACAGAGTTTTTCAATATTTTCACTATTGAGTTTAATAAAGCGTTTCTCCAGTGGCCTGTAGCTAAAAATAAATAAATAAACATGAGAGATGAAAGAGGAGGCGTACCAGAGGCAGAGCTTGGAAGAATTTGGGGAAGAGGCGTTTGGTGGTGTTTTATCAGTACAACTTACTCAAGCTCCCCTTCTAAAAGAAAATCAGGGGGGACAGTGTTGGCTTCACGCGCATTTTAACACGCGTGTCCTTGTCTTTGGATGAGAAGTAGAAAAGTAGCTGCCCGAGTGTGGAGACAGTAAGAGTTGACGGAGAGTAGGGCTAGCATGCCTCCATTTTTTTTTATCAAACAAGCTCCACTTCTATATGTGCAAACACCCCTTATTTTTGGCCTTGGATTGTCTCTGGCGAAGCCAGAAAGCCCTCTCGGGGCAACCATAGAATATGGGACATGTGGCGATACAAATGGGAGAAGTCATTTCATTTTCTCACATTGATTTTTACCCCCCCCCCCCCCCCCACTTGATATCTCTCCCCTTTTATCTCACCACCTTATCACCATGTCTCATTTAGTGTGTTGAGAAGTCAAAATCATGGGCCCATGATTTTGACTTCTCCACCACCTGTCCCCTATTCTATGGTTGCCCAAGACAAGGGCTTTCTGACTTCCCCAGAGACAATCCAAAGCCTAAAATCTGAAGTCCTTATTTTTTAGGCTTCAGATTCTCTCTTGCCCATGCCAGAAAAGTGCTCTCGAGTCTCCATACGTTAAGCGTCATGTAGCATAAAAAAAGGGAGAAGTCATTTCATTTTCTCCTCTGATTTTGACTTCTCCCCACTTGATATCTCCCCCCTTTATCTCACCATTTTATCACCTTGTGTCAAATAAAGATTGGAGAAGTCGAAATCAAGGCCCATTAAATGACTTCTCCAGCCACCCGGTGCTTAATGTGTGGTGGCTCGAGAGCACCTTTCTGGCATTGGCCAGAGAGAATCCGAGGCCTATTTTTTAAGGAAAAATAGTCTCCTCCTTGGTCCCTAACGCGAGGAAGGGCATCTCGGCTCCCATTTTCTTGCCATGTGTCCCCCTTCTAACTTATTTAACTATGGTTAAGATTCATCCACCTTGGGGTTCACCTAGCTATCCTTAGTTTTTAGAAGAAAAAAAAAATTAACTAAAGGTTAAAGAAAACTAACCTGGGTTAATGGAAGTTGAAGGGTCGACTATGTGAGAGCAAGGAGGCATAGTCCCCTCCTCCACCGAAGTGGGGACTATTGCTCATTTTTTAAAAGGAAATTAGTCACCTCCTTGGGCGAGGAGGTGAGTTACCATTTCATCCCCCTTTTTGGGGTCATGTGTCCCCTTTTTACTTCCATTAAATGTGGTTAAGATTCAGTCACCTTTGGGGTTCACACATCTGCCCTTGGTTTTTAGGAAAAAATTAACCACAAGAGGTGGTTAATTTTTTAACCATAGTTCAAAGTGTTTGTGAAAGCGAGTAGGAATAGTATCCCCTCAGCACGAGGAGGTGATTATTGCTCTTTGTAAAAACCATCCTATCTTTCCAGCTATTTGTAAATACCCTTTTTTTTATTTTGTATTATAATCAACTAACTTTTAAAACTTTTGCAAATCCACCCTTCTATCCAAAAGTTAGTTAACGATTTGTTTTATCGGCTGTGGAGGAGACTATACCCCCTTGCTCTCACATAGCTGACTCTTCAACTCACATTAACTTGGGTTAGTTTTGTTTTAACCCTTTAGTTAATTATTTTATTTTATTTTTCTAAAAACCAAGGGTAGATGGGGGAACCCTAAGGGTGGATGAATCTTAACCACAGTTAAATGGGGTTAGGAGAGGGATACGTGGCAAGAAAATGGGAGCTGAGACGCCCCTCCTCGTGTCACCGACCGAGGAGGTGATTTATTTTCCAATTTTTTTTATAAGAAAGACAAATAAGAAACAATCATGATTGAACTCGAGGAGAGTTCAATCGCGCCCACATGTCAACACATGTCATTTTTAACCCCTTTTAACCACGGTTAAGATTCCCTATTTTTTTAGGGTTCAACAATCTAATATTAGTTTTTAGAAAAAATATTAACTTTAGGGTTAAGAAATTTTAACCCTAAGATTATATTTCTTTAAAAAAAAGTTTCTAAAAACCAAAGTTAGATCGCTAAATCTTAAAGGTTAGTAAATCTTAATCAGGATTAATAGAGATTAAAAAAAGACTCGTCTTGACCCATGGGTGTGATTGAACTGAGGGTGAGTTCAATCACGATTGGTTATTCTATCTTTACTTGTCCCGCGAAAGTTGGAGAGCAAATGAGTACTAAAAGGTAGGAAGAGGTTCTTTTTTGTCTTTGTTTTTTCCCGGAGGTTATCATTTAATTATGTTAGTACAGTTAGAACAATTAGGAGTTAACATGGGTAGAGGAGCTCTTGCAACTCGTACCGGGGGATTGGATCCCAAACCTCCCTCAAAGAGTGGTCACACTCACACCCCAACCACGCGCAAGAGGCGGAGTGTAGGAAGAGGCTCTTCAGCCCCTGGGACGTTGAGAGAGGAGCATTGATAAGAATAAATATAGTGGATCCCAGTTGGGGGCGTTGGGAGAGAAGGCATTGATAAGAATAAATATAGTGGATAGCATTGATTGATAAGAATAAATATAGTGGATCCCAGTTGGGGACGTTGGGAGAGAAGCATTGATAAGAATAAACCACTTGAGAGAGAGAGAAGCCCAACGAAAAGAAGCAAGGATTTGACCTATTTGTGGGCATTGGATTTTAAAGAGTCAAGAGATTGCTACAAACAGTAGGCGGAAGTTACTTCCCTTTAGGGGTTTTTCCTAGTTTGCCCCTTTAGTATGGGGTTCTTCCCCAAATAACCAGGTTTTAAAAACCATTTTTTAAATGCCCCCACACACATATGCATCTATTCGCACATGCAAATTTTTCTCATTTTATCTAAATTATTTGAAAAAAAGAGTTTGGGTATCCCTACCTCATTTCCGATGAGCTCTTCATCCCCACCCTATTTCCGATGAGAGAACTTCGTTCCCACCTCATTTCCGGCGAGAGATCTTTGTTCCAAGAGTGTTCCTTCCGTGTTCTTTTCATAAAAAAACGTCATTAACCGAAGAACAACCCTCATTTTCGGGTTTTTTAAAAAAATGAATTAAAAAAAATCATTGCATGTATGATTAATTCATGGAAAAATGTTTATAATCATTGTATTTATGGTTCAAAACCTTAAATTTCATATTATATGTGTGTTTACATGTGTTTTTTTTTCATTTTCTATGATTTACAATCATGTTTCCAAGCTTGAAGACGATGGTCGATGCATTTTGCACGGGGTCGATGCATAAAATGCACGAGGTCGATGCACTGTATTGACCTAGTGCATTTTGTATGCGGTCGATGTATTTTACACGGGGTCGATGCATAAAATACACAAGGTCGATGCATTGTATCAACCTAGTGCATTTTGTACGCGGTCGATGCTTTTTGCAGGCGGTCGATGCATAAAATCAACCTAGTGCATTTTGTACGCGGTCGATGCATTTTGCACGGGGTCGATGCATAAAATGCACGAGGTCGACGCATTGTATCGACCCTGCGCGCAAAAAACTTCGGGAAACTCAGATTTTTACGATTTTTTCATATTTTTTTATTCTTCTTTCAAAATCAGTATAAATGGTAATGGAGGGGTATTTGGAAGATGAAGGGAGTGTGTGAGCTTCATTCATCTCATCCACGTACGTGTCTTCTTCTTCTTCTTGGAATGAAGAACTTTCGTCGGAAATGGGGTGAGAATGAAGAACTCTCGCCGAAAATGGGATGGGAACGAAGATCTCTCATCCACGAACCTAAATCCCTCTTCTTCTTCTTATTTTTCTTTTTCTTTCAAAATCAATGGAGGGGTATTTAAGACTTTTCATAAATACTGAATTATGGAAAATAGATGATAAGGGTATTTAGGGAAGGGTATTCAAAACCTGGTTATTTGGGGAAGAACCCCATACTAGAGGGGCAATCTGGGAAAAACCCCTTCCTTTATGCAAGCTAGCCATCAGATCAGCTGACGAGAGTTGTACCATAACAGTGTTTGAGTTTGCCATCCGGATCCCCGGCTCCTCTACTTGGAAAGGTTGCTTGGGTTTTAACCCGAGCAAGACACGTCCGATTAAAAGGATCCAACGGCCCGGCCTTAATTCGGGGGTTTAAAGTTTTACGCATCCAAAATTTAAGCGCCAAAAAAACCGATTCTCTCTCTCTCTGTTCTCCCACCTCTTTCAAATCTCAAGCAAACCAGAGAGGAAAACCCTCCAACCCAGAGACCATTCCGGCGATGAGAGTCTACAGGGTTTCCTCTGGTGACGAGAAGCAGTAAGGGGTTCCGACGACGATTTCTCTCTATGACACACTCTGAGAAAAGCTTTTGTGAGTTCGGTTCTTCCTCTTCTTTTTGACTGTTTTGGTTCAAATTAGTTTATTTTGTGGGAGATTCGCCCGTCAATGAAATTGGGTTCCTTGTTAATCTGTGTGTTTAGGTTCCTTGTTTCAAGTTATTATATTTACTGGTGATTCCCTTATTCAAACAATCAACTGGTGTATTTCAAGTTTCAACATTACAAAATTTGGAGGTTTCTTACAACCTGTGTAAACCTCCTCCCTTACAACCAGCTTACTTAAATAGGTTTGAATCTCTAAGCTCATTGTTTAGGACATGCATCATTGATAATTATAATTTGGGGCTGCAAAATTTTTTTAGTTTCCTTTTTATATTATATTTTGTTACCCACACAATATAGTTGTTTGTGTGGTTTTGCATTTTTTTAGTGGTTTGTTCGAATAATTCCCCTTTGAGATTCAATGCTTGTACATGCAATTTTATTAAGTTTCCTTTTCATTTTCCTTTGTTGGTGTAATTGGGCTAAATTCCTGCACACATAGCCACTTAGCAAATACAGACAGATAATAAATGCAGTTAAATAAACAATTAATTATTTAATTAATTATGGTAGAGAATCGCTTCGCTGAGAGGCGCTACAAGAGAGTCTTTCTTGAAGATAGTCGAAGCCTCCCATGTGCAAGGGATATGACAGCTCTATCTCCGGGATACAACTCAGCTCGGATTCTCTCCGGTCTTCCCAACGAGTTTGCACTACTCGGTAGAAGACGGAGTACTGATCTTCCTTTAGGATGCCCTTCAAAATAAATATATAAATATATGCATATCCAATTAATTAGGGTTTGCCTAATTATCCAAATGTTCTAAAGTCCCATCGGATTTACAGTAAAAGATAATCTAATTAATTGAACAAAATTCAAAAAATACCATTCTACCCCTTAGGGTTTAAGGGTCTGTTTGGTTACAGGGTTAGGTCCACTCTGATTTGGTCTAATCCTGTTTTAACCTATTCCAGTTTAGGTATGCACTTATTTTGTTTGGTTACAGAATCTAGTTCTGTCCAGAATCAATTCTGCACAGAAACTGTTCTGGTTTGGACAGAATCAATTCTGTCTTAAGTCCCGTTTGTTTACAGATTTTAAGTTAATCCATTGTAACTTAATCCAAGTCTGTTTGGTGACAAGATTACACTTAATCTAATTTTATTAGTTCGGGTTATGTTTGGGTACAAGAACAGGCTTGTCCAGATTAACCCATTCCACAAGATACCCCTGATTGGGTCCATCATGTGGATATGGTAGGATCACCCGAAATCGGATGGTCACCAAGATGATTCAGTCCATGACAGACTGATCCACTGTTCTACTCGATCTGGAATCCCAGATCGGGCATCTGAATAGTATGGACGGTTGAGAAGCCCGAAGGCATTCTGCAACCTCATCAGGAGCTGGACTCACTGTCCATTTCCTGGTATCCATGGATCTGGATCGATCCGGACAACCTGCTGGGTCTGGTTCTGGGTTCTGGGCCTCTGGATGATGGGTCAGGGTCACCATCTTCTCCATCGAGCTCAAGGACCACCATTAATGGAGAGCTCCAGGTTAGGGTCCTCCTAAGAGGTCCCTGGTACGGAGTCATCCTGATGGACCATGGCTACTCGGAGTAGACTGGACCAGGGTGCACCTACTCTGGTCTGGTGGCTCACTGGACTGTAGGCTCCGTGGTCTGGGCTCACGGATCAAGCTCACTGGTCTCTGTGCTCCGTGGTCTGGGCTCACGGATCAGGCTAATCTCCACGGATCAAGCTCTAGTCTGGCTCACTGGTCTGAGTTCCAACAACTATCAGACCCTCCCCAAGCCTCTCTATATATAGAGGACCCAGGTCCCCTTGCATGCGCATGGGCTCAGCCACCTGGCTAGGCCCTCCTGCACCAGGCAGGCCACATGGCACACAAGGTCAGGCCTTGGTCAGAGCAACCCATCATGGGCCTGCACGCATGGGCCTGCGCCCACTGACCCAGACACTCATTAGATCTGATGGATCTGATCCACCTGACACACCCATGTGTGTCCTCGGATCTCACACACCCAGATCCAACGGTCCAGATCAGACCTAGCCTGAGACTTGATCAGACGGCTCTGATCAACCACACCGATCAAGGTCAACCTAGATCTACGGTTGAGATTAGATCAACGCTCAGATATACTCAAAAGAAATAGCGGCCCAAGCGACTCGCGACGATGCGCACGTGCGAAGTGCAAAGTGCGCCTCATAGCGCCCAAAGCCCTATGCCCGCACCGCACCGCACCCGCACCGCACCCGCACCCGAGCCCGTGCCCGTGCGTGTGCGCTCGCTGCGAGCACAGCACGCGCACCCTAGTTACCGTCTAAAGAAATTGGTGGGTCAAAGTCTACACCTCACTATTAATTGTTGACAACTAAGCAACTAAGGGGGTAAATAAACTCTTTAGATTTTCTTTACTTTTCCGATGTGGGACTAAAGAACTAAGAGAAATGCACTAAAAGTGTGTTTTCTCTCTTTCAAGAGATTAAACACCCAACCTAAACAAAGATTAAAT
Source organism: Tetracentron sinense (assembly GCA_015143295.1). Lineage (NCBI taxonomy): Eukaryota > Viridiplantae > Streptophyta > Magnoliopsida > Trochodendrales > Trochodendraceae > Tetracentron > Tetracentron sinense. Next base: position 26,175,179 of record CM026556.1, read on the forward strand.
TAATGGGGGTTTTAGTCCATGATTAAAATCAAAACCCCGGATCCTAATGATCCGGTTTTTATTAATTTAAAACAATTTAAAATCAAAATCAACATCCTTTTCCCTACTTTGTTACCCACTGTATATTTGTTTGTGTAGTTTTGCATTTTTTTACCCAATCACAATTATGAGTCACCAAAGCTTCTGGATTTCGTAGATTCTGATAATGGTGATGCAAAAATGGGGGTTTTGAGGGCTTTGGCTAATGGGTTCTGAGGTTCATGCTTGGAGGTGGTGAAATATGAACCTTTTGAGGTATTTTTTTAGTGTTTATGGGCTTTGAATGTTGTCTATGGGTAGCTGGACCTGTAGGTGTTTGGGTGTCTAAGAGAAACACTTTGATGTTTGTGAGATTCCTTACATGAACATTGGAGAGACACAATACATTGATTTATTTGTTTTTTATTTTCTTTTATTTTTGAATTTTTGGGAGTGGAGTTCTCAGGCAATGAAACAAAGGAGGAGACCAAGAGATTTCTAACACCTTGTTTTTTACATATAGAAGTGGAGTGTATCCCACATAGTGTACCATTTCACTGTGGGATTGTTATTGCTTTTTTTTTCGGAATATCGTACCCACATCTTGTGCTTACTTCCTAGTGGTCAGAATTCTTATATGTTTGAAATTGCCAAATCCATGCTTGTAATCTTATGAAGCTCCTCTTATACTGTTAAAGCTAGCCCCAAGCTAGTAACAAACTTATGAGACTTCAATTGAAATTTTCTAGTTCCAAAGAATATACATTGTAATTTTTTTTACAATGTATTTTTCTATATTTCTGACAGCCTGATAAGGTCTGAAATTGAGTACATGGAAGTTTTTAATTTATTGCTGGTTAATGGTTTAACTAGACAAAGATTTGCTTTGAGGGACGGAGGTAGAACAATTGGTGCAGGGGTAGTTTCAAAAGTAATCAGAATCTTATTTTCTGATTTGTGTGCCATTTGGTTACTGAATTACATATTTTGTTTCTTTTTGCTGGCATATAGTGTGTACTCAGTTGTGTGTTTCTCTCTACTAATTCATATAATCTATGCCTGGAGTTTTCCTGTGATCTTTTAGAGCCTTATTGATCGGGTTTAACTTGGAATCAACCCCGACCTCATAATTCCCTAGTAGAAGAGGAGTTCTGGAGAAGAAGGGTGAGTGCTGCAACTAATAAATGGTGTTTTGTTATGTGCTACTTCCATTCGGACTAAGTGGGTTTCAGGGGCAAGTACCTTTTTAAATATAAAATCCAGGGCTTTCCTGGGTTTTTGTGTTGCTGTTGAGAAATGGAAGATCCAATGAAGCAAGTACATCTGTCTTCTGGGGTTGCCAGGCTCACAAGTGTTGATGGGGCTGGGGAATGCGGGAAAGCTTAAGCAGAAAGAGGCTTAGAATTTGGCTCCTTGTGCATTAGCAGCACAATATGAGAAAGCTCATGCTGCCGTCGAGTGAAGAAAATGGGCTAGAAGTTTGGCTCCTTGTGCATTAGCGGCACAATATGAGAAAGCTCATGCTGCCATCGAGTGAAGAAAATGGGCTAGAAGTTTGGCTCCTTGTGCATTAGCAGCACAATATGAGAAAGCCCGTGCTGCCGTCGAGTGAAGAAAATGGGCTCGAAGCCAAACCACAATTTGCTGTGCCCATTCCCAGACACTGAAAATCGATTACAAATGTGGAGTTAAAGAACTAAAGACTTGATTATGATGAAATTGTTTGTTACCTCTCTCCTAAATCTTTTTCTCTTTGCTGAATTTGCAGCTTATACATTGCCTTGAAGGAGTACAAAGAACTAAAGACCATGGACTAGATGTAAGATACTTAATGTTGGTAGCAACAGGGGTGGTTGTGACTATGTTGGTGTATCTGGTGTATATAACCGATAAAAGCTAATGATTTGTATATCAATATGAAAGTATCTGAATAATAGATCTACCGATTGATGTTTGTTGTGTTCGGATAATCAGGACCCTGGTAATACCTACTGCATGTGATCTCCCTGGATCCCCTCTTACCTCAGTGATATACTGCTTAAAAAAAACACAATCACTCCTCATGCATACAGCTTGGTTTACAAAATTCATACTTTTTCGAAATTCCTAGTTATAACTTCACATTCGATGTGGTTAAGTGCAGAGGATGAGAAATTCTGCAATAAGGAAACTCTTTACTACAAATCTTGAACGGCTGTATGATCCACTACAAACATATGGAAGAAAACTAACTCGATGAAAGTTTGGGGATAGGATCATGTATAAGCAGGACATGAATTCGAACTTCTCTCATTGACGTGCACTGGACAGCAATGGTTCACCAACTCATTGATCCTGAATGTTTAAACGGGCATGCCACATCTTGCATGGGGCATAGCTGATAGCCCCAATTGGAGATGACCTTCTGATCAAGTAGACTAGAAAGTGGGCAGTCCTAAAACAAAGAGGTGACACTGTTTCAACCATCTAGACTGATGAGTAGAGATGGGCACTGTGTCAGTGAAGCTAAACAAAGAGCTTTTAAATTGCTCTTATATGTAATTGAGAGGCAGCACCAGTACCTGTTAAAATCTAAATCAACTGTGGGATTGGTACATCCCCTGATTTGCTCTAGTGGTAGGACATATGTCCCCCTTGGGGGAGGAGTCGGGTTCGAGTCCGATTGTGGGGCAGTTGAGAGGCCCATAATTTATACTACCCTTACTCCTAACCCAAATAAATAATTAGTTTAATTTGTTTAAATATGAAGCCGAGCTATGCTACATAACATGTGAGCGGAGCTCCCTTTCATGTAAATGGTGGCACTTTTGTAATTATTGAGAAATGGAAACTAAATTGCCGAGAAATGGAAGTCTCAAAGCATATACTCGGGGACTCTAAGATCATAAGCAGATTTCTCTGTAATTGTTTGTACTACTCAAATCTTGTTCCAATTTGGAGAGCGAGAGATGGAGAGCCTTGACCTGTATTTGAAATTTTCATGCATTGCCTTTGTAAATAATTGTGTTAAAACTCAGATTTAATAGTCTTGTATTCCCTCAAATGATAAAACTACTCTTAAACTTTCATCCATATTTTCTCACATTAGATGTAAAAGAACAAAGGTCGACGACATATCTGTCCTTAATAAGCTACTATATTATAAGTCCGAGCTAAAGGGAAGAGCAGTTACAAAGAGGTAACACTATAATTTCAAATCTCTAATCAGAGAGTGATTACACACATTACATGATGTCTCTGAAACAACCATCAGTTTTAATAAAAACTCCTGCAACCTTCCAAATCTTTCACACTGCACAAGCTAGATCAAAGTTCTACCCATGCTTCATGAGTTCCTACAATGTAGTAAAAAAACAAATCAAACAATCAATAACCTGAATTGAAAACAAGAAGCACATGTAACAGAACAGAAGCATAAGATAATTAAGACATGTCAAAGCAAAAAGATGCAACACTTTTAAGGGAAGCTTCAAATATGCCTCCAGTCATATAATTGAGTAATCTACTACAATTAAACAGATATTGATAAGTGTAGTGTGTGCGTGTTCATTACTTCATTCGAATTTACATCAATCATTCATGCTTTCTATAACTTTTGTCGCTTCAACCAGAGTCCTTCATCCATCAATTTGGTTTCAGTCAGGGTAACACTTAAGATTTATCAGCTATTTGCTCCTTTGGTATCTGAACTTTGTAAAGGGAGGTGGACTCCGATTTAATAGTCTTGTATTCCTGATTTTAAAGAGAAGAAGCTCTGGAGATCTGTGAAGGCTTAAGGATGTGTTCTTCGTGTTCATCGATAAAAAAAAGTGTTCTCCTGCCTCGCCATGAACTAACTATTCGTTTTAGGGTTTAGATGAAAGCCTAGCCAAGTAACTGTATCTTTGTTTTGTTTTTATTTAGATTTCAAGATTGTAAACAATTAATTGCATAATAAGAGGGTTGTGAAACAACCATTTTTAATGATTATATTCGATTTCAATAGAGTTTTATCTTTGTATTAGGTGTTATGAAATTGAGACTGAAATCACTCGTGTTAATTTTTTGTGATTGTTAATGTGAGTTTTATGCAATGGTTTTAATTGTTCAAGAGATTAAATACTGAGATATTTTATGCTAAGGGAAGACGAGTGATTTCACTACCCTATTTTAATATGTTTCACTCGTGCTAACCGCATATAAGATATGTCTAGGATTTGATCTCTTGTATCTTTCTCGATCTATTGAGTAGAGGCTTGTAGTCACTCTCACAATAATTGTTTACACTTCGAGAAATTTGAATAGATTCAATTCGAGATCAGTTATGAGAATAGTGATGGATTCAAACACCCTAGATCTTCTCTCCAAAAGATCACAAAAAACCCACTAGTTGATAGATTAATTAGAAGTCATTAGTTAATTCTTATTTTAGTTTAATTAAACTTAAATCAACTTTTGTCACCCATTAATTTAGAATTAATCTTGATACAAAGGCAACGAAACAAGCACAATCCTCTATGGTTTGACACCCTTACTATTAACTATTCTACCGAATTATTGCTATTACAAGGTATATTAAATTGTGAAACAACCACTTACTTGTTGATGAATCAAATGAGCCTCTAATGAGCCAAAAGAAAGGTCCCTATGGACCTAAAAAATGCCTCAAATGGGCTTAGAAAGTAGTGCCACTAATGGGCTTGACATGTCTCAATGGCCAAGAAAATTAGCCTTAATAGACTTTGACTAGGCCTCGATGGACCTTAAAAATTGGTCTCTATACACCAGATTAATGGCCTTTATGGCTGAATTGACATCGTGGGCCTTTAAGATAACCTTTATGGGCTAAGAGAAAATACCTCTATGGGCCTAGACATAAATGGTTTTTCATCAACTAGAAAGAAAGTGAAGGGAGATTTTTAGGTAGGGATTCTAGCAAGTTTTTACATTCTTTAGTAAGTGCAAGAGAGGCATTGACACAGGGAGTGCAAGCCAAATACAGCCCACCTAGCGGTGTTCATTAACATGAGATGGTGGAGTTGCTCCCATAGGAGCTACAGCAGCACTGGTGTGTGCTCTCAGTTGCAACTGCTATAGAGCAAACTCTATTTTGTGTTCAGAAAAAACATGGTCCTCAAATAATATAGCTTCATAGTTCCCACATATTGTAGCCATTGATATTTGAAGGGATTCTTGCATTGGGTGCCATCCCATGCCTATCTATTACTCAATTGTCTTGTTGTAAAGTCGTTGAACAAGATCTTGTGATGGAGCAGACAAGTCATCCATTAGAACAATCACAACCATTGTGATTGACAAACACTTCAACTATGAAGAACACGTCTACAATAGCAACATACAACATTGAATCTTTATGATCAGATTTGAGAAGATGAGGGAGAGTCACAGGGTGATAAATGAAAAAAAAAATTAAGCCAAACGGGTGCACGACGATGCCACCCGTTGAAAAAGTGCAATCAAACAAAAAGATCAAAATAGGTGGCGGATCAACCGCTTTGATACCCTGGTAACAAACTAATTTTATTGAATAGATTTGGATGAATTACAATGACCATATAAAGAGTTTAAATAGATAATCCAAGACTCCTAACTTGGAAAGACAACCTTAAAGATAATCCTAATCTTCTAAAGTGTATCTCATCTTGCATTTATTTCCCTAATAAGTATGACTCAATTACAGAAGAAATACAGACACAAAAGGTGTCGAAGTGGGATGTAATAACAGTGACGACGTTCAGTGGGTTGCAATAACAGTGGCAACGGTAGGGGGTTGCAACAATGGTTCGTTTGAGGGCCACCATTTGGGGAATGGGGAGAAGAAAACCTAACTACTAATATCCGCTTTTATATTGATAAGCTACAAAGTTTCCATTGACTTCCCCCATAAGTAAAAAAAAAATAAGCTTTCATGGAAGTCACCCAAGATAGTTTATTGCAAAAACCACAAGCAACAAACCAATCGTTGATTTTACTGACTTTTGCTGAATCAAAAATCAATGAAAGTAGTTCCATAAAGTATCTCCAAACACGGCCTATAACTTCCCCAAATCTTCAAACGATTCATATCGATCTTGAGTCTTTGTAGCATTCTTGTTGCAGAACCAATGACATGTCACAACACTGACATATTTCTTATATAAGAAATAAAAAATTAAATTCAAATGAGTTTAAATAGAGGGGGAAGTTATGATTGAAAATGTTTCGACAAATCTCTCTATTTTAAAGCCTAAATAGGCCTAAAGGAAGAGTTTCGTTAGAATGGTTCCACGAAGCCCCGCCACATATTTAAACTCGATACAATCACATTCTAAAACATGAGGAGGTGACATTCAATGTTGCGCCAATCTGCCATTGATCATTTGTAGCGTAACGCTACAAAGAACGTTGCAACTAGGTCCCATGGATTACCCCCAAAAATTGGATCTAACGGCCAGACTCGGGCTCCATATCCAAAAACACTTGCGACGTAGTATTTTAGTGCTTGCCCAAGGGATGGTTGGCATGAGTTCTAATGATTCATTCAGCTAAACTTTCGTTCTCGGCGATTTCTAGACCCCTAAGCCTTTCCCAGGCTCCCACTTTTCACATTAGAGAGGTCAATCGTCAAAACCAGTCATGCTTGGACACCTCTAGAGGAATTGAGAAGGCCAGATAGAAAAATAATTAATTATCATAAGCTTTGATTCTTAAAATCAATTACACGCATAAAACATATTTGACACTTGTTAGGCAACATCAATAAACAAAATTACATTTGGATTTTAAAAAATTACTATAAGCATTAAATATTGCTGCCATAAATATATAAAAATATATTGTGTCCAATTTATCTCGTTCATTTCCAAGTTTTTCTCGTTCATTTTTCAAAATTAATTTTGAGAAACTTTTTTTTGGTTCATCGAGAATGATTTTTCCTTACTCGTGAACAAAAATGATGTAAACCCATTGATCAGTGCTAATTGTTATACATTTATGCACCTCAAACTACACTTGTAAAATCTCTTAGAGTTCACTTTGAAACTATTTCACGGTACTTGGTTGCTTTTGTCCATTTCAGGTTCATGTGAGGAAAAGAAAATAAAACTGAAGATTTACAAGCTTCAAAGACTTAAAAGAACTTCATCCATGAGAAAAAAAAAAGAAAGAAGAAAGAAAGACCAAACCAAGAAAAATTGTAAGTTGCGATCGATCGCAGGACTAAACGTAATTCATAAAAAGCCAAAAGAATTAAGCATAAGAATTAAGAATTAAACGTAATCCATATGCGATCGATCGCATAATACCTGACGATCGATTGCCTGAAAACAATAGTTGTACATGAAAATCAAGGTAGATGCAATCGATCGCAGCCAACCGACGATCGATCGCAGATCGGTGTTTTAGCCTTGGGATGCGTGCACAACAGTTGGGAATTTGGACCCCTTTTTGGAGGTTTCTAAAACCATAATTAGCAACCAACGATATCTTTGTAAATAAGAAAACTACAGACCTTGAAAAGAGTTTCGAATTTTGGGAAACTGAAGAAAGAAGGCTTTGAAGATCTGTGAAGGTTTGAAGAGGATGTGTTCTTGATGTTCTTCATCGAAGATGGTGTTCTCCTCCCTAGTCATGAACTAATTCTCATGTCTAGGGTTTAGATGAAGCCCTAGCCAAGTAATTTAGGTTTTTCTGATTGTAAACAATGATTGCATAATGAGAGGGTTGTTCAACAACCAAGTTTTATTGTTTACATTTAATTTAAATGGATTTCTATCATTGTCTTAGGTTTTATGAAATTAAAATTGAAATAATTCGAATTAGTTTTCTGTGATTATTGATGTCAATTTTATCTAATGATATTTATTGTTCAAAAGATTGAATACTGAGATGTTCTATGCTTAGGGAAGATGGATGATTTCATAACCCTAGTTTAGTGTGGATCATTCATACTAACCACAAATTGGACATACCTAAGATTTGATCCCTTGTATCATTTTCAATTTGTTGAGTTGGGACTTGTAGTCACACCCACTTTAGTTTTTTATACTATGATAGACTTGAATAAATGCATTAGGTTCGGTTATGAGGTTAGTGGTGATTCAAATACCCTAGATCTTCTATTTTATTATCATCAAAAACTCCTTATTTGATTTATTAATTAAAAGTCATTAGATTAAATTTTGCTTTAGTTTAAAATAACACAGTTCCACTTTTACCCATCGTTGACTTAGAAATAATCTTGAGAAAAAGGTAACGAAACTAACAAAATCTTCTGTGGTTTGACACCCCATACTAGTCATTATTTTATGGAATTCGTGCTATTACGAGGTTTAATAAATTGACGATCACACATTTACAACTCATTTATAGGGAATGATTTCGAGAATCATTTTGATTTCATTACATTTTTTAGCAGAACAAAAAAAGGACGCTTCTCATAATTAAAATGAGAAAATCGCTTAAAACGAACGATGTAATCATGAAAACAAATGAGATAGATGAGACATAATAAAATTATGGATATTTTATGACACTTATAAACATGTTGATGAATATAACTATATTTAATGCTGCAATAAATTTATTTATTTCCCCGTCCAAACATATTTCTATTGTCCCTTGCTTGAAAATTGATTCTTGGCAATTGCCAAACTTGCTCTTTGCACAAATTGATTATAAGAGTCAAAACTTATCATAATTAATTATTTTTCTAGAAAGTGAGAATCACACTGATTATAAATGGCCCCAAAAATTGTGTTAAAAATAAAACGATTCTTAAAAATGTTCCCTAAAAATGAGTTGTCAAACACGTTCACGTCGTTTCTGTTTTCGGGATAAGAAAGATCGTTTATGAGGAATCATGTCAAAGGCCCATCTTGCATGGTTAGCCCTCATGTGGGGACCACCACTACAAGAAATCTACCGATTAGAGACGAAAAAAATTCATCTATAATAATCGTTTTTCCGTCACCAATGGCAGAAATATTGTTCGACGCTATTCCGTTACTAATGTGAGCGTCACTAATGGGTTTAAAGATGGTTACCGCCATCCGTCTCTAATTAGTGATAGTCCGACAGATGATTTCCATCTCTAAAAGTATTTTACTTTTAAGGACGAAAATATTTCCGTCTCCAAAACTAGTTTTTTTTAGCCCTCCCTTTCTTCCAGAGAGAGAGAGAGAGAGAGAGAGATGAGATTACCTTCCGCTTGGTCGGAGCTACAACAGGCGAGATGGGGGGGTCCCAACCGGAAAGACCACAACCAAGAGAGGAGTTCTGATTTATTTTTTTTTTCAGGAAAGATCCCTATTTGAATTTGCAAATGGTTTTTTTTACAATTACTGACATAAATATTCCGTTACAATTGGTCTTTTACAATTAGTGGCATAAATAATTGTCTCTATAGGTAAATTTATTTTACAAAAATGAATTAAATGTCGAAATATGTATTAGAGATGAAAATATTCCGTCACAATTGATCTTTTACAATTAGTGACAAAATATGCATTAGAGATGGAAATATTCCGTCACAATTGGTCTTTTACAATTAGTGATGAAATATTCCGTCTCTATAGGTAAAATTATTTTACAAAAATGAATTAAATGTCTAAATATGCATTAGTGACGATTCCGTCACAATTGGTCTTTTATAATTAGTGACATATATAAATCCGTATCTATAGGTAAATTTATTTTGCAAAAATGAATTAAATGTCAAAATATGCATTAGAGACAAATATTATGTTACAATTGGTCTTTTACAATTAGTGACAAAATATTTCTGTCTCTGTAGTAATATTACTATTAATGAAATATGCATTAGAGATGAAATATTAGTGCAGAAATATGCTGAATATTAGTGACAAATAAATTTAGAGACAATTCTATATTCTGTCTCTAAATTTCCATCTCTAATCGATAGATTTCTTGTAGTGACCATAGAAATCTAACCCATAGGCCAAAACATGACCTAAAGTTTGTAAAAGAAACGGAGGGAAGTCGGTGCGGGCAAGAAATTGCCACCCCAGAATCAAAGAGGAATATACTTAGACCGCTAGGAGTAGGTTTCTCTTTGATACTACTGTTACAAGACCCCTCGCTGCAATTAGAGGTGTCAATGGACTTGATTTGGGCCTAATTTTTTTTGTAATTTTCGAATAGGCTCGACCGACCTTGACACCCCTAGCTACTACTGGGTTGAGAGGGTTGACTACCAGGACAGTAGTGATGGTGGTGGTAGAAGAGGTGAAAGTGACACACTGTGGGGGCTAGGCCAGTGGTGGTGCATCCCCTCACTAGGAGGGAGGTTCTAGGTTCGATCTAGAGGGGTGCTTCGTCACCCTTAGCCAAGCTTCAAATGCTTGGCATTAACCTACTCATAGGGGTGACAATCAGGCTCACTTTGGGCTTCAAAATCTTTGTAAATGTGTCTGGCGGCTATAGGCGGGACATATTACAAAAGGGAAATAGTTAGGGGGGGGGGCATGGACCAATGAGGCCCAACCTTGGATTGATTGGTATTTAAGAGGGGGGACATGGACCAAAGAGGCGATTATAAAATATTTCCAAAGGTTTGCTAATCACTGCTCATTACAAAATAACCAAACTCAGCCCATTGCCACCCCTATCCACTGACCTACCTTTAGAGATACTAACCCCAATTAATTCCAAAGCTGAGATCACCCCAAAAAAGGAAAAAAAGAGTCTTTGCTAGAAAAAAACCACTCTAGAAAGTGGTTTCTCGTCAAACTGCAAGTTTCTCGCACACCAAACGCTAAAAAAGTGAGGTTTCTCGAGGAAATCCACTCTCCGACGATTTTCCCAGTATCGTAAATGGACCCTTTTTGAATATAGACTATGCCCACCATCTGTTTGTTAAGTGCTTTACGAGAATCAGTCAGCCTCGTATCATCTGATCTGGAGTTTTAGCGAAGTTGGGTTTCAATGGCAAACAGCAAATACGAGTATGTGAAGTCCTTCGAAGTTGAAGATGAGGTGATGCTTCCCAATCTTATTGTTGTTCGAATCGATGGCCGCCATTTTCGCAGGTAATCCTCTCTTACCCACTACTCGAGGAATTCCACCTGGATGGCCATAAACAACTGATCTATTGCCTACCCAGATCGTTTTGAGTGTTAAATTCACGATAGATTGGAGTTTTATTGCTTGGTTTGCCTGCAATGATGCTAAATTCATATAGACTGTACTAAAGACTTCTCTTTTATGGCTTTTGGTAGATTTTCGCTTTACCCACTATTTGAGGAATTCTGCCTGGATGGTTTTACACAATTGATCTATGGACTACCCAGATCGTTTTGGGTATTGAATTCACGATAGATTGGAGTTTTATTGCTTGGTTTGCCTGCAATGATGCTGAATTCACATAAACTGTGATAAAGACTTCTCTTTTATTGCTTTTGGTAGATTTTCTGAAGTCCATGAATTTGAGAAGCCGAATGATGAGCAAGCATTGAATCTGATGAACTCATGTGCAACAGCCATGCTAGAGGAGTATCCAGATATAGTTTTCTCATACGGATTCGGTGATGAGTACAGGTACTGCAGTTTGTTATATATGCGTTTAGCTATATTCACATAATTTGATAGGTACCCATATGGTGTTTGAAGCTTCTTATATTGTTGGTGATATTATTTTCAGTTTCGTATTCAAGAAGGCATCTAAGTTCTACCAAAGGCGTGCCAGGTTTCTCTTCTGATCTCTTACTTCTTATATCCTAGAATTTTCCTGCTGTAGATGATGCATATAAGATTGTAGAAGAATAGCCAAGACAGGAAGAAGCCATCCTTGCCGGTTCTTGCACATTGTGTGCACATACAGGGCGGGCAGGACCATCCGTGGTGGGTATGAACTATGAAGTATGAACCTCATGGATGTGTGCTACATGTTGGTAGAGGCTGAGAATACAGCTTTTGCAACTCTTTCCAGTTTCCATCGTAAGATGCAGCTGACAATTCTGATCTTCTACACATTCTATCGTTAACTTTGCAGCAAAATACTGTCCCTCACTGTATCTTTCTTCTCTTCCGTCTATGCCATGAAATGGAAAGAATTCTTCCCTCAGAAAGAGTTGAGGTATCAGCCTTCTTTTCATGGAGGGGTCATAAGCTGTGCGTCGATGGAGTTTCTCCAAGCATATCTTGCATGGAGACAAGATGATTGTAAGTGACGGGACAACTTAATTAGTGAAACAAGACCAAGCACTTTTAAACTGAATTTTTTTGCATAAATTCTGTTTCGTCTCAGCATATAAAGTTGATCTTCATCCAAAGATTTGATTCCTGAACTTAATGGGTTATGTATGACATATTGCCATGCCATTCATATTTTTCTGTTTTACAGGCCACATCAACAATCAGCATAATACTTGTTTCTGGATGCTGGTTAAGTCTGGAAAGAGTAAAAGAGAAGCACAAGATATTCTAAAGGTGCTAAAATATTGTTTATGTTTTTAATATTTTTTTCCGAACAGTAAATATGAATTTATATATTTATAAAGAGGGCAAGATTACAAGTACATAAGCCAACAGACCAGGAGGTTACTGGGTAGTAACCTCCAGGAATCAGAAAAAAAGGATAGTAGATATTGTTTAAGTTTGCTTGGAAAAGGTGCTCTCATTATGTGCATAATTTTTCAGTGCTGAAATATAGTGTCCCATTAACCTTTACTTCCATTATTTTCTATATTCGTTTTCTCAAATTTGTACTTTGACTTCAGCCATTCGTTGTTATATCCTCTTTTTTGTGTGTGTGCGTGTGATTTGGTTTTTACTGTATGGAACTCTAAAGGTCATGATATGGTTCTGAGGGAAATCCTGTCATCAAATTTCTTAATAGGGAAATGTTCATTTTATGATGGGAGGAGGGGAAGGAAGAAGGCATTTGCACTGCTCCTTCTCTGTACATGGCACATGCAGATAAGTTGGGAAATACCATTTGTTGGGTCCCATTAAGAGGGGTATTCTGGTCAAAAGTTTTCATGATAAGATGATTGTATTCCAAACATTATAGGGTTTTTCCCTGATTGCCCCTATAATTTGCCTTTGTTCTCAAAATACCCACGTTTTAAAAACCCTTCTCATAGTGCCCTTATGACTATTTTCTCATAATTCCTTATTTATGAAAAGTTTGAAACATCCCTCCACTACCACCAACACTTAAAAAATAGTTTTGAAGAAGAAGAAGAAAAAGAAGAGGAAAAGAGGGATTTACATACGTGCGCATGAGATTGGAGAAGCTTCCCAATCTCCTCATCTTCCCATCTCACGAAACTCCTCTCCTTTAATGGATGTTTTAGTTTGAATTATCTTGAAAAAAGATGAAAAAGTCACAAAAAACCACACAAAAAACGAAGTTTTCTGCCCGCAGGATCGATATATTGATACTGGTTGATACTCATGGTTGATACACCTGCTCAATACCTATATTGATACCCAACGATAAAACTTGTTTTGGCCACAACTTTTGATTCGGAAGTCCGATTTGACTATTATAATATATGAATTTGGGGTAGCTCGACGAGACAAATCTGAGTTCAATGCCGAAGGTGGTTCTCCACACTCAGATTTCCATTTTGAGGTCGTTTAGAAGGTTTTCTGGGCATTTTTACAGTTCTAATGATATTTTTGTAATTTTTGCCTCCATTATCGATACACATATATCGACATATCGATACACAAAGTAGCGTTCTCTTCAGCCACGCGGATTAAAAGTTGTGGTAAGCTCTGTTAATCTGAACCGTTAAACTTTCATCTCACAGTTGAACTAAAAGTCATTCTCTAATTGAGTTTCGGGGCTCCCACCAAACTAAATTCTCTTCTCTCTCCATCTCGTTTTCTCTTTGAGCAGCGAGCATTCTCTCTCGTCTTTCCCTTTCAAACCCCCTGCGTTCTCCTGTTTGTATACAAACTATAATATTAGATCTTTAGGGACCCTTGCTATGTTCCCCATGCTCATTTACTGAATTTCAGAAGCTCTGGTTATCTCCTCAACCAAGCTCCTGTTCATATTCGAAGGCATCCTAAAAACCTGCACCACTACCTTGTTAATTAATTTTTCTATGTAGGATGGGATCCACATATCTTTTAATAACAACCACATGATGAAATTAGGGTATTTGAATTTCAACATAAAAGGAAAGAAGTTTGGATTTGGGATGTTGGTGAGCATATGGGTAGTTGCTGTTATCACCAACAGCTTCAACTTTTAAGATATTTCAACTTGATTATACATTGGGTGAGGAAGGATCTTCTGCTATGGGGCACATCAGCACATGCACATTTATTACTGTTGTTGAATTGAACAAACCTTCTTCATCTATCAATCTTCTTCAACTTCTTGATTTTGCTAATAATTCTTCGTTGAAAATCCCTAGAAAGATGCCGACCCTAACAAATGATTTCTCCCAATAACATGGTATTCTCTTTCATACAGAGCCATGGAAGGGGAAAGGAGTTGAACGTCTACTAAATGGAGGACTGAGAAGATGGATAGAGATGAGAGAGAGGAGAGATGAAACATACCTCTTGCAGGAATAGCAGCAACATGGTCTTTGAAAGGGAAAGTCGAGTCAAGCATTTCGATTAGTTATGACTTATGAAACATACCTCTCTCTCATTTCATTTTCCTCTTAAGAGTATTGAGCATTCTCTCGGCTTTTAGTTCAACCATTTGATGAGAGTTTAACGGTTCAGATTAATAGCGCTTACCACAACTTTTAATCAGCGTGGCTGATGAGAACGCTACTCTCGATACACATATCGATACACCACATGAATGATATACTATGTATTGATAATATCGATACATGTCGTCTTCAACCTTGGAACACAACTAGTATCGATACGAAGTACCGTACACTGTAAATCATTAAAAATATAAAGAAAACACATGTAAACCCATCTAACATGGGATTTAAGGTTTAAAATCATAAATGGCTTGATTATATATATTTTTTCTTTAGCTTAAACTAATTTATTTTAAAAAAACACAAGAAACCCAAAAAGGGGTGTTTTTCTTTCTTTAATGGCGTTCTCTCACAGTCGTGGTTAGCAGTTTAGAGGAACGAAACTCTCTTGTGGAATCTTAGTTGAAACGATAACTAATGAAATTTTTGGGAACTCTTCTTGATCAACGAAGGGGCTCCATTGTTGATAAGGAACGAAGGGAGCTCTCCATGGTTGATGAAGAATGGAGGGGACACAAATGTCTATTCTTCAAATGGTTTGGATAAAATGGCAAAATTTTGCATGTGCGAACTCTTTCATATGTGTATGGGGGCATTCAGAGAAAAGTTTTTAAAAGGTGGGTATTTTGAGAACAAAGCCAAACTATAGGGGCAATCAGGGTAAAACCCCAACTCTATACTTCTTTCTTCTTCTCGATCATTGGCTAGCTCTTATCGACCATCCAAAAGAACATGATAAATTAAGGGTGCTGCTACGAGCACACCAATATTTATTTTCTATACACCAAATGTATTACTTACTGACTACACACCATTAAAATGTAATAAATTCTTTCAGCACACCAAGAGGTAAAAAAATACATATAAACCAAACTAAACTTAAATCATTATTATACATTAGAAGTTACAAGGAAGGAAACTTAAAACTTAAATCAGGATTATACATTAGAAGTTACAAGGAAGGACAACATTTTTAAATGATACCGTTAGGTGTCATTTTCATCTCCTGATAGTCTATTTTTCACATATTCAGACAAA
The DNA here is from genome assembly GCA_015143295.1 of Tetracentron sinense. NCBI lineage: Eukaryota > Viridiplantae > Streptophyta > Magnoliopsida > Trochodendrales > Trochodendraceae > Tetracentron > Tetracentron sinense. Next base: position 26,190,919 of record CM026556.1, read on the forward strand.
TCTATCATGTGTACTGTGTAGCTCTAAAGACAGAGGTTGAGGCAACTTGAACGGGGAAGAGCAAGTGAAGAGTAGCTATCACCTGCATTTAAAATAATGGGTATTATGCAGATTAGTTAGCTGAAAACTAAAAGGAACTACCACAAATCTACTAACTATATATAACAATTTCAACCTCAGATTAGAAGATTTACAATCTGAAGTTAACATTCTGTATAATGCAATGATGAATTCACTGTCCGGAGCTAACACTCTGTATAATTCTTATACCACAATGGCTAGAAGGCTTGAAGACAGCTGTATACTAAGATACATCTATCAAGTTTCATTTTCTGATCATGAAGCTTCGAGGTAGCACCATCAAGTTACTACTCAGCAACATGCTATTAGAGAATCTTCTTGTATTTTGCAAGTCCCACTATGGACCAAAAGAACAACTAGAAGAAAGATCAGCTTTAGATTTTCAGGCGTTGTTTCTTTTGATGCCGATCAGAGATGCTTCCAAAGCAAGCCTTGAAAGCCGATTTGGCAAAGAAGTAGAAGATCGTCGAATACCCAACCCAAACCCTACGCCTCGAAGGTTGCTGCCAAGGTTCAGACATTGTTTTCTCTGCTATTAGAAACTCTCTTTTGCTTCCAAGGAGAAGGTTTCTGCACTGTCAGGCCACTGTCCAAGTGGAAAGAGGAGAGTCTACAACACTGTGATTAGAGAAGGAGAAGAAGGTTTGGAGAAGAGGGTTTGGGTGCACATAGAGAAGGGATTCTTAAAATAAAAGGAATGATTTTTTTTAGTATTGATGTATAGTAAGAAATTGTTGGGGTGATCATAGCAACCCCCAAAATTAAAGTGCTCGTAATATTTCAATCAAAATTTTGGTACAAAGATCTACCCTAGGTATGGCTCATGGTATGGTTGATCCCGGCATAGTTCAAAAACCCGAAAACTCGACTCGACTCGACTCGACTCGAAAGTTAGGTCTACAAAGACAACCTACTATAGACCTAAAAAAATATGATGTAAAAATAGTGTGATGTTCGAGTTTAGGTTTAAAAAAATGATAAGAATACCCTTCTGTGACTCGAGCTAGTCTGGTGAGTCGAAAAACTCAGCTCAACTCGACTCGACCAAGTCACCCGAGTAACTCGGCAAATAGTGTCTCCTTCGAGTTTTGAGGTGACTCGACTCGAAATTCAGTCGAGTCGAGTAACTTGATCGAATTACTTGGGTGACTCACCGAGTTTTCGAACTATGGATCCCGGCACCCTTTGCATGTGCTACAAAATAGATACATACATTTTCCTTTCAGAAACTCCATTTTCTGTAAGACTGACTTTAGTTTATGGCTATAAAGTCATAGTTGTGCAATTTGACCATCTGAATGGGCATCACAGTGGACCGATTTTTGAATTTTCGGTTGAGTTTTAAACTACACAACCAACTTTTCAAAAAGCAGGTAAAACGTGAAAATCTACCTTCTGAATTATGTTTTACTTTGAATATTCTAGATCATGCTTTAGATTTTCCACATCTAGTTTAGTCATTTAGGGATAGTAGATTTTCCACATCAAGTTTAGCCATTCAGGGATAGGTATACACAAAATATAAATTTCTCATTTGACCTATTGTCACTATCATTGAATTATTATTTTCCCTTCTAGGGAAGATATGCTTTTAGCTTCCAGTTGTGCTTACAGAATATTTTTATAACAAGTGTTCATTTTTATTCCCGCATATTGTTGACTTGTTGTAACCTTTAATTCTGCAGGGTACTCAAAAAGAGGAGAAAAATGAACTGCTTTTCCAACAGTTCGGTATCAACTACAAAAAGCTACCTGATATGTTCCGCCAAGGCTCGTACGTTTGCCGAAGAGAGGTTACTTTCCATCCATCAAATGAAACTCATACTATTAATCTAATATTTTAAACATGCATAGCCAAGCAAATCATAGACCATATTTAGTCTCGATTGTAGATTACCCCATACATTTTAGTCAGAATCAGAATCTTACTTTTGAAATGTGGAGTTTCTACAATGTTCTTATGTTCCTTGTCCCTAGGAGTGTTCCCCAATCCCCACATTGTCACCTTCTCATCCCACAGCTTGCATTGGCTGATTCACATTAAGAGTTACCTTACTACATGCCAAGTGGATAGGTCCTCTCTACACACTGGAGCCCCTTCTCTTATTTAATTAATGTTATTGGCAACTTGTACAATTCACACTCTTTTGCTCTACCCATGAATTCTCCAGTGGGAGGTCTTTTCACAACGAGATCTATTTATACAATAACGACCTTTAATTATGAAGATTGACTAGGTAGCTGACCTTGTTAGTCCGTTCTATGTGTGTGTGTATATATATCACATATATATATATATATATATATATATATATATATATTTTTTTTTTTAAAATCTAGTATGATGGGGGTTGATTGGCAGGATCCCTACCGGTTTATTAAAAATTAAAAGCAAAAGTATGCCTAGACAGGGAGGGATATAGAAGCCTTACCTGTCGGGAAAAAGCTAGATTCATTGTTTCCTTGTGTAGATCCTATTTCAATGGGAACTTGATGAGTTGATCCGCCTACACGTCTTACTTTTACTGTTATATTGGGAGTTAGTGAATGCTTAATCAGTGTTTTAAAACCCAAAAACTCGGGCAAAACTCGTCCGAGTAATGACACCTAAAACTCGGACATATAAAATATTTTTATAATACTATATATATGGTATAAATTCAAAATTAATGATAAAACATGCCTAAAATGAGATATATAATTCAATATAAACTAAACGCCCCCTTTTTTGTTTCGTATTTATACTAAGGGTGAGTGGGGTGTGTTAAAAAAAAAACATAATTTGGTCACTCGGGTGGGCCGATTTACTTGATTTTTTGTTATAACAAAAAAAGTACATAACTCGGGCGAGTTGGGGCTAGTTACTCGCTTTTCAGTGTCACTTTCGAGTTTAGTTCTAATACAGAGTGCGTAATTATCACTCTTAAGTGGGTTTTAAGAATCCCACTTCCCACCTTCCCACTATCCGTCATTCATATTGAATGTATTCGGTGGAGGTTTAGAGACAGTGTTGTGAAAATGGGTTTTTTAATGGTTGCCTAAAGAAGCTTAACATTAATTTCTTCCAAAGTAATCTTATCCAAAAAATAATGTTTGTTCTAAAGAGAAGTCTCATTAAGCCATTCTTGAAACTTAAATATGATCCAGTTAGGCCAAGATAAGCGGCATGAAAAAGACTAGTATTATGCTTCTTTCCGATTTCCCATAAATGAATGCCGGAGTAATGGCTTGAATCCTGTTGCAATGAGGTTGGCTTCTACTTTTGCTAACATGGTTTAAAATTCTCACGCCTCAAAACCTACACCCAATACATCTCATATTTGTGCAGATTTCGAGGCGTGAACCTGAAACAAATCCCGACGTAATGGAATTTAATCTAAATAAATTATCATTAACAGATGCATATCTCTAACATTAAGTTTAAAACAAAGAGTAAATGAACAAAAAATTGAATTCATTTAAAATCTCACTGACATGACACTCTATCTCAACTGAAATGTACTAAATAAAGTTCTGAAACGAATCCAACAACTAACTAAGTTCTTGCTCGTTCCCCCTAGGTCCTTCAGGTACTCCCTGAAAAATCAATAAATATAACAAGGGTGAGCTTTTGGCTTAGCAAGAGAATACCATGACATGCAACAGTTGTGATAAATAAAACAATAAACAACAGATATGAATATGCATCATTTTATTTATCAGTTTACTCAGGTCTTTTGTTAATAGGGTTTACACGTAGTTTACCCTACTGACAACGGTCTCAATGTTGTATGATCTTATACAAGGACCCTTAGGTTCACACGTAGCTCACCTAAGGTAGTCACATTGAGAGACACGTAACTTCTCAGTGAGATTACACAAAGCTCTCCCTCAGACTTTAGACCTAGAGAGTTTCTCATTCTTTATTTGTCATTCCTTGGTCTTTCTCCTTTTTAATTTATTAATCACACTTTTTATTATGGTGTCCCATACCATCATAATAAAGAGGATAAAATATCATGCAAAGCTAACGTAGATAATAAAATATGCAAGATAATAGATAAAACAAATTTCCTTATACATGCTTTTCTGAATAAAGAAATTACACAAATTTATCTAATACGCTCACAGTATGAATTATTCAAGATAGTTATTTGACAAAAATAAAATAAATAAAATCCTTTTATTTCATTTTATTTTCCTTTTATTTCTTTTTATTCTCCTTCTTTTCCTTCGCTTTATTAAGTCATTCATTATTTAATTTATTTAATTCTTTTTTATTTTATTTAATAAATTATTTTATTATTTTATTTAATTATTTCAACACAATTCAGCTCCCAAAGCAACAATCACGAACACTAAAAACTGTGCCCAACTGATCGATTGGCGGGTTGCTTGCGATTGATCGGTGACAAACGATCGAGCGGCCCAAGGCCTCCGATCAATCGGTGTTCGGCGATTGGCTGGGAAACGTCAGTCCAAACCCCATATCTCGATTTTTCAACTTTCTGAACCATTTTTCTCGATTTTTCAACCCTCGAAACCCGTGTTAATTAACCCACCATTGTTCTTTCAATTTGTAACCTCCATTCTAATATTATTTATGCATTATTTCATTACAAAGATTTCGATTAACAATTCTTTAATTTATAAATTTAAATCTTGGTTCTATATTTGTTCTTCTTTGAACATCATTATTAAGATTTATACTCTTGGTCATAATTCCGTATTATTCGTCAATGTGCATAGATCTTTATCTTAGATATCATAAAAATATCAATAAATCTTTCTGAACCCAAGATAAAACTTATAATGGAAAACCCTAACTCTAGGGGAGTATTCACTTGCCTCAAAGGTTCGAATTTCAGACTTTTAATACTCCAATCCTACCCGAACACGCTTGTCTCGAAGGATCAAACGACCACAAGGGAGAAAACTTAATCTCCAAGCCTCAGATCTCGATTTAGGCACTTGAAAGCTCTACCAAAGTGCAACGCTCTTTTCCTTTCTCTCCTGCGTTCTATTCTCCAAAATTTCAGTTTAGCAAATTATGAGAATTAGTTTTATCATATTCTATATATATTAATCCTATTTCTTATTTACCAAAACGCCATTAGTGGCCCATGTTTTTTTATAGGTTCTAATTAAACCACAATAAAAATTATTCTTATTCTCAAATTCATTCCCACTTCTAAATAGTTAATTATTTGAGGTTAACTAAAAAAGTGAAATTACTATCTTACCCCTATTCAAGTAGATTACTGAAATACCCTGAGAAATAGAAAAAAATAATTTCAAGATCATTACAAAAATATCAATATCTAGGTACATATCAACAAGTCCAAAATAGGAAACATATTGATGCATATCGAGGACAAGCATGGAAACACTGTAAAAATTAAGAAAATGTAAGAAACTCATGGAAACTTAAACCTAAACTTATTTCAATGCAAAAATAATATCAAAATATGATAGTTAGAGTCCTATCGAAACTTTTTTTAATCGGTAAGCAACAGTTATGTATCATCTAAAACGCAAAAAATAAAAGCATTATTTTAGGTATGGGTCTACAAGCACATAAACTTGAGAAATAAGTAATCCAAAGCATACAAAGTTCCCCCTAAAACATTGAAGCAAAGATCGCCCAATTGCTCAACAAAAAGATCTAGTGCTCGCCGAATGGAACACCATTCTAAAACAAGCAATCTAATGCGTGAACAGATATGGAATGAGGAAGAGGGAGATTCTTCATATACTCTCTTGTTTCTCTCTTTCCAAATCGTCCACAATATAGCCCCAAGAAAAACCGACAAAATTGCCTCACAGGCACTATCCACACTTGCCAAAGACCAACAAGATAAGAACTTTTTTGAACTATCTATATGGGTTTCTATAATGCATTAAAGGGAGATCAATGAAAAACCTCTTGCAAAGATTTATGCAGAAATATCCAAATTCCTTCGGTAAGAGAAAACTTTATTTACAAAGAGAACGAGGGGTAAGAAGTAAGAACCACTATGTAGGAAAAGAGACAAGGACTTCTCCAAGACCTCGAGGCAATAAATACGAGCAAATAAAAGAGAGTAATAATACAAAAAATCTCATGAAAGCTCAAAATAGCTGATTCTTGTCCCTCTGGCTTTCCAAAGCCTTTGAACTCCTTAATAGGAGAGGACTAAAAGAAAAGTACAACATTGATTCTCTCAGCTACTCCCCATATGGGTTTGTAATTGTCCTTCATTTTTTTCTATTGGTAATCGACATATTATATTATATAAATGAAAAGAGGTCGCAAATACAACTAAGCTTAGAGCAAGAAAAGAGTTTACAAGGAAGTAAACTTGAAAAAACTAGGGGAAATACAACGACAAGGACAAGGAAAAAAATCCCCTTTGTAATTATCCTTAATTGCACAACTGTTATCCTTCCTTTCATACTAATAAGGTGCAACCAGGAACATTTTCTAGGGTATGGATGTGAGCACCACAAGAAGCTGAGCCCAACCGAGAATGAAATCTGGCAGCATTAAAGGGAAAACCTACTTAGTCCCAAAATGAGACAAGTTGAGAGCACTCATTCCTCGCCTTCTTGTGTGCATAAGGATATAATCAATTGATTCCCATATTCTTTGCAAAGGTCACAAACATTTGTAACTATCCACCTTCAACTGATGAGATTATCCTTATGTGCATAAGGATATGTCAAAAGTAGTTGTGTTATTGAAACACCCACAAGTTCTCACACCAAATTAAGGCCTCAAAGGTTAAGGTTAATCTTCGTTTAATAGTACAAAGATCTTAACAACTATTTATTAAAAAATAAAACTGGTTGACCTCCCTTTCAATGTCATATCCTCTGATCAACACGAGGAATTGGAGGTCCCTTTCAAGGAAGAAGAGGCCCTGGAAGCTATTCGTGCTATGGCAAGAGACAAAGCTCATGGACCTGATGGTTTCTCAATTGAGTTCTATATATATTATTGGGATATTGTGAGTAGTGACCTCCTAGAAGTACTGCAGGAACTCCATGAATCCGATCAGTTCGATAAGCCCATCAACAACACATTTGTGGTCTTGATCTCGAAAAAGTTGGGGCCCAGAAACTGAAAGATTTCCAGCCCATCGGCTTAGTAAGCAGTGCTTATAAAATCATTGCTAAGGTCCTAGCTTTCAGGCTTCGCCGAGCCATGGGGTCAATCATATCCCCTGAACAAGGAGCATTTGTGAGAGGTCATCAGATCTTAAATGACATTCTCATTGCCAATGAATGTGTGGACGAGTGCCTCAGGTCTATAAATTCCGGGTCTCATTTGTAAAGTTGACATAGAAAAGGCCTATGACAATGTCAATTGGGAGTTCCTTCATTACATGCTGTATAGACTGGGATTCGGTGTAAAGTGGAGGAAATGGATGTTTGCATGCGTATCTTCAACATCCTTCTCAATAAGGTATTAAACTTGGGTCGCTAAGAAAGTTGACACATTTCGAGCAAGTTTAAATAAGTCCAAGGAAGTTATGTAAAAGTTAAAGAAGTTTAAGAAACTTTAAAGAAATATTGGAAATTTAACATTTAACTTTAAACATTCAATACTTAAGTATAAATACAAATCTATAATTCATTATATTACTGATGCAAGCATTTAGTACTCAATTGTTAAAATCATGTTAAGTGACATGCGTAGTTTGTTTGTCTGAGTTGTAATTTCTTCTTGATAATTCTCTATATTGTCAGTTTCTTTAACTATAATTTATCATTTGCCAAGTGAAGGGGATATGTATGGTCATTTTATTCTCTTTATTTTTTCAATGATTATCCATGGTAATTGTTTTAGAAATCTGAAAACTTATAAATAGACATTAAAGTTGATAAATAATTTTAATTTAATTTAGCTTTTAAACCTATTTCAGTCTACAATTGATAAGCTTAATGTTTTTACAGAACTGAATCAATATGTCAAGAGAAGACGGGTATTTAAATAATTTTTAATTTATGAAATACTATTAGAAAATTATTTAATGTTATTAAAAAGCCCATATGGACATAATATACTAATAATAAGATTAATAATAATTATAATACGGTTAATACTAGGGACACATGTCTTTTCTTATGAAAAAAGTAAGTTTAAAATGAATGGAACTAGTATTACCCTTTTAAGTTAATACTTAAAAGCCCTTCAATTTATAGACTTTTTATGTACACTTCGGTTAACTTCCATCGAAGTTATGTATTTTCCCAACACATTTTTTCTAATTCGGTTGAAATTTACAGAAGTTTACTAGGAAGTCCGGTATTTTTAAAATACAAGTGCATTTCGCTTCAGACATCATGGAAGTCGACTCAATTCGGTCAACTTCGGCGGAATTGAGTCAATTTTTAACACCATGCTTCTCAATCCTCCTCAATGACAACGCTAATGGATACTTTCGAAACACTAGAGGTCTCCGGCAGGGGGATCCTTTGTCCCCAACCCTCTTTATCATAATATCGGAGGCTCTAAGTAGGATGTTATCTCGAGCAGGGGGGGTGCTCTTTGAAGGCTTCTCTGTAGGCCCAGAGAACCTTCGTATATCACATTTACAATTTGCAAATGATACTTTGTTATTTTGCGGTGCATCTTGTGCCGAGCTTCTCAACCATAGGTGAATTTTACGATGTTTTGAAGTTGTGTCAGGTCTTAAGGTCAATTTGGGCAAGAGTGAGATTGTGCAGGTAGGTGTGATACCCGATCTACAAACCCTAGCAGATTGTTTAGGATGTCAGTCAGGATCCCTCCCAACTAGTTACGTTGGGCTACCTTTGGGAGCCCCCTTTAAAGCGACCGCAGTGTGGAACCCAGGAATAGAGAGATTCGCGTCCAGACTAGCAGGGTGGAAATCAAAATTCTTGTCCAAAGGAGGTAAGTTTACACTCATCAAGAGTACCCTCAGGAGTCTCCCCACCTACTTCTTGTCCACTCTTACTCTTCCCAAGTTTGTAGCCTTGACCCTGGATCGCCTGCAACGATCCTTTTCTCTGGCATGGGCATGATGACAAGATGAAATATCACTTAGTCGATTGGAAACAAATTTGTAAACCTGCTAAGGCGGGTGGCCTCAATCTAGTACCCCTCACTAATGTGAATAAGGCCCTTCTTGGAAAATGTGGTGGAAGTCAAAGGTCATCATTGCCAAATATGGAGCAAACTCATGGTTGAAGTCAAAGGAGGTAAGATGTTCACATGGGGTTGGGCTTTGAAAAGGAATCATGTCGGTGGCAAATCTATTAGAGCCCAGCATTAGATATAAGGTTGGGAATGGTCTCGACGTCCAATTTTGGACCGATATGCGGTGCAGTCAGGCTATACTGAAGGATGATTTTGGAAATATATTCCTAATCACCCTTAATAGAAAAGCCTTGGTGGCGGAGTGTTTCGAGGGGTCAGGAAGTGAGTTAGTATGGTGCCCTAGATTGAGGAGGGACCTAAACGACTAGATGATCGAGGACTTACAAAACCTTTTGGCATGATTATATTCCTCCCCCCTATGTACCCAGGTTAGAGATTGCAGAATTTGGTCCACAAGCAACAATAGTCGGTTTTCAGTGAGATCCTTTCTACAGACCTTAGTCCTAGTACCTTCGCACTCATTTCCATAAAAGGTTGTTTAGAACCCCCGTGTGCCATCAAAAGTATCTTTCTTCTTTTGTTCTGCAACTCTGGATAAGATTCTTACAATTGATCATCTAAAGAGTAGAGGGTGGAGTATAACAAACCGCTGCTTCCTTTGCTTAATGGAGGAAGAGACAGTAGATCATCTGCTTTTGCATTGTCCGGTTGTCTTTGAGATCTGGGGTTTCTTCTTCTCTCGATTAGGGGTGGACTGGGTCTTCCCATCCTCCTATCTGAACTTCTTATCAAGTTGGCAATTGATGACCCTAGTGAGCGTTAAGGAAGCTATCTGGACTACATTGCCTGGAGCTGTGTCGTGAGCCATATGGAAAGAGAGGAATAGTCGAGTCTTTGACAATTCCTCTCTTCTAATCCCCCGTCTTCGAGACCGGATCCATTGCTCTATGGTGGACTGGCTGCCCATTTGCGGTATGGGGACGAAAGTGGGTGATATATTGCTATGAGGAGTTAGACTTTCGCTATGTTGTATTTTTCTTCTTGTTTTTTTTTTGCTTCCCTTCTTTGTGCTTCCAGTTTACCTCCCCATAAACTGCTTGTATCTCTTTTGTGTTTTTAATATATTCCTCAGTTAAAAAAAGGAAGCTGGCTTAGGCCAGAGAGAAGAATTCTATCCATCGATAAAAATAACAAATATGACCAAATCTTGCCTAACTAAATTTATTAATATTATGCTTATACTGCCAATACTATTTTGAGTCCAAAATGAAGAAATCTCACAAAAATCTTAGAGATTGCTGTTGTAGATCTTGGAAAAACTTTTAGACACAACCAACAATTTCTTGATCAAGGATTTTGACCAAAATTTATGATTTGTGTAAGTTGATTGTCTTTTTATCTATGCGAGTGAAGATTTGGGATCCTTTTTCCCATTATATTTGTTCGTTGCAGCTTTGAGATGCTTGATTGTTTACCTAGGACCACTTAATTCGGAATACCTACCACTTTGTTACACAGAACATCTAACAACTCATTTAAAAAAAAAAGAATTTAAAATTCTTATTGCTAATGAATGAATGATGATGTCAGCCTATTCTTGTCTTCCTTTGGCCACTCATCACCAAATTTGGCATTTGAATAGGGATCTTATGCCACTTCTACTCATATCCATGGAACTGTTAAAGAGTCGACCATGCTTTAGCCAGGGGGTGTAAACAAACCTTAATTTGTGTGAAAGGATCTCTTTCTTTTTACTTTTTTCATCATTTATATCCTTTTCTCCGTTTAGAAAAATTGTAGATTACCATTTTTTTATATGAACTTATATCAACCTTTAATTTTGAACTATAGTGACAAAAATGCATTTGGCAAACTTTATAAATTGCCAATTAAAATATTCTCAGTTTTGATTGCTCTCCTTTTTCTGCAGAGATATCATACATTTCCTTGATTTTGTCACTTGTCAAGTTGAAAAGTTTTTTTCCCCAGGTGGAGGACATTGTGAAGTACAATGAAAGTGGAAATCCTATTAAAAGATTTCGGAGGAAGGTGATTGTAGCTCATTCTAGTAATATAGCCAAGCGAAGCTTCTGGACTGAGCACTTGAGTCTCCTTAGTGAGTTAGGTCAATTGGGAGAGGATGTCGGCCAAGCTAGACCAGAGTATGTTAAGTCCTTCCAAGTTGAAAACAAGTTGATGCCATCTACTTGGATTGTGGTTAGAATCGATGGCTGTCATTTTCATAGGTAAACTATTTCTATGCTTATCGACTCTATAGTTTCCATTGCTTTGAATAGTAAGTTAGTTAAATAGTGTTAACTCAATAGAAAATAAGTTGGTGCTTCTTATTGTTAATGAGAATTTTCTTTACAAAGGAAATTTATTAAGAAAGCAGACTGCAGAGAGGACAAAAGAAACAATACAAAATACAATTAGGTTGGGATGTCCACACTGCAAAACATGTCCTCCCTACTCACCCCTCCTTTAGCCAAAAAATCCACTAATCTTGGGATTTAAGAGGAGATGTTCCTTTGGACTGCCAAGTCTCAAATTTGTTTGATGATATTAGCTAGTCTCCATGGATCTCTCTCATTGCCTGCCACCCCCTTAATCTCATTCTTAGTGTCACCTTCAACAATAATGGATGCAAAATAATAACTTATTGTGAGGAGATCTTTTTGATGCACTAAAATCTCGGCCATGTTGTTGCTGCCCTCACTAGTCGGACTTCAGAAGATCAATATTATGTTGCTCCAACTATTTTTTTTTTTTTTATCATCCTTCGATTTCGTAAGGCCTAGGATTGTCTCGCACAATCGTCAAAGTTTGGAAACATCTCTAAGCATAGCAAACCACACCATAGGTGATGTAGGACTATGCAATAGCCTAAAATTCTAATGTGCTGAGGTCAAGATTGAATTAACAATAATAAAGAAAACTATAAAATTGCAATCCTATCACAAATAATTATTCCGGAAAATTCCAATAAAGCAATTTTATGAAGATTCAAGGCTACGCCACAAACCTACAATATCGTGAGGGTTGTATGACATTCTATGTTTACAGAAGCTTAGGGATTAATCTTTTGTTCAATGCAAATTTTCTTGTCCAATTGAGGATTTCAAGAAACTAATTTTAGGCTCAATAATGGTTATAGAGTAAGGATGGCATGTGAAGTGGTTACAAATATTAATGAATATGGATTCACAAACCAGCAGTCTAGATATAGAAATAACAGGGTTTCGGTCTAGGATTTAGGGTTTTAAAGGATAGGAAGTATTTCAAATAGGGTATTAGGGTTGCGGCAGCATCAAGGAGGACTGTGGGGGCTGCGGCAGTACAAGGGGGGATGGTAGGGGGGCTGCGGCAGTGCAAGGGATGTGCTGGGGGGCCTACGGCAGTAGCTGGGAGCTTGTAGAGATAGCCGGCAGCAAGAGGGTCTGGGGGGTGACCTATAGGTGGCTGGTAGCAAGAAGAGGATTAGGGTTTTGTTGGGTGATGGCTTCTTGCAATAGAAAAACAGAAAATCAAAGGAGAACAATATAGAGGATAGAGAAAACTGAATAACAGACCTTAGATTTCTTAGGGAATTACTCCCATGACATCTCACCAATTTCCAATCATTGGAGAATGCTCAAAAGCCTCTAATCATTGATTATCATTCATTAACTAAAAGTTTACAGCAAAAGAGTCTTTAAATAGTTAAAGCCCTAGTAGTAAAAAGATTAAAATAACCTAAAACTAATAAAAAGATTATAGTAGCCCACACTAACAATATAACTAATAAAATATCCCTCCCAGGTACTAATCCAGCCCATTGGGCTTTTCCTAACTAAATAAAATATGCCAAACCAGCCCATATGTACACATTCCCAATGTGGGGCCTTCCTAATGATTTATGTGTGCATATGAGGTCTTCAATACCCCAAATCATCTATCCAAAGTGACATGAGGGTCTACTTCTTCTTCCTTTGCCTTTGGTAAACCTGAAATTCATTGGGCTATTAGATGTTCGCATCAACTCTCCCCGTTTGAAAAGGATTCATCCCCGATGAATCATAACTATTCCAATGACCCAATAAATATTCCAATCCGTTGTAGCTCATCTCTAGTAACCCATGTGAAATCTGCTTCCGTCGACCTTTCCATTTGACAAGATACTACCCTCCATGTTTGGTGGAATCCACTTGCTTATCTATGATATGTTCAATCTCTTCCTTTCTTTGAAGTACGAGTGGTGGAGGAGGTTGTAGTGGTGGTAGGGATTGGTTAAGTATAGTGTCATGACTAGAGAATGGGTAAGGGCATGGGACTGCTGGACCTCGAAAAGGCACAAGATCCTCCGCATTGAATATTGGACTAATAATTAATACCCATGTCTGATGGAAGGTCTAGAATATATACATTGGAACCAACACGCTTCAATATTCTGAATAGACCAGCACTGCGAGCTTGTAGTAGGGCTGTATTCGGGCCGAGCTTTTCCGGGCTTGGCCAAGCTCGGCTCGGCTTGAAAGGATTTGATCTAGGCCCAAAGCTTGGCTCGGCCTGAAATGAAGCTTGAAAGCGCGGCCCGAATTCAAAAGCCTGGCTCGAAGCTCGGTTCGGCCCGATTGATTCAAGCTTGAGCCGGGCTTGGCTTGGCTCGAGCTTGGCTTGAATACTTTTTTTAAAAATTTTTAAATAATATTTTATATTATTTATATATATAATAATGATATATATAAATAATATCTTTAATTTTTTTAATAATATTCGAGCCGAGCCGAGTTCGTGCTGAACTGAGTCTCAATCGAGCCCGGCTGAGCCACACAAGGGTTGGCTCGAGTTCGGCTTGATTGAGTTTTCGGGCTTTTTTCTAGGCTTAGCTTGGCTCGTTTGAGCCTAAAATTCGGGCCGATCTCGGGCCGAACCGAGCCAAGCTGAGCCGCACCAACGGGCCCATCGGGCTTTGTGCAACCCAAGCTTGTAGCTTTTTTGCAACCCCTTACGGGAATCGCTCAGGCTTAACCCGAATCATCACAAAATCACCCACCTGAAATTCCTTGTAATTACGATGTGAATTAGCAACAAGTTTATATTTCTCATTATTGATGGTAATTCGTTTCTTAATCTCAACATGCAATTCATGAATATGATATACAAATGTGTCTACAGACTCAGATAGCCTATGTGTAGCTGCATGAGAATGATATCTATGAGTGTCCTACGTTTATAACCATGCACTACCTCAAATGGACACATGCCTAAGGTCCTATTGACAAAATTATTATATGCAAACTCAACTATAGGCAACACTAGATCCTACGCCCTAATGTGATCACCAACTATGCATCGCAACAAGTTTCCCAAACTTCTATTAACAACTTTAGTTTGACCATCTGTCTGTGGATGGTAGGCAAATGAAAACTGAAGTCTAGTACCCATCATGTGCCAAAGTATCTTCCAAAAGTAACTCATGAATTTTACATCCCTATATGACTATGGTCTTTCGCAAACCATGTAACCGGACAACCTCCTCAAAAAGTAATCTAGCGATTTTTGTGGAATCGGAGGTTTGAGAGTACGGTATGAGATGGGCCATTTTCGAAAATTGGTCCACTACCACATAGATGGAATCATGCTTCCTTATAGTCTTGGGAAACCCAAACACGAAATCCATACTAATGTCTTGTCACAGAGCATGTGGCACTGGCAATGAGATATACAACCCTATATTTTGCTTCCTCTGCTTTGCCGGTTGACACGTATGAAATCCACCATGATTCATGTGGAGAGTTAATTAAATGTTATAGTTTTTTTTTTTGGGTGGAAAATGTTATAGTTAAATAAGAGAGAAATTAATATTTTGACGATGTATAAATGCACTATATAACTCCTTGAGACAGTGTTGAATATGAAATTTGTGATCCGTTGGAGCTCTATTTGCTTAATTAGCCTGCAAAGAAGATGCAAACAAAACTCAGGAGTTTGGTTTTGTGATTTTTTGGTAGATTCTCTGACGTTCATGAATTTGAGAAGCCGAATGATGAGAAAGCTCTGAATCTTATGAATTCATGTGCAGTGGCCATGCTAGAGGAGTTTCCAGATATAGTCTTCTCATATGGGGTCAGTGATGAGTTCAGGTACTTATCATTCTTATAATATCTAAGCGGTCTCTTTTAAAATTTACAGCTTCTTACATTGTTGGTGTTATAACTACCAGTTTCGTTTTGAAGAAGGAATTATCTCAGTTGTACAAAAGGTGTTCCAGGTTTGATTCATTATTACATTTAGCTCCTACAATTTCCATTAAAAAATCGGTAGTATTGATGCACAAGATTATGGAGGAACACTCGAGTCGAGATGGGACTGACAAGAAGAAGTCATCTCCTTCCCTGTTCAGTTTGCATGGCACACATTCATGGAAGTTCACCAGAGCATAGATCATTTTAACCAAGCAATCTGTTACAATTTGAGCAGCTAGAAACAAAATGGCAAACAGTCAATATATATTGTCTTTAGATTAGATGATAATGTTGATCCAGCAGGGTCACCTTTGGATAGGAGATCTTGATGTAAGCTTTCCGAGTGGTGGGTCCACACTCCATGGATGCATGCCACATTTATGGGTAGTGGCTGAGAGTACATCTTTTTCCCAGTCCTTCCATCCTGATGTCTGTGTTTACCTGAGAAATATTCTATTAAGAACTGTTTTACTTGATTCAATATATAACTTGCTTCGCAAATCACCTTCGCAGTGAAATAGTATCCCTCATTGTATCATTCTTCTCTTCCATGTATGTAATGAAATGGAAAGAATGCTTCCCGCAGAAAGAGTTGAAGTATCCGCCTTCTTTTGATGGGCGGGCTATATGTTATCCATCATCTAAGATTCTTCGAGATTATCTGGCATGGAGACAAGTAGATTGTGAGTATTAGGATCATCTGAGCTGTAGAACTGAATCAAACACTTCTACAATCAGAACTCTTACATTCATTTTGTTTCTATCTGGCATGTCAAAATTTGATCTTTCATCCCATATACATGTTTGTAAACTCAAATGGATGTAACCGGCCAATCCTCTTCTTGGTTTTGAAGGTCACATCAATAATCAGTACAATACTTGTTTCTGGATGCTGGTTAAGTCGGGAAAGTCCAAAACTGAAGCGCAACATACTTTAAAGGTGCTAAAATATGGCTTATGCTTGTTAAGAACAGCTTCTCTCCTTTATGGGTTTTTTTGATTTCGATACTTTTAACTCTTTTTTTGTTGTCTGAGATAAAAGTTGGTTTTAGGGTTACATGAATGATCTTTTCTGGGTTTCACTGTTTGTGTCTGTTTACCGTGTTTTCTCTTCTGATTGTTTCCAGACCGTGTTATTTCCTCATATTGTGGGCAATGGCTTAGTAATATGAAAGTCTTTTAACAAGTGCTAATATTAACCCTCGCTTGCTGTTGTATCCTTTAATTCTGCAGGGTACTCGAGCACGGGAGAAAATTGAACTGCTTATCCAACACTTCAGTATCAACTACAGCACACTACCGGCCATGTTCCGCCAAGGATCCTCTGTTTTCAGACACAAGGTTACTCTCTTTCTCATCAAATGCACGTACTAGGTAATCTGATATCTATGAATTATGCACTGTAAATTCAGCCTATCAATGGCATAATTATGGACATGGTACACATGGGATCCCAATTACAACATACCCTATTGAAAATATCAACCAGATTGGATCATCATTATGATGAAATCTATTACGTTCATATGTTCAGCCAGAATCCCCCCCAAAAAGCCCATTATTTCATATCTGTGATCCTCCTTTTGGGTTAACTGTTGTTACAGAAAATATCACTTGGGTGGACAGTATCAATCGGATTGGATGATCCTTCATAACCGTTCACCCTGTCATAGAAGTGTGTTATATCTCGGACGGTTAACATCATTGTATTTGGCTAACTTTTGATCCAGGAGAGGAAATCTCTGATATCCATCAAATGGTTGATCTTATCAAGCATTTTATTTGTCGTTCTTGCCTAAAAATGCATTGTCTTCTTCTATGGATTCATTCTTCTATACTGTTTTGCTCTCCTTTCTACATGGACATCCTACATTCCCTCATATGAAGTTCTTTTCCTTTTTGATTTTTTAGCGTGTCAAACTGCTAATAATTTTCATATATATATATATACACATCAGGACCAGACCGTGATGCAAGAGGGTGGAGTAGAAAGATCGCGGGAGCAGGTGATTGTAGACCATTGTAATATAATTGAGCCATCCTTTTGGAAGGCACACCCATACATTCTTGATGAGTAGCCCCAGGTTCAGTTGAGCACCTTCAATACCCCTTCTCTGAGCTGAGAAACAGCTCTTTAAACAGTTTATGGTTGAAACTTGTAGCTAAATTTGTAATTTATCAGTTTTTTTTTAATTGATAGTTGATAATTATAATTGGTAGGTGTTTCATAATTTTAGAAGTGGCAAATGCTTGTTAAGCAGAAATATCATACTCAGTTTCGCGATAATCTGTACAAGTCCCAAAATCTGAAAGCTTTCAGAAGATAAACAGGAAGGTTAATGTGTATGATTTTGTAAGGATATCTAGTGCACTTCTAGGGAGGCGAAATCATCAGGTGGACACTTCATGGTGGCCACAAATTTGTTGGTGGATCATTAGCATTTGTTTAAAGAATCTGTTGTGAAGAATGCTCACTCGCTGAGCTCCGATTATGTGACTGTGAGAGTGCTCAATGATGGTTTCCAACAGGAGTCTCAGGTATAGTTATCTTTCCAGACCCACAGAGATAAAAATTCAGTGTTTTCTTGTTTCAATCGGTTTTTGGCTTTTGTGGAAAATCCAATTGGTATGAAACTCAAGATCTTTTAGAGTGATGGTGGTTGGGAATACGATAACTCTAGTTTTTGCAGTGTTTGTGATGAAAAAGGATTCACCATCGTTTTTCTTGTCCAATCTTGTCCAAAGACACCACAACAGAATGGTTTGGTTTTAGCAACAAAAAAAAACTTATCTAGTCAGTGTTATTAATTGGTCAAGATAAGAGGACTGAATGTCTGCCCTTTGTAAAATCTTTGATATTTTGATACTTTCTTAAATTTATGTATACTGTATTGTACAGATCTTGTGTTTATGCATACAAAATGAGAATTATGCTGTATAGTGTGGGAGTGCACGTTAGGTAGATTGGAACAGCGCTACCAATTTTATGAGAGGGAGAGAAAGATTAACTCCCAAATCGCAGAATTGAGGTTTTAAAGCGGGGAGTGGCAACTATGTATGAGGTTCGAGGCACTACCAATAATCGTGGACTAAAATAAAAGCATTTAGGAGAGTAGAACACACCATTTGCAATTTTGGTGACTGCTGAATATTGTCCTAATTGTGAGATAGATCTATCACATTGTTTTGGAGTATTTTTGGAAAATAATGGCAGACCATCCAGAAATAAAGCGTAGGGATCCACTGATTTCAACTTCTTTCAATTGAAAGCGAAGAATCAATTGCTGTTAAGCAGATCTAGTGATTGCCCATCAGACTGTAAGTCCATCTCTCTCAATCAGCTTTCCAATTCAGACGGTAAGTCTGGTTTTCACAACTTGGCCTTTAAGGTATGCGCTTTAAACTTATATCCATTTTCCTATTACACAGATTGTCTGTGCTGCACTTACTGCCTTTCTCAGTCTTTCTGGTAGACCCCTAAAATCTAAGCAGTTGTGAAGCTCCTGGGATGATTAGCTTGGGAGTGAACATAGATACTGGCAAGAACTCAGTCTAAGAACAGAAAAATAGAACTTGTTTTAGCTCCTCAATCAGCCTCCTGACCATGTACTTACAGAGTTACAGTGCATATAGCAGGGGGCTGTACATAAATGAAAAAGGTAAGTAAAAATGAAAATGCCGTGCGTCCCATAAGTGATCATGTTTATACACATAATATTCAAGCACAGAACACAGTCTTGGAATAATTTACTTTGCAAGCATGGAATACAGTTAGCAACTCTAAGGCCTTAAATACACATCTTCATATGGGTGTAATATACAACGCCAATCACAGAATGATCAAATCAAAAGAATAGATGTAAAAAACAACAGCCTTGAGTCTTCCCGGGATTTCGGATTTGACTCATTGCCTTTTCAAGTATGTTAAGGTTCACTACACGCAAATGCTGTGTTAACGGCCCCAGAAATACCCTACATCAAACAAATACAACATTCAGAGTTTGAGATAGACAAATCTTACAATTGAGTGTCAAAGGTAGGTATTTAAGATAGGCACACAACTGGATGTATTAATGGTACATGGATGCCTGCACATGGTCAGCCAGGATCCAGTCTGTCGTTGTAAACCATAGGCCCGATCCTGACTGGGAACGAGGACAGGCCTAAAAAGCCAGACCCCCGGCCTGGGACCAGTCCAACAGGTTTGCTTAAAGAGGCTCGGTGGGGCCTGATTTGGTCTCATTTCAAATTTCACTTGATATCTAGGACTCCAGGCATGACCTGATTGTCTCATAAAGCCTGAAGAGTCATGCACAAGAAAGCCACAGCCACATACAAGTTTTCCCGGGAAACCTGTTGGACTGGCCTGTTCCAATCCATTGACAGCTCTACATGCAGAACATGAGATTGTGCTGTCCATGACAAAGAATAATGATTCAGAGATCAAGGGACACTACTACAGTTCATGTTAGCAATATTATACAAAAACGTGGTTGTATATGTATATATATATATATATAGGGTGTTGCTAATGTTCACTCAGTGGGTGAACTTGGTAACCTTCACCAAGACATTTTTACCCCTATATTAATTATTAAACTCACTAAAGTTAAGGGTAGTTAAGTCTTTTCATAGAAGATTAGTCATTAAATGTAGGAGAGAAGAGTACATTATGACTTTTCTTATACAATTTGACTTTTTTTATCAAAGAATCATGTTCCTCTCCTTTTAGTCGAGTGGGTCAACCCTATGGAGCTTTCAGTCTTGTGCTTCGATTACCAAGGAATAGAGACTTTACAAAAAAGCCCGAGGATTGGCACTCCATTGCTGTCATTTCATATGTATATGGTTACAATTATCTACGTTATGATTCAACTTTAACCTTCTCAAAGGGATCAATGGTATACCGAACGAACGGTACTTTATTGCTCAAGTTGAGTTTCGTTAGGGATCGAGTCTACGTCACTTCGGAGGTGAGCTTACTTTCCTTCCCCACCCGCCGCCGTAATTTTTATCTCACATATTTAAGGAATTTTCCTCTATGAAAATATCAAAACACCCTCATATTTAATAAAATAGTAGAAGGTTAACAAGTTCACTAGTCTTGGTGAATGATAGCATTCCCCATATATATATATATATATATATATATATATATATATGTATGTATGTATATATATACACTTACATGCACACGGTCAAATTATTATAATACATATTGTGGTCTGTGGAGGTGCACAGTAACAGCAGACTTCTTACTACTTAGCAAGCAACTATAACCCCAAAAGTGCTTTTAATGATCTCCTGTAGAACTGGAAAACAACCTTCATCGGTCATGCTATTACTTACAAGGCAGGATAGTTACCTCTCCAAATCTTAAGTGGCGCATTCCAGCATCAAGTTCCATCTGCTATGGCGTTCCCATCTTCTAGTTCTGCATCTGTGAAAGTGAGGGCCCTTTGTAGCTTTCTATGACAAAACACCTCAACTTCAGCTAAGTAAGTGGCACTGACGGGCCGATGATCAGAAAGCATGTATTCAATCCTCTTATAATTCAGTAGCCTCATTCCCTTCCCAAATGAAAGAATACGGTCGCACCTGAACGATGAACATGTGTTACTTCTACAGGAGCATATAAAAATCAAAACAATGCCAAAAATACATGTAACATCATCCCAAAGTGAGGGTTGGGAGTATAGGAATTGGAATATAAGAATGTCCTTTCTTTTTCTCCATCTTGTTTCACTCTGGTATGTTGGAAGATTAGATATTTATAGACATGTATCTTTGTCGAAACTCAGGGAATACAGTCATTAAATTGAACTCCTCAATTACATTCTCCATCCCCATGATGCTAAATGCAAAATAAGTTGGGGTTAATTTGGTCAACTTTTTAAAGACCAAGGGGAAATTTTGGCCATATTTATATACAATGTCAAAGCAGGAAGAATACGTTTAGTTATTCATTTGTTTTTTTTTGGTAAAAATATTTATAGGCTCACCATCCTTTACCACGAGGGCTTTTGAACCCAAGAGCTGGCCACTAGCGAGAGATGCCCCACCCTTCCACGAGGGTGTTGGCAAAGACCACAGTTTTAATAAGGGCTGTTATGACTGCTCGTAATGGTGTTATAACTGCTGTGTACATTTCAAAACAAATAGTCTCTTATAGGTTTTTTTTTAAGAAATGGACCAACAACCAAAGAATCATAAAAATAACCAGATGGAAAGGACCAACCCAATAACAAAATTAATTAGCAGAAACTTGTTGATGCATACCATGCTGGAGTACGCCTCCCTCCTTTTGAATCCTCTCCACTATACTTCTCCGAATTGAACTCATATTTATAAGTTGGTGGAAAATCTAGAGTACCTTCTGACCATCCATCAAATGCACGACCTTTTTTAAGCTCTTGCATAAGCTGCCACAAGAAGTTAAAAGATCGTCAGTATATTTCACAGTCAAAGTTGACAATTAATCAACTTGATTTCATTTTAACCATTCTAACTATCTAAGGCATAAGAAATCATTCTAAGTAGGGATGTATTCAAGCATAGCTGAGTCGAGCTCGAAGCTCGGCTCAAATTGATTGAAGCTCGAGCTGTGATTAATTGGCTCGAGCGTGGCTTGATCCATTAAACCATATGTTTTATTAATAAAGATAAAAATAAAATATTATAAGTAATATTTATTATAATTATAATTATTATATTATTCAAGCTGAGCTGAATCAAACAGATCCTGGCTTGAGCTCGTCTTGAATACTGTTTCAAACTTGAAAAAAAACTCGATGGCTCGATCGAGCCAAAAAAGCTAGCTTGAACTCGGCTTGATTGAGCTGAGCCAACGAGTCAGCTTGGCTTGGATATACCCCTAATTCTAAGTTAAAATATAAGTCAAAGTTCGAAGCTTTGAGCCCTACAGAGTCTTCATTCATTATTTTTTTCTCAATTTTTGTCATTGTTTATTTTCCAATTATATTGTTTCATACTTTCATTGCACTTCCACAATTCTATCCATCTAATGACGGCCTTACATAATTCTTGTTTTTATCTATATTAATATAACTTTATATATTTACTTTTTCTTCCAATATTATCATGTATGTATGAGGACAATTTGGGCTAGTGCTACAACATTTAAAATCAACAAGCAATAATGTATAGGTCACATAGACATGTACACAGAATGTGTGGGAAAATGAACAATGGGTTGGGCCTGTGTCATTGATGATGACAGTCATCCGAATACACATCAATTGTTCATGCACTTACGAATCCAAACAATACAGTTGACATACATTTTGCGAACTGTTAAACATACTTTAATGACCATCCACAATAGGATGGTTTAAATCATAGGGTCTGTGCCAATACTTCATATGGTCCATCCAAGAGGTGTTCTAAGCATTGGATGGTCGAGATGAATAGGTGCTTCCAAGTTCCACCAATTGACGCATAAAGAGGTGAAGCCCCCCACAATTACTAAACATGGTAATCTTACTGATAAAAAAAATGTATTTTAACAAGAAATTCTGTGAATGGATGGGCAATAGTTCAGTCATTTCATCAGATGGGTAAAGAAAAAGAAATTTTTTGAAACATCTCCTGAGCCTTTCCCAAAAAAGTCATGAGATTCTCCTCTCCTCTTTCTCCCCACTTTTGTGACATCACTAATCTGCCCCTCCAAAATTTTCCTTATTTAACAGGAGACATATAGTCAAGTAAAAGCTACCATATTCACCAATTACAAGTATTCTAAATGTGTTCTAAAAGGTGAAGGCGTATGATGGTGAGACGTTGAGATCTCCAGATGGTTGAGCCATAAGTCTTGAGGGATGAGGCTTAAGCCTCAAGCTCCATTTTTTAAGATAAAAAATAATTAGAAATGAGATATATATATATATGGTGTTGCTAACGTTCACTAAGTGTGTGAACTTGTTAACCTTCATCAAAACATTTTTACCCCAGTATTAATTATCAAACCTATTAAAGTTAAGGGTAGTTTAGACGTTTCATAAGAGACCAGTCATTAAATGCAAGAGAGAAAAAATATATTTTGACTTTTCTTGTGCTTTTTGTGAATGCGAAAATTTACTGCCTTTCCACCCGGGCCATTCCTTAGGAGGAATGACGCTAAATACCTTTTATGGAGTCGCCACCTATTTAATTAGGGGGAAAATAGGATCCCTATGTTGTGTGGATAAGGTCCAAAGTCAAATTGAGATCTAGGGTAAGAAATTCTATTAAGTTTAGGGAAGGTGTTAGGCACCCCTAAACCCCCATCCAAAGATGGCAACCTACTCCCTAAATCTAAGCCAAATAAAAGAAATTACAAGGACATTTTAATATGCTATTTATCCATGCTAAATAACTCATAAATCATGCTTAATCGAAAGAAAAGAACAAGAAAAAGAAATCTAACCTAGGTGGGCTGGACCCCTTAGAGCTGCCTAAATACCCAAATTAATGGGATCACGCCAATGTAGTTTGTGAGCATGCCAACTTGTGAATTTTGTAGATTATATTAATGTTTTTTGCATTTTTGTTTTATTTTAGGAGTTTAGGCTCATGCATAGAGCATGGGAGAGTGAGCTAGCTTAACCAAAGTTAGAAGTTAACCTAGGTAGAGTCCAAGGTCTAGAATAACCAAGGGCATAAAGAAAGCCCAAGGGAGTGAGCAAACAAATAATGATCCAAGAGCTCCCAAAATAAGATAGAGAAGTGCATTGCTTTAAGCATTATCTTAGTTCAATGGCTTTGGCTCACCTTTTGGTTGATAATATCCACACTTAAAGAAAAGAATCCATAAAGGGAAAACGAAGCAAATGGATGGGATAGAAGCTTTTATCCATCATTCAAGGTAGTGTAGGAGGAACCCTGCGACCTTGAATGAGAGGTCGGACCTCTACCTAACTTCTAGGAAAGAGGACTAGAAGCAAGTACAAATGAGATAAATTAAAGTGCAAGAGAAAACTAGTAAAGAGAATGAAATTATGCTAAGAGAAATAAATGAAAATAAAGTACGCTAGAATGCAAGAAAGCAAGATTAGGAAAAAAAATATGAAATAGAAAAGGGTTAAAGAAAGGGGAATGAGTTCAACCTTATCCAAGTCTTTAAAGTCCACCAAAGAAGAGAGCTTGTAGAGAGCTTTAGGCTTCCTTTTTAGGAGGGTATCCAAGAACCATCCTCAAGCTCTAAGCTTTGATTTCCTCTCTTCTTCAAGGCTCCAAGGGAAAAGGAGAGAGTTTGGAATGACCAGTCCAAAGGAGTAAAGCTTAAAGCTTCTACCTCTTTGATGGACTTGTCTTCTTCTAAAATTCTAAAGTTCGAGGATACAAATTCTCAAAACTAAGGGGAGAAAAAGAAAGAAAGTTCTTTCTAGAATCCTCAAGAGGTTTCTTAAGGAGGTTCAGAGTGGTCTCTAAGGAGGAAAAGACTTGGATATTTATAGAGAATTATGGGAGAATAGATCATCCTTTTACATGGGGGGGGGGGGGGGGGGTAAAGGGGGTTAGGTAGGAGGCTAGGTAGGGGTGAGCCAAAGAGGGTATGATCTATACTCCTTTTTAAATAACTTTCTCTTTTACTTGGGAAAGGAAAGTAAAGTAGGGTGGGCTAGGTAGGGTCTAGGTAGGGGTGAGCCAAAGAGGGTATGGTCTATACTCCTTTCTAAGATAACTTTCTCTTTTACTTAGAAAAGGAAAATCAAGTAGGGTAGGCTAGGTAGGGGTGAGCTAAAGAGGGTATGTAAACATTAGGAGAACCCTTGGTTTCCTTGCTTTTCAAAAAAAGGAAAGTTTAGGGCTTGACACTCTTACACAAAAATGGGGCTATTTGGGGTTTGAAGGAAAAGTAAGGAGTCTTTAGCATGAATGGGGAAAGTGGACTTGGGTCTATGGGTTGAGTGGATATGGGTATCAGGGTATTGGGTTTAGTTTTTGGGCTCATGGGTTGCTAGTAGATGGGTCGTGGGCCATGGTTATGGGATGAGTGGATATGGGTACAAGAACTTAGGGTTTTAAAGGCTTAGGAGGAGGTCATATGGATTAAGATGGAGTCCTAGGATTTAGGAATAGTCCTAGAGCTTGAGAATGCTCTTAGGGTATTGGAAAAAGGGGGTCACAAGGTTTAAGATGAGGTCCTAGGGTTTATGAATGGTCCCAGGGTTAGGCAGGGTATTGGAGATGGTAAGTTCTTGGAGTCTTGGGTAAGAAAAGGCAAGGAAAAAGAGGGGTGCAAACCATATGAAAATTACCAAAACACCCTTATATTTAATAGAATGGTATTCAATACATAGGGATAAAAAAGACTAGTGAAGGTTAAAAAGTTCATTAGTTTTGGTGAAGGATAGCATATATATATATGGGAAAAGCTACAAATCACGCAATACGTGAACTTGTTAACTCCCACGCAAGGCAAAAACAAAACAATTTTGGTGACATTTTAATTATCAAAAGATTTGGTGGCATTCTTGTAATTATAAAAAATTGATTTTGCAAGAATGCCACTAAATCTCTTGATAATTACCAGAATGCCATCATGATTTGCCTTGCGTGGGAGTTAACAAGATCACGCATTGCGTGACTTGTAGCTTCCCCCCATATATATATATATATAATATTAATGATTTAGCCATCCTGTAAAAAGAAATAAGTTTAAGAGATACAAGCAAACACAACAATTAGAATTTACCTTTTTCTTTGATACATATTGGAAAATAAATAATGCCATCAATTCGTACGGAGGAATTTTTACTCCAACAAATAGCCGCAAAGAAGTCAAGAAAAACTACATTGTATGCCAATGGTCCAAATCCCTTCAATGTCTACATGGAAAATCATTATGTGAAATGGAGACTCAAAGGGTTTTGAATACAGTAAACATTCTTCATGAAGTGTTAGTTTTTAAACACATAAAAAAGTCAAAAGAGAAAAAAAATGATTCTAAAGAATCGATTTTGTGGCTAGAACACTATTTCGGTTAATATACGAAGTGCATGCCCCATATACTTAAACATAATGTAAGAAGTGTTATTTTAACAAATAAATAATTGAAAAATGAAAAACAAAATGATTTCAAGTCACAATTTTGTGGCTAAAACCGTAATTTTGGTTTTGTATGATGCAGCCCTTAGACATGAGGCGATCCCCAAGTGTAAGCCTCACACTTTGAAGCGTGATCCTTAGGGGTGCGTTTGGATTTGTGGAAATGGAATTGACCCAAAGAATTGGATTCCATGGAATTAAAAACTACTGAATTAAATTCCACAGAATCTAGAATTCTATCGTTTGGATGCACTACTGAATATACGGAATTGGATTGCAGAATTTTCAATTCCACTGTTTGGATAAATAAAAAAATAATGTGGAAATGTCCTCAAACTAATCTTGTACGAAGTACTGACAAATCAATCCCATTATTAGCCATTTCTGTTTAGAAACCGACTTTTTATTAGTATTATACAAATACCAACCAAATTCACATTTATACAATAGCTACTTAAAAAATATACTTAAATATAGGAGTGTTAAAACCCCTAAAAAATACAAATAGCACAAGGTTGTAACCCCAAGCTCATAGTTCATACAGTGGGAAAGATCATTAATCACCACGTCTAGGATCAAGGATAACGTCTAGGCACTCAACTTGGTTCCAAAGAAGATACATGACCGGTATCGCAGGGTGAATGGGACAACTTAACATTCAAATTCATGTATACCTAAAACAGTATGCAAATTCATACATATTTATTCCAACTGTGCAATTTTCCTTCAGTGCATCGTTGATGTTCTTTATATTTCTACACATCACGTATATTACACAATAGAAGACAATAACTCCTCAAGTCTTGTTTCTTGCAATAGTAAAGATAAATTTTTTAATATAGAAAATCTGAATATAATTGTGTGTATAAATAAAGAGAAGACATCCACTGAAAAATGTATGTAAGAGAGGATAATGGTATGGTTCATAGTTGCATTTCTGATGGAAAGTACAGTTCACGCCATAGCTATAAAGGTGAGGGACCATAAGGATCTCGTATCTAGATGAGTTGTTTTACAGGAGACGGGGTGGTGTATTTAAGAGGGAAGGATTTTGGTAAGTTTATGAGAAATCATCCAGAGCTTGAAGCAAAAGTTTAGTGCGATGTGATCGTGTAGTGAAAATTGTTCGTCCTAGGAAGAGGAAGTTATCTTTTAGTGCGATGTGATGAAGAATAATGAACTTGAAGCACAAGTTTACCATCCAGCAAGCTCTAGCCAATGAAAGTAGGGTTTCAATAGGTCCCTATAATAATGGATGGATTGGGGGTGTAATGCATTGGCAACAAGTAATACAAAACAAGAAAACAGTCCGTTTTCTTCCTCTTCTTTGGATGAATTTTCAATATGTAGCAAGCTCTAGCCAATGAACTAGGGTTTCAATAGGTCATGGATTGGGGTGTAATGCATTGGCAACAAGTAATACAAAACAAGAAAACAGTCCGTTTTCTTCCTCTTTTTCATCAATCCATGCTAAAACTGAACGAGGGATCAAAAAAAGCAGAGCAGAGCAGAGAAAGAAAAGCGCCACAGAGAAAGAGAAAGGAAGAGTAGTAGGACCACGTTACCTTACTGAGTGGGTGTACCCTTTCGATTCACAGCAACTCTTTGGCGCGTTGAAGGAGAAAGATGAGATGGAGAGATGGGAGAGATGGGGAGACGGCTAGTTTTTACTGGGCTCTATTTTTATCCAATTCCATAGCACTACAGAATTGCCAATTAAGACCCTTCCACAAAGGATTTGAGATCTACATATTTAGCTTATGAAATCAGCTTTCCAATTCCATGTGGATTTTGTGAATCCATTTCCTTTATTTTTAACATGTTTCCCAAACGACCGAATTAGAATTGTGGGATGGAATTGATAATTCCTTTCCCAATTCCACAAATCCAAACGCACCCTAGGGGATTTGAGCCTCTAAGTTTGATCATGCACTTAGAGAATTTCCTTGAGCCTTCCCCCTCGACACACAAACCTTGCATGCCTTTTAGAGCACTGTTTAGATCATGTCTTATAGAAACACAAGTACGAGTATATGTGTGTGTGTGTGTGTGTGTGTGTGTGTGTGAGAGAGAGAGAGAGAGAATTTGTGGTATTTTCACAGCAAGGGTATCGAAAGCTTGAGAGCTGAAGAAAGTAAAAAGAAATAAATTGTCATTTTTCTGCTAGAACAGACTGTATCTAAAATCTTGTCAAAGACAGAATAGTTGTGTTCACTACAGGCTTCTTGGACCGGGCATCTGTGCTACTCAATCATGATGGAGGTTTAATTTTAATTTTCACTCATAGCAGTAAGATTGTAACTAAGGTACGAAAATAATGAAGCGGGGAAGAAATGATAAATCTTATTGCCTATGCTCAAGCTACTTTTATACCAGCAAGCGTGAGTAGGTTTGTGAGTAGGTTTGTGAAAAAGAGGAGCTTAAACTAAGTACCTATACCTTCTGTAGAAACTCATATTATGCACAATTTTTGTTATCACAGAAATAAATAATTTGCATGATTAGTGTCAGGTGTAAAACAAATATATGCGCAATTTTTCTTCTTCTAAAGTAGTTGAGGGCCTTTCATCCCAACAAGTGGGTTCTTAGGTTTTTTGAATTATTTGTGGTTGATAAAAAGGTCCATTTACTAACACATACATGTATATGTGTGTGTGACATATCGGAAAGATTCTCTATTCATCATGTGTTTTGGTGCCACGCAGCAAAAATCAACCTGACTGGTGATTTCTAGCCATTGGATCTCTGCATTTTTCCACCATGGGCCTGGAAGCATTTTGCCACCCATGGGCTCTACGGTCTTCTTCACAAACCCTATGATGAAAAAAGCTCAAATTTAATGCCAGAAATCACATATCAGATTGAACTTTGGTCCGTGGATTCACCAAGGGACAGGCCAGAACATTCATGGGGCGAGTGCGCCCAAAAGTGTGCCACATGGCACCAAACCAAGAGAAGTTTATATATATATGAGGAGTGTTAGCCCCAGATGCAATAAGTCAAACTTTTTCTCCAGATGCAGAGTGGTTGCAACATGTGGCGTTGCTTCTTGCTACCCTATAACAGGGAGATGGTTTGACACTTATTGCCACCACCTTGCATCTGGGGAAGACTGTGACTGGGGCTAGCATTTCTGATATATATATATATATATATATATATGGGATGGGATCAAGAGACATTTGAAATAAAACACATATGTTCACATATGTGCACAACCATTGGATCGAGAGATCCAATGGCTACTATCACACCATCTTTGTTTGTTAAAGGGCATTTAAGGAAAATTTTAAAGACCCGTCTCCTTCCTCTTTGGGAGATTCAACTTCCCCCTCTCTCATGTCGTTCTCTCTCTCTTCCTCTCCACTTGTGTGCATTGGGAGATTGATCCACTGGGATCCATTTTACTGTTATCATCATCAGTTCTCTAATTTATAAGTGATCTCGTAATGTTGTGATCTCCCAATGTTTATGTCCACTCTTGCAAAGCTTCTAGATGGGTTTGGAATTGGACTAGCTGTTTCTCTTGTTCTGGTTATATATCTGAGACTGCTCCATCAGAATCAAATTTTATTACGTGAATTCTATGTCCTTCATTTGTAAACTTGTGTCATATCCTAAATGGATCTCACAATAGAAGAAATCTAGGGCTTGACTTTCGACATTGAAGCTTGGAATCTGCTGAAGAGAGAGATGAATGAAGAAACTCTCCCACAAGGATGAAGGAATGGTTCCAAAAAAAAAAAAATCTCAAAATACCCTTTCCCACATAAAAGATCTTGTGACTACAACCATTGGATCTCTCGATCAAATGGCTGTGCACATGTGTTTTATTTCATGTCTCTTGATCCCATCCCTATATATATATATATAATGGGATAATTTTTTTTATTATATGGTTCAATTTAAATGCTTATAAACTTATTAAACCAATGTCAACACTAGAAAAACAGGTGAAAACATTCTGGCTACAGACTACAGTCCACACTATCTCATAAAATAGAAATAAAAGTGAACTTACCTGATCCCTCTCACCCAAGTTGGACCATTCTTTTTCGGAGATGAGTTCTTGTGTTTTCTCATATGATAAGTTGATACGATAATTCAGATCTCCGAACCAGATAATTCTACTGCAAAGAAAATAATGATGCTTGAGACATTCATGTTTTGTAGAGGGAGAAGGAAGATGTTGATACTGAAAGAATAGGGAAGAAGGAAGAGATTAACTGAAATGTTAATTTCCATGTCACAGGATTAGTTTAATTCCCATACTTAAGTAGGCTATGTACAGGGCACCCCTGTCATAGTAACAAAATTCTGCGTGTTTCTTTCAAAAAGCCGTGAATAAATCGCAACTTTTTCGTCAAACGATTAAAACATGAATTATTTGCGACTTTTGTGTGTGAATTATTTACAAATTTTTGAAAAGGATGTGAATAAATATCTAATATATGAAATAAATTTGTTTATAATTTTCATACTTAGTATCTTATTAATTATTCTTGTTAATTCCCAAAATCTTTCCCAAGTTTATGGTTTTTCCAATTTTTTCCTAGCCAAATAGTTTCCAACTCCAGACTTAGAGACTAAGCTGCCATGGGCAGGATTGGCTTGGATGGGTAAGGTTCTAGGGATTAGATCTAGGGTTTTAGAGATTAGAGTTTGAGAGAAGAAGAGAGAAGAGAAAGAGAAGAAGATGATTAGGGGAAATTAGCAAGACTAATTCTGTCTCTCCTACACACTTTATTATTGCTACTTAATAATGGTATACTATTAGTTTATGAGAGATACTAATAGTATACCCTTATTATAGTGTATAAGACATGAAATGAAGGCATAATATAGAAAGGGAAGTATTCTACAGTAGGATTCCTTCAGGTTCTCCAACAAGACATATTTCTCTTGCAAAGGTTCTACACAAGTTGAAAATTTCTAGCATGGGTAGGATGCTTTCATGTTCCCTAACTAGACCTAGTTCTCTTGCAAGGGTTCCACACAAGTTAACAATTTCTATGATGGGTAGGATGCTTTTGGGTTCCCCAACAGTAGCTATATCTCTTGCAAGCCAGCAAGCAAGCCCGAGTGTGGTGGGATTTAGTTTTCACTTGGAAGTTCAATGATTTTCTTCATGCCAAAGGTGGATATGGGAGTAACATTGAGTTACAGGAATATACAAAAACTGCCTTCGACAGGACACTATTCCTTATTAAAAGGAAATTCTGTGGTTTACATGTCTAAGAACCTTATTAGGGTGGTATCTGAGATCCATACCAACATTATTACATCATATTATTCTAGCCTTTTCACTTCATTTTGTAACAAAAACCTTTGTCAACATTGTATTTACATTTACACAAATTCATTTACATAGACATGTATCCATCATATAATTTCGTAGGTGCTTATTGCATGCATGCATGCAAAAATATAAATATAATACATGCATGTGATCCAGATGTATGTGCAAATGAAAGTGTAATTCATGAACAATATTCAATATTCAATAGCAAGCATATTGTCCCCCAACTTCTCTGCTAACAAGATAAAATGTGGTATCCTCAGTTAGATATCGAAGATAAAGTGTATTTTTTTTAATCTACTGGGCATCAATCTATAATAGAATCTGTCCTGCCTTGCCTCATAGAGAAACTGTGGAGAACATGGGGCAGTTTTCCTTCTCCAAATTCTTCATGGAGATTGTGGCAAAATATCTACATAGAGCATTGATGACTTGAAGCATAAACTGAAGGTGGTAGAAAACTAGCCTCAGCTCTCAACGTTCTCGGTTGGAGAATATAGTTATGTAGAATTTTATATTTCTTAATGAGTTTGTGATTTTGCTTCTCAAAATTCTGACCGGAGATTAAGGGGCGTTTGGAAAAACTTATCTGATCTGATAAGGGTTAATTTAATAAGAGCAATTTTATTAGGTCTTATTTTTAAGGTAACATCATCCATTGTGTCAGAAGTGGATTTTGATAGAAATGAGGAAAGGAATTTCTGGGATTTTTTCCTGATCAATATTCTTATTGAATTGGAATGGCATGGACACAGTTCTATAGATGTATCAATGCCGAATATGTATTGGACAACTGTCGTTATGTTCAGTTACTAGTAAAGGGAGTAGAAAGATAAGAAAGAAAAAGAGAAATAAAGGAGAAGAGAAGAGATAAAGAAAGAGGGATTAGAGAGAATGTGATAATGAATCACCTCTCTATTCTCATTTTATATTATTACCAATAATAGGGAATTACACAATTACCCTTACAGGGTTTACGTGTAATAGACACGTCTTTACGTGTAATAAACATGGTATGAATAATAGAAAATACCTAAATTACCCATCAACACACAGGACCATCCAACAATGTAGACCTAAGAAGCACATACTCCTCATAAGGACACTAATTTTCCCTCCTGTAAAAAGCTCACAAATTTCCATTTTCATATTTGCAAAGCAGTGTTGCTGCCTAATAAAAATCAAAATCTCAATATCAGAAAAGACAAACGAATAAACAGGTATAGCAACCATTATAATTGTAGAGAAAGAAATTTCATATGCATACACCCATAAAAATTCAATTGGGAATTTTCATGTCCAGATGTCCTGAAGGAAAAAGAAGGTTTCTCATTACTTACTCATGGTCGTGGATGCTTTTGGGGAATCCAATACCAGAAACCTGATGAAACTGTGTCCTCCGATGTATCTCTTGCACATTAGCATTTCTTTTAAGTTCATCCCCGTCTTTCTCACCTGATGTCAGGTGAGTACAGACAAAACAAAAGAGTGTTTGATATATAGACATGCTGACAGATATTGATCCCTGGAATATTTAAAAATTGTCAAAATATTTTAGAAACATATTAAAAACACTGATCCTAATTAGCATGAAACTATATAAGTAAATATTATCTCTAAACGGAAAACCAGACCATGTGGCATGGGAGGCCAGGGCCCACCATTTGATTATCGACGGAGATATATTTCCTTCGCCTTAAAGTAAAAAAATCAACCTAACAAATGATTGCAAGCATCTTACCTATAATCATTTTCTTAGACCATTCAGAATATCTCCAGAATAATGCATGGTTAATGCCGTTCTATACGATTAAAATTTTACAAATGTGATCTGCCTAAGCAAGACCTTGGTAAGCATCAACCCGTAAATATGAGCCACCTGTCATGATATCTAGTTCTAAAGATGGTAATTACAGTCGATGCTATTGCTAGCTCAAACATAGATTAACCAAACTGCTTAAGATTTCCACATGAGTAGACAAATAATAGCAGCTGTAGAAACTTGAGAAGAAAATACATTCAAATATAAAATAAACAAGAATTTTCTATGCATCAAGATGTGTTAAACCTCATTCTGTAGGACTAACAAACACAAAGTATGCACCAAAGGAGAAAGGTATTATCACAAATGAGAGTAACGCATATGGTGTTTTTTTTTGGTAAACGCATATGGTGGACTGGTGGTTACACAGCAAATTTTCTTATGTAGAGATTCATTACTAAATGGATAAGATCAAATTAAAAAAAAACTCTGATTTTTCTTGTGGGAATTGACTTGTATTTAGAAGATCGACTGAAAACACTCATAATTTGGAAAAAGGGAAGACAAAAACATCTTGTGGATAAATCGAGATATTGAATAGTTACCACTCAAAACAATGGTATGTTCCAAGGGTCAGTTAACTATATTGCCTAAATCCAAAGACCGATTTTTAATATTTTGTCTGTAGAGACCGGAATTAATAATTGTACCATTTATGTGATTAACAGGGGTAAAAGTGTCAATTAAATGTTTAGTGAATGTTTTGATGATAATTAATTTTTTCTGGTGTATTTAAGTTGTTTAAATGAAGAAATAATGAAAGAAAACCAAAAATCAGGAAAAACAATACAGGGCATTCGAATAGGCTCCTAGGCGTTAGAACGAAATCCAGGCCGTTCGAACGGTCTACCAGTGTTGCAAAAACAGTAACCTCCCTGTACCCCTCATTCGATGCGCATTTGAATGGACTTCGATGGGTGTTCGAACAGACACTAAGCCCGTTTGAATGGTCTTCGCAGAAAATTACAGAATAAGCCTGTTTTGCGAGGATTTTTAAGGTTTAAAACCCCCAACCCTATAAATAGGCCTTTATTCGTGGGTCTAAGATTTTTTAAGTGCTCTAAACCTAATTTTGCAAGGGAGGAGAGGAAAACTAGGGTTTTCAAAGGGATTTTTCTTGGAGAGGAATGAAAGCTTGGAGATCGACTCCAAGGAGGATTCTCAAGTGATTGATTGTCGGGAAACAATCTTGGAAGGTCGGTATACTGTTCTAACCTAACTCTGTCACAATTTTGATAAGTTTGAACAAAAATGAGCATGTATTGTTGTGTTAGGAAGATGATTAAGCATAGGTTATCAAGATTTGAACATGAAATAAAGTTCTTGTGCATGGATTTCAATAAGCATGATTATGATTTGTATGGTGTTATTGTTCAATGTTTAACCCTATTCATGTATGAGATTAAGGTTTGGGGATGATGGTGGAAGTATTTGATGGATTTCTAGGGGGTTGAATATGATTATGAATGGGAAACGATCATGTATGATGGAAAAAGGGTAGTTTATGCACAAATGAGGGGTTGAATGGGCATGATGACGATGAATGGTTGTGATTGATGCTTATGAACCATGTTATTGAATTTACAAATATATGATAAAGTATTATGGTATGACTTCCATGGTAAGTTATGAAGTATGTAAAAATGTATGGTGGTTGAACTTCGGATAGGCCAAGACTTAGAGAATGATCTTTTAACCTAGATTCTTTACCATAGTGGTATGAGATGCTATGGTGGGGTTTTGATGGTGGGAGATCAGAATCTAAGGGATAACCTAGATGAATGTTAATCATGACACTTAAGCACAAGTTCACATGCATGGTAAGTTTGTAAGTCTCACAAGTACACGTGTCTCACAAGAACATGCATTTCACAAGAACATGCATCATAGAAGCGTTGACGAGCATCACACAAGTACATGCATCATTCAAGCATTGATGAGCATCTCACAATCACATGCAACAGGCAAGCATTGACATGCATCTCACAAGTACACGATTCTGAATGATTCAAGTTGATGATATGATATGTGTAAGCATGAAATTTTACCGTCTTTCCTTTGAATCCTTTCGGGCCGGGCCCAATGGAGGAATGACACTAAAACACATTTCACAATGACTTAGAGTCACCACCTACTTTATTTGAAATGAAGTAAGACCTGGGTGAATGTGGATAGGAACCTACGGTCTCGGTCAGAATCTAGGTAAGAGTTGCTTTTGAGTCCTGGGGAGGGTATTAGGCACCCCAGGACCCCCATCCTAAGACGATTACCTACTTCCTAGATGTAAGCCAAACAAAGATAAAATTCAGAGAAAATGCCTAAGTCATTAGAGATATGCTAACCCGATAAGAAAGGGTGAAATTCTACCATAGGGGTCGAACCCAAGGTTGGGTTGCCTACATACCCGCCGGGGCGGAGTTAGACCGGGTGTAGTTCTAACGGTAGTTTATACTTTATACTCATTCTGGAGTAGAGGAGGTGCGCCGGAGCGGCTTGAGTGTAGAGGTGCACCAGAGTGGCTTGAGTTAAGACACACCGGAGTGGCTAAGGGAGGTGTGTACTAGAGTGGCTAAGGGAAGTGTACCAGAGTGGCTAAGGGAGGTGTGCACCGGAGTGGCTATGTGAGGTGTGCACCGGAGTGGCTAAGTGAGGTGTGCACCGGAGTGTTCCTTGAGCAGTTTAGGCTCTTGCAGGTATGGAGCTTGGTCCTAATCTGATTTACCTAAGGATTGTTCTGAAATTATTCTAAAATTCTAAATGTGATAATTAAAAACTAACATAAATCTATCCTAAGATTAATGTTTAACTTATCTAAGAATAAACCAAAGGGTTACTTATAAAATTGGGACTAACCAAAAATTAGATTTAAAATTAAACAAATTTTAGGATTGCAACTAATCAAAATTTCAGAGTTTAAAATTTAAAACTAACCTAGATTGAGATTTTAAAACAAGTTAGAAATTACACTACTTTAAGTATTAAGCTCACCTAATGTTAGATTTTAAAACTACTTTAAACTAATCAAAGAGAACATGTTAAGACTATTCTTATAGAATAAACTAAATCTAAACCTAACAAAACAAGATTAACCTAATTAAGCACCTATATAAAACTAATCCAGTACTTAAACTAATCTACTCTAAAAAATTAGAGTTTTATCTAATTAAAGCTAATCTAAAAACTAATCTAGTGCTAATCAAAATCAGGTGCTGAACTAAAATTAAAAAATCAGGGGTTTATCCACTTAAAGTTAATCCAGAAACTAATGTAATGCAAGAGTTAAACTAAAACTAAAAAGGTCAAAGTTTTATCCACTTAAAACTAATCCAGAAACTAATTTATCCTTAGAAACTAACTTCAGATTATTTGAGAGAGAAAGGAAATTTAAGAAAGATAAAATCACCTGTTACTACCATTGTGGAGAAGAGGTAGGCGTGGCTGCTACTTGATCACCCGTTCGAGCTACTGCTATGGGAGAGGAGAAGATGACGGGTGGCTACTGTAGATTTGTTGGTCGAGGTTGCAGGAAGATGAGATGCAATTGTTGTGTGCGTTCTTTACTAGTCGTACCAAACAAGAAGATTAGAGAGAGGATGGAGCGTTGCAGAAAACCCCACCCTCCTTCTGCCATTGATATTAGTAGATTAAAGAATTAAAAAAAATAAAGAACAAGAGAATGAGAGTGAGAAAGAGCTTGAGAGAGAGGGTTTAATGATGTAGGCCTATGAGAAAGATGGAGATTGAAAGGGGTGTGAGATGAAGTGATCCTGTGAGATACTGAAAGTGGAATGGAGAGAGAGATGTGAGAGACAAGTGGGGGTGAGACAAGTGTGGGGTGAGACAAGTGTGAGAGAGGCTTGAGGGTCGAGGGAAAAGGCTGTGTTGGGGACTCTTGGAGTTTTGGGGTCTTAGGCTTGGTGTGGGGCAAAACGTAAGAGCTGTTGGGATTTTTGGTGTGTCTTTTGAACATGGGGTGGGATCTTTTTTATAGACAAAGGAAGTGGGGGCATGTGGCATCACCTTATTGGTGAGAGACTAAGGTTAGGAAAAAAGGAGGGAAACCATCTCATTGGTTTCCTCCTATGGTCAAGGTAGGTCAAGGTGTAGGGTAGGGTAAACATGGTAGGTTGTAAGAAATAGGGTGAGGTGTAAGTTTTTGTCTCATATAGAATGAAGGGTCATTTTCGCATGGGGAAGAGAGAAAGTAGGGAGAAAGGGTTTGGGTAGTGGGCTTAGACTAAGCTATTGGACATTTGGACTTGGGTTTTTGGGTCTGGGTAATGGGCTTAGGATTGGGTTTAGAAATGGGATGAGTTTAGGAAATGATCTTAGGCTAACTAATGGGCCTAGACTTGGGTTTGGAGATGGGGTCCTGGGTTTGAACCAGGCCCGTGGTGGTTGGCGAATTTTTCTCCCGTAATCAGGGCTTCTCTGGGCTCGAGGGTGCAAAAATGGGGTGCTTACAATATGCTTACATGTTTTCCGTACTCTAATCATGTAAAATATGTCATGTATGATAAGGATGATAACAAAAATCGCCGAAACCGATACAAAACAAGCGATACGTATAGGTATCGGTAGCCCCCTGTATGATATTTATACTGATACGAAATGAGCGATACGTATTGTTTACTAGTTATGCATGTTTTATTTAAATGTAGAATTGTAACTGTGTTTGCTCCTTTGTCTTTGAGTCTCTTCCCATGACTTTATAGTTGTTAATTTGGTTCTTATAACTAATTTGATTTTTAAAATAAAAAAAAATTTAAGAAAAAGAAAAAATTATACATATCGTCCGAAACCGATACCGAAATGTTTAGGTTTCGGTTGGGACCAAGACATCCCCCGAAACCGTATTTTTAATCCTTGATGATAAGTCTAATCAAGTATACATGTTATCAAGTTGTTAGCTAGACTTTATATCTGTTGAGCGTTTCGTTGCTCAGCCAAACTTTTGATGTCAGCAGGTTTAGATTGGGAGCGTACTGCCAAGCCTTGGATTGAGGAGTACCAGGAAGAAAGAAAAGGTGACCTCCACGATGAGGAAATAGATTGGGATCGTTATCCTTACTAATAACATTTGTTTTAATTAAAGGGTTATAATAGATATTTTTATATTGATGTTGCTTAGGTTGAATTTGATATTGGAGACCATGATGGATGGTCCAGATTTTGTTTAAGTTAAGTTGGCCACAAGTTATAGAAGATGGTTAAATTGCTTAGATGATCTTATTATTGTTGTTAAGGAGAAATTTTAGATTCTCATTTTGGTATGCCTCCTCGTATGCTATTAAGACAGGTCTGTGTAAGCAGTGTCATGGGCCTAAGGTCCCATTTGACCAAGGTGGGATTTTGGGGCGCAAAACTGTCTAACCCAAAGACAAGTCCTCCCTCACATGATTGAAATTCAGTCCAAGA
The DNA here is from genome assembly GCA_015143295.1 of Tetracentron sinense. Lineage (NCBI taxonomy): Eukaryota > Viridiplantae > Streptophyta > Magnoliopsida > Trochodendrales > Trochodendraceae > Tetracentron > Tetracentron sinense. The sequence goes on from CM026556.1 coordinate 26,229,900, forward strand.
ACTCGGGGCAGAAAACCTAGTCATTTAGTTTTCATTTTAAAATGAATGGAAAATCAACTTGAAGTCAATGGGTAGAAGAAAGAGAGACCATGAGCTTGCTTTGACAGTTTTGTAGTGTCATTACTTCACCCGGATTTAAAGTACACTCTGTTGCCTTTGCCTTTGGATTTTTATTTTTATTTTTTGTACTTTATGCAGGTGATATGAGCTGGCCAGGGACTTAAGCTTATAATATTTACAGACTGAAGCAGTACCTGAGCACCAATGTAGGCAAAGAATTCAGACAATTATAGTGCTATGGAAAACAGCTGCAAGTTTAGGTCAGCTGAAGGAGAAAGCTTGGCGAGGTGTGTTCTATTCATTTGATTTTTTTTTATCGGTAATCAAGAGATGATACATCATAATAAAGCAGTTACAGAAATATATGAGTAACACAGCTAAGAGGTTACTGAGAAGTAAACTTAGAAGCTACTAAACTACTACAAGCTAGAGATTAACTACAATACTAGTAAGCACTAACTGTCACATGATCAGCAGTAATGCTGTCTATGCTATCAAATTAAAGCTCCCAAATTTACATCCATGCTACAGATTGACAACCATTCCAAGATCCATTGCCTGATCCGCACACATAAGACGTGGTAAGGGAGAAGAGGACTTCTTGAATACTCAAGAATTCCTCTCTTTCCATAGGGCTTTGGCCACGGACCTTGGCAAAACCGACTAGATCACCGCATGATCACTTTCTGCACTAACGTGAGTCCAGCAAGATAAAAAGTTCTGGAAGGAGGCTGGGAAGACCCAGACTACCCCTACTAGCGAGAGAAAATAGCCTCAAATCTCAAAAGCAACAGGACAATGCAATAGTAAATGATCCACAGTCTCTTCCGCAAGTAGGCACAAGAAACAACGATTAGCCAGGCCCATACTCCACCATCTATCTTTCAAATTATCCTAACTAGGAACCTTATTCAGAGCTGCGGTTCATAGAAAGAATGATACTTTCAATGGAATTTTAGAATTCCACACAAACTTATGAGGAAAAAATCATGGGAAAGCCAACTCAAATGACTGTAGCAATGATCTCACTAAGAAACGACCATTGTTATCCCTCGCCCAAATCCTTAGATCACTACTTTGCAGCCGAGGACAAGAGGATCCTAGGTTTAGCAAGACGCGGAGAAAATCTTCGATTTCCTAATCATTCAGATCATGCCTTAATTTCATACACCAAACTGCCTTAGCATTTGCTCATTACGAAAGAATGCTACTAAAATGAATATTTTCATTTTTTTGTTGGTTGAAATGATATCACGTAGAATTTTTTCATTTTAAGTGAACTTATTTTGATGTATCTAGTTTGTGTTATAATATTCATTTGGATTTATTTAGTGAACTTATTCTGATGTGTCTAGTTCCAGCCTGTAAATGTTGACCTTCATTCTTTTCCATAAGTGATGTAAAAAGACTTAATAGTTAATATCCTCAAATCAATGAATCCTACATTTTTTGTGTATAGACCCAACATTCTCTGTTGCTCTGGAAGTGACTAAATGGCATAAGTGGTGAAATGACACAGGGAGGATCCTCGTAAGATACTCTTCTAAAGTGTAGGGAGGTGCAACCGCTTCCAAAATGAATTCATTTGTTCAGTCCACAACAATATAATATTACATTGCAAGAAATTCTATAACGCCACTGAAACGTATTACAGTTTGCAGGAAATTAAAATGATTACAATGTATCATTTACAACAACGAAATAATAATAATAATAATAACAGCTCAGGAATATCATTGATAGAAACACTCGGAAAGAAACAAACCTTGTTACCAATGTAGCCCATAACACCGACACCAACAGTAGATACCTTCAAGTTCTGAATATGTCTCCGCAAGCTTCTATGAACCCATATAGTAAGAAAAACCCCAACCATTTGCTTACTTACTATCCTTACAAAAGGTGATCTCCTCTTCCGGCATATGATAGATTTCAGGTCAAGTTCTGTGAGCAAAGCTATCTCTGATGACACTCTACGATTGCCTTTAATAGATGACTTGAAAGAATTAGATGTTTTGAAAGACTTAGCTGTGAAAGATTTAACTGATCTGAAGGAATTTGGTCTCTCCAAAACACACTGAGCTAGCAAGTCTAATGGTTGCTCCGGCCAGCTCAAACAAATCTTTTCTGACCCACTAAGTCTTCTGGTTAAATTTCCTTTCCATTGGGCAACTGATGTATCTTTATTTTCCATACAATTTTCCATCTGAAGGAACTTTAACCTATCTGACCTCTTTGGGGAAGAAAATTGTCTCCGCAAATTCTGTTCTTTTGATGTTCCTAGGTGAGCGCTATCAGTCCCTTTTGATACTCCTGGTTTTATGGACCCATTTTCAACCGTGACAGGCCCATCATTGACTTCATCAAAACCATTAGATTCTTCACCCAATATATAGATTTCATCATCACCATAGCTATCAGTTTTAAGCAATATCTCATATTCTATATTTGGGATCTCATTGGATGGATTGAATCTTGATGGAGAAGGAGGATCACTATAGCATTTAAACTTTTTCTTCTCTGGTTGGATTTTATTCAGTGTTTCATGAATGATATGCTCCCATTGTGGAACTGGGCGGCTATCCTCAGCACCAAAAATGTTCCCAGCATTTAGTGGGACAATCTCCTGAAAACTGCAATGATAAGGCATTTGTCATAATTCTAAAATGGACTTCCTAGGACATAAAATTTCCAATTCAGACGATTTTAATTGGTAATATATATTAGTAAATAGACAAATGTCAAATGGATAAAGTGTAAATAAAACATAATAAATGAAATGAAATTAACATGATAGCACAAGTCTCATGGCAACAAACATTTATGCATGAATATAACACTTGTGGTAAATATGGTACGACAGAGCAGCATATCATCTAAAGAAGTAAAATCAGTAACTAGCTGAATTCTAGAAAAAGTATGATAGACACTTACCCGAGCACATAGATGTCGGCAGGATTGTCAATGTCTAGCCAATTTTTAATATCTAGGCCTTCAGGTGGCATTTTTCCTCCAACATTCCAAGTCCCAACACAAATCCTAGCAACACCAAAAACTGCAGCATTAGGCAAAGGCATGGTTAATGCAACTTAATAACAAATGCTTCTTTTTTCCTCTCCTGGAGGTGTTTGCATTCAATACAGCTGTTCAACTAGTGTCCAGTCAGCTGATAATATCAAAAGATATATGCAGGAGCAACATACCTCAGTTCTTTTGTGTTTATATATTGAGCCCTAAAGGTCTCTGACCTCCTCCTTAACCTGGGAAGAGTGTCTGAGGTCCCTACACATACATTAAAGCCATGAAGCTATTGAATCGAAGAATGTAACAATATGGAAACTTCTCACAACAATAAGGAAGCACAGGGTAGGAAAAGGCAGTAAAAGGATGACGATTCTTTATTTGGTCTAAGTGGTTCATATTCGGAATAACTTAAGATCTTTGAGATTAAGCAGCATAAAAAAATTTGTCTATATATTACAGTAACAAGAAAAGAAGCAAGACCATGGGAACTGATCAAGGAACTCTTCTTTTTTCATTTTAGTTTAAAGTAAATTCAGCTGTTCTAGATAGACGATTCCAATTTTGAAGTGTTCCTCAAACAGACATTAATTGAAAGAGAAATTGGCACATAGTTACCCATGTTCTGCAATTTATTTAGGTGGCCTGGTCTTATGCCCTGTAAGCATGAGAAAAACCAGATCACTTCATATAAGAAAACGGGATTGTCTACACCAAATATTCTTTCCTGGAAAACTTAAGACCATGAGAATTAACGATGTTAAAGACATGAGTAAGAAATGGAGTTGTTTCTTCTTTTCCAAAATAAAGATCAAATCAAAGTTTTTTTTATAAAAAAATTAATTTTTTTTATCAGCACTGTAAAGAAGTCCCTAGCAGTTTACACGAGCAGGTTTAGTCGGAACTCCATTTAAGATTTATGGAGCCACTTCAAGAGCAAATACCCCATTCAGTTCGTGTTCATCCCTAGCTATGAACTAATCAAGTCTGAAAAGTACCAAATGACCAGTTCTCCTTGTGTTATGATCACACAGTTGCACACCTGAATTTCTAGGACACAGCTTCTTGATAAGAAGCCCAATACCCATTAAGAATTATACAATCACTTAATGTAGTAGTAATACATAGAAATATATAAACATGTCATGTGCATAAAATATATCACAAGAATTAACTCCAAATATCCAATAAAAGTACATGAAAAAAAAAGATCTGAATTGGTTTCAAGGGCGCAAACACTAACAAATACATGGTACCAAGAGCCATTAGAAGCATCTCGCCAAATTGGAAATCAAAAGATTAGCAACGAACTGCACACATACCATTGAATTCAAACCCAATTCCATCCACATGGTTGTCACGGTCAAATTCTGCACCTCACCATAAAATCATGAGTATATAGCATCAAATTCGAACTTCACCAAAAAGGGGCTCTTCAATCTTGTAAATAAAAAGAGTAAGCAAACTCATATTATACCCTTAAATTAACAGAACCCCTTTAAACTCAAGCCTAAGATAATCAAAACATAATAAATTCTTTCTGGGTTTTCTTATTTTTCTTTCTCTCACCTTCATCCTTATCATCTGTATCGCTATCGCCACTGAAATCGGACTCCGTGGTACTGAAGTTGAGCCATTTCCGCAGAATAATCCTTGCCCAGCAGAGCTGTAGGCACGAGCAACCGAAACAACAAATTTCCACCCAACTCCTCTGCAAATAAAAGGGGTCCAAAAACTACATCAAAAGCTTCTAAAAATCCAGAAACAAGAACTCAAATGAGAAAGAACAAAGAAGAATACCTGTGCTGGTTGTCTGGGGTGGTGCTTCATCTGTGCAGGAGAGGAAACGAAGGAATCACAAGCATAGAAAGTTGGGATTCTCTCTCTAACCCTCTTGATTAATCTCTCGATCTGAAGATTACAAACAGTAAGCTTGAGGAGATCAATCAGGAGGGATGCGTAATTTAAGAAAAACCAGTTCGGTCTGAAATAACGGTAATGTAGAGCGAGAGAGGGAGACTTCTCAAGGTTCGAAGAGCTGCTATTGCCTATTGGTATGACTTTGACTCCCAAAACATTAAAACACAGGATAAATCTTCCAGACCGCCCCGGTCACAGGTCAACCACTAAATTAGGGCATCCAATTTAGTGGGACGCCTGTCCTTGCTACTTGCCATGGGACTGTAAAGGGATGCGGATATATTATCTATATCCCATTCGTATCCGAGCAATAGTCAATACCCGTAAGGCATGTACGAATAGTTAATCGGATTATTTGGATACTATCCGAATCCGAATATTTTAAATGGAGTCAGATACGGATATCAATTTTCACTATCCGCTGGATATTTATTCGGATTCGGATATATAAATCGGATACGAATTCGGATATACCAATATCCGTTCCGTTTACTACAATCCTACTTGTTGATTCCGTATAACTAGGCCTATAATTACTAACTAGGCTGCTTAGGGGCCGAGGTCTGTCTAGGTCCACTTAGGGCTGTCAACGGATTGGATTCAGACCCGATCTGCCTAGATCCGAATCCGATCCGATTAAGAATCCGACTGATCCGAATCCGATCCGAGATCCGTCGGATCATGAAGTAACCGATCCGAATCCGAATCCGATTATATATCGTCCGATCCGAATCCGATCCGATCCGAGTAAGGTTATTTTTTTAAAAAAAAAATCTATTTTAATAATAACAAATTTAATAATACCTTAATTAATGTTAATTTTTTAAAAAATTAATATTTTATACATAGAAAATCTAAATAATATATTTAAAATAATTAAAAATTATTATTATTATCGGATCGGATTTTAATCGGATCGGATCACCCTATATCCAGATCCGATCCGATTATAATCGGATTCCACCGATCCGATCCGAAACCGATCCGACGGATCACATATAGGGTCCAAAGTCCGGCTAATCGGATCGGATTCGGATCGGATCGGATCCGGATCATGATCCGGTCCATTGACAGCCCTAGGTCCACTCCTCACTTGTAAGGGTTTGACCCAAGCCTTACTAAGCCTTACTCTTATGGTCAAACTGGGCCTGGCTTAAAAAAAAAATTAAAAAAATTGTCATGATGTTTATCAGAAAAAGAAAATTAATAAATCATAAAAAGTACAAAAATAATAAATGAAGATATATTAAATAATTAGAAATAAAAATCTTTGACTGTTGGGTGGTTTTTAAGTAGGGGATATAATAGTGAAAAAATTATATACCCAAATAATTATTTCGTTAAAGAAAGTTATATAAGTTAATACCCGTAAGATATGTACGAAATGATCCAAAAACTTGATCATAAAAAAAAAAGTTGGGGGCTCCCCATCCCCCTATACTCATAATATTTCCTACCAATGAAATAATTCTCCACAAATCCATCAACAATTACTACTATTTTTCATCAACCATCACGTGCCCTTCTTACTAGAAAATCCCAGCTCTGCCCTTATATATATGCGTTATGATTAGGTTGTCGCTCCTCAAATCCCACTTAGGAGAATATGAAACTTTGGCACATGACTTACTTATCATGTAATCCTATTAGGAGCATTTTATAGCATACTAAAAGACGAATCTGGAAATTTCTCCTTAATTAATAACTATTAATACTTCAAACAAACTTTAATTAAACTCCATAATCAATTAAATATAAATAAATTGAATCATCCATCTTGATCCTTAACCGTCAAACTAAACTAACATAAATCCAAAATAACTTCAATTACAATTCTTGTGTAATTCAACAACTACAATAAACCAAATCAGTAGTATGACCATCAATCAGGATCTCGTTCTTCTTCAGGATGATTATCTTCTAGTTCTATGATGTACTCTTCCTCTTCCCACGAACCCGGAGTATAGATATCGAATCCAGAATTTGTCGACAATGAAATTATCAGCTAAGTAACAAAGTTACTCTGCGTATATAATAACTCATAGTAACAATATCATAAGCATTGACATGTATACAGTTAATAATTCGACTCAGTTCGCATACATAAATCAGAGTGTAAAAAACATGTGTGTTTAATATATCATTTTATTTCTTATTTTGTTACTTTATAAAATATAATAGCATGCAATGTGTATAACTTGAAATACCGTTTTACCTATTATAGAAAGGGGTTACTATACTTTACTTACCGAGGTACCACCCTTCGTACATTATCCGGTATAGATAGCTTACTTAGCACATTATCTAGTGCGGCGACTTACTTTGTGCCCTTAGGTCATTTTGATGGTAGTCGATCAGTGCAAAACTCATTATACATTAATACTCTCGTGTACATTTTCTTTCTTATTTTACTTTGGTCTTACTTGTGCTCTTAGTAGTGCCCTTTAATTTTCTTTTCATGCTTGTGCGTGTTTTATAACCGTGCGTGCATGTATATAAACAATTACTTTTAACTCAAGGTCATAAATCATGCTTTAACAATATAAATGATATATCTTATCAAATCATCACATACTTTCATGGCATATACACATAAATAATCACATTAACATGAATCCCTAATTTCACCAAAATCTAAGTCTTTCATCAAATACATTCCATCCATCCAATTCAACTCCATAAGCACATCCCTGCCTTTACATACATACACATAACTCCATAAATTTTCATTCTACTTCTTCAAGCATAAAATACAATATTCGCAGGAATATTCACATCTTACTTAGGCTATTCATATTCTACTTTAATCATTTATAAAAATATTGCATAAGGGATGATGACATCCTTAGATATTCTTTTTATTCATATTCTTTGTTTAGATCTCATATTTAAATTCATTCTATAGATTAATGATCATGAAATTGAGAACTAGGAGAAATTATTTATCTCTTTTGATTGCTTCCTATGATCTTACTCTTGAGAATGCCTTGGATAACGATTTATGGCCGCTCCTTCTTCTCTAATTGAAAGCCCTTGCAACCCTAAGTTTTTTCCTCTTTTTGTTTTTCCAAAACTCTTAGAAAGTTTCTCTAACCCTAGGCCCACGAAATAGTGAGTTTAGATAGGTTTTAGAAATCTAACTCTCTCAAAACTGCTAAAATTGCGACATTTCACGTTTATGGACGTGATTTGCGATCGATCGCCCACTTACTGCGATCGATCATAACCCATACAAATTTCTGAGAACCTTTCGGGTTTCCCTACGATTGATCAATATGTCACCAGCTATCGATCACACCCTGTGATCGATCAGACTGAGATCCAGCGATCGATCGGTACTGGTGTCCTATTTATGACAACATTCTGTTCCTCGTCCGATTGATCGTCTGCTATTGTGCGATCGATCGACACTGATATTTTTAAAAAAAACTCTTTTACTACTTTTTTGATATTTTCAATTTCATGTAATTTAATCATAAAAAATATTAATAAAGAACGAAATATTAGAGTTTCTACATCTACACATTCCACATTAATTCTCATATGACACATGCATTAAAATTATACACATTTTTCTAAGAAATTCATATAAATGACAAGAATGCTGATGAATTAAATTCGGGTCTCTACATAGGTTTTATTCATGGAAGCAGAGAGATTTGTAACCCGATTTTTCACGTGAAATTAGTAAAGAGTCTTTTTGCGGTTGTGGACGTAAATAACTTATTGAACCACATAAAACTGTGTGAATCTTTGTTATTATTATTTTTATTTTGACACAGGATCTCTTCCGTTTATGCTGTCCAGGAGATGACTAGCACCTAGTGAGAAGGCACCACATATTGTGCACACCTACCAAGGTGTTGGTTTGTGGACAGGCATTCTCACTTGGTGCTGGCCATCTCCTCGCATGAGAAGATTCCAAGTCTTCTAATTTTTTTTTTTTTAATCAATTTTCTGGGGAGCCCTTATCGATTTAAGGGCACATTCCATTTATTGGTATTCATGAGTCAGCTTCCTGGCACAACTTCTTTTAAGGTTACCTTACCCCTAAGGTATGGGGGTGTTTGGATGGTCACAGTTGTCTATGCGAGATTTCATTGCCAACACACACAGCAAAGTAGAGTTGATGTAAATTGAGGATAGATATGCCTTTTCTCAATCAAGGTTTTCCTACGTATATATTTGGTTTTGATGCTATTTAGGTGCACGTACCAGACGGGCCTTTAAAACTTTAGAACTTCTTTTTTTTTTTGGTAATTAATTTCAGAAATTCAAATAAGAGCAGTAGTCCTCTCCTCTGTGGAGGAGCGGACTATTACTCTCTCCCTCACAAAGCTCTTTGAACTGCCCTTGAACTATGATTAATAAGTTTTAACCCTTACAATTAATTTCTTTTTTAAACCTAAGGTTTGATGCTTTAACCCTAAGGGTTAGTGAATCTTAGACAATCAATTTAGGGAGTTAGAAGGGAACACGTGGTGAGAAAAGGAAGGACGAAATGCCTCCCTTCCCTTCGCTCCACCACTGAGGATGTGATTTTTCCCTTCAAATAAACAAAGCTACAATATATGCATAAACTTTGTTCTTTTAGGTATAAGGCACAACCCAACTGATTGATGGTGTCGATTAGTCCTCAAATTTCATGTCCATCATTTTATTTGAGAAAAAAGAAAATAAAATGAGAAATGAAAAAATATTAGAAATATAATTTTTATTTCAAAAAAAATAAAATATTTTATCGTCATTTATATATTTTTTAAAATAAAATAATGTCTTATATTATATAAAAAAAATAGGGCTGCACAAAGCCTGATCGGCTTGTTGGTACGGCTCGGCTCGGCCCGGCCCGAATTTTAGGCTCGAAAGGGCCAAGCCAAGCCTAAAAAATAGCCCGAAAACTTAATCAAGCTGAGCTCGGGCCAACCCCTGTGCGGCTCGGGGGCTCGAAGCCGGGCTCGATTGAGGTTCGTTTGGCCCGAACTCGGCTTGGCTCAAATATTATTAAAAAAAATAAAAATATTATTTATATATATCATTATTATATATATAAATAATATAAAATATTATTATTAAAAATAAAAGGGATTCAAGTTGAGCTCGAGCCAAGCCAAGCCCGCCTCGAGCTTGAATCAATTCGGGACGAGCCGAGCTTCGAGCCACGATTTTGAATTCGGGCCGAGCTTTGGGCCACACTTTCAAGCTCCATTTCGGGCCGAGCCGGGCTTCGGGTCTCGATCAAATCCATTCAAGCTGAGCCGGGCTTGGTCAAACTCGGCCCGAATACAGCCCTATAAAAAAACATATATTTATAAGGTTATTTTAGTTTTGTAACTTTATACTAATATATTAATTAGAAATAATATATATATATATATATATATATATATATATATATATATATATATATATATATATATATATTTGCAAGAATAATATATTATATAACCGGTTCGATATTTATTGAATTGAATATACCAATATCCATATTTATTCCGATTATAAAAGGATAGTAAAATCACTATTTGTACTCAATCTGTTGGATACCTATTCGGATAATTATTTGAGCAAATGAATTCTAATATAAATCAGATACATATAATATCTGTGTATCCGTTGACACCCTACCCATTTTATTGGTATCCATTGACAACCCTACCCATAGGGTGGTGGTGAAGATAAGTTGGATAAACCCCCTACCTAACAAGTCCTTGTATATGGCTGTCTTTCTCCCGATGTTTACCTACTTAAGGAATTAGGGCTACCAATGGGCCAGGCTTGGTTAGCATAGTTTTAGTCCGGCCTCATAAATTTAGACTCAAGCCAGGCCTATATCCAGGCCTATAATTACTCCGGCTAGGGTCAAGTCGGGCCTAGTTATTTGTATTATATATCCCGAATTTTTAATTATTATAATAAACATTGCAAGTAAACTAGTTACACTTGAGTCATCGATCAAATGTTCTTTATTATTATTATGCAAGTGGAACATTTTGTATAAAACTATAATACATATTTCAGCTTGATGAAGTATACTATAAAATATGTTATATAATATAAATTATGACATGTATTTGGGTTGGGTTTAATAAAGCTATATATATATATATATAATGGTTCATAAGATATATATTTTGGTTTAGGCCTAAAATATGAGTTCAATTTGGGCCCTTTTTTGGATTGGCAGGGTGGGGCCAGATTGACAATGTATGAGGAATGTAAGACATACTCTACCTTCCCATGCTTTGGGGCCCAATAGTCATTTGTTTTGCAAACCAAATAGGAGCGAGTATGCTTTATTTTTTTTGGGTTTTTTTTGTGAAAAACCCCCCATGCTTTCAGCTATTTGTAAATACCTCATTGTGTTTTGTGATTTTGTATTATGGTCCATTAACTTTTAAAATTTTTGCAAATCCGCCCTTCCATCCAAAAGCTATGTAACGGGAAGTTAATTTTTTAATAAAATGACTTTTTAATCTTGTTAAATGGGTTGGATGAAATGCACACCTTCATAGGTCATCACGTGTCCTATTTATCACCTTTTAACTAGGGTTAAGGTTAACCAATCAAAGGTTAATATTTTTTTTTAAATATCTAAAAATCAAAGTTAGATGGATGAATCCTAAGGGTGAGTGAATCTTAACTACAATTATTGTGTTAAAATTGACACATGGTGGTCTGTAGGTCTCCTTTAACTGTGGTTAAGCATAATCAATCTAAGGTTAAATTTTTAATTTTTTTTTTCTAAAATCCAAGATTAGATGCATGAACCCTAGGGGTGAGTGAATATTAATCACTAATAGTGGGTGTTAAAAGGGACACGTGGCAGGTATAGTTAAGCATAATCAATCCAAGGTTAATATTTTTTTCTTCTCAAAACCAAGGTTAGATGCATGAACCAAAGGGGTGAGTGATTCTTAACAACAGTTATTGGGTGTTGAAAAGGATATGTGGTGGCTTGTAGAGTACCCTTTAACTATGGTTAAGCATAATTAATCTAAACTTAATATTTCTCAAAACTAAGGTTAGATGCATGAACGCAAAGGGATAGTTAGTAGGTGTTAAAAATGATATGTGACAGCTTGTAGAGCCCCTTTTAATAATGGTTAAATATAATCAACCTAAGGTTAAATTTTTTTTATAATTTGTTCTAAATATAATCACTTACTCGTAGGGTTCGAGCATCTAACCTTGAATTTTAGAACAAATTATAAACAAAATATTAACCTGAGGTTGATTATATTTAACCATAATTACAAGGGGCTCTACAAGCCAATATCAAATATCTTTTTTAACACCCACTAATTGTGGTGAAGATTCACCCACCCCTCGTGTTCATACATCTAACCTTAGTTTTGAGAAATATTAAGCTTACATTAATTATGTTTAACCACAGTTAAAGGGTGCTCTATAAGCCACCACATGTCATGTTTAATACCCAATAACTGTGGTTAAGATTCACTCACCTCTTTGGTTCATGCATCTAACCTTGGTTTTGAGAAGAAAAAAATATTAATCTTGGATTGATTATGTTTAACGATAATTAAAGGAGACATTACAAGCCGCCGCGTGTCCCTTTTAACACCCACTATGAGTGGTTAATATTCACTCAATGCATCTAACCTTGGATTTTAGATTTTAAAAAAAAAAAAATTAACCTTAGATTGATTATGTTTAACCACAGTTAAAGGAGACCTACAAGCCACCATGTGTCCATTTTAACACACTAACTGTAGTTAAGATTCACTCACCCTTAGGGTTCATCCATCTAACTAGGGGTGGCAATTGGGCTTTGCTGGCCCAAAGTCCGATTGTTCAGCCCGAAGTTTGGGTGGGCTGAGCCTTCCTTATTTTGGGCTGGGCTGAGTTTGGACAAGAATATAGGCCCGAAGTAAATATTGGGCTGAACTTGGGCTGCCTTTAGCTCAGCCCAAATTCAGCCCGGCCCGAACTAAAGATATTTTATGTTTTTATAAATAGTATATATAGATAGAGAATATTTACTAGCTAATCTCATTCTCATTGAATTGGAAGTGATGTGTTTCACATGGAGAAACTATTTTTGTATTTGCTATCTAAGAATGTTATTAGTATTATTTTTTTTTAAAATTATTCTTACCCTTATTTATCAAGGGTTAGAATCTAGTTTTTTTGCTATTGGAGAAACACTTCCCAAAATTGATTACCAGTTAAAATAATTAGGTATCTAGAACAGTGATTGCCTAATTTTGCTAAACTTTAAATTTGCTTACTAATTAAGTTCTTGTGCATTGCATGTCGGTGTTTAAGGGAAAGTTAACATGTAACTATGAGAGAACTCAGCCTGAATTCGGCCCGTACTCAGCCCACAAGCTACTTAATTTGGGCCAGCCCAAACTCGGCCCACACTCTGCTTACTTTGGGCCAGTCCAAACTTAACCCGAAGTCCGAATATATTTGTGAGCCGAGCTTGGGCTGGGGTGCTCGGCCTGAGATTGGGCCGGGCTGAGCTTGGACTAAGGTTTTGAACTTTGAGCCGAGCTTGGGCTAACCCTAGCCCGACCTAGCCCGATTGCCACCCCTACATCTAACCTTGATTTTTAGATATTTTTTAAAACTATTAACCTTTGATTGATTAACCTTAACCCTAGTTAAAGGGTGATAAATAGGGTCATCCAACCCATTTAACAAGGTTAAAAAAGTCATTTCAATAAAAAATTAACTTCCGTTATATAGCTTTTGGATGTAAAGGTGGATTTGCAAAAGTTTTAATAGTCAATGGACCATAATACAAAATTACAAAACACAAGGGGTATTTACAAATAATTGAAACCATAGGGGGGTTTTTTACAAAAAAAAAAACCTTTTTTTTTAAAATGAGGAGAGCAGGTGGGCTAGCTTTCCTCTCACGTACTTAATTTTACCAACTTTTTTCTATTTTTGTTCCAATACTCATGTAAGGAAATATTTAGAAGGGCAAAACTTAGGTGGTGTTTGGAATCTCTAAATTTCGGGTTAATTTGTCTATACATCCATGGGCAGAGCCAAATTTTTTTCCTTGGGGGGCGGGATAGATGGATCAAGAAAAATAATGGGTAATTTTTTTTTCTTAGAGTAATGGGTTCATCATTCAATCGCACCAACATTGTCCTTTTTAACCCCAATTAACTGTGCTTAAGATTCACTAACTTTTATGATTCAACAATCTAACCTTGGTTTTTAGAAAAAAAAAATTTAATCCTAAGGGTTAATATTTTCTTAACCAGAGTTTAAAAAATTAATATTTTTTTAGAAAACCATTGTTAAATTGTTGAACCCTAAATGTTAGTAAATCTTAACCACAATTAATAAGAAATAAATGGGGCATGTGTTAACTTGTGGGTGCGATTGAACAAGAGAGTTCAATCGCAATCGCAATCGCAATCGCAATCGCAATCGCAATCGCAATCGCAATCGACTGTAATTAAGTCTCTTTGTCTCTTTCTGAGTTTTTTGGTTTGAAATGATATCAGTAGATATTTTTTTAATTAATTTTGTTTCGGCCTTGGATTGTCTTGACGAAGCTCAGAAAGTGCTTGTCTTGGGGTTCCATAGAATAGGTGGCAAGTGGTGGAGAAGTCAAAATCATGGGGCCATGATTTTGACTTCTCTACCCATAATAAGACATGTGGCAATAAGTGTGTGAAAATAAGGGTGAGAGATATTAAATGGGGAGAAGTCAAAATTATAGGGAGAAAATGAAATGACTTCTCCCAATTTTTATGCCAACTGTCGCACAATGTATGGAATCACGGGAGCCCTTTCTGGCTTCAATAGAGACAATCCGAGGCCTTTTGTTTGAGTTCGGATGGGCAACAACGCTAGCTGTTGCGCTGTTGCCCAGTTGTGTCTGCAAAAACATGGGCCTACATTCAATAGGATAAGCCCTAAACAACAGAGATGCGCCTCCATATTTTTGTAGACACAACCGGGCAACAGCGCAACAGCTAGCGCTGTTGCCCATCCGAACTCCTTTTGTTTTCACTTTTGACGTGATGGGGGTATTTTTGAGTTACTTCGCCATTATTTTTTTGAGGAATGCTAACCCTACTCTCTATCATACTCCGTCTCTCACCATTTACCAACCACCTGTTTACTTTTTGGGTGAGCTGAGAGTATGGCTAGTACTCTTCTATATTTTTTCCTTTCTAATCGGGTTTGGGGCACTGTATGTAAATAAAGCCATTTAAAATATTTTAGATTGAGAGCTTTTCCCAACTCCGACTGAGTTTCTTCCTGGCTTTCACTTCCATCTCTCCGGCCCAGCTATGACTACCCCCTTTCTCCTTTCGTCACCGACTTCTCTCCCCTCACAGCCTGGACCTGCTTTTTCTGCATCCTCTGATGAAGATGAGATCATTGAAGTGGATGAATCGATCCTCGCTAAATCCCATCGCAAGTATCTGGTCAGCCTGGTTGGATGGTTCCTAGCCGATCGGCCGATCAATAGACGTTCAGCTTCGGTCTCCATCATTAACGCCTGGCGCTTACAGGGGCATGTCCATTATACAGAGTTAGCCCAGAACCGGCTGTTATTTACCTTTGATCTCGAGTCTGATCTTTCTAAGGTCCTCGCTCGGGCACCTTGGTGCTTTATGGGTTATCCTATCCTCCTCTCTCGCTGGTCCCCGGACACACCCCCATTATCACTCCATTTATCATCGCTGCCTATTTGGATTCAACTTCATGGCCTTTCCCCTGATTTACATATAGTTGAAGTGGGATCCCAACTATGTAAATCGCTTGGCGAAGTTTTATCCGTTGATCTTCCAGAAGATGGGTTGGCTCAATGGGGCAAGTTTCTCCGTGTTCGTGTCTGTATGGACGTCCTCAAGCCTTTGGTGGCAGGAAAATGCCTTCAGTCGCTTTCGAACGGACGGCTACCTATTCAATTCCGTTATGAACGGCTCCCCCGCTTCTGCTTCCATTGCGGGATCATGGGTCATGTAATCTTCAATTGTTCTTCGGCTTCCTCTTCGAGTGGCGAGGGGCGGGCGAACAGATTTGGGCCTTGGCTTCGTGCAGAATCGCCAGAGATTCACCCATTTGGTAGCTCTAAGCCTTTGGATACAGGTCTCCATGATCCAATGCGCTCCGGTCCTCTTGGCTCTGTTTCGGATGGCCCCCGACGTTGTCCTGAATCGTCCGCCAGTCCGGTGGTGGAATCGGTTCTAGTTTCGGCCGAGTTAACCCGGTCACCGGTCACTTCTCCGCATGCTGGGTTGCCCACTAGCCACGGCTTCTGTTCGTCCTTTGACAGTTGTCCACCACCACATCCCATCTCAAATCTGGAGCCGGTCACTTCATCAGATCGAAGTCTAATTTTATCTCCCCTCCCTATTCACTCTTCAGTGACGGTTCTGCCCGCATTTAATGAGCCCATTTCCAGTTATATCAAGACTTCAGTTATTCAGAACAACCCGACCCATTCCCTGGTCCAGGTGGAAAGACTCGACATTCGGACCCGTTTTCTTTCCATCAGTTTCAATCCGGATCCGCCACCCGCCTCTAACTTGACCCTCATACCGATGGATTCGGTATCCCAAGAAGTTGGCCGTTTATCCAATATGGGCCCAACCCATTTCGGCCCAGTGCCTCGTTCTTTAAGGTCCAATGCCAGGCTCTCCCCCTATGTGGGAACTCGGCGTGATTCCTATCTGGCTCCGGTGGACGACTCTGCTATAATTTCAAAGGACTCTCTACATCCTTTGAGTCTCGATGATGGTATCCAT
Source organism: Tetracentron sinense (assembly GCA_015143295.1). Classification (NCBI taxonomy): domain Eukaryota; kingdom Viridiplantae; phylum Streptophyta; class Magnoliopsida; order Trochodendrales; family Trochodendraceae; genus Tetracentron; species Tetracentron sinense. The sequence continues at coordinate 26,246,651 of CM026556.1, forward strand.
ACTCCAACGGATTGGGTGGCTGTTCCTCAACAGCCCCAAGGATCTCAATGAAGTTTATCAGTTGGAACTGTTGCGGTATGGGGTCGGCCTCGACAGTAAGTGCTCTCAAACGTTTGATTCGTCTGCATCATCCCATTTTGATTTTTTTGATGGAAACCCGTCGTCCAGAGGATTTTATGCAGCGTCTCCAACGCAATCTTGGGTTTTCTCATCGCTTTCTTGTTCCTCCTGTGGGCTATTCTGGTGGCTTGGGAGTTTTTTGGAAGGATCCGTGCCAATGCCGTATCTCTTCAGTTTCTCCAAATGTAATTGAGGCTCAAATATGCTTGGACGCAGCCCGGGGTTTTTGGCACCTTTCTATGGTGTATGGTCCTCCCCAGGCGCACCGGAGACCCCCATTCTGGGAGTTGCTCCGCTCTCGGCATTCTAGGAGATCTGGGCCTCTCCTCTGTCTTGGTGATTTTAATGCCATTCTCCATCCTTATGAGAAAGCAGGGGGTCGGCCTCCTATTTGGTCTGCGGTGCGCGATTTTCAGTTGCTCGTAAATGCCCGCAATTTTGTTGATTTAGGGTTCTCAGGCCCTCCTTTCACATGGTCTAATATGCAGCTTCACCCCCATTCCATCTTGGAACGCTTGGACAGGGTCCTTGCAACTGAGGAATGGAATCAACGGTATCCATCAGCACATGTCCATCATCTCCCATATAGTAACTTAGATCACAGGCCGGTTCTTCTGGATCTTTTTCCATCTTGGTCTCATGGGAATTATCCATTTCGTTATGAAGCCATGTGGAGGCAACATCCCCAATTTTCATCCATCATCAAAGATACTTGGTTGCAATCTATCAGGGGGCATCATCCCAATCATATCTTCAATGCACTCAACTCTTGTCGGATTAGGCTACAACAATGGCACCGAAGTTATTTTGGTCAGCTGCCCCAACGTATTAAAACTTTGCAGGACCAGCTTAATCACCTCCAAAACAAGAAAATCACAGTGGCTGTTCGTAATCAAATTCTAACCATTTCCAATGAGCTGAATCAAGCCCTTAATAACGAAGAAATGTTCTGGCACCAACGTTCGCGTATTCAGTGGCTCCGCTCAGGTGATCAAAACACAAGGTTTTTTCATTCGACTACAGTTATTCGTCGTCGTCGAAACCTTATTTTTTGCCTCCGGAATGTAAATGGTGACTGGCTCTACAATCCATCTGATATCCAGGCAGACATCCTTGACCATTTCACATCGGTGTTTCGTTCATCCAATCCTTCAGGTATCCAAGCGGTTCTTCAACAGGTGCCCACTCGGCTAACTCCTGATATGCTTTCTATTTTGGATAGCCCCTTCACTGAGGCTGAAATCTTCACCGCCCTTTCTCAAATTGGTCCTCTTAAAGCTCCCGGCCCAGATGGTTATCCAGCGCAATTCTTCCAATCAGAATGGTCGACTATTGGCTCTGATATAGTTTTGGTTCTAAAGCAGCTTCTCCAGGGGGACCCATTTCTGGCCAGGTTTAATTATTCCTATATTGTTCTTATTCCTAAAAGTCACTGTCCGGAATCTATATCTGATTACAGACCTATTAGCTTGTGTAATGTTTTATATAAAATCCTTGCTAAGGTTTTAGTTAATCGTCTCCAAGGTATTTTCCACAGTCTCATTCACCCGGCTCAAAGTGCCTTTCTTGCGGGGAGGCATATTTCTGACAATGCTCTTATTATGCATGAGATTGGGCATTTCTTTAAGCGTCGAACTCGTGGTAGAGACTATCTTATGGGCTTCAAAGCTGATATGAGTCGGGCTTATGATCGGGTTGAATGGAGATTTTTGGACCTATTGTTACCGCACATCGGCTTTCCTCCTTTATGGTGTTCCATTCTTCATAATTGTTATGCTTCAGTCTCGTATTCTGTTTTAATCAATGGTCAATCACAGGGCTTGATTCATCCTGAGCGTGGGCTGCGACAAGGAGATCCGCTCTCCCCCTATTTGTTCATACTCGTCAGCCACTGTCTCTCTTGCCTTCTTGACCATGCGGAAGCCTCTCATACATTGCACGGAATTCAGCTTTTTCGGCGAAGTGATAGATTTACTCATCTTCTATTCGCAGACGATAGTATTTTTTTTTCCAAGGCATCTCTTGATCAGGCAGCTGTTATCAATGAAATCCTTCGCTTCTATGGGGCTGCAACTGGGCAGTTGATAAATAAGAGGAAATCCGGTCTGTTCTTCTCCCCAAATACTCCTCATCGTTTTCGTCGTATGATTGGGCGCATTTTTCATTGCAATATATTGCCCCGGTTGGACCGCTATCTAGGCATTCCTATGCAATTTGGCTTTGCCAAATCAACAGACTTTCAATCTATGCGAGATCGTGTGGTTTCTAAGGTCCAAGGGTGGAAATCGAAGCTCCTGTCTCCGGCTGGCCGTTCTATTCTAATTCAGTCTGTAGCAACTGCTACCCATTCCCATGTAATGTCTAGTTTTAAAATTCCAGAGGGAGTCTTGGCTACAATGGATAAAGCTATTCGGCAATTTTGGTGGGGCCAACGTGAGGGGGAGCGTAAAATTTGTTGGTTAAAATGGAATCGTGTTTGCCAAAGAAAGCTTGAAGGGGGCCTTGGCTTTCGTTTGCTAACGCATTTTAACATTGCATTGCTGGCTAAGCAGTGTTGGCGCCTCATCTCATCCCCTAACTCGCCATGGGCCAAATTACTTAAGGCTCTGTATTTTCCTCATTGTGAATTCCTTGAGGCTTCCTTGGGTCACCGACCCTCTTGGGGTTGGAGAAGTATTTTAGAAGGGCGGAAATTGTTGATTAAGGGTCTTCGGTGGCAAGTGGGAACTGGCAATCACATTCTTATTTGGGATTCCCCCTGGATCCCCTCCCTCCCAGGATTTAAACCTTTCTCTGGTCGTCCACCCGATGCTCCTTTTCTTTTTGTAACAGATTTAATTGATCCTATATCGAAGGGTTGGAATTTAAACGCGCTCCATTGTCTTTTTTCTGACGAGGAATGTTCCGCTATCCTAGCCATCCAGCCTAGTTCTCGAGGAGTGGCTGATCGTTGGGTATGACATTTTGACTCTAAAGGTCGGTTCTCGGTTAAATCGGCTTATCATGTGGCCATGCATAATGGGTCAAGTCCTATTGTCGCCTCTAGGGGCTCTGCCATCATCGATAATCCGTCTCTTTGGAAATCTATCTGGCAGATGAAGATCCCACGAAAACTTCAGTTCTTTATTTGGAGGGGGTGCTCCAATGCATTGGCAGTGGGGGCCAATTTGGCTCATCGTAATATAGCACGTGGTGTTTTATGTCCTTGGTGTGGATGTGCTGATGAAACTGTGGAACACTGTCTAATACAGTGTACTTTTGCTCGAGCCGTATGGTTCAGTTCCCCTCTGGCCTTGCACCATCGTCCTCAAGGATCCTGCTCCTTTGCCGAGTGGTGGATAGCCATTGTTAATCACCTTCGTCTCCAACCTGAGCCAGACGTGTTGTTGCTTCTTTTTGCCTCCATTTTTTGGCATTTGTGGAAAGCTCGCAATGAAAAATTATTATCGCAAATTTCTGGTGCTCCTTCCACTGTGTTATCACGTGCCTCTGCATTTACCATTGAAGCCCGGTCAAGTTGGCCCCTAGTTTCTCCTAAACCACCAATTTCAGCCCCTTCCAATTGGGAGTCTCCCTTGGCGGGCTTTATAAAAATTAACTGTGATGGGGCTTTTGTCCATCAAGGCTCTACAGGAGGTGCAGCTGCAGTGGGTCGGGATAGTGTCGGGCAGGTGGTAGACTTCTGTGTGAAAGTATCTGCTTGTAGCTCTCCAATTATGGTTGAATCGGATTCTCTAAGCCTTATCCTTGCTCTGAACTCTTCTGGGGGTTCTTTTCCGCTTGAAGTGTTGATTCTCATGGAGGATATGAAGGCTTCTCTTTGTGGTTTTGAGCGGGTGTCTTTTTCGTTTATTCCCCGTTCTTTGAATGGGCTTGCGCACTGGCTGGCCACCCTCTCTCTATCTCAGTCTCGGATGGGGATCGGATTTGTTCACCCTTCAATTCAGGAGGTTCGCCTTCATAGTCTTTGTGATATTTCTGGCAGTTTTCCACCCCTAGTATCTGTAATGTCTGTTGTTGGTTGAATGTTATGAATGATTTTCAAAAAAAAAAAAAAAAGGTTTTTGAAAAATTTGGGGCGCTATGCCCCCCACCCATGTATACAGCTATTACATGTTGACGTTTTCATGTTTTAGACTTCTGTGCATAGCGCGTTTAGTTGCTATAGGAAAAAAAAACATCTCATGACTAAGAAGAAGTTTTTTTTTTCTCTTTTTGAATTTTGGAAAATAAGCACAAATCTATTATGGGTAGACAACAAAACGAAAATTTATTTTTATTTTTATTATTTTTCCCCTTTATGATAATAATGATGATTATTATTACAAAAAGCTCTATTTATTTATTATGCATGGCCAAACAATTTTATTATCTACATGCTTACAAATGTTTTTGTCATATATTTATTTTAATTAAATTTATACGAAATAGACAAGATCAACAAGATTTCTCAAATGAACCATTAGAATGTTGATTTGAGCCGTGCTATCTCTACTCTTGGCATTTCCTACTCAGCTAAAAAAATAACACCAGTTAAAATAGGCACAAGTAATGTTCTTTTTGTTGTTGAAAGTAATGTTTTTTTTGGCTGAAAGCAAATTTCGGTTTTTGATTGAAATCAAGAACCCAGAGTAGGGCTAGCACGCCTCACTAATAATAACTTTCCATTTCACGACCTATTAGCTCATCAAAGTTGACCTAAAAAAGGGAGCACTTAAAGGCCCTTTAACCTTTTGCCCTCTCTCTCTTTTATTGTTTTGCACATGGCATGTTTTAACATCCTCCAAGACGTGACTTTTTCTCTTAATTGATCATAAATTTAATATGAATAATTAATTAAAACTGTTAATTTTTAATTAACCATTCACTTAATAAGAAATATTAATTAAAAATTTTGATTTTTTAATAAGTAATAAGACCTTTATTTAATTAAATATTGATAAGACTCACATTTAATTAAATATTAAATACATTAAATGATGCTTCTTCTATCATAACTCTCTAAAAATTCGACACTCCATTTCCCTTATTAATTGATTATGCACTTAATAAGAATCCTTAATTAAAAATATTTTTTCTAGATTAAATTATAAGATCTTCATTTAATTAAATATTAATAAGATCTTTATTTTATTAAATGTATTAAATGATACTTTTCCATCACAATTCCTCATTTTCTCTTAATTGATTATCCACTTAATAAAAACTCTTAATTAAAATTAATATCTTATTTGAATTAAATAATAAGTCTTGTATTTTTTTATTATCATTTACGTGTCTTCACACTTCAGTTGGAGTAAATTAGGCAAAGAGTGGTGCAAATATCTATCTCTTCAACTACAAGTAATGAGATAAGGATTCTAAGACCTCAAAATATTAAATTTTGTACTTCAAATCATTTATTCATTCATATTATAATTTTTTTTTATAGATCTATCTATCGATTTTTTTGTGTACTTTGATTTTGTATTGTTATTTTATATTATATTTCAATGCATGGTGTGTTTATCAATTTGAAATTATATTCTTTCTCCTATTTTATTTCTAATTTTTATTATTTCTACTGGGATATCTAAAGATTATGATTAGATATACCACGAAGCCATGTTACAGGAAATCACAGTTAGAAAATTTAATGATTTTTTTTTTTACAATTTCATATTATTTTAACATGAGCAAAGCTAGCTATGATATTATTATTATTATTTTCAGTTTTATAGTTTGTCATAGGTTAGTTATTTAGTTTAATAAATTGATTGCATTTATCTATTCTCTTTATTTTTTTCATGTTTGAATTATAACATGATGGAGTATAATTTCTAATATTTTATAACATTTTATAAAATTTCAAGCATTTCTTCATTCCGTGCATCACGGAGTGTTTACTCGTACACAAAGTGGATTAGATTGGATTGGAAGAAATCCAATTTTGTGTATATATAATACACAAAATGGAATGGATCGGCTTGGAAGCAATTTTTAGTAGGTCCACTTTGACTTTACATGTTCTCCTTTTACAACTGGCAATCAAAAAGATACCAACACTAAAAATTTGCCCTCTCCTTTTAACACCCACTAACTGTGGTTAAGGTTCACTCATTCATAGGGTTTATCCCTCTAATCTTGTTTTTTTGAAATTTTTTTTAAAAAAAAAAAATCTTAGGTTGACTAACCTAAATCAAAGTTAATGCGCGCGCCTATAAGTTGTCATGTGTCCTTTTTAACACCTACTAATTAGGGCTAAGGCTCACTCACCCATAGGGTTCATCCGTCTACCTTTAGGTTTTTGTTTTTTAAAATTAACCTAAAGTTAACTAACCTAAACCATAGTTAATGCTTGCCTATAGGTTGCCATGTATCCCTTTTTACACTTACTAACCATGGTTAAGATTCACAAACTCTTGAGGTTCAACTATTTAACTTTAGTTTTTAAAAAGGAAAATTAAAAAAATATTAACCATAAGGGTTAAAAAAATTAACTAGAGTTAAATATTGTTTTTATATTTAATAAAAACAATATTATATTGTTGAACCTTAAGGATAGGTGAATCTTAACGACAGTTATTGAAGGTAAAAGGGAACCAACATGCAGCCTTCACACGTCATAGTTGATGAATGATGGCAAACCAAATTCAACCCCCAAACAGCATATCATTTATGAAAATACTGGAGGAGTGATTTTCATTTTGTTTATATATATGTACGATAGTTCCAGACATTCCGTCAACTTCTCGCGTAAGTCCATATATGGACCTCCGTGAAAGCTACCTCAACCTATTTTTTCAGAAATAGAAATCTCAACTTCTCCTAACTTTTTACTTTCTCATAACTTTTTACTTTCTCAGGAAAGTGAAAATGAAAATGGCAAACCAAACATTTAAATGGCTGACTTTTGACTTTCTAAAGTTAGAAGTCGCTAGGAAAGTCTATCCAAACGCCACCTAAGAGGGTTATACTTTCCCAGCCTTGGACATGTCTGGTGCTACTACCCAACTTAGTCCGACATTGCACCAAAAATAAAAAAAAAATTAGTCCCACACCGGTTAATGATGTGCTCCTTTGGTGTGTTACATAAGGCTTCACAATCAAGTCCTTTTAAGGAGTTGAGTTGGATTTAGTCTTGTATTGGCCTGTGTGTAGTTGGCCTGGTGTGCGTGTGGGGTTGTGTTGTGTTATGTTATACCATTTATCTTAAAAAAAGAAAAGAAAAAAGGAAAAAGGGCGACGATGCCAACACCTGCTTGGATGGCAAATTGCATACTTGAGGCTATATCGATAAAGAGTGCTGGCCCCATAAGCATATTTCAATTTTTTTCTTAACTCTTTACGTGGGAGCAACATGTGTCATTATTACCCCTTCAAAGAAACAAAATTTTTTTTCCGAAAGAATATGTGGTGGGTTTGGATCTTACATTTGTTTTGCAGTAGGCACATTCCCTGGTCGTAGGTCTCCACACGCAGGGGCGGAGCCAGGGGGGCGTGGAGGGGCCATGCCCCCCCCCTCAATTTTTTTGCAATTCCTACTTCTAGTAGTATTAAATAGTGGGTCCCTTAATTTTTTTTTTAATTTTTCTAGTACAGCTGGCCCCCCTAATGTTTTTGTCTTATATACACAGTGGCCCCCCCAATCTTTTGTCCTATATGTAGTGCCCCCAATGGAGTCTGGTGATGGCCTTGAGGTTGCCACATATCCCTATTGACATCTATTAACTATGGTTAAAATCACCATGGTTCACCAACTTATCCTTGGTTTTTTAAAAATAGGATTTAAAATTTTTTAACCTTAGGAGTTTGTTCACTACGGTTCACCTACTTAACCTTAGAAAAAAAAATCGGTATCATTTTTAAAAATCAAGGATAGGTGGGTGAATCTTAATCACAGTTAAGTGGTATCAATAAGCACATGTGGCGACCTCAAGGCCATAATTGGGACAAAATTTTTTCGAAAAAAAGGAAATTACCCAAAATTTTTTTTTCTCGGGGGCTACGCCCCTGAACCCCCAAGCACCATACCCTCTAATTCATTAAATTTTTTATACATGTATATTGGCCCCCCTAACGAAAATTTCTTGGCTCCGCCCCTATTCACACACACCTTCTTCTTTATTTTTTTAGCATCCACGCGATTGTCCTCCACCTGCACACTTTAACGTTCAAGTTAGTTCCAAGTTCATCTCACCATTTTTTTTCTATGTTCTAGTTCCTCTTACCTAGCAGGTTGATATTTTCTTTCTTTTGTCGTAATTCTTCCTGTCACATAGATTGTCCTATCTCATCATTCAATTATGTCAGAGGTTTGCAGGCTCTTATCATGCTCCGTAACTGTGTCTCGTTGAGACCATACACTGATGCGATGTTTGGGTGTTGCGGGCTCGCTTCCGGTAATACTTGTAGTCGTCGTATACTGACTCCTACGCATTGTTTAACTTGCGAACGAGAAAGTGGAGGGGGTGGTGCATGAGATGTGGTACACTCGAGCACACTATCTAGTTGGGGCAGCTGGACCGGGCGGGATAGTCTAACTTGGTCGGGATTGCCGAACTCAATGCCTAAACAACTTTTTCCCCTTACAAAATAGATTATAGATTCCGAACTATCAATAGGAGTTTCAGTTGAACAAATAATAAGAGTAACCCAAAAAAAACTTTTGGAAGGGGTATTTAGAGGGAAGTTCTAATATTATAAAACACCCTTCTATGTATTCTATGTATTCGTAATTACAAAACCACCACTACTCAAGGCTTTTTTTTCTGGGTTGCTCAGTCAATTGGAGATCCTAGTGATAGTTAATCTCGTAGATTTAAGGGGTTATAAGGTTAATGATAGAAAAGAGATTCTATTGAATAGCTTGAATGATTACATTGGTTCCTCCTTAAGGATTATATAGAAATTACATGAGTCTCAAGATAGAAACAGTATCCTAACATAATCAAATCTAAGCCTAAACATATCTAAGATTTGATTCTAATCTATTTCAAAATCAAATCTATCTTACTTTATTACACCACTCTTTATTCTCTAAACCTGTCTCTAATATCCTCCCACAATTGCATGATCCTTTGAAGAAGGATCTTGCAATTGTTATAAACAAAAAATTAGTCCGAGATCATTGAGCTTTGTTGAAAAGTCGTCGGGAAATCCAATTGTACATATTGGTGGTCACCGTCAGTCTGTGAAATCCATCACTGTTACATCCCGCTCATTTTAAAGTCTGTCAGAGCCGGTGGTCCACTAGAGTAAACTATCATGATCTCTCACAATAGCACATAAAGAGAAGTTGGCTAATGGTTTGAATGAGAAAAAAAAAAAAATCGAAGATATTAATGATAGAGAGATTTCAACTAGAAATGGTGAAAGTTACAATTTTAGGGAAAAAAAAAAAGAGAGGAGGTGTTGGCCGGACTGGCGGCACTGCTGCCCGCCAGAAAAACAAGATTGAAGGAAAGAAATATTCAAAATAAGGTCCAATCGACCTGCTCTGATACCATGATAGAAAAGAGATTCTATTGAATAGCTTAAGTGATTACATTGGTTCCTCCTTAAGGATTATATAGAGATTACATGAGTCTCAAGATAGAAACAGTATCATATCATAATCAAATCTACTCTTAAATAAATCTAAGATTTGATACTAATCTATTTCAAATTCAAATCTACCTAGATATGAGTGTATCTCATCTCACTTTATTACACCACTTTGTATCCTCTAAACCTATCTCTAATAGTTAATGGGGAAAAGTAATGGGACATGTCGCTACCTCCGCAACACTTACATGCATAAATTCATTTTAAATTTTCCTTTTCACACAAGAACTAAAAAGATTCTCCTACGAACGACGGAGAGCTGGAGAGAACTTTTCCAACAAGATGTAATTCTGTTCACACTAAATCTAGGATTTCATATAGGACATGTCGCTAAACTCTTCTTTAATTCTGAAAGACTTGGGATCTTCTTTTGTTGGTGCTGGCAAGGAGACCAGCAACACCCACTTAGAAGTGGCAACACAACTCATTGCGCATACCGAGGCATATATCTATAGGGAAGACCCATGTCTCATATGGGAAGACACGTGGTCATGACATTAGATTACCTATTCTAATGCGGGGTGTCCTAATCACAGCCCAATTTATATGTAGAGACTTGGGTGGCGTGTAAAGAAGATGAGTGGCGCCTTATGAGTGATGCTGACCTTCTCCTCTCTAGTACCAACTGGAGAAGACCCCATGTCATGTAGAAAATACTACCAAGACCCGTGTTCTGCCAAATATGGCTGGAACAAGCCTGTGAAAATTAAGCTACTATAATATTAGGAAAGGACTATGACGAGCCGTTGCTCCTAAAATATTAGGGTTGAGTATAGCCCATTGATGATGTATCCCGTCGGGAGGTCCCAAGCAACTCGTATGAGAGAGGTGCGCATGGTGTTTCCTCACCTAAAAATACTAACCCCAACTAACCAGGAAAGTGCAATAAAAAAAGGTGGGGCTTAGTCCTAGAATAATCCCAACTAACTAGTAAAGTGCTAAAAACAAAAAAAAAAGGTGGGGCTTAGTCCTAGAATTTAATACAGAATCAAAGAAATTCTATGGATATTAAATTTAGGGTGTTGCTACAAGCTAGCACTCCAACATTTGTTGACTACACATCAGACTTGTAACAGGGGAGTCTTGTAACAGGGGAGTCTAGTTATGCCCTTGAGGTTGCTATGTGTCTTTGTGAGGGGAAATTTACCGAAAGGACACGCGTCAGCAGCAGCTCCTCTCAAGTTCTGGTTTACCGGTAGAAGGTTGGAGTGGAGGGTGTGATACCCTGACCTGTACTCCGATGATAAAGTCAGTAGGTGTAGAAGATGATGAACAGTAAGGAAATACAGAGAGTTTGAAGGTCTTAGCTCTTCCAAATTTTTCTCCCCCTTTTCACACTGTTTTTCACAGGTTTTTATAAGCCACCCCTATCATGGCCATGGGCACCCATGGATGTCCATGCACACCTCAAATCTCCGATGTGTACTTCAGTAATCATTTTAGATAGATCTCCCGGTCATCCGTACTGCACGCGTATCTGCATACAAAAGAGGACAGGCAAAGAGTAGGAACTCGTCCGAGGTGACTGGTATTAAATGGCATTTAATGCTACATTTAATGCCAAGACAGTGTTTCCCACCTACCATCGTAGAGGTAGGATCAGTCCCAGGCGACTGGGCAGTAGTGCCGGATCTCATTACGTGTTGGGATACGGGGTCATTGGCAATAAGACGTCGGATACGTCGTCAGAACAAGGACGTGATCGTCGTCTAAGAGACCACGGGTCCGTCGTCAGAATGAGGACGTGACCGTCGTCCGTGAGATCACGGGTACGTCATTCGGCAGACAACGTTCTCGTCGTCCATACGACAACGGGCCCGTCGTCGAAGAGACGACGGAAATGAGCCCAAACGATAACACCACACTGGGGACGAGCTCGTTGCTACCACACTTAGGTTTTTACGAAATTTACCCATTACAAATTGCCCCTTTATGATACTTTGAACGTGGTTCAGAGTGTCATAAATATAGCGAAACGACGGAGGAGAAGATACTGCTAACCTCAGAATGATGATAGGTCACATACTCTGTACGCGAAGACGTAGCGTCGTGCCAGCTGTATTGCGCGTGCCGAAACGTCATACCTCATAAATGCTTGACAGGCAGTCATCATTATATTCCGGACGCTTCGTTTTTCCCGACGGTTATTTAACTCGGTTAGAAGACCATCCTGCCCTTCACGTTATCTGCACGCGTGGACACGCGTAGGGTACAGATCGAGGTCATTATCGTCTTCCGAGTTATGGACTGGTCTATAAGTACCGAAGGCCTGGTACTCCATATTCTTCGTTTGAATTCTTGCATTCTGCTACTCTGCCGGAATTTCTTCTCACCGACGATCTGCTGTTCTGCTCTTTTTTCTTCTCCGGTTGTGCCCCCTTGCTTCTTAGATACAGTTTCGGTAAGATCCTCCTCTTTTCCCTTTGGTCTGTAGTCGCTTCTCTGCATATTTTTTCTTTTTCTACTTGTTTGCCATCATGTCTGCTGAAATAGTTAGGATAGACAGTGCCGATGGGGCCAGTTGTTCAGGCAGTGCCCCTCACGGTGTTATCACCGGTGTTTCCAAATCCAAAACCAAACCAGTTGTCAGATATGCACTTGACCATTATAGAGCCCTTTTCCAAATTCCCCCTCATGTCCACATTCATTTTGGGGAAGAAGACGTTCTTCCTGACCATCGTTCTTCCTGTACAATCGTCTACCTCGCTCAGTTCGAGGCTGGACTTCGATTTCCCCTATCTCCCGTCACGGACTCCGTCCTATCCACCCTTCAAGTTGCCCCGGGGTAAATGCACCCGAAGTTCTATAAATACATGTCTCTGATGGACAAGTTCAACAGAGACGGGTACAATGTAGAGGCTAAGCACGTCTTCCACTTCCGCTACGTCGTGAAGTGTCCCGGGGTTGTTGAGGAGGGAAAGAAGACGTACTTCACCTGGAGGCAAAAATCCAGAATCCCCGATATCATCTCACACCTCCCCGATGTGGAACGGGACTGGAAGGAGATGCCTTTCGTGGTCTCCGGAGCTTGGAGGGCAGAGACTGCCCGTCCTGTTCCCCACGAATTTACTTCAGGTCTGTTACTTTTCAATCGTTCTCCGTTGTCAGCTTTGAAAACGTACTCCTGTTACACGGCTAATAATGTTTCGCTTTTTCTGCAGAGGCTTCTAAGACACATTTCTCTGACCTTTCCGCGGAAGAAGAGTATGCGCTTCGGAGGGTTCGCAGCGATAAGGGGGACGCTTACGTCACCTGGAAGCCGTCCTCTACTCGAGAGACAGGGTCCACTGTGGAAGTAGGGACCTTACCCAGAAAGTCTCGTCGACCAGCTCATCCGCCGTCACAGAGACCGCTCGGACCGGCAGCTATCCTTGACGCGGAAGAAGACATGGCTGACCAACTTCCACCGCGATCTTCACAGGTTCCACCGTTGACTCGTCCTCCCCGCCCTTCCCGTCTATCCTCGGCGGATAAGAAGGCGGAGAAAAGAGAGAGAGTAGAAGCTCTCAAAGTTCTAAAGGTGAAGAAAGCTCGGCGAGAGGCGGAGCACGATCAACGGGTCCGAGAACGGGAATCCGCTGGGGTGTCATCTGCTTAGGCTGCAACAATTGGCGAGGGGAGTGATGCCCCTGCGGAGGAGCCTCCAATTGTCAGCACCGGCCTTCCTGTGGACGTCGTAGCTGCTCCGCTTACTGTGGCAGATACGGCTGCCCCTGCGATTATCCTGGCCTCTACTTCCTCACCAGCCGCAAACGTGGCTTCTTCTTCTGCCCCTCCTCGAGAGAGGATCACCATGGGGGGCCCCGCCGAGCTGTGGAATCCCGTCTTCCCCAGAGGGTACACTCGTCCTACCGTCGTCCATTCGGCGATGGAGCACGATTCCATTGCCACATCGATGATGTTGGCGATGAGGCTCCCAGCGGATATAGCCGCAACAAGGGACTTGCACTGGATGAGGATGTTCAGTGCCGCGAGTCGAGCTGTTGCCACGGTACGTTTTTTTTTTTTTACCAATTTTCTTTCTCTTCTTTTTTTTTAGCTGGGCAACATGCTCGCCGGGATGTACGAGGTCACAGCCGAAAACAGGCGTACCTCCAATGGGCTGAGGGACAAAGTCCTTGACCTGGAGAGGAGGGGAGCCGAGGACGTGAAACGGCTGAATCACGAGATGATGTCCGTTAAAGCCGACTTGCGATCTGCTAAAGGCACGATTGCCACGGCCGTGAAACAACGGGACAAAGCTCGGGACGAAGCCCGTAAGGCAATAGAAGGAGAGAAGGCGGCGATGGAACAAGCCGAGAGGTCCGTCCTTCGGATCAGCGAGATGGACGAGATCGTGAATACTCTCCGTCAGCGGCTAGAGGCGACTGAAGCCGAGAAGGCAGCATTGGCCGAACAGCTTGAGGAGGCCGCGGCCGTGAGGGACAAGGAGGTTGAAGCCGCCAAGGAGGCTTTAACGGAGTCTCTTCGAGCCCACTTCCAGACGGAGATGGAACGGCTGATAGTCGAAGACCGGGTCGAGACGGAGAGAGAACCGATGAACGAGCTCCGAGAGTCGGGACGACTGGTAGAGTCTCCCCAACAATCGAAGGACGAGGCCACTCGTTCTGAGGCTGTGGGCATGGAGATCTCGCTCGGTGAAGAGCCCGAGGTACAAGGAGGGGGGCAACCCCCGTCATTTATCGGACCATCTTCCGTTCTCCCCGAGGCTCCAGCTGAAGCCGCTTCTGCCGATCCCGCGGTTGCTGCTGACAACGTTTCGATCGTTCCTGATGACGCTGTCGTGGTCGTTGACGTCGGCGAAGACTGATCGTTCCTCCTTCCTATCCCTTTCTTTTCATATTTTATATCGGCTGTACTCATGTTTGTCTCTTGTCAGTAAAGATTTTATATATATATCTCCCTTTTTGATCATTGTGTTGCAACCGATTGATCCGGAATAGTCATCTCGTTCAAATAAGATAAATAGCACATAATTAACTCGTGATTGGATATAAATCTCATAACGAATATAATTCACCATATTACTCTAATAACGGGTTGTCAAAGACGCAGATTAACACTACGGACGTAATTCGACAAAAAGTCCATTTCATAAAGACGAACTTATGGTAACTCGTGGTGGGACACCATGCTCAGAGGACATTCCATTAGTATAAGCCGCCAAGATGCTCAGATGGCAATTCCTTTGTATGAGCCGCCTGTGTCCCGTGGTGAGTACCCTGTTCGTGTGAAATGCACTCGCCGTGGTAACTCGTGGTGGGACACCATGCTCAGAGGACATTCCATTAGTATAAGCCGCCAAGATGCTCAGATGGCAATTCCTTTGTATGAGCCACCTGTGTCCCGTGGTGAGTACCCTGTGCGAGTGAAATGCACCCGTCGTGGTAACACATCTAGAACATTTTACCAAGTACTGAATATGTAAATAGAACGATTGATCACATGCTCGTCTCGAATGTTCATAACGCACAACTTTATCGGAAAAATTGTTTTAAATTCATAATGTTCCACGACTTTTGAATTACATTACCTTGTAGGTCTTTAAGGTAGTACACCCCGGGACTCCCGACACGGTCCACGATGTATGGCCCTTCCCAGTTGGGACCTAGCTTTCCGCTGTTGTTCTCGTGTATTTTGGAAGACTTTTCGAAGAACGAGATCTCCGACTTGAAGAATCATTTTCCGTACTTTCTTGTTGTATGCCTTTCGTAATTGTTGTTGATACCGTTTCATCTGAATGCTGGCATCTTCCCGCTTTTCTTCCAGCAAGTCTAAATGAATAACCATTAATTCGACGGTTTTGTCTTCTTCTCCGTGCTTCTTTCGGGAACGTGTTGTTGGCAGGCAGACTTCGGTGGGAATAACAGCTTCCGCCCCGTATGCCAAAGAGAACGGGGTCTCGTTCGTAGGGTTCCGTGGTGTTGTCCTGTATCCCCACAACGCATTATGTAATTCGCTGGTCCACTTTCCCTTGGAATCTTCCAGTCTTCTCTTGAGGGCATTCAAAATGTTCTTGTTAGCTGCTTCGGCAAGGCCATTCCCCTGAGGATAATAAGGAGAAGAGAAGATGTGCTTGATTTTCAACTCTCGGCAAAAGTCGGCGATGAGTTTTCCTGTGAACTGCTTCCCGTTATCAGAAATGATGGACTGCGGAATGCCGAATCTACAGATAATATGCTCCCACAAGAACTTCTTCACTTCTTGTTCTCTAATACACGCTAGTGGAACAGCCTCGATCCACCGGGAGAAGTAATCCGTGGCCACCAGCAGAAAAATTAGATTACCGGGAGCTTTAGGAAAGAGTCCTACGATATCAAGTCCCCAACGAGCGAATGGCCAAGGTTGAGATACGATGTTGAGTTCCTGAGCGGGGGCATGAATTAATTTTGCATGACGCTGACACTGACTGTATTTTTGTACGTATTTCTGTGCGTCGGCTTGCAAGTATGGCCAAAAATATCCTTGCCCCAGAGCACGATGAGCGATAGTCCGTCCTCCCGAATGGATGCCGCAAATCCCCTCGTGGAGCTCGGTTAAAATCCTCTCTACGTCTTCAGGATGCACGCATATCAAAAGGGGTCCTCCAAAGGATTTACGGTACAGTTCCCCATCTACAAGGGTATAACGGGGAGCTTTATATTGTATTCGTCTTGCTTCCTTTGTGTCCGAGGGGAGAATTCCATTCTTCAAATAAGTTATTATGCCCGTCATCCAGCTCGGCACTTGATTTACAGATAACACCGTGCGTTGCGTTTGCAGCTCAATAGAGGGATATTCTTTATACTCCATGAGGATTGTCTTGGGTTCATCAGTTTGCATCATCGAGGCGAGGTAGGCCAATGCATCAGCATGCCTGTTATCGTCCCTTCGGACATGTTTAATCTCGATGACATCAAAGGCCTTTCGTTGTTCTTGTAAAAGTGCAGCGTAGCGTCTCATCCGCTCATCTCGACATTCATAGGTACCGTTGACTTGGTTCACCACGAGCTGTGAATCACAGAACACTCGGAGTTTAAAAATTCCCAACTCTTGGGCACTTTGCAACCCAAGTATTTACGCTTCATACTCAGCTTCATTGTTGGAAGCAGCATAACCAAGACGCGTCAACTTTTGTACTTTAACATGATCGGGGCTGACAAGAACAGCACCAAGTCCCGAACCGCTGACATTAGACGACCCATCCACGTACAAGACCCAATCGCACCACGCCGTTAGTTTGGTTCCGTCTCCTGCCTCGTCTTCCACAACAGGATCCTCCTTCGCATCGTCTGGGAGCTCGTGATGGTCGGGCTCTACTGAAGTTTCAGCCTCCTCCACGGGGAAATCGGCTAGGAAGCTTGCAACGGCCTGCCCCTTCTCTGCGGTTCGGGCCTGATATTGGATATCGAACTCGCTGAGCGCCACTGCCCACTTCGACATACGTCCCGCGGTTTCAGGTCGCCCCAACACAGTTTTCAAAGGGTACGTGGTGATGACGACGATGGTATGTGCCTGAAAATAAGGACATAACTTCTCAGCAGAAAAGACAAGAGCCAGACATACCTTCTCCATTCGGCTGTAGTTGGATTCTGCCTTGTGGAATGTTTTGCTGACGAAATAAACAGGCTTCTCTACGCCGTTGTGACTTTTGAGCAGCACGGAGCCAATGGCTCGTTCTGAAACGGAGAGATAGAGGTACAACACTTCACCAGGTTCAGGTACTGAGAGGATCGGAGCGGAGCCTAGATAGGTTTTCAAGGCGGCGAAAGATTGAGAACATTCTTCTGTCCATCTGAAGACGGAATCCTTCCTCAACAACTCGAACAGAGGTCTACAACGGTCAGAAGACTTTGATATAAACCGGTTGAGAGCAGCTATACGTCCTGTTAGTTTTTGAACTTCTTTCCTTGTCTTCGGTTCCGGCATATCTATCAGAGCACAGATTTGTGTGGGATTTGCTTCGATGCCCCGTTGACTGACGAGGTAACCAAGGAATTTGCCCGAGGCGATGCCGAATGTACATTTCTCAGGATTTAACTTCAGGTTGAAAGTGCGTAAAATAGAAAACGGCTCCGCCAAGTCGGCTACAAGAGAGACCCGAGTTCGGCTTTTCACGACGATATCGTCAATGTACACCTCCACCGATTTACCGAGCAAGGGTCCAAACATCAGATTCATCAATCGTTGATAAGTGGCCCCGGCATTCTTCAGGCCAAAGGGCATGACCCGGTAACAGAACAGGCCGCGCTCCGTTATGAAAGCCGTCTTCTCTTGATCGTCCTCCGCTAAGAGGATTTGATTGTAACCCGAATACCCGTCCATGAAGCTCAACATCTCGTGACCCGCGGTCGCAGTGATAAGTCTATCGATTCTGGGAACTGGGAAGAAGTCTTTCGGATAGGCTTTATTAACATTAGTGAAATCAATACAGACTCTGACTTTCCCGTTCTTCTTCGGAACAACTACTACATTGGCTATCCACTCCGGATATTGGACCTCACGAATGAACCCGTGCCGAATTAACTTATCGATCTCTTCATTGACGGCCTCATGGTACGCCGGAGCAAGTCTTCGAGGCTTCTGTTTAATAGGATTGACTACGGGATCAACGTTGAGATAGTGACAGATGATTTCAGGACGGATACCCGTCATGTCCTCGTGTGACCAAGCGAAAACATCAAGATTCTTCCTCAGAAAATTTATCAACTCCTGCTCTTCGCCCGTTGTTAAACAGGTTGTAGAGACCCAAATCTTTTTCATGTTTTTTAGTGCATTGCATTAAAGGTATTTTTAGTCGTTATAAGTGTTAAAGTGTGTGTATTTATATCTAAGTATGATGATGTAAACTAAGCTTAATCAACTTGTAACGGATGGATGTCATAGCACACCCTAAACTTTAGGAAGCTCTAGTTTTAGCACCGTTTACTGGAATTGTGTGATTCTTAAACCATTAGAAAGGTGTTGGAATCCTCTTCGAGATTCATGTTTAGTGTTTTTCCTCATTTTGAGTTTAAGTCAAGTCAATAGTGAGTTTTGTCTAATGGAATTGCAGATCAGTCAACTTTGGGGATATTTTAGTCTATAAGTTAAGTGGAAATTAGAAATTCTAAAACACCAGAAATGTTCATTTTCGAAAGACGAATCCAACCCAAGTTGAATCGTCAAAATCCGACGTACGAGTCAAAAGTTATGGCTAAAACAGTAAAGGGAGTCAAAACCTGCAGGAACCGATCGCTCGGTCAGAACCAGCGATCGATCGGTCCAAAACCGATCGATCGGTATCTATCGACTAGTCCAAAATTTTGTATGGAGAAATTTTCCAGAGAGTGTGTTTTTGACCGATCGCCCGGTCATAAACACCGATCGATCGGTAGGCAATCGATCGCTCGGTCATTACCACCGATCGCTCGGTCCTTCGTGTTTTTGCTGATTTTTAGTATGAGCTTTTTGGTCTTTTCGTTCTCAGACCTTGGGGCTATAAATAGGGGGTCCTACTCGAAATATTAAAATACTCCACCTAGTTCTAACCTAATTTGGAAAAAAGGGGGAGAAACCCTAGGGTTTTGAGAGAGGGTTTTCTTGGAGAAGGAGGAGATTGATAGGAGATTGCAAGAAAAGTTTGGGAAGCTTCTCCAAATCGTCTCGGGAGCGTTTTGAATCCAAGGGAAGGATTCCTAAGGTCGATATACTATCCTAATCAACTCTATTTTAAGGTTGTATGAATGTTGATGTGCTAAGAATTGTAGAAATAGATAGTTGATGCATTTTTCCTAATTTTCTATGAAATAAGCTAATTATGGATGGGAATGTGAATGGAAATATGGATTTGAATGTGGATAGAATGTATGGAGGATGGGAAATGTATGGAGGATGGGATTAATATGTGGATGTGAATAGTGAATTGATTGTATGGATGAAATATGGTTTGATGAATGCTTGAAAATATAGAGGAGAAATGGATTCATATTATGCGTACACAAGGTGTTTGTGAAAATGCTTGAAAGGATAAATGCTATTATACTCTTATGAAATGGTGGTAAATTGATTATGAATTGCGATATGGATTATGATAAGATATGTGTATGTGAATGGTTTGTTAAGTATGTCTAATTACTTGCATGGAAATTGATGGTCAGGAAGGTAAGAACTTAGAGGAACATCTCTCAAACCGGGAATTCTCTAACTATTTGGTATGGGACAGTATAGTAGAGTTTCTATGGTGGGAGATTGAAATCTAAGCAATTACCAACTCGAATGTTAATTTCGACACTTAAGCACATATGCACGTGTATGTTAAGATAAGAGTCTCACAAGTCACACGTGGCCCACAAGCATGAGCATGTCATACGTATGACATTCTGAATAAGCATAAGCATGGCATGGTCCGTATCCGCCAAGAACGGCATGTCTCATTTATGTGCAATCTGAATAAGTGCATAAGGCATGGTCCGTATCCGCCAAGAACGGCATGTCTCATTACTGTATGATCTGAATAAGTGCATAAGCATAAGCATAAGCAACTCACAAGCACGTGGTCTCGTAAGCATAAGTATCTCATAAGTGTATGGTTTTCCAAGCCTAAGATTCTCACAAGTACACGAGTCAAGGTGATGATATGATGAATATGCGCACACGTTCTTCCGCACTCTGATTATGTTATTATGCTATTGGATATGTTTCTGACTAAGTGCAAGTATATCATTATTGTTGGTTGGATTTTATATACACTGAGTACCTTTGTACTCAGCCGGACTTTTGTCTTGGCAGGTATAGAGCAGGAGTACACGGTGGAGCCGTGGGTTGAGGAAACATACATTGAGGAAGGAGGTGAAGGTGAGCCTTCTGAGGAGGGAGCCGGAGACTTGGGTGGCTACACCTCTTAGTTTACATTTCTTTTCATTGTCAGAGTTTTGTAATTGACTTTTAGAGGATGTTGCTCAGTAGACTTCTTATTAGTTGTGTATCAGACTTGTTGGTTCATTGTGAGTTGTATATATAGACCTTGGACTTGTGCAGGTTGGATTGGGTTTATATATCGGAATTTTATTACTCTCATTTTTGGAGACTCGTGTAGTAGCCTTGTATGCATGGTTTTAAGCAGGTTAAGTGAATGTGGCGAATCCAAAGTCCTATTTTAGCCTTAGTAGGATTTTGGGGTCGTTACAGAGGTCCCGATCTGTAGCGTTCTTGGCTCGTTCTCCGTCCCCAGGTTGACAAGCTTCGTGGGTTCAACAGAGTGGTTTGTCAACGATTCACCCGTGTTCTCCTCTTCCACGGACCCGACCTGTAATTGCTATTTGAGCGGGTCGGGTGAGACATAATCACACTTCTGCGATGCCAGCTGGTCTCCTCATATTTCACTTGGTCCGTCCGGAGTGGAGAATTTCAGTACCTGATAATAGGAAGACGGAACAGCTCTCATTTCGTGAGTCCACCATCGCCCCAAGATGGCATTGTATGGGGACGACGCGTCGATAATGGAGAACCGGGTGGACAGGATGATAGGTCCAGCTTTGACCGGTAGGACGACTTCTCCTACGGGTTGCATCGAGCTTCCTTCGAATCCTATCAAAGGGGTCTGTGCAGGGACGAGGACTGCCGGATCCAACCCCATCTTTGCGAAAGCATGGAGATACAGAATATCTGCCCCACTTCCAGGGTCAACGAGCACTCGCCTGATATCGAAATCGCCAATTCGCATAGTCAAGACAAGAGCATCGTAGTGAGGCCTGACCACAGTTGTCATGTCCTGATCAGTGAATGATAGGGCCTGCTCGACTTCCTTCGTCATCGATCGCACTTGACAAACTTTTGCCACGTGCGATAACTTCCTTGCCTTCGCTCGGTACTGCTGCTCGATATCTACCTCCGGTACTCGAGCGCGATGGATGACATTAATGACTCCCTTCGGAGCTTCTCCGCCTCGGCCCATATGACCAGATGGCACTCCCTCGTGAGATCGAGTGGATGAATCCGTAATATGCCCTTCTCCTCTTCCGGAGTCCACATACTCTCCCAGATAGCCTTCACGGACTAATCTTTCCAGATATTCTCTCAGAATGCGACAGCGATTTGTAAGGTGCCCGTGGCACTTGTGGTACTGACAATATTCATGCGCCCTGGGTCCCGAGGTGACATCACGAACGGTCCGTGCTGGCCATTCGAAGTATGGTTTGTCTTCCATCGTCTTCATAATCGTCGCCGGGCTTGCTGAGAAGTTGACCTGACCCCCGCGAGATGCAAAAGGACGTCTTTCTATTGCCTGATTCTCCCTCTCCTTGTAATGCCCGGGTTCCTCTCGTCTCTGATAGGCACAGTCGTCCCGCTGTTGGAAGTTGGAACGTAGATCCGTTCTCCTTGATGAGTCTACATCCTGGCGGACTCCCAACGAGAGTCGGTTCGGTTCTCCCCGTCGTTCAACGTACACCACTTTTCCCTGTCGTATGCGTCTTCGTGGTTCCTCGTCGCTGGAAGATGATTCATACTTTGGTCTCTTCCCTCTCTTCGAGGAGGGTTTGCTTCCCCATTCCACAGCATCTACCCCTCGTGCTCTGGGCCTCGTCGTTGCTGCAATATCTTCCTCCATCCTCCCGTACTTAGAGGCACGGACTATCAGCTCGTCCATCTTGATTGGACAGTAAAGGGCAAGAGATTCGTAGAGCTTAGAACTCTTGGGTATGACATTCTTGAAGGCCGCTATGCAAGTGCAGTCCTCGATTTTATCGATATTAGAGACTTCATCGGTAAACCGTTGAATAAAATCTCTAAGGGGTTCTGCCGACTTCATTCTCATGGCGAAGAGTGAATCTGCACCAGCTTTCTTCTTCTTGTTAATGATATACTGGTCAATGAAAACTGACCTGAGATCAGCCATACACCTGATCGACCCCGCAGGTAGATTACGGAACCATCTCGCAGCCGCTCCAGTCAGGCTACTTGGGAAAGCTTTACAGAGGAGATTATCATCCGGGTTACGGACAGCCATAGCATTCTTGAAGTCAGTCAAGTGGTCAATAGGGTCTCTCCTCCCATCGAACTTAACAAAATTCGGTACCGTGAACTTTGATGGGGTATAAGATTCGACGATCTCTTTGGAAAAAGGGGACGTCTCCTCCTCGTCCTTGTACTTCTGAGCATATTGATCGAGAGAGGCCTCGCTCGTCGTTCCTCTGACTCGAGCATTGATCAAGGCTTCCACGTCCTTGAGGGTCAAGCCTGTCTTCGACCCGTCGTTGCTGACACCGAGATCTCGTTGTTCAGCAAGAGCGCCAAGAGAACGAGGATAGGCAGTCTCGGCAGTAGAAGGAGTGAGAATGAATCTTCTCTCCAGATTCTCTGGTGCAGACGGTGAGGTCGGGACTGTTGCTTTGGGAGGAGGGGAAGAAGGGAAATTGAGTTTACGAGCCGGTGAACCCCCTCTAGGAGATTCGTCATCGATCTCCAAGTTACTGTGCTCCAAAGCATCAAGCCGCTCCTGCAGTGACTGCTGCTGGCTGACTATCTGGGCCAGAGTGGCCTGTTGTTGTTGTAATAGTAACAGGATGGGATCAGGTATGGTCGTGGGCCTCTCTGGTTGTCCGGAAGATTGGCCTGAAACGAATGTTTGCATGGTGGAAGGGGTGCAGGTAAGGGCTTGAGGGGGCTGGTTTTCGACGATAGACTGAGGAGTTTGGTCTGCCATACTGACCAAGAGAGGTGGTGTGAGCAAAGGGTGAGTTCGGCTAAAGATTCCCACAGACGGCGCCAATTTTGTGAGGGGAAATTTACCGAAAGGACACGCGTCAGCAGCAGCTCCTCTCAAGTTCTGGTTTACCGGTAGAAGGTTGGAGTGGAGGGTGTGATACCCTGACCTGTACTCCGATGATAAAGTCAGTAGGTGTAGAAGATGATGAACAGTAAGGAAATACAGAGAGTTTGAAGGTCTTAGCTCTTCCAAATTTTTCTCCCCCTTTTCACACTGTTTTTCACAGGTTTTTATAGGCCACCCCTGTCATGGCCATGGGCACCCATGGATGTCCATGCACACCTCAAATCTCCGATGTGTACTTCAGTAATCATTTTAGATAGATCTCCCGGTCATCCGTACTGCACGCGTATCTGCATACAAAAGAGGACAGGCAAAGAGTAGGAACTCGTCCGAGGTGACTGGCATTAAATGACATTTAATGCTGCATTTAATGCCAAGACAGTGTTTCCCACCTACCATCGTAGAGGTAGGATCAGTCCCAGGCGACTGGGCAGTAGCGCCGGATCTCATTACGTGTTGGGATACGGGGTCGTTGGCAATAAGACGTCGGATACGTCGTCAGAACGAGGACGTGATCGTCGTCTAAGAGACCACGGGTCCGTCGTCAGAATGAGGACGTGACCGTCGTCCGTGAGACCACAGGTCCGTCGTCAGAATGAGGACGTGACCGTCGTCCGTGAGACTACGGGTACGTCGTTCGGCAGACAACGTTCTCGTCGTCCATACGACAACGGGCCCGTCGTCGAAGAGACGACGGAAATGAGCCCAAACGATAACACCACACTGGAGACGAGCTCGTTGCCACCACACTTAGGTTTTTACGAAATTTACCCATTACAGTCTTTTTTGACATCCCTTAATTACGGTTAAGATTCACCCACTCTTAGGGTTCACCCACTTATCCTTGATTTTTAGAAAAAAGTATTAAAAAAAAGTTACCCCTAAGAGTTCGTGAATTTTAACCTAGGTTAATTTTTTCTAAGAAACCAAGGATAGGTGAGTGAACCCTAGGATTGGTGAATCTTAACCACAATTAAGGGGTCTCAATAAAGACACGTGACAACCTTAGGGGCATAACCGGACTCTTCCGGTTTATATAACTATAGAGGATTATGTCTCCAAACTAAAATCCAATTTTCTTAAGAGTGAATTACACTGACAGTAGGGAGGTTTGGTGAAATTTCAGAAACCTCTAGTTGCTGAAATTACACTACCCTCTCCGCAACTTCAATTATCTGTAACACATAGCCATACCCCTTCCGTTAGTTTGCCGTTACTTACATGGATGGACTTTGATGATGTCATCAATTAAACATTTTAAAATGTCTAATTTATCCTTTTTAAAGATAAAGTCAATTAAAACACTAAAATAAATGATAATTGGGCTTGGTAAGTATATAATTAAGGATAATATATATTTCCAAAACTAAGGTCAATAGTATCAACGTAAAGTAAATATATATTTTTTCTAACAAACCAAGGTTAGATAGATGAACTCTAGGTTGAGTGAATCTTAACCATAGTTAGTGGGTATGAAAAGGGACATGTGGCGGCTTATAGAGACCCTTTAATGTGGTTAAACATAATTAACCTAAGGTTAATATTGTTTTTCCTAAAACCAAGGTTAGATGGATCCTAGGGGTGAGTGAATCTTAACAACAATTAGTGGGTGTGAAAAGGGACATGTGATGGCTTATAGAGGCCCTTTAATTATGATTAAGCATAATTAACCTAAGTATTTTTTTGAAAAAAACCAAGGTTAGATAGAGTGATAGCATACATTGCACATTATGTTGGGTACACGCACACCTCCCAAGCTCACCACATGTCATCTTTGACATTCATTAACCGTGGTTAAGATTCACTCATCCATAAGGTTAAATAATATAACCTTAGTTCTCAGAAAAAATATTTTTAAAAAATTAACATTGATTATTTTTAATTATTTAAAATTTTTTTCTTCTAAAAATTAAGGTTAGAGTATTTAACCTTAGGGATGAGTGAATCTTGACCACAGTTAATGAATGTCAAAGAGGACATGTGACGATCTTGGGAGCCAAACCATGCCATCAAGCTAGCTCGGCTTGTGTGCACCCCTAGCCATAATAACGTGTTTCCTCAAGTAATGAGGATAAAATTGTAAAAGAGTAATGGTGTTAACCTGACAAGCCAGACAGGGGAGGGCAATGTTATTTCAGAAATTAGAGGGGAGGTTTGTGAAATTTCACCAAACCTCAGGGGAGGTTAGTGTAATTTTCCAATTTAAGGGATGGGGTAGGACAGGGCTAAGAAGGGTTTTAATAAACGGGGATGAGGTCACCCGATCCACTCCTAATATGGGACAGGAACGAGATAGGAGTCTTCCCATTAGGGGCGAGGTATGGTTGGGCTCGTTACCATCCCTAGTTAAAATTGATTAAAAGTAAATCTACTATTGCATGCTAAATTCTAACTAGGATCCATTTTTCATGAGATCTCTTCTAACACCTTAGTTTCAAACTATTCTAATTTTTAGAAATAGTTTAAGGAGGTTTGGACCTCATTTGTTCGATTTAGGCATCGAGGATCTTTAGTTACCTAAAGTTAAAACTGATTAAAAAGTAAACCTGCCACTACGCATCAAATCTCAACCAAGACCCATTTTTCGACATGATCTCTTCCGACACCTTAGTTTCAACATATCATCACTCTTAGAATTAGTTTTGGGCAGTTTGGACCTCGTTTACCCTATTTGGACATCGATGTTTTTTAATTACCTTAATTTAAAATTGATTAAAAAGTAAACCTATTACTGTGCGCTATATCTCAATCAAGTCCCTTTGTCGATGCAGTCCTCTTCCGACACCTTGGTTTAAACCTATCCTAACTTTTAAAATTTGTTTAGAACAATTTAAACATTGTTTACCAAACCTGGTAATGAGATTCCTTAATTGCTTAAAGTTAAAACTATTAAAAAACATAAATTAATGGTTAATACATTGATATTTTTTTTGATGGAAATGTTATCATGTAACTAACACACACAAACACACACTGTAAACTTACACACACTATAACTAAAGTTAATTTAAGAAATAGTAGATGCCTCAAGGGGCATTGATGGGTCTGTAGAAGCATGTCCTCCTATTTGTTGTAAATAAATTTAGAATTAAATTAAAGTATATCAGAATAGCATCACAAAATAATTATTATTCATTAAAAAGTTGAGATATAAGACTAGGAAGAGTAGTGACGAGCGGAACAAGGCTGTTAACAACTAATGACCCGGAAGAGTAGTGAAAAGACTAAATGAGATTGCGGAATGAAATACAGTTATCTCTAAGTTTTATTCTAGTTTAAGTTCTACAACACCAACTAAATTAATACATAAATTTTAGTTTAGGACAAGGACGGAGCCAAGATTTTATAGTGGAGTTTAAGCACCTTATTTTTGCACCCCTACATCTCTTCGAATCTCCAAGGAAACCCAAACACAAAACAGGAGAAATTTTTTTGGAATCAGGCTTCATTTTCAGGAGAAAATCTATTGTCAAATCAAGTTTCTACAATTTTTAGAATTAGGCTTTATTGTCAAGAGAAAATCTACCACCAAATCCTATTTCAAGCAATGTTGAAATTGGTGACAAATCATCTACCGCCATCATAAGTGTAATGACCTAAACCCGTGCCTTAGGGAATTTAATTCCTAGACGCGCATCCGCTCGCCATGAACGCACAAAGGAAGACTTTGCCAGCAAAAAAAGCGGGAAATTTTGAACTTTTCACAAGAGCTTAATAAAGCAATCCCATCCGGTCATCAAAATAGCCCATCATAACAAAACAAATACCTGTATTAATTACAAAATGACTTTATAAAATGGACGCCTTCATTGCACCAATTGAATCGTTTAAGTTTACAAAATCTATCTTCACTGGTCTTGTTCATCAGACGACCGTGTCATGATCTGCTGAAATTTAAACGCCAGTGAGCTATGAAGCCCAATAAATTTCTCAAAACCTTCTAGAATATTTTCCATTATACCATGCTAGGAGCATCAACTGATATCATGATCACATCAATGTAAATAATGACTTATTGTTCTATCCAAGGTTCCCAACCTTATAATGTGAGATTACTCATGATTATTTCGCCTTAACCCTGGTCCCCAACCTCGCACCATTCTCTTATTACAAAGTTCACATATCTTGTGTTAATATATATTTCAAAGGATTATTCCTTCTTTGGACTATATCGGGTTCTCGTAGACTATCATCCTCATACGATATTTGAGTTCTTGACCATAAATCTTATTGAGTCTCGTTCATTTGTATCTATCTCTGATTCAATTGATTGAGGACACATGTCCTCACAGTATCCCAGTTAGAGATACTCATGTACAAATCTAATTTCAGCCATTGTGGTAGACTTTCCCTCACGACATCGCTACCAAGAACCAACACATACTTACTAGACTACAACCCACTGTGGGGGACCTTCCCTCATGACTTCTCTATTAGAGACCAACACATACTCACATGATATCAACCACTGTGGGGAACCTACCCTCATGACTTCTCTATCAGAGACCAACACATACTCACCTGATATAAGCCACTGTGGGGAACCTGCCCTCATGACTTCTCTAGCAGAAACCAACAAATACTCACCTGATATCAGCCACTGTGGGGGAACTTGCCCTCACGACTTCTTTATCCGAGACCAACACATACTCACCTCATATCCTGCCCTCATGACTTCTCTACCAGAGACCAACACGACACATCCTTTGATTTTAACACTAGGAAATATCCAGTTAATCTGATTAAATCTCAGATTAATGTAAGCAATTGGATTTAACCCCACGAGTTAGGGTCTGGGTGAAAAGTCAATCTTTTTGAAACTTTTATGGCCCATGAAATACTCGTTGCTAATTCTTTTCTCTTTTCTATAATTACATTTGATCAAACCACGCCTCATATCATCCGAGTTGGCTTCTAATACTTAACCTTGGTTTTAAATCTTAACCCCTGGTTCTAATGTGCATTAATTTATCTATTTATTCAATATAACACTAACATGACAAGGGATATGGTCCATTTCAGATTTTTCATTCTTATAGAGTTTAAACTCATCAAAGTCTAGGATTTTATCACTAATATGCAAATAAAACAAACCCATTTCAGATTTTTCATTCTTATAGGGTTTAAACACATAAAAGTCTAGAGATTTCATCACTAATATTCAAATATACAAACCCATCTCAGATTTTTTATTCTTATAGAGTTTAAACTCATGAAAGTTTAGGGATTTCCTCACTAACATGCAAATAAACATACTTATATCATATTTTTCATTCGTATAGAGTTTTAATACATAAAAGTCACGGGATTTCATCACTAATGTGCAAATAAACAAACTCATCTAAGATTTTTCATTATTATAGAGTTTAAACTTATGAAAGTTTAGGGATTTCATCACCATCATGCTAACCAATAGTTCTAACAAATGAAAGTGAGGTATTTTCATCATTAACGTGTGTTGATGGGGGTATTTTAAGATGAACAAGTGGACCAATAGGCCCACAAAAGAATATTCATAACGAAATCTATTGTGCCTTCAACAATGCCCTAAGACGCCCTTAAACCTATGTTGGTTATTGCGCCGTCTATATTTGGCTAAAACGCATTTGACTCTGAACTTATGTGTTTTACCATAAAGTTCGTAAAGAATAAAAGGGTAAAAAAAGAGATTTAAGGATTGGAGGGTGAGAGGTTCATTGGTCGAAGAGTGTGCTACCATGTGTAAAGCGGAGCCGCCTTCACCAATCCACTTGGAATTTTTGATGAGTAACAAGTTGCTATAAAGCACCCGAGGAAAAAGTGTGATTGTTTCGACACAATAAATGCCAAAGATGTTTATATAATAAATGCCAAAGGCGTTACTATATTAAATGTCAAAAAGCGTTACAAATATTTAATGTGTCCGTTATAAAAAATAATTATTATTCTGTCCCAAATAAAAAATCCTATAAATAGAAAAGGTTATCAACCTAAAAGGGACACAATAACGACAATACACTACGAGTCATATACGACAAGGCTAAGGGCAACCATTCCTTGGTACTCTCGAAATTCTTGGTGTGCTCTCAACCCTATTTCCTTTCCATTTTTCCCTTTTTGCCATAGGTCAGAATAGTCCTCCAAGGTTTAGATTGACCTGTGATCAAGTTAGAAAATTCACCCAGTTACAACGTGCTAATAAACAAACCCATCTCAGATTTTTCATTCTCATAGAGTTTAAACACATAAAAGTCTTGAGATTTCATCACTAATATGCAAATAAATATACCAATCTCAGATTTTTCTTTCTCATAGAGTTTAACTCATGAAAGTTTAGGGATTTCATCACTAATATGCAAATAAACATACTCATCTCAGTTTTTTCATTCTTATAGAGTTTAAACACATAAAAGTTTAGGGATTTCATCACTAATATGCAATGAAACAAATCCATCTCAAAATTTTCATTCTTATAGAGTTTAAACTCATGAAAGTTTAGGGATTTCATCCCTAATATGCAAATAAACAAACCCATCTCAAATTTTTATTCCATTTCAATATTGATCCAAGCATGGAGTTCTACCGAAGGAAAGTAGGAATTTCATCACTAACTTATCCTAAAATCAGAAAATAGAGGAGTGGAAGAGAGAAATTTACCTCCCTTTAGTTGATGAAATCTCAGAATTTATTGAGCAAGAAATCCCCTTGTTCTACCCTCTTCTCTTCTTTCTTTCTTCTCTCTTTCTTCTCTTACTTTCTCTTGCTGCTCCACGAAAACAGAGGAGAGAGGGGGGGGGGGGGGGGGGGGGGGGGGGGGGGTTGGCTTTGGTTTATAAAGAAAGAGAGAAGAGAGAGATATAAGGGTGGTGGGTATGGTGGCCGAACCTGCTGAACATTTCAATTCTTCTTTAAATGTCAGTCAACTATGAAGCCCAATAAATTTCTCAAAAACCTTCTAGACTATTTCCCATTATAACCATGTAATCTATCAATATTATCACATATAATGATACACCATGCTAGAAGCATCAATCAACTGATATCATAATCTTATCAATGTAAATAATGACTAATTGTTCAATCCAAGTTTCCCAACCTTATAATGTAAACTGACCTATTGATAACTCTGGATTATTTCGCCTTAGCCATGGTTCGCAACTGATTGGTGCTAATTGTTACACATTTATGCACCTTAAACTACACTTATTAATTATGTTAAGTCCTTTTCACTATTGTTACTTTACTTGGATGTTTTTTTTTCATTTCAGGTTCATGTGAGGAAAAGAAAATTAATTTGAGAATTTACAAACTTTAAAGACTCATATGAACTTCAACCAAGCGAAGATTGAAGAAAGGTGGAGAAAGAGAACAAAATTAAGGAAATCTGCCTTGATGGATCGATCAGCCAAGGGTGCGCCGATTGATTGGCAAACCCCTGGCCAATCGATCGGTGAGCGTCAAATTTAACTATTTCAAATGTGCGGAAAAGTTATATTTGGGCCATTTTTGGATGCTTCTAAAGCTCTATTTAGTTGAGCGAAAGGAAAATAGTTTGGACTCAATTAGGATTCTTAAAACATTAATTAATAAGGACTATCTCTCTCTATAAATTGGAAAATTATTGACTATAAAAAGAGTTCAGAATTTTAAGAAATTAAAGAGAAGAAGAAGCTCTAGAGATATGTGAAAGTTTGAGGATGTGTTTTTTGTGTTCGTTGATGAAGACGGTATTCTCCTCCCTCGCTATGAACTAATCTTCTGTTTTAGGGTTTAGATGAAACCCTAGCTAAGTTACTGTATCTTTGTTTTGTTTTTATTTAGATTTAAAGATTATAAACATTGATTGCATAATGAGAGAGTTGTTTAACAACTAGTTTTATTGATTATATTTAATTTCAATAGATTTCTATTATTGTCTTAATTATTATGAAATTACTACCTATGAAACCCCACCAGTTTGGTGGACGCATGTCGGCTCCAGACTATGTTAAGGACACATGTCATTTTGAGAGAAATTTGAGATTATTATTTTTCCTCTTTTTCACTCTAATATAGATGACAGTTATGAAATTTAGAAGGTCTTTGTAGACACATGATAGCTCTATAGGGTCTCTTTTTGCAACACTCTACTTTCTATTTATTGGCCAATTTATATTTGGTTTTTAATGAGATTTGGGATATTATTCTAATACGTTTATAGATGACAATTATGAAATTTAGAAGGTCTTTATAGACACATGACAGTTGTATAGGGCCTCGTTTTGCAACACTCTATTTTCTATTTATTGGCCAAATTAAATTTGGTTTTTAATGAGATTCGAGATATTATTCCAATACGTTTCACCTCCAACCCCCACTCTCCACCGGTTAATGATTTTGGGATTTTATTCATGCAACTTTCATTTATGGTCTTTTTATTATTATTATTATTATTATTTTTTATATATTTAGATCTCTACGTACAATGTTTGGTTTGTCCTTCGATCCCCACTTTCCCCTACTGTTTAAACTTTAAAGGTAGATTTCTATTCACTCTCCATAGTTATTATGTTTTAATTGTTTTTTAATCATCTTTTCCTTATGCTAACTATTCTTTCGGTTACTATTTTAGATTTATTTTTTCAGTTACTGTGAGGGCGGGTTTTGGTGAAACCCTGGTTTGCATCTCACGGGTGAGTATAGAGTTGCCACCTATTCATTCGGAAGGGATAAGTCCCCGGGATTTGGATAAGGTCTTGGTCTGTGGCCCGAGATTAGGGTAAAATGTTCGGTTAAGTCCGGGGAAGGGGTTAGGCACCCCGGCACTTCCATTTTTCAGTGGTTCCCTACTTACTAGGGTTAAGCCAAATTAAACTCAATGTTAATTAAATGCTTTAAGTACTTAAGATAATACTAATCTAAGAAGGAGAAACTCCTAGACTAGGGTCGAACCCGGGTTGGGCTGCCTACGTACTCACATATGTGTGAGATCAGACCGAACGTAGTTCTGGCACATGAGCCCGTGCCAAGGCTAGGGGTGTGTGTGTGTGTGCACCAAGGGTGGCTTAGGGTCTAGCCGGGAGGCTAGGGGTGGTTGAACGAGTTGGTCAAGTGCTTGGTATTGGGCCCAGTAGGCCTAAGGTAAGTCCGATAGACTAGGGTTGGGCCCGGTAGGCCGATGGTGAAGCCCAGTAGGCTAGTTTGTGCCCGGTAGGCCGAGATTGGGCCCGGTAGGCCAAGGATGAGCCCGATAGGCTAGGGTTTGGCACGGTAGGCCGAGATTAGGCTCGGTAGGCTAAGGGGTGAGGCCCGGTAGGCCCAGGGTGTCTTAACCGAGGGTTAGGGTTGCTAACCGGGGTTAAGAAAGGTGATTAACCCTGGTCAGGGGTGCTAACCATGGTTAAAAAAAAGTCCAATATCAGATTTTTTGGTATTTTTAAATTTTTCTGATTTTTTTGGGATTTTCTCAGATTTTTCCCAGCGGTCAAAGGTGCTAAACCGCGGTTAAGGAGGGGAGGTCACCATGGTTAAGGGTCTTACCCATGGTTAAATGGTCAAAAGAGACCATTTTTGGGTTTCTCCTAATATTTTGGATTTTTTGAGCATTTTTTCAGATTTTTTCCGGGTCAGGATTTTTTACCCGTGGTTAAGGGTCAAAAATGGGGTTGACTCTGATTAAGTGTCTTAACCACAGTAAAAAAAGCAATTGAAGACATCTCTAGATTCCATGTAATATTTTTGATTTTTTGATGATTTTTTCAGAATTTTCGCTAGGTCATGGGCCGCTTAACCATGGTTAAATGTTAACCATGGGTGAGTTTAATCATAGTTAAGGGGCCAACTGAAGCAAAAATGGGTCTAAGATCCATGGCAGGGCCTAAACGGGCCTCCTACCCGGTCTGGGCCCCCACAAATATCCGAAATTGCAAAAAACTCTAAATTTCCATCAAATTTTTAACCATACTTAACATGAATTTAACCATGGTTAACGGGGGAATCGCGGGAATCCGAGACCACCTGTGGGTAGCCTGATATGTGGGGAATAATTTGGGCCCTTGTGGAGCCCAAGGGGAGGCCGGATGTGGGCCCCACAGTGGCCCAAAGTTGCCCCAAAAAACACCACATAAAATGACGATTTCCACCAAAACAAATTTTTTTTCAAACTTTGCAGCGATGTTTCTACTGATTGGCTCAACCTCCTGGGGATCCGAGACCATGGTCGCAAAGCCTGCTATGAGGGGAACAAATTGGAGCCTTTTGGGGCCTAAGGGGAGGCCGGATGTGGGCGCCATAGAGGCCCAAAGTCGCCCCGTCGCACAGATTTTCACACTGTCGACCCCACTTTGGGGTCGATTTAACTATGGTTAGAGTGCGAGTTAGGGGCTAAAATTGTACAAGGGGATAGCCTGAAGTGTGGTGAGTCTAACCATGGCCTCGGTTTTCTCCAAGGCCAGGTCTAACCATGGTTAAACCGGGGTTAAAGGCATTGTCTTGAAAACGATTTTTTTAAAAATTTTTGTTTGAAAAAAAAACTTTGGTGGCTGGGTGTGCTCGGCTCATGTGAGTCTAGGGGGTTTCCTCATTGATTGAGGACCCCCCAGACGTCTTAAAATGGTCGTGCATGGTGGTGAGGGCTATGCCCATGGCTACGCCTCAAGGTCGGCCTTGAGAATGTAATGAGAAAACCACCACACTAATTCTTGGTGGTATGCGTATTGCATTTATAGAATATTCTATACAAGTTGACAGCTAGAGGGTTTACAACAGAGGAAACTATCCATCTATGCTATTGTCTATAATCAAGGGATTGCCTAGAATCATGTAATTGTGATATGATGAGATTTTCTGAATTATTGGAGACGTGATTGTTGGATCCTTCCATAACCGTAATACCCCCCCGCAAGCCTAGCGACTGAGAATCTTGGACGCGGAGCTTGGATCGCAAAAAAATGAAGGCAGGTTTACCAAGGCTCTTTGTGAACACGTCTGCAACTTGGAGATTAGTAGGGACATAACGAATTTGAAGCTCTCTGGAAGCCACCAGTTCTCTTACAAAATGATAATCCAAATCAATGTGCTTAGAACGTTTGTGAGAAACTGGATTAACAGCAAGAAAAATGGAGCTTTGATTATCACAAAGCATTACTGGAGAGGAGACCGAAGGCACATGAAGATCACGAAGGAGATGACAGAGCCATTTAACTTCAGCAGCTGTGAGAGCCAATGCCCGATATTCCGATTCACAACTGGAGCGAGACACCGTCGGTTGCTTTTTAGAGCTCCAGGACACAAGATTATTACCAAAGTAAATTGCATAGCCAGAGATTGATCGACGTGTGTCGGGACACCCAGCCCAATCGGCGTCGG
Organism: Tetracentron sinense; assembly: GCA_015143295.1. Lineage (NCBI taxonomy): Eukaryota > Viridiplantae > Streptophyta > Magnoliopsida > Trochodendrales > Trochodendraceae > Tetracentron > Tetracentron sinense. The sequence goes on from CM026556.1 coordinate 26,281,470, forward strand.
AATAAGCAAGCATCTCCCGAGAAGAAGATGGAGTAAAAACCAGTCCAAACCGAAGAGTTCCTTTAACGTAGCGAAGAATTCGCTTAATTGCTTGAAAATGAGAGATAGATGGCTTTTGCATGTACTGACTGACGGCAGTGACGGCATGAGCGATGTCCGGACGAGTGATAGTGAGATATTGAAGAGCTCCAACAAGTGATCGGTAGAGAGAAGGATCATCAAAATCGGGACCAGTAGCCGATAGATGTTGGGCGACCACCATTGGAGTACTGACCGGTTTGGAATCGAGGAGCTGGGCACGCTGGAGGATTTCATGGGCGTACTTGGCTTGACTGAGAAAAAGACCAGCAGAGGTCCGATGGGCTTCCAGGCCCAAAAAATAGTTCAAGGATCCGAGATCCTTGGTAGCAAATTCATGGGTCAATTTTCCAATGAAACCATCAAGGAGAGACGAGTTGTTGCTAGTGACCACAATATCATCAACATAGAGTAATAAATAAATTAAATCAGTACCTCTGGAGAGGACAAATAAAGATGAGTCGGCACGACTACAAGTGAAGCCCATAACCAAGAGAAAGGAGCTGAACCGTTGAAACCAAGCACGTGGGGCTTGCTTGAGTCCATAGAGAGCCCGGCGAAGCCGACATACATGTGTAGGATGTTTGGAATCAACATAGCCCGGTGGCTGGTCCATATAGACTTCTTCCTGCAAAAAACCATTGAGAAAGGCATTCTTGACGTCGAGTTGACGAAGAGGCCAATTATTAGAAACGGCCAAGGAGAGGACAACCCGAACGGTAGAAGCCTTCACAACAGGGCTGAAAGTGTCATGGAAATCAAGACCCGGTTGTTGAGTATACCCATTTGCAACAAGACGGGCTTTGAGACGGTCCACGGTGCCATCAGATAAATATTTAATACGGAAAACCCATTTAGAGCCCACAACATTTTTATTTGTCGGTCTCGGAACTAGATCCCATGTATGATTCTTTTGAAGAGTCCGAATCTCTTCATCCATAGCAGCAATCCACCCTGTATGTTTTGCAGCAGACTTAAAGCCTTTGGGTTCACGCATGGTGAGCAAAGAATGTAGCAGGCCAGAGTTGGGAACTTGACTTAAATAAGAACTATGGTAGGGCTTGAAAATCCCTGACTTGGCCCGAGTTTGCATGGGGTGAGTGCCAAGAAGAGGTGGGTGGCCCATTGCTGGTGTGGAGGAGACTTCTGCAGTGGGAGCGGGATTAGCAGGCAAGGAAGCAAATCCATGAGAAGACCCATGCGCTGAAGTGGGAGGGGGCTCAACAGAAGGATCCTGCAAAACAGAAGGGGGCACAAGACTAACGGAGTTGTCAGTTAAACAAGGTTCACACGGAAGCAATAATGGACTGGGCTGTGGCGATAATGGAGCCTCTGAGCTAGTATTGGGCTCAATAAATGCACTAATGGGAGAATTAGGCAAGGGCCCAGAGCATGGATTTCCCTTGAAAGGATAATTAAGTTCATCAAAAATAGCATGCCTGGAGATAAAAACTTGATTAGTGGATTGATCGAGGCAACGAAATCCATGATGAGACATACTATAACCCAGAAAAATACATGGACGACTGCGAGGGGCAAGTTTGTGAGGAGCATAATCACGTAAATAGGGAAATACAAGACAGCCAAAGGGATGAAAATTGGAGTAAGTTGGAGTCTTACCATACAGAATTTCATATGGAGATAGTCCATCAAGAGTAGGCGTGGGTAACCGGTTAATCGTGAAAGTTGCAGTGCTGAAAGCATCAACCCAATATTTGAGTGGAACATGTGAGTGAAAAAGCATCGCTAAACCAGTTTCAGTTATGTGATGATGTTTGCGCTCAGCACGACCATTTTGAGAAGGTGTGTGAGGACATGACATTTGATGACGAATCCCAAAGGTAATTAAGTGATCCCGAAAGGTGTGATTGGTAAACTCAGTGCCTCCATCACTTTGAAATATTTTGATTTTAACAGAAAATTGATTTTCTACAAGCTTCTGAAATTGAATAAAGGTTCTGAAAAAATCAGATTTTAATTTCAAAGGATAGAGCCACATAAAGCGAGAATAATCATCAACAAATATCACATAATATTTAAAACCTAAGGTGGAAGTGATGGGGGATGGACCCCATAAATCACAGTGAATGAGATCCAGCACATGAGAAGCACGTTTGTCATTCTGTTGGAAGGGAAGTCTGTGACTTTTTGCAAGTTGGCAGCTAGAACAAACAGAAGGATTAGGAAGCAAAGAAGTCACAGACAAATGACGATTTTTATTCAAAAGAGAAATAATAGAATGAGACACATGGCCCAACCGAGCATGCCAAACATCAAAGGAGGCTCGAGGGAAATTATTGGAAAAAACAGAAACTAAAGTGCGATGTCCATGCTCAAGCACATAGAGTCCATGTTCACGTCTTCCGGTTGCCACCACCCGTCTTGTGACTTGATTCTGTATGATAAAACGATCATTAGTAAAGGTAATGGAGAAAGGAAAATCTGACGTAAGTTTACTAATGGAGATCAGATTTTTAGTGAGGCCAGGCACAACTAAAACATCTTTTAAAGTAAGAGAAGAGGTGGGGGAGGTGGTACCAGTGTGAGATATAGGGAGAGAGGCACCATTACCGACAATAACACAGTCCTTACCAGAGTACGTGTCAGCTTTGTCCAATTGAGCAACGTCATGAGTCATGTGCGCCGGCACCGGTGTCCGTATACCAGTCGGAGTCCGGAGTGTCATTCAAAGAGCAAGAGGTGAAAGCTTCCATCAGGTTGGCAGCATAGGAAGCGTTAGAGGAGCGGGAGTAGCGCTCACGGCAGGAAGTGGCATAGTGCCCATCCTTGCAACAGATCTGGCAACGGATGGGGCGGTGACGTTGAGAGCGACCACCTCCTCGTCCACGTCCGCCATGGTAGTTGCGGCCATTACCATGGCCAGAAGCAAATGTGGATTTGTCACTACGGGAGGCAGTAAAAGCAGCAGTGGTAGATCCCATGGTGGAGGATGAGTCCAGTGATCTGACAAAAATTTCATAACTCTCTGCTTGGGGAACGACATCAGCAAATGAAGGAAGAGGAGTAATAGATAACTGAGTAGTGGAGAAAGCAGAGAAGGCAGAACTAAGTCCACGCAAATACCAGTGAATCTTGTCGAGATCATCAACTGGACGACCCATGGCAGCAAGTTGGTCACAAACAGATTTAAATTCGCGAGAGAATTCAGCAATGCTTTTATCACCTTTCTTCAGGTGCTGTAGCTCATCTTTCAAGCGAAGTTCTCGTGATTTCGAATGATTGCTGAAGGTGGTCTCCAAAGTTGACCAAACAGCATGCGAAGAAGTCAGGCCAACAATAGTAGACAGAGCCTCTTCCGTCAGCGAAGCAAGAAGAAGGCTCGTGATCAGTTGATCCGTTTGCTGCCATTCAGCAAATTTCGTATTGGCAATGGCAGAGGCACCCAACCCAATGGTAGCAGGTGGAGGTCGGAGAGAGCCATCCACATATCCAAGAAGGTTCTGACATTGCAGCAAAGGTAGAACTTGGCTGCGCCAAAGAAGGTAGTTGGTAGAGGATAATTTGATGGTCAAGAGGTGAACCATAGTGTTGAAGGACAAGGTGGAGGAAGGGGTGTCGGAAGCCATTGGATCGAAAGAGGTAAATCCAAAAAAAAGCTCTGATACCATGAGAATGTAATGAGAAAACCACCACACTAATTCTTGGTGGTATGCGTATTGCATTTATAGAATATTCTATACAAGTTGACAGCTAGATGGTTTACAACAGAGGAAACTATCCATCTATGCTATTGTCTATAATCAAGGGATTGCCTAGAATCATGTGATTGTGATATGATGAGATTTTCTGAATTATTGGAGACGTGATTGTTGGATCCTTCCATAACCGTAATAGGCCTACCCTCTTTTTTTTTTTTTATTACTAAAAAAAAAAAGAAAAGAAAAAAGAAAAACACAATGGGGACCCCTGGAATGGGACCAGGGGTCCCTTACAATGCCAAACCAACAGAAAAAAGCAAGGGGAAGGGGTGTATACCCTCGGCTTCGGTGGCCACAACAGTGGCGAGCTCTGGGGACTGCTGTGTAAAGCTTGGGAGCTGCAAGGAAAGGCCTGACGACCCTTGGGAGGCTCTGAAATGCTTTGAGGGTGAAGATTCCAGGCTTGAGGGGGTGGTCTGGCCGTAGCCCAGTGAGGATTTGGTCTACGGTTTGGGGGCAATGGATGTGTTTGGTAGTGGAGCACAGGGTAGCTGCACAAGGTGGATCGAGGGTCTAGAGGATTTGGGTGTGGTTCTATACCTTAAAGAAGGTAGGAGTGGGCTGGAGTAGAAGGAATGCCACTGTAATCTTTTTTGGAGAAAAGAAAAACCCTCCTCTAACAGTGGCCACCGTGAGGTTTTTATAGAAGAAATGAGGGATTGAGAAAGGGATAAGGGAGAATATGAGACGTGGGGGACAAGGCAGGAGGGATCAGAGAGGAGGCAGGGGCAGCTGGCCAGGCGAGATCAGGGCTGGTACGCCCGTCCCTGAGACAGGGACGATGAACAGTGAGGTTTTTTAAAAAAACAAAATTTTGTTTTGCCTTTGTATTCGGTTGTGTTTGGTTCGGTTACATGAGTTGGGCCCAACCCACATGTGGGCCCTACCACATGGGGTTGGTGCCCAATCACACCCCTTCCAATTTTTTTATTTTTTATGTTTTTTTTTGTTAATCTTTTCTTTGGTTTGGACCTTTAAAAAAAACCCTCTTCTTTTTTATTTTTATTTTTTTGTTTGTTTGTTTTTTTTTTTTAATTATTATTTTGATTATTTTGTTTTTTTTATTTTGATTTGTGGTATTCTTTTTGTTTCGTTTACCTTTTTTGAGCCCAACCACCACATGAGTGGGAAGGCAAAAGTTATTTTACTTTAAAAATTTGAATTTTGAAAAGGGATGATGTGGGTCCCACTTGGGCTTAGTGGGCCCATGCTTGAACCAAAAAAGGTTTTTAAATTTTTTTTTTTTTGGGTTTTGGGCTTAAAATGAGCCTTGAGCCCGTGGGTCTGCCTAGGGCTTGGGCTAGGGTTAGGATTAGACCTAGGGCTTAGGTTACGGTCTACCTAGGGCTACTAGGGTTTGGCCGGGGACAACGGAGGTTGACCAGGGTGTAAAAATTGGGTGCTTACAGTTACAATTGCAACAAAGAATGAGGAGTGATGCACCATTCCAAAGAGTTGTAACACTTGGGTCCACAAATGTTTAAACTTACTACTTAAACTACATGCATCTCTCATTTTTTTCCACAAATGTACAAACTTACTACTTAAACTACATATATGCATCTCTCCTCTTTTTTCATATATACTCCGCTTTTACATCACTGCAAAATCTGCAGAGTAACCGCAAGAAAAAGAAAATCATATTTCTATTTCCCAAGGTGATGAACAATTCTCTTTGCTAGCGAACACATCGATCCATCCGTCCATCTTTTTCTCTCTCTAAATAGTAGACTTGTTGCTCACCTACTGTCGGGTGCTTTCAAGAAAGTACTTAGATCATCATACTCTGATACATGGGTTGATGCCACTCACCCTGCAACAAAAGCCTGACAGAAGAAGCGATTGCAAATCAAAACAAGGCTTCCGAAGAGGGTTCGTATGGGAAACAATGTTTGTTATATTTTTTTAAAATTCTTTTTTAGGATAATTGTTACCATTTTATTCATTTTTTCTAATCCAAATTATAATAGTTATTATGTCATTACTATTTATCTTTATTTTTGTCTTTTAGTATGCGATGCACGGGTTCCTTACTAGTTGAGATTAAAATCATTCACGTTAATTTTCTATGATTATTAATTGTGGATTTTATGCAATGATAATAATGGTCTAAGATATTAAATACTGAGATGTTTTATGCTCAGTGAAGATAAGTGATTTCACAACCCTAATTTAATGTGTATCACTCATACTAACTGCAGATAAGACATACGTAGTATTTGATCCCTTGTATTTTCTCGATCTGTTGAGTAAGGATTTGTAGTCATTCTTACAATAATTATTTTCACTTTGAGAAATCTGAATAGATGCAATTCGAGATCAGTTATGATTTAACCCAGTTAATTCGATTAAATCTCAGATTAATGTAAACAATTGGATTTAACCCCACGAGTTAGGGTCCGGGTGAAAAGTCATCTTTTCGAAACTTTTATGGCCCATGAAATACGTACCCATTGCTAATTCTTTTCTCTTTTCTATAATTCCATTCGATCAAACCACACCTCATATCATCCGAGCTGACTTCTAATACTTAACCTTGGTTTTAAATCCTAACCCTTGGTTCTAATGTACATTAATTTCTCTATTTATTCAATATAACACTAACATGACAAGGGATAAGGTCCATTTCAGATTTTTCAATTTTATAGAGTTTAAACTCATCAAAGTCTAGGGATTTCATCACTAATATGCAAATAAACAAACCTATCTCAGATTTTTTTTTCTTATAGAGTTTAAACACATAAAAGTCTAGGGATTTCATCACTAATATGCAAATAAACAAATCCATCTTAGATTTTTCATTCTTATAGAGTTTAAACTCATGAAAGTTTAGGGATTTAATCATTAACATGCAAATAAACATACTCATCTAAGATTTTTCATTCTTATAGAGTTTTATTTTATTTATTTATCTATTTATTTTTAACACCCAAAATCGCCAGACTATTCTTAATAAATAGCTGAAATACAAGTAACATCATAATGGCTTGTCCCTATTAGCTCTTGCCAAAAAAATAAAAAATTAGACCCGATCACGAAGCTAATGGAATTCCTCTTTTGCAAGAATATAAATAAAAATAAATTGTATCAACAAACCAACAGGGGTTGGGGCTGATGGCCAGGACCACGCCTCACGAAGCGGAGGTCCTGAGTTCGATTCCCTGCTCTCGTTGGCCACCCTCCGGATTTATCCCGACTTTCCTGGTGCGTGTGGAGAGAGGGCTCTGCACGTGCCCGGGGGAACTAGTCGGGTGCTCTAAGAGGCCCGGATACCCTCGTCACCAAAAAAAAAAAAAAAAAAAAAAAAATTGTATCAACAGCATCATCATATATAGGGTATGGCATCCGAAGTTTACAAGAGCAATCCAGCTTGAAGACATCCCAATTACTTAACTCGCCGATCACCAGCTTAATGCCCATTCAACATTAGTCCCCATCTACTGCCAGCATAGTGTCCTCTCGAGTGCATGATCCAGCCGGGACAGAAAGTGAAATGTTATCTTGGTACATGAACTTCTATACCATATATCTAAAGTTCCACTTGAACATTTGCTGTAGCCATCCGTGTAAAGCAAATGGTTGCTGTCACCTTAGAGTCTTCATCGTCTGAATTGTCAAAGGTGATCTTCGGAGCATCCACAGCAATTTCTTTGACGTTGGCCCCACATAGCTTAGACTCCTTTTTCTTCACGTGAGAACCAAACTTCATAAGGTCAGCTTGCACAATCTGCCCAGCTTCTCTGAGAACATTCACCAGCTCCCCAGCAAGGCCCTTATTATTCTGCGTGAAGAAGGCTTGAGCAACACCCTCTTTACCGGCCTGTCCAGTCCTTCACATAATCCTCTGTGGTGAGAGGGAAGCTGTAGTTGATCATGACTTCAACATCCGGAATATTGAATCCTCGAGCAGCTTCATCAGTGGCTATCATTAAAGGGCATTTTCCCTCCTTGAACAATGAAAGTGACTTTGTACGAGCATGTTGTGCTTTGTCGCAAGACAAAAACCAATACTCTGTTCCTTTGGGATTTATGGTATTTTTCTAGTAAAGAGACCAAGCGATCGATCATCCAAGACCTCTACTATCTGCATAACATCATGGTTGGCAGCTAAATCCTCAAAACCCACGACAGGATTTATTTTAAATTTGTGATATAAATTTTAATGTCTTTTAAAACTTTAATTTTATATCCATTTTGTATTTTAAATGATTTTTAATTTTATGTAACATATTTCATTTAGTGGGTTGTTAATATGAGTTACTAATACTTATTATCACCATAGGAAGAAATCTATTATAAATAAAACATTTCTCTTAAAGTTTTGGTAGAGAAAAAGAGTTGTCTTTTCATCATTTATCTTTTATATTTGAGTTGAGTTTTCTTGAGTCGGGTGCCATATCAGAAGTTCATTAGTGAGTCTAATTTGCGAGTGCACGCTATTAGACCGCGACTGTTGAATCCTGAAGATCGGTCGTCATAACCCGTTTGCATCAAGGGAGTACTCCAAGAGGGGACGAAATCGGTCTTAAAGACAACTATTTTAGTAACGTGCCTCAGTCGAAATTCTAATCGATAAATTTCTCTACTTCTTATATTTTTTAGTATTTTGCTAAATTGATATTGACAAAATACTTTTGTTTTATATGTAATCTTTAAGTTTCATTTCCATATTTGTTAGCATGTTCAATAATCTCTAATTTTTACAACAATCTTAAGACAGATTCTTATTGTTGAACATGACCGACAATTTAGTTGCTTTCTAACTTAAATAGAGTTTGTGATAATTGATGAGTAGTTATGTGTTTTCTCACATACCCCTTCAAACAGATTTTTCTTAAATATATGTTAGGGTGAAGTAAATCCAGCAGACTATAGAGATGTTGGTAAGTGCCAAGAGACCATTATGACTTTTCTATAGGGTTTACCAGGTTATTTTTATATGGAGGAATGAATGGTTGTGACATTTGAAAGTCAAATTAATAACCGAGCATCAAAATATGAGTTTACTGGCAACTCATAGAGAGAGTTCTCAACTGTAGGCAAAGGTGAAAGCTTTGCTTGTCCAGCTTCAATTTCCTTACCCAACACCTTAGTGGGCTCTTGTTGTTGAGGAACGACAACTTCAGCCATGTGGGTTTCTTCGGAGTTAACTTCAATAGATAGTCATGGTTGATGATTCGGATATGATAAGAGCTTTTCCGGCTGAAATTTGGCTAAGAAAAAAAAATGAAAGAGGGAAAAGAAAATCAGCACTCAGAAGTCACCTCACTTCTTCACTGTTCTTTATCTTCATCCGTCCTTGTGCTTGGTGTGTAGGAATAGAGAGGGGGCAGCTATAACGGTTATATTTCTATGTAGGGGTTCTGAAAAGTTGGAAATTTTCCATAACCCATCAATGGTCATTGATGAGGAGTCACTGGAGGAGCCGTTGGGATTCTTTCCTAAGTTAGGCGGGAGAATAGGCGGATTTGGCATGGATGACAATCTTTTGGGCCCACTTGTCTTTACTCATCCCATCTAACGCTTTAGATTTGAATTCATAAATTTAGATTTCGAAATCTTGCTCTCTCCCACAACAATTTCTTCGAAATTTATCAGATTCTTGTACTCGTGAGAAATTAAAATATCCATATAGCATATCTAAAATTGGGTTTTTTCTCAAATGGACTTTGGATTATGGATCATTAGATGCTTGGTACAGACTTGTCCTCGTATGGTTTCTTGTTAGGTCCGGATGCACTAAGAACCCATTTGGTTAGTTCTAAGACCAAACAAGTTTGAGAACAGTTGTGACTAAAAGCATGGTCAAAACACTGAATATTTTGCATTTTGCATTGTGGATTGAGGATCATTAATTTAATGTTGCTTTGTATTATATGATCTTGGTTTTATTGTTGTATTTGCTACACTATATAATGAAAGAAGTTACTTAGATTTTCTATGAATCTATGTGATCTAACTCACATGTTGACTCTTCATATCATTTGAATCTTCTTCATATATATATCAGTTGGATTATGTGGCTTAGTTGACCCACGCGGAGAGTGAAATAAATATTTTTTTTTAATGCTCTCCTAGAGAAACCCATTTTTGATCTTTAGGTGTTTTATATAATATTTAAAATTATGAGAGAAATTTGTAAAAATGGGAGCATGAGAGTATTAATTGTGTATATATAGATATCTGCTTGACCTAGGCCAGTGGATTGGACAACTAGAGTTAGAGACTCTTAATATCTTGGTCTAGACTTTGCCATTATAGTATAAGAAAGTAAAATAATGGCTAGACCTCATTTTCAAATGGGATGAGATTTCCAAATGATTTTTAATTCACTCTTGCTAAAAAAAAAAAAAACTCATGAAAATTATAATTATGCATGGTTTATTCTTTTGATGCAAGTGGAATTCATAAAAAATTTAGTTTCTAGTTCATTACTAGAAATAATAGTAGATATATGATTTCAACACTAGAAAGTGTGAAGTACCATAAATTTTTTTGTGGGGGGCAAACTATTATTTCTACATATTGAATGATTAAAATAGCTTAAGCAAGACTCCGTATGAGGTATTTAAAAAAAATCAAATAATACTTTGCATATCTAGAAGTGTGGGGGTATCTTGCTAATTAAGTGGTACAATTTGATTGCTTTCGGTATTTATGTTAAAACATATAACATGACGCAAGTGAAGAATATGAGAACCTCAGACTTGGAAAATAGCTAAAGGAATGTGACTATCTATTGTTGCCGGTTCCTTAACCGACAAATTTGATAAGTGTCTATATGTGTATATAATATGTTTTCAAGTAGCGTAGTAAAACATTTGCTTATATGTCAATGATATGTTATAAGAATAAATATAGAATTTATTTATAACCTAGAGTTATGAGAATTATAATTTAATCATATAAATTTGACATGGTAGAAGCAAATGTAAATTTGGTTGTGATAACATGAATTTATATATTTGAGGATATATTATTATCTCTATGAGATCAAAATTCAAGTGAATTTATTTAGCCTTGTTGGTGGTGATATCTCTTGAAAATCATCTAAGCAAATAAAACACATTCCACTATAAAGCTTGAACTTGCATGCTTGTAGAGTGGAGATGTAAAGAAGGCAAATTGTTTAGAATCTTATTTGTTGAATGGTGAAAAAAAAAAATCCACCTTGGCAATGAATTATATTTATAATGAGAGTCCTGACATATATTGCAGATGATTATCTTGCAGGCGATTATCATACAGCTAGTTAGATAATTACTCTAAGAGAGAGTAATTGCAGTACGGATCCATTAATTCAGTGGATTAGCTGGTAAATAAATATCGAGGAGGATGAGGCTTATGCCTATTACATGAATGGAAGTGATGGTAACCCAACCTATGTGAATGGAGATCACATGAAGTAGGTTCAATGGGCAAAAACAAGTCACTAGACCATTCGATGAGAACACTATCATATTTGATAGTCCCTCCCTATAGTGTAGATAGTGCTAATTGTAACAATGTGAGGTTGAGTTAAACTTTTAATGTATCCATATCCTTTATAAGTGGTGTGTTTAGTTACAGTACACACATGATAAATTCACTTATGTGAGTGTAGAAGTGAGGCTGCTTCTTCTGAGAACTTAGGCAAGTTTACTAGAGTAGTCATGAAAATCCAGCTAGGGTGCAAGGTCGAAATGTACCAAACCGTTAGAACTTATTTGATATCGAGAATATTGTATGTGTGGCATGCGCACCCGATTTACAATAAAGGCGTTTGGTTGAAGAATATTATTTCACCAAATTCCTATAAATCTTATCTTGCTTACACTAAGTATTGATTCAAAGTCCAAAAGACATCAATACCAATGCACTTCATTTTCACGGTTACCCAACTCGTTTTTGTTTTTAAAATTTGTATTATGTGGGGGATTATTAGATTTATTTTAAATTTGTGATATAAATTTTAATGTCTTTTAAAACTTTAATTTTGTAACCATTTTGTATTTTAAATGACTTTTAATTTTGTGTAACCTATTTCATTTAGTGGCTTGTTAATATGAGTTACTAATACTTATTATCACGATGGGAAGAAATCTATAATAAATAAGGCATTTCTCTTAAAGATTTGGTAGAGAAAAAGAGTTATCTTTTCATCATTTATCTTTTATATTTGAGTTGAGTTTTCTTGAGTTGGGTGTCATATCAGAAGTTTATTAGTGAGTCTAATTTGCGAGTGCAGGCTATTAGACCGCGACTATTGAATCCTGGAGATTGTCTGCCATAACCTGTTTGTATCAAGGGAGATACTCCAAGGGGGGCGAAATCGGTCTTAAGGACAACGATTTTAGTATCGTGCCTCAGTCAAAATTCTAATCGATCAGTTTCTCTATTTCTTATATTTTTCAGCATTTTGTTAAATTGATATTGAAAAAATGCTTTTATTTTATATGTAATATTTAAGTTTCATTTCCATATTTGTTAGTATGTTCAATAATCTCTAATTTTTACAACAAACCTTAATTGGGTGTGGATCCATGAACTCTTGAGCTAACTGATGAACATATTGAGGCCATGTTGCGCAGAACATTACCATCTGGCGGATAGAACATGCTCGACTCAATATGGAGCGAACTTCTGGTTCAAATTCCATGTCAAGCATTCAATCTGCTTCATCAAGAACCACAAAAGACACCTCCTTTAGATAGCACACACTCATTTCAATAAGATCCTTCAAACAGCCAGGAGTCCCAATAACAATGTCCACTCCAGACTTCAAAGAAGATATTTGAGGTCCTTTAGAAATTCCTCTGTATAAACAAATTGATTTCACACCACACGGCTTGCCAGCATCGCACAGAACATCTGCAATTTGTTGAGCTAGTTCCCTTGTAGGTGAGAGTATAAGGCAAAGAGGATTTGCTTGTTTTGATGTTTTATTTTTCTTCTTTCCCATGATATGCATCAAAGCTGGAACCCCAATTGCCAAGGTTTTACCTGATCCAGTTTTTGCAATTCCAATCAAATCACGACCATCCAAAAGGAAAGGCCAAGCATAGGATTGAATTGGAGATGGGTTGCTAAAGTTTTTGCAGCATTCAAGCAGTTCATCAGGAAGCTGGGATTCTATAAAAGAGCTCAAAGCTGCGTACTTTGATTCCATTGTATTCTTCCCGGACACAGCTACACCGTCTAGTTCATCCTTCCTGGCAATCTTCTCCTGCTTATTCTCATCTATGTTTCTCTTCCTTTCGCCATTTTTGAAACCATCAGATTCCTTCTACTTTCTATCTTCCTTATTCGTTACTTTTAGGGTTTTGCTTCCTTTGCCATTATCAAGCTCAAGCTCTTCGCACAAAGTTACTTCTTTCACTTTCTTCTTCTTCTTTTTCTTTTTCTTCTTCTTCTCTGTATCACTTCCATTGTTTTCTGAAACTTCTAAGGTTCTGTTTTCTCCTTGAAGAACAAGCTCAGTCTCTCCAAGTTTCCTCTTTCGCTTAGCTTCTCCTTCAAGATTCTCTACGAGTTCTGGTGTTTGGTTTTCTTAAACAAGATCAACTTGTTTCAAAAGCTTGTTCTTCTTTTGCTTCTTCTTCTTCTCAGCTTTACCTCCATGATTATCTGCAATTCCTAGGGTTTCTAATTTTCTAAGAAGCGTAGCTTCATTGAGTTTTCTGCCCATCGCTGAACCAAAAAGCGAACCAGAATCGTAATCACTAATATGCAAATAAACAAACTCATCTCATACTTTTCATTCTTATATAGTTTAATCTCATGAAAGTTTAGGAATATCATCACTATCACGCTAACAACTAGTTCTAGCTAATGAAAGTGAGGTATTTTCATCACTAACGTGCTAATAAACAAACCTATCTCAGATTTTTCATTTTCATAGAGTTTAAATACATAAAAGTCTAGGGATTTCATTACTAATATGCAAATAAACAACATCTCAGATTTTTTTTATTTTGATAGAGTTTAAATACATAAAAGTGTAGAGATTTCATCAGTAATATGCAAATAAACAAACTCATCTCAGATTTTTCAATCTTATAGAGTTTAAACTCATGAAAGTTTAGGGATTTCATCGCTAATATGCAAATAAACAAAACCATCTCAGATGTTTTATTCTTATAGAATTTAAACTCATGAAAGTTTAGGGATTTCATCACTAATATGCAAGTAACCCATCTCAGATTTTTCTATTCCATTTCAATATCGATCCAATCATGGAGTTCTAACTCAAGAAATTTAGGGACTTCATCACTAACTTATCCTAAAATCAGAAAATCAAAGAGAGGAAGAGAGAAATTTTACCTCCCTTTAGTTGAAGATGAAATCTCGGAATTTCTTGAGCAAGAAACCCCTTGTTCTCCTCTCTTATCTTCTTCCTTTCTTCCATCTTTCTTCTCTTCCTTTCTCTCTTGCTGCTCCACGAAAATAGGGGGGGGTTGGCTTCGGTTTATAAAAAAAGAGAGAAGAGTTTTTTTATAAGTACCCTTGTACTTGTATACTTCCACCGGCCTTCTAGACACGACGCTATAACAGCCACGATTTGACTTGTGAAAATTCTGTCTACGGGCTATGCGCGGCAGTGCCAACCATTGGGCGGAGGCCGGTACTGGGCCCCGTAGACAATTATTTGACATTGATTATAATAAATTGGGCTTTGATTAAAATTAATTTTGGGCTCTCGATCAATTAGCTATAATTAATAATAGGGTCTTTAATTAGGCCCAATAATTAATTAGGGAAGGCCCAATTAAATAATTAGGGTTAAATATTATTTTTAATATTTAATATTCATCGCTAATTAAATAAATTTAATTAACGGCCTACATGACCACACAATTTAATACTTAAAATTCTGGACCTTGACAATAAGAGTGCACAACATAGTGCATTGTCCTTTGGTTTTTGCACCCCTTCATATATTTTTGTGTATTCTTCTCCCATTCTCTTAGCTTCCCAGAGGATATGAAAAAACCCTAGGCCAATTTAATTAAGGTCCAGAAACCAAGACTTGATCTAGGACAAGCACCAAATGTCGCGCCCCAAAATCTTATGTTTGTCAATGAGACCTTAGACCCGTGACACTGCATATCCATAGTAACTTAATGACATAAAAGGCGTGTTAAATATGAGTCTCAAAATTTTCTCCCATAAATTATCAATAAAAAATCCAATATAGAAATTGTAGACCAATTAAGAGAAATAATTTAATCATCCATATGATTTCAATTACAAAATGAAACCTAAGCAACATCGATCAACTTAAAATGTAGCTTATTACATTTTTATCAAATTGAAATAAAAACTACTATCTAGCTACTGGATCAGTAGTATGGACAATGATCCAAATCCACTTCAGTCTCCTGATAATCATCTTCTTGCTTTTCTGAGTACTCTTCCTCAATCCAAGGTCTCGGAGCACAAATATCGAATCCTCCTGAACATGCTGACAATAGCAGTTCGGTTGAGCATTGAAAACATTCAGTGTATTCAAGGTCTAGCTAACAATGTCATATCATATAATCATGATCATGCTTTATCATAAATAAACAAATCTTACATTTCATGTACGGAAGGAAGCATGTAAATATAACATCATTCACTCATGACATGTTGAGACTCGTGACTTGTATAGACATGTAAAACTTGTACGTGATAATGTAAGTTCATGTAATCATGTGTATCGATGCATATAAGATGATTTGACAACGCATGTAACATGAAAATCCCCAATCACATATAACATGATAATCTCCCATGACATGTAACATGATAGTTCCCAATGACATGTAATCATGATGGTGCTTGTGCTTATGAGACATGTACTTGTAATATCAATCATGCAGTGCAACATGTACTTGAGTGTCATAGTCAACCTTCATCTAGGTTATCCCTTAGATTCTGATATCAAACCATCAAAACTCCACCAAAGACACCCACATAACGATGGTTAGAGAATTCAGGGTCATCAATATCATTCTCTAAGTATTTACCTATCCAAAGTTTAACCAACAATATATATGTATAATTATTCATATTACATGGAAGTTCATATGTACAAGGATAAAGTATCGCACATGAAAGGTATTCACAATTATAATCATAGAATTCCAGATTTAATCTCTATCAATCATAAATGCCTTCCTCCATCTTCATTCATAGTACAAACCCTAAAATTCCCCTTCCTCTATAATTACTCAGATATGCATGGATTTTTTAGAAAACAATTGCAATATTATGCACAGTTCATCAATATCATCTTCAATTCAAAATCATAAAATCAGTAGCATGTTGAATCTCATATCCATTATCCCATTTCAATCATAGCAACATTATACCCTCTTAAAAATCATGTAAATCCTACCCTTATCATGATCATCTAACCATAATTGCATGCAAACATAGTTTCCAGTTCTTAAAAACATTATCTTACTGATATATATATATATATATTGGTAGAATCATCATTTACCTATATTATTTTATCTTACAGTTATTATTAGGTTAGAGCAGCGTATATATAGTTCCTTCCTTGATCGCTTCCCTACGATCCCTTGCTTGAGAATGATCTTAGATTTCGATTTCCAAGCTTTCCTCATTCTTTAGACAAAACCCTTTGCAAAACCCTAGCTTGAACTCTCTCTAGGGTTTCTAAAACTCTTAGAATGTTTGAAATCCGAAAATCCATAAATTAGAGGTCTATTTATAGGTCAATGAATCCATGGAGACTTCTAATTCTCAGAAATCCAAATTTTACAAAGTTTTTGGGCGATTTTAAAGCCATTCGGTCGACCGGATCACATGGGTGGTCGGTCGACCAGTTTGCCCTGATTTGTTTGTTTTGCTTCTTTTTTCTTTACTTTAAACTTTGGTCATTGTCATACAATACATATTAACTTAGTTAAACGTAGATCGAACATGTTTTGGCACATAAATCAAGGTCTTCATTCAATTTGTACAAGATTCAATATACGAAAGTTTTGGATCTCTACATTGTATTTCGAACAATCATGCTAATTTTGGAAAAAGCCATGTGGATGGTAGATGATTTATCGTCATTCCCTATTTCAAACAATTGTGAAGCTGTCGACAGATCATCAACCGCCAGAACAAGACAGTGCACAGAACAATGCATTGTCCCCTGGTTTCTTTTATGTTGCACACTATTTTGGGTTTTCCTTTTGTATCTAAAGATTCTATCTCCTTTGCCCTAGTTAGTTTTTAACCATAGGGATAGGTTAAGCTTGCCATCTTCTTGCTCCATCCTTCCAGGAGCCTAAAGTGCTCAAGTCATTCACAAAATACCAAAAAAAATAGAAAATATAAAATCCAAAAAACAAAATCAAGTTAGCATGCTAGAATTATGTGTGACTTGATTCCATTAAGATGGATACGTAGGCAGCCCTCTTGGGTTCAGCCTTCCTATAATTTGTGTTTAGGTTTTATCCTATCTATCTTGTTATGTTAATTTTTGTTTTAGCATAATAATTTTCATGTTTTATTGTTATTTTGAAACATGATTATTTCCATTCAAGCATGATCTTGTTTAGACATGAGTTTTGTTACAACATGATGATGAAATGTTTCCATTATGGTTTCTACTGATTTGGTTTAGATTTAAGGACTATGTGACAATCTCTTGATGAGAGTTAATGGGTGTCTAATACATTCCCCTAACTCAAATGTATCTCTTACCTATATCTTAATTAATTATGGACTTGCCTTATCCATTCATGTTTGGGATTCTATTTTTCTTTCAAATTCAAATAGGTTTCGACTCCAATTTTTGTAATTTACTGCTATTCCTTATCCGGGTTTCTCCTGATTTGGATTATGGCTAAATTAGGGGTCCACGGGTGATATTTGAATAAAGAGGATGGACAGAAGAAGAGAAAAGTGATAGTATTTTTTACCATGGATTTTCTCTGTGTGTGTGTGTGTGTGTGTGAGAGAGAGAGAGAGAGAGAGAGAGAGAGACACGGGTATGGTTTTGTAATCTGTGCTTCACCAAAAACCTCATATTTGAATTGATTCCGTGTGTCAAAAGATGTGTGTTCATGTAGGAAAAAAATATGTTTAAACGTTTAAACCAAAAGAATATATACTTCATCATCAACCAAGCTTGTATCTTTGAACAATGCAACCAAGAAATGGATCTTAATTATCTTCCTCAATCCCCTTAGCTCGTCCTCTTTTTGTCTTTGTCTTGGCTGATTTGGAGATATGGGGGGAAAAGACTTCGATAGGAAGTGTTATTAACACTCAATCGATCTTAGAGTAGAGCAATGGAAGTAATTATCGTCTTTGGCTTTAGGAATAGTCTCTTTTACTTTGGATTGGTTATTGGATCTCTTTCTACCAATTCTACGACCCCCCCCTTACTCCATATAGGGCTGCTGTCTGTCCTTAACCTTAAACTTACAAAGCTCAAGTCTCTTACTCGGCAAGTTTATGCAAAGAAATAGGCTTCTTACTCGCAATATGGATTGCGCTTATTTTGGAGTTTCAAACTGTTCACGTTGACATCAAACCCTCCTTCTCTAAAGCTCTCTTTCCCTTTGCATTTTCCTCTTCTCTTTCACAAATTTGTCAACTCCATCAAATTCTTTCCTCTTGAAGACCCTCTTTGGGCCTATTATGCTCATCTCACCCTCCCCTGCATTTCCATTAGTCCTCTTAGTGCAACGAAGGGCGAGCGAAGATGAGAGCATTTAATTTTTTGTCTTCCGTTGATCATGAACATAGATAATTATAAACCGGAAAACAAATAATAAAGAAGAGTGCTAGCCCTCCCTACTCTCCGAGCTATCCTAATTCTACCCTGAGTGAAACATTTGTCAGTTTTTAGTGTTAAAGTACACACTTTTCCGGTGATGGTAAGGTTTTAACATTGAAAATGGTGAGGTGGTTGGCTTAGGCTGAGAGTAGGAAAGCCCTGAGAGTAGGGCTAGCATTCCTCAATAATAAGAGAGTTAAAATGTAACTATATCTTATAGGAAAACCGGTAATATTCCTCTTCATCTCTAAATTTCTACAACTTTTAGTGCAATGCTCCCTTCCTTTGGGGTCGAAAGTCATACGTGTGACTTTTCCCACGACGTGTGAATGTCCATTAAAAAAGCTTCTTTTTTTTTTGAAGTTAAGGGTCATATGCGTTTGGGTGTAACTCTAAAATAAGTTAAGAACCGTTTTGTCGCCTTAAACAAAAAATATCACTGCTTAAGGAATGGTTTGAAAAAAATTACCAAAGAGGGTATGCATTCCAATTTTACCCTTATAGTATTTGATTTTTATATGCATAGCTTAAGGGTAAATATGTCAAATGCATGCCCTTTCTAATAATAATAATAATAATAATAATAAGGGCACTGATTCTCTAGCGTCTGCGTTCCGCCCACGGAAAGTGGAACCCCCTACACTTACCGATTTCCATTTTTGTGCGGAACGCAGACGGCCCCCACCCCGCCCCCAAACACACACACACACACACTTACTGATTTCTATTTTACCCTCTTTTAACATGTCTATTTTAACTTCTTTTAACCTTGGTTTAGAAAAAAAAATCCCTAAGTTTATAAGTTTATTAATTTAGAAAACAAAATCCCAAACTTTATTAATTTAGAAAACAAAATCCCTAAAACGAAAGGTAGATGGATGAACACGGGGGGGGGGGCGAGTGAATCTTAACCACAGTTAATGAATGTTAAAAGGGGCACGTGACAACCTATAGGCACACATTAACTATGATTTAGGTTAGTTAATCCAAGGTTATTTTTTTTAAACCAAAGGTGGATGGATGAATCCTAAGGGTGAGTGTATTTTAACCATAGTTAGTGGGTGTTAAAAAGGACACATGGCAACTTGTAAGTGCATGTATTAACTGTGATTTCGGTTAATCAACCCAAGGTTAATTTAAAAAAAATTAGAAGGATAAATAAATGAACCCTAAGGGTGAGTGAATCTTAACCACAATCAATGAGTGTTAAAAGGGACATGTGGCAACCTATAGGCGTGCATTAACTATAGTTTAGGTTAGTCAACCCAGATTAATTTTTAATTTTTTTTCTCTAAAAAACAAGGGTAGATGGATGAACCCTAGGGGTGAGTGACTCTTAACCACAGTTAGTAGGTGCTAAAGGAGACACGTGGCAACTTGTAGGCACACATTAACTAAGGTTTAGGTTAGTTAACCGAAAGATATTTTTTTAAATTTTTTTTCTAAAAAACAAGGGTAGATGGATGAACCCTAGGGGTTAGTGAATCTTAATCACAGTTAATGGGTGTTAAAGGGGACTCGTGGCAACTTGTGGGCACACGCATCAACTTGGTTTAAGTTAGTCAATCTAAGGTTAATATTTTTTAAAAAAATCTAAAAACTAAAGATATATGAATAAACCCTAGAGGTATGTGAATCTTAACTACAATTATTAAATGGGTATTAAAATATTTTCGTGAATCATTCTCCGAATGAGAAATCAAATGTAAAAAAAAAAAATGCTCGGATTTGAAAAACCTTTGAATTTCGTGTTCGACGGTCTCAAAAGATTTTTTTAAAAAAGGCTAAGGATTTAAACACAGATTAAATATGGAGACGAGCTCTGCTTCAACGTGTTGAGTGGAGCTCCTCCTTTTGGGAAATGTTTTTGAGACCGCATAAGGGCCGAGACCACCAAGACTGTGCATTCCTACAGGGGATTTGAGGTGAGGCCTATCATGAGAACGTGGGCCCCACTTAAAATCCCCTACCCCCACTTAAAATCCCCTATGCACGGTGGTCTCGGCCCTTTTGAGATCTCGGTAGCAAAGTCCCCTCTTTTTACAATGTCACAATCGTAATATTGTAATTGTGTGTAGTGTAAAATTATCCTTATCACTTTTGATAATTACAAACATGTCATAGCCTTACAAACATGTCATAATCATGTCATAATTACAAACATGTCATTACTGTGAAACAGAGCTTTGGCTTAAAATCTATCTTATTTAAAAAAATTTGAATCTCGTGCTACTAGTCATCGGTCTGAAAAGTGAATTCCTATTAAAAAAAAAATGAGCCAAATCATCTACGGTGATAACCGGATGGCAAATCCGATTATCATCCCTAGAGGTCACCACGTGTCTCCTTTGACACCCCTTAACCGTGGGTAAGGTTCACCCACTCATCTTTAGTTTTTATTTAAATATTACTTCTTTTTAAAAAATTAAGAATCTGTTTTTAATATTAAAAAACTCTAAAAACAGTTTTTTAATTTTAAAAAAAGAATTAATATTTTTTAAAAAAAACCAAGGAAGGGTGAGTGAACCTTACCCACGGTTCAGGGGTGTCAAAGGAGACATGTGGCGACCTCTATGGGTGATAACCGGATTTGGCAAATCTGGTTATCACCGTAGAGGATTTTACTTTTTAAAAAAAGAAACGGAGAAAAATGAGTGAGAATATAATAATAATAATAAGGGCAATGCTAGCATCACTCTCTTTGAAACTCCCTTTCTTTATGGGGAAAAGATGTGTTATTGTCTTTCATTAAGAGGACCATCACTCACTCCAATAAATAAACAAAATAAAAAAGTGAGTTTTGAAGGAAAGTGATGCAAGCATTATCTTTACTATTATAATAGGAGAGGCAAGCGTAGCCTGATTTTTTCAAAATTCCTAAACTACTCTTACATAAAATAAAACTTTGATTTTATGTTTTAATTTAATTCCTAAACTACCACTTGCTCTTCTATCTATATAAAGAACAGAATCACAGCCAACTGTGATTGAACTCTGGGAGAGTTTAATCACACCTCCGGGTTAACACGTGTCCCTTTTAACTGTGGTTAACACCTTCCCCTCGCTCTCACGTGGATCGCATGTTCCACCCACTCGTCCATCATCATCATCATCATCATCATCATCATCATCATAATAATAATAATAATAATAATAATAATAAATAAATAAATAAATTGGATGATGAGATGGTCATATCCATGGAAGCATAGGCCTTCTGAAACAAACAAACAAACAAACAAGGGTGCGATTTGGTCATGAAATCATATGTAACTGTACAATTCAAATTTCAAAATGTTCACACAAAATCCTCCAAAACTAATAAGCATTAGGTATTCACATAAGAAAGAAAGAAAAAATCAATACTCTTACTTCCCAACGGCTCCCCAACTTTCCATTAACTCTCTCTCTCTCTTTCTCTCTCTCACTGCACCCACATTATGAGTCTTCCATGTAGGTCAAGTAATGAAGAAGGGTAAATCCTCAACGCTCCACTCTCTCTCTCTCATGTATAAAACCTAACTCCACTTAACCTACACAACACACAGACATTCCTTTTCTCCTCCCTTGACATCCTCATCATAAAAAGTCCATTTCACCCCTCCTGCAACCAAGCCCAATCAGGCAGAGCCATCATGAAACCTCTAACACACATCCAACTCTCCATTGCAGCCCTGTTTTCCTTCACTCTCCTCATTCACACCCTCTTTTCCGGCACCCCTTTTACCCATATCCTCCACCTCTTCTCCTCCAACCTCACCCTCTCTCTATCCTGCGCCTGGTGCGTCTCCATCTCCCTACTCTACTACTTCTCCACTCGCTCACCACAAGTCCTCCTGCTAGACTACGCCTGCTTCAAGCCCGACTTCGACCGCATGTGCACCTACGAAGTCGCCGACTATTTCGTCCGCCGGAGCCAACGATTCAACTCAGTGAGTATCGAGTTCATGCGCGGAATCTACCTCAAATCTGGCTTAGGAGACCAAACCTACGCACCCCCCTTCATCTTCCAAACTGACTACGAAGCCAAGCTAGAATCCGCCGTTATAGAAGCCAAAGAAGGGATGTTCTCAGCCGTCGATTCACTTCTTTTGAAGACCCAGATTGACCCACGTCAGATCGACGCAGTCATAGTTACCTGTGGCAGCTTCTCACCGCTTCCTTCTCTGTCATCTCTCTTGGTTAACCGTTACAAGTTCAAACCAGACATCAAAACAGTCAATCTAACAGGCATGGGTTGTAGCTCAGGTGTAGTTTCCATTGATTTAGCCGCTAAGCTGCTGCGTAGCAACAGGCTAATTCGGTACGCCCTCGTTGTCGTCACTGAGAGCATCAGCTTGAATTGGTACTTCGGCGATGACCGTTCGAGGCTCGTCACTAACTGTATCTTTCGTGTCGGTTGCGCCGCAGCGATTATCACCAACGATCCGAGTCGCCGCCGAGTCGCGAAGATGGAACTCGTTGACTCGCTCAGAACTCACCATGGCGCAGATGACCGAGCCTATCGCGCGGCGTTTCAAGAGGAGGACGAGAAGGGTTATCCTGGGGTTTCTCTGACTAAGGACTTGATTCAAGTTGCAGGGTTATCTTTGCGCGTGCACATTACAGAGCTTGCACCACGAGTTCTACCACTGAGTCAACTCGCTTTATACGCTTACTCGGTGTTCATGTCTGCATTATCGCGTGGCGATTCGAAGCCGATTGTCCCGGACTTTACGACGGCGTTTGAGCACTTTTGTATTCATACAGGTGGGAAGGCTGTGATCGAACAGGTGGGTCGAGTGTTGCGACTCAAAGACGATGTTACTGAGTCGGCTCGGATGTGCTTGCACCGATTCGGGAACACTTCAAGCAGTCTAGTATTTTATGAATTGGCCTATTTTGAAGCTAAAGGGAAGGTGAAGAAAGGTGATAGAATGTGGATGCTGGCCTTTGGGACTGGGTTTAAGGTGTGCAGCCTTGTGTGGAGATCGCTTCGTGATTCTTGTAACGAGGCGGATAATCCGTGGAACGATTGCATTCATAGATACCCATTAAAAGCCTGGTAAGGTAAGAGAGGAGGAAGAAGAAGAAGATAAAAGGTAAATATTTAAGGATAAATGGATAATAATAAATAAAGAAGAACAAGAACAAGAGAATGAGGGTGAAAACAGGTTTGTTAAAGTGTAATAAGCATTTATTAAGTTTCTTCTTCTTCTTTTTCTTCTCGTTGGATTCGGATTTGATCTTTCATTTCTTCAAAAATTGAAAGGAAGGAAAGAAAGAGATTACTGTAATTGTGATTAAATATGGATATTAATATCTATTATTTGTGTGTTTTTCTTCTCTTTGGATTCGGATTTGATCTTTCATTTCTTCAACAGAGGAGAGCCCCACTTGATTTTTGAGACACAACCGGGCAACAACAAGCGCCGTTGCCCATCCAAACTCATTAGCTAGAGTTTGGATAGGCAACAACGCTTCTTGCTGCGTTGTTGCCCGGTTGTGTCTCAAAAGTAGGGGGCCCATATTCAATAAGGTAGGCCCCACATCAACAGACGAGGGCCTCACTTGATTTTTGAGACACAATCGGGCAACAGCAAGCGCGGTTGCCCATCCAAACTCATTAGCTAGAGTTTGGATGGGGCAACAACGATTGTTGTTGCGTTGTTGCCCTATTGTGTCTCAAAATTACGGGCCCCACATTCAATTAGGTAGGCCCCACATCAATACACAAGTGCCCCACTTGATTTTTGAGACACAACCGGGCAACAGCAAGCGATGTTGCCCATCCAAACTCATTAGCTAGAGTTTGGATGGGCAACCGCGCTTGCTGTTGCCTGATTGTGTCTCAAAATTAAGGGCCCCACATTCAATAAGGTAGACCTTACATCAAGAGACGAGAGCCCCACTTGATTTTTGAGACACAACCGAGTAACAGTACAAGTACAACAACAAGCGTTGTTGCATGCCCATCCAAACTCTATTAGCTAGCAGTTTTCATGAAAAGTTTCTCTTTAATTTGCTTTACTGCTATCTTATCATCTTTCGTACAAGGATTTGAGGTTCAAATGGATTGTCATAATGTTTTTGTTTGTGTTGGGTTAGGCATCATTAATGGAAACTGTTGATGAGTTCTTTTTGTTATATATATGGTACAAGTTGTGTGTGGTTGCAGTTTCAAAGACAACTAGATTGTAGAACTAATATGCTTGTGTGTGGAGATTAATGTAGAACTAATTAATATGTTTGTGTGGTTGTTGCTGCTGATGCTGCTTTTTGTTTGGTTTTATTGCTGGTGGTGTTAAAGGTGGTTGTGTGCTATTAATGTATTTGCCATCTTCCTCCTTGCTCTTTATCCATATTTCTCCTTTCTTTCTATTGTTTTTCTTCTTGTGGGGATCGGAGAGAAAGGTTGTTGTATTGGAGTCCAAATCATTTGGGTGAATGTGACACAAGTAGGGGTGTATATTCAAGCCGAGCTAGCTCGTTGGTTCAGCTTCTTTAATCTGATTATTTTTTTGTCTTCAACCGAGTTTTTATTTGAGCTTGAAATGGTGAACAAGTCGAGCTCGAGCCAAGCCCCATTGGTCAATTGGGTTCCAAGCATGGCTCGGTTTGATTTGCTTTGATCTAGGCTTGAGTTGAATATTATAACAAATATTAATAAAAAAAATAACTTATAATAATAATAATAATAATAATAACTATAAACAAACAAGAACTCCAAACAAAACTCAAAATAAACAGTATTGGGGAGTACAAGGAAAAAGGTTTAGTAATAACAATATCCCTACTTTGTATTTGTAATTACCCAAATTGCCACTTCTCAAAGGCTATTTTGTGGTTGCCGGTTATTAGTTCCACCATAGCTCTTAGGGCAATACATTTTCTTTGAAGACTCACTCTCTTTTTGATTGGAGAGATTGTTAGTGGAAAACATGTGTCCTTTTCTTAATAGAACACAAAAACACATGTTTGGTCTATAAAGAAAGTGAGTTTGAAATAAAGTGATGCTAGCATTGCCCCCATAGCTAATAGGGTGCTGTTAAAGGCACCCCGTTATTGGATGATTATACCTCATTTATAATTTTTTAATTCTTCAGTTTTTACTTCTTTAATAACTAACAAATATCCCGTGCGATGCGCGAAGTATACATAAAAATGACCCAGTGCTAAAATAAAAACAAAAATAAATTAATTTTATAATGGAGAAATGATGTCTTCAAACATAATTATTCAAAAGTAGTATATTAAAATTTTATCAAATGTAATAATGATAACAATTGAATAATATAAATTTTCATAATTCTGTGTTTTTCATTAATTTGTAATAATTGGTAAAATTAAGACCATCCAATATTTTCCCAATAAATGGATAGGAGTCCCGATTGAAAATCTAACGCCAAGGCACATATGTATTAAATGGTATGCCTCACTTAATATTTGACATCATTAGATTTTCAATGGGGCAGCCCAATCTTCATAAAATGCTAATGCAAGGTAAAAAAAAGCATGACCAATATACAAAGTGGGGCACCAACCACTCCTCTTTGTCAATTTCCAAATATACTAAGCCACTGACTTTCGAATATGTCTAACAATGATGTAAACGTAGGGAAATTTTTGAATGGTTTGGTGCAAACAATTTTTTTTTAAATAACCCAAACAAATAGCTCAATTGGTTTGGGTCTTGAGAGAGATCCCAAGGTCTCAAGTTCAACTCCTCCCTTGCTTACCCGATGCATGTGGTTTGCGGGTGCCTCAATCCAAAGGGATTAGTCCTTCCTTGTCAAGGTTGGGACACCCTCTTTAAAAACAAATTATAACTGCAAGACTCTTATTTTTGAATAGTTTCACATCATTAGGGCCGTGAAACTTAAATTTTTTGGGCTTGATAATTTTTCACCAATCCAAATGAGCCGCTTCAATTTATCAGCCATCTACGACCAACACTCATAAAATACTTTTATATTAAAATTTTGGACATTGCTATTGAGACCCGCAAGAGGGCCGAGACCACCGAGACCGTGCATCACTGCACGGGATTTCAGGTGGGGCCCACGTTCACATGGTAGGCCCCCCCAGAAATCTCGTGCAGGGATGCATGGTCTTAGTGGTCTCGGCCCTTGTGCGGTCTTAAAAGCATTTCCCTAAAATTTAGTGCCAAAGGTTGATGAAGTTTGAGTCATTGTCTAGAATTAAACCACGTTACCAACTTGTACAATTGTCTACACCAAAAAAAAAAAAAAAATTGTACAATTGTCAACTACAGTGGAAGGCTTCCCATGGGCCTTTCAACCCAAAGCTTGTCTTAAAAACTGAACATGGAAAGTACTAATAATAACCGCTATGTTTACGAAAAAATAATGCTGGAATAACATATAAGTTTCAACATTTTGAAAATTCAATTAAGGAGTCAAAATTCAGGAAAAATATGGATACCACATATTGCACCTCAACAGTACCATTGCAATTCACAATTTCACAAGCTGCTACAACATCCTGTTTTGTGAATTCAAAATCATGAAAATGAGTCCATTTCGAGTACTGTGCAGTACTTTCTGTACATACAAGGTAGCTATTTTTTTCCATGTTTCTTTAATGGCCGTGAATACAATTCTCATCTTAATGCATTTATCAATCATTATATTCTTCACTTTCCCTGCACATTGTAGAGTAGAAAGACATCGGAAAAACATTTTTCATAGATCAATGAGTAACCTATAACGAACACCATATAACTTACAAAAAGCAACAATTACCTTGAATATTCTAAACAGAATCTTTGCATCCAAAGATATATACAGACTGTTTTCCATCACAATCATCAATAATCAAATTCTTCCTTCCAATTTGATTCTCAACAACCTATCTGCCATATAATATAATCACTAATAATAAACACATCCCAACAACCTCTGGCATAAATTGTAAGGCATATCAGATTACATCCTGACCATACTCACTAATGGGCTGTTTGAAGCTCCAACTTGGGGGGTCCCAAAAAAAAAGACACAGGATTCTCTCGAGTTCAACTCGAGAGAATCTCTCCGGTTTGAACCCCTAGAGGTTGCCACGTGTCTCCTTTGAGACCCCTTAACCATGGGTAAGGTTCACCCATCCATCTTTGGTTTTTTTTTTTATATTAATTATTATTTTTTAAATTAAAAAAACTGTTTTTAGAGTTTTTTAATATTAAAAAAAGTTTTTAATTTAAAAAAAAGAATTAATATTTTTTAAATGATGTGTATAACTTTAAAGGAAGGGACAAAGATAAAAGAGAGGAGATATTGATGTAGAGAAAACATATCACGCTTGTTTTGGGGAGATGAAAGGCTTGAGAGTAAGAAAGAAGGGAGAGTAAGAAAGAAGGGAGTGGGTCCCACTTTATTTGAGAGATGATCTTAATGACTTGATATAGAATTAAAGGATGAGTGGGAACGAGCCGAGACGAGACGTGTAGAAGACCAACCACGCTAGTATGGTAGATTAAAGACTGAAGGAATGAGAAAGGAGCGAGTCCCACTTTACTTGACAGATTAATGATGGGATGGGGGATCAATCTTGGAGGAAGGGAAAATGATACGAGTGAGAGAGAGTTGGTGGGAAGATTAAGATTTTAATTAAAGTGAGTGAGCCACATCTCATTAATTTAAGGGAAGAAAGAGAATGAATACACTTGACACACATGAAGGAAAGCTATTGATCAGAGGGTATGCCACATGACATCAATTTGAAGAGAATGGAGAGCAATGACGTGTGTCACGTGGATACCAATTGTTATATAGTAGTAGTATAGATAGATTGTCACACCCCACCCTAATTCATCTCAATTTGTCAAAAACAATTCTTCCATATTTTCCCTCTTTCTCCATTCTCGACTGGTTGTCTGATAGTTGTGTTTGTTTTCTCCTCATGTGAAAACGCTTTCCTCTGTGTTCTCCCGTCGTTTAAATTCTCGAAGTAGGAATTCTTTTACATTTTTCCTCTCCCAACTTGAGGAAAACGACTCTTGTATTCTCATTTGTGTACTCTCTTCCCTCTTCAACTCCTTTTCCTTCAAATTAGAAAATGTATATTAAAATGATAAGGTACCCCACCCTAACGGTCCTCCTTTGACTGGGAGAATGCAACTTGAGACAAGATTAAGGAAGGACAAAGAAAGGTGATGGTTGCTAACCATCCAGATGTCACGGTGCTAGCCATTACTTTACTTCTAAATTTAATGAAGCAAAATAGTGATGCTTGGTACTGAGAGTGCAGTGCTTCCTTGGCCACAGATTCCTCTCCGCTCCATATTGTAATATGGGGGCACTTGTTTTTCAAAGTCATATTCCCTTCCCACCCATATAGTGTTTAGTGTTCATATTTAAAAAAAAAAAAAAAAAACAAGGTACTTCAAGCAGTACAAAATATATTGAATATAGATTCCTTGAAATAAAATGCCTGAGATTGGTGTATAGTTATAAATTATATAAGTAATTTTTTTTTTTTTTTAGTACAAGTAACTTTGTGAATATAATGCCTTCCAAAAAAACCTTGTGAATATAATAGTGTGTAGTCAATAATTTTTACTTTACTAATGCGTGCAATCATTAGATATAGGGCTGAGCCTAACACTACCCTAATAATATTATCCTTACTAGTGGGTGGCAGGTGCGATGCACGTGAGAGCGAGGGGAAGGAGTTAACCACAGTTAATAGGGGTTAAAAGAGACATGTGTTAACCCACATGTGCGATTGAACTCTAGGAGAGTTCAATCGCGATTAGCTATGATTCCATTCTTTAAATAGACCTCGAGTTCAATCACGATTGGTTGTGATTCTATTATTTAAATAGATAGACGAGCAAGGGGTAGTTTGAGAATTGAAGTAAAATATTAAATGAAAGTTTTGTTTTATATAAGGGTAATTTGGGAATTTCAGAAAAATCAGGCTATGCCTGCCTCTCGCATTATAATAGCAGTAAGCTTGAGCCGAGCTAGCCCAATACTCTCTTCAAGCAAACTAAGTACACCCCTGCCACACAAGAAAGAGCCTCCGTGGTACACAAATTTGAAAAAGTAATTGTGGAAGATCAATAATTTGCTCCATGGGCGACCAACGAACTATTGTTTCTCACTCATACAAAGACCCTTCAATGGCCATAAACTCTAGTTAATTTTTTTTTTTCTCCTATGATTAAAATTTTTAAATCTTTGCTTTAAAACTAAGGGTAAATGAGTGAACTCTAGGGGTAAATGAATCTTACCCATAATTAAAAAGGATTTAATAGGGGACACATGACATAAAAAGCCCCCTGAGACACTTGCGTCATGGATCGAGGATGTGATTATTTTTCATTACGGAAATAATGAATGCTAGCCCTAATCGCATTTACTCCTAAATATTTCCACACGTGGAGGTGTTTCATATTTTAACAGTTTTGAAAAATAAAAATCACCCAATTGCATCTTTGGAAGATTTACTAATGAAGCTAGCAAAATCCTTGCAGAAATAGACCCGACTAGAATTTTTCTGCACATATCTGCCCACTACACACTCATTGGATGAACGACAAAGAAAACACATTCCAACTATACATTTTTCATCGATACCCAAAAAAGGAAAAACAAACTACATTTATCATCTCCATCTACCTCTCATAATATTTAAGACTTGGATGGTACTTTTCGTCTAAGCTAAAAAGCCGTACGTGCCGCCAAAAGTATATTTATATTTATTTCTTGCCTACCAGACTATCCATCTATTTTTACGTTTACATTAGAGTAGTGAGAGGCGGATCCATGGATCCCATTTGCTAACTTAAGGTGCATCCACCTATTGGTAGATACGCCTACCCTTTTAAAGAGTTTTAGAGGGTAGGCATATCCACAATAGGTAGATGCGCCTTAGGTTAGCAAATGGGATCCATGAGTCAGTTAACTATTTCCCTTTACATTATACTTGAAGGATATTGCTTGAAAACTCGATAGTACCTACTATCGAGGGCAAGGCTGCACATTTGAAAATCAAACGGCCACAAGCTACTTTTCTTTTTAATGGTGCCCCACTTAAGTGTTTGCATCTTTGGATTTTTGATCTTGCCGCCTCTACTCTCAGTAGTAGTACTATCAGAGTTTTAAATCGCAGCTCATACTTAAATAGGTTCATAATAGTACTATTTTTTCCATCAAAGCTAGCCCATGTCGCATTCTTCTCTGGACGCAAGGTCCACCTGTTGCACCAACTTCTCGTCTTTGAAAAAAAAATTGCCTTATTGGGCTAATACTTTTTTTTTTGGTCGTTCTAGGTTAATTACAGACTAGTGGGGATTTCAATACTCATTTCTTCACCGAACTTGATCCCGGATCTCACAAGGGGTTAGGGCTGTCAATATGACCCTTTGATGAGGAGGGCCGACCCTTTAGGGTGTGCTTGTTTGGTGAGAATGTGGTGAAAGAAAAAAAAAGAAAAAAGAAAAGAAACTTAAATTTTCTCACAAAATAACTATCAAAAGATAAATAAAGTTTTTGGGAGAAAGTGTCATTATTGAGAAAATGAAATAATGTTTTTTGCAAATCAAACGCAAGAAAACACACTTTTCTTTTACTTTCTCACCAAACAAACGCACCCTTAAAGGGCCACAACATAGAGAGCTTTTTTTTTTTTTTCCCATAATGCCCTAGTGTTGAGTCGTGCCCAATTTTGAAATGCCCTTACTTGAGGGCTGAGTCGGCCTAATTTTGAAATGCCCTTACTTGAGGGCCGAGCCCAGTAAGAACCTAGCCCAGCCCGGATTGGCACTCCACTTAATATGCCATACCATATATAGTATTATATATAATAGCATTCTAATGAGTTATGCTCATTAAAGCCTTTAATGAGCGATCCCTTATAACGTGACATGTGGCGGGTTGCTCAAAAAACTAATCATTCGATGTTAAAACAGGTCTCCCAAAAGATCTGTGGCAAAATATCAGCTTGATCAAATTGACCATCAATATGTTTTTTAGGGTCATGAGGGTGGTTTAAGGATAATAACGGGCATTACAGGTAGGGGTGGAGCCACATGGGGCCAGGGGGCTGAAGTCCTCTCTAAAATTTTGAAAAAAAAAAGAAAAACTTTTTTTTGTAATACTAGGGGTGCAGCGTGGGAAAGGGCCGGCGGAGCTGTGGGTGATAAGGACTCTAGTCCCCTCTAAATTTTTGAAAAAAAAAATCATTTACAAACGGAAACAAACAAATGCAATGGCTCAGGAACTTGGCACACAAAGGCTCTACCCCGAGCCCCCATTCTTAGCCCCCCCTCAAGAGATTCCTAGCTCTGGCCCTGATTACAGGTGTCTTCTCTTGTAATTTCTGTCCTAAAGGGACTCTGAAGTCATGATATTAAAAACTTTTAGATTAATCAAAATTGAGAAGAAGACATCAATCCATGCTGCCATCCTTTCGTGCCATTTTCCTAAGCTCACTTCCATCTTTTAATGAGTGAAAAGGGTGAGGTGTATCAGTGTTAGCATTTAGTAGCTGACATGTCTTAATCTTAAGGGTTCCTTATGCTTACTTTCATCATTCAATGAGTCAAATGGGTCAGCGTATCATCATTAGTAATAACTAGCTTTGTCTTTCACATGCCTTAATCTAATTAAGAGTGTTAATGTGTTAAATCCGGACACAAAAACATCTTGTAAATGGACTAGGCTTATTCATAATCACAAAAAATGTAAGCCCAAGCCGGCCCATTGACACGCTTATTAATCTTCTTCATAACTTCTAAAGTGATATGGATAAGAGATTAACTATGAGCTCCCCTTGAAGATATAATTGGAACATCTCAAAATATGCTTTATGGTAGGAGTAGTTTGGGAATACAAAAATAAAGGAAGAGCATTTCTGTCAACTAAATCTTTTTCTATAATGTCCAAAATATCCTATCAAGGGATATTTTGAGATGCTCCGGTCATCTCTTCAGTCGGAGCTTCTGTTCATAGTTAATCTCTTTAGATAACTGATAATCCCTCCATAATTAGGAAACAAAGTGCGAATATTTTTGTCCTTGTAAAAAGAGTTGCAGTCAACCTTGCAAAGGAATGGGGTTTGAATGTAAACTCAATTACCGGCCCTAAAACAACCAAACAAGGGATAAGCTCTTATCTTGGGTTCTCTCTAATATGGCTAGCGCCACACCTACATCCAAACACACGCCTAGATTCTCAGTCTCTACTTTTTCGGCTCAAGTGTAAGGGACAAATTTTTTATTTATTTATTGGTAACTCAGTATAAGGGACAATTAAACACCATAGTGCACTTGGACATGGAATGCCAAGGTACCAAAAATAACTGGTTCAGGTCGATGACACGACTCTACATTACATTGTACCATGTCCGATCAACTGTGGCCAAAATGCCATTCGTGAAAGAAACCAAATCCTCTACCAAATCCGGTTATCACTTATCACCCCCGAGGTCACCACGTGTCTCTTTCGACACCCTTTAACTATGGTTAAGATTCATCGACTCCTAGGGTTCACTTACTCATCCTTGGTTTTTAGAAAAAAATAATAATTCTATTTTTTATATTAAAAAAATATTTTAAGGATTTTTTTATTAAAATATTTAAAAATAGAATTAATATGTTTTCTAAAAACCAAGGATGAATAGATGAATCTTAACCACAGTTAAGGGATATCAAAAAGGACACATGGCGACCTTAGGAAAATCCGATTATCACCTATTCACCCGTAGAGGATTTGGTCTCTGTGAAATTGTCGCTTGTAAAATGTATGAACAATTTTACCCCTCTTATTTCACTCTCTATTTTTTGGGGTAAGAAGATAAGGATTTTCTAGTTGGTCAAATAATCCTTATACCTTGAAAAGGAGAGTGCAATAAGGAGATAATGGAGCTAACACTCCCAATATATCAATAATAAGGAACTAGCCTCGCACAACCCTACCTCTTGGGCTAATGGTGGGGTGCCGCCTCTCTTGTTAGAGAGGTCTTGGAATCCATTCCCCGAGTGATGAGTAACAAGAACTCCATGTTGCCTAAGGATTGGATCCTAAAGGATATAAGTCTATAGGTATCCACAATAGGTCTCCTTAGTGATTTTGATGATAACATAATAATGTAATGAAATTTATGTTACTAATGTTTACATTGAGTTAATGTGATATTCAGTTTATGGAGAGTATTAGCAAATCATTCAAGATGAAAAAACATGAAAATGACACCATGTATGAGAAAAATTCAACATCAAGTCAAAAGGAAGCTATTAGATCAAATTAAAAATATTAAAGATCATATCAAAAGCTCTCATGAAAATGAATATATAAGAAGGAGAAGATTGATCTTGAAACCAAAGAAGACAAATCAAGTCAAGATTAAGTTGAAGAAGAATGAAGACTTTTAAGAAGGTTTAATGTTTTATATTTTAGTATGAGACTGTTTAGGACTTTTTTTAAAAGTTCTCAAAGTTTGATTGTTTAAAAAACTCAAAGCCTAGATTGATTTCAGGTTCCTTTAGACTATGTTTGGATATCTTTCTAAGGACTTAGAACATCATAAGAAATGATAAAAATCATGATAAAGATAAGATAGAAGACCTTGAAATTCAATCTCATCATTAAGGTCAAGAAAAATATATTTTAAGCTGAAAATGAACCATCCATTCGACTAAATGAAGGTCAGGATTTCATTTGGTCACTGGGTTCATCCAGGTGACTAGATGCCTCGGGACAGGTATTAAAAACTCTGTAACAATTATTTTTCAACAGCTCTTTTGTATTCAATGTGCCTCTAACGGCTATGTCTTTGCAAATGCTATAAATATGGATGATTTATAAATTAGAACATGATGATATATTAATCCAATCAACCACTCCAAAACTTAGATTTCCAAATCTATTGAGTTAAATCTAAAATCTCCAAATCAGTTTTATTGAGCAATTCAACTCCAATCTTTGAGAGATTTTCAGTGACCTTTAGAGAGATCATTCATCTCGTTTCAGAAGTAAATTATGATTGTAAAACACTTTTCATCCAAGTATATTGAAATCAAGAATCGGTGAATTCTTGTCCTTGAAGCATGAAGTTTTGTAAAGTCAATGGATGATTGTTTTCTTGTAAATAGGCTTGATCTTTGCCTGTAAGAAAATTGTAAAAGTATGATCCTCACCCGTTAGGGGATTGTAAAAGTTTGATCTTCACTCAGAAAAATATTGTAAAAGGTTTGGTCTTTACCCGTAAGAAGACT
This sequence comes from Tetracentron sinense, assembly GCA_015143295.1. Taxonomy (NCBI): domain Eukaryota; kingdom Viridiplantae; phylum Streptophyta; class Magnoliopsida; order Trochodendrales; family Trochodendraceae; genus Tetracentron; species Tetracentron sinense. The sequence continues at coordinate 26,316,259 of CM026556.1, forward strand.
GTGCAAGTAAAATTGTGGTGAATCCTCTACCGGAAATAGCTTGAGGTGGGAACGTAGACGGGATTGCCAAACTTCGTGAACAATATCTTGTATTTGTTTTCTCTAACTCTTCCATTTACTTTATTGTTTTGCATTGTTTGTATGATATTGCTAATTTCAATTCTCTTTTAATTAGTACTAGCGGGTGGCACGTGCGATGCACGTGAGAGCGAGGGGAAGGAGTTAACCATAGTTAATAGGAGTTAAAAGGAACATGTGTTAACCTAGAGGTGCGATTGAACTCTCCCCGAGTTCAATCGCGATTGGTTGTGATTCTGTTCTTTAAATAGACAGATGAGCAAGGGGTAGTTTGGGAATTAAAGGAAAACATAAAATCAAAGTTTTGTTTTATGTAAGGATAGTTTGGGAATTTTCGGAAAAATCAGGCTACTCCTGCCTCTCCCATAATTGAAATTCAGATTAAGGGAATAAGAAGAATTTTTAATTTACCATAGACCCTATTCACCCCCCCCCCCCCCCCTCTAGGGTCCAATCCTTGGGCAACATAGGAGGGTGAATAGGGTTTTTGGCAAATTCAAATTTTTTTTCTAATCCCTTAAGCCGAATTTCCATTATACTAATTAAAAGGGAATAGTAACTAAGCAGTTCTACAAACAATACAAAACAAAAAGTAGAGGAGAAGAGTTAGAGAAAAATAAACACAAGATGTTGTTCTCGAGGTTCGGCAATCCCGCCTACGTCCCCACCTCAAGCCAAACCCATTTGAGGATTCACCAAGATTTACTAATCGCACGATCTTCTTATGGGTGAAGATCAAACCTTACATATGCAAGAGAATCTCCTCTCTTGACTTCCACGATCTTCTTCCGGGTGAAGATCCATCCTTATAATGAAGCTCCTCAGTTCAAGGACAAGAGTCTCACGGAACTCTTGATTTCAATACACTTGGTAGAAGTGTTTTACAATCACAAATTTGCTCCTTACACGAGTTGGATAATTTCTTTAAAGCTCTCTAAAAATCTCCCAAAAATTGGAGTTGAATAACTTAAGATTGGGCTTTTGGGATTTCTAGGGTTTACTCAATAGATTTGGAAATCTAAGCTTGTGAGCTATTGTTTGAATAATTTAGAATGATAGGAGATCTTGTTTAGTTCATTAATCATCTCATTTTATAGCTCAAGAAGTTTCATGACCGTTGGAGTAACATTGATTGCAAAAAGAGCCATTGAAATATAGCCGTTATAGGCATTTAATGTTTGTCCCAAAGGATCCAATCAACTGGAAGAACACAGTGGCCAAATAAAAATTATGTGTCATTATCCAGTCGATGTCTAGATGGATGATCAGGTCGACTACCTTAACTTTATAATGATTTTAATCATTCCATATGATGTTCTGAGGCCTTAGAAAGATATGGAAATATGTTCTAATGGTCTTATGGTCAATCTAGGCATTGAGTAATCAAACAACCAGACTTTGAGGACATTTTACAAAAGTCCTAAACATTCACAACCTATAAATATAAAATATTAAACTTTCTACGAGAGTTTTCATTCTTCTTCATACTTGATATTGAATTGACTTCTTGATTTCATCATTATGATCATTATTCTTCTTAGATAGTCTTCATCTTCATACTTTGACTTGATATGATCTTCAACATCTTTAACTTCTTGATCCAATAGCTTGCTTTGACTTGGTGATGAATCCCCTTTAATGGGTGGTGTTCTTTTAATACTTTTGCCTTGAATGGTTTGCTAATACTCTTGGTAGACTGATTTTCACACAAACTCAAGCGAGACATTAGTAACACAAAAATCATTACATTATTATGTTATCATCAAAATACTAAGGAAACCTATGGTAGAAACCTATAGGCTAACACTCCAATCCCCAATACTAAATACTAACCTTGTACTAACGAACACTACAAAATTCAAGGTTTTTAGTGGCTGTTAAAAACTGCCGCAGTAAGAGATAAAACGCTGTGAAAGCATATAACGGCTGCTTCACAAACCGCCATTATATAGCTTCTCTCAAAGGTTTGTTACAGCGGTTGTAATAACTGCCAATGTAGACAAATTTATAGCGCCTGTTATTAAGCCTGTAACGACGGTTAAATAAGGGCAAATGCATCAATCTAAGTATGGTAACAACAGTGATTTTCCACCGCCGTTATATATTTATTATATAATGCGGTTAAACACCTCCGTTGTTAATCTATATATAGTTAATTATATTATTATTACCTATAGAGGCGGTTTCAAACTACTGCTATATAATAAATATATAACGGCGGTGTAAAACCACTGTTGGTATTAGAACCTATAACGATGGTTTGGAACCGCCGCTGATGATCAGAAATTAAAAAATAATAATTTATTTTTATTAAAATATTTTTTTTTACCTATATTATTTGTATATGTGAGCAATATAAAATACATTCAACATATCCACACAATTTCTGAACACCGAAATATAAATCCGTCAATATAAATTCATGCCCATAAAAATGTCATAGTACAAGTCTAAAATATAATAATTATAATATATGCATGCCCATCAAAATGTCTCAAAAGTAAAATAAAAAATATATCCTAAGGTTGCCTAATAGCTCCCTCCTGTTGATCCGAAAGCTAATAGATGTGTGTTGCCAACTCTCTCCTATAAAAACAAGAAAATACAATTTATTATTAGAATATCGAAATGATAAAATTTAAGGATTTCATCACTAATATGAAAATAAAAATACTAATATCGGATTTTCATACTTATTGAGTTTAACACATAAAAGTCTAGTTTATTGGCCTAAACCTACAAGCGCGCATCAAATCCAAATCGGGGCTCAGATTTTGATGTCATTTCTTCTAACGCGTGTATTTTGACCCAACCTAAGTGTGATAATTGGTTTGAATGGAATCCGAGGTAGTTTGCCCGATTCGGACATCGAGAGGCCCGAATTCCATACTTAGAAACTATCGTTTGACCTAAACTTACAAACGCACACCAAATCTAAACCGAGGCTCAGATTTTGATGTCGTTTCTTCTAACATGTGTATTTCGACTCAACCCTAAGTGCGAGAATTTGTTTGGATGGAATCAAAGGTCATTTGCCCGATTTGGGTGTCGAGAGACCTGAATTCCATATTTAAAAACTATCGTTTGACCTAAACTTACAAGCGCTCACCAAATCCAAACCGATGCTCAGATTTTGATGCAATTTCTTCTAACGCGTGTATTTCGACCCAACCTAAGTATGAGAATTGGTTACCTTTCCAAATAAATCAAGTATAGACCAATACCAAAATATGACAGATTTTTACACAATTGTATTCCTATGGTTCACATTTTACAAATAACTCAAGTATAGATCAATAACTATACATGATAGATTTTTACACAAGTATGTTCGTTCATGGTTTCTTTTCAAACAACTCAAGCATGAAGGGCATACCTAACATATCTGATTTTTACTTAACAAATTTATGGCATGACAGATTTAGTTTTGCCCAATGCCCTAGGAAGCACGGATACGGATACGGGTACGATACGATACGGTGATATGACAGAACCTAAAAAAAAAGGATACGGGTACGGATAGGATACGTCTGTAATTTAAAAAAATAATAATAATAATACTATATTTTGTATTATAAGTACAAAATAACCATTGGTTCAATTCTGTTTATGTATAAAAAAATACCATGTCCGTGCAAAAGCAAAAGAAATAGGGTCATCTCATCATCCACTAAGCAAAAAAGAAAGTCATCCTATCATCCACTAAGCAAAATATAAAGAAGACCGTGTCCATGTAAAAACAAAAGAGATAGGGTCACACCCTTGGGTCTCCAAAAATAAAATAAAATTCATGGCCGTATCCTAACCGTATCAGAGTCGTATCCGAAATAAATAAAAAAATTTGTTTTTAATTAACAGGATACTTTTAAGCCATATCCCATACATATCCCGCCGTATCTATATCTGATACATATCCAATACTGGTATGAAGCCTTATTTGAAGTATTCGTGCTTTCTAGCCAATACTTAATATCAAGGCATGACAGATTTTTTTTTTGCCCAATTACATTGAAAGTTTCATTTCAAAGCAACTCAATAACCGATCAATACTAAGGCATGTTGCTTGGGAGCAATAAGATTGCATTTACGGTGTAAAAAGGCTAATCAATAAAATATATCCAAGTAGACTCTAAATTTTAATTAAAATCTGGATAGTTTTACACAATGAAACACCAATTAAAAAAGTCCTGAAGCCATTTTTCTTAATTTTGGTAAGGTTCACTAATCCTTAAGGTTCAACCACTACCATCACCACTACCCACCCACCCACTATCCACCCTCCACAACTACTACAACACTACCCACCACCTCCACTACAACACCACCACCACCACCACCACCACCACTACCCACCACCACTACTACCATCACCACTACTACCATCACCACCATATACCACACCTCCTACGTAGGTAAATGATATCCTCGAGAGAAGAAAAAAAGTAAGGAAAAGAAAAAGCCTCATACTGGCATGCACACATCCATGCTTGGATGCGGACTCCATCATATTCGGTAAGATGATATCAAACCCATAACCTGAAGTTTTGAGACATAAAGTAAACAATCCCTTTCATTTTGTAATGATGTAGGGCAAACCAAACCCTGCAATTCTTGTAACAAGAAGTAGTTCCACTACCCATTTCAAGTCAACTTATTTTATCCTTTCAGCCATGGGTTATTGGAGGTCAAGTCATGCTTCCCATGTCATTTCTATCAAGCTAGCTAATTGGATTTTCCTAGCCCCACTCTCTCCTATTGCAATCTCCCCTTTTCAGTAAAGAAAAAAAAGATTTTGTGGTGGGTAGAGGCGGAGCCAAAAAAATTTTGATAGGTTAAAGTACATGTATCAAGAAAATTAATGTTTTTGTGGAAAATGCTATGGCATGAACGAAATATTATGAGGCCCAAGGTTTGGAACGACTTTTTTTTTTTTGAGTAATGGGCCTGGTAAAAATATTCATTATTGTTGCATTCCAATAAAGGTCCAGTGAACGAAAAAAACAAGTCAGGAGAGCCATTATCCAAATAAAATAATTATATTAATTTTGGGACGTGATTCTTTACGTGTTTCCACTGGGTGGAATGTACACGCCTCTCCCACTCGTCACATGTCCCATTTAATCTCTTTAACTATGGTTAAGATTCACTAACTCAAATGTTAATTATTTTTCCTTCTAAAAAACGAGGTTAGATTTATTAACCTTAAGGATTAGTGAATATTAACCACGATTAAAGGGAGTCAAAAGGGACACATGTCGAGTTAGGGAGGTGCACGTAGGTGGAACGTGCATGCGTAAACAATCTTTATCCTTTAATTTTTTTTTAGAGTGCTATCCCCAGTTGCATTTACTACAAAAGTTTCCATATATAGACGCAAGGTAAGACATATCACGTGGACATATTTGATATTTTAACACATTAAAAAAATAAAAAGCAGAAATTTTGTGACATTTGTACCCACCGAGTTGTGTATGTGGAAGGGTTACGACTAGGGCTAGCAAAATCCTTTTTTTATTTTTTATTATACATATATATTTAAAAAAGTTACAAAATTTTGAGGGGGACAAACTTTCCACACAGTGAACAAAAATTACATCATAATTTGGGAGAGCCACTAAATACAAAAGTTATATATGTGTATATATATATATAATTAGATTTTTTTTTTTGGCCGGGGGGGGGGGGGGGGACCATGGCCCCTCCCTGGTGGTGGGGCATATAACTGTCTGACACGAAATCCTTGTTTTCTTGTGCAAAAAAAGGAGAGTGGGGCTAACACTCCCCATCCAATAATTTCAAGCAAATGAAGTATAATAAGTGTTAAGAGAGTAGTGAGGGTCCATCTCTTCTTACACTTGAAGACTTACACCATTTCCCAGGGCTTGGTCGATCAATTGGATAACATGATCTTAATCCCGGAGTAATTGAGTCTAGTTGCATTCATTGATGGCCTCAATAGTAGGTGGGACTAAATGGGACAACTTGAACAACTGAAGTTAGGTATATGTAGGGACGACATCCTAGAATTTTGACTCTGATCATCCTCTTGTTGGGTCAAATGGGAATGGAAAGGACACTTTCAAACTAGAGTGGGTCTTAGTGATCATAGGATATCAAGTAGATGTAAGATTTTCTATAAGGTTTATGGTCGTGGCAATTTTCATGGTCCAAACCCGGATAAAGTCAACTCCAGTTAAGGTTTCAGTTGTAGCCAAACAGTGGTGGTTTATGCATTAATTAAGTATATCTGGTTATAAGGATGGTCTATAGTCTCCTTGATGGGTTAGGGACTCTAATGACCTAAACCCTAAGTATATATAATACTTATAGGCTATCGGTCCCAGATCCAACTCCTAAGAAAGCCTGCAGAAAAGCATCTTTCCCATCGAGGGCTAAGGAGTCATGAAATCTGAAGACCGTGTGCTTCATCATCATCGACAATGAAAAGTTTTTTCTCTCTACTTTCAATGGCTGACACAGGTATGTGATTCTTGAATATTGATTGACTAGATCCAATAAAGTATAACATGTGGTATTAGAGCCTAGGGTGCTCAATCAAGTTCAAGAATGCATAAAGTTATTTCTATTAATTTTTAATAGGATTTTCATTATTTTTCTGATGAAATTTGTTCCATTTTTTACAAGATTTTATAGGTTTTCGGGCGAAGACTCATCGCCGGATAACCATGGTCGGCTTCCTATGTAGTGTTATTATGTGGCTAATTTTTGGTTCACTGTTTCAATTTTTAGGGTTTTAGAATAAAGGGTTTCGGATCTAAAATCATTAAACAAAAAAAAAAAAGGGAAAGGGGAGGTTCTCGGTTTTCCGACGATTACGCCAGTTACCGGAGATAAAATACCTTTAAATAATGTTGAAAGTTTTTTTTAATTTAATGGATTTTATTTTGAGACCCTCCACGATCAGATCTGAAAAAGGGGTTTCGGCCGATTTCTTTTGAATGGCGATTCCGCCGCCGTCCATTGCCGGAGAAGGCTACCGACATCATGGTTTTGGTCGCCGGAGTCATGCCGTTGTTTTGGCACTGGCGGCAGCTGGATTGGTGGCCGGTAGGACCCCCAATGGAAGAAGAACAGGCTACGGCTTTAGGGTTAATTTAAAAAAAAAACTACTGTTTCGGGTTGGGAAGATGATTCCACGAGGGTCAACCCGACCCTATAACCCGATCCGACTTTGAACCCAACCCGGGTATTTTAACCCCGACCCGAATAATACAGTACCCGGATGGGTCGTGACCCGACCTGAATTAACCACGACCGGTTCAATGGACCGGACCGGTTCTCTCGGACCGATCCTGAACCAGACCGGATCGAACCCCGTCCTGGACCGGACCGCGTCGAACTGCGCGCGTGTGAGATGCACCCTGCGCGTGAATCGCACGCCCCGCGCATGACACGCACTCCAGTGTCCCCTTTTCATATCTTGCGCGTGTCAGCGTGTCCGACACGGTACTTGCGCGTGTCCTATGCCCCCTGGCTTAATTTTGACTGTAGAACCTTATTTTGGGGTTTATTTCAGTTCATTTTTCCTCTGTAGAGAGTTTTTATGACATTAAGTGCTCAAATAGGGCTATTTTTTCAATTTTGGACCTATTTTTGATGCCTAATTTAGCATTTGGGAACTCCGGAAAGCTTTTCAGGTCTAAAGTAGCTCTTGGATCACCATTAAAGTATACGTAGTATATATATGGAGTTTGTTTGGCATAATTGTGGTATTTATTCTAGTTTTTGGGCACTATAGATAGCCTTCTAAACTACAAACAACCCTTGTGCCACTTATCAAGTATATTTGGTCAATTACTTGTCATTTCAATATTTTTCAGGCATAAAGTAGCCACTAAATGACTCTAAAGATACCTAAGGTATCCCTATTGTATTGGGTGCAGGGGTGAGCACATGATTAAGTTTCTAAATGACTCTAAAGAGACCTAAGGTATCCCTATTGTATTGGGTGCAGGGGTGAGCACATGATTAAGTTTCTTTGTGCATTCAGAATGACACCCAATATAGTTGTTAACTCTTACAGACTTCAGACACTAATTGATTACACATTTTGATGAAATCTTTTGCATATAAAGTATTTTCCTAAACAAATTTTTGGGGTCAAGACATGTTTATTCGTGTTTCAACATATATGGGCATGACTACTTAGTATAATGTGCATGATATATTTTGTTCAATAAATTATTTGAATTTCAAGGCCTTAAATGTATGATGATTGCTTGTATAAAACTGGATTTTGTTTTTAAAATTCATGAATTGCATTATCGTTGTGTTTTCCAATGCATGTTTTAAATTATGTTCTTTTAATTTAATTTCATGTGGAGGACTGGACTAATGGGCCTAAAATGCATGTAAAGTTTTGGATAATGCCCATAAGGATTTTGTAATATGTTATAATGTTCATTGATGCGTGTTTATTTAAACTATCAATAATTCTTTGGGGTATGAAATTTTATGCAAATCCTATTTGGAACCAACCAGATTGAAATGGTCGTGTTAGTCACCAAAGTGGCCTCGATTAGGAAAATTTGCGTTTGATTATTATGGGGGTGGTGATCAAGCTCGAAGGTGGGTCATCATCTTGTACAATTCAAATGGAACAAGAAGGTTGGTGTGACATTGCAGACTAGAGGAGTTTAGGCCCAAAGGTTTAAAGTTTTAGAAATTTGTAGTGTTCATGATCAGCTTGTCTTGTGGTGAAATTAATTCACCAAAGGAGATGAGCTAATCGCATGTTACATTCTCGGCCCAAATGAGGGAGTGTGATGATGCAAATGGCTATCTCACCAGATGATGCATTTATAATTACAATCATTCTGGGTTGTCTGATTGATACCCCATCAGTCAGATGAGTTTTTTGCATCAATAAGAGCATGAAATAAGGATAATAATTCATGCATTAGGATATTTAGATGCAAAATTTTATGTGAGCCTTTTAGTTTATATCCAGAAAATAAGTTCTTCTGTAAATGGTTATTACTCTATAAGTACTGAAAGTATTAGGTTAACCTGACCTTAATGTTGCCTAGACTAAGACTTAGTCATTTTAAGGATACGGGTGAATCTAAGGTTGTTTATGGAAGAATTCCTAATATTATATAAAGTATTATTTGATAAGGTGACAAGTTCAATGATTATATTATTTGAGAATCATAAGTGTTTATCTAATCAATTGACTTATGTTTGATATTATGGATTCGTTAGAGTTCATATAAACATCCTATATAAAAATTGCAAATATGAATTTAAATGGGATAATGGTCAACATAAAGTTGATATTGCAGTTTAGGTTTGAATCTCTCTATGCGTACTTTAACCAATCTGTAATTAACTTAAAGTACATGAAAGAATAGTGAGAAAGTATAAATATTTTTCCTCCATGTGGGTTAGAAGGATAATAAACTACAGTATTAAAGTATAAAAATCACATAAAGTGAGGAGTGACTGATCCTGATATGTTCTTGAGGCATCTAGAGATGATGTTTCATATTATTCATTGTGAATTAATCCTGGAACACTAATTCACATATGTAATATTTTTGAGAAATTCATTAGAATCTAAAATATAGAAGATTGAGAGAAATCATTGATAGAGAAATATAGATTAAATGCTAATATTCACACAGTTTATTAGATTTAAATCTGGTAAGGGGATCATTTCTTTATCAATTTGTTAATGCGTCATATTATTAAAATTCATGATTTATAAATGTCTTGACATTAAAATATGATTATTTTAAGAATGTATCAAAAGTGATACGATAAAGTAATTTTGAAATGTAACAATTTCAATATGAAGATTTGCTTGATAGCATTAACTAAAGAAAATTTAAAGGCTTCAAGGAATTTCTCTACAAATACAAATACCGATAAAATGACTTACACATATATTTGTAATCATTTTTTCACTTTTCATGAGGTATAAAGATGTTTAATTAATCTATATATATATAGATATCAAAAGTCCAGATTTTGTTTATGATCCATAAAGATAAAGTTCATAATCTTCTCAGTAGAAAGATCTAAGTTGTGAAATATGACATAAAGTAAAGATTAAAGGTTGTTTACTTAGTATCTTCAAGATTATGAGATACTTAAAATGCTATTTAATTCAGTCATTTAAGAACATAATGAACAATTGAAAAGGAAAACCATGTTGCCAAAAGTCATGAACAATTATTCATTTATGCTAGCATTCCTATATGGAAATGCTCTAAAAGTTATATTGTATATTTCAAATTAAGTTCCTCATAAAGTAATATTCAAGACACCATTAAGTATTGAAAAACGAGGAAAATTTCAAGAAACTAAGTTGCTTCTTTATCAGACATTCAAAGAAATTAAGGAATATATATATCATCTAGTCCCTCTCGAAACACTCACACATTTGAGATTAAAAATGTAAAATGCTAAAAATGGCGATAACAGTGGGAGTATAAAACCTTTGCCTATTAAGTTTAAGGATAGTCGTTTTTCAATCTATCAATAGGCTTAAAGAAGTGATGTTCTGTCACACCTAAAGTCTCTTATTTTGATATAGTTAATAGTCATCATATAAAGTTTTGAGGTGCTATTGTCTCCCATTCGGTCTAATTTGTTTCACCTGAAGTTAAGACAAGTTTGAGAATAAAGATGATATATTACTTTTCATCAAGATAAGGAAAGTATTATATTGATTGTAGCATGAAATCCATGAAGAAAAGTAATATTTTAAACTTAATAGAGTTATATCTGATAAACATTAGAAGAACGTTCATACTCAATGTTCTTCATAAGGAGGTGTATATAAAATAATAAAGATTCTTAGAAAGAAGATAATGAGTATTAAGTTTGTAAGCTTAGGAAGTTTGCATAAGGTTTTGATCAGACAATCAAGTGAATACTTCTTTCAATTGTAGGCTGAACATTATAGTTGAGTACATCAACATTAAGGTCAGTGGGAGAAAATATATTCTGATTATATATCATCAAATTGTGACATTAAGGATTTAGAGAGGTGTCATTTAGGTTCACCATTATAAATCTCTATTCGTTGATCTCCTGACCTCTTGGAACTGTCACAGTAAAACTTTCATTGAGAAAGTTCTAAGGATGATTGATATTTCATATTAAGCTTGTAAAGAGAAATCTGTATTATGAATTACAGGTTGACTTGTTAAAGTGTCCTAAGACTTAGGTTAAAAACTGTATTATAAAGTTTCATTGTTACACTTCGATTGAAGAGTCTTATGTATAAATAGGTCTTCACTCGTTCGAATATATCTCATGCAATTAAATAAAGTTCTCATTTTAGTTGTGATGTATTTGAGTATTAGACCATTAAGATAGTTATAGAGTAATTGCAGAATATTAAAGAATATTGGCTCACATATATAATGGTACTGATACTCATCAGGTTATCGGGTATTCAGGTTCAGATTGTGCTGGACGTCTGAACATCAAGTAGTCGACACTGGGTTTTATTCCTATTAGCTGTGATATTGCTATCTAGTGAAAAGTATAATGTTTTTCATTATGGAATCGTCAACTAGGCAGGAAAGATACATGACTTGTTATAAGGTTTTTTGAACAAGTTATGTGATTGCGGAATTTTATCTCAAGGCTCTAGGTCTTCAATTTTATTACCGGGCCGTTAGAGATAATTTTGTGTTAACTCTGCATCAGTTTATTTCTTTTAAAACAATAAGACTTAAAGTTAGTCCAAACATATGGGCGTAAGGTGTTTTGTTGTGAGAGAGAAGGTTAGAGAACATAAGGTGTCTGAACCATTAACCATAAAATTGAATCATAAGGTATTGTTAGAGCTTGTCTTAAAAATAAAAAATAAAACTAAAAGATAGCTTGGATTCATTTGGTTAGTGGAAGTATGTTGCTAACATTTCGGTTACAGACAAAAAGTTCTCTACTACAGTTATTGAGATTTGCCTATTAATTTGTTCTAATCAGAACGATATAGCGATGCATCACTCTTCATTTCCATTTTGTGTTAAATGGTATTTTAAATTTGCAGATTAAGTGACCTAGGCAAATTTTGAGGATCGAATTTTGGAATGTGTGAGGTCAGCACATCATAAGGTTATAATGCTTGAAACCATGGAAAATGAGGGTACTAGTATGGTGACCATGGAATTGTGTCATGTCATAGTATTGATATGATGACCTCCATGATCTGGTATTAGTGTTTTCATTTGTCTAGATTTTGTTCATCACATTTAAATATATTGGCTTGACTATCTGGAGTATATTTTCAGTGTGGCCACACGTCTGTTGTTTTCAAAATTGAGTCGTTTATCCGGGAGAGTCATTTTAAAAGAATTTTCCGCATAAGTAAAATGTTTTCTCTTTTGATGATCATTACAGACCAAGTGGGAGAATGTAAGATTTTCTATAAGGTTTATGGTCTTGGCAATGTTCATGGTCCAAACCCGGATAAAGTCAACTCCAGTTAAGGTTTCAGTTGTAGTCAAACAGTGGTGGTTTATGCATTAATTAAGTATATCGGGTTATAAGGACGGTCTATAGTCTCCTTGATGGGTTAGGGACTTTAATGACCTAAACTCTAAGTATATATAATACTTATAGGTATCGGTCTCAGATCCAACTCCTAAGAAAGCCTGCAGAAAAGCATCTTTCCCATCGAGAGCTAAGGAGTCATGGAATCTGAAGACCGTGCGCTTCATCGTCATCGACAATGAAAGGTTTTTTCTCTCTACTTTCAATGGTCGACACAGGTATGTGATTCTTGAATATTGATCGACTAGATCCAATAAAGTATAACAGTAGAACCAGTTGTAAGCAGGGTGGAGCCAGGATTCTCCTGTGGGTGGCTAACAATGGGGGTTCATGGGGGGTGTAGCCCCCGGTTTTTAAGGAATATATTTTTTCTCAGAAGTTTAGGGGGGGGGGGGGGTCTAGAGCCGCTCGTCCCCCGGTTCTGCCCCTTTCCCAGACTAAGCCCCCATAGTAAATATTTTGAAAATTTTTATTTTTCAAAATATAGTAAGTTGTTCATGTCATTAAGCGATTAGCAAGTCTGCCTTATAGCGAGTAAGGGGGTGACGATGAAAACCATGTCATGGTATCAGCACAAGTGGACCTTTAATAACGACCCAAAAGTCTTTCTTTTAACTCTGGTTAACAATTTTAACTTTTAGAGTTAATATTTTTTTAACTCAAGGTTAGATGGTTGACCCCCAAGGGTTAATGAATCTTAACAATGAGTATTAAAAGGGACACGTGTTGAACTATGGGACGTAATCGAACTCTCACAGTAATCGGACTCCAAAGTCGTTAAAACCATAGAGAATTTGACGTCTCTAACAACTTAATAAACTAGCAAATTTCTCTCTCTTCTCTCACTCTCAGAGACACATCTTTTATTTATTTTTGGTATAGGCATCATGTATTTAGGTTAGTAGGTTGGTTAAGTTAATACAAATGGTGAGCTTTAGGCTACAGTAAAGCCAAGCTAGCTTGTCAGCTCAGCTTAACTCATTTGAACCAAACTCAAGCTAGTATTTTAGGGCCCGTTTGGCATCACTCCCAAGGAACAATTTTTTATTCCCTAGGAATAGAAACTCAAGAGTTTTTATTCCTAAGGATTAAAGCATTGTTCCTTGGGAGTGATGCCAAACAGGCTCCAAGGCTCGAATGAATCAAGCCAAGCTTTTATTTGAGGTCAAATGTTTACACAAGCCAAGTTCAAGCCAGACCCTATTTGATTCGACTCAACTTAAAGTTTGGCTTGTTTAGGGCTTGATTCTACTTGCTCGAATGAATCAAGCCAAGCTTTTATTTGAGGTCAAATGTTTACACAAGCCAAGTTCAAGCCTGACACTATTTGATTCGACTCGGCTTAAAGTTTGGCTTGTTTAGGACTTGATTCTACTTGAGCTAGGCTTGAAATATATATATATATATATATACAAGATTTTTTGGTAATGTTATTTATAGTAATACAAATAAATAATATTCGTAACTTTTTAGTATAGATTATAATAATTTTTAATAAATAAGTTAATGAGATAATAATAACAAAATAAGTTAAAAAGTTAAAGCAGTAACGCTAATCTAATTTTCTACTCTTTTAACCGAAAGACTACTCCCAAATAGTATTTTGCAGATGAATGTATTAATTTATTGTATTAAAATTTATTCACAAACTTTTTTTTTTAATTAAAATCAAGTAAATTAAACAAAATAATTCTATGGATCAAGCTTGAGCAAACCCGAGCTCGGCTCGGCTTGAATAAAGTTCGAGCTGAATCAAGCTCATTCAAGCCAAGCTCGAGCATGTTATAATTCAATTAAGCTCAAACTAGGTCAAGTTGAGCTCAACTCGTCTCAAATACACCGTTAAGTAGTAAGCCTTGCAACTGCCACACCGCTCAGACTCCAACCCGAGTCTTTCACACCCCCCAAAGGGGATACATCGATCCTACCACTGGAGCAAACTAGGAAGGTGTAGTCCTTGGGCTTGAAGCCAGCCTAGGCCTACAATGTGCAAGCCATTAACCGCCCATCATTCCTTCTCTACAGACTATATACAAGCTTGAACTACCATGAATTTCATAGTGTCACCAAGCTGAGGTTATTCTAATCCTAGTCAATCGAAGCTCATAACTGATTTTCTGCTCCGCGCTCCTCCACTTAAACTTAACATTCATTCAAAGATCCACAAGTTCAACTCCTTCCGGCTTATTCAGTGCACATGATTAGCGGGTGATTGCGTGCATCCGAAGGGACTAGTTCTTACTTGTTAAGGTTAGGACAACCTTCCGTTTAAAAAAAAAAACAAAAACTTAATTTCGAAGATATTTGTAAATACCAACAATATTTAAAAATAAAAAAAAAGTTGTTTGCAACATGGGTTACAATTTTGCGTGTTATTCTATGAAAATGTTTAAATTATCTAAATGAAATCGTATTTCTATGAGGATGTTTGGTTGACACCATCAGGAAAAACAATGTTCCGTCCATCTAAAGTGTGAAGCATGAGGGTTGGGGCATGAAAGGCAAAAAATAAGTAACAAGTGTTTTTTTATAGTTAAAACTTTATACATACCTTTCAAATTGTACAAATGTCCATACATATTTTAAAATTACAAAAAAAACCTCTAAGACCAAAGAAAAAAAGGTTATGCACGTTTAAAATGGGCCAAATGACAGGAAATGTGCCCATCATAGCCCGAGTCTGGGCAAGATATAGAACATATCTACCTCAATCCAAATTCAAGGCTAAAATTGACCATACACCCACCAAATAAGATCCAAAAGTCTTATGTAACTTGTCAAGCATCCAAATCCTGATAAGACTCTCAAGAGATATTAAAGAAGGAACGGACTATACAACTCGTAACTCTAAAAAATGAGTAGTCGTTCTCCATCCGTGGAGCATACAATTAAAGATCAACGCAAGTGAAAATCAATAAAAGTCCAGCATGACACAAGTGAAGATTAACACACATTGAGCATTCTCCAAGAGAAGCAATCAAACCTTCCTAAGAGAACGCAAGTCAAAGTATTTTAAAGTAAAACAAAGTTAGGAAAGAAGTCAGTTCTCCTCTAATTAGCTAGAGCCCTCAAGTCACTATTGTTAGAACCGGACTGGGAAAAACTAGAAACCGGTTTCCAAAACCGGACCGTTTTAAAAATCGGTCATTTTCTTGAAAATCAGAAGAACCGGCCGGTTGAACCGGGAACCGGTGGTCAGAACCGGTGGAAAACCAGTCAGAAATGGGTAAAAATAGTGATTTTTAAAAAATAAAATAAAAAAGGATACCATCGAACCGAACTAATTGAACCAGTCAAACTGAGAACCGGCCACTCAATCGGTTCGATGACCGGACCAATTCTGATAACATTGCCTCTATTCAATCAAGCGCGAAACTTGGAGGAACAATAATTCATAACATCACATCTTTTTAAAGAATCAAGTGCGAACTCCGGAAGAAAGAAAAGGCCCACATCAACACGCAAGAAAAAAATCGCCTCGATCAACACAAAGAGGACCATGCTTCGGCTCTCATCTTCATTTTCATCAAACTCTGACAGTTAATCAGAGGAGATTCTTAAAAGATGTACCATCATTATCCAAAAATTAAAATAATAATTTGATTCTCCACTTTTTGCATTGGTTCCTAGTGCAAAATTTTTATGGACAGTACCATCTTACGACTTAATGCATTTGGTGCATAAAGTGTTATGGGCCACCAAAACAGAAGGAAGATCGACTCAACAAGTTACACCCATCAAAACACAATATCAAGCACTCCTTGAAGATTACATGTCAATCTTCTATATTTTGTAGTTGAAAAATGATAGCCAAAGCCCACTGTAACAAAAACTTACTAAGATGGTTCAACAGGCTTTAAGTTGCCTATGAGCTGAGCTTTGAAATGGGGAGGGATCTTAACTCTATTGATAAAGATGGGGCTGGAATAGAGAAATTGAATTGGGCCCAACTAAGGCCCATCCTAATCTGGTTTCCGAAAAGTCAAGCTGATAGAATTGATCCTTTTGTTAGACCATTATTTCCCAAAAGTCATGCCGATGGAAAAGATATATCTGCTTCTTCATTTTACTCAACGATCGATGTCTTGATTCAGAAATCTCATAAGTTAGTCATTTGATTGTTATTTATATTTATAAAAGAAGAAACAAAATCAAAGATCATAAAGATGGAGGTTTAAGACTTTTTTTTTTTTGGAAGGTAAGATGGAGGTTTAAGACTTGCCTACAAGTATTTGTTAAAAGTTGTATAGAAACCCTAAGATCCTTACATAATTAAGAAATATAATTTTTTTTGTGCCTCTTTTGAATAGACTAAAGCTAAATACGATTCGTACATTAGGTTATCAGTATATATGGTTAGCTAGGGTTGAGTTAGGTGACGAGGTCTCAACCCAACCCTATATTAGGTTTGGTTGAGATTTTTGAGTCGATGCCTGAACCCAAGCCCATCCGTTGATTAGATTGGGATGGGATGGGTTGGGTCAGGCCCGGCCACCCAACCCAGTTGCACCCTTATTAGCAGTGTCAATGTGACCGACAGAGCCAGAAAATAGCTCATCCATTACCCATATTTTAGGTCATAGGGTTAGGGTCAAGCTCAATTTCTTAGAACCATATTAATGTGGACACTTTGGCTTGGCCACTTAAATCCCGAGCCGATATATTTACCTATATATATTTATTAATTTATTATCTAAATACTTATTATTACTGTATATCTTTATCTTTACTATTATAATGGGAGAGGCAGGCATAGCCTGAATTTTCTGAAATTCCTAATCTACCCCCTTATATAAAACAAAACTTTAATTTAATGTTTTACGTTAATTCCCAAACTACCCTCATCTATCTATTTAAAGAATAGAATCACAGTCAATCAGGATTCAACTTGGGGAGAGTTCAATCGCACCTGCGGGTTAACATGTGTCCCTTTTAACTCCTATTAACTATGGTTAACTCCTTCCCCTCGCTCTCACTTGCATCGCGCGTGCCACCCGCTAGTATATAATAGGGGAATATTGAAACTTTGACGGTTAACCAATTTTGAAGAGTATCTCAGTGGTAATGGAATATTCCTCGAGAAACTATATCTGATTTTTGAGAAACGAAAACCAAGTCCCTCATTGACTCTACAATGGATTAAGGAGAACTTGAGGGATTCTTGCTTCAGAGTATGCCTAAACTCGTTGTCATTCTCATCCAATCAATCATATTTTTGCTTCAACAGATTAATCGTTAGATGATAGATGATACATACAGATACTCGAACTAGAGAGTTGATGTGGCACTAAATATAGGTTAAGAAGTGATTCTGAGAGCAGAGATGAGAGAATGAGAAGTTATTAAACCCTAGAATCCAGAACAGAGAGAAGAGAGAGAGAATAAAGGGTTAGGGGAGAAGGGAATTATGTTCGCACCCACAGAATGACTGTCCAAGGGCACATTATAATAATAAGGCATCTTTAATCCCTTTTTTAATCTTGGTCATTGGTTGAGATCTAATGGTATAAAAGAGGTGAGCTTATAAGGTATAATCAGCGAAGCTGACTAGTCATATATATATATATATATATACTAGCAAAGACCCTGTGCGATGCAGGGTTAATAATTTAAGAATATCTATGATTAACTAATATTATTTATTTATTTAAAACTTAAGTAATATATTATTAAATATTTAATAAATTTTATTTTTATTTTATAGACATTATTAGATTTTATAATAATAGTTTATTATTATTTTAATAATATTTATTGAAAAATCATAAGTTTCTTAATATTAAATTTAAATTAATACTTTAACAAAAATAAACTTAAATTACTACACCCAAGAGTTGGAGATAAGAGAGGACTCTATAATAATGGAGATAGAGAGAGTTCTAGGATGAGATAGTGGATCCCAAATTTGTAAGAGTTTGAGATAAGAGAGGACTCTACAATAATGGAGTTAGAGAGGGCTCTATACTGAAGTAGTGGGTCCCAAACTTGAACAATCAAGATTAAACTCTTATCACAATCCCCTAAAATCTCTCCAATGATTTTAGAATTGAGAGGGAGACGTGTGAGAAAGAGAGTGTGTGTTAACGGTTGAGATTAAAGAAGGATGCTACATGACATCCTTAAAATAGAACTCATAGGATTCTT
Source organism: Tetracentron sinense (assembly GCA_015143295.1). Lineage (NCBI taxonomy): Eukaryota > Viridiplantae > Streptophyta > Magnoliopsida > Trochodendrales > Trochodendraceae > Tetracentron > Tetracentron sinense. Next base: position 26,335,015 of record CM026556.1, read on the forward strand.
GGATTAAAGATTCGAGAGCAAATAAAGGGGGTTAGGTGACACTTATTTCTTCATATTATAGTATAGATTAGATGCCTCTCTTCCTCTTATTCTTTCTACTCAATTTAGAATATTTAAACGGCCGATTCTTTTGTTTTAATTTTTTGTCTTAGCCCCTACTTTTCTTAATGAAACCAGAGGAATGTCTCATTATGATCTGGATTGCCCTCTTATGCTTAATGTTTATTCTTATCCTTTCCTTAGGGCTGATCCGTTATAACGCTATAACTATAATTTCAAAAAATAGTTTGAAGTAATATTCTCAAATTGTCATGTCTTGTCACAAACCCGGACTTTCATCACCATTTTTAAGGCCACTGCCACCACCATCACCATTGGCCCACTACATTCACCTCCACCTGCAACCATCACCACTACCACTAGTCCACCACAGCCATAATCACCACCTACACCATAATCATCACTGCTGCCACCACTTTCATTACCACCACATCCAACATCGCCTTCACCACTGCTACCATCTAACTTACTCCACCACCACACTCTCTTCATGGTCTTTTTTTTTTTTTTCCGACTCTAGATCGTATGTGGCTACATTGGTCCGGTTAAGTCCAATTGCTATTATAAATCATAGTATAAGGCTCATCATCCGACTAACTTTTTTTAATTTCTTTTTCATTTTTTCTTAAAACCGAAGGATTTGTTTTAGGGTTCTGCTATAAGCACACCAATATTTACTAACTAGACACCATTTAAAAGAAACAACCTTTTTTTAAAGAATGAATTGTCTACAAGCACCCATACCTCCAAATCCCTAAACTCTCTTTAAAAAACTTACTCCTAAGAATGAACCTGCGAAGCTCCTCTTACCTTACTTCCAGAGAGTTGACTTGCAGAAACACGAACTATTGTGAGCTTATCAAAGCAATTATTTTTTCCTTTATTTGTATCTTTTTTTCCCTTTTTGTTTCATTCTAGGGTAGTTTATGAAGTTAATTTATTTTGAAATTCCTTCTGAGTAATAAGCAGCTGCTCCATGTTCTTTATTTTGACATAAACATCCTACTAGTTATTTTTAAATAGTTTGATTTCCTTCACACCATTTTCAACGTTGAGTTTCCAATGATTTTTTGTTGTAAGCTCTTGAGGTGCAAGATTTATGGAATTGGGTATGATTCATTTGATATCAATTTATTAGACCATAAGTTGGGTTTGGTCCATCAAAAAAGTAATGAATTATCATGTTTTATGATTTTAGGTTTAGAATGGTGTATAATTAGAAAATTTATAGATATTTTTTTTACCTATTGGTATGCTCCTAGAATTTGGTACATTTTAATGGTGTACAGTTAGTAAGTTATATATTTTGGTCTCCAGCCAGTAAATATCAGTGTGCAACCAGTAAATATCGGTATGCTTATAGTAACACCTTAGTTAAAAGCTTAAGAGTTCTCTTAACCACAATTAAAATGACACATGTCAGCATGACATAATTGGACACAATACATTATTGTAGAGAATCCTGAGTATTTTTTGCCTTTTTCTTTCTTAGCAACCAAGCAAGGAAGCTGAAGTTACTTTTCTTTTATTTTTTTCTTTTCCTTTAAAAAAAGAAAAATACTTCAAATTCTCTCAGTTGTAACAGGACTCCTTGGAGTTCCCCTAAGGTCGCCATGTGTCCTTATTGACACCCCTTAACTGTGGTTAAGATTCACCCACCCATAGGGTCCACCGACCTATCCTTGATATTTAGGAAAAATATCAAATCTTTTTTTTAACCTTTGTTAAAATTCAGTAGATCCTAGGGTTAAAAAAATTTGCTCAACACAACAATTAAGTTTCATAATAGGTTCAACGTTGGTGGTGAGGGCTTCTTTGATCTCTAATAGGGCTTTGACAAAAGGACTTTGCTACTGAGACTATCTTAGGGCCAAGAACACTGAGACCGTGTTGTGTAACATGGGATTTCAGGTGGGACCCATTTCCATATGGTGGGCCCCGCCTGAAATCCTGTGTTGCACAGCACAGTCTCAGTGATCTCGGCCCAAGGACGGTCTCAAAAGCATTTCCTTTGACAAAATGGCTTGAACCTCTTACTCCAAACCCATACTTTTAAACTCTCATTGCAAGAAAGTGAGGGAAAGTAAAAGAAAAGTGAGTTTTTTTTTGCATTTGGTTTACAAGGAATACTTTCAATTTCTTGCACTTTCTCAATAGTGACAAACTTTCTCTCAAAAACTTCCTCCATCTTTTGATGACTGTTTTGAAATAAAATTTTGTTGAAACTAATTTTCAATTGCTTATTTGTCTAACTTGTGCAGTGATTTAACAAATAAATTCAACAAATTTAAGATTCTTTTCTTTTCTTTCACCTATTTTGTGTTTTCGTTTAGCGAGAAAGTGAGTGAATGAATAGGAAAAAAAGGAAAGGAAAAATAAAATAAATTTTCTTTCAAAACAAACAATCAAAAGATGGATGAAGTTTTGGGAGAAAGTTTATCATTATTGAGGAAGTGCAAGAAAATAAAAGTGTACATGTTTCTTGCACACATAACGCAAGAAAGTGCAAGAAAACACTCTTTCTTTTACTTTCTCCCACTTTCTCGGCAAACTAATGAGCAAGTTGTTGTTTTAACTAATTCTAATGATAACCGGTAACAATAATAACACCAGTAAAAGCATGCAAAATCTAGACTTAGCAATTAAGCATTCCTCCTACCCTAAACTCATCTTTTTTTTTTGTTTGAATGCTTGTATGGATGATGCGCCTCTTCTTTTTCTTTATCATCTTTTTTCAATGGTACCGTAATCACTTTCCATGTGGCCTAACCATACATGGTACTCCCAGATCGATTTCCAGGTTTATATTCTTTTGTGTTTCCCCTTTGTAAATGCATTTCCTGGTCTATAATTGGTTGACATAGAAATCCAATCTCATTTTGAAAGGAAAAAATACCGGAAATGACACGCGTCAGCTGCAGCTGTTCACACACTGGTTTACTGGTAGAAGATAGGAGTTGAAAGGTGTGATACCCTGACCTGCACTCCGATGATAAAGTAAATAGGTGGAGAAGATGATGAACAGTAATACGCACAATAGCACTGAAAAATATATGTCTGTTTTTCGATCCCCTCAACACTGAAATTCTCGGGGTATTTATAGGTTAAGCTTGGTATGGCCATAGATGACCATAGATGCCCATACCATGTGTCCTGCACTCATTACCAAATATGTCAGTAAAATCTGCCACCTGTTGCATCACACGTGAAAGCCTATCATGAATTCAGTTGGTTGGATCTGACAGCACACAGAAGTGACCAGCATTAAATGCCAAGACAGTACTTTCGGCCTACTTGTCAGAATAACCGATCGCCTCCTGATCACTTCCTCCTGCGAGTCGGTCTCGTTGTTGACTCGAGTTCGGGTACGTTGTATATGTCTTAAAATATGACCTGGACATCTTTATCTGAGCTACAATGGACTCGTTGTTCATTTAATAACAGAAATGTTGTCAAGAATACAACGTTTACGTTGTGCATAAGACAACGAACACGTTGTCAAACCACAACGAAAACGTTATTCGCAAGGCCACAGATACATCGTAATTTATACAACGTGAACGCTGTGCATCAGACAGTGTTTATCCTTCTATTTTAAGCACGTGACCTAAACACATGTCCACGTGTCACTTTTGTGAACAAAACAACAAAAGCTAACTCGTTCCCCAACGTTCAATTAGTTTTTACGAATTTTATCCCTTACAACTTTAACCATGATTCCATCATCTACATTTTCTGTTGGATTTATTTATTTATGGGCTATAATCTATTTGGCGTAGGGAAATCTCTGTTTTAAGTTAATAGGATATTTCCTTTACTGTTGGTATTATACATTGACTAGTTGTAAATCTACTTAACGTTTTCTTATCGAAAATGATTGTTCTGCTTTTACTGTCTAGTTCAATTGTAAATACTTGCCATATTAAAATGGAAACATCTCATGGACCAGTATGTAAGGACGGAAATTAAGGAAATTATGTTTTTACTTGGTTCTTAATGAAATCCATCCAACATTCTCTACAATTCTCAAATCATTTTAAACTTTGATCATGTGTTATGAAAATGCTTTTTGACCAAGTTCTTTGACTCTGAAATTGCTTAATGCATTCTACTTGGGAGAATCCGGCTGTTTTCAAGCTCATTTGCCTTGAAACCCATGACTGACATTCATATTAGCTTGAAGGTCTTGGTGGACAAGGAGAAGAACCGAGTTTTGCAGAGTCCAATAACCATTTCGTGGATGTTCTTTTTAGCTTCTTGAATATGCCCATTGGAACCATCATCAGACTCACCCGTTCTCATTCATTCACATTTGGTACGAATGCGTTGACAAGTTAGATGTACGTACACCGGCATGCTGCTTTCTCCTAGTAAGTTCAGCTGAGACTCATTCCAGGAACCTAACCCTGTGTTTGGTTGCCGAGAAAATAAGTAATAACATGGAAAAAAATGATAAAATACAATTAAAAATTGTATTAGAAATTTAAAATATTCTTTTTCTTTTTCATGTTTTTGCTTATTTTCTCAACAATGAAACATAGCATAAAGGTGTGTTCGTTTGGCGAGAAAGTGAGAGAAAGGAAAATAAAAATATGTTTTCTTACACTTTTCTTGTGTTTGATTCGTAAGAACCATATTTTCATTTTCTTGCACTTTTCCAAAAGTGACAAATTTTCTTCTAAAACCTTCATCCATCTTTTGATGATTGTTTTGCAAGAAAATATAAGTTTTTTTTCTTTTCTTTTACTTTATTTTCTTTTCTTTCACCCACTTTCTCGCCAACCAAACACACCTTAAAACATGTTTCTGTTTTCCGTTTTTAAAAATTAGTAACAAATTTTTTGAAAATCAAGATAACAAAAATTTTATACTATCTCTATATTTGAAAAGAAAAGGCAAAAAGGAAAAACACGGAGCCACCATCACCACTCGTCACCACCACCACCCACAACAACCACTGCACCACCACCACTACTCACCACCCACCTCCACCGCCACCCACCACCACAACACTACCACCATTACCATCTACCACCACCAGAATACTACCACCACCACCACACCATCACTACCCATCACTTACCACCACCTCCACCGCCACCACCACCCACCACCACAATACAACTACCACCACCACCATCCACCATCACCACCACAATACTACCACAACCATTACCACTACACCACTACTCACCACCCACCACTACCTCCACCACCACCACTACTCACCAACCATCACTACTCACCACCAACCGACAACCCACCACCAGCACCACTCACCCCCATCATGAATTGAAATTATTTAATCATAATTGTCAAACGTGTTTTTTTCTTCTTCTTTTTAAAAATAAGTAATACCAAACGTGTTTCTTACTTAATATCATTTTGCTTTACCAATTTAGTTAGTAATACCAAACGTGTTTCGTACTTAATATCATTACGTGTTTCGTACTTAATATCATTTTGCTTTACCAATTTAATTTGAAGGTTTAGATTTTTTGGCTTTCTCCTTTGTGAATGTATACAGCTCTTCCTCTAGATCGGACAGCTGAGGAACCATACGGGCTTTTAGTGTTAATAACATTTCATCTGAAACTATCAGGTATTTCTTTCTTCTTTGTTCTTGTTGTTGTATTTTGAAGCCGGCAACCATGCTGCCACATCTCTACTCTGTCTCATTTTTCACCAACTTAACACAAAATCCTGTCTTCCCTAGAAAGAGAGGAAACTAGCACTTCCCCTTTGAATTTTGATATATATCACTCTTCTCTTTTCCTCTGTTGTCACACTTCTCTTTGATATATATCACTTCCCTTCTCTTTGATATATAGACAATTAAACACTTCCACTTACCTTCTATTAACCTATCTAAATAGTTTCACCAAAAAAAAAAAAAAAAACCTATCTAAATAGTTTACTAATCAGAATATATGGTGAGAATATTTCAATCCAATAAAATATTTTTAAAAGGAAAGTGATTTAAAACTCAATAGGTATCATCATGAGCTGGTCCGCCCGAGTGAAAATCCAACTGCTCCAAGGCGGCATGCAGTGACTGATGGGCCCCACTTGATGTTTGGCACAGTTGGATTTTCAATCGAGCGACTCAACTCTCTTGAAAGTACATAATATGGAGAAATTTAAATCACTTCCCTTAAAAAAAAAAAATTAATTAATTAATTTCTGAAATTTTGCCGAAATAATTTGGTGGGGCTCGAAATTTTGTATTTTTAATCCTTGGCCTTATCTTCCATATGCACATCATTAGGATTAAATTTTGAAAAAGTGGTGAGGATTTTAGTATTCTTCACATTGTATATCATCATCCACTCATGGAGAATGCTGAAATTAGGCTTTTTTGATCATCAGTTGACATAGAATTCCAATCTCTTTTAGCTATAATTTCACCATCTACCGTTGACATGGTATTCTTCACATTGTGTGTGTGTGTGGTAATAGACTGTTTGGAGTTGATAAATCTCTGTTTTTACAAGGATGTTTTCATTGCAGTTGGTATTCTAGGACGATAAGTTGTAAATCAACTTAACCATTTCTTATCAAAAAAGGGATTGTCCAGCCTTTTACTGTCTTTTTAAATTGTATATAGTCTCCGTACTAAAATGGCAACTTTTGATGGGCTGTATCCAGGGGCGGAGCCACATGGGGCCCAGGTGGCTGAAGCCCCCCTCAACTTTTGGGAATTTTTTTTTTTTGTATAGTGTAATGTGGGTGTGGCCTAGGAGTAAGGGCAAAGCCAGGTGGTGATGGGGGATCTAAGCCCCCCCTGAATATTTTGAGAAGAATTTTATTTATTTATTTATTTATATTATTTAATTTAAGATGGCATAGGCATATAAAAATGCTTAAATTACCGGTGTTTTCCATCATGTAATGAAATGGCCAGTCCTCATTGGTCCACACCCCTCTTTAACACTCACCAATTGTAGTTAAGATTCAATCACCTATTGAGTTAAGCAATCCAACCTAGTTTTTTAGAAGAAAAAAACAATAAAAATCTTAAATTTAATTTTGATAAGCTTAATCAGGGTTAAAGGAGTTTAAAAGGGACATGAGGACACGACGGGAAGTTAAGCAGCAGGTCTGCTAATCATCACTACTCAAAACTATATTTTTTACCAACGGACAAAGAGATAAGATGACCCGCAAACTTGGCTTTTTCGGGGGTGTAGCCCCCGAACCCCCACACCTCACCATTAGCCCCCCCCGGGCGAAAATCCTGGCTCCGCCCCGGCTGTATCTGTATGTTAGAATGTTTTCTTTGACTCATTAATTGTCTTGTGATATGTACTTCTAAGACGATGTTTGAATGTGGACAAGGTCAAGCTCCTATATAGGAAACACCCAAGAACATTGAGGAACGACAATTGTATTCAAGCTCATTTGCCTTGAAAACCATGGCTAAGAGGCAGTTACAGAGTATAAACATGAAGATCTTAGTGGAGAAGGAGAAAGAACGAATCCTTTTTGCCGAGTCCGATAGTGATTTCATGGACATTCTCTTCAGCTTCTTGACAATGCCTATTGGAACCATTGTCAGACTGACCAGTTGCAAACTATCCGCGTCTGAGATCGGTTGCATGAACAATTTATATAAAAGTGTCGATAAGTTAGATGTGCAGCATCTATGGACTGCAGCTTGCAAGACCATGCTGCTTTGTCCTCGAAATTCTGCTGAAAATCATTGCAGGAACCTAAAAGTAAATATTGATGATACCAAGCCCATCCAGTACTATACTTGCTCGTCAGCCTCTTCTAGCCACCCCACAAATGACCCGATTAGTACTTACGAGAATGTGCGATGCCCTTGGTGTTGCGGAAAAATGATGACAACAAGTGTCCAGTTGCGGAAACCGAATGCTACTAAAGTAGCTGAAGAGGATAACAAAAGAGTCTTTCTTAAAGATTCCATGCGGTTCATGATGAGAGATGGTCTGCAGGTATCGCCCATGTGTAACATGACTAGCTTATCGTTGCTAGGCGAACTAGGGATCCAGGATTGCAGCGCTACTGAGGAGAGGACTGTCAATGTTGAGGTAAATGTCCATGCACTTGCAATGTTTATTTCAAGTTGTAGAATGCTGAACAGACTCTCCAGCAAGCCGACTCGCCCCCATATAGAAAAAAGAACATACTGAAATAATAGAGCACATAGTACATGTATGGTTGTGATATGTATGAGAAGCACCATATCATTACCATCGATCGTCACAATTTGAAGGATTTGGGTTTAGAATGAGATTTGATTAGCATTAGATTAAGACAGATTTGATTTAGTTTATCTATTTAAACCCTAAATAGGTCTCTTTGTAATCATTTCGAGAACTCAATAAAATCAATTTCTCTACATGAAAATGAGTGCCATTTTTTTGTTTCATAAGGGGCATGAGTCTTCGCTGGAGATTCCCCTAAAAGGGAAGAGTGCAATATGGAGAGACCCCAACTAACTTTTGGTATCTTTTTCTCAGTTATTGGACCTTCTGATGTCGTTGTTCTCCAAAACACCTTTGACGGATGCGATTTTACTCAAAAAAGTAACGGTTGATCAAATCGCATTTGATTCGAGAAACACGACTCAACTGATAGATGCAAGGGATGCAGACTGTAATGTCAAGGTGTTTAAGTTGAAGCTAGTGGTTAGCAAATCAAACAAGAAGGTGCTGTATGCAGAAGCCAGGGAAGACTTCGTGGACCTTGTACTGAGTTTCCTCACTTTTCCTCTTGGTTCCATAGTAGAACTTTTTGGTGGGAATTCTCCGTTGCAATCCCTAAATACCTTATACAAGAGTGTGGAAGAGCTAAGCGAGAATTACATCAAATCCAAAGAAATCAAGGACTTGCTACTGCACCCCAAGCTCCCTTCCTATTTCGGTTGTGAGAATCAGTTGCTGCCGATCCAGGAAGTGGTTAAAATGTATTACTACACGTTCAACTGTACATCATGCTACCCTATTTTGGAGATTTCAACATCGGAAAATGAAGCATCTCGCCAATGCCAGCATCACAAAAAGAGATTAACCTTCAAAGTTGTCAATCCCAAGTTGCCCACTGGAGATTCTATAGATGGGGGTGGATTCGTGAAGAGTACTGAAATATTCATGGTAACTGATGATTTGGTTGTTACACCCTTTTCACTTATCTCTGCAATTTCTCTACTTAGCAGCTTAAAAGTGGCCATCTCGGATGTTGAGGAGCGGGTGGTGAACGTCAGCAAGAAAGAGGTATGCACCAAAGAATAACTATGAACAAGAGTTCCGTTTTAACAGTCAACTGGAACAACTCAAATTTTGCCTACGGAAGTGATAGTTTGGTAATTATGAATACAATGAAGGGTATTGAACAGTCAATTGGAGCAATCCAAATTTTGCCTCCGGAAGTGGTAGTTTGGTAATTATGAATATAATGAGGGATATTTTTTAATAATAATTTTATTTCCATAAATACCCCTTCCAAGGCAATTTTTGGTTGCTCCAGTTGAGTATTTTACTCTTAACTTTGGCAGTTTCAAACCGGTGCTATGAAACCCGAACTGGGTTCAACTTCAAACGGTGCTTCTGGATCTGGACCCATGTATGATGCTTATCACACCCTCAGTCCCTCTAGTCGAACCAACCTGCATCATGAGTATTAGCAATGTTATCAGAACCGGACCGGTCATCGAACCGGACCGGTCATCGAACCGGTTGAGTGGCCGGTTCCTGGTTTGACCAGTCCGGTTCCACCGTGTCCTTTTTTTTTTTTTTAAATCAATTTTTACTAGGGGTGGCAATTGGGCTGGGCTAGCCCAAAGCCCAATTGTTCGGCCCGAAGTTTGGGTGGGCTGAGCCTTCCTTATTTTGGGCTAGGCTGAGTTTGGATAAGAATATAGGCCCGAAGTAAATATTGGGCCGAGCTTGGGCTGTCCTTAGTTTAGCCCGAATTCAGCCCGACCCGAACTAAAGATATTTTATGCTTTTATAAATAATATATATAGATAGAGAAGACTCACGAGCTAATCTCATTTTCATTGAATTGGAAGTGATATGTTTCACATGGAGAAACTATTTTTGTATTTGCTATCTAAGAATGTTACTAATAGTATTTTTTTTTTAAAAATTATTCTTAGCCTTATTTATCAAGGGTTTGAATCTAGTTCTTTTGCTATTAGAGAAACACTTTCCAAAATTGATTACTAGATAAAATAATTAGGTACCTAGAATAGTGATTGTCTAATTTTACCAAACTCTAAATTTGTTTACTAATTAAGTTCTTGTGCATTGCATGTCGCTGTTTAAGGGAAAGTTAACAAGTAACTATGGGAGAACTCAGCCAGAATTCGTCCCGTACTTAGCCTACAAGCTACTTACTTTAGGCCAGCCCGAACTCGGCCCACACTTTGCTTACTTTGGGCCAGCCCAAACTCGGCCCACACTTTGCTTACTTTGGGCCAGCCCGAACTCGACCCAAAGCCTAAATATATTTGTGAGCCGAGGTTGGGTTGGGGTGCTTAGGCTGAGATTGGGCCGGGCTGAGCTTGGGCTTAGGTTTTGAACTTTGGGCCGAGCTTGGGCTAACCCCAGCCTGGCCCGATTGCCACCCCTAATTTTTACCCATATTTGATAGGTCTGACCGGTTCTGACCACCAGTTCCCATGGTTCTCACTAAATAGCCCGGTTCTGAATGATGCCCGATTCTTAGGGTTTTGGGAACCGTTAGGGGACCGGTTCCCGGTTCAACCGGCCGGTCCGGTCCGGTTCTGACAACACTGAGTATTAGTGAAACGCTTATACATAAAATGCTTTTCTGGTGCAGGCTCTAACTCTCCTGAAGTTTTCTCTCGCCTCCAAGTCGGCCTTGACCAATACCTTCAGCCTCTAAGAGCCAAAGCAAGAGATGTGACTTGTGAGGTTCCGAGTTCTGTCATGCTTCTTAGATCATTTTGGTAGCTGGTTTAACCTCGTTTGGTATTACTCCTTTGTTTTGTTTAAGCTATACTATATGTATGATTTTGTTCATACATCTCCATTTCCCTCCCTGAAACTAAAACAGGTTTGTCTGTGGAAAGATGATTCCATATATTTCATATATTTGTGGTGCTAATAATAGAGAAGCCGGCCTTGCTGTCTCAAGTACTAATTGTGCTACTCAGGTTTTCTTAGGCATTAGTTATCTCGTTGGTAGGGGTGTACACAAGCTAGGCTAGCTTGATTGCTCGGTTCGGCCCGGCCTGATCAAGCCAAGCTCAAGCTTGAAATATGTTCAAGCCGAGCTTGAGCCAAGGCCTATTTGATTTAGGCAGGCTCAAAGCCTGGCTCGATTGAGGCTCGCTTCGGCCCAAGCTCGGCCCGATTATTATTTTCAAAATAAAAAAAATATTTATATATATATATATATAAATAATTTTAAATACTATTATTTTATTTAATTGTTTTTAAAGTATTCAAGTAGAGCTCGAGCCAAGCCCGACTCAAGCTTTTATCAATTTGGGCTGAGCCGAGCTTTGAGCCGAGCTTTTTGAATTCGGGCCGAGCTTCGAGCCGATTTTTTGAGCACCATTTCGGCCTGGCCCTAGCTTAGAGTAAACCCTTTCAAGCCTAGCTGAGCAGGGCCAAGCTCGGATCAGCCCGGCTCGAGTACACCCCTACTCATTATTGGATCCTTAGTTATGGGTTTATCGAGCCCATAAAGACAATTTTTTATCATTCTATTGAGACTTGATCCACGACTTCTCTCACGGAGTTGTACATTTTTGCCATGTGATCTAAGTTTTTGTTTATCCAATCGAATTTGGGTTACCAAATTTGGATGGTGGAAGGTATAGCCGTACAAGTCAGAATGTTATTCCTTATGTTCAATTTAGAAGCTCTACGGCGCCATTAATCATATGATTAGTAAAAATCACAGAGTGCCTGTTCTTTTGTTGACACTCGTTAATCTCGGCACTTTGCAATTTTTGTCATGCATTTTCTTTTGGATGAACTGATGCATTGTGCTTCTCATCTCTTGGGTTGTAATTCTCATAACACTTCAAATATTCAATCTCTGGGTTGCAATTTCCCTAATACATCAAATGTTAGCATAATGTATGGTTTCAAATCTTATAAGAAATGATAAGACTTGAAATGTGATGATGATAAGAATTAATTTTATTAAAAACCTTCACATAGTTACTCAAATTTTCTAACTGCTTTGGCAAAGTGTAAGTGTTAATTATGAAGCTTTGTAAGTCTCGAAAAGAGAGACAGACCATGTCCATAGAAGTTTACTAATAAAATCCAATATCACGTCATTATATGACCTTGATGAACAAATAACTGACAAATTACATTATCTTTTATCTGTATAGTTAAACAAGGATCGCTATTCTCAAACACCCCGCCTCTTGCGGCAATGGTAGGGTGTGGCCCCTCTATTGAGGAAGGTCGAGGATCCAATGTACACCCCTAGATGATGAGTCGCAGGAGCTCCACTTCCCAATGCTAACCACTAACCATTGCACTAATTGTAGGTAAATGATAACCATTGCATTTAAGGCAATCTAAACTCTGAACCTGAAAATTTTTTCAATTAACTAACATTTAATGTTTCAAATAAACTCCAATTTAAAATTCCTAATCAGTTGAACATAAATAAATTGAATCATCCTTCGTGATCCTTAACCGTCAAACTAAACTAACCATAAATTCATTTCGATTACAATTCCTTTATAATTCAAACCACCACTAATAAACCAAAACTCAATAATATGGTCATTGATCAAGATTCCGTTCTTCTTCGGGACGATCACCTTCTGATTGTGTGATGGACTATTTCTTCTTCCACGGTCCAAGTGCACAGATATCAAAATCAGAACCCGCCGACAACAAAGCTATTGGTTGAGTAATAAGTTACTCCGCGTACATAACAAACCATAGAAAAAATTGTCTTAAACATTAGTATGCATACATGTGATAGTTCTACTTCAGTTCTCATACATAAATCAGAATGCAGACAATAACATGTGAGTACATTATGTCGTTCATTTTCTTGCTTTCTTTCTTTTCTTACATTTCCTACTTTTCATATTTTTCTTACTTTTTTATTTTACTGTTTTATAAAAAAAGCAACATGCATTGGGTAATAACTTAAAATACCATTTTACCTTATATGAAAAGGGGTTACTATACTTTGTTTACCGAGGTACACCCTTCGTACATTATCCGGCATGGACGGCTTACTTAGTACATTATCCGGTACGTTAGCTTACTTAATTTGGCATAATTATCACCTTTTTTATGGTAGTCAGTGGTGCAAAATTCATCATGCATCAATACATTTGTGTGTCCTTTTCTCTCTTACTTACTTAATTACTTTGCCCTTATCTTACTTGTATCTTTATTGGTGCTCTTAATTTCTTCTTTATACTTGTGCATTTTTTACAATGGTAAGTGCATAGCGATACACACTCGGGTAAATTTTTACCTAAGACTATTAGTTAAAGGTCATGGAAAATCTCATCATAGTGTCTCATTCCACTATGTTAACAGACCTAGGTAAGCAAGACCCTCGTCAAAGGCTCGTTTACCCAAGAATAAATCATGTATAATAATATAGAATAACACAAAACAACATTTATAGTTTCAACCATTTTAAAATAATTTAATCACAATTTACTGTCAACATGCATGATTTACAATTTCATTTAAATATCCACAATACCATTTTAATCTTTATGAATATCATGAATACACTACACAATTTGTCAATCATAATTCTCATAGAGTATATCTACAACCACACTAACATATAACCCGAATGCCATAAAGAGTCCACCTCCATTATTCAATTATTTCATCCATTCCATTCAATTTCAGGAATTCATCCCTTCCTCCTCATATATTCACATACATCTATCATAAAATATCAATCTCCTTGTTGAAACAAAAACATAATATAAACATATTATTCACATCCTAATCATATTATTCACATCTTACTTTAACCATTCATAAAACGATATATCAGTGATGATAGAAATTCTCAGATCTTATTATTGTCACGTTTTTACTTAGATTTATTCTTTTTAATCATTCATTTAGATCAATATTCTAGAGATTGATAATTAGGGATCGTTATTTACCTTACTTGATCGTTTCCCTACGATCTATCGCTTGCGAATAAGACTCGATCTCGATCTTCGAGTCTCTTTTCTTCTTTTTAAACGAAACTTTGAACTCCTTAGGTTTCTCTCATTTTGATCTCTTCTATTTTTTTTTTCTCCTTTAGGTTTAGAATGCTTTGAAAATCCTAACTCCTAAGTTTGAGAGGTATATATAGAGTTTGAGACTCAAGGGAACTCAAAAGATCAGAAAAACGTTGTTCCCGAGAAAATCATCGCGTCGGGCGATCGATCGCCTCCGGTGGGTGATTGATCAGCCAATCACGGATCCCATTTTTTTTCTACTTTTTATTTATCTTCAATTTCATACAATTTATTCATTGGAATGAGTTAAAATGAATGAAATAAGTGGGTTTTTTTATTCAAGATATCAAACATTAATTTTCATAAGAATAATGCATAAAATTTTGACATATTTCTCTAGAAAATTAGATCAATCAGTATGAAAAAGATGAATCCCCTTTAAGTCCCAACAAAGGCAATTTATTGACAAATCTGAAAGCTAGCTTCTGTCAAAATCTAAAACACTTTTTTTTCTAAAAAAGGGTTTTCAAAACAAAATTATTTGATATCCTAATCGGATTGTACCAACCTGCACTAATTAGTTCCGATAATACAACCAGAAGGAGCCGACACCCCTCATCCAGTCGCAGTAGAAAGAGTCATGGGAAAGCATCTTCGCCTTCATCCCCTGCATGACATCATTTTGCATCCAAGCATAACATCATACCCAGCATGATAAAACCTCTTAGCATCACTCAAGGTGATCAATATCCAGCACCTCTGTGTCGTTTCAATATTAATTCGGCTAGTGCCTACGGGACATGTCATCTCAATATCAATCCGACTAGTGTCTCCGGGACATGCCGTAAACTCTTTCGGCACCCCCATGTGTCTCCAACATCATCATGTGTACCATTGACAAACCGCCGGCCAATGCCGCATCTTGTGAACATACTGACTGTAACGCCCCGAAATACCCCCTAGGAGTTTAGGGATATTTTAGGTGTCACACTGCGTACCTATCAAACCATCCTGTAATGCACAAGATAAAATACAATACTAACAACGATAATCAGAGCGCGGAAGCTAACATATATACGGAAGCGTAAACAAATTTTCATTTCTTGTGATGATCCAAAATAGTATTCCAAGTTAACATAAATACAAGACATGTCTAAGTCTATGGTGGACAGGCCCACCTATCAAAATATCAAAATACACAAGACCCTCTCATACTCTCCCCTCAACAGTAGTCGAGGTATGGCCACGCATCGAGGTCTCGGTCCGCCTGAGACTGTAATGGAATAGCCGGCTCTCTCTCCTCTATATACTCTTCCTCGACCCAAGGCTCCGGGTCGAGGGCTCCCTCAGTACCTGCCGACATGAAAGTACGGCTGAGCATGGAATACTCAGCGAGTACAAGCTACTAGCAGACCATAACAATAATAAAACACACAATAGTAATATCATACAAGCAGTAATAGAAGCATCACAAGAAACAGTATAGGGCATGACACAATACAAGCATCCTGACGTGCGTACATGAATGCGAAAACGCCGATAAAACTCATGCTTGAAAACCCCTGTCATGTCCCAGTATGCCTCGTAGAAATCATGTATGCGTGCATGCATGAATGCATGATCATCATCTTGTAAACCTCCATCTTGTAACTTGTCAGCCAGAGGCTAGCACCCGAATCTCCCTGGACTGCCAACCTCCTTGATATGCAATGCACTTGTGAGCCAGAGGCTAGCACCCGAATGTCTTGATATGCAATGCACTTGTGAGCCAGAGGCTAGCACCCGAATGTCCCTGGGCTACCAACCTCCTTGTTATGCAATGCACTTGTTGTTTATTACATGCACATTCTCTTGAAATCTCGGTTCATGCTATCATGCGTGCTCATGTGCGTGCCAATAATAACAATCGTGGGAATGGGCTTAACAAAAGAGATATGGCATTACAATTCAATTCATAATATTTGCATAGGTAACTTAAGTAATTCACATGACATTGGATCAATTCATCGTCTATAAGAACACATGCATAAAACCTATTTCCATTTTCTTCATCTAAGTCGTTTATTCATAGTTTAGGCATTTTGTCAAACACAACACATGCAATGTTTCTTAATAATTCATCTTGTTCTTTTTAGCTCATATTTTCTATTCAACCACACAATGGTAAGTTTGTTATTTGTACAATGCCCATCCTCCATTTTCCAATCCACAACCCACACATCATACATCACACATTCGGCATCCAATCGCCGTATCCAACCTCCATCCAAGCATCCCTACCCTTTCTTTATCTTGTTTATATTTATTATAGATGACACATTTTGCAAGGAATAAAACATACTAACAAGAATCATATTTCATAAGGAAAACCTAGATTTATTGCTAGGGTAAGTTAGTAGGGTGTACTAACCTTAGATCAAGGCTTGATCTTGAAGAAACCTTGAATTAGAAGCTCTATTTGGAAGGAGGAAGCCTATGCTTGAATGGGACTTGAGTTGGGGAAGAAACCCCTTTCAAAAACGTGAGTGAGTGCTGCCCTAGCTTGGAGAGTGGCTCCCACACGAGCTTGAGCCTTGAACTTGAAGCAATCCAAGCTTGAGGATGACCTAGGATGGTCCACCCCTTTGATTCCTTCCTCAATGGAAATCCTAGGTTAGAAACCCCCTTCTTCTCACTCTCTATCTCTCAATTTCTCTTAAGTGATGAGAATGAGGCCCTAAGGCTCGGGCAAAGCCTTATCGGAAGGGGATTACCCCCAAAAGATGAAAACGCCCTTAATGAAATTTCTGCAAAAACGCGAAGATCGAGCGATCGGTGGTTATGACCGATCGATCGGTTGCCTACCGAGCGATCGGTGTTTATGACCGATCGACGGGTCAAAAACTCACTCTCTGGAAAATTTCCCCATACAAAATTTCTGACCGTGTGATAGCTACCGATCGATCGGTTATGGACCGATCGATCGCTGACTGGACCGAGCGATCGGTGTTCTATATGTCTGGACTGTTTTGATCATATCTTTGGACTCGCTCGTCGGATTTTGACGATTCAACTTGCGTTGGGTTCGTCTTTCGAAAACGCACATTTCTGTCGTTTTGGAATTTCTGATCTCTCTCTTATTTATTAATTAGACTATGAAACGGCCAATTAGCTACGAGAGTGTCATTCATTAAAGATGAAAAAGTCCGGGGTGCTACATTCTCCCCTCCTTACAAAAATTTCATCCTCGAAATTTGGACAATGCGTGCTTTACAATTTAAACAACTTAGCATAACAATTCGAAACAAAATTACAAGTCATACACAAAATCATTAAAACAACTCGGGGTACTTCGCCTTGACTTCGGCCTCACGTTCCCATGTAGCCTCTTCTCGAGCGTGATGCTGCCATTGCACGAGAACTAGCGGAATAGTCTTGTTGCGAAGTACTTGGTCTCTTCGATCCAAAATATGAACCGGTTTCTCAACCAAAGTGAGATCCTCTCGAATCTCAACCGGATCAAGCTCGATGACGTGAGAAGGATCCGGGATGTACTTCCGAAGCTGGGAGATATGAAACACGTTGTGGACCGCCGCCATGTGAGCGGGCAAAGCAACACGGTAAGTAACTTCACCGACTCGAGTAATGATCTCGAACGGACCCACATATCTCAAGCTAAACTTGCCTCTTTTCCCGAATCGCATAACACCCTTGGTCGGTGAAATCTTGATAAACACAAGGTCACCGACTCGGAATTCAAGATTCCTCCTTCGGTTGTCGGCATAGCTTTTCTGTCTGTCCTGTGCGGTCTTCAACCTCTCCCGTATAAGCTTGACCCTATCCGCGGTTCGTTCAATCAACTCGGGGCCCAAAATCTTTCTTTCTCCAACCTCATCCCAATACAAGGGGGATCTACAACTTCTTCCATATAAGGCTTCAAAAGGTGCCATTTGTATGCTTGCTTGATAACTGTTATTGTAGGCGAATTCCACCAAAGGTAGGTGATCCTCCCAACTTCCTTTAAAATCCAACATACAAGCTCGGAGCATGTCTTCTATCACTTGATTCACCCTCTCTGTTTGCCCGTCGGTCTGTGGGTGGAAAGCCGTGCTAAAGTCTAACCGGGAGCCCATTGCACCTTGAAAACTTTTTCAAAACCTGGATGTGAATCTTGGGTCTCTATCCGACACAATACTCACTGGCACCCCGTGTAATCGGACTATTTCCTTGATGTATAGCTCCGCTAACTGATTGGAGTTGAATGTAGTCCGGTACGGTAAGAAATGAGCGGACTTCGTGAGTCTATCAACAACTACCCATATAGCATCGGTCTTCCTAACCGTCTTCGGCAACCCCACGATGAAATCCATAGAGATATGTTCCCATTTCCACTCAGGAATGGGGAGAGACTGCAAAAGACCCACCGGTCTCAAATGTTCTGCTTTCACCTGTTGGCACACCAAACACCGTGCCACATACTCCGCAACCTCCCTCTTCATGTTTCGCCACCAAAAGTGACTCTTGAGGTTCCGATACATCTTTGTCCCCCCGGGATGCACTGTATACTTAGACCGGTGAGCTTCGTCCATAATCTCTCTCCGAAGGTCTGCATTGGCTGGGACACAAAGCCTTCCCTTGAATGTAATAGCACCTCGGCTAGTGAGAGAGAAGTCCGTACTACCCTTGGCCACTTCCTTATCCCGGAAAGCCAACAAGTCAGTGTCCGTGGCTTGATACTCCTGGATCAAGTCTATAAGGTACAGCCGAACTGTAACATTTGCCAAAACCGGACTGCGGACAGAATCGTTCACACTGATGTCTAGATTTGCCAAATCGTCTAACAGTCTCCATTCCCGTACCAACATGTGAGCCAACAACCCCGATGGTTTCCTACTTAGAGCGTCTGCCACCACATTTGCTTTTCCCGGGTGATATTGGATAGTGCACTCGTAGTCCTTTAAGAACTCAATCCAACGCCGTTGTCGTAAGTTTAGCTCTTTTTGGGAAAAGAGATACTTGAGGCTCTTGTGGTCCGTGTACACATAGAACTCCACCCCGTACAGATAATGTCGCCAAATTTTAAGTGCAAACACGACCGCCGCAAGCTCCAAGTCGTGAGTGGGGTAGTTCTTTTCATGCTCTTTCAACTGCCTTGATGCATAGGCAATGACCTTCTTGTGTTGCATTAGGACACACCCGAGTCCAACATGCGAGGCATCACTGTACACCTCATACCCAAAAGGTCCAGATGGCACAGTAATCGATCTGGCTGAGTAACATCCATTACATCCATTTCGGTTAGTGCCTCCGGGATATGCCACATCTCATAACATCCATTTTACCTAGCATGAGTAATATGATCGCGCCTCATTCGCCTTAGGTTGCCCATCTCTGCAACAGATGTAGGCCTGCATTTGTCTTTCACTTAGCATTGATTGCACCCTCATTTACACAGTATGCATGCATATAATATTGCATTTCAAAAATCTAATATTGGTGTAAAAATATGATGATTCTAGTATTTGCCGTTCAATTACCAACTTGACATTCTCCGATAAAAGAGGGGTAGCTGTAAGCACCCAATTTTTATACCATTCATTAACCGTAGTTAAACTCTTTAACCATGATTAACATCAAGTTAAACCCTAGTCAAACCTTAGATAAATCCTAGGTCTAACCCTAGGTCCACCCTAAGTCAACCCTAGCCTAGCCCCAGTCAAACCTTAGGTCAACTCTAATTAAACCCTAGGTCAACCCTAGCTAACCCTAAGACCCATAGGTGACCAAACCAAGGCCCCTAGGGCCTAAACCCGTAAACAAACAGCCATTGGGCCGAAACACGGGACCACGACACAATCCAAGCCTTGGGAGGGGGCCCAGGCCTTTGAAAATTCAAAATCCAGAATGTCGGTAGTCCATCTACAAACATTCCTTTTGTGATAAGATCTGTATCACGTGCATGAGCATTTAAGCTGAGTCAGACCCATTTCTGGAAAAACTTAAGAATTACGGTAATTATTGTACCGTCATTATTTTTTGCCTTGAGAGGGAATGGTGGTACTAGTTCTACCACCATTCCTGGACTTTACGTTTAACATGAAACCTGCTCCCCCCAGTGCTCAAGCACTTTTCCAACAGCTCCTCCTCTGAGCTTGTTACTAACCTCTGTCCTATTGCCATGGGTGTCCCTAACCCCTTAACTCTATAAATTGAAATCCCCCTCAAGCTTTAAAGAAGGATCCGAAAATCCCAAGGATAAGACCCCTACCTCCTCTTAGTCCTAGCTCTGTCTTCCACCAAAGGTAAGACCAAGAACACCAAAAGCTTTTAGGGACTACCCTAGGTCCCTCCTTAGTCGTGTACCACCACCACGGCCACCATCGTTCTCCTCCGAAGTATTCCAGCAGGGTAAGGTCTTCCCCTACCTCATTTTTACCCTATAAAAGTATTGTGAGCCCCTGGTCCTATTCCAGGGGACCTTTTGTGTTGCACCAAATCCAAGGGTAAGGGTCCCCTTTCCTTACCTGTAGGCATGGGGACCCTCCCAAAATGATGAAAACCAGTTTCGGTCTTGTGTGAGTTTGCACACCCTCAAGGCTATGCCTCAGACTCCCCCAAACTCGTAGGGTATCCTTAAATCTATAAGGAATACTCTGGGAAAGGCCTGGTTCGTAGCCCAGGAGGAAAAACCAGTTTCTGGATAATTTACAGAATGACGGTAAACACAGTACCGCTATTCTGGTCTCTTTCTTTTACAGTGGCTATAAGCCTCGATTGGGTGGGCTCTGATCTATTCTAGGGCCTAGACTTGGTCCCTGAGACCACCCTACATCTTCCCTAGACCTTCCAGACTCCTCTGGTTAGCTTAACTATGGTTAAAATCAACAAAATTGGAAACTGTCTAGAATTACGGTAAACAATCTACTGACATTCTGGACTTCTGGGCACAATAATATAATGGCCACCATGGGCCAAATCCAGACTAGGCCCACGGCCCAGACCAGGCCCAGGACTTGCGACAACTCCCCTGAACACCCACATAGGTCCATGATCCCTTAGGCATAATCCTCAACCTTCCATTTTGGCTTTAAAGCCACTATTGTAAAAACAATGATAGTAGCGGTAGTTACTCTACCACCAATCTCATTTTACAAAGAAATGGGATTGGCGGTGATTATTCTACCGTCAATCCCACTGTTTATACAACAGTGGCTTTGCAAGGCCCAGACTTGGTAGAAGGTCATTCGAAGCCCTGTCAAGCTACCTAGGCCAACCTTAGACCGGACCATACCTTTAACTAGGGTTAAACTTAACCTTGATTAACTCTTAATCATGGTTAAGACCATTTAACCTTTAGAAAAAATCCATAAATTTTCTAAAAATGTAAAATGGACCAAAAATCTTACATTGGACCCTTTTAACCATGGTTAGCAGTCCAAACCACGGTTAACTCTCCTTTCTAACTCCGATTAAACAATCTTTGCCTCCGGGCCCAATCCTTAGCCTCTAGGCTCAGCCCTTTTGGCCCCTGGGCCCAACCTTAGTCTCCGAGCTCAACCTTTAGCCTCCGGGCCCAAACGTTTGGCCTCCGAGCCCAATCCTTAGCCTCCGGGTTCAATCATTGGCCTCTGGGCCCAACCTTAGTCTATCAGACTAAACCCTTAGCCTACCGGGCTAACCCTTGGCCTCCTGGCCCAATCTTGACCTCCGGGCCCCTATCCTTAGCCTCTGAGCTCAACCCTTGGCCTCCGGCCCCAAACCTTAGCCTCCAGGCCCATCCTTTGGCCTTCAGGCCCATCCTTTGGCCTCCGGGACCAAATCTTTGGCTTTCGAACCCAATCCCAAGACCATGCACTTGACCAACCCGGTTAACCAAACCTTAGTCCCTGGACGAAGCCCTAGCCACCCTGGTGTACACATACACTCTCCTAGTCTCAACACGAGCTCATGTGCCAGAACTACGCTCGGTCTGATCTCACCCATGTGAGTACGTAGGCAACCCAACCTGGGTTCGACCCTAGTTAGGATTTTTTCTTTCTTGGATTAGTATAATCTAAAAACTTAGGCATTTGAATAAAATTTGACATTAATTTAGCTTATACCTAGGAAGTTGGTAACTATTGAAAAATTAGGGTCTCATGGTGCCTAACATCTTCTCTGGGACTTAATCGAACATTTTACCTAGAATTTAATATAGACCATAAGAACTTATCCATATCCAGAACTTATCCCTCAGAATTAATAAGTGACGACTCCTAATCTTAAGCCAGTGAGTAACAAAATCCGTGCTCACAGTTCCTACTAATATAAGCAGCCTCACAGTTCCTACCTGAGGTTGATATATGATCCAAAATAGAACTTGCCCAATTTGTGCCCATAAACACTTCGACCTTCAAATGTCCATGATTAGAAAGTAACAAAACTCTTTCTAGTGAAGGCATGAGATACTTTAGGACCATATAAGCAGCCTCTAGGTGTGTAGAACTTGGTGAGTGTATAAACAAACTGACAACTGTAGGAGTAGACTCTAGATGGTCCAAGGTGTCTACTGTCCAAATCTAAGGTTCATCTGACAAGGATTGACTTCTCTAGGTTCTTTCAAAGTGACAGTTATAGAAAAGATCTCCTGAATTTCGACAATATAGAGAAGATTCTCTTCAATTAGCTTTACATCAGTCGTAGTTCAAATAAGTATACAAAGAACAACATTCCAACAACAATAGCAATAGAAGAAAACCTATTTTCAACCTAGAGAATCCAAGCTCTCATTCATCAATAACTCAATAGTTAGGGTACTCAAAGGATATTTAGAGTTAAAATTATACTATACACTAAAGAAATAACTCGATGATGTGGCACTCTTCTTTAGCCTCCATTTCTCATTCATTTTGCCAAGTCAGCACTAATTAATAGCTATCTTTTCTCTTCTCTTAAATGGAGTTGCTCTAGTTCTCATTCAAACAATACCAGACACGGCTCTTTCCAATAACGTTCTTCCCAATAGTTACGACTTTTCCCAATAGTTAGAACTCTTCCCAATAACACAGTTCTTCCAAATTTTTTTTGACTATTTCCAATAAATAATTAAATGAAATAGTATAAAGAGATTTTTTTTTCCAAAAGTTCATAGGGAAAACTGCCTCTCTCTCCATGGCTATGCCTTGTTAAAAAAGATTGGATTGGAATAAGAGAGATAAGAACCCTACTAACAACGTGCGTTTAGGTTGGTTTTTTTTTTTCCCCCCGTTCTTCTATGGTTTATGCTTGAGAAGCTTTCTTTTACATTTCAATGTAAGAAGAGGTGGGCCGGTAGAGGTGCAGGTGAAATTAGAAAAGCTATAGACGTGGGTTGCAAGGTACAGACGCGTGAGGGCACCAAGGGTCGAATAAGTACAGTGGGGCGATTGAGGCTTCTTGAGGGAAAATGTAGATGAGGTAGGAAGTGGGTTTGACATAGAGAGAGATTGGGGTTTTGGTCCTTTTGGAGGATAGGAATGTTTGATTTGCAGGTGGCTTTGTGAACAAAAAAAATCAGGTGTACAGTATAAAGTAAGTCACTTTGAGCACAACACCACCTAAATTGTATTTTACATGCTTAAATTTGAGTGTTGTTACGGTTTCTCAATGGTATTCTCTGCAAAGATTATTGGTCTTCATTTAGTACACAGACAATAACATCAACCATGGCAGCATATATTTAGTCTTGGAACATATATTTGGTGGAAGAAGTACATCATATATTTGGTCTTCATTTAATCACATCAACCACGGCAACATATAATTAGTCTTGGAACATTTATTTGGAGGAAGAAGTACATCATATATTTGGCCTTCATTTAATCTTGGAACATATGTTTAACATCATTTTTATTTATTTTTAATCCATATCTTTGATGTAACCCGTGCATCACACGGGGTGGTTGCTAGTATCCTACTATTTTAATAAGAGCATCACATTTATTATTGAATAAAATGATAGAAGTAAAAAAAAAGCCTCCTATGTTAATAAGAACATCACTTTTCAACGAAGAGAATCCAAGCTCTCATTCATCAATAACGGTAACCAAATAAAGATGTCGTTGGAGCAGGACCCCACACATTAGAACGAGCAATATTAATAAGAGCATCACTTTTATTGCTACTCAAAGGATATGAACTACGACTAGCATACACCACCATGATAAACACCCGAGCTATCACTGTGTATAATATATGCTTTTATCTCATTGGTTGTGCCTAAACTCAATCTAACTATATCCTCTTTGAGATACCATTCTCTGGATAATAGTGATCTTGTCTCTGGCAGTCAACAGGTTACCATTGCCTCTAGTTCAATAACTTCTCCTTTCTTGCATGTGTCACTAGTTCTTGTCTTGGTGTCTTCCTGGTTGTCCAATGATGGATGAGGAGAATTGAAGCAAGGACAACTCGGTGACTCAACACAGTCCTTCATCCAATGCCCTTCTTTATCGTACCAGAAACATTTTGCTGGTTTCACAACAACTTCAGTCATGTCAGCATCGATTAATTGGAGATTTACTACGGGTGGAACTTGAGCAAACGTCCTTCATCCAATACACGTGTTAGAAGAGTTGGGAATTTGGCCTACTCGGTGCCCAAAGCGGGCAAACAACCTCGAATTCCCTCGAAACCAATTCTCACACTTAGGTTGTGTCGAAATACAGGCGTTAAAAGAAACCGCATAAAAAATCGAGCCCCGATTAGCATTTGGTGCGCGGTTTTAGGTTTAGGCCAAAGTATATTAGAAGAGTTGGAAATTCGGCCTACTCGGTGCCCAAATCAGGCAAACGACCTCGGATTCCCTCACAACCAATTCTTATACTTAGGTTGTGTCGAAATACACGCGTTAAAAGAAACCGCATCAATAATCAAGCCCCGGCTAGTGTTTGGTGTGCGGTTCTAAGTTTAGGATAAAGTATGTTAGAAGAGTTAGGAATTCGACCTACTCGGTGCCCAAATCGGGTAAACGATCTCGGATTCCCTCGAAACAAATTCTCACACTTAGGTTGTGTCGAAATATACGTGTTAGAAAAAACCACATAAAAAACCGAGCCTCAGTTAGCATTTGGTGCGTGGTTCTAGGTTTAGGCCAAAGTATGTTAGAAGAGTTGGGAATTTGGCCTCGTTAGTGATGAAATTTCTACACTTTTATATTTTTAATTAAACTCTATTAGAATGAAAATTCTTAGATAAGTTTGGATGTTAGTGATGAAATCCTAGACTTCTATGTGTTTAAACTCTATATGTATGAAAAATCTGAGATGACCTTGTTTCTTTGCATATTAATTAATTATGAAATCCTTAAATTTTATCATTTCGATATTCTAATCATCAATTTTATTTTATTGTCTTTGTAGGAGGGAGCCGGCAGCACACACCTATCGGGTTTTAGACCAACCGAAGGGAGATAGGCAGACTTAGGATTTTTTTTTTCTATCCGACACTTTTTTATGGACATATATGTATTGTTGTTATTACATTATTGGCAAATGTATTATGATTATGATTAGATGGATTTCTTTAATTTTATATAGATTGATTGGATTGGATGGATTACAGGTAGAAAATTTTGTATGAATACATCTTTCTTTATTATATATTGCTGACAGGTACAAAATAATACAGGTAAACAAAAAAAAACCTACAAAAATAAAATATTATATATATATATATATTACTATCATCGGCGGTTGTGAAACGCTAGTAATTGGTTTCTTAGTTACAATGGTGTTTTCAAATGCACCGTTATATATCGGATAATTAACGACGCCTTTGAAACACTGTTATAGATAGGATCATTAACAACACTCTTTAAACGCCGTTATAGATTGGTTCATTAACAGCATGTTTTAAGCGCTTTTATATATTCATTCTTTACCGACGTTTTTGAACGCCGTAATAAGCTTATTTGGAATGATGGGATTGTCCTTCAATAACCGTCGTAAAAGGATAAAAACAAACACCGCAAATAGTTACTCAACAACGGCGGTGAAAAAAAACCGCCTTTATATGCTTCCCCGACAAGAACAATAACGACGTTTTCAGGAAACGTCGTTGTTAACAATAACGGCATTTTACGTACTTTTAGCGGCGGTGTTGAACCATCGCTAAAACCCTTTAATTTTGTAGTGATTGTCCATTGCTCTCTTCTGGACCACCCAGATGTTCTTTGAGGTCTTACTCATCTCACGCCCTAATGTTGTAACGACCCCAAAACCCTACCTTGGTCATAATAGGACTTTGGGTCCGCCACATTACTTATCTCTGCTTAACCTCCATGGCAATAAGGCGTAACTAAATGATGATTCTTCCAAAATAGCAACGATAAAATTCTTTTGATATATATAATCCAAACCATGCAGAACAACTGAAGTAAGCCCAACATAACCCACCATGATCGAGTAGAATAAAGTCATCAAATAACAATAAACAGTCTAAGCAACATCATGAAATAACATAAGTCTAAAACAAAATAACTCAGAAAGTAAGTTACGATCTACTAGTAGGGATAACTATCAAAATCCCTAGCTCCCTCCTCTGGAAGCTCACCTACTTCTTCTTCTGCAAATTATTCATCTTCCACCTAAGGAGCAGTTGTCTGATTCTGCGCTAGACCTGAATGACAATAATAGGTCGACTGAGCATTGAATACTCAGCGGATATCCAGTCTAACTAACATTAATAAAAGCACATGCATGTATCCAATATCTAAATCATGCAACAATTGTAAAGTCAATAACAGTTTAATATAACATGAACATAATTAAAGTGCGGGAACATGTGAACATATCATGACTTAGCTTGACTCGTGGACTTGTGTGACTATTGGACTTGTACCATGAATGTCATGCATGCTTGTTTTCCCCTAAAAATAGTCATCGAAGTCTTTGTATTAAATCTATGAAGATGCATCGACAGAAGCGTAAGCCCCTAGAGCTCTTAGATACCAAATGTCCATGATAATTATCCAGGACTTGACATCTTATCCATGGAGAGTATCAACGAATACCGGAGCTACTTGAAATTCAGGGTCCTTGAAAATTCATGCAGTGTTCTTGTCCTTGTACTTGTATTTCAATGTTCAGAGTCCTTGTACCTGTATTTCAATGTTCAGAGTCTTTGTACTTGTTTTTTAATGTTCAGAGCCTTTGTACTTGTATTTCAGTGTTCAGAGTCCTTGTACTTGTTTTTCAATGTTCAGAGTCCTTGTACTTAAATGTCCAGTGTTCAGTGTCCATGCAATGTTCATGTCATGCTTGTGTACACGTGAGACTTGTAATCTACCACACATGTGAACTTGTGCTTGAGTGTCGTGATTAGTATCCGAGCTCGATCATCGCTTAGATTACGGTCTTCCATCAAGAAACTCCGTTAGGTTACATCTCCCTAGTTAGAGAATTCCAGACATGGAGGACTTCTTCTAAGCATTGGCCTACCCGAATATCAATCACCATGCAACTTGAATAAGCATAAATTATCATAACATACTTCCTATCTTGGCATGGTCATGCAAACAATTCTAACATCATTATTAGGTATAATTCATCATAGCATATCTTATTATACTCATTCAAACCTTTCAATATCAGCATTTTATATACTTAGTGTTCTTAGATATTTCACTAAACACCTACCATGCGTTAGTTATGTATACAATGCTCTTCCCATTTTCACATTCCAAAATCACATCACCACTCATTCATAAACCACATTCATCCCATCCAAATCCAATACCAATCCACACTTTCATAATCCATCTATTCTCCATTTTAGCCAATTCACCATCATTTCTATACATCTATAATTCATAACATAATCTATAATTTAATTTAAGCTTCTAGCATACAAATTCATCTATATCCTAACTTAACATGCAACTCTTATACTAATCCATTATTTCATACTAGTTCAATAATCATACTAACAATACAAGAGATATATTAGATATGATATCCACCTCAATTCACATTTCCATTATTTAATTCATGCATTTTCATGTAAATCTTTTGACATTCCATAGACATTCTCATTTTAAACAAACAAAACATTACTAAGGTTAGATTAGAAGAGACATCGACCTTGGGGATTCTTCCCTTGAATTCAAATTGCTAGATGAAGCTCCTTCAGACTTTGGGTTTACTCTCCAAGCTAAATCTTCTTCTCCCTTGAGCAATTTCTTCCTCTCCAAGCCAAAACTTCTTGAAAACCTAAGGTTTTCTCTCATCTTTTGCCAAATTAGGTTTAGAATAGTTAGAACCCTAAAACTGTCGAAATAGAACCTCTATTTATAGCCTAAGAGTTAAAACCCCAAATTCCACAACCCTCTTTAAAAATTTCTGGGCGCGACTGCGATCGATCGTAGCCTGCGATTTATCGCACATATGCTGCGATCTATCGCACCTGATGGCGATCTATCGCAAAACACACAGAGAACTTCTGTAACCTTTCACTGAGTGTGATCGATCGTAGCTCCCCCTGCGATCGATCGCATTCTCTGATTTTTCATTTTCTTTAACACTTAAATCTCTTAAACTCTCTACACTGCTTAGCCATAATCACGACATGCATAACAACATAACACAAGACTAAACTACCCTTATTAAACAAGATAGAAACGGGGAATTTAGATCGGGGTCTCTACAAATGCTCTATTTGCTTTAGTTTCATGAGTTTCTATTTGGTTGCATATTGCTGGAGTTGTACAGGAAGTTTTGGGGTTTTAGGTTGCATAATGCTGCTCAGAACTGCGTGGACTTAAGAAGGAAAAATCATCAACAAATAGGCTATTATTCTAAGAAAAGGTTCAAAGCGGGAGATTTAAACAAATTTACCATTATAAGCTATTGGGATCATTGTGAGACGAATTGTATTCTGTTTTTGACAGGATATGGGGAGGATGGAACTCATGGAAGTATAAATGTTCTGATAAGAGGAAAGAGATGCGATCATTGCAGGTAAGGTTTTTTTATTTCCATTTTTCTCTTTCTTTATTCTGGATCTTTATAATATTTTTTTTACATATGTGGCCAACTCAGTTTTTAAGGAGGAGGTGGATGTTTTAGGTTCTTATGTCGAAGGAAAAACAGTAGCTGATCTGTGAGGAGGATGGTTTTGAGGCTCTGATTCCGAACAATTTGATGTTTTGCATGTAGTTTGGTGTTAGTTGCCGAAACGGGCCGACTTCATTTGGGCCCTCCAATCCAGCCTAACCTTTCAATACTTTAGTTCAAATTTTATCCATGGTTATGGATCGGCTTCATGGCCTAACCCATAATAAGACCCAATTATTAAGTTGATAATTATAGATGATTTAAAATTTTAGTTACAAATATGAAATATTTTTTTTATTACTATTTATTTAATTGAAATGATTAGAAAAGAGGGTTCGGGTTGAGAGATTCCTTATTTAGTTGCGTTCAAAAAAAAAAAAAATTTTCTTTTGCAGCTTAGTATCTGTTTGCAAAATTAATTTCTATTTTTTTTTTCCTTTCAAATCCTGTAAGAGTGTGAATCACGTTTATGTATCTCAATTACATAATTTACATCTACATAACCATATGAAAAGTGATGGAAAACTCTCAATTATAGGTACTATCGAGAGCACCGCCGCATACTTGAAAATCCAAGGGCCAATATTTATACATTCTTTAAATGGTGGGCCCCACAGTAGTGTTTACACCTTTGGATTTGTAATCCTGTGGTCTTGGCTTTCGATAATACCTACTATGGAGAGTTTTAAATCACTTCCCTAACCATATTACCACTTAATACTTTTTTCTTCTTTAGAAAATTCCGTGCATCGCACGGGCCTCTTTCTAGTTAATGATAAGCCCGGCCAGCTGGCCCAACTAAAACAGGTCAAAACTCAGGCAGTCGAGCTTATAAATGAAGCCCATTTTGAATAGGATCGGCCTGAGCCCGGTTCGGCCTGGCCCGGCCCGGCCAATTGACAGCCCTGGACCCTTACCTCTCTAACGTCCACCTATCCACCTTTTGCCCCCCCGGTGCATGTTAGACAAGACCCACGCCAACAAAGCAGTGATAAAAGAACCGGGAAGGCTACTGGTTATGCAATCAATCCAAAATAGCTCAGGAGGGGCGCAGGATAAGATGCCAGGCCCTCATCACCCCTGTAAGTCCCTCTGTATCTTGAACTCCTCTCTCCCTCTTAACTTCAATATTTCCTTCAAATCCATTCAAAACAGAGCACTTTCAATCACTCGTAAATATCTGCTTTCCAAAACCCCGAATTTCTTCTCCGTTTCAATTACAGAGGCTCCCAAAACCCTAGCTTTCTCTTCGAATTCTCCGATTTGGAGAAGAACCCATGTCCCCTTTTGCTCTCCCAGGGATGGGTTCGAGGAATTTTCGAGTACCCATGTTTCAGAGAAGCCCGAAAATGAGGGAATTCAGGAAATAGAAGAACTTGAATTGCTCGGAAAGCCTTCACCAGTACCCGTAAACAATGTATCTGTTACAGAAGTAGTTCCTGAAACTCGAAAACGAGAGAAAGACGAGGTCTTGGCTCCTTTTTTGAAGTTTTTCAAGGCTAGAGATTCTTTAGAACAAGCTAAAGAAGAGAGTGAATCAGAAGTATCTGAGGAGGAGGTTAATGAAGAGGAGGAGGAGAAGGAGGAATCGAAGAAGGTGGGTGTCGAGTATTATGAGCCAAAGCCTGGTGATTTTGTGGTGGGTGTTGTTGTTTCAGGCAATGAGAATAAGCTCGATGTGAATATTGGAGCAGACCTTCTGGGTACAATGTTGACCAAGGAAGTGCTTCCTCTCTATGACCAAGAGCTCCCATACCTGTTGTGTGATTTAGGGAAGGATGCCGAGGATTTTATGGTTCGTGGGAAGATGGGAATTGTGTGGGATGAGGATGCATTGAGTGGGCAACCAGTTCCGGGAAGGCCTGTTGTTGAGACAGGGACAGTTCTTTTCGCTGAGGTTCTCGGGAGAACACTTAGTGGAAGGCCTTTGCTCTCCACGAGGCGGCTCTTTCGGCGGGTTGCGTGGCATCGAGTGAGGCAGGTTCTCTTCTCGCTTCTTTTTCAATTAGGTGGATATTGTAACTTTCCCATGGATTTTATGAACTTGCTTTAAACCTGTTTTCTTTTATCTAAAGATCATATTGAGGCATTTGAAGCTGGATTTTTTTTGAGAAAGTAGAAGGATTAATGGAGAAAGAAAAATAGTGACCGATCATGAATGTTATGATTAGTGAGACTGAGAATAACTATTCTGAGACCTTGTTAGCAGCCACAGATTAGCTTGAACTTAATTGCAAACCATGAAGCATCTGACATGAATAAGCCTGTTTTAGATGATTTTGGACAACAGTGAGATTCTAATTTGTTTATTGAAATTGTATGCTATAACTGGCAGATAAAACAGCTAAATGAGCCTATCGAGGTTAGAATCACAGAGTGGAATACAGGCGGTCTTCTTACAAGAATTGAGGTCTGCTTTCATTCTATATGTGTATACACATAGTGTATTGTATCTCTGCAGAATTGAACATATTTTGGAAATTTTGGTTTTGCAGGGATTGCGAGCATTTCTTCCTAAAGCCGAGTTGATGAGTAGAGTCAACAACTTTACAGATTTGAAAGAAAATGTAAGTTGAAATCCCTGGTGAATTTCTTATTCTATAATTGTCCGATCTCAATTATTGTTTAATTGTGATTGCTTTTTTTTTTTCACGGGTAAATATATGTCGTGCCTTCAGCCCGTGTCTACATATGGCTGATCTATGCATCAGTTGGAACCATTTATTGGTGGAGCATCTTGAATGTGCAATATCTGCAAATTTATACTGATATAGTGTGTCGTTGATCATCAATCTATAGCTAAAATTTGCATCTAAAAACGACAAATGGTAGTGCACGACTGCCCAAATCTCAATTGGTATAATGTTTGGGTCATAGCCCATTGACAAGACAATTTTCCAATTGGATGGGTGGGCAACATGTATTTTATGCGTTGAAGGCACCACCAATCTGTATTGTGCTCTGTACCACCATCTATTTCTATCTTTACATATATTGCAAACATCTGGCAACTATGGAAGCTTTCAGTGATCCCATTTGATGAATGGTTTAGTTTTGGGATTTCTTCATTTGTGGTTTACATTTGCCCATATTAGCTTGACATTTTGGTATTAAATAAATTCTCAGTGTGCTTTATTTGTTTGTTGATGGTGTAGGTGGGACGCCGGATATTTGTGCATATTAGTAGAACAGATGAAGCTAATAACGACTTAATAGTCAGCGAGAGAGAAGCTTGGGTCAGTTCATATCACTTGGCCTTTGTATTATCTCTGGCTCGTCTTGTTGCTTGAAATATGCTTCGGGTTCTAATTTGATTCTCTTTTATTCTTTTGTTCCCTTTCTATAAAAATCATGCTGACTTTGATATATCTGCAGAAAATGGTATACCTTCAAGAGGGAACGCTTCTAGAAGGAACTGTTAGGAAAATTTTTCCATATGGGGCCCAAATAAGGATAGGTGAAACTAACAGAAGGTGAGAGTACTGCCCCCATTGACTGCAAACGTATCCAGTAAAAAATTGCTTACTTGAAAGTTTCTTGCCTGACTTTTGCCATTTCAGTCTCTATATATCTGCCTTCTGAAAAAAGGATAAAGTGTGGAATGTAGAATTTACTGAGATTAGAAAACAAAGAAATAGATCAAACTGATCCTTGGAAAAAGAGAGAGAATTCGAAGTTCTATGGAAAAGAAAAATGGTATGAATGTAGACATGATAGAAGAAAGAAATGCTAATGTGAAAGGCAAAAAATGAAAATACAAATACTAAAAATCAGAACACTGGAGAAATTTGGGTTGTCTCCATTCTGTTTTCACCTTACTGGATCAGTCCCGATTGCATTTGTCTTGACTTGTGCTTTTTATCAGCACTTGAGAAAGAGAGGAGAGGTGAAGAAAAGATGAAAATCCTCAGAAAGAACTGAGAAAATTTAGCATAAACCACTTTTGCTCATGCCCCTATGAGCCACTCATCATTATAGTCCTTTCTATCTTAAAATTATATGATTTTACTTTTGTTTGTAAAATGGAGGAACGTTAGCTGACTGCAGGGTGAATCCCAAGCTTTTGAATGTTGTATTAGTATATTACTTACTCGTTATAAATCAGAAGCCATTTTGATCTTTGATATGGACTTGGTTTTGGATAAATGAAGTGTTGGCTGCCAGGTGGAGATAAAATCTTTAAATCTAGGAGGGCTTGGTCTTGTTAGCATAAGTTTCAAGGAAGGATGATTAAGCAAGGAGGGTTGGAGAGGAATAACACCTTACACTCTAATGGAAGACAACTGTAGATAACATGTTTATATTTTAAATGTTTGGGATTTTTAAGTCGTTATTTCTTGAACTTGATGAAGCAATTTGGACTTCCATAACTGATGTAGGACAATCCTACAGTATTAAGGTAAAAAAAAATATAAAATCTTGATCAACGTCGAAATGAAGTTTCTTAGAGCAAACTTAGAAGAAAACCACTTGCAAGGTGCTAATCCAAGCAACCCAAAAGTTCACAAAGGAACTTAAAGAAAAGCCAAAGGCCAATTCTTATTCAAAAGTTTGCTCCTATAGCAACTATTTATAATAAAAAGAAAACGTAAAAACTAATTTAGAAGCTAAGCTGCTAATCTGCAATTCTGAACCCTACATCTAAAACAACTTAAAGCAGAATTTTAAAATACCTAATTTATCTCTAATTTTCGTCACTAACTCTACACTCAAAATTAAAACTCAATTCTGACATCCTAAATACTAAAATCTTGAAAATTTTTGTGAAATAGCTGTTGTAGATCTCGAAAAATCTTTTTTAGCACATTTGACGGATTCTCAATTTGATATTTGAGCAGAAAGTTATGATTTTTTGAGCATTTATTGTCAATCTACGAAATTTGAAAAACAGCAACCTCTCTTCTCTGCATCCGTTCGTCGTGCCTTTATTTAAATTTTATGTCCCACGTCATTCTTCCCTGGTTGAAAAAAAAAACTTGACCGCGAGTTTGTATCTTAGTTTTCTTTGGGGTGATCATCTTCATGGGTTGTTGGTGATGCAGATTGACAATTCGAAAGAGGGTTATCAGCCAACTGATCACTTCTTTATTCTGAATCACAACTTCATTATTGTTCTCAACTTTTACCTCAATTTCTTCATTCCACTCTTCACATAGGTTGTACTTATGGTCTTTAGAACTTGTGTGCCTCTTGCTTCAAATCTTCATGCAAAGAAATCGATTAAAAAAAACAAACCTTCAAATTCACATCCACAAGCATAATCTTCATCATCATGCTTAGGTTGCAGATAATGAGTCTACAAGTGTCGAATCTTGAGTTTCTCAAGTTTTTCATATGTCTTGGCTGCATGTTTCTCAACGAAATCTTAAATCCATTTTTCTACAATCATCACGGTGAATCAACTTGTCTAACAATCAAATCACGCTATTGATAAAAAAAAAAAAAACAATCGAATCACGCTAGGGAAGACATCACTTTGATACCAATTGATGTAGGACAATTCTACAGTATTAAGGTAAAAAATATATAACATATTCGATCACTGTTGATGTCTAAGTTTCTTAGAGCAAACCTGGAAGAAATAACCTCCTACATGGTGCTAATCCAAGCAACCCAAAAGTTCACAAATGAACTCAAAGAAGAGGCAAAGGCCAATTCTGATCAATAATTCAAAAGTTTATTAACATGCTCCGATAGAAACTTTTATAATAAAAAGAAATCCTAAAAACTAATTTAGAAGCTAAGCAACTAATCTGAATCCTACATCTAAATCAATTTAAAGCAAAATTTTAAAATACCTAATATATATCTAATTCTCGTTACTAACTTTACACTCAAAATTATAATTCAATTTTGACATCTTATATACTATAACCTTAGAAATCTTCGTGAAAACAGTTGTTGTAGATCTCGAAAATTCATTTCCAGCGCATTTGATGGATTCCCAATCCGGAATTTGAGCAAAAAGTTATGAATTTTTTAACATTTATTGTCAATCTGCTGAATTTGAAAAACAACGACCTCTCTTCCTGACATCCGTTCATTGTGCCTTGTTTTTTTAATTTATGTCCCGCATCAATAATTTATAGTAAATATATATTGTCGGTCTTTTTAATTCCCTGATGATACTGTTATAACACTTACTGAAGGTTTTCTATAAGACTATAACTCTTATTTAATTTTTTAGTTCTTTAAGCATTTTATATTATGTCTGGATTTAAAAAATAATAGTATTCAAATAAAAGAATCACTTGGACTTTTGTTTCTCTTTAATCAAACTGTAACTGACCTCGCTATTTTCTCTATTTACATGTTCCCCTATCCCCTCGCATTATAAGGAGATTGTCAGAGATGAAAATCATTTGCATTTGCACCTTATTTTATCCACTAATTGAGTTTTTCATTTTCATATACTAAATCTTATCTATATTTTCAGTGGGTTGCTGCATATCTCGAACATCACTCGTGCTCGGATTACTTCAGTCAACGACTTGCTAACAGTGGATGAGAAGGTTAAAGTTCTAGTAGTGAAGTCAATGTTCCCTGACAAAATATCTCTCAGGTAAGCAAGGAACAGATTGCTGGGTTTGCACCAGAATTGATTGCTTAACATTTGCAATATGTTAAGATGATGCTCTTCACTAGCAAATGATCTGAAAACTAACTGCAAATAGAGTAATAAAGTGTCACTTTGAAGAGTATTAATAGGAGGACGGGGTAAAGCCAGCCTGCAAAGACCCCTCTACCTTTATGTGAGCCCAGGAATTTTTTAATTATTTTTAAATGATTTCCTCTTGCAAATGCCTGGAGGAATTGGACATGAGTAGCTTCAAGCCTTGCAATTTTAGTTTCTGTTTTGTTAGACATTTGGTGCCAGTAGAACCACAGAAGAGCTTTAGGAAATCATCTTCGTCATTTGTAAGACTCCCTCCATTTTCAATGAATCGGAATTACCAGAATAACTTCCACCTAAGCCCAATTAGACCTCACTCTGGTTTATAGGAAGAAGGTTAGATCTGATTCACTTACTCTCTCTACATGATTAATCCTTATTTCTTCCAGGGTTTGCAACTCGTAGTTGTTGGAATTCCTCTAAGATAAAAAGCACTTATGGAATTTAAATTTCTTGATTATTGAAGCCTACTTTGATGGAATATATTTTTTCTTGAAGATTTTATGTTGAAGTCTTTCCAGCCTCCAAAAAGCTGTATAAGTGCAGAAGCTTTAGATAAAGGGCCTAGAACTTGGAAGACTGTCTCGGAGATCATTTTTCTGTCAAATATTAGCAAGAAGAGAATACACATTATTAAAGAAATGCGGAGGGAAAAACAAAGCTACCAACCTTAAAATAAAGATGGCAGGAAACTAGAGCAATAATACAATTACAATGGAGGCTCTTCACCACAAAATAACTCCTTCCTCACCCGCCCACAAAGAGAGAGAGGGGGGGGGGAGAGATTTAGGCGTTTGACAATCTAGTCTTGCTGTCCAAGAGATCAAGATGTTTCTTCTAGTCTTCATGTAACAAGCTTCTTTAGTCCCACTACCAAGTCTCTATAGTCCCCTCTCTTTGCCCATCCACTTGATTTCATTCCTCGAGTCCCCGTCAACAATTAAGTTTGGGAACAGAAAAACTAGGAGATAAATCTACCTGCTTATAGGGAAAGAGTTATAAGACTAACTTTCTAAGTAATCCTCATGGTTTTACAATGGATCTAAGAGTTGAGAAACATTATCTTTATTTTCCTTACAAATAACTCGTTTATGATAAATGAATTTGATGTGATGAATTGGTGATAGGGGTGGTAGTACTACGAATACTATGGCTACAATATTGCTGTTGTACTTAGGGATAATCTCTAAATAATACATCTGATTAATTAAATCATAAAGATGATCCACAATGAAAATCACTTTTCTCCTTCAAAGTTTGTTAATGTCAGTGCTTGTGTTGTTCCTTGTATAGTCATATGAAAATATAATTTGATAGCAGTCTAACATTATTTTTTCCTAAGGATCATGGAAATAAAAAATCTCCGAAACCGATACGAAACGAGCGATACATATAAGTTCCAGTGGCTCCCTTAATGATACTTATACTGATACGAAGCGAGTGATACATATCGTTTATTAGTTATTTATGTTTTAATTCATTGTGTAATTGTAATTGTAATTGTATTTGCTACTTTGTCTTTTAGTCACTTTCAATTAATTTATAAATGTTAAATTTGGTTCCTATAACTCATTTGATTTTTTTAATTTTATTTATTTATTTATTAAAAAAAACTATATGTATCTTCCAGAACCGATACGTATAGGTTTCAGTTGGGACCGATACTCCATACATCTCCTGAAACCTTATTTTTAATCCTTGCAGTGAGGATAACCAAAGTTTGTCCACGATAAAACAAAACATGCACTTATTGGATGGCCAAGGTGGAATTAGACAAGGTTCTCATTAGTGTTTTAAAAAGCGTCTGAGGCTTACGCCTCGAGGCTCGTCTCGGGATGAGGCTTAAAGAAAACGTCTTGAGGTTCAACCATGAGGCTTAAACCCTATGAGGCACACACCTCATGCTTTGAAGCTCGCTTTATGTCTATGGTGTATGTCTCATACATTAACTAAAATTAAGTTTTTGGCCACAACTAAGACTTAAATGTCGTTTTCTTAATTGTTATTGTTTCAAGTAATTTATATAGTATTTCCTATGTGAATGTGCCCACATGAATACACACAATGTATACGAATACAAATATATATATATATATATATATATATCTTTCTCTTTTTTTGTGTGTATATATACTATATTTTTTCATTAACTTCTTGAATCTTTTTACAATTTTTTATATTTTATTTATTGGTTAAAATGAGAGAGCATGAAGCTTTCTTGTGAGACTTATGTCTCACGCCTCGAGGCTTACGCCTCACGCATCTTGAGGTCCTAATGCCTCGTCTCACGCCTTCACGTTTTAAAGCTTGGTTTCTAATATCACAGATAAAAAGTCCCATATGGTTGGTGGTGTGCGTTACTGTGCGGGTCCAAATATTGTAGCCTTTTTTTCATGGCATTTTACACATAAATAGCACCCCAGGACCTGGCAGCTCGGCCATACCATTTTTGCATAACGTTGGTGGTGATGAATGCGATTTTGCACTGGCATTAATGGTTGCCACTTGATTTTAGTTCTAATTTGTGCAAACTCCACATGCTATTGTGTCATCTGATGATGTTAGAGGTCCATCTATTTTTCGTCTTCACACTACTGTAATTGCACATATAGCCACTATTTCTTCTGCGCTGTCTTCCTATTTAAGAGCACACAATCGTACCAATCTGTTACGTCATACTACTCGAAGTGTATGATCTAGTCTTTAATATAGTTTGAATGTCTATTTGTGGGGAACCTTTATTATTAATGCCAAATGATGACACATTCAAGGTCTGTAAAGATAATTTTTATTTTGTGGCTTGCAGTATTGCCGATCTTGAAAGTGAGCCCGGCCTATTTATATCAAATAAAGAGGTTCTTGTGTTCTTGTTTAATCTCTGTCCCCATTTGGGATATGTCTTGCAGTGTCTGGATCTTTCTTTTCTTTCAAGTTTCAATTCACTGAGAATTTTTGTATTTATGCTAATTTTAACTTTCCATTCCATGGGCAGAAAGTATTTTCCGAGGCTGAAGAGATGGCCCAAAAGTACAGGCAAAAGCTTCCAGCTGTTTCTACAACTCGTAAGTTAGACCCGCTTCCATCTGATGATCTTCCATTTGATGACGAATCAAGATTGTATTCAAACTGGAACTGGTTCATATTTGAACGAAATTGAGGTAGCTTGGTTGTGATACTGTACTAAGCTGGGAGTTAGAGGGACTCAGAGTCTTTAAAATACCCGTTTTTTCTTCAAGTGACAAAGGGTATCTTAATCTTCTCTGGCCGGCATGTATCCCCTTTGTAGATCGAGAGTCATCTGAATATCAATGGAAAGAAAGCACGTGCTCTGGTGATTACACCCTGAACATTATTTTGCCCTCATTTAGTTGTTCACCTTGAATGTGCAATATTGCAATTTGGATCATTCTTTCACATGTAATATTGTAATTGTACTTTCTATAAATGTATTTACCTTTTCCCATAATTTACTTGTTTATCTTCTGCTGATTCTTCCTTCAATAATCTTAAAAGTACTATTCTGCAGCTTTTCTTTTCATTTATGTCAGAGTTCGCCTCCACCAACTTCATTGGCAAGATAATTTTTTTACTCAATTTGCTAAAATATGATACTGTCTACTCATGAACAAATAAATACTGGACTATTTCTGAGGTAAGGTCTGCCAATTTTTCACCTTCCCTTCCCACCCACACAGGCATGCAGCAGCACAATGTTTTGATAAATGGTTTTATGACGTAAACGATGTAAAAGCTCCTACAGTAAAAGATGAATTTTTTACTTATTTTTTATTGTTTGGTTGGCATTTTTGAAAATAAGGCAGAAAAATGTATCTATGTTACTTACTTCTGTTTGGAGTAAAGGAACATTAGAAATTGTAATATATATATATATATATATATATATATATATATATATATATATATATATATATATATATATATTTATTTATTTATGTGAAGAGGGTCACTTTTGTTATTTTATATTTAAAAAACAATGATTTTACACAAAAACTATATATGGAATTTTAGAATGTCAATTTTTTTACAAAATTGCTCATTTTTGGTAAAACATTAAACTTTTTTGACTTTTGATAGATTTTACATGCAAATAAACACGATTGAAATGCCGGGATCAAAGAAGGGTTGCTTAATCCTCGAAGATTACTTTCGGTTTTCTTGAGTCCTTAAAGCAGTTTATCTTCAACCTAGGTTGTTTAGGCTCGGAGTCCATTCTCTGTTACCTGCTCAGATGGGATTTTCCTTATATTTGGTGTACTTAGTTATCAATCTAGACCATCTAAATGGGCTTGGGATTGTCTCTGGGGAAGCCAGAAAGGGCTTATCTCGGGGTTCCATAGAATAGGTGACAAGTGGTGGAGAAGTCAAAATCATGGGCCCACGATTTTGACTTCTCCACCCTTAATAAGACATGTTGCGATAAGTGTGTGAGAATAAAGGGGAGAGATGTCATATGGGGAGAAGTCAAAAAAATGGGGAGAAAATGAAATGACTTCTCCCCATTTTTTGGCCAACTGTCGCATAATGTATGGAACCCCGAGAGGGGTTTCTGGCTCCGCCAGAGACAAGCCAAAGCCATCTAAATGACTAAATGTTGAGCTGACTCTTGGATTGATTGCGGACCGGGGCAGTGATTAACCCACCATGCTTTTGACTATGTAGTCAAATGCCATGTCCAGTGTGTGTCAGTGTCCCTTTTAACACCCTATTAACTATGGTTAAGCTTAAGAAAAATAAAAGTTAATACTTTTGTTCTTTTAGCTTTCTAAAAACAATGGTTTGATTGCTTAACCTTGGGAGTGAGTGAATCTTAACCACACTTGATGGGTGTTAAAAAGAGGGCTTGGACCAATGAGGACAGAACACGGCGGCAAGTTAAACATTACCCTAAAACTTTACCCTACATAAAACGATGAGGAACTCTAGCCCCAGAGGATACATTTTTTTTTTAAAAATCCAAACTCTCATGTAGGTTTAACGCCTGTCTGTAGGTGTCACACCTGTCGTTGCTGCTAGCTACGTTCAATAGGTTTCAACCGTTTCTAATGATAACAAAGTAAAGTAAGTTAAGAGTTTGAAAGTGCCCATTACTTGTTCACCAATTCTAATGATAACAAAGAAAAGTAAGTAAGAGTTTGAAAGTTTCCATTACTTGCTCATCCGGTGAAAGGCTTATCCTTCCTCCAAGTAAAATAACTTATATCGGCAGAATTATATGGTTCAGTCAAGTAACTTCACTAGAGTAAAAGTGTTCCATGAAATTTGACACCTTAATGTTGCATCTTCTCGGGCACAGTCTCGGGTTGCCCTATGATTGTACCATCTCAATAGCGTTTCTCAATTGTAAAAGGGCAAAGAATAAGAATAAAAATAAGAAAGAACATGAATCATATCAGCCCAATTCTTGGTTATATAGCTTTTTTTTTTCTTAGCCAAAAAAAAGCTACCTCCACCAATTTCCAAAACATATCAACTCAATTTCCTTTCTTTCTCTCTTGGGATGAAAAGAAATCAATCTGAGAGCAATCTTGGGAAAAGCCAGTCTCACCTTTTCCTTTGTGGTAGTTCTTTTATAGATAAAGAGAGCTAGCCCTACTCTCAGTCAACTCATACTCTCACTCTCTACCAACCACCTATCCACTTTTTTGGTGAGAGAGTGCTTTAATCATTGGAAAGTGGTTGGTGGAGGGCAAGAGTAGAGGTTGACTGAGAGTAGGGCTAGCACTCCTCGTAGATAAATGTACATTAAATTTGCACTCCAAAGTGATGTACCCAATATCTAAATATATTATAGTAACTAGCAAAACCCCCGTCCAATGTACGGATTAGTAACATAGACATGAATGAAAGAAAAGATAAAGAAAAGAATTAATATCTAACAAAATTTTAAGTTATAAGATATTATTACAAATTCTTAAGAAAAAAACAAAAGAATAAAAAAGAGATTATTATAATTTATGATTGATCTCATGAGGCCTCCATGGAGTTACTTACTAATATCTTATAGCCTATACAATTGAGAGATTTTTTATTTTATTTTTTTGGAAGGGCCCCATAGGGACCAGATATCATTTACCTACGTCAGTAGTCAAGTCAGCCGATTAGAAGTTAGCTGGGACAGTGGAGCTCTTGCAACTCTTACCCCTTGGGGGGATTAGATCCCCAGCCTCCACCCTTGGAAGGCCACACCCCTACCACTCACGCAAGAGGCGGGGGTGTCATAGAGAGATATTAAAGAAAGCACCATTATGGTGTAACGGTACCGAACTAATGACACCCAACAACTATACATCTTGAGATCGATCCACAATTAGCAATAATCAAGTTGTGCTTCTTAACTTGGAAAGCAATATCCATTTTCTCTGAACAAGTGTTGGAAGCAAAAAATAGAGAGTTCTCTAAAAGAAGCAGTGAAGGTCTACTAGACATGTTTGAGAGATTAGCCCACGACTTAGGATTCTTAGGAGTCTATACATCTCGAGATAGATCCACAATTAGCAATAATCAAGTTGTGCTTCTTAACCTGGAGCGCAGTATCCATTTTCTCTGAGCAAGTGTTAGAAGCAAAAAATAGAGAGTTCTCTGAAAGAAGCAATGAAGGTCTACTGGACATGTTCGAGAGATTAACCCACTCCCACGACTTAGGATTCTTAGGAGTCTGCACATGTCTCAACTCAACCCCAACACCTTTTGGGACATTTCTCTCATCAATTATCATGTTATAATCAAGCCTTGAGAATTTAAGTGTCAGGCTTAGCAAGCCATTATCAATTGCTTCAATAGAACTAAAACCTAATGGAACTTTTTTACTTCAAGTTCAGGCTTTGCAAGCCATTATTAACTGATAGATTTTCACTTCTTCAATTGCTTCAAAAGACCTCCTAAGCACGTTATTGTATCCATTAACGCTAAATTCCCAACAAATCAAATACAATTCAAAGCCAGATCAACAACATTATAGTAACTGGTTCATATAATACGGGTTCATTGAAACGGGTTTGGGTTATCCTAACCTG
The DNA here is from genome assembly GCA_015143295.1 of Tetracentron sinense. NCBI lineage: Eukaryota > Viridiplantae > Streptophyta > Magnoliopsida > Trochodendrales > Trochodendraceae > Tetracentron > Tetracentron sinense. Next base: position 26,378,011 of record CM026556.1, read on the forward strand.
TAATCAATACTCTCTACCCATATTTCTGCTCAGATTTCAAGATCCCTAACCCTTGTTATCCTACCCCAATACCAACACTATTCACTGTCTTCTCTACCTATATTTATTCTCATATTTGAAGATTCACTAACCCTATGATTAGAAGATCTGAGTAAAAATTTGTATAAGCAATAGTTGGTACTTAAATGCAGCTGTTTATACATTATAAATGGTCATTAAACAGGGAAAAAAATCAAAATTAAATATAGCTTTTAGAATCAAAGCAAGTACTTGACAAATTTACAATATCCGGTCATATTCTTGTGAGAGTTGAATCTTATCAGCCGTGTTAATCATGTAGAACTCAGACTTTCTAAAGGACCTTCATGGTTTCTTGATAGGAAAGTTGCAAAATATAAAGAACGTTTCAAAATATAAGGAACTGAGATTCATTAAATTAAACTAACCTGATTCCCCGATTGAATTGGAAAACTTAACAGCCTGCTTCCTCGATCGAAAAAGAATATATATAACCTGTAACAACTTGCTTGATCCAAATAACCAAGATAATATTGATCCAGATAACCTATAGAGAATGTGTTAAATTGAACTAGCCTATCCAAATGATCAAGAGAGAATAAGAGCCTCCAGATTCGTGTGATAGAGCAAACCAAGAGATTTAGGATTTCAAAAATATTAACGTATGATAGACCAAACCAGGAGAATTAGGATTTCAAAAAAAGAAACGTGTGAGAGAAAATGGGTGAGGGAGTTATTTGGATAGAGACGTGAACTATCTAATAAGCAAACAATAGGAGAAAAATAAAACACGTGATTTGTGAGTGAGAGACGTGTGTGAGATAGAGTAGAGATCCAACGGTTGGCATCCTTAGAATAGAACTCGTAGGATTCATGGGTTGAAGATTGGAGAGCAAAGAGAGGGAGTTAGGTGACACTTATTTCTTTATATTATACTATAGATAGATACAAGGAAAATTTATGGTTTATGTGTTAAGAGTCTATAGATATGGTCTAACAAGGGTTTAGTTGCATATATGCCACAACTTGTTTATTTTTCATTCTGATCTCTAAATGCAAAATTGCTGCAACAAGGTGAATGTAGCTGTTTGATCCATAAACAGTCAAAAGAATATTTCAAAGTCCAAAGAAGAAGACAATAATTATGATCAATCTATTGGGTTCGAACGAACGAAAGATTCACCAACCCTTGGTTTCAACAATTTATTTTTGCTCTTTTTAAAAGAGATTAAAAAAATGAGGAATGCTAGCCCTACTCTCAGTCAACCCATACTCTCACCCTCACCAACCACTTAACCACTTTTTTGGTGTGAGAGTGCTTTAATCATTACATAATGTATAGGTGGTTGGTGGAGAGAGAGTAGGGTTGACTGAGAGTAGGGCTAGCACTCTTCTAAAAAAATATTAACTCAAAGGGTTAACCTTTTAAGACCAAGGTTAGATTGTTGAACCTAATGGTTAGTGAATCTTAATCACAGTCAACAAAGGTTAATAGGGACACATGTTGGCCTATGGTGGGTGCGATGATTCGATCTCTCTTACTTTCTCGCAAAATAATTCTGCCCAAAAAAGATTGTTTGGCAAAAAAAAAAAAGCACATAAACCAATGAATTGACCAAACCCATCCTTTTCTTTTTCGCTGAAATTCTAATAGAGTTCAAACTGCGCTTGTTGGGGTCTGTGTTTGAAGCTCTTTTCTTTTCTTTTTTTGGTAAATGTGGGTGTCCGCAGCTCAAGACTCTGACTAATCTCCACGTGCTACCAAAGGATACCCTCCCCCTGGCAACCGATAACGAAACTGCGCCAGACTTGATCTCGAGACCTCTGGGTCTACAGTTCATCTTCTGACCGCTGGGCTACAACCATAGAGGGTACGTTTGAAGCTCTTTTCCAGAGCTTCAAATATGTAGATCAATTCCTAGGTCGCTATAACACCAAATTGTTCGCCGTGTTTCAGAATTAAAATTTTAAAAAAAAATTTAGACAATTGTTTATAATTTACTAGTTTAACAATGTGAGTGGCTCAAAGCCAAGTTGGTTAATCTTAACCGTGACTAAGGGGAGAAGCGTCCGCATTTTGCTAGCGGAACCCCTTCAATTTATGATAATGTATATAACGAATTGTTTAACGGACAAAATGGGAGACAAGGGGAATTGTGGCAGTGTATCCCCTCACTAGAAGGGAGGTCCTGCGATCAATCCTTGGGAGAGATGTGAGCGTAGGTGTTGACTTTTTATCACTTTCCTTCCCAATTTTCTTTCAAACCAAACCAACACAAGAAAATAAAATATTACTTTCCTTCTAATTGTTTTTCAAAGCAAACACAAAGAAAACTCATTTTCTTTTTCTTTTTCTTTTTCTTTTTTTCTCCTCTTTTATTTTCTTTTATTTTCTCTCACCCTCTTTCTCTTGTACCGAACACACCCTAACCCTATGAAAGGTTGCTAAGAAAATAAGTGAAAACATGGAAGAAAAAAAATAGACAAAACACAAATAAGAATTGTATTAAAATTTTGAAATTTTCTTTTATTTTCTATGTTTTCCCCTATCTTCTTGGCAATCAAAAATACCATAATAGTTAGTAAATCTTAACTACAGTTTAAGGTTTAAAAAAAGGACACGTGTTAACCAGTGGGTGTGATTAAGCTCTCCTTAGTTCCCAAGTTCCATTGCCATTGAATATGACCTCAAACTCTTTCGCCACCGGTGTTGAAGTGAAGCATATAGAGGGACGGTGTCAATGGGTGGGGCTTGGGCTTGGGCTTCGACTTATATTTTTGTGATTTTTTTAATAGGCCAGACCCAGCGCATTTACTTAGAGATTGTTATAGCCCAAATTCGACCCATTGACAATAGGAATAAAAAGAGACATAAATCAGCTGCTCCGTTCAATCTTCGCTGCTATATAGGCAGTAGAGAGTCGCAACAAATTCTACTCCACTGCATGCTTTGAATCCACCAAGAGGGTGGTTGTTTTCCTTGGGTAGAACCTTCGGGGCTGTTTGGGGAGTGATTTTCTATACAAAGGAAATAGAAAATCGCAAAATATCTTTTTGGTTGATTTGGGACACAAAATTTTTTGTCTGTGCTTGTGAAACAGAATTTGTATTTAAAAACAAAAAAAGTCACTTCTAAGAATTGATTTCTCATAAACAGAAATTCTATGACACTCTCCACCTCTACTGCCAGCACCACAACCTCCGCCACCACCCTCACTGGCACCACAGCCACCTCACCTCTATCCCTCACCAACACACGGCCACTAACACCACCCCCACCCCCACCCCCTAACTACCCCAACCCATCTTCACTTGTCTACAATGATTCTGATTTTTATTTTATTTTTTTGAAACAAGATTTCATTATTTATATTCTTCAATGGATTTGGATTAAATATTTTCATAGACAACACAATTAATTATGAGAGTTTAAAATCTTAGGAATTGATGAGCTTAAACTTAAACTTAAAGAGAATCACCAGAACGAAGCGAAGCGGGCTCTTAGATATGGGGATAATATTCAAACATACTGTGAAGGCACGTCAGCAGATTAAATAAATGTAAAGCCAAATCACCAAAAAAAAAGTAACATCAGCCTAGCTAATGCAATAGAGGTTTGGGATCACCAAAACCACAAGCCCTCAACACTAACAAATCCCCCCATAACTAACAACTCCATTTAGCCATACATAAATAAACAGACTCCACACACACAATTCACACCTTCCATGGCCCGTCAGCTTCTCCTCGCACAACCTGTAACAGTCACGACTCAGGTCGGCCTAGGCGCCGCAACCCTATTCCTCTGCGTCTTTGCACTCTTCATGTGCGCTTCTCATTCACGTTCATGGCGTCGTATGCGGGGCTGTTACAGCTCCTATGACGACAATGATCCAGTCATACAACTCAACTCTGAAGAAGGCATGCTTGGAGGAGAATCAGATGTCTCGGTTTGGCAGAAGAACATACTCATGGGTGGGAAATGCCAGCTCCCTGACTTCTCTGGCATCATCATTTATGACTCTGCCGGAAATCTCGTTTCTCCGGCCGGAACTTGTGCCACGCTCTCCTCGCAGTGATAGAATGCAATCTCTCACTCACAGGATGATGGATGGATGTTAGAAACAGTGCTACTAATGTTCCCTTTGTTTTGATGTAAACTAGAAGAATGTAAATCAAATCCGCAAAAAATGTCATTTTTCTTTTCACATTAAAATTTCCGTAAATAGAATGTTTTATAAATAAAAAAGGGACAACTTTTGAGAAAAAAAAAATACTTAAATTTTAATTTCAAGTGTTCCTGATCATGACTTTTGCAGTATCAGGTCCCTACAATTCTTAATTTCAGGTGTTCATTTGTTTCCTAATTTATGTTTTCTTAAACAGAAATGTTATCCCTAGTCAGAGTCTTCCAAAATCGCAAGGTGGTGGCAACAAGTATCAAACCATCTCCATCTCCATGGTGTTGCACCCACCTTGCGTCTGTGGAAAAATTTTAACCAAGGGCGTCTAGGGCTAGCACTCATCTTTCTTAAATTCGTCGAAGATATGTTTTTTCGCTTCTTACGATTAAAACATGTTTGATGGTTTATAACACCATCACGTTCCAATGGCTGAATCTTTCCCATTGGTCCATTCAATGTGAGTCGCAAACAGTTCCTCAGCTTTGGTTTTGCTTAATTTATCAACATAATAAACTCTGTAAAAATAGGCCATAAAGGCCCGAAATTATTTCTTCAAAAAAAAAAGGGGGGGGGGGGGGGGGCAAACATTAATTCAAGGAGAAACCAGAAGGAAAGCCCAGTTCAGACTCACCATATAAGCATAGATGCTCATAGACAAAATGTAAAGTGCAAAGAAAAAAAAAAACTCAATAAATAACAAACTGAACAAAATTTCAGTTAGAACTGTAAAAAAGCTTAATTTACAAGTGGTGGTTAGGGGAAATATTCGTCCAAAAATGGTACCCCCACCATCAACTGGACCTCAGTGATTCTTTCTTGTTAGACGATGAAGTTCGTCCCCTGAATCCAACGACACTGAGCTTCGAAGATTTCATGACACCAGATTTTCTGCCTTCCATTTGTTTCTTCCCACCTGACGATGCTGTTCTTGAGCTACTAGTAGGGTAAGACTTTAATGGCTTTGAGACTTGAACTGGTGCTTTTCCAGTTTTAGTTGGAGCAGATGTTTTTCCACTTTTGGCTCCGAGGGTTTTCCTTCCCGCTGTCTGTACGGCCGTCACCTTCCCACGACCTCTGGAGGACTTTGTTGGTGCAGTTCTAGTCTTGTTTTGCTGATTTGAAGATTTTACGAAATTCACTTTCTTCCCCTTCTGCTCATTATTCCGGGCCTTGGGAATGTCTCTTCTAACATTATCAAGGGTGAGAGATTCCAAACTCTCATTCTTCCCCATAGCCTCCTCAATTCTTGTGGCCAAAGTTAGGTCTTTCTTTGCAACCAGACTCGTCACTTTACCTGTTAAGATGAGAGCAGCTATTTTGGTTTAGAAACCCATGCATGTGTTTAAGCCCATCAATGTTTCATGCTAAGTTATTGACAGACAGGGATTCTGCTCTCATCTTTACATGGGGATTGCAGCTCAATATAACTAGGAGTTCATACTTGCAAAATAATATTTAAAATTGGAAGCAATCAACAATTTATTTCATCATCAGTGTCTAATCCCAAAAAACAAAAAATTGAGGTCGACAACACGAATCATGTTTTGTCATTCCATTTCATTCTATTAAAAGCTATGATTTCAGTCAAAGCTTGTACTATCAAATCTTTCCACAAAATCAACAATTTATTTGAACTTAAAAATTCAATGAATTGATTTCTCCAATGCCCTGCAATTGAAATGTTTTCCAGAATCCAGAAAATAGTTTGTTTCCTTTAGCTCAAAAGGAGAGTAATTTATTCTCAAAATCACGGGCATATGGTTATGTACAGTGCTTGCATGAGTACATAACTTTGCAGCAGAGCACTAACGCATAAGAGTTAAGACAAGGCAAAGAATTAGTTACACACCTTTCGCTCCCATACGAGCAGTTCTTCCAGTGCGATGGAGGTAGTCAATCTAAAATGTCATAGAAGAAAAGTAGGGGTTTAGTCAGGTGCTCTAAGAAGCCCGGACACCCTCGTCACCAAAAAAAAGGGTTTAAGATAACAAATGTAGCAAAAGAAAAAAATAATTTGAAGATTATAAGATGACTGGCAAATCAATCACAGAGACGATTCTTACAGAGTTCAAGGGAAAATCAAACATGATAACATGATCCACATCCAAGTCCAGTCCCCGAGCAGCTAAGTCCGTGCAGACCAATGTGGGGCAGTCTCCATCTTCACTCTTAAATTTTTTGAGGTTTTCAACTCTAAGCATAAGAGACAATCAGTTATGGTGAAAGTGGTGTAAATCAAGAAGCATTGTACATAGTTGTATTTGGAAGAGAATCGCATCAATGATAGAAAGACAAAGAAAATGGTAAAGGAACAAAGGGAACTGGTAAAGGCACAAAAAGTAGTGAAGCTGGAAAATAGATCTTTCATGCAAGCATCAACTCATATTAGAACTTGTAGTGAGCGGCCCCATAAAAAAAGACAATGTCACATGTTGTCTTTGAATCTGACCGTTGGATGTCCAGGTAGACATCTTGGGACTTGGGAGACACATGGCAAAAAATCAGGTTGATCCGAGGATTAAAAATACGGTTCCGGGAAATGTATCGGTCCCAACCGAAACCTATATGTATCGGGTTTCAGGCGATACATATAAAATTTTATTTTCTCTTAAAAAAATCAAATGAGTTATAAGAACCAACTTTATCAAATATAAAGTCATAGGAAGTGACTCAAAGACAAAATATCAAACATAATTATAATTACACAATGAATTCATACATAAATAATTAATGGGTGATTCACCTAAAAGGTCATGGTTTGCATTTTTATTACCTAAAAGGGCATGCTTTTAACATATTTATCAAAAAAAGCATACTTTGTATTTTTATTACCTAATAGGGAATGCTTTTGAATGTGCACGAAGCCACATTTTAAGAGTTTTCTCTCACATTTATAAACCTAAATGTACAGTTAAGTAGATGCCACTGGACCATTCAGCCACATTGTGAAGTCAAGAGTGACTATTTGCAAGAAAAAAAAATGATACATAGTTCAATAATGTTGGGAAAATAGTAAAAGAAGAAATCAAACGAATTTCCATCATACTATGACCAGTTACTCTTGACTCAAATTTTTTTTTACCAGCTCCAAGTATTGAAGAGTCAGCTAATTTTGATTGACTTATTGCGTAGTAATCAGAATGCCCCAGATGAGCAAGCAAAAGAGTAATTATAAAGGAAAAATTCAAATTTTAGGTAGTGTGGTTGGGGAACAAAAATGTGACATTTTCAATACAAGTCAATTAAATAGAAAAACAAGGCGTTGTTCCTTCCTGTCACCAAAATACACATGATGAATACTCGTGTCAGGCTCAGAGGACTGAGAGAAGCCATCCTCCTTGCCTCTTCTGTACATGTGGCACGTGCATGGGCATCAATGACTGGTCTCAACTAGGAAATCTCATAGTCCGAATAGTGACCCAGTTAGATGGCCTTACCATCTCAATTATCAGTATCTTTTGCCAGCCATGTTTGCAGAAGCATGAAAGATGGCTACTCCCCATCTCCCACCTCACCCAAGTGATCCTTATTGTAGATTCACTCTATACAATTGCAAATTATTGAAGCATCCCTAGATTTATATATTTTTAAAAAAAAGTTTATATCACCTTTGTTCCGCTGGCACCTCCCCATGGTAATTAACAGTGAAGATTTGATTTTCGCCAAGAAAGTGATCCACAGCACGACTAGAACTCAAGGTGTTACAGAACACCATCACCCGGTTTCCCTTTGACAAACTTGGCTCAAGAACCTGTCATGACATAGCCACATACGCATGTAACGTTTACTTTGGTCAAAAAAATAATTTTTTTTTAAGACTTTAATTGCAGAGCAAGGCAAACTTTATTTCACTACAGGATTCTGTGTAAATTATTAATTGACACATGAACAGAACAGCTATAACTTCTTGGCTGACTTAATAGTCTGCTAAGATGTTAATTAATTTACCACAGGTGAAACGGATAAAAGCCGGTGGCTTGGGGGAACATGATGACAAAAATGGTGAACGTCGCCATGGTTCTCCAAGCCAACAGATTGGATCCTTGGCATAAGTTAATTTTAATGCCCCATAGCCAACAGATTGGATCCTTGGCATAAGTTAATTTTAATGCCCCAAAAGCTATGCTATCAGGGCATATACGAAATACCTGTCTTCAACATTAAAATCCTATACATGACACTTTTTTTCAAACAAGATCAAGCTCTCGACCATTCAGATATACAGCATTCCTAGGATAGGCCACTCAAAAATTGAATTGATTGGACAATGATAGCAATTGATCAAGAGCCACAACATGGATGGGTTAAGGCAAAATTGAGAAAAGCTGGGTACAACTAGGAAAGAAATTCATAAAGGAGTAGGTTTGTTTGCCTCCTGTAATTTGGGACTATGCCCCATCCATGGTAGGCTTCACATTTGGTTCAGCACAAGTCCCAGAAGATGGCAAATGATGCTAGGTATCAAAATTTAAATTTTTTTAAAAAAAGGTCAACAGGTGGGAAGAAAGTCCAGACCCCTTATTGCAAAAGTAGACTCTTGCAAGTTGCAACGTGTTAGCATGGGCATCCAGCAACTCATTGTTATAGAGACTAGCTGATGTTATTGATCATTCTAGCCATTGTAGAAAACATGCATATTTTGTATAGTAACACTCTAAAGAGTGCTAACTTAGAAGATGACCAGCTTGTTAAACCGTGAGCTTCAAGGCTGTTTCTGGCTATAGGGAATCCTTATCCCAGTTTTCCATTTTTTTAGGAATCCCATAATTTGCTGATAACAAAGCAGTGTAGTTAAGGCGATGCCTAGGCGTTTTTGGGGATGGGGCGCCCGACTAGGTGATTAGGCAGTCGGAAATAGCTCGGCGGTCGCCTAGGCGATGCCTAGGCGTTCGATATCTGGGTGGTCGCCTAGGCGGTCTGCCTAATAAAAGCTGTTTTTTTTTTCTTTTTTTGCTTAAAAAAAATCCAAAAAATCTCAATAAATAAAAAAAACATGTAATGAAGAAGTAACAAAATTCTAAATCATTTTTTTCACTAAAAATATCGTTTTCGACGCAATCTGGGCCTACGTCGCAGGGGGCTCTGCCCCCCCTGCCACCCCCCCAGGCAATCTACTAAAGGTTGTACCTTCCAAAACAAACAAGATACTTCTAAAGCCAATATGAAGCTCAAATTTTAGAAATAAGAAAGTTAGAAGAGTCGAGGGTAAAAACATACAAATAATCAAGTCCAGATAGGCAGATACACATTGTTCGGACAGCACACGATGAAACTCTTCTTAAATACTTTACTATTTCTTGGGTTCAAGTGATGAAGCTCTTTTATTATTTCTATATTCCATAATCTTTAATCATCATGTTGTAATTCTGAATACATTTTTTAGGCTCTAGGGACCTAACATTATACATGTAATATGGACAGTGACACGAATTTGGGTATTTGGCCCAGATTTGTGAAGTGTTAATACTCCACTATGTCAACATATCTTTGGTTATGTGATATGAATGATTATAATAGATTTTTTATTTTATGTTTTTGTGGAATGTGGGTGTGGAGTTTTGGTATATATATATATATTTATATTAAATTTATCGCCTAGGCAACGCTTCAATAGCCGGGGCTAATCGCCTAGGCACCTTGACTACACTGTAACAAAGATGGAAAGAGAGTTCATATGTGGTATGCTACCTTGTTTCTGGCTATAGGGAATCCCTATCCTAATTTTTCCATTTTTGAAGGAATCCCATATTTTGCAGATAACACAGATGGGAAGAAAGTTCATATAGGGTAGGCTTCTTAGTTTTATGCAGTTTGGGGCTATGGCCCATCCATGGCATGGCTTCATATTGGGCTAGCAAAAATCTCAGAAGAAGGATAAAGCCAACTTCCAAGTTCCAACAAAATCCATTACGTCTCTTATTTACCATTATGCATAACATTTTTCTTTTTTTCACCTAAAACATGTTTAAGGATCAAGAGTTCTGGAACCAATTAAAAAAAGTTAACAAACAGACCTGAAGCAATGCCTCCAGCTTGTTTTCAGCACCTGAAAGTTTGATGAAATCATGCCGAGCAGATGCAATCTTCTTGTGCAATGTTGAAGTTCTTAAATGGATTATTCCTTGAAACTCCTCATCGATCAACTTTTGTACTGCCTGTAGCCGCAAAAAAAAAAGGTCAGAATAATATCCAAATTATTGGAAGAGATAAATCTGAGTAAAAGTGAATCCATTAATGATAAAAGAAAATTATCATACACCTCTCAAATGCAACTAGACCACAATTACAGAGATCATGAAAGTGAGTGACATTTGGACAAAGGCTGCAATTTTCGATGCCTGAAAAGTAGAGAAGGCTTCTATAAGAGAATTCTTACATATTCATGTCTCTATCAACATATCCTTGAAGTGTGACTATTCCCCATACTAATCTGGAGGATAAGGGTAATGCAGTCCTCCTATACATGTGGGGCATTTCAAAGTCAAATATTTTTAAATGGTTCTCTCCTTACCAACATTAACCCCGTGAAACTCCCTAATTCTGTGGAACTTGGACCCAATCCCTAGAGCATGTGGCCTTTATGTGTTTTGTTCTTAAAGAAGTTATTTTTCATTGGTGGTGAATTAGGAGGTTAGAAATATATTACCAACGATTTCCGAGACGCTTCTGAGGTTTCAACCAGGAATCCTCATCTACTAGTTGATTTAATTGTCCTCAGCAAAGAATAGATTATTTCTGTTGATTACATGATGCTTCCCGGGATTGTTAGCTCCCTTTCTTGGGTTTCCTGCTCCTTTCAGGGCTTCATATCTTGTTGGTGCTCGGCACTGCTGAAAGATTCATTTGATGTGATATGGGCTATCCTTCAAGGGGATATCTCTTGATCCATTTGGAAGTAGAGGAACAGACGCATCTTTGATGATGTCCGGCTCCCACATCCCAAGGTTAAGGCTCGGGTTCATCATCAATTACTATCATAGTACTCTTCCTTGGGGGATGTTGAGTCAAGGGTGTCTACAATACTAACCTGGCTATGAGGGTATGAGTGCCTAGTTGCAATCGGGTTTGGGCCTCACCTTTAGTTTAGACTAGGGTTTCCTCTTTTTGGCATTGTGTCTTGAGCATCTTAGTTCACACTTGTGAACTGTTGGCTCCTTTGATTGTAATCCTTTTTTAATTAATATTTTTCCTACTTTATCGATTAAGAAAAATAGGCCAAAAGGAGAAAAAAACCAAAAATCTTAAACTAGAGAAAGAGTTCTCAAAATAGTAAAGAGGTTATTCTCAGACCTCTAATAGGGCCTAAGCCTCAAGACCCCTAAATTAGCTAGAAAGGAATTAGCAACATGCTTAAAATAACTCAAATGGATAGAGGCGTCTCGGTTTGCAACCATAACAGATTTGAAACTTAAAAAAAAATAGCAGTTACTATTTCACGAAACATGGCAAAAACAAGGTCTTCATAAGGCTGTCGTTGTGTCAAGCAGCGACAGGCCATATGGGGTCCCGATTTGGCAATTTCTCGAGTCTGGATTGTGTCCAATTGCGATTGAACTCGGGAGAGTTCAATTTCACTCACAAATCCCCTTTAACTGTCCTTTTAACTTTGGTTAAGAAGTTTTAACCCTTAGGTTCAATAATTTTTTTCTAAATCAAGGTTAGATTGTTGAAGCCTAAGGGTTAGTGAATCTTAACCACAGTTAATGGTGGTTAAAGGGACACATGTTAACCTATGGATGCGATTGACCTCTCCTGAGTTCAATCACGATTAAATATGAACCTAAATCCAACTTGTCACCTCAAGGGGGACCTACATCGGCTACCAGCCTACCACGTGGCACCCAAAGTGGTTGTCACCGTATCAATCGGCAACATGCCAAATAAAGATCTAAATGGTACTGGAAATAAAAGAAATTAATAAATTTACCCAAAAAAGAGCTGAGTTTTTTTTTTTACAAAATGATAGGGATTTTTCTATAATTATGCAAAATGGCATTGGCATTCTCGTAAATAAGGTCAAAAGTCTGAGGTATTCTAGGGATTTCTCCAATAAATTACAGGTGGTGCTGCAGGCCCCACAGGAATGCTAAGCTAGGTGCTTACATTTGGATCATAGACTGTCACGTCCTAGGGGTAGTTTATGCTCAATTTTGATGGTATAAGCAAGACGGGTCAATCAAGCTGGAAGGAGTAGAATCACTGGTTTTTAGCTACTACCTCAAACAGCTTGAGAGAATGCATCCTTGCCAATGAAGGCTCAGCCAGCGACCTATGCAATCCAAACTTGATAAAAGCTATATGAAGCCCTATGATCAATAGTAGAGAGGCCAGGAAAAAAAAAAGTCCAACGTCATGACGTCAATCAGCTCCATGTGTAATAGTTAATCAGAATCACTTCCTAAACCCTAGAAATATGGACAAATATCAAGTGAATTGTGGTTGAAATTTGAAAAGCCAAGTTACAAAAAGTACGTGGATCTCAAGAAGGTTCACAATTCCCCACACACACAACCACCCCCCCCCCCCCTCACAATTCCACACACACACCCCCCCCCCCCCCCCCCCCATCTCCTACACCCACCCACCCACACGTATTTGTGCGTGTGTTCAAATAATAGTGTAATTTAGCATACCTTTGTCATCGTTGCAGTTACCAAAACAGTTTGAAATCCTTGGCCATCAGACTTCAAAGCACGATTTTTTAGTGGGCTGAGAAACTTGCGAATTTCAGGACCAAAGCCACGATCAAACATGGTGTCTGCCTCATCCAAGACCTACCAAAAGATTAACACCATCATTAGGTGTACCTGAGCCATTACGTGTAAGGATATGCCCTGTGTGTGACACTTTGCCTGCATTTCTACACTGAAATTCATGCCCATGTCCAAATTAAATAGGATACTCACCAAGTATTTGATGTCACCGTAAACTATGTTCCCCTCTTCAATGTGTTGAAGAACCCTCCCAGGAGTCCCAACTACCATGTCAATTGGGACATTCAATGAATCCTCTTGGGGTCTTAGACGACCACCACCACTCACCATGGTAGACCTGAACCGTGCATGATGACTTATAGACTTGGACACACGAAACACCTGCAAAGATCTTCCACAGCTCATTATAAGAGAAAAGTCTTCATAATTGAAGTGATCACCAAATGCTACTCTATGAATTAGATAAAAACCTGCTCACATAGCTCCCTTGTGGGGCATAGAACAACGGCTCGAGGGCGCCTGGGCTTAATTAGCATACCAAACAATGCTTCATCCCGTCTTAGTAGCTAAAAAGTCAACAGATTATATAAGCAATTGGTTATAACAATAATGTTGAAACTACTAAATTCTACTGTTTCTGAGTCATGCTAAACCATGAGCACGCATAAATAAAGGTATAGCCTTGAGAATCTAACCGAATGAAAGAAGATTAGAAAGAAGAAAAGATGAACCAAAAATATACCACACCCAGTACATCCCGTATCGTTAATTCACAGAAACAAAAAGAAGAAGAAGAATAAACAAAATCTAGAATACTGAAGTACCAAACAAGGCGTTGATACAGCCCCAGACAGAAAGCAACACAACAGAACAATATACAACAAAGCCATTCAATTGAAAGATAAAACAAATCTCAAAAAGAAGTGGAAATAAATAAGAGGAACCTTCCACCCAAACTCAAAAATAATAATGATAATAGCAATAATACTAAACACAACAAAAATCAACTAATATCTACCACTAAATTCAAACCCACTACAAGAAAACCAATTAAAACAAATCAAAGACCCAAAAAATCAAGCATGTATCAAACCACAGATTTAAAAACCAATTAAAACAAAACTAAGACCCAAAAAATCATGCATGTATCAAACCCCAGAACTAAAAACCAATTAAAACTAAACTAAGAACCAAAAAATCAAGCATGTATCAAACCCCAGAATTGCAAACCAAGTAAATAAACAAAGAAAACTACCTGAACCAGAGGTAACATATAAGCCAGAGTCTTTCCAGACCCAGTATGAGAACCCAACACCACACTCTTCCCTTCAAGCACAGCCGGGATTCCAAGGCCCTGAATCTCGGTAGGAACCGAAATCCCGAGCTCCTGAACAGCACCCATTACCTCCTCAATCAAACCCAACTCCTCAAAACTACCAAATACCTTGGTGGTGTTGCTCTTTTTCAAAAATTTCTTCGAGCCATCCTCTCCATCCTTCTCAACAGCATGAATCGATGGTGTTTTAATTTGTGGGGTTTTCGCATTATCTTTGAGATGTCTGATTCTAAGCTTTTCAAGGAGGATAGAATGTCTCATGGGTTGAAACACCTGGTCTGGTTCAGCGGCGGTGGGGGTGGCAGAGCAGAGAGGCCTAAACCCTAGAAAAACCCTACATTGTGATGCTCTAGAAAGTGGGTATCTTTTACCTGGAGAGAAGAGAGTGTGAGAGAGGAGATTTGAGGACAAAGAGATACTAAGAAGTGTTCTTCCAGTCCCTCCTCCCATGGTTGCTGTGATGTTCGAGTTCTTCCTCTGTTTTCCGGGACTGAAAATGTGAAGCAAAAGAAATAACGAAGTGATAATCTTATGCAATTTCTTTATGAAGTAAGTAAAGAGGAATGCTAGCCCTACTCTCAATCAACCCATATTCTCACTCTCTACCAATCACTTGTCCAATTTTTTGTGAAAAAATGCTTTAATTTCAATAAAGTGAATTGGTAGTTGGTGGATAGTGATATGCATAGAATAATGTGTTAACTACTACTCTCTTATTTGCATATGTTAGTTATTTATTTTGTCTTAATTTTTCTAATTATAGTTTTTCTCTTATTATATGGGAATTTAAAAGAATTGCATAGAAATGAGGCTAAATCAAAGAATTAGAGAAGAAAGACCTAAGTCCAAAAGTTCAAGTCTAAGTAAATAAGATAAAACCTAAATCCAAGACCCAAGTCAAAGCACAAATTGAATAAATTCAAAACTAAAAGCCCATTAGAGAGAAAAAGACATACTAGGCTCACTCATCTAATTGGATTCAATCAAGGAGAAGATAGGGTTGCTGATATTTGGCAACCAAATCTACAAGAAAAGCAAGTAAATTTCGTAGGTGGTAATATTGAGCAACAAATCCCCCCAAAATGAAGATTTTCAGATTGTCGTCTAAACTGACCATGACTCATTAATTTGGTCATAATTTTTTATTGAAAGATCGGATTAAGACAAGATTTGAGGCATTGAAAAGAAGACTCAAATGAGAACAATATTGCAGTTCACGAGGATCTGCTAATTGGGACGTTAAAAATGGTCAAAATATTCGATCAAGTGGAGGCTTATGCATAGAGCACAGGAAAATCAAGGTTAAAAACAATTTTTTTTTCCTCTTTTTGGGGGCTCTCTCTCTTTTTCTCTCATTCTCTCTACCCTAAATCTTATTCTTTTTTCTCTCTACCATTTTTTTTTTTTAATTTTCTGTTTTGTAAGAGTAGAAGAGGGAGTGGTGTAAAAAGTCGATTAAACATCAATGAGGAGCGTGATTTATTTCAGCGGTTTTATCTTGAATGCTACAATGTTCAGCTAACTCGTGATAAGGAGAAAATGAGAAAACCAAGAATCCGGTAAGATTAATCTTTATTTTAGTTTTTAAATACTCTAAAATTGTATTGTTACGAAAATATTAAATCTGAATTTTAATTAAAGTTTTCATAAGATCTATCTTCTAATTCAAAGCATTTGCTTACTTATTGGATCGTGTTTCATTTAAGAATTTATAAATTAATTTTATGATTAATTTTATTGTATTTTTGGTGAAATTCGGATCTCCTATTCTCTTCAACTTTAACAAAAAAAAAGTTTATTTTCTTCTTCTTTTTATTCCATTAGTTTTATTTTATTTTTAATTATAATCTTAGCATAACAAATTTTAAATCAGTTTTTATTCAACCCATAAAAAAATTTTAAATTAATCATAGTACCTATTTAACAAGTTTCAGTGGATCGACCCCGTTTTGCCACTATCTTATAATAGAAAGTGTGCGTTCGGATTAATTATATTTGAGCACACTAGCTAGCACTCCTCATGAAATAAAATAAGACAGACTCTCTTAGAGTGGTTGCTTGGACTTACCCTTATGACACCTTAAAGCATTCCTAGTAGCCAGATAGCTAAAAAGTGCTAAATAACACCCCCAACAGTCTCACCAATTTGATGTTTTCGGTTCGGTGAGCGTACAGTACTCACCAACTTTGGTGAGTCACTATACACTCATCAAAGTTAAAAAAATTTCCCTCCTTTGTGGGCCCACGCAAATAAAATAAAGGTTTCTGTCTCCTTTTTTTTTTTTTTTTGTAGAAAAGTCACAAATGATAAAATAATGAGAGTTTTGGCTATTTTGGTGAGACTGTTGGGAGTGTTTTAAGTAAGGCTGTTGGAAGTGTTTTAAAAAAGTAGCTCACCAACATGACCTTTTGTGAGTTTTGGCTATTTTGGTGAATAAAATTTGGTGACCAAAATAGCCAAAACTCACAAAAAATCATGTTGGTGAGCCACTTTTTTAAAACACTCCCATAGCCTCACCAAAATAGCCAAAACTCTCATTATTTTATCATTTGTGCATTTCTACAATAAAAAAAAAAAGGAGAGAGAAACATTTATTTTATTTGTGTGGGCCTACAAATGAGGAAAAGAGAGATTTTTAACTTTGGTGGGGGTACAGTGACTCACCAAAGACTTTGGTGAGTACTGTACACTCACAAATCCGAAGACGTCAAATTGGTGAGGCTGTTGGGGGCGTTATTTAGCACTTTTTAACTCTCTGGCTTAGAATGCTCTAACGGCTACCATAGGTTTGATTGTGATTTTAAACTCCTTTAAACTATGGTTAAGATTTACTCACTCTTAGGTAAAAACTTTGATTTTTAAGAAAAAAAATTACCACGGTTAAAAATTCTTAAACAAAGTTTACTACAGTGAAAGGGGCTTTGTGAGGAGCAAGGAGCAATATTCCTCTCCTCGCCATGTGTCCCTTTTAATACTCATGACCAATGGTTAAGATTCACTCATCCCTAGAGTTAATAAATCTAACCTTGATTTTTTTAAATATTAACTTTGAAGTAGTTAAACTAATCATGATTAAGGAGGGGAAAGGGACACGTGACAGTTTGTAGAGACATGTGCATTCAGCTGCGTGCAAAAATTATCACGCCCCTTTAATGAAAGTTTAAACAATAAACAAATGATGGTGCTAGTCGCACCTCTATATTTGATGATTGCACTTTATTATTAAAATTATTGACTGCACATTATTATATTCATAAAATTAATCATACATGCTAAAAACAAAACTTTCCTATAAATCTTTATAACTACACATTAATCGTAATATTAAGCATTGCATATGAAGGAATTTACACTATAAACTATTTGAAGTTTATTGTTTGATGTTTTTTTTCTTCTTTATTTGTATACATTGTTTTCCATCTTTTTCAGTACCTAATTATTTAGATGAGACGAGTTAGAATTGTTAATAAAAAGTTAAGAGTGTGTCTGGGTTTGATGAGTCTAGAGTAAATCATCATTGGGTGTGAGTACACATAAAAAGAAGTTTGGATAAGAAGGAAAATAAGACAGGGGAGTGTAAGACTTCTGTCATGGGTGGTAATGAAAATGATATTGAAAAAAAAAATTGTGGATTTTTTTTAAAACTTACATAGGTGAGGAAATTTGGAAAATAGGCTTTGAATATCATTTAGTAAAGTTGAATTGAATCAAGGGTTTGGAGGGTGAGACTTGAGAAATCAAACGATTATTTTTCTCTTCTTTTCATGACTTTGTTTGGAGGTTAGAAGATAAAGATGGGTTTTTTTTTTTTTGGTGTCAGGCATCATTTATCTACGTTAGTATGGTTATACATTAGTTGTTAGCTTGGGTATTGGAGCTCTAGCAACTCATACCCTTGGGGGAATTGGATCCCCCAACCTCCCTCCATTGAAGACCACACCCCTACCACTCACGCAAGAGGTGTGGGTATTGAATGGAAATGAAAGTATGTTGGGTATGACTATTAAAGAAAGAAAAAAAAAAATAAAAAATATGAAAAATAAAAAAATGGGATACAATCATCAAATATTGGTTCGGGTGCGTCTAACACCCTAAATAAATAAAGGGGAATGCTAGCCCAATATCTTTCTTCCTCACGACCTCTTAGTTTTTTTTTTTGTAGGAGAAGAGAATAGAAAAATATGGGAAATAAAAGAATAAGAAATGAAAAAATAAGAATATGTCATTTTTACGCCTTGTTTGTTTGCTAATAAAGAAAAATAAATAAAATAAAAAAGTAATGAAGAGTATGGAAGCGGTAATATAGGCGAAAGAATTGATAGTTAACAGGATAGTTGGTTGACATGTGTTTGGCTAGCAAAGAACCCGACAAAAACAAGTCTTGACTAGTAAGGGGAGCACCCTAGGCTATTTGATATAGTATAGTCGGCCCCTAAGGAAGCCCCAAAAGGGTATATATATATATATATATATATAAAATACCACATCTACTCAAAATTCTGGAAGTGGAAGTGGTGCAGACTGGAACCAAGCAACAGGGGCATAGGTGGAATGTAGAGATCAATCTTGACAGCGCACAGGGGAATAAGCACTACACATAGGAATCAACAACACGCAAACTTTGTTATAAATTAGCCCCTTGTATACCCAGGGATAGTAACAGTAGTTTTGGAAAAGCTGCCTCCTCTGGGGTCTCAGAAGAAACTTCTTGTTTGAATTACGCATTGGCTCAGGTCAGGAGCAGAAGCAGGATTCAGTATGTTATACCAAAAACCAAAAGACGCATGTACTATGCTGACAGCCATCAGCTGTCGACTCGTTGGTAAGATGAGATCTTCAAGCCCGATTTCTGCTGGCAAACCCCCCCCCCCCCCCCCCCCCCCCCCCCCCCACACACAGAAGCACCACCCGACGAAAGGGGATGACGAAATACCAACTTCTAAAAGACATAAATGAAGAAAAGGACTACACTTATCTCTTCCCATTAGGCCATGTTAAGAATTGAAGAACGTGCTCAAATGCCGTTTATCTTGCTTGTAATGTGACAATAGTAGTGATGACTGATGACCTATCAAACATCACCTGAATATGGTGTGATCCTCTCATAAGAGAGGTCATAGGAAGGGGCGGAGCCACATGGGGTCTAGGGGAGGCTGAAGCCCCCCCTGAAATTTTGGAGAAAAAAACATTCCTACTTGTATTAACAAGAGTGTAGCTTGGGAGAGGGGCGAAGACGGGGGACGGGAGGCTCTAGTCCCCCCTAAACCTCTAAACATTTGAGAAAAAATATATATGCCTTACAAATGGACACAAACTGACGTGATTGCCCATGAACCCGCTATTGTTAGCTCCTTGCAAGAGAATCCTAGCTCCACCCCTGGTCATAGGATCAAGTCCCAAAGAGTGACACTAGTTACCAACCTTGGATAATTGACAGAAGAGTGCGGCTCATAAACTCTCACTGTGGGAGTAAAAAACATTACTGCCCTTCATCAGATTTAGAAAAAAAAAACAAGAAATATATGGACACATGAAAGTTTGATGGACCACAGAACCTGGCCCGCGGACTTGTAGGCCCGTAGCCAAGCCCATATACTTTGGGACATATCCGTCAATTGTGCAACGAGTAAGGATTTATATGTAATTAAAGATTAAAAAAAACAAACGCCATAAACGTGAGAGAAAGCTATGTTCATTAAACGCAACTTTGTCAATCCACACGTACCCGAATAAAAGACCTGCAAGTACCTTTTCAGTTCAGTTCCTTCTCTCGAGCGACTATCTCTATTTGCAGAAATCTAATAATCAGAAGAAAATAAATAAATAAATAAAAATAAGAAGAGTGAAAACTAGTTTTTCACATTCTTCGACTAGAATCCAAACCCTATATATATATATATATACATATACACACACATATATATCTGCATGTGATTGGTTTTCTATCGATTCGATTTTCTGTATATCTTTCAATATCTCTGCAACTGTAATGGCGAATGTTCCTCTACCACCTTTGCAGCAGCAGGAAGTTTAGCAGCAGCCACCATGGTTGGGCAAAGCTTCTCTATACGTTGGAGATCTCGACCTGTCAGTTTCTGAAAATTATCTCTATGATTTATTCAACCAGGTCGCTCAAGTCTCGTCGATTAGGGTTTGCAGAGATCATATCAGGAGGGTCTCTCTTGGTTACGCTTTTGTTAATTTCAACCACCCTCATGAAACTTAGAACTTTGAACTCCTCCTTCAACTATCATTAAATTATTTGATTTTTTTTTTTTTTATCAATGTAGGGTTTCATTGTTGTATTTGTTTTTTGTTTGTGTTTTAGGGTTCATAACTGATCAAGGATATTGTTTATTGATATACTTTGATTTGCATTAGGGTTTTTTTTAATGACACGCCTATGGATTATTACGCTCACCCCAATATTTGATGACTAGTCCATTATTATAACTTACATATTTATACGTTAAAATCTAAAATAGGACATTACATATTTAGGCTCACCCCAAGAACTGTGTTTGCCTTCTCCTGTTGCCGCTAGCCATCTCAACACTCTCGTTGCTAGTAGGGCTAATTATTTCTTATTCGAAGAGAAAAATGAAAATATCGTTATGGTACTATCTTTCTCCTAATTACTTATTTTCAAACTGAACCATTACAAAATTTTAGTGTTTTAAAAAGCATGTGAGGCTTACGCCTCGAGGCTTGCCTCAGGGCGACGCTTAACGAAAACGCCTTGAGGCTTAACCCAGAGGCTTAAACCCCATGAGGCACACGCCTCATCCCTTAAAGCTTGCTTCATGTCTATAGCGTACATCTCATACTGTCATACATTAACTAAAATTAAGTTTTTAGCCACAACTGATACTTAAATGTCATTTTTTTTAATTTATTACTTGTTTCAACTAATTTGTATAGTATTTTCTATGTGTACGCGTGCGCCCACACGAACACACACAATGTACACAACTACACACATACATATATATAAATGTATCTCTATATATGTGTATATATATAGTATAATCTTTTATCAATTTTTTTTTTTTTTTTGTAATTTTTTTTATATTTTATTTATTTGTTAAAATTAGAGAGTATGAAGCTTGTGAGGTTTACGCCTCATACATCTTGAGGTCCTAACGCCTCGCCTCATGCCTTCACGTTTTAAAACATTGCAACATTTAACTAAAATGCCTTTCCATCTAGAGTAATTAGCAAAAAAATGATCAAACAAAATATATGTAACTTAGGGCTTGATGTTAGATATTGTGGTCACACAATGATCACGGGGTTTGATTTCAAAACCCCGAACCAATCTTCTCGTTTGATCGAAGCATACTAGTAAGAGTCTGATCATGCGGTGGTGATCATTAAGGTACACCGGACTCGGTACACCCTAGACACACATTAGTGTGTCATATTTAAAATGACATAATCACCATTTGATGTGTGGACCAGAATCCTTGACGGGTAGGATTCTGGGATCCTATAAATAGGGATGATCCCAACTCTCGCCCCTAAGGGTTCTTTTGGTTTTCCCAAAAGGAAAAGACTCCCCAATCAGCCAAAGGAGGAGAAGAGAGTTGAAGAGTCATCTCTTCCAGAGTTTGCTAAATGGCAGGTATAGCCTTTAGTAATTGGTTTTCAGTGGTTTTCTATACAAAAGCCGGATGATCCGAATTAGAGGTGGTCGTTGTGACCACCAACAAGTGGTATCAGAGTTCCGTTGATCGGCTTTTGTGTAGAAACAATATTCTTAAGCTGTTTGAGGCTTAAAGAAAATTAATTTTGAGTTTATTTAATTTTATACTCATAATTTTTTTTTTGTGTCTGAGACATTTGAGGTGCAGGAATTCTGATTGGGGAAGAAGATGATTACATCATCTTCTCCTTGAGGTGTCATTCCACCCCCACTTGTCAGGATTACTAACTCTTGATCCATGCAAGTTGGCTGCCATTGCCACATGGCAGTGATCCATGCAAAGAAGCTCCTTGCTGTTGATATCTTGTTACAAGCCTTAATTAGGCATGCAACTATAGCCATGCAACATTAAATGGTTTTCCATTTGTCCGTGACTCTTTTTTGTGAACCTGTCCGTGGGACTTGTCCACGATATTTGCTTGCGGACTTGTCCGTGAGACTTGTTCATGGCCTTGTCCGTGAAAATCGGTCCGTGAAATTTAATCTGTCTGTGTGATTCGCAGTTGTCCGTGGACCTTATTTATCCACGGACTAGTAAGTGAATTTGCACTATGGAAGTGCTTATCCGTGGCATTGCTTGTCCGTGACATTCAATTTGTCCACGGACAGAATGTTGTGTCTGTGAACAAAATGCAAAATCATGACATCTTTTGTCCACGGACAGTAGACTTGTCCATGAGATAACGATGCCTATGAATTACTAAATTCAATCTGTCCACGGGTATAGCCTATCCGTGGGTCTTTTAGTTGTCTGTGGACCAACTTAAGAAAAAGAACAAAAAAAAAAAATTGCATGTCCGTGGGCTTCTCTCTGGTTTTGTGTTTTATATGTGAGAATGACAAGAACACTTATCCACGGACAGAATCATTGTCCGTGGACAGAATGCTTGTCCAAGGCATTATTTGTCCATGGACATGAGACTTGTCCCTGAGTTTTACAAGGTTTACAAGATGTGTCCGTGCAATTCATAAGGTTACAATTCACAAGGTTTAAAGGCATCCGTGAGCTTCACAAGCTTTCAATGGTATTATAAGTAAATACCACAGAAATTTTAAGGTATTTATACAAAACCAAAAATGAAGACAATGATTGGTCTTACACACTCATTAATGTTGTGTAAGGATGATGCTAACATCACTTTTCTTTGAAACTTATTTTCCTTTTGATTTAAGAAAAACTTAGTGAAAAACATGTGTCTTTTTTTTAATGGCAGACAATAATACATGCACGTCTTGCTAATTAATGGAATAATTATAAGGTGGTCTAAGAATTTGGATGTTACCCTATAACTCATTGGGGTTACTTATAGTTCTTTCCCGCATAATTGTTTGTGGGTTACAATTATCCTAAAATAAGTGATCAAGCCCAAAGGTGGATCACTCTATTTTGGATAATATGAAAGAGTAAGGTGGTTGGTTAGGATATCGAGAAATAGAGGTTTCTTTTTGCCCAAAGGTGATAAAATTCTCGAGATTTTGATGTCTATGACTTACTAGCCTTATATTGTGCAATATTGTTCATTGTTAAAATATGTTGTACATTGCAATGCTTTCAATTGTTATAAAATAAGTGATCAAGCCTAAATGTGGATCACTCTGTTTAGACAATGTGAAAGGGTAAGGTGGTCAGTTAGGGTATTGAGAAATAAGAGTTTGTTTCTGTTCAAAGGTGATGGAATCCTCAAAGTTTCTGATATCTATAACTTACCAGCCTTATATTTGTGAAAAGTGTTTATATCTTCAGCAATTTCTGTATGTGAATGGTTAAGTTGTTGCATGCAATTGTAAATCCCACTGTTATTACCGGTTATTTGTCAGGCATCGAACCTTTGAATGGTTCGAATTTTTCAGAATGGAAACAACAAATAGAATTGGTTCTAGGATGTATGGATCTTGACATGGCCATACGAGATGTTAAGCCGTCTAAACTCACCATTGAGAGCACAGCTGAACAACGGTCTAATTATGAGAAGTGGGTAAGATCCAACCGAATGTGTTTGATGATTATAAAAAGTTCCATCTCTAAATCCATTTAAGGTGTTATTCCTGATGTTGGAAATGCTAAAGATTTCATCACTGCAGTACAAGAACAATTTAAGATTTCTACCAAGGCAGAAGGGAGTACTTTATTGACCAAACTGGTCAATTTAAAATATGATGGTTCTGGAAATGTGCGAGAGCATATACTAAGAATTTCTGATATGTCAGTTAGGGGCGGAGCTAGGATTCTTTTGCTGGGGGGCTAACAATGGGGGTTCGGGGACGTAGACCTTGATTTTTTTTTTAGGGTAAGTTCATGGGCCATGTGTCAATTGGTGTCCATTTTTAAAGAATATATAGTTATTTCTCAGAAGTTTAGGGGGGGCTAGAGCACTCGGTCCCACCTAGCTCCGCCCATCTCCCAGGCTGCGTCCCTAATAAGACAGTAAAAAAAAAAATTCCCAAAATTTCAGGGGGGGCTTCAGCCCCCCCCCCCCCCCCCCCCCCTGGGCCCCATGTGGCTCCGCCCCTGATGTTAACTCAACTCAAAGGAATGGATATGGAGGTTTCTAAAGGTTTTTGGGTAACAGTTTGAACAATTTAAAATCACTTATAATACACAGGAAAAAGTGAAGTTTGAATGAGTTAACTGCTATGTGCGTTCAAGAAGAAGAAAAAATAAAAACCTGTAGGCCAGAGAGTGCTCATCTGACTAGTAAGAATCATTTTAAAAGAAAGTTCAAAAGAGAAAGTAGTAGAACAGGTTATCAGAAAGGTTTTAAAGGTAAGAGAGTCTGGCCCAATCAACAACAGAATATAAAAGAGACTTAAGATTTTGTCTGTTTCTTCTGTCATAAAAAAGGACATATGAAGAAAGATTATTATCAGTACAAGAACTGGTTGGAAATTAGAGGTAAAGATTTGTCTCTTGTGTGTTTTGAATCCAATTTGATAGATGTTCCAATCAATCCTTGGTGGGTTGAAACCGGTGCTACTATTCATATTTGTAATTCTATGCAGGGCCTTTTAAGAAGATGGTAGAAAACAAAGAAAGAACTTAGATAATGGGAAATGGAGAAAATGCAAGAATTGAAGCTGTTGGTGTTTTTAGGCTAATCTTAGAGTCTGGTTTTGTTTTGGACTTAGCCGACACCGTATATGTGCCTAGTATGAGGCGCAGTCTTTTGTTAGTTTCAAAGCTCGATTCTAATGGTTTCCAGTTCACTTTTTGTAATGGCAGTTTTACTTTGTTATATAAAGCTCGGGTTGTTGGATCTGGTTCTTTGTGTGATGACCTTTATAAACTCAATATTGATGGTGTGTATGCTCAATCTCTTTTATCCACATATATGTGTGAGAGCTCTAGATCAAAAAGACCAATAATAGATTAAAATTCTTTTATGCTGTGGCACAAGCGTTTGGGGCATATTTCTAAAGAAAGAATTGAGAGATTAGTCAAAGAGAATGTTCTTCACCCTGTTGATTTTACAGACTATGAGGTTTGCATTTACTGTATTAAGGGCAAACACACAAAGAAGAAGAAATGTGCTACCAGAAGTCTTGGTCTCTTAGAAATCATTCATACCATAGTCACAAAAAGCTATTTTTTTTTATAAAAAAAACCCGTTTAAAACGCGCATTAATACCCTGCCGTAGAAAACAACGATTAAAACCCGTTTTTTGAATAAAACACGTATTATAATTTTAAACCCGTTTAAAACGAATAATACGAAAAAAACGGATAATCTTGAAATTTTTTGGGAATGAAGATTATGTAGATATTGACGACTTTGATGCTCTTTTGAGGGATTGATGAATATAAATGAGTGGTTTTATTGATATATGTATTTTAGTCTTGTTTTTAATCTTGATAATTGATGTTTTAATGAAATTTAATACCTTGATGGAATGAATTTAATGTTAAAATGATGTTATGAATTTATTATTGTTGATTATAGTTACTCTTTTTATATATTATCTCACAAAATTGTTAGATATATTAATTAGTATCGTTACTAACTTTTATAATTATAAATTTTTTCTCTGTTTTTTCCCCGAAGTTTTTCTATATTTTCCCGATTTTTTTGAATTTTTCCGTACTTGACCCTTGCTGAATTATTCCCGAACCCCGACCTTGTGACTATGATTCATACTGATATATGTGGACCTTTTCTCACTCCCTTTTGGGGTGGATGTCTTGTCGTTGGGCAATATATATACTTATATAGAATATGGATATTTATTCCATGTGTGATCCTTACTTTTTGAAAATCCTGCAAGTTTTTTGTTGGGCAATATATGGAATACAACAAATTTCCATAATTTCATGTTTTGTTCTGTAATGATTTTTAGTTGTTGGATTATTCAAACATGATTACATAATGTTTATGTGACTTATGCACGATTGACAGTAATCTACCATTATTTTCTTCTACAGGCGCTTTTTTCTCAAATTCAAGCACCTGGTGGGATGACGCCTCTGCTCCCAAGCATGCCTGGTTTCCACTCTGGGGCACCTAGGCTTGCCCCTCAGCAGCTGTATTTTGGTCAAGGTACTCCTGGGCTCATTCCACCTCATCCTGCAGGGTATAGCTTCCAGCAGCAATTCTTGCCTGGGATTCGGCCTGGTGTTGCCTCGAACTTTTTAATGCCATACAACCTTCAGATGCAAGGACTGCCGGGACAGCGGATGGGTGTCAGGATAGGGGGAAACCCACAACAGATGCAGCAACAACAGGTGCTTTTGTCTTCTTGCTCTAACTATGCATATCTTTCAATTTCCTTTCCTTTTCTTTTAACTGGCTGGGCTGTTCAATTTCTTTTTCTTAACATGAATATTTTAATGGATGTTTATTTTGCATTGGTTATCTCTACCATTATAATGAGAGGAGGGGTAGGTGACGTTGATTGACTTTTTTAGTATGACAAAAAAATCAAATATTATATTATCTTATTACTATTTAGTGAATATTTATTTAAGGGTATTAAAGTCATTTCAAACCTATTAACTTCAATCTCCTTAGATAGGGCTGCTTTCCTCAACTATCTACTAGTGTTTTAAAAAACGTATGGGGCTTACGCCCCGAGGCTCGCCTCGGGGCTAGACTACGAAAATGCCTTGAGACTCAATCATGAGGCTTAAACCCCATGAAGCTTCCATGAGGCACATGCCACATGCCTTGAAGCTTATTTTATGTCTATGGTGTAAATCTTATATATTAACTAAAAGGACTTTGCTACTGAGACCCCTTTAGGGCCGAGACCGTGCTCTTAGGTCTCGGTCCTAAAGGGGTCTCAGTAGCATTTCCCTAACTAAAATAACAACAGAAACTTAAATGACATTTTTTTAATTTTTATTTGTTTCAACTAATTTATATAGTAATTCCTATGCGTACGTGTGCACCCACACAAACACAATGTAAACGAATACACACACATACATATATATATGTGTGTGTGTGTGTGTGTGTGTGTGTGCATCTCTCTTTATATATGTGTATATATATACTATAATCTTTCATTAACTTTTTGAATTTTTTTACAAATTTTCTTATATTTTATTTATTTGTCAAAATTAGAGAGCATGAAACTTTCTTGTGAGGCTTACACCTCACGCATCTTGAGGTCCTAATGCCTCGCCTCATGTCTTCACGTTTTAAAACATTGCAGTATTTACTTCTATTTTTTCTCTTCTTCTCTATGTGTTTTCAACTGCTATTCTAACACATGTTTCTCTCATATGTCTCCCCTCTAACACACGTGCATCACGTGGGTCTCACTAGGATTCCTCTTTCCACTATCTCTCTCACGTGCATCGCATGTGCGGCCCACTAATATCAATAAAAATAAATAAAATTTTCATAATTGCCATTTATCTTTGTTTATTGACCCCCCCCCTCTCTCTCTCTCTCTCTCTCTCTCTTTTTGAGGGAGAGAGATAGAAGGATTCCTTGACGGTCCGTCTCTCAGCTTCTGTGCTAGATGTTCCCCCTAGCCAAGTGGAGGACTGACAAGGAACCAACAGACAATCCATCTGATTGGATTGTAGGTGTAGAAACATATCATGTCCATTCTGGCCCGGTATCTAATATGTTCATTTTTTTTAGAGTCATGAAAATCAAAAAAATTTGGGAAGCACCTCCTCTCTCTCTCTCTCTGGTGAAGCCAGAATACCCTTGTCTCGGGCAACCATAGAATAGGGGACAAGTCTCCCATGATTTTGACTTCTCCATACACTACACGACACATGGCGATAAGATGGTGAGATAAAAGGGGAAAGATATCAAGTGGTGAGAAGTCAAAATCATGGGGAGAAAATGAAATGACTTCTCCCCTTTTAATGGCCATATGTATTCAATGGTTGCCCGAGAGGGTATTCTGGCTTCGCCAGAGACAATCCGATGCCCTTTTGTAAGGAGATTGGTTCTATCCAGAACTCTTTGCTGGACATTTCTCATCCAGAAAACTCATGCCTGATATACATTATCTTGATTTTGTGTTGACCTCACTTTAATGGTGAATTTTTTTTATGTATTCAGTTGATGCAGCGGAGGCCCAATCAAGGCTTCAGATACATTCCAAATGCACGGAACAGGGTCGATCTATCTATGCTACCTCAGGGTCTTATGGGTCCAATGCTGCCATTGCCAGTTGATGTTTCTGGGATGCCTGTGACTTTAATGGATGGGCAGCGACCTGGGCCGGTGCCAATGACAACCCTTGCATCTGCTTTAGCTTCTGCAAGCCCAGAGCATCAAAAAATCGTATTTTAGTTTATCCTTCCTCTTTTCTTCATGACAGTGCTTTGATCAAGATTCAAAATTTTATGGAGTACATCATTCCAAAAAAATATTGCTTGTGGTTCCCTTCATTTCAGAAAGGCTTTCTTAATAGTATTCATTGTTTGGAATAGATTAAATGTGCAGAAAGATCCAACAAATTAGAATTCACCTCAACTGTCTTCTATTTCTGATTCATTTTCTTAATTTTGAGAGTTCTAAGATTATCTTCTTATCCTTTCTTTTCTTCTCTTTATTTCTTCTATGTGTAGAAAGATCCAACAAATTAGAATTCACCTCAACTGTTTTCTATTTCTGAATCATTCTCTTAAGTTTGAGAGTTCTAAGATCACCTTCTTATCCTTTCTTTTCTTCTCTTTATTTCTTCTATGTGCTGCTCATTCTTATTGTCTTTTCGCATGCCAAAAATATATAGATGCTGGGCGAACAACTATTTCCACTTGTCGAACGTCTTGAGCATGATTATGCTGCAAAAGTGACTGGGATGTTGCTGGAGATGGACCAAACAGAGGTTCTCCACCTCATTGAGTCCCCGGATGCTCTGAAGAAGAAAGTTGGTGAGGCCATGGAAGTTCTACAGTTAGCCGGGTCAGGATCTGATACTGCTGATCAGTTTAGTTTGGTATTGCTGGATGAGTGAAGAGAGTTTAATTTATTGATACATGTGCTCCTTAATATGGGCCCCTTTTTTTTATAGGGCTTGATGAGATGTCATTATTTGGGTTTTTTTTCTAAACTTATTTTCCAATTGGTGGGTATTATTTCTGGCAGCTGACTTGCTGGAATTTTGGGCTTTGATTTGGTATGGAGGGATCTAGAATCTTATAGATTTTCTAGGATTTCTTTCTAATTTTTCAGACCATTGCCATGTACAGATTTTATTTATTTATTTATTTAATTGATTTATTATGCTTTCAGGGTTTAATTTCCTGGATTCTAGTTTTTTTTTTTTTTAATGCTCCTAGTTGTCTTATTAGCTTTCCTATACGCTGTAATTTCTTCTTGGCAGATCTTTGATACTTTTATTTGATAGAACAGAATATTTCAGGTCTGAGTTTCCCTCTGGTTGTGAAGTGGTTTGCAAACTCAGGACTCTGGCTGGAAAAATCTGAGAGAGGACATGTCAAATTATAGGGCCTTGAGAGTTTTGTTGAAGCTTTGGGACTTCCATTACAACTGATGGCAGTTTTGTAATTATGGGAGACATCATGCTAAAAAACAGCCACTATTTTCTCCCTAATTATAAAATTGCCATGAACTTTGCTTTGTAATGGGGAGCTCCAACTCAAAGCAGAACTCCCCCCTTATATTAAAGTTTTTAAATAGGAGGCGGAGCTATGTTTCAAGGGCCTTGAGCCGAACTCCCTTTTTAGTGTAAAATCAGTGGCAATCTTGTCATTGATCGCTACAACCTTTCTATAAGTACAATATTACCACAATCTATGCATTAAAAAAGAAAGATTAACACTCATTTTAAAATTGTTTCTTTTCCCTTTTGCCTACATTTATGAGACCTTCATTGATCCCTAGAGAACTAGGAATGGTACAACTGAATACCATTAAACCAGCCCCTGAGGGTGTAGCCCAGTGGTTACTGTAACGGATAAAATTCGTAAAAAGAAGCAAAAAGAAGGGGTAAAATAGGCATTTCTCACTCTGGCAAATTCTAACAATTTAGCCGACATAAGCCCACTTGGGCTATGTGCTGGCTCACTTGAGTGTTGTCTGACAGGTGACTTCATCGTGACTACACAAGTCATGATGACTCAAAATGCCTATAAATAAGCAAGAATCACCAGAGAGAAGGGATGGATGGTGCGAAAGGCAAGAGAGGAAAGAAAGGGAAGAAGAGGAAGAGGAAGAGGGAGATCTGAGAAGTTTGAGTCATTCACACCCCTACCCTGAAGTGCTGTGCAGGCGGCCACTCACCTGATTCTCTCATCTTCCTTTGGTGTTATCCGGTTATTTGATGCTCTTTTCGGCCTCACAATCGTTTATGGCCACCGGATTCTCTCAAAGAGGCTATGTCCGCCTGATGTTCTCCCTAAACGGTCACACTGCCACTTGCACGGCCTTGCAATTGATCATCTGGTGAGTGCAATCATACTTGAACTTATGCCTGACGCTGTGAATAGTGCCGAATCCGTTGTAGCGTTGTCTGCTGTGAATGGTGCCGAATACGTTGTCACGTTGTGCTGTGAATGGTGCCAAACCCGTTGTCGCATTGTCCGCTGTGAATGGTGCCAAACCCGTTGTTGCCTTGTCTGCTGTGAATAGTGCCGAATACGTTGTCACGTTGTGTTGTGCATAGTGCTGAGCTCGTTGTGCTGTGAATAGTGCCGAATACGTTGTGCTGTGAATGGTGCCGAATCCGTTGTCACGTTGTGTTGTGCATAGTGCTGAGCTCGTTGTCCGTTGTCTGATGTACAACGTACCCGTCGTTTGCTGTACAACGTACACGTTGTTTGCTGTACAACGTACACGTTGTTTGCTGTACAACGTACACGTTGTCTGCTGCACAACGTACCCGTTGTCTGATGTACAACGGATGCACAACGTATACGTTATCAGAGCTACGTTATCCGAGCTACGTTGCCAGTGCCTTATCCGAGTCCGAGCTACGTTGCCAGTGCCTTATCCGAGCTACGTTGCCAGTGCCTTATCCGAGCTACGTTGCCAGTGCCTTATCCAAGTTAGAGCTACGTTGCCAGTGCCTTATCCGAGCTACGTTGCCAGTGCCTTATCCAAGCTGCGTTGTCTATGCCTTATCAGAGCACGTTATCAGAGCACATTGTCAAAGCATGTTATCAGAGCACGTTGTCAGAGCTACGTTATCAGAGCTACGTTGTCTGTGCCTTATCTGAGCTACGTTGTCAGAGCTACGTTGTCGGTGCCTTATCTGAGCTATGTTATCAGAGCTACGTTGTCTGTGTCTTATCTGAGCTACGTTGTCGGTGCCTTATCTGAGCTACGTTATCTGAGCTACGTTGTCTGTGCCTTGTCTGAGCTACGTTATCAGAGCTACGTTGTCTGTGTCTTATCAGAGCTACGTTGTTGGTACGTTATCAGAGCTACGTTGTCTGTGCCTTATCAGAGCTACGTTGTCAGAGCTATGTCATCCGAGCTAGAGCTACGTTGTCGGTGCCTTATCTGAGCTACGTTGCCTGTGCCTTGTCAGAGCTACGTTGTCGGTGCCTTATCCGAGTTATGTTATCCGAGCTACTTGTCTGAGCCATATTCTTTGTGCCTCCTGAGCTACAATCTCCAGAGCATAACACCAGAGCTCGTCCTCAAGTGCATATACCCAGTGACTTCACGATAAGTATCTCTATACTATTATGTGTCTTATACCAATGTGCTTGTGCCTTATACTGATGTGCTTGTGCCTTATACCAATGTGCTTGTGCCTTATACTGATGTGCTTGTGCCTTATACTGACTTTATCATCGGAGCTTATTTCAGGGTGCACACCCGCCCCCTCAGACTCATTCACAGGTGGAGTTTTGCTATCATTCCTCTACCAGCTGAGCAGCTACAGACGTGTGGCATGTACGAGATTTTTCCCTTTCAGTTACTTAGACGAACTGTAAACCCGGAGGTCTCGAGTTCCCCTCACTAACGGTTGCATGGGGTGAGGATATTCCTTATGTAGCCCGTGGGACTAGTCTGAGCTTTCAAGGCTCAGGATATAAAAAACAAAACCATTAAACCAAAACACATTCCAAACTGCTAGCTCAACAAGAGACGGGAATTGGAACGATCAATTACCAAGCCCCAGTTACAGTCACTCATTTACACTGAGGTAGGACTGGAATTCGTTGACTTATTATTATTATTTTTCGCGGAGAATGAAATAACACTGTTAGTCTGCTTTTAGACTCAGTTGATGAAGAACAAATGCAGGCTCAATACTGATAAAGATCAAATGCAGGCAATACAGAAAGCCCTAATCACACACAAATGCGGCCACAATGTCTTTGTTTAATCGCTTCCTCAAAGATCCATTCATCATTCTTTAAAAACCATACTTCATGTGCCCAGAAAGACCATTACTTTATCCAACACTTTCCTCCATGAAGAAACACAAAGTAGCCATTGCTGTTACCTTTAGATTATCAAAATTCTAAATCCGTCCCGTTAGAAGAACAGGAGTTTGTGGTCACATTCGGCATTCTATTTGGCCTTGTTTGAGATAGCCTGTGATCATTTAATTACAACAAGAACAGGTTGATTCCAACATAAAACCATAAGGAAAGCCTACATTAAGATAAGTAGAGCGTTGGTCTTCTGTATTTTGCACAGCTGGGAATAGAATGGTAGGATTCCTTTGAAAGATCTGTGTTGGTTTCACTTCTTAACCGTATGAGCATCAAAATTATATTTATACATAATAAGGAATAATAACATATGAAAATATCTACGATGAACAATTGAAATTTCAAATTCATGGTTCAATGCAAGGTTATGATCCCATTAGCGACTCACCAAAGACATTTTGAGTTTCTAGATGCTGAAGAAACAAGGAAAGATGAGTTGTATAGTGCAATTGCAAGAAGAAACCCTAACACTACTGGAAATACCAGAAATCACATAACGCGAAGATTTGTGAATCAATGGTTATATTCTACAAGTAATCATTGGCCCTATCATCCAAAACTAGATTACAGAAGTATTTCCATTATATGTTCATTTGCTTGATGTGTATATATGATTTTACATCTCGGCGGCAAAGGATTTACCACAACCACAAGTTTGTGTAGCATTTGGGTTCTTGAAAGAAAAGCCTCCGCCGATGAGTGCATTGCTGAAATCCAATTGCATTCCGAATAGGAAAAGGAGGCTCTTTGGGTCACAAACTGCAGAAGTGGTCAAGGATGTAAGAATGACATTTCACACAACCACACAAGAAGATGAAGAATGTGATCCAAACTAATTTCTCTGACTTGTCTAATGTCTGTTCTGTAAGCTCATAAGAGTCTGGGAAAAAAAAACGACATGCACTCTAGGGCGGACATGTGTCCATGGAGAGTTGTTTTGATGATCTCCACAGGGAAGGAGGGTGTTCTAGTGATTGCACAACCTTGTGCACATTACCAAAACACCAGCATATGTGCACATCTGTCATCAATTGCATGTATTAGGGTTGCTTTTTTCTATTTCTGTAAGTAGGAGAAATACTCCTGCTATAAAAGATTATTCCTCAAAGAAACCACTTTAACCAGTATTTGAAATAGGGGCATAGTTGAAGAGAATCTAAACAAGGGATAATATACAGATGACAAACTCAATACCTAGGTACCTTGATGTTCAAGCTATTAGCAGATTATGTATTAAATTATGAGTCGGTCTATGGGTACTCCCAAATATACTCCCTAATCCTAACCATTTATAACCATCCACTAAGGGCCAGGATTGGAGTTGGCTTATTTTGTCTTTTCCAATGTCATCATCTTAAATCCTAAGCGTTTAAGAATTGAGATAAACAATTAAGATTTGGGAGTATATTTGAGTACACTTTGGGAGTATCCCTAGACTAATTCTTATATTATTAGGTCGCCTCATTGATAGTCATTATTAATTTTGTAATTAAGTAATTAGGTAGTTAAGTTACTGGAAGAGTCTACAAATAAGACTACTGGTGTTGGGGCAAGGTAACTTTGATGAGTGCCTCATCTAGAACCCTTGTCTCAAAATTCCTTCATTCCGAGCGAGTTTTTCCTGATTAGTTTGCCTTATGTATCTGTTTGAAGCTCTCCTCTCATATGAAGTATTTTTGAAGCTTGCTAACGCATGTTTCTTATTATGAGGTGCAATTCCTCTAGTGGTGGTGTGACTGGCTAATTAGTACTAAGTGACTTTACTACATTACATTCTTCCTTCTTCTCTCTTCAACTTTATCTTTTAGTCTCTACGATTTGATTCTGATATTTTCCTTAAATAATCCT
Organism: Tetracentron sinense; assembly: GCA_015143295.1. Lineage (NCBI taxonomy): Eukaryota > Viridiplantae > Streptophyta > Magnoliopsida > Trochodendrales > Trochodendraceae > Tetracentron > Tetracentron sinense. The sequence continues at coordinate 26,412,693 of CM026556.1, forward strand.
AACCCTACACCTACGGCCATACAGCCCTAAACCTACACCTCTCAAACCCTAAAACCTGTTATAAATCAGCAATAGACCCTAACTCTATCGACAAAACCAACAACCTTTAACCCTAATATCTGCCCTAACATCCCATATCAACACCCCCAAATTCAACACCTTTAGCCCCATTTTAACCCTAATCATTTCCTACAGCCACGACCATTACGAAGTCTAACCATCCTAAGGTCTCGGACACATATTTTGACTATTGCACTGTGTTGTTATGCATTACCGTTGGGTAAGTTTCTTCTAGCACATTTTGATCTGGATTAAGGAGTCAAATTACAACAAAATAGAAATAAGAAAGAAAGTTCAACAGCATTATTTTCAGTTTATCTCACTAGAATGCCATCCATGGTAGAGTTTAGGGGATAGATGCAGATCAGAAAATAATATATGCCTAGCATCCAGATTTACGATTTAAAGTCCTCATCTTCCTTAACAAGTTCGGTTGGGGAAATTTTAAAACTTGATTGATGCTACTCCTTTATCTTTTAGCATCTAGCAGGGCTTGCAATATTTGTTTAGGCCAATATTACAAGTTTCCACTGCATGAAGGACTACTAAATATCAGTCTCCGAGACCCAAAGTCAATGTATATAGTGGTACAAACTACAAACAATAATTGGATCATTGTAAGGACTAAATGATAATTGGGTTCTTCAGTAATCAGTATTGGTTCGTGTTACTTAAGCTCCTCAATGAAGAAAGAGAACAAGAAGAGAGATAGGCGTACCGATCACGAAACCGTTGTATTCGATGATGGAGTCATCTGGTCTTGCGTTTGCCCTGCTCTCAAACTCCATTGTGTAAGACATGCCAGAGCATCCACCTTGTTTAATACCAATTCGTAAGCATAAATCTTCATTCCGATCAGACCTCATCTTATTCAAATGCTTCAATGCATTGTCCGTCAGGGAAATTGCGGGTGTAAGCCCACCAGAGGTTGGTGCTGATGAAACATAGAAGGAGCTTATTATGAGCATGGTTATAAATCTGTTCTGCAGAATCTTAAAATTAAAAATAAATAAATAAAATAATTAGGTGATCATAAACTCTTGCTTTTGATAAATTTCATCACGATGGTTGAAAATGATAGACCCTTTGAGGGCATAGGAAGATTGAATTTTCAGGTAGAAAACCCAAAATTTCTCAACTTCAACTGGTGTTTGAAATAAATATTTAACTAAAAAAAGTATGATACTGCTATCGAAGTACATTTTTTCAAGAACAAGACAATGTATAACACGCTATTTGAAGTAAATGATTAAACGAGGGATCATGATGAAAAAATAGTAAGATAGTGTCTTCGTCTGCCATACAAATGGCACACATCTAGGAGGGATGGCATTCACCTACGTAGGTCCCGCAGCCTGCCACAGTGAGCTTCTAAGAAAAAAAGATGACCAGTTGCATGACTTAACCATTCAGTTATGTTACCCATACATGTGGAGGATACCGGCCTGAGACAGAATTGACACTTGAACTGCGGTATGAACTATGAAGTATCCAATACAGGTATGGCAGTTGTGTCTGAAATCTCAATAATCTGAGCAACACAGTCATGCAACCTATAGACATTTATCTATGACTCAAAATTCTCTCAAGTTGTAACTGAACTCCAAGGAGTCCGGTTACGTCCCACAGGTCAACCCGTGTCCCATTTAATACCCCTTAACTGTAGTTAAGATTCACTAACTCTTAGGGGTCAACCATCTAACCTTGGTTTCTAGAAAAAAAAACATTTAAAAAATATTAACTCTAAAGGTTAAAGTTGTTAACCAGAGTCAAAAGAGAAGTTAAAGAGGCTTTTGTATTGTAACTGGACTCTTCGACTTGAGAGAATCACGAGTCTTTATCTATACCACTTGTGACATATTGTTTATACTTTATATTATCCCGAAATAGACCAAATAGTTATGACCATTAGATCAAGTTCAGCAAGAGGTCTCTGCAGTGGGACCTATTGATTGTTGGGCTCCAAACCCCCATGGCTGTGAGCTACCTGATCCCCTATCCGTAGTCCCATTACTTGTACTGATATACAAATTTACAATCACTAAGAAAATAGAAAAGAAAATCACTAACATTTTCCAACTAAATCAAAAATTCAACTAGAAAAGAAATCCATGGCCTACTTCAATGAATTATTAGTAACAGTCTGAAAGGATGCCGGCAGTTAGAAGATAAAGTACACAAGTATTGAGGACCAACCAGAAATTCTAGTCTTTACTGATTTATGTCAATCCATGGGTATTCATGTCCAATTAAAGTGGCCCAACCATATGCTCAATGATTATGAATGAAGATATTAACGCTCCAAATCTACCCAATTCTTATTGTTCAATGCATATTTAACATCTACTATTCCAAGCTTAATAATATAATCGCGATTCATGGTTCATCCCAAGTTTATCAATTAAATCTTGGAGCTTTATGCTGAACTACTTCTACTATCCAATCAAGCTGCAATTTCCCATCCCAAATACTTAAAACCCAAAAATTAAAATATGGGTATCACAAAATACAATTAAACAACGAAAATCTCACAAAAAGATCCCAAATTTATGACCAATCTGCAATTTCCAATATATATGCAAATGGGGACAACATCAATCAAACCAAAAGCATACTTAGTGCTAAAAACATCCAAAAAACTAAAAAGAAAAAAAGAAAAAAAATACTAGAAATAGATGTGCCAAAAACAAAACTAAAAACCAATATGTAAACGGAAAAAGAAAAAGAAAAGAAAGAGCAAGATTACCTGTAACTGAACTTGAACGAATCGAGATGGGTTTTCGGAGATATGCAGGTGAGGATCGAAAAGAAATTGTAGCTGATATTTTAGGTAAAGTGTAGGAATTTTCGGCCAGCCTGCAAAGAGAGGGACATTGAAGAGTTGCAGAGAAAGCCATTTCGGAGTAGAGAGAGAGAGAGAGAGATATGGAGGATACACATGTAAAACGCGGTGTTTTATTGAAGAGGAGAGGATGGGATTCTGTGCATTCTTCTACAAATAACATATTTGTATCTTAGTTGGGCCCACCCCTTAAATCATGGCCTATCATTTTAAGTGCAATCCATTCCGATGGAACATCTACAAAATTATCAGTTTACTATCGTGTATTCGACTGTAAGAGTTTTAAGGAAAATAATCACCTCCTCTGTCGATGACAATAGGAGGTGCTTCTCGGGAGCCCTTTTCTGCCACGTGTTCCCTGTTAACTCTCTTTAACTGTAATTAAATTTATTCAACCCTATGGTTCACTCATTTACCTTTAGTTTTTAGAAATAGAAAGTAATCATCCGAGTTATAAAAATTTAGCCAGAGTTAATAGACAATTGAAAGCTTTGTTAGGGCGAGGAGCAATTGTTCGCTCCTCTGGCGAGAGGGGCAGACTATTCCCCAGAGTTTAAATTTGAGGAGGTTGGGTCATGGGTGATTGATTGGAGCTCTGATTATAACAATCTTGTAAAGGAACCAAATCCTCTACGGCTACTTCCGGGCTTGGGGAGTCGAGTTATGCTACTGAGGTCGTCCTGTGTCTCTTTTGTTATTTTTTTTTTCAACTATGGTTAAGATTCACCCACCCCTAGGGTTTACCAATCTATCCTTGATTTTTAGAAAAAATATTTATTTATTTTAACCGTGGTTAAAAAAGAATATTAAAATATTTTTAATATAATTTTTTCTAAAATATAAGGATATGTGGGTGAACCCTAGGGGTGGGTGAATCTTAACCACAGTTAAGAGGTTTCAAGAGGGACATGTGGCAACCTCAACAGCATAACTGGAATCCCTCGAGTCTTATACCCGTATGCTATGTTTGGTTGCTGAGAAAATAGGTAAAAACATGGAAAAGAAAAGAAAATTAAATTAAAGATATCTAATACAAGTCTTAATTGTGTTTTGTCTGATTTTCTTTTCTTTTCCATATTTTGGCTTATTTTCTCGGCAACCAAACATAGGGGTAGAGAATTTGGTTACTCTTGAAAATTATGGAAAAAGATATTGACAATTTTGCAATGTTTTTTTTAATGGTTAGTGATTAATCAACTCAATTGACTATGTAGTCAAATGTCATGTCCGGGGGTGGGGGGGCCAAAATACATGTATATAAAAAAAAATTAAAATTGATTTGAGGGTATGGAATTTGGGGGGTTCGGGGCGTAGCCCCTGAGGAAAAAATTTTGAGGTAGTTTTTTTATTTTGAGATTTTTTTTTCCTGGTAATGCCTTTGGGGTCGCCACGTATCCCTATTAATACCCCTTAATTGTGGTTAAGATTTTCCCTCCTATCCTTGGTTTTAAAAAAAGTATCAAATTTCTTTTTGAACCCTAGTTTAAAATTAACTAACACCTAAGGTTAAAATTATTTAAATATTTTTTTCTAAGAACCAAGGATAAGTAGGTGAACCATGAGATTTGGTGAATTTTAACCATAGTTAAGGGGTGCCAATAGGGACATGTGGCAACCTCAAGGGCATAAGGGGACTCCATTGGGGGGCCCACTATATATATGACAAAAAAATTTTGGGGGGGGGGGGGGGGGGAAGTATACCAAAATTATTATTTTTTCATTGAGGGGCCCACTATTCATACTAGTGCGTGCACTAAGAAATTACAAAAAATTTGGGGGGGGGGGGGGGGGGGGGGGGGGGGGGGCATGGCCACCCCCCCGCCCCCCTTGGCTCCGCCCCTGGTCATGTCCAAATGTCCCTTTTAACATCTCTTTAGCTATGACTAAGCTTAAGAAAATTAAAGTTAACATTTTTTTTCTTTTTAAAAATCTAAATTGCTTGACCCTAAGAGTGAGTGACCTCTTAACTGTGGTTAAGATTAACCCACTTTTAGGGTTCACTCACTTATCCTTGGTTTTTAGAAAAAATATCAAATTTGTTTTATAACTCTTGTTAAAATTTTACTAAACTTAAGGTCAAAAAAATTTCAATATTTTTTAATCTAAAAACCAAGAATAGGTAAGTGAACCATAAGAGTGGGGGAATTTTAACCATAGTTAAGGATTGACAGAATTTTGAGTGTATTATAAGACAAAAATTGGGGGGGGGGGGGGGGGTGGGGGACGCTATATATACTCGAAAAAATATTTGGAGTGGGGAGCAACTGTACTAAATAAAAAAAATGAGGGCCCAATTCTCACATTAGGAAGGGTTTTCAAAAACATTTGGGGGGGGGGGGGGATGAGGATCACATAGTCAAATGTGGCAGTGAGTTAAAAATTTTACTTTTTTAATAGATACTTGGTTATATTAAACTGTAGAATTATTTTCAGAACATGTATTAGCCCTCATTTCAGGCATTCTCTACTCTCAGTCAAAAGCTAGCACATGTTTTTTTTTTTTTTTTGGTTCTTCACAACTTTGGAGTTAATTGGGGTTAGTATCTGCTCCAAGGGCAGTGGGTCAATGCATATCATTTAAACTTTGAAGGGATATACTACCATTGGGCTAGCCCCAATGCGTGTCAACACCTATCTTTTTTCAGCCAAAAACGAATACCTATCCTTGCTTTAACAGGTGTTAGATTTTGGTATTAAATCTACGTAACCAAAGTGCAAAGTGGAAGCGAGAGCGGGAGCGGGAGCGGGAGCAAGCCGATATATATACAAATTAATACTTTAATGTGGCATTCCTCTGTGATCGCCAATCTTTGATTCCTGAGTTTTCGTTGTTTCTCTCTAATATAAAATTATTGGTGAAACATGATGATCGAGTATTTGATTTTGTCTCTCCTCTCACTCCACGTCTCTATCTCTCTCCCTTCCCACTCCACGTCTCTTTCCCTTCTCCCACTCCACGTCTCTCATCTTCCCTTCCCTTCCCCTCCACTCCACGTCTCTCTCTTCCCCTCTTCCACTCCACTCCTACTCCACGTCTCCCCCCTCTCCTCCAACTCCAAGTCTCTCTCCCTCCCCCTCCCACTCCACGTCTCGCTCTGCCCCCACTCCACACTCCATGTATCTCTCTCTCTCTCTCCTCTCATTCACATCTCTCTCAATAATTCATATTGTAATTGCTTTTATACTCTAACCCTCCTACTCACATCTGTAGAGACCTAAAATGTCTTGAATCTTGCGAAAATTATTTAAATATCTAGCAATTTGTGCTTAAAATACTTTGTATACATTTTATAATTTTAAATATGTCATGTGATCAATGGATACGTGCTAGGAAGAAGAAAAATGTCAAAATAAGGAAAAACAAGGGAGACTGATCGACCCCTCTTAAGCCTAGTCAACCCCCCAGTTAAAAAAAATGTGTGATTTTCGGGTAGAGAGTTCATCATCTGTCGATCGACCTTCCCATCGCACTAGTCAACCGCCCACTTAAATTGCCCAGAAAACTTTCTATTTTTCAGAATTCCGAGAATTTGTGATTTCTAATTAAACAGAACCCTATATAAAGACCTGTAGTTCATGGGTTTCAGGGTTACAAACATCCTAAGAGTTTTAGAAATCTCAGAGAGTGTTTTCAAAGGATTTTGCAAAGAGAAGAATGAAAATATTGGAGATCATATTTAAGAGCATTCTCAAGCGATAAATCGTAGAGAAGCGATTCAAAAGGTAATATATATTGTATTGTTGATGATGTTATGATAAATTAAGCTAAATATTAATTAAGATCTTAATATGCTTGTATTTGAAGTTTAATGAACACTAGTAAGAAGTTTGTGAGATGCATGGAAATTTAAAAGAAAGTATAGTTTCGAATCGATATTGTAGTTTTAAATTGATTAACTTAAAATACATTAAAAAGTTGTACATTTAAAGAGATTAACAGTAAAACATTTTTTTTGGTTCGAAGAATAAAAATATTAACCTTTAAGTTATATATATTCATAATTACCCATCCTAGTACCTCCAAAAGCCAAAGAAACACACAATATTACACCACTAAATTGCATCATGAAGTATAGAAAAAAAAACATGTTAAATACATTTTACACATTATAAAAAATCAAACATTAGTGTGAGAAGGAAATAATGATGAACAAAGGGTGTTTGGTCTGGTGGTGATGCCAAACAAACATTAGCATCATTGTTAGGATGATTCGGTTGGTGATACTAAGCCAAAACCAATATCAATTAGAAGGAGACACTTGAAACCACCTATGCAAGGGGGTTTGCAACCCATATTTGATGATAACCTTGATCTAGAAGGATGAAGAGATTAACAGACTTTTACTGGCCCATGTGACTTCCTTAAGATGCCGCGGTGGTTGCTCCATTGGAGAAGAAGCGATTACATTTGAAGTGGTTTTAGACAATCCAATTTGAAAAGCATCACCCCCTCTCCCAAGTAAAGAGATAATAATAATGAAGTCTCAGTAATTGTGACACATATGCAGGTATAAGACCCATGCAAGTATAAGACCTTCTATAGGGTCTAAATAACATAACTTCTAGACTTTTTTTTAAAAAAAAGTACCATAGAAGTGATAGAAATCCAAAAATCTAAATTATTCCAATAGTAGATATTACAACATTACAATTTGATCAAAACATTTTTCAAAATTACAGCTAAAGGAACTAAACACCTCAATATATTACAGCTTGTATCAAAAAAGAAAGAAAATAAAAAATCCAAAATCAGGAACTCTCTTTCATTCACAATTCTTCTCCACCAACATCATCTGTAGAATCATATCCATGACAAGGATGGCAGCCCCTTTATTAGAGAGAGGAAGAGAGATGAGAGTATTTCTAAAGATGAAATGTAAACAGGTCGATTGCTAGAGGAAAACAGTTGCTTCTTATAGAATAGATAGATAAAGGGAGGTGGCACGTTACATCCCAAACTCCATTAAAGGCTAGAGAGAGAGGTAGCACGTTAATAGTGCATCATTTTAAACGTCGGTGAGGAATGATTTGGATCGACACACATGCTACGGGAATTGCAATCAATAGTGAATACTAAAGAGTTGCAACTTGCAACTTTTGGAAACATGGTTTTGGAGAACATAACGGTTGCTTGCTTTGAAGTTTGAACGTTGTGAATTTAGGGAAGAGAAATGGGCACAATGCTTTAATTTGGGCTTGGACGGTTACACAGTCTCCAAACTTTCCAATAAAATTCATCAAAGATAGAGAGAATGGTAAAACGTTACATCTACCACACTCCTCTCTTCTAAGTTCTATCTCTTATAAATGCAACACTCCCTGTATCATTTTAAATGCAACCATTAACAATAGGACACGTGGCAAATGGGTTTTTAAAAAAAAATTGGAAAATGAGAATGGTGGAAACGTATGGGATGGCTAGTTATGGTAAGAAATGCATGAGAGGATGTGGCCAATCAATGAATGCGAGGTTCAATGAGGGAGCCCTTTTATGGGAAAAATGAAATTTAAAACAGTAGCAAACATGGGATTAACAATCCTTAAAGAAAAAAAATCTCTTAAAGTAACAATCCTTAAAGAAGAAAAAAATCTCTTAAAGCTCTCTACACATGACACGTGTATACCCAACTGCTCGGCTTTAAGGTAGTATAATAAGGATAATGAGAGGTTCTTGCACGATGAAAAGGATATGAGATTCAAGATTTGACATGAATCATGGGTAGAATATTATGATATGGCTACTGTTTTTATGATTTAAATTGTTAAAGATGATGGAAATTGTTATGTGATGTTGGAATGATGATTTAGGGTTTTGGATGTACATGAGATGGAAGGATAATTATGGAATTGTGGTTATGGACTTATAATAATGGAATTATGGCTATGGTATTATGATTTCAGAATGATTATTATCGGATTTGTTATACTATTAATGTTGATAAACCTGTTTATTTAAATTGAATGTGGAAACTTACATGAATGATAAGTATTATGGTATGATGTTCATATGCTAAATTATGATTAATTATGCATGTATGATGATTAAATTTCGAAATGGTATATAATACTTAGAGAAGAATATTAATAACCTAAAATTCTCTAACTATCGTTGTGTGGGCGACTTTAGTGGAGTTTCTTAGGTGAGATATTAGAATTTAAAGGATAACTTAGATGCAAGTTAATCATGACACTCAAGTACATTGTTCACGGTATTGTAAATTGTTAAGTACACAAGTCTCATATGATCATACATTAACATTGAACTAACTTGAAATCTGGTATGAACCTTGTTGTTGGAAGTCTGGTATGGATCTTGTTATTGGAAATCTGGTATGAAACTTAGACTAACAGGGACTTTGGAACCCTGGTATGGACCAAGGTTCTAAATATCGATATCGCTCGACATGTCGAGCCACGGAAAAAAGATATATCGGAGATATATCGTTTATCGGTGATTTTTAAAAAAATTGTAAAAAAATAGGACAAAACATAAAATTTTGCAATGAAACTTCAGGACATGTTAAAATAGATGTTAATACACCTTTTAGAATAAAAACATTTTAAAAAATAACAATGTACATGAGAGATGCAATAAGAATAGAGCAAAAATGTGCGTTGGCGAGGGACGATAATATATGATTGATTTATGTTTCATTCATTTCTCAATCAATCATAAATGAGGATACAACAATGGTTTTTTTTTTTTAATGCCAAAATATAAGCAAGACTTCTATGCCAAAATACAAAATAAAAAAATATTTTTTTTTATCTATTTTATTCTAACTAGTTGAAAAATATAATTTTAATTCTTTTACAAATTATAGAGTTGTGGAATTACTGGGTTAATTCTTTTACAAATATAATTCTCTTACGAATATAATTCTTTTCCAAATATAATTCTTTTATAATAATTTGAATATTAAGAATTATTAGCTATTAATAATAATAACAAAATATTTAAAATTCTTTTACAAACATAACTAAAATTTTTTTAACCCTTGAACACTATATGCTCATTCAATTTTTTTTAAAATATTACTAAAAAGCCCTTATGGGCATAATCTTATTACCAATAAATAATTTTTAATTTATAAAATATTATTATGAAGTAATTATGTTTTAACATAGTGAAATTAGCATTACCTTTTTAAGTTTAGGTTAAAACCCTTAACCCTAGCATTACTCTTGTTAGCTTAAAATAATTAAGAGAGAACATTAGTAACAGAGAGTGAAATTAGCATTACCTTTTTAGGGTTTAAAACATTTAAACAGTGAGTGATATTAGCATAACCTTGTTAGGGTTTAAAGGTTTAAACATTTAAAGTTTATAAAACAAGTAACATAATGGGAGTGGAGATAGCATAACCCTTGTTAGGGTTTAAATTATAAACATAACCCATTCGATCAAAACAGTAAACCAAAAAAAAACCGGCAGCAGAGCTCGAAAAGCTTGCATGCCGAAGAGAGGGGAGGAACCTTGGCGACGGCGACAACGACGACGACGACGGCAGACGTGAGATGGCCAAGGTACCTTCTTTCTTCTTTCTTCTTTCTTCTTTCTTCTTCCTTCTTCTTCTTTGTTCTTTGTTCTTTCTTCTTTCTTCTTTCTTCTTTCTTCTTTCTTCTTCCTTCTTCCTTTTCCCTTTTTTTCTTTTTTTTTCTTCTAAATATAAAATATTGCACATCGTTTTTTTTTTTGATGGAAAAAAGGGGAAAAAGATGATTTCCCCATTGTTTTGGGATGATTTGGTCGATATCGGTGGGGTATCGCCGATATATCAGCGATAACCCCCGATACTGTGCAATTTTTTTTTAATAGGCTGTAGATGCATCGGTCTTCACCGATACCGAAAAATATCGGCGATATATCGCCGATATTTTTGATATTATGATCCTTGGTATGGACATGAGAATCTGATATGGACTGACATGTTACTATTATGATTTCACATGCATATGCACATGTATCACAAGTCTGTACGGAATGATGATATGGATATTGCTCATATGTTTTTCCGCACTCTGATTATGTAAAGTATGATATGTATGTAGAATTGCATGATATGATATGTTGTATTGTTAATTGTAATTTATATACACTGCGCGTTGTAAATGCTTAGCCGATTTGTTATTGTTGCTAAGTACATAAGGATTTGACATCTGTGCTTCAAAACCCTGGATTGAGGAGGAATATCCAAAAGAACAGGAATGTGACTATCAGGAGGCAGAAGTTGACTTAGATCATTATCCATATTATCGATCCATTAGTTAGTTTTTGTTTTATTTCAGTTGCAAGAAATGTAATAAGATAATTAAATATATTGCTTAGGTTTTAATTTTATAATTGAGATCACAATGGATGATCGGATTATTTATATTGAGTTGTCATTATATCATCGGATTATTGATTTTATTCTATTTCAAAGTTTATTATTAAAGAAAATTTCAGACTTATATTTTATATGTTTTGTATGTTGCTAAGATAAGATGAATATGCAGTGTCACGGGTCCAAAATCTCATTTGACCAACAATGAGATTTTGGGGCCGGACAACGTCCTACCAATGAAACAAAATCTCTACTTTCAACCAAATCTCTATTCAGTTGTCCTTGTAGACTTGTATCTCCTCGAATATTTGACATCTTCTCTTCTTTATTCTTTTTAATGTATTCAGTTATGTTTCATTGTTAATCTGTGAATTGATTTCAGTTTTTTTGGTTTTTGGTGTTCATCCTTGTTTGATCCACCCCTCCTTTTTTTTTTTCTCAAGATGTAGCACGCCATTTGAACACATAGAAGAAGAATGTGGAGATCGAATCAATCAAGGGTGCGAGAAAAATAAAATTTCAACAACCAGTGAAAAAGTTCTTCCGTTTAACGGTAAACAATCATGACTTTTTTAAAGTTCAAGCATTTATAAACCAGGCTAAACTATCATGCCATAGGTATATGTACTCTTTATATATATAATGTTTTTCAATTTTCTTCCCTGTTATTTACAAACCATGCAAAGGGGTCTTTGCTATATATATATATATATATATATTTTTTTTTTTTTTGATAGTTCTTGGAAATTATATACATATACAAATATATCTTTTTCACTTTTTAAATTATAAGAAATAATTGATAAAATCACTCATCATTCAAATTTGTGGTCACAGTAAAACAAACTATTAATTATTTAGCGAAGTGATTAAAAACACTAGTAGTAGGTATTATCGAGTGTGCGAGCGTTGGATTTGTCCTCGAGATGATTGTAAACTGACGGAACTCTTGAGTCTCGAGTTGATTGTTTCTTTAGTAAGTAAGCCTAACTATTTAAGTAGGCTTAGAGTTGCATAAGGCCCATGAGATAAATAATAATAATAATAATAATAGGCTTTTTGCGTATCAACTGCTAAATTCTAGCTGCTTTACGAATAAACTGATTGTGTAACAGTTTTTTGCAAATTAACTCATGATTTTGCAACAGTTAGTCAAACAACCTCAACCCTTGGTTTCGTTAGGCTTTCATTTGCTATTGTTAGTAAAATGACTATTATACCCTTAAGATATTTCATAACCTCACCAAGCCTTTCACTGCCCGGTTAACAAATTTTAACCGTTGTCGTTAATTTGCCCCATTTTAATTCCCTTTAACTATGATTAAAATTCACAACCTTAGGAATAAAGCATTTAACCTTGGTTTTTAAAAGAAAAAGAATTAATGTGTTCCCTTTTTAACTCCCTTTAATTTTGGTCAAGTTAAAGCAGATAACCTTGGTTTTTACAAAAAAAAAATTAGAAAAAATTAATATGTCCCTTTTTAACTCTCTTTAGCTATGGTTAAAATTCACTCACCCTTAGGGTTAAATCATCTAATCTTGGTTTTTAGAAAGAAAAAAAAAAAATTAACGTGCCTTTTAACCGTGGTTAAGGTTCACTAACCCTTACGATTGAAGCATCTAACCTTGGTTTTAAACAAATTTAAAAGTTCAACGTGTCCCCTTTTAACTCCATTTAAGTGTGGTTAAGATCAACTAACCATTAGGGTTAAAACATCTAACCTTGGTTTTTAGAAGAAAAAAATGTAAAAAAAATTAACTTGTATTTTAACACCCTTTAATTGTGGTTAGGGTTCACTAATTCTTAGGGTTAAAGAATCTAACCTTAGTATTTAAAAAAATTTAGCGTCCCTTTTAACTATCTTTAAATGTGGTTAAGATCAACTAACCATTAGGGTTAAAGCATCTAACCTGTTTTTAGAAGAAAAAAAAATTAAACTTGTATTTTAACTCCCTTTAACTGTGGTTAGGGTTCACTAATTCTCAGGGTTAAAGAATCTAACCTTGGTATTTAAAGAAATTTAATGTGCCTCCTTTTAACTATCTTTAACTATGGTTAAGATTCACTAATCCTTAGGGTTAAAGCATCTAACCTTGGTTTTTGGAATTTGTTTTAAAAAACTAACATGTTCCCTTTAACTATGGTTAAGATTCACTAATCCTTAGGATTAAAGCATCTAACCTTGGTTTTTAGAAAAAAATTAACATGTCCCCTTTTAACTCCCTTTAACTATGGTTAAGATTCAATAACCCTTAAGGTTCAAGCATCAAACCTTGAGATAAGATATATCCATTTTTAATAATTTTTTCCCTAAGGGTTAATATTAACCCAAAATAATTCTTGTTAAAGAAAAATTTAACCCTCATGGTTAAATTTGGGTTACTATTTTTTCCTCAAGGGTTAAAATTTACCTTAAGGGTTAAAAATTATAAAAAATTTTTTAACCCTTACCCTATGTTTGGTTGCGGAGAAAATAAGTAAAAACATGGAAAAGAAAAGAAAATTGGACAAAACACAACTAAAAATTTATTAGAAATCTAATTTTTTTTCTTTTCCTTTCCATATTTTCACTTATTTTCTCTACAACCAAACATAGCATTAGGGTTAATTTTTTTTTCTTCTAATAAATAAAGTCAGATTGTTGAACCCTAAGAGATAGCAAATATTAACTGCAATTAATATTGGTTAAAAGAGACAAATGTTGAATTGTGGTGCAATTGAACTGCAAACTTTGTTTTACCCCAAAAAAAAAAAATCAACACTTATGGGTGTGTTCAATTGTAATTGACTAGAAAGATTTGGTCACTTGGTCAGGTTGACAAAGAGGAGAGAAGAAGGTGAGGACACAGTATGTCTACAAAAGAGGAAACCAGATCAAAATATTTTTTTTAAATCTCTTGAGTCGTATGTGACTCCAAGCCGACTTAAATAGTTAGGCTTACTTACGAAGGAAATAACCGGCTCGAGTTTCCGTCAGGCACTATTACAAAAATCTCAAGTCCAAATCCAACGCTCATACACTCGATAGTAATAGCCGACCCAAATTATTGACCCAAATTGTTGACCCAACCATCACAGCAACAGAATAAATCGTGTATCAAATCAACCCCATATTCTCTCCTAATCAGCCCCATATTCACTCCTGTAATTTATCTCTTGTATTGCAACTTACCAATCACAATTGTAACAAAGAAGGAAAGAATATCATTTTAAATATAGTAGAAACAGTAGTCTCCTCTCATGTTGAGATTGAGACATCATCCTATATCCTTTGCTCTTACTTAAGTTTTATGGTATCAGAGCCATAAAAGACTCACGTCACTAACCTTCTCCCATGGCTGATTCCTCCTCCACCGTCCCTACCTCTGGTGCCCCTCCAGCAGCCCCTTCTAATACCTTTGTCCTCTCCAGCATCTCGCACCTAGTTCCCATCAAACTTGATCTGGGAAATTATCACCTATGGAGATCACTTTTTCTCCCAATCCTACGAGGACACAATCTATTGGGACTCGTCGATGGATCTTTGACGTGCCCACCCCAATTTCTACGAGATGCCAACGATCAACTCATCACTACCGTCAATCCCCAGTATACGGAGTGGATTGCTCGAGATCAGAACCTTCTAACGTGGATCAATTCTACTTTATCTGAATCCGTTCTCCCTTACATTGTTGGATTGTCATCCTCCAAATCTGTGTGGGATGCTCTGGAACAGCGGTATGCCTCCTTATCCCGTTCTCATATTTTGCAACTCAAGAAGCAGATTCAAAATGTCAAGAAAGGAACCTCCCCAATGCAAGACTACCTTCAACAGATCAAAGCCCTTGCTGATAAACTTGCTGCATGTGGTGCCCCAGTCTCTGAAGACGATCTCATCCTCCATACATTAGATGGTCTACCCATTGATTATCGTGCATTTCAAACATCCATACGCACTCGCTCGCGGTCTGATCCGGTATCACTGGAAGAACTCCATGCTCTCTTGATTTGTGAGGAACTTAGTATTGAAGAAATACCACTGTCCCAACCATCCCTCAACCACACTACAGCCCTTGTTGCCACCCGCAATTCTTCTCAAGGCCGATGGCAGTCTCGAGGCCAATATAGTCCACGTGGTCGAAGTCGTGGACGTGGCGGCACTGGTCGTGGCTCCGGCCCCTCTCACCAACAACATTCAGGCCTGCCCAACCGTCCCACTTGTCAAATCTGCAATCGTGTTGGCCATCTCGCCATTGATTGCCACCACAGAATGGACTATGCCTATCAAGGTCGGATCCCTCCGCAAAAGCTCACTGCCATGATTGCTTCTCATTCTCCTCCCAACACTCAGACTTAGTACACTGATACAGGCGCTTCTCACCACATCACTTCCGATCTCGCAAATCTATTCATTCACTCTGACTACCAAGGTGATGATAAAGTCCAAGTAGGCAATGGTCAAGGTTTGTCCATTACACATATTGGCTCTTCCAATTTACATACTCCCATTTCTAGCTTCCAGTTACCTACCATTCTACATTGTCCTACAGCATCTACTAATCTCCTTTCTGTTCAAAAATTTTCTAAAGATAATAACTGTTTATTTTGTTTTGATGCTAATGGTTTCATTGTGAAGGACAAAACCTCGGGGAAGATTCTTTTCCGCGGGCAAACTGAAAATGGATTGTACCCCTTTCGTCTCTCCACCAACCACATCAACCACATAGGACCTACTGCTCTTCTTGGTGCTCGTGTTTCTTCATCACTTTGGCATTCACGACTTGGCCACCCCTCTTCACCAACTCTGCAAAGCATCCTTTCTCGATCAGCTCTTCCACACTCTGGTTCCTCCAAGCTCACCTCGGTTTGTCATGCTTGCCAACTTGGAAAAAGTAAGAAGTTGCCATTTTATCCCTCTATCTCGTCTACAAGTAGACCTTTAGAATTGATCCACAGTGATGTTTGGGGACCAACCCCTACACCCTCAATAAGTGGATTTAAATTTTATGTAATTTTCCTTGATGACTACTCTCGTTATTGTTGGTTATTTCCTTTACATCGTCGTTCCGATGTTTATGATATATTCATCTCTTTTAAGTCTCAAGTGGAAAATCTACTAGATAGTCGTATTAAAATCTTTCGTTCAGATGGGGGTGGAGAGTTCATGAGCACCCGCTTTCGCTCATTTCTCACACATAATGGCATCACTCATCAACTCTCTTGCCCCCATACGCCTGAACAAAATGGCATGGCTGAAAGGAAGCACCGCCACGTAGTGGAAACTGGACTTTCACTTTTGGCTCAATCATACATGCCCCCTTGCTATTGGTTAGAGGCCTTCAATGCAGCCCTCTTTCTCATCAACCGAATGCCCACTAAAACTATTTCTAGCATCTCTCCATGGCAAGTCCTCTTTCATAAACCTCCAAACTACACATTTTTGTGTGTCTTTGAGTGTGTTTGGTCCTTTAGCAACATGGTTCCCTCAATGTACCACTAGCATCACGTCCTCACCACCCCACCCTACCCATAACTCTGGTCCTCAATCCACCCCACCCAACATCCCTATCCTACCATCACCTCTACAAGCATTCAACCCAACACCATCTCCACACCCCACTCCCTTGACCCACTAACCACAACATCATCGACCCAACCCACCAACATCTCCACGACCCACTCACTTGACCCACTACTCACAACATTACCAACCCAACCCCTATCATCTATCCACTTCTCCAACCCTCATCCATCCACCATTAACACTCCTCACCCAACCATAGACACTCAACCCACATCAAGCTCTACTCATCCATACAACACCCGTTCCAAGAGTGGTATTAGCAAAAAGAAACTTCTCCTCACCACAGTCCATTCATCCCCTACTGGACTGAATACCACCTTTGACACCACTGAACCAACATGCTTTACAGAGGCTTCCAAACACATTGATTGGCGACAGGCTATGGACCATGAGTTTAATATTCTACAGCGATGTGGCACTTGGTCTTTAGTGCCTTTTACACCAAATATGAACGTTGTGGGGTGCAAGTGGGTGTACCGCATCAAGCGTAATTCCGATGGTCTTATCCAACGCTACAAGGCAAGATTAGTTGCAAAGGGGTTCCACCAACAACCCGGCGTTGATTTCTTTGAGACATTTAGTCCCGTGGTTAAACCAGCTACCATAGGCATGGTCCTCACCATTGCACTCCAGTCCAATTGGGAACTACGCCAACTTGATGTTGAAAGTGCTTTTCTTCATGGGGACCTATCTGAAGAGGTCTACATGGCTCAACCACGTGGCTATATTGACCCAGCCTTCCCCAATCATGTATGTCATATGCATAAATCTATTTATGGGCTTCGTCAAGCCCCTCGGGCTTGGTATGAAAAATTCACCTCACACTTATTGGAATTGGGCTTCACAGGTTCCAAAGCAAACACATCTTTATTCATAAAGCAAGAAAGTGGGACTCTCACGTATCTTCTACTATATGTAGATGATATCATACTAACGGGAAGCAATACCTCCTATATGATGTCATTGATTAAACAATTGGGGCTTCATTTTGCTATGAAGGACCTTGGGCCTCTAAGCTACTTTTTAGGCATTGAAGTCCATCGAGCATCTCATGATATGTTCCTCTCTCAGACAAAATACACTTTGGACCTTCTTGCACGCTCCGGAATGTTAGATGCCAAGCCCGTTTCATCCCCTGTTGTCTCTCATAGCAAATTGGGCCCTCATTTGGGTGATCCTCTTGATGATCCCACGGTGTATCGCAGTATTGTTGGAGGCCTCCAATATCTCACCCTGACTCGCCCAGATATTGCTTTTGCTGTCAATCAAGTCTGCCAATATATGCATGCTCCGACATCTACACACATGATTGCAGTCAAGCGTATTTTAAGGTTCCTCAAAGGCTCCCTCCATTATGGGCTTCACTTTCAGTCTGGCCCTCTTCGCCTAATAGCTTACTGCAATGCTGATTGGGCGGGTCATCCTGCTGATCGCCGCTCCACTAGTGGCTATTGCATCTACTTTGGTGGAAATCCTATATCATGGAGCGCCAAGAAGCAATCCACAGTGGCTCGCTCATCTACTGAATCAGAATATCGTAGCTTAGCAAACACTGCTGCTGAACTCTCTTGGCTTTGCATGCTACTGTGTGATCTCAAAATTTTCCTCCATGATATTCCCTTAATTTGGTGTGACAATGTAAGTGCGATATCACTCGCCTCCAATCCCACCTTTCACGCGCGTACGAAACATATTGAAATTGATTACCACTACGTACGAGAGAAAGTTGTTCACAAAGAATTGGACGTTCGATTCGTAACGTCCAAAGATCAGATTGCCGACATCTTCACCAAGGGACTCCCCTCTCAGCGATTCCATTTTCTTCAAGACAAGCTTTCCGTCCGCGAGCGATCCGTCAGCTTGAGGGGGTGTAATAACCGACCCAAATTATTGACCCAAATTATTGACCCAACCATCACAGCAACAGAATAAATCGTGTATCAAATCAACCCCATATTCTCTCTTAATCAGCCCCATATTCACTCCTGTAATTTATCTCTTGTATTGCAACTTACCAATCACAATTGTAACAAAGAAGGAAAGAATATCATTTTAAATATAGTAGAAACAGTAGTCTCCTCTCACGTTGAGATTGAGACATCATCCTATATCCTTTGCTCTCACTTAAATTTTAGATAGTACATTACATCGAGTGCTTTAATCACTTCCCAATTATTTATTGTATCATCCAAATTCAATTACAATATTATCAATAATTAGCAAACTTTACAAGAATTTTGTACCCTTACAACAGAAAATAATAAAATACACCCCCACTTAACATTAAAAAATGGGGGGTAAAAATAGAATTTTACACAAGAACCGCAATCTCCTTCACTTTAAATTCCCGCTCTCTCTAAGCATGTGAAACCATGCTCTCTAGAAATCATAAAAGTTGTACCGCACTCACTACAAAAGTTGAAATCATGATGCAATTTCACTCTCAAACTGTGAGAGCGAGGTTTGAGAGCGGGAGCAGGTTGGACGGTTAAGGTCTAGAGTAGGAAATGCCTACGGGTTCTTTTCGCCACTTTTTTAAATGTGTGTCAATGGTGAGAGGGCTGCAGAAAAATTTTGCCATATCCCAAATGAGATAAGAGTTGGAAATTTCGCCTAGACGGTTTGTGCTCCCATAGATGAATAATTTTTAGAAAAAATGTGTCGGCGGTTAGGATCTCTGTGTTACAAAATGCTGTGCTTGTAGCGACCTACACCGGAGAATCTCGAGTAATTCTTGAGCTCTTTTTTCTTTAAATTAGAGAGTAGCATACTTTGAGCCCAGTTGAGCCAAGCTTGAGTTTGAACTACTCGAGTCAAGCTCCAGCTCAAATTGATCCAAGCTCGGCTTGATGCATCATGCTAAAAAACATACGAGTTAGCCTATTTTGTTTGCTGTTGTTCCTATTGTTCCTCACCCTTACAAAGCCCTTTTAACTGTCATGAACTTTGTTTAATTTTTTTTAAAACTCCTGTGATTTATTTTATTTTTCTAAAAAAATGGATGATTCTTAGGTGCGAGTGAATCTTAACCACAATTAAAGGGAGTTTATAAGGGACACGTGACAGAAAATGGGCTCGAGACACCTCCCTTGTTTGCAGACAATATTTGCTCAGCCGTACTTTTTATGTCGGTAGTTGCATGAGGGTTCGATATCTATGCTCCACCACCTTGGATAGAGGAGGAGTACCCCAAAGAGCATGAAGGTGATTTCGAGAAAGAGAAAGTCAATTTGGATTACTTTCCCTATTATTAAGTCTAGATGATTAGTTGTTTAATTCAGTTTATTTAAGGGATGTAATAAGATATTTTCGGATTATATAGTTTAGATTTATTCTCAGTCATCGATTATGTTTAAGGACCGAGTTCACTTGGATATTTATTTATTGGTCAGACAAATTGAATTTAATTATTAAAATTATCATTTATGTTTGAGGTTATATCTTGAGAAATTTTTAAGTTCAGATTTTGGTATGTCTTTAATGCTCATTAAAGGAATTAAGTCGAGTAATCACATGTCAAAGTTGCTTTGTCCGAAAAAGGCTCGCTTTTTTAATTTGTAGGTCCCAAACATAGCATTATCACCTAAAACTTTACATTCATCATCATAAACTCATGCGAAAAACTTCACAAAGAGCACACTATTAAATCTTTACTCAGTCTTACATATTTTTGGCCTTCCCTCACCCTTTAAGAGCCTCAACTTATACTAGCACACTCCTCACTAGTATCGTCATTGGTCTTTGTTAGGACCCTTTTTAGGAGATTTAATTTTGTAGGTCTTGCATGTGCGAACCAAGTGCACATGTGAGAGCTATAGGTAAAAAGATTAAATTACCCCTCATTTAACAACTCTATACTCCATTGTTTTCTACTAAAGAAGAAGAAGTGGGTTACTCAGTTTAATCATTGGTTTTATGTTTTTTTTTTTTTTTGGAAAGCAACGAACTCAAAATGGTTTAAGTTGAGTGAACTAAAATAAAGTGGAGTGCATAATATCAATATACCTAGTTTTATTCTCGATATATCCGTAAAAGTTTGATTTATTGGCATAAAAACTATAAAGTTGATTATTTTTTTTTCAATATATCAAAAAAAAAAAAAAATTTCATATATCAAACTTTTTTTGAGATATATAGAATTATGTTTTAGATATATTGATATTTTTTTCTATTTATATCGAAGAGAAATAAATTTGATATATCTAAAAAAAAGTTTGACATGTCTTAACTATTTTTTTTGATGAAAAGGTAACGTAAAAAATTCGATATATCAATTTTTTAAGGAAATATCAACCTCTTTTTTTAGAGATATCTAAACATTTTTTAGATATATCAATTTTTTTCCCTTTCAATATATCTAAAAAATAGTTCGATATATCAAACTCTTTTCGATATATTGATTTTTTTTAGATATATCGAAAAAAATCGACTTTATGGTTTTTATGTCAATAAATTGAAATTTTACAGTACATAAAGAATAAAGCTCGATATATCAATATTGTGCACTCTAATTCAACCATTTCGAGGAAGTAGAAGAGTGACGATTGTCTCGTCGGACTGTTCCACGGTTTAGGGTTTTCCCTCTTCCTCCCTTATCTTCTTTCTTCCTCTTCCTTTTCCTTTTCTTCTCTAAGTCCTATAAGCAAGCTTGAACACAAAGAACACTCTTCCTTTTTTTCTTCTTCCTTTCCTTGTTCTGTGCACAGAGAACAGAAGGATATTAACGTCCAGAAGCCAACTTCTCCTACACGTGTAGCACCTTCACATGTGATGAAACCTATGAAAATAATTTCGTGAAAAGCAATCCAGTTTTCAGTTTTTTCCCGAAACTTGAGTCTCAAAACCAGAAATTTCCCAAAGTTTAAGTCAATGAATTGCATCTTTGCTGCATAAACATTATTCTATTTGATATCTGTTTGAGAAACTGTAGTGTTATAGAGCAATGTACAGATGTACTTACTCGCAATATAAACTCACTGGATATGATAAATTTGTCTATTATTGTTCACCATAATTTATCCTGTTTGTCCAAAAAGAGTACGAAAATGGATGGTGAAGATCATGTGTCAGGGTGAACTTCAGTACAAGATCATAAACCATGTATTTTAATTCAATTAATTTGATTTCTAGTCATTATTTATATACCTTTTCTAAACAACTAAAATGTTTACAAGATTCTCCCCAGAAAAGTGTAACATGCCAAAATAATACAGAAACTAATTATATAGAACAAGAGAAAGAAATATGATTAGCGCACCAAGTTACAAATGGCGTATAAATAAATATGATTAATGCACTAAGTTACAAATGGTGTTTCATCAATACACAATGATCCGACAAAATGAAGAAAAAAAGTGTAATACTACCATATGTGTAATTTAATGAAGATGCTATATACAAATATACAAGAAGAATTCCATTTATCACAGTTAAGAGTAATGGACAGGATATAACTTACCACCCCCCCCCATTCACACACACACAAAAAAACAATAATAACAAATAAATAAAAATGGACGGGTTATATATTTGGCATGGTCAGTATCATGTATTGCTTCAAACGTACTGGATCAGCCTAATATTCTCATCTCCATCACCTCCATTCTATCACTTTGATCTTTATCTCTAATGAACTTTAGAGTCGATATTCACTTTAATTTCTCTAATGTCTGTTTCCTGCCCTACCATGAACAATAACAGAGTTTTTAAAGCCTACAATGTGAATTTAAGAGTCAGGCAGGATACTAGTACAGAAAAAAGATATGGAGTAAAATACTGCAGGAATCATTTGAAGATATTTATACTGTGGAACGGTCAACAGCCTATAGAGATATTCATACTGCATAAAGCTTTTCTAGAAATTCATACATAAAGCTTTTCTGTGAGTTAATATTAAATGCTTGAACTGACATACATATTTTAAACCGAAAATGAATGATGATGAATTGCGGAACAGGATTCGTGTTGCCCAACCCAACTATTTTCGATAAGGCACATGGAAATGAATGAAATTTAGTATGGAACATTAATTTTATCAAAGTCCAAAAAGTTCAATTTACAAAAAATGCCTTACAGTTATCTGTAGACCTAAATATACAGATACCACTTCGATTTCATTTCTTAGTTGGGAAACCAAAGAATGTGTTCTTAGACATTTTCAGGTTGGCGTGAAAACAAATTTAGAACCATAGAAAATTATCACATTTTCTTCCTTCACAATCCGAAACAACAAGATAATCAAGGAGATACTGGTGATGTGGTCAACATCTTAAAATCACTCCTGAAAAAAGAGAGAGCAAATGAAAAAAAGAAAAGAAAAAAAGAGGCATATTATCAAGATAAACGAAGTGACGAATATTTATTTAGATGTCCGTCTGTCTTCTTTGTTAGGATATTTAAACTTATTGTGCAATAAATACAAGATAAAATTCCTCACATCTGAAGTGAGGGTTGACTCTAATAGAATTGCTCAACTCCTCAGTCAACTTATTGGAAAAATATAAAAAGTTAGCTTTTGTATTAGTCTAAAATATATGGAACTTTCCAAACTCATCAGATTCAACCATCCTCCAACAGCAAATTGATTATCCTACATTATCCAACTATTCCAACCAACTTCCTCTCAACTCATTAACTGTTATCCCAAAGTTAACCGGGAACTTACCCACTGAAACCATCAAATTTAAGCCTATTTTCTATCAGAGGTGGGCCCAACAAGCAAGACACCCAAACAGGCCCAAAAAAGGCACGTATAAAATTCACATTCCCCCCTAAGGTGCCTTTTGCATAGATATTTCTCCTTAATGTATCAGACTCACAGAGACATTGTATTGCAGTAGGATGACTGGATGGTGCCTTTTGCATAGATATTTCTCCTTGATCTATCACAGACTAGACATTTCTTGATTTTTAGACACTTCATGGCCAAGACTAATTTTCTTCCCAAGAGAAACAAACACAACTCTTATAGCTACCATATATGGTGAAAAGTATTTGATTTAGATCATGTGGGCAGACCATACTTTTTTCTTAAATTATTTAACAAGTTTCCTTTGCCAATCTCACATATGATGCCAGCAATATATCCTTAATAATTATAAATGGTCTAGGTGGAAAATTCTCTTTGCTTTTAAAAAATTAAATCATAAGCTGGGATTACTCTCAGTTTTTTGAAAACAAAAGAACTTAATTTAAGTGCTTCATACTTGCCTCTTGCGACTATTCAATAAAACAAGGTAGAGTGCATCTTGAGATGAGAGCTGGAAAAGCTGGAAAACAATGTAGGCGCATGTGGTAATGCTGAAAAGGGAGAAAGGTAATATTAATACATTTTGATACAGCATCTTTGAAGTAGGTACTGAGATATAGCAACTAAATATTCGATATCGATAGTCATGAAATTAAAAGAGGGGAACTATGACTAAAATCTATTCTATCAGATGATGAAATAATTGAGTTATAAAGACTAGACTTCGTACCCATGATGGACACAAAGAATTTGATTCTTAATGCCAAACAATTACCACCGCACTCCATGCACCAATCCAGTCAATATTGAATAAGTAAAAACCCAAAAATTATATTGATAATTTGTTGTAGCAATCACTTAAATAATAATTATTAACAAAAAATCGGATCTGATAGGAAAAAGTGATTCAACAAAGTGGAAAAAGAAAGGATCCATTACACGATACCCAGGAATCTTAGGATTTCCACATTTTGTGCACTTCTTGGCTATTGCCAATTTTCAAGAGGCAGCCCATTGTTTGAATGGTCCTCGAGAGGATACCAGACACTCCCTAGATGAACATAATTTAAGAAAATAATCAAATCAAACATAATAATTTTACTTTCTGAGGGAGAAAGAAAACAAGAGATATTTGACTATATGGAGAATATTATACAATACTGAGGTAACATTACAAAAACAACATAATATATGACCACCCTTTGGGCTAACTAAATACGGCATATGCAACTTAATAGCCCGTATACAATAGAAAAATACGGTTTTACCCTATCAATCCTAATTGATATGATTAAGATAAGAGGGGACGATTAATAAATGTTTCAGAATTAGTAAAACATCGTATTTAGCAATTCCAAATATTACAAATTTGCTAGACATGGTCAAAATAAGGTCTTAAGGTAAAGGTTATCATGCAAAGGAAAAAAATGATTAATAACCTGGATTTGGTAACATGATGCATTAGCTGTGCTGTATCAGCAGATAAGTATGTGTAGTGGCTGAAATTTTAAATATAGTATGTGTGGTGGCTGAAATTTCAAATATAGGAAGAGAGAACTACCTTCCAAAACATATCAACAAAACTATCCAGAAGAATGCACTTATCCAACTTGATTCTTTGTAGGAAACCCAAACCTGACAGGATAACACAGAAGATTATTTGTTCAAATGGAAATATGAGATAGTATTGAACTAACACAAAGTCATAATTCAGCTTCTTGTGGAAAATGTATGGGTGGAAGAATTAAACTAAGAATCCCATTAAAATAAATATCTTATGTGTATGTATATTATTCTTGTTGTCGGTGGATTTGGAAAATTCTTGGTTTATTATTTCTTCTGGAACTCCATATTTATTTCACCTTTTTAAAAATTTCATGCTTTTTTAAAATCATGATTACACTGTTCACTAAGGCATCAGCAAAGAAGAGCTAATGCTGTCTGTACCCAACACTGAAAACTACTTGATCATGCTTTCCCTTGAAAATATAGTACGCATCTATAAGCATGTCCAAAAGCTCAATTTTAGAGTGATAGTACATTATAATCAAATAATAGAAAAGCATCCTCAGACCATACAAGGATCTTTCAAACATACAAAAGGGTAGGCAACCATCCACAATAATAGAACACCAAGGCTCAGGTAGTACATCCCAATGAACAGACAAGGTGTCACAGTCACTTTACGAATACATGTTAGAGATCAACTCAGGTCTCAGTGCATGTTCTGAAATTTTCCAGAACCCCAGAAAACTCTATTAGTGGTAAGCTAAGTTGCCAGTTCAGCAAGTTATTTGTCATCGTTTCCATAAACCTTTTGTCAAATGATCCTTTGGTGCATTTGTGTACAGTGTCAGATTTGTTCTTAAAATAATAAAATTACATGAAAAATCCTTTAAGAAAATCACGTCTATCTTCATTAATTATGTTGTCTACAAACTTCATGGTGCATGCCTGATTACTTTCAGTTTCAGGTAAAGATATGTTAAAGTCAAAATTTCTAGTAACTTTCATATAGCTATACAACACAAATATAAAGTACTTGTGACATACCGATATAGCCACAACATTTATGTAAAAATCAACCAGTGTTGCTGTCATCCACCTGCAAACAATTCCGATAATATCATGCTCACATGGAGAATGAATGGATACCAGCACATATATGCACTTAAGGCAACCGATCAAAATTTACCGCAGATATTATATAGACGTATACTGTATGCATAGAGAAAATCAAGTGAATAAATAAACAAGTAGGAAAGTGAAGACAGCATGAAGATGTAATTCTGTGGCTTTCTATACATTTAACCTCACCATTGCCTTAAAAAAGTAGGAGAAATTAAAAGGGGCCAAGCTACCTCCAGAACTTCACTTTTTGAGGTCAGTTTGATACACCCCAAGCTAGGTTTAAACTAGTTGCAGAATAGTCTTCCTTTATGCCCATATGTGGCAAAGGGCTCCACATAACATAACTTTGTCTAAGCATCCACATTAAGAGACTAACAAAAGAGGAGGAAATTTAGCTTGGCGGAAATCCCAATCCATAACGAACATTTAAGAAAAACAATTGTTGTTTTCACAACTGGCCCATTAAACCCTCATTTTCAATTGTTCACAACTCACAAGTGCAAACCCAACCAATTTGGATAGAGTTAGTAGGACATTTTTTAATGGATAACAATGAAATAAAGATTCATTTAATAGTTTACACCAAAGAATCCGATGTTTGAAGTCAGTGTGAAATTGATACAGAGTTGAACTTGCAGACCTCCCATGCCTAAAATTTCACTGATAACATTGGGCATTCCACTTTGAAAAATTAAATCTTATGATTTTCTCTTCTTTTAAGTATCTAGGAGTGTTTTCCTCAAAACAGCATACCAAACATTGGACATTCTACTTGTATAAATATTGATTCCACCAGCATGGTAAAGTGCCATAGAAAGAGAAGCCTAATTAATACCAATATACAGTCAGTTGATTCACACGTTAAAGAGTAACTATTATCACCCTGTGGATTCTAAAAGAATGGCAGTGGTATATAGTAGTTCCGTCATATCTAACGAAAATTAATATCAGACATGAAAAGAACGAGGGAGATGCATACATTCGAAATAACAGTAACCAAAAAATTGCATATGATCAAGGGTCCATGCAATCTGAATTTTACATTTGTGAGTTGGATAAGATCAATATTTAATACTTATAGACATTTAAGTAACAGGCTAATGCAACTCTTAATGACTGAAATCAGGGAGAATGTAAATAGCCAAATAAACAATAAGAAATGCCTCTTAGTCTTGGGAATCCATACTAATATCCTTATTCTCAAACTTGAAGGTCTCTTCACTACTAAAAAATCCTTTTGATGTAATTTTTTTTTTTTTTTTAAAACAAAGAATTCAGAAGTTAGCTACAAGAAAAACTTACGGTGTGAAAAGCTCTCCGCGAAAAGGAGAACCATCGGTCAGGAGCGTGTATAGCAAAGTTCCCAACATCAAGCAACCCAATGCACTGAACAAAATTCTTGCAGCCACAACAGAGGAAAACTTCCCATTTCCTTCATGAATGTCCCTAGAGAAAGGAATTACTCAACAGATAAGTGAATCACACTCTACCTGAAAAAATGCAAACAGAAAAGAGAGAGAGAGAGAGAGAGAGATGGATACTTAACAATATAGACAAGCCGACAAAGATCAAAAGTCTACTGTAGAAAGAAATCACATCTTTTCCCTTCCCAATTTCATATTACAATTTGTTTGTAATTAAAAAGAAGCAACCTAAAGCATTACATATGTCACAAGGCATGAAAAAAAAATCCTCGAAACCGCAATCTAGAATAGCATCCATAGGGGTCAATAGGTATTTATTTGCTATACTAAAGAATATATGTTTGTTAGCCACCATTTCGCGATATAAATTTTATTGAAACATGTTATTTTACACATTAACCTATTCTCTTTTTTGCCGTTTTTAATTTTGATAAGTTTCTTATAACGTTTTAGTAGTGCAATGAGCAGATAATCATGTCCTTCCACAGCACTCCTATAGAAGCACAAAACATCCAAACACATAGTTTTATTGTCTTTGAATCAATTGATAGATGTTATACCAACTCTTCTCTTAGACAAACACATTGATCATGTCCCTAGCAGTGTCCAAGAGCAGGAACCATTAGTAATATCTGGCTTTATGGAAATTTAAAGCCAAGAGATCAGAAAATTATTCACTTAGAGTTCCCCCTACATGTATTTGGAATTATATATGAGGGGTCAAAAAGTCTTCCGATTAGTGTACCCTAAAAAAAATGTGGTTCCTAGTCACATATCTAGCCATATGTGTCAACCTATCCACTGGAGATATCTTCAGCCTGAATCACCTCAATTAAAGCAGACAATCAAAAAATGATTTTGACAACCGGTAAAAGCTTCAACTATGGTAAGTATGTACGACAAAGCACAGCAGGAAAACAGCAATTTGGCTCATTCTTAACATGGACAATCAGCTACATCTCAGAGATTTTAAATCTAATCAAGATAGCTAGCAAGTGTATAAGTAATTATGTGCATGTTCATACACTTGGCACAATTGTTTGCAAACATAGTAGAGCATTAATAGTTATGGTACATACATATATACTTGTATTCGAGTGTTTGTGAACTTACTTGTTTTGATACCGCAATAAAATATAGCACATGGGATCTTGTAAAGAATCTTGAGATGATAGCTTGAAAAGTTGCAGTAGAATGTAGGCACATGTAGTAATGCTGAAATGGAAAAGAAAGATGCAGCATAAGACCAGTAACATATAAATAAGAATGCAAAACA
This sequence comes from Tetracentron sinense, assembly GCA_015143295.1. NCBI lineage: Eukaryota > Viridiplantae > Streptophyta > Magnoliopsida > Trochodendrales > Trochodendraceae > Tetracentron > Tetracentron sinense. The sequence goes on from CM026556.1 coordinate 26,441,565, forward strand.
TTGTGAATATATTAGTGGGAGATAGTGAATGTTGAGCTATTAATCAAAGATATGAAAATGACCAAATAACAGCTTCTTTATAACAGCAGAACTAACAATAATGTGACACAACTACCAAATGCTCAGACAGAAGTTGTACTCTCCATTCAATCCATACCAACTATATCATAACAAATGATTAGTAACTTTCTATGACAATGAAAAGCAATGAATGATCAATGTTATAAAAAAAAAACATATTTAACACTTTATGAATTTATGAAGTTGAAAAGATTGGTGATTGGCTAAAGAGAAGACATCAGAATCACCCAAGAATTTAAAGAACAGAATAATATATAATGCTAAAGGATATTTTCTATAATTGGAGTATTATAGAAGAAAGATGCTAAGCACTGCCTATAAACTGCAAAACAGGACATGTAGTATATATCCAGGGTGTCAAAAACCTCACTTCAATGAGTCTAATAATTTTGGAAAACTTCTAGGTCAAAATTCAATCACATTGGATGAGCCAAGAGTGTAGTACACAAATTCTTTTACTTTGTTTCTATGAGCCAAGAGTGTTTGGAACTTTAGCTATCCATTCAAGAATTTTTAGTGTTCCACTTTATTATCCATTTTTGGACTTCTTTTTAAGCTAAAAACATACTAAACCCAAATATTACCCGTTCCCTTTCTTTACCATAGCACGTTTAGTTCCATCCTCCAGAATTCTTATGAGTTATGACTATTCCATGTTTCTTTGCCAAAGCCCCGCACCATGATGTCCTACTGTAATATATGATGACATGATAATCAAAGAAGATGATACTAAAAGCATCACTCAGGTCAAAAAAATTCCTTCAATCTTCTTATATGAAGGATCTTGGTGCTCTAACTAAGTTATTGGGCCTTGAAGCTCTCTCCTCTTCCACAAGAAGTCAAGAAGTACATTAAAAGGCCTCATTAGCGTACTGCGTAACAAATCTAACAATGACAAAACAATTGTTGCCACATCGATGAAACTCAATGCCAAGTACAAAAAGGATAAATGGATAATGAGGAGCGGCAGGAGCCCATTATTGATCCGACATTCTCAGTCATTTCATTGGGGGGCTTATTTATCTCACCATGACCAGGACAGATACTTCCTATGGATTTAAATTGTCAGTCAATTTGTGGCATATACTTGTTGAATTCATATGAAAACACTTTCATTGCATAATTAACGACCTTCGTGGCACTCTATACCAAGGATTGTTTAATCTTCATCTTCTTCTCTCCAGCTTAACGAATTTGCAGATTTTTATTGAGCAGGTTTCCCTATTTCTCGTCGTTCAACCACTGGATGATGCATGTTCCATTGCGATTCTCTGATTTCTTGGAAATGCGAAAGGAAGAATCATATCAACACATCCTCCAATGAAGCATACTATCTCTCCATGTCTTCTGTAAGCTCAGATATTGCATGGCTTGGAGGACTTCTTGCAGATCTTGGACTCTTTTTATCTCTGACACCACTTCGTGGTTGCCATAAAACCCAAAACTTATGGTATATACTACCATCACTTTGCCTCACATGTCTCATGACGAATATTGGACATTTTCACCAAAGCCATGACAACAGCTCGACATGCTTTTGTTGTTGGCAAATTGATGCTCTATTTATGAATTTGAGGTGGTGTGAACGGAGGACCTATCCATGAAGCAGCTTCGCTATGAGCATAAGGCCTATCCCTACCAAGCCTATTTGTACATGCCTAAATAGGCAGTCTCTGTACATTTATTTAAGCCCAGATCTAGGTCATAATAGGGTAATTAAACAATTTTAATTATTTAATTCAATTGAATCGTCAAAATCCATATGTGAACTTTAACAACCAAACATAACTACATTATTGGAGTCATACCTTTCATGAATATTGCACTATAAGACTATACTGAAAAAAATGGATGGCAATACGGAAACATAAAAAGTATAAAAATAAATAAAAATAAAACATAAATAAATTCTTCTCACCAGGCTGTAAAGGTAAGTGCAAAATACAGAAAACGTACCTGCCAAAGCATACTAACAAAATTATCCAGAGTACTGCACCAATCCAGTTTGATTCCTTGTATGCAATCCAAGCCTGAGAAGGTAGACAAACATATAACAGACTATGTGAGATCTCCTGTCTTTAGAAGAAAAAAGTACTATGAAATCCTTTAACAAGATAATCTACCTTGAATGCAATTTATAAAATAAGTTAGTATAGTTTAGTAACAAAAACATGCATATGTGCACACGTTCACAAGTGCCAACTTTTTTCGCTTGGCTTCCAATCATGACTCTCCATTATGGATGCTAAAGTCTTGTAAGTCTGCACTTTTGCTTCCACGAATCACATCCTCGCCTGACCAGATTATCAAACTTAGAAAAGGAATGATTTTCTATTCCGCAGGAAGCATCGTTTGGAAGCATTTTGGAGCAGAATGATTCTAACAAAAGTTGTGCTTATAGAATAAAATTTTAAAAACACACAGGTTACATCAAAGAATAAATTCTCAGAAGCAGAAATTCAATTACTCTCAGCACCACCACCACCTCACCAACTACCCCAACCCCACCACTGCCACGACTACCACCACCACCTCCAACACCATCATTCCCCACCACCCCCACCCCCACCCCTGTCACTGCCACCTCCACTTTCACCATAACCACTGCCACCCCACCCACCACACCCACACTAGTTTACAATGATATTGGTTTTTTCCCCCATCTAAACACGACTCAGTTGTTTATGTTCTTCAAAATGGATTCTAATTGGATGTTTTCAACCAGTTTCTTGGCACAAAATATATTCTAAGAATTTAGGAATTGATTTGTTTCCCAGAATTAGAGAATCACCAAAATCAATGCCAAATGGGTGCTTAGCCTCAGTCTTCCTGTGATGAATAAGGCATTTCTAAGAAAATTTTATTAAAGAATAGGGTAGAATACCGAGGATGGTGAAATATAAATTTGGTAGTAGAAACTAGTGGTGGGATTATAATTAAGTGATTCCCGTGATTAGCTTTTATGCGGTGAAAGGGTGGAAAGGTATCTGGAGCTTTTAAACACTTCCAAAAAAAAGAATTCTATAAAGTAGGGCCTGAAATAGATTAAGGTTATGGAAGATGTATGGTGGGAGAAAAATCGGAATCATATAGAAATCCTTTTTTTCCTTTCATAAAGACGGAGAATCAAAGACTTCGGTGCAGCGAGCACTCTGAGAATCTTCCTTTCGATATGGGAATGAAAGGAAGATTCTAGAGTGCTTCGACTCTAGGTCGCTTATTGAAGGTCATCAAATATCGTTAATGCCTCATCTTATTTAAAAATTACCAGCTCCTTTAAAAGTCACTTTCTTCATTCATATGGTAATGAAGGTTAAAATTATTATTGTAAACAATATTAACCTCTTTCCTTCTCAACTGTTTCGTTTTCACACCATTAATTAAACATACTGCTATTAAAAATTCTCAAGTATGAATGTATTTGTCAAAATTTTAGAATATCTTGGTTCATGGGTTCTTGGGTTTTATACGTTCAGAGCTCAGAATATCTTGGGTTTTTCCTGGAGGTGTACTCGAGCTCATTGAAGGGTGGTGCTCCAGAAGTCATGGTGTGCAAGACTGTATTTTTGGGGATAGTTTCATTATGCTCTATTTTGGTGCATATGGAAGGAAAATGCCACGTCTTTGAAGACTACTATAGATTAGAAGGTAGAGTAGCGAAGGGGATCATGACCAAGCTATTTCATCTGCTTCTCCTTGGAAAGAGTTAAAAGACATTCACTTTGATGAATTTTTCTGGAACGAGATATGGAGGTTGGTGAGAAAGGAGCTAGCACGCTCTTGGCAACCCATTGAAAGCTCTCTAGACAACCCCATCCCAACTGGTAATGGTAGTAGAATATGCCAATGCTGAGAGAATGATGCTATTAGAAGGTTCGAAATCTTATGAGACTTGTCTTTGAAGGGTCTAGGCTTATTCTCCTTCTAATGTCCTTAAAATGAAGCCAAAATCTAGCCAAAAAGTGTTTTATATCTCTAATCTTCACATACAGGGGATGGGACCACCTAGTATGTCTTATTTTCAATACAATCTTTACATACTTATCAGGAAAAGGAAAGGAGATTTTGAATAATATCTCAACTATATCATTATTCTTGAGATTAAGAAATCAGGCAATGTGGAATGGTCCAATGGTATCTATCTCAATAGTGAAAAGTTTCTGCATGTTATTATTTATCATGAACCAGTATTTTCCTAAAACTTCCATCAATTTGGTAGTTTAATTTAATAAACCATTTTCCAAAGTTGATTACAGATCATGAGTTTCATAAAGAAGGACAAGGTGTTGCCAACATAAAAGCCAGCCAAGATCTGTTGTAGTAGTAGAGCTGTAAAGGTCAAGAGCATAATTAAGTTCCATCCAATATAGCATGATGTTATCTTATATAGTACCTGAGAGCAGTGTTACCTAGGCACTTCAGTTTTCCTAAATTTTGTCATGCCGACACTTGGACACGACACACGAACACTCCATGACACGGCACAACACTCCTTAGTACATGCCTTGTGCTATGGTGACATCAACATTATGGTTAGGCACTTGTGTTGCTTCATGTATGTCATGTCATTCTAAAAATACAATATATTAGATTGCTATGAATTTTTTTGTCAAGTTGTGTAGCTTTTTTGAAAACATAGAGAAAAAAATTACTAGGAGAGAAACAACACCAACGACAATCAATAGGGATCTCTCTCTCTCTCTCTCTCTCTCTTTGATCCTTTTTATTCTCTATACAAGTAATTTTTGATAACTTTGGTAGATACTTCAAAAAAAATAGGGACAGGTGGTCCCCCTCCTCTCCATCCTTGTTATTATTATTTTTTTAAAATTAAGATAATATATTATATATATAATAATTTTAAAAAATCTATATGTCCGTGCCGCTCTATTGAGATTTTCATAGCTTGTTGTGCCGAACACCTCTAGACACCTGGACACTTGGCACCCGTAGCATGTGCCTAGGTAACACTGCCTGAGAGAGTTACATGAAGATATAAAAAAGGTCCTGGTAAATTTATTTTAAAAAAAATTTGTCTTCTTACAACTTGCTTCCATCCATCATGTTATGTTCTAAGGACTTGGTCTCTGACCCATCTTAAAAAGTCCCAAATATGTTTCCCAGCTCATAGCACACTATTCCAAGTACTAGAATCGAAATTATCCTGCAAGGAATTCTTTTCCTATGTCATTAATCACAACCCCCTATGCTATGGCTAAACTGTCCAACTGTTTTGCAACCAAGAAAAATCACTTTTCCTTCATTTATACAAAAACTTCAATCCTAAACTTTCCAAAGAGTTACAATGTCCCTAAACACCAAAAATTTTACCTTGGACTCGCCCCTAGGATTGACTATTTACCTTTCCCCGATGGTTCCGCATTCATGGGTAGGATTAGCCGACACTCAATTTAAAGTGAGTAAATAGAATTCCATACTCGATCTCATAGATGCATATAAAATTCTGTGAAAATCCGTATTCGATGAAAGTCGTATGTATGGCTTGGAGGGAGATCTTTCATATATTCCAAGATCCACAGGGCAACATATGAGTTCAAACTTGCAACTCAAAAGAGTGAAAATCTGTAGAAAGTAGGAAAAACTGCAATCTAATATTTTACCGGACAAAATATTGCATCTTCTTGAAATGCAATTTAGCATAATTTGTGTTATCCTGTGTACAAGAAGGTACTTGTATTTGCATAGTGATTATGATCATAGTTACCAAGTCGGGGTTCGGGAATAATTCGTCTAAGAAAGAGTTCGGAAAAATCACCAAAAGTCGGAAATAAATCGGGAAAATGTCGGGTAAGAAATGAAAATACAAAATAGGATTCTAATTATGAAATGTATAAACAAATGTATATCATATATTCGATATTTATTTAGGACTTTTTCAAAAAATCATGAGTAATTTGTGTTAAATTTGCAACTTTTTTAAAAAATCGCTATTTTTCCAAAACTTGTGAATACTTCGTGAATTAATCGTTCGTAGATAAAGTCGGGTATTATTCGGGATTTTTTGAAAAATTGGAGTTCTTGATAATTATGATTATGATACAAAGGGTTGCTACAATGACGTCACATTTTTTTAACCCAGCGAACCAAATAAAAACTTATATATCTCCAAGTTAATTAGCACTAGGCAAGAAAGATTGGCAAATGCAAAAGTTCTTAACAAATTCCACAATTTCAGATGCATAGGAAGGCAGAATAGCCTGGATTGTGGGTAATAAAGAGTATGTTAGTTGAAAGGTGATAGTAAAAACTTAACTTCAGATTTGAAAAGGTGAGTGACAGGAGAACGAAAAAGCATCAATAATTATATGAATGTCATGTGCACAAAGGAGCCAAGATTAGTGCTGAATGTTCAATTTTTCTCAACATGATATGAATATTGATGCAGGGAAATGGCAAAGGCCTCCATTCAGGGGCGGAGCCAGGAATTTTTCCTTGGGGGGGCCGAAATACATGTATAAAAAAACTAATGGATTTGAGGGTTCAGGGTGTAGCCCCTGAGAAAAAAAAATTTGGGTACTTTTTTTTTGAGAATTTTTTCCCGGTTATGCCCTTGAGGTCGCCACTTGTCCCTTTTGAGTTTTGACACCCCTTAACTATGGTTAAGATTTACCCACTCACCTATCCTTGGTTTTTAGAAAAAAAAACATTAATTTTTTTTCTAACCCTGGTTAAAATTCACTAACTACTAAGGTTAAAATTTTTTCAATATTTTAATTTAAAAACCAAAGAAATAGTTATTGGTCCAAGTCAACGACTCAGTTCCCCCAAACTTAATTTTAATAGCCTAGAAGAGTTATTTCCAGATATGAGAAATAAGACATAGAGTGTCGTGTCATACCCCCAAAGCTACAACAGTAATATAGAAATCCACCAAGGTTGCTGCCATCCACCTGCAAAGATTCAAAACATCAACTTGCAAAATATAGGATCTTTTCAACTTAGTAATAAAATGAAACAATTAAGAGCAAAGTCGACAAACAAAAATATGATATTGGATAGGGATCGTTAGTTCTCAAAGAAAAAAGAACAAATAATGCATATATGAAAATCCAAATAAAGTAGGGAACATGGTTGTGAAAGGTGTCGCCTCAGGCACCTAGGAGGTCGCCTAGGCAACCAAATGCTCTCTGCTAGGCTCAGGCGACTGCCCGCCTAGGTGACTACTATTAAAAATATATGTAATATTTTATTGTTTAAAGAGGTTTGCAAGTTTTACATCTAAGTAATACCCGATCCGATAGTTTACGATATATATATCTATACTATATACTATAGAAATAGGATGCCTAGGTGACATCCTCTTTGATCTCCATTTTAAGATTTGTGATGCCACATCATCACATAGTGGGAGCCATAAATACCCTCTCTTAACTTCCCATTTTCTCTCCCCATTCCCAACTCCACTTAAGTGGGACTTATAAATACCCTCTCTTAACTACCCACTTTATACTTTTTTTTTTTAATATTAAAAAAAGAATTAATAATTTTTCTAAAAACCAAGGATGGGTGGATGAACCATAGGGGTGGGTGGATCTTAACCATAGTTAAGGGGTTTCAAAAGGGACACATGGCGACCTCAGGGGTGATTACTGGATTTGCCAAATCCGGTTATCACTGTAGAGGATTTGGTCTCTTGATATTTTTGTTTTATGGTTTATACCAACTGAATTTCATAGAAGATGAGAAACCTTACAATTTTAGAATTATACTTTATCAATTTTGATTCTTAAAAAAATCAGATTTTTCATTCATTTTTTCCCTGTAGACTACTTTCCTAAATATGAACTATTCTCTTACAAAGTTTATTTACTTTTTAATCAAATGATTTTGGGGGTACTTGATGTTTTGGTTTTAAGGTTTATATACCAACTAAAATTTCAGATTTTAGATTTTAATTACAAATTCTTTCTAATTTTTTCCCATTTTCGCAATTGGTTGGAAGATTACATTGGATACATATAGAGTTCATGATTCTCCGGTTAATGTATTTTTCATTTCATATCTCATTAGTTGTGATGATTTTCCTTCCTTATCTTGCACACGCATACGAAAACACATATCTTAAAATATATGAACATGCATGTTCATCTCATTCTACTTTGTGCCCGTGCATTGCACGGGGGTTTTGCTAGTATATATATATATATATATATAAGAAAGGAAATTATATTTGTGATATTCATGTGCATTTAAAAAAGATTGGCTAAATCATCCTATAATTTGTTTTTTTTTTTATTAACGATGGTAGTTTTAGGATATATTATGTTAGAGTTTGTATATCCAACAAAAAGGGTTTGCGGATACAGGAAGAACATGCCCTTTCTCTTGCTCAATGGGTGGACCAATTGGTCACTCTCTCTCCTCTGTTTGTTGATGGACCATATAGTCCCCCTTAATTTTTTTTCATAGTGTTAAAGATGATCGCCTAGGCAACCAGGCGCACAACTAGGCCCAAGCAGTCTAATAACAAAAAAAGGCCATTCAATGCCCCAAATTTGGTTTAGGGGGCCAAAGCTCTCAAAAACCCCTTTTTAGAGAGTCTTTTATAATTTAAATAAGAGTAGGCTTCATAAGAAGAAGAAGAAGAAATCTCTCTCTCTCTCTCTCTCTCTCTGCAGTCACAGTTGATTGTTAGACTATTTTTATATATTTTTATTCAGTCTCATACTCTCCCCCTCTCTTCCTCTTCCTCTCTATTGTCCAGCTGTTATTGTAGACTGTAATTTTTTTTTTGTTTTTATCCCTCTCCACCCTTCAACAGTCATTGCAGACTGTTATTTATTTATTTATTCACAACACTTGAAATCTTCCTTTATTATTCCTAAAATTGTCTTCAATAATGATTCTATCAAAGTGCATCTTGACAGTGAAGATTTCACAATTTACATGAATTGAGGGCAAGGCCCCTTATTTAGGGAGGTGCAACATATACATATAAAATATTAGGGGAATGTTTGCTCTAAGGACTTCATCAGGCGACACCTTGGGTGCCTCAGACGTCCATAGGGTCTATCGCCTTGACAACCATGGTAGGGAAGCAAAGGTAGCCCCCAAGTATAGGCCATTGACTTTCAAATGAGCTTGTCAAACCAAAAAGAGAGCAAGATGACTGTAACATCACTAAAATTTGGTTTCAATTACACTATCTACTAATAAAAGGAAAATGTTCTACTATCGTGCATTCTACGATGTAGCGGAATGCGCGGTCCCCATCGGCCCACGCCCCCTTTTTAACGCCCACTAATTGTGGTTAAGATTCACTCACCCTCCATCATATTGATATATGTAATATCAAGGGTATATTTGTAAAAAGTGTATATATGTAATGTTCTCTTAATATAAGATACTATTAGGGCTTTCTTTCATTCACTAAGCAATTTACCCTAATCTCTCTTCTTTCTCTCTTCTTTTTTTTCTTTTTTCTAAACCCTAAATCCTTCAAATCATTTCTCCAACTTGGTATCAAAGCTTAAAAGAAGGAAGAAGGAGCTTGATTAAAGAAGAAGCAACCACCACAAGATGAGGAGCTCCCTTGTGGCATCCCAGCCGAACGACTGACTTAGCCGTATGGCCTAGATCTTTATTTTGAGTCTCTTTGAAGGTAATTTCTTAGAGAGTTTGATTTTTGAGGAATTTTGAATCATATATCTTGTGATTTGGTTCATCTTTTAAGAAATTAAAATGATTTGAAGAAAAATACAGAAAAATTCTAGCAAAATAATGGTTTCAGTTCATATCTGTTTTTGCTCGAATGAGAGAATTTTAATAGTGTTTGTTGATCATGGATAGACCGGTTTTTTGTAAAGTTCGTTCTATTCCTCTATGCATCTTTGTGATAGGGCTAGTTGGCTTGGGTAAGGCTGTAAGTGTGATGGCGGAACGTCTCCACACTGAATTTACTCCATTTGGTTATGATTTGAAGGTTCTATGATGATTTTTCCGACCATGTTCTTACCGATTTTCATTGTTAAAAAGAGTTTTATGCTTTTTTTTTTTTTTTTTCTTATTATAGCATCTTAGATGATTGTTTTTGGTAATCTTCATACCTTTGGATAGGTTATGATAAAGTTTTGATTACGTGGAGGTGTGATTTAATTTTTCCCTCAAGTTTCTTCTATGAATGTTATTGTCCACTCTATCACCAATATTAAATTCAATGGTGATAATTTTCTTGCGTAATGAAGCTCAATTGAGATTTATATTGGAGTTCGTTCTAAGATTTGGTATCTTGATGGTAAAACCCCTAAGCCGGAGACCGGTATTTCCGAGATTGCTACATGAAATGCTGAGAATTGCATTATTTTGGACTAGTTGTTTAATTCTATGGAGCCTCAGATTGCCGAGAATTACATTTTCTATAAGGATTGTCATGAGCTTTGGAAGGCTCTTATTCAGACTTATGCATTAGTGGAGAATGATGCTCGGATTTATCAACTTACTCATAAAATCGCTCACTTTCAAAAAGGGGATATACCTATATCTGATTATTTTGGGGCTCTTCAGCGTCGTTAGGAAGAATTGAGCCATTATAAGCCTCTTTCTGATTTGTCTGCTGCATCTGCAAAGATTATGACGAAGCGAATTAAGTGACATCGCATTTATGATTTCTTAGGGTGGCCTTCGGGCCGAATTTAAGCAATTGCATACTCAGATCCTTGTCACATCTCCTTTGCCTTCTCTTCGATCAGTGTACTCCACTGTGTTCAGTGAGGAACGCCAATGGACTGTTATGTCTTCGAGCTCCCTTCCGGATCGTCCTGCATTTGCTACTAATTTCAGTCCTCCTTTAGGACGTGGTAGGGGGATTGATAGGGGTCATCGAGGTCGTGGTGAACATGGTCGTGGTAGATTTACTATTCCTTGTGCTCACTGTGGTATAGTGGGACATGATCGTGATCATTATTATTGTCTGCATGACTATCCTGAGGGTTACCAGTCTCGATATGTGGCTCATTTTACTACGACTCCTTTAATTGATTCTTTGTCTGTCGCCTTAGTTGCTGCGAGTGATCCTTTGGAGTCCTTGAGAACTCAAGTTGCTAAGATGATCCGCACTGAGTTCCATCTGCAGAGTGACTCTGATACTTTTGTTGCTTTATCCTCACTTGTTGCCTCAGGTAGCCATACTCCCTCTACTTATGCTGCCACTACATCATCTTCTTCCCCTAGTTGGGTAATTGATTCTGAAGCCACTGATCATATGACTGGTGAGTCACAGGGTTATTCCATTTATTGACCTCCATCTCCTACTACCAAGGTTCGCTTGACTAACGGTTCTGTTACTTACTCTTGTTTTAGGAGTAGAGAATTTTCATGTATCTCCGTCTCTCTTTATCTTATGTTTTACATGTTCCTCGTTTATCTTCTAACCTTCTTTCAGTTAGTAGTTTTACTACCAAACTCAATTGTTGTGTTATGTTTTATCATTCTTATTGTCTCTTTCAATACATGACTACGAGGAGGATTGTTGGTAGAGGCGTGAAAAGAGGCGAATGGTACTACCTTGATACTGATTATGCTCTTGATTGTGTCCTCACTACTATTGCTACTGCTACTGTTTTTCCTTTCTCTGTTGATGCTACTCATGATACTTATCGTTTATGGCATGCCAAGTTTGGGTATGTTGAATCTAAGACTTTGTGTTCTTTGATTCCTACTTGTAGTAAACTATGTTCTTCATCAACTTTTCAATGTGATATTTGTGAGCTTATTAAACATGTTCACACTGTTTATCCTTCTCTCATGAATAAATGTTCTACTTTTAAGCTTGTTCATTATGATGTTTAAGGTCCATCTCCGGTTATCTCTAGTGATGGTTTTCGTTATTATGTTACTTTTATTGATGACTACACTCGGGTTGCTTGAGTTTGCCTTATTAAATCTAAGGATGAGGTGTTTTCTAAATTCCAAGAATTTCATGTCATGGTTCTTACCCAGTTTGGTCAAGTGGTCTTGTTAAGGCCCTTCAATCTGATAATGGTGGTGAGTATCTACTTTCTCCTTTTTTCCAGTATCTTCACACTAATAATATTGCTCATCAGCTTACATGTCTGTACACCCCTCAACAAAATGGTGTTGTTGAGCGTAAGAATTGTCATTTAGTGGGTGTCACTTGCTCCTTGTTGCGAGGCATGCAAGTGCCTAAGCCTTTTTGATCTATGACCCTTCTCACTATATGTTTTCTCATCAATCGGGCACCTTCTCGTGTTCTTAATGGTCTCTCACCTTATCGCTTCTTTGTCCTCATGTTCCTATTTTTCTATTGAGTCTCAGGTATTTGGTTGTACCTGCTTTGTTCAGAATCTTCGTCCAAGTCGTCAGAAATTGGACGATAAGGCAATTCCATGTGTTTTTGTTGGTTATTCTAGCACATCGAAGGGCTATCGGTGTTATGATCCCCAGTCTCATCACTTCTTTGTCTCTCTGGATGTTACCTTTTTTGAAACAGTACCATATTTTTCACTTGCTCCTACTGTCTCTACCATCTCTTTGCATTTATCTCGTCATGTGCCTACTGTCTATTTGCCTTTACCTATTCCAGAGGATCTTCCACGGCAAAAGGATCTTCTCACGTACTCTCAATGACAGCCACCTAGTTCTCTCTCCAATGCGTCTCTACCACTGTCTTCCCCGCAAGCCACTCCATTAGGTACTTCTTTACCTTTATTCTTGTTCATACTTCTCCAATTATTACTCTTGTTACTTTTGATCTTGAGTTGTCTATTGCTCATCGTAAGGGTGTTCGTTCCTGTGTTACTCCTTACTCTCTTGCCAAGTATGTTTGTTATCAAGCTGTATCTCCCTCGTACCAGGCTTTCCTCTCCACTATTGATACTGTGACTATTCCTCAATCTGTTCGTGTTGCTCTTCTTCATCCTGAGTGAAAGGGTGCTATGGTTGACAAGATGAATGCCCTTCAGTCTAATCATACTTACGGATATGGTTCCCCTTCCAACTGGGAATAAACATGTGGGCTACAAGTGGGTTTTCACACTCAAATACAACTCTGATGGCAGTGTTGCTCGGTATAAGGTTCGTCTTGTTGCTTGCAGCTTTACTCAGACATATGGTCTTGACTATGATGCTACTTTTGTTCCTGTGGCCAAACTGACTTTTGTTCATGTTCTCTTCTCTCTTGCGGCCAATCAGAGGACATCAAGAATGTCTTTTTTAATGGGCATCTTACCGAGGAGGTATGTATGGATCCCTTGAGGAGGTATATATGGATCCCCCTGCTGGTTTCCTGCTTCAGGGGGAATCTGGGAAAGTTTGTACACTTCGGAAGTCTACATATGGTATGAAGCAATCAACTCGTGTTTGAATTTCATCGCTTCAATGAAGTGGTTCTGAGTATGGGCTTTCAGCGATGTCACTCTGATCATACTGTCTTCATCTACTCTAGCGCCTCAGACCGTACTATACTTCTGGTATATGTTGATGATATTATTTTGACTGATGATGACTCCTCTTTTATCTCTCATGCTAAGAGTGAGTTGGGCCGTACTTTTGATGTTAAAGACCTAGGTCATCTGAAGTACTTCCTTGGTCTAGAGATTGCTCAATCTAATAAATGAATTTTTCTGTCACAGCGGAAGTATGCTCTTGATCTGTTGAGTGATACTAGTATAAGTGGGTGTAAACCCGCTATTTCTCCCATGGATCTGAAGCTCTCTTCACATGATAGTGAGGATGATCTTTTTCCTGATTCTCATGCCTACTAGCGTCTCGTGGGCCGCTTGATATATCTCACCCTGACACCCTCACTCGATCGGATATTAAATTTACTGTCAGCATGGTTAGTCAATTTATGCATGCTTCCCATGCCTCACACTTTGTTGTTGTTCATTGTATTATTCGATATATCAAGTCTAAGCCTAGTTGTGGAATTGTATATTGCTCACATGGGCATCTTGAGATCTCCGGCTATACAGATGCCGATTGGGCCGAATCTGCTACTGATTGTTGCTCCACATCTGCAGTGTAGTCAAGGTGTCGCCTAGGCGATTTTGGGCCTGCGTCGCCTAGGCGCCCCTCCAGGCGAGCGATCCTAGTAAAAAAAAAAAATTTTGCTTAAAAAATATCCAAAATATCTCAATAAATAAATAAAAATAAAAAAACATGTAATGAAGAAGTAATAAGATTTTAATCATTTTTTTAACTAAAAATATCAATTTTTTTACTAAAAATATCGTTTTCGACGCAATCTGGGCCTATTAGGCCCAGATTGCGTACACACTTCATGCGTCACAAGGGGCGTTGCCCCTCCGGGCAATTGTAGGGGGGTTCTGCCTAATATTATACATGGACAGTGACACAAATTTGGGTATTTGACTCAAATTTTGAAGTGTTTAATACTCCACTATGTCAACATGTCTTTGGTTATGTGATGAATGATTGTAATAGACTTTTTATTTTATATTTTTGTGGAATGTGGGTGTAGAGTTTTGGTCTTTTGGATGTTATATATAATAATATATATACGTGATATATATAATTATATATATATATATTAAATTTATCGCCTAAGCAACGCCTCGCCTAGCCGGGGCTAATCGCCTAGGCATCGCCTAGACGCCTTGACTACACTGCACATTTGGCTATTGTGCTTTTCTTGGGGGCAACTTGGTTGCATGGAAGAGTAAAAAACAACCAGTTGTTTCTCTCTCTAGTGCCGAAGCAGAATATCGGGCTCTTGCTCATTAGACTTGTGAAGTTTTGTGGCTTCATTCTCTCCTTTCCGAGTTAAGGTTTCCAGTTAAAGGCCCTATGTCTTTATATTGTGATAGTGAGGCTGTCATGAAAATTTCTTCTGATTATGTGTTTCATGTGCTTCATAAGAGGACAAAGCTCATTGGAGTTGATATTCATTTTCTCCGAGAGAAAGATCGAGATTGTTCATTATCTCTTTAGCATGTTTCATCTTCTCAACAACTTGTTGTCATCTTCACTAAGCCTACTGGCCTTGCTATCCTCTAGGATATTACTGTCAAGCTGGACATGCTAAATGTTTATGCTCCAGCTTGAGGGGGAGTGTTGATATATGTAATATCGAGGGTATATTTGTAAAATAGTATATATGTAATGTTCACTTAATATAAGATGCTAGTAGGACTTTCTTTCCCTCACTAAGAAATTTACCCTAATCTCTCTTCTTCCACTCTTCTCTATTTTCTTTTCTCTAAACCTTAAATCCTCCAAACCCTTTCTCCAACAACCAACATTGGTTTTTTTTAAAAAAATATTAATCTTAATTTAGTTAGCTTAACCATAGTTAAAAGGGGTTAAAAGGGAAATGGGGACACGACGGTCCACTAATTACTGCTCCTATTAAAAAAATATCTCTCAAGGTCACAAAGTGTCACTAGCTTAAAAAATTGACATGTCTTAGAAGTTAGACCTCTTTCACCAATATTTTCTGCATCAACTCTTCCCGTAACCAAGTCTAATGAGGTGCCACTAGCCTTATGTGACCTTTCTTTTGATAATTGAATCCAATCTTTGGTTTAACAGCTCAATGAGGAAGACAAAGTAAGTCCAGTAGACACTTCATAACTAAAAACTAATATCGTTGATTAATAAACAAAATTGTAGCTAGAAAAATAATCAATTAATCCGAGAATAGGAGTCTTTCTTAAGCAATCAATGCTTTGAAAAAAAAAAGGGAAAAAGGATTAAAAGCTACATCTAATATTCACATTTCACTTGAGCGAAGACCGAAATAAAAGCCAACTTAAAAAAGAGCAATTGCATCCATATGTAAGTTTTAGCCATAATTAGTAGAATAGAAAAAGAAAACCAAATACTAGGATTTATTCAATTCAATCAGATGCTACAGATAATACAGTTCCACTCACTTTTAGAAACTGATATTTCTGTTTTAAAAGTTCTTATAAAATTGAAAGAAATTAACAACCAAAAAGTTGAAAATAACAACATAAAAAAAATACAAAAATCAATAGAGAAGTAATCCAAATTCCATTTGTTGTTTAAATTCAACTACTTCATGAGCATTCTCAAACATATTTGGTGGACAACAATTCTTCGTTAAAAATGAGACCCTTGGCCGCCATAGTAACAAAGTCTCCTTTCTTTTTCTTTTTTTTTTCAAGTCTCAAATAATTCACTACTTTTTCGTCAAAGGATTCAATCACAAAGTATTGGCTGCTTTTTTATAATTTAAAAAAAAATACGATTTTTAAAAAGTTATGAATTTATGAATTAAACGCGAATGAATTCATAATATATGAAATATATTTGTTTACAAATTTTCACAATTAGTAATCTTTCTTTTATTTTTTAATCTTTCCCGTTATTTTCCTGACTTCTTTTCCAAACATCCGATCCAAATTTTTTCCTAAATAATTTGCCAAACTCCGACCTAGTGACTATGTTCGCGGCCTCTGGAAAATCAAAATACTTGGTGGGGTATCTCCATTTTCACTTATTCTTCAGTATATATGCTCCAAAACAATTTGTTTTAAAGAGTCATAAACAGGAGAAAAGGGAAAACCCCATTAAAATTAGAAAATCAGTTGGAAGAAAAAGTTGTCCGATTTTCTTGAATTTACAGTTTCGAAGGGATTCCTTGTTCGTAAAAGATAAGAAGAAGAAGAAGCAAAACGGATAGAACCTTTTGTCATCTATTAAGATCCAAAGATGGGGTCTCTCTATTTCGTAGAAATTTATATAAGTTTCAGAGAAACGGAAAACCCAGAAAGAAAAACACTTACGGGGTCAGAAGTTCTTTACGGAAAGGAAGACCATCTGTAGAGAGAGTGTAAATGAGAGTCCCCAACATCAAGCAACCCAATACGCTGAACAAAATTCTTAATCCATTAACAAACGAACACGACGTAGCCATTGTTAACGAGTACCTCTCTGCAACAGAAATGTTTTTCTATTTTAATAAAAACAATTATAGAGAAGATGAAGAAGAAGAAGAAGAAAATGCTTGTTTTGTTTTGCGGGTAATTTAAGGCCACGTCATCCGAAAGGAGGGAAAGCCCACCATGGCCGGGAAGTAAATGGGTCAATGGGCCGGACCTGGTTTAGCTTTATTTTGAGCCATACATCAGGCCCGAACCCGTCTTTGACTGGCCACGCTGGACCATTGTTATCCCTATGTGAGAGGACTCAGAGGACAGAGCCGCTGGTCCTGGTTTGGTCCAATTATACTCAAGCAATAGAATCAGCTCGAGCCTGGACCCGGTTGGCTTTGGGTCTGGGCTGGGGGTGATTAACGAGCAAGGTACTCGCGGATTGTTTATTCAGTAAACAAGCCAAACTCGAGCTTGATTTTCGAGTTCATTTAGTTAATGAGCCGAGCTTAAACACACCCCTACTCAGCTAGGTTGTGTTTGGCTCAAGCTAGGTTGTGTTTGTTTATAAACTACATGAGTCGAGCTTGAACATCTTGAATATATTCACATGCTCAATAAAAGCTCGGCTTGTTAGCTCAGTTTGGCTCAATACTCACCCCTATTCTGGGCGGACGAGCTTCATTCAGACAGGCTTATGTCAGCCCAGCCCATTGACACCCCTGAGAGTAACATTTGCCTCAAGTTAGGGTACATTTTGAGGCATACAAGGGTTTTTTCTCTTAGAAGAATGCGTGTTTCTTTCTAATTTTATGTTTTGCTTTATATATATTTGGGCCTCGGTTATGGTTACCTAGTTAGTATTTAGTTCGTTAGAGCCACCCTAAACTGCCACACTGGGGTCTTAAAAGATATCTACTAAGTGTCCGTTCTTTTGCTGAGACTTATATAACTTGGTATTTTGCACTTTATCATGATAGTTGTTAGGAAATTTTAGTCATTTTATCAAGTTTTCTAATAAAATTAATTCTTACTATCATGAGATTTCAGGTCTTATCATTTATTATGAGATTCGGAATCATTCATTTTGTTGGCATTTGAAGTTTGAGGGAGAATTGCAACCCAAAAGATGAAAAATACATACATATGTTCTTAAAAGAAAATGCATATACTCAAATGACAAAACTTGCTAAGTGACTGACAGACTTTAATAAGTCTTAGCAAAATAAGGGACCCTAATAGAATTTTTCTCTTTCAAATTTAATTCAAAGACCACCCTGATTTTAGAGGGCAACATCCTAGTCTAAGGGGAGGGTATATAAGAAGGCATTTGGTTAGCTTCATAAATAACCCCCCCCCCCTTTTTTTACAGTAAGCAATTACCAAAAAGACTGTAATATGTGCAATCCAATCCGTAGAGATAATGGTTTATTTTCCTTGTGTGTTAAACAAACAGCTTACCTTTTTTTTTTTTTGGTAATAATATAAACAGGTTACTGGTTAGTGGACATGTGACATCATGGACTCTTTTTTGGTACCTTTAGGTCAACCAACGTTCTTTGGGTATCAAGATTCAAGCATACACAAGAATGCTTTCATGACCAAAATTTGAAAATTTTGAATTTTCTCATTTGCTCCTCAATTCGGTAGTCATGCTCACTAGAATCCATAAAGGGTTGCTTTTAGAAATTACTGACCATTAAATTCAAAGATATTTAGGTGCACACCCAAACAAAAACTTTATCTATAAATTTTATAACTACACACTAAGCTTCAAATTTATTAATTCTAAGAGTAAATTATTTAACCAAAACATTAATTTTAGTAATCTAAGTGGTGTCCCAATACAAACTGGTCTCATTAAGGCAATCCACTGGTGTGATGCATACAGCTCGGAAATTCAGCATGAAACTAGAATGACATCGGTTTCTAGGATTAATAAAGGTTTCTAGGGTTAATTAATAGAAGATGTCGTTAGAACAAAACAATAGGTTATTGCAGACAAAAAATCTCTACTGATATTACAATCGAACTAAGAGAACTGATTAACAGTGGGAAGCAATGCTTGCTCCATTGGTTGAGTGTGCCCAGCGCCAAGCTCGATCAAGTCTTGGGAGGGTGTGATGTTGGAATATCCACCCGTCCGTCCGCTAACCTTGAACAGATATCAACCTTGCTAACTAGGGTTGCAGCCTAACCATATATCAATCATCCAAAAAAAAAAGGCATGAAAACCAGGCATCAACATCAAAACTGAGACCCAGAACAGTGCATGGAAATCTAGAATGACACCCAAGATCAATAGTCAGTACCACCAAATGCACGGAAAGTGCAATCTATACTATATACTAAAGAAATTAGGGTGCCAACGTAGCACCCTTATTTGATATGCATTTTGTGTTTTTGATTCCACGGCACCAAAGACTTCCTCTCTCATTTATTTCACTGAAATGGGACTGTTACAGAAAACGTTAATTTTGGTTTGGTTATTTCCAATGCAGGGTGGTTTCATCATGTTTAATCCTCCCAATGTGTAGTTTCTACACAGACGTTTTATCTCCCTACTTGCGTTTCATCTTCCAAAAAAGGGGAATAGACACCCCTATTTCCAACATAGGTTTTTTCCTCTTCAAGGAAGTTACCGTTCTATTTCTCCCATAAAGAGTTACAGTCCTCTCTACAAGCATCCATCTCTCTTCCCTCTCTCCATCTTCTCTCCTCTAGCTCAACACTCATTCTTCTACTAAAGGTTTACCTGTAATATCACTTTTCGGCACCAGAGGATCATGTGTGGCATCCCACTCGCCCGTACAGGACAGCGGCAATAACCATCATATCGATCTTGGCTTAACCATTGGACAAGCATCTCCTTCATCGGCTTCACAGGTCAGTCCCACCACCACTCTCTCTCTATTTTCTCTATGCTTTGTTGCTAATCTCTGTCTTTCCCTTTTCTCTAACTTAAACAAAAAAAAATTAAACAAAAATGGTAATCAGATGCTCTGTATCATTTCTCATGAGCAAGCCTAATGATGCTCTGTTCTTACCCTTCCCAACATCTCTTTCTCCAACTTTTAACCATGGATGAAAAACTTGCATCGTTGCATTGGATACTCGAGACAATTTCCTTAACGGAAGCAGTATAACACACTCAAGTAGTCTTTCCTAGAACTTCCATTTCCAATAGGTATCCAACAGAGCATTCTTCTCACACCCAACAGATCTTCAGGTGTACAATTTTTTTTCCAAGGTGGTCACCACCGCTAACAAACTCTCAACTCCAATAAAATATTGTGCAGCTTCACCAAAATTTTCAAAATGTAAGAAGAATGTAGAAAAAAGCATCCAAGAGAACACCTGTACAAGCACATATGAGTTGTCCCCACTTAACATTAACATGACTTCGACTTGAAAATTAATGAGAGAATGGTAAGTCAGATGCTCTGAGGGTTGGCTGTGAAGAAGAATTAAACTTGGGAATAAGAATGTTGGAGAGAGTCGGCTATGAGGGTTAGGGTTTCTTGCTAAAGATGGTATTTATAAAAGGGTATAAAAGTGGTTTTTTCATATTAGATGCTAGGTTTATCCAATTTTGCAAATACACTTTTGTGTAAAACAGTTAGACAAAGAGCCTCTTAACACTCTTAAAATAGGTTTATCCAATTTTAGACCCTCTTTGGGCTTTCGTTTAACACTGTTAGACAAAGATACTCAACCCTTGAGATATTTCATACAAGCCAAATCCTCTACGGTAATAACCGGATTTGCCAAATCCGGTTGTCACCCCATGAGGTTACCACGTGTCCCCTTTGACACCCCTTAACAATGGTTAAGATTCACCCACCCATCCTTGGATTTTAGAAAAAAAATATTATTTATTTTTTAAATATTAAAAAACTATTTTTAACCTCATGGGGTGATAATCGGATTTGCCAAATCTGGTTATCACCGTAGAGGATTTGGCTTCTACTTCATAACTTTGAGACAATAACTCTTTAACTGCCCCTTGAACTATGGTTAATCATTAATAAATAAACTCTGGTTAGTAAGCAACTAGCGGAGACCCCGTGTGATGCACGGGTTAAGAAGACAAAATAGTAATTTGAGATAACAAAATAGATGTATTAGGTTAATAAATTGTAATCTAATGCATAATATGTATAAGAAGACAAAGCATGAAATTGGCATCTCAAATAACATAAGGAAACTTTAAATGATAGAAAACAATCAAATTAACATCATGTATCTCAGAAGTATTTCAACTGGCATTCAAAACACATAACCAAACAAAATCATATGAAGCAAAATCATATGTAAGAATTTCATGTGGGTCTCTCAAAGTCTGATTGATTAATTGAAATATTAAAGCAGTTGTGATGAACTTCTCTTGTTCTAGTTTGCTTTAGATTCCGTCTCGTTTGATCGAATTTGGAGTTCCTCTGCATCAGTGCTGTTTTAAATGAAGTTGTAAGAAATTAATATAGTACCAACTTGAATGTATATATATGTTTAGAAATTAAAAAAAAATTAGTTCAGAAAATACCTTGAAGAAATTTGAATAGCATTGGATGAGTCTGATTCTTCCCAATATTTTACACACTTGCGGCATTGCTATTTAATTAAAATACTTTGAACAAATAAATTTTTACAATCATGTTTGGTTCTAAACTTAGAAATGTATTATAAAAATTTATCAGATAAAAAATTTATATAAGGAAATTACCAGTGTATGTTGACCAATTTCTTTAGCGTGGGATGTATCTTCAGCATGAGATGTATCTTGATTTATATTACGATTCATTCATATAATTCTTTGTATCCCCAAAAAGTCTTCATGTTATATATATACATATTAGAAAGATAAAAAAAGTGGGGTCAATTTGTGAGGAATATAATAGTTGATAAGAAATAATTAACTACTTAAAAAATAAAAGTTAGTACATCTATATGTAATTTGATATTTTCCGAGGGTCAACATTTTCAGGAAAAATGTGAAACAAATAGTTAGATATTGAAATTAATACTATGTTTAATGAAATAAATTATTTTAAAAAATGAAGGAATCAAGAATTACCATTTGTAATAATTTCCTACTTTCAAATGAATAACAAATTTCTTCAATTTTCGTTGGCTTGTAGCCATGTATAGGAATGAATCGATGATTATCCAGTGTGACATTTATTTGAAATAAATATTTCTTCCATAAGCATTTCTTTATTTTGAATTCAAACACATCATCATTTTCCTATGCAAAAATTAGAGTATTAGTAGGTCTATTATTAGTAAGTAATAATTGCATTGAAAAGTAGATGTAAATTTTACCTCTACTTGCAATTTGTGTAATTCAATTGTTGTACAGCCAAATAAATTCTCCACTTCTTTGTCAAATAAAAGTACCGGTGTCTCATTTGTATGATCTTGTACATCAACTTTGACAAAATAACTGAAACAAAATATTTATGTTATTTACAAAGGATTACGTAAGAAACTAAACTCTTCATATATTCAATTATAATTACCTCAAGTAGGTTTTTGGGCTTGTCTTTTTGCAATCGTTACAAAAATTATCTCTTTCAACATTTTCTTTACAAATTGTACACGTCCAAAACCAAAGAGGTTGATCTCTATATATTCGAAGAATTGTACCTTTAATGACATATGTATTAGGCTGTAATACGCCAATTAATTAATTTTAAATAATATAGAAATTATATGCAACAATAATAAGATTAAATTTACTTATAATACCTGACTGAGATATAACTGAGTTATCTCAATTAAGTCATTAATCGTATTTTTCTCTATGTAAGTTGAAAATATTGAACCAGATCCATCTATGCAGTTACGAAACGGAATCAAAATTGTTGGATCACCAATTTGAAATTTTTAGAAAGAAGATAATAGGTATATAAATTTTTGTTGTATATAACCTAATTTAATCTTATTGAAAAATTATATTCATATTACCATTTTAGAAGTTTTGCAGATTCTAGCAAAGATGGATTAAAAACAATTGTCATTGATGGAGTTGGTGAGAGAAATTTGATACCTGTTAATGGGAGAATAAAGAGCTATAAAATAAAAATAATATTAAAAATTAAATATATATCCAACATATATTACCTTGAAACTCCCGTACTACCAACGAAGTTGCTATGATAATCATATTGTCATTTGCATTTGTTAATCTCTTTTCAACTTTTGTTGCAAGAGTCTCTCATAATGTCAGAGTAATCGATGTATAACTAACAAATGAGTAGCAAATATTTCAAATTATTTTTTAGTATATTAAAGATAATAACTACTCGAATTACATGTCTAGTAGAATGTTAATACTTACGTATCATCCACAATCACTATGTCTTTCTTTGTTGATTGGACACTATTTTTCCTTTGCACATGTGTAAGACAATTCACAGTTATGATAAGTCCAATCACATCTAAAATAAGAGAAAACATAAAATTAGTATATGTAGTAGTTTAAAAGAAGTAGTACATTTGATTTAAACTTGTACCAATAATGCTTTCTTCGTTGTTACCAAATTTTGGAGTTTTGACAAGTCTTTAAAATAGAACTTATGAAATGGTATTTCTGAACAAAGATCTTGAACTTTTTCAACAACGGTATCTTCCTTAAAAAAATAGTTGGTATTCATGATGTACCACTCTATATTTTTTATTCGAGTTGACAATTCTAATTTTTCTAAAAAGGTACACAGATCCTTCTTCTAAACTAGAAATCAATTTGTTGACATCACGGTTGAACAGTGTTGCTTGCATCTGATCGGCCTGTAAAGGAATTAGAAACCAATAAATTTATTATATCATATTTCATTGTATATGAAAATACATTATTTGTGAAATACCTGTTTATCTATTACAACAAACTTTAAAAGTCTGTCAGGAGCATTTTGATTTACGTAGTTATGAACGTCTAGTAAACGACTGATTCTGGCTTTTATCATCCACTGATCTTTGTATAGATGCATGCGATCTAAAGTTTGGTATAATGGATATGTCATTTAAATAAATAAAAAAACAATGTTTAGAGAGATAAATTTATACATGATTAAAAAAAAAAAACGTTGACATTCTATGTCATAAAATTTTACAGTGTATGGAAGAAACCAATCCCAATAATTAAAGTGATCATCAAATTAAGAATTTCATGTGATTCCATGATTTCTAATAACAAATTAATTACTGTGAAAATATAAGTCATACCTTATTTTTCAATTATTCGGTTGCTATGTCATGAAACACTTCACTGAAAACAACATTTCGAGTATAATCAGATAGTTGAACTGATTCGTTAACTATAAGAATCTTCAATTCATTTGAAAAAATAACACGAGATAGAGCCACATCAAGTTGACCATTAGTGAAAACTGGATTTAGTAAATAAACACCCACGTGTTTTAGAGTTTGGCATTGGTTTTTGTTTATTATCATTACAAATGCTAATTTTATAGAAAATTGTTTTCTTTTTAGCAAGAAGGGTTATTCAGTATCTGAAAGAGATAGAACAATCCTAAATATTGTGATTGTTTCACCTACGTTTGTACCAGTGATTACCTTGACCTTTATAACTCTCTTTCCAAATTTCTCAACAATTAAACGCGCACCATTACAAAGTCCAATAGATTGATTTAGTTTCTTAGAAGCATTATTGAGGCTCTCACTTTAAGCTGAAGACAATGATTTGGTATTCCTGGAAAGCTCAATGAATTTAGCAACTTGGGTGGATTCATATCTTGTTCAATAGATTCCTTTTCAGTATGGATTAATGTGTCTGTACTTAAGAACTCTTTAACCTCTTCAAGAAGCATCTTTAATATAATAGAACTTATCTCATCAACATCAAAATTTTTAGGTGTCAAAATACAACGTTCTTGTAGATAAGACCAATCAGAGAATTATTATGAAGATCGGAATATGTTGCCTCAATCAATTGTTGTAATCCATTAGTTTTATTTTCAATGAGAAATTGTTTGGGTATTTGTATCCAATCTGGTATTCTCCCTTTAATAAAGCTAATCCCATGAATTTTTCCATCACCGACATTAAGAATCTAATTTGCAAATCTCTGTATGTCTTGACGTGACTGTAGAAACATGTTTGGTGATGAAACTTTCATATTAGTTTTTAAGCATAATACTTGACATTGATCCCATATGTTTGATCGTTTCAACGAATATGACATTGCCTTCGTTTCTACCCTTTCTAATAATAGGTAGTATTTGTCTAAAATCTTCATCAAATACTACTGTTTTTCCTCCAAATAGTTTGTTACTTGAATTAGGATCCAAATATTTCATTATATCTCTAAATGTACGATCAACTGCCTCGAAAGCATTCCGATGACACATTGGAGCTTCATCCCATATGATCAAACATGTTTCTTGTCTTTATCTTGCTAGGTTTGTGCGTAGTGTTATTGCACAACATGATGTTTCATTTAATTGTAATGAAATTTTAAACTGTGAATGTACAGTTCTCCCCCTAGGCAAAAGCAAAGCTACAATTCCCGAAGAAGCGACAGAAAGAACAATTTTCTTCTCAGATCTTATCTTGGAAATAAGTGTATTCCATAAATATGTTTTTCTTATGTCACAACTATCATAAACGAAGAAAAGTCCTCATTTGTTACTATTACATGCTTCAACAACCATATCAAACACCCTTAACTGCTCCTGAATGTAAGAGTTCAAAATAACTATTTTCAACATAGACATCATAACTAAGTTCTTCTCTTATTAGTCAATTGGTAACCATTTCAAAATTTTGCATTAATGAAAATGATATACCTGAAAAATTTTCAGTGACCTACCATTTCTGTTCAAAATAACCATCATATCGATCTTGGCTTAACCATTGGACAAGCATCTCCTTCATCGGCTTCACAGGTCAGTCCCACCACCACTCTCTCTCTATTTTCTCTATGCTTTGTTGCTAATCTCTGTCTTTCCCTTTTCTCTAACTTAAACAAAAAAAAATTAAACAAAAATGGTAATCAGATGCTCTGTATCATTTCTCATGAGCAAGCCTAATGATGCTCTATTCTTACCCTTCCCAACATCTCTTTCTCCAACTTTTAACCATGGATGAAAAACTTGCATCGTTGCATTGGATACTCGAGACAATTTCCTTAACGGAAGCAGTATAACACACTCAAGTAGTCTTTCCTAGAACTTCCATTTCCAATAGGTATCCAACAGAGCATTCTTCTCACACCCAACAGATCTTCAGGTGTACAATTTTTTTTCCAAGGTGGTCACCACCGCTAACAAACTCTCAACTCCAATAAAATATTGTGCAGCTTCACCAAAATTTTCAAAATGTAAGAAGAATGTAGAAAAAAGCATCCAAGAGAACACCTGTACAAGCACCTATGAGTTGTCCCCACTTAACATTAACATGACTTCGACTTGAAAATTAATGAGAGAATGGTAAGTCAGATGCTCTGAGGGTTGGCTGTGAAGAAGAATTAAACTTGGGAATAAGAATGTTGGAGAGAGTCGGCTATGAGGGTTAGGGTTTCTTGCTAAAGATGGTATTTATAAAAGGGTATAAAAGTGGTTTTTTCATATTAGATGCTAGGTTTATCCAATTTTGCAAATACACTTTTGTGTAAAACAGTTAGACAAAGAGCCTCTTAACACTCTTAAAATAGGTTTATCCAATTTTAGACCCTCTTTGGGCTTTCGTTTAACACTGTTAGACAAAGATCCTCAACCCTTGAGATATTTCATACAAGCCAAATCCTCTACGGTAATAACCGGATTTGCCAAATCCGGTTATCACCCCATGAGGTTACCACGTGTCCCCTTTGACACCCCTTAACAATGGTTAAGATTCACCCACCCCTAGGGTTCACCCACCCATCCTTGGATTTTAGAAAAAAAATATTATTTATTTTTTAAATATTAAAAAACTATTTTTAACCTCATGGGGTGATAATCGGATTTGCCAAATCTGGTTATCACCGTAGAGGATTTGGCTTCTACTTCATAACTTTGAGACAATAACTCTTTAACTGCCCCTTGAACTATGGTTAATCATTAATAAATAAACTCTGGTTAGTAAGCAACTAGCGGAGACCCCGTGCGATGCACGGGTTAAGAAGACAAAATAGTAATTTGAGATAACAAAATAGATGTATTAGGTTAATAAATTGTAATCTAATGCATAATATGTATAAGAAGACAAAGCATGAAATTGACATCCCAAATAACATAAGGAAACTTTAAATGATAGAAAACAATCAAATTAACATCATGTATCTCAGAAGTATTTCAACTGGCATTCAAAACACATAACCAAACAAAATCATATGAAGCAAAATCATATGTAAGAATTTCATGTGGGTCTCTCAAAGTCTGATTGATTAATTGAAATATTAAAGCAGTTGTGATGAACTTCTCTTGTTCTAGTTTGCTTTAGACTCCGTCTCGTTTGATCGAATTTGGAGTTCCTCTGCATCAGTGCTGTTTTAAATGAAGTTGTAAGAAATTAATATAGTACCAACTTGAATGTATATATATGTTTAGAAATTAAAAAAAAATTAGTTTAGAAAATACCTTGAAGAAATTTGAATAGCATTGGATGAGTCTGATTCTTCCCAATATTTTATACACTTGCGGCATTGCTATTTAATTAAAATACTTTGAACAAATAAATTTTTACAATCATGTTTGGTTCTAAACTTAGAAATGTATTATAAAAATTTATCAGATAAAAAATTTATATAAGGAAATTACCAGTGTATGTTGACCAATTTCTTTAGCGTGGGATGTCTCTTCAGCATGAGATGTATCTTGATTTATATTACGATTCATTCATATAATTCTTTGTATCCCCAAAAAGTCTTCATGTTATATATATACATATTAGAAAGATAAAAAAGTGGGGTCAATTTGTGAGGAATATAATAGTTGATAAGAAATAATTAACTACTTAAAAAATAAAAGTTAGTACATCTATATGTAATTTGATATTTTCCGAGGGTCAACATTTTCAGGAAAAATGTGAAACAAATAGTTAGATATTGAAATTAATACTATGTTTAATCATATAAATTATTTTAAAAAATGAAGGAATCAAGAATTACCATTTGTAATAATTTCCTCCTTTCAAATGAATAACAAATTTCTTCAATTTTCGTTGGCTTGTAGCCATGTATAGGAATGAATCGATGATTATCCAGTGTGACATTTATTTGAAATAAATATTTCTTCCATAAGCATTTCTTTATTTTGAATTCAAACACATCATCATTTTCCTATGCAAAAATTAGAGTATTAGTAGGTCTATTATTAGTAAGTAATAATTGCATTGAAAAGTAGATGTAAATTTTACCTCTACTTGCAATTTGTGTAATTCAATTGTTGTACAGCCAAATAAATTCTTCGCTTCTTTGTCAAATAAAAGTATTGGTGTCTCATTTGTATGATCTTGTACATCAACTTTGACAAAATAACTGAAACAAAATATTTATGTTATTTACAAAGGATTACGTAAGAAACTAAACTCTTCATATATTCAATTATAATTACCTCAAGTAGGTTTTTGGGCTTGTCTTTTTGCAATCGTTACAAAAATTATCTCTTTCAACCTTTTCTTTACAAATTGTACACGTCCAAAACCAAAGAGGTTGATCTCTATATATTCGAAGAATTGTACCTTTAATGACATATGTATTAGGCTGTAATACGCCAATTAATTAATTTAAATAATATAGAAATTATATGCAACAATAATAAGATTAAATTTACTTATAATACCTGACTGAGATATAACTGAGTTATCTCAATTAAGTCATTAATCGTATTTTTCTCTATGTAAGTTGAAAATATTGAACCAGATCCATCTATGCAGTTACGAAACGGAATCAAAATTGTTGGATCACCAATTTGAAATTTCCTGAAAGAAGATAATAGGTATATAAATTTTTGTTGTATATAAGCTAATTTAATCTTATTGAAAAATTATATTCATATTACCATTTTAGAAGTTTTGCAGATTCTAGCAAAGATGGATTAAAAACAATTGTCATTGATGGAGTTGGTGAGAGAAATTTGATACCTGTTAATGGGAGAATAAAGAGCTATAAAATAAAAATAATATTAAAAATTAAATATATATCCAACATATATTACCTTGAAACTCCCGTACTACCAACGAAGTTGCTATGATAATCATATTGTCATTTGCATTTGTTAATCTCTTTTCAACTTTTGTTGCAAGAGTCTCTCATAATGTCAAAGTAATCGATGTATAACTAACAAATGAGTAGCAAATATTTCAAATTATTTTTTAGTATATTAAAGATAATAACTACTCGAATTACATGTCTAATAGAATGTTAATACTTACGTATCATCCACAATCACTATGTCTTTCTTTGTTGATTGGACACTATTTTTCCTTTGCACATGTGTAAGACAATTCACAGTTATGATAAGTCCAATCACATCTAAAATAAGAGAAAACATAAAATTAGTGTATGTAGTAGTTTAAAAGAAGTAGTACATTTGATTTAAACTTGTACCAATAATGCTTTCTTCGTTGTTACCAAATTTTGGAGTTTTGACAAGTCTTTAAAATAGAACCTATGAAATGGTATTTCTGAACAAAGATCTTGAACTTTTTCAACAACGGTATCTTCCTTAAAAAAATAGTTGGTATTCATGATGTACCACTCTATATTTTTTATTCGAGTTGACAATTCTAATTTTTCTAAAAAGGTACACAGATCCTTCTTCTAAACTAGAAATCAATTTGTTGACATCACGGTTGAACAGTGTTGCTTGCATCTGATCGGCCTGTAAAGGAATTAGAAACCAATAAATTTATTATATCATATTTCATTGTATATGAAAATACATTATTTGTGAAATACCTGTTTATCTATTACAACAAACTTTAAAAGTCTGTCAGGAGCATTTTGATTTACGTAGTTATGAACGTCTAGTAAATGACTGATTCTGGCTTTTATCATCCACTGATCTTTATATAGATGCATGCGATCTAAAGTTTGGTATAATGGATATGTCATTTAAATAAATAAAAAAACAATGTTTAGAGAGATAAATTTATACATAATTAAAAAAAAAAAAAACGTTGACATTCTATGTCATAAAATTTTACAGTGTATGGAAGAAACCAATCCCAATAATTAAAGTGATCATCAAATTAAGAATTTCATGTGATTCCATGATTTCTAATAACAAATTAATTACTGTGAAAATATAAGTCCTACCTTATTTTTCAATTATTCGGTTGCTATGTCATGAAACACTTCACTGAAAACAACATTTCGAGTATAATCAGATAGTTGAACTGATTCGTTAACTATAAGAATCTTCAATTCATTTGAAAAAATAACACGAGATAGAGCCACATCAAGTTGACCATGAGTGAAAACTGGATTTAGTAAATAAACACCCACGTGTTTTAGAGTTTGGCATTGGTTTTTGTTTATTATCATTACAAATGCTAATTTTATAGAAAATTGTTTTCTTTTTAGCAAGAAGGGTTATTCAGTATCTGAAAGAGATAGAACAATCCTAAATATTGTGATTGTTTCACCTACGTTTGTACCAGTGATTACCTTGACCTTTATAACTCTCTTACCAAATTTCTCAACAATTAAACGCGCACCATTACAAAGTCCAATAGATTGATTTAGTTTCTCAGAAGCATTATTGAGGCTCTCACTTTAAGCTGAAGACAATGATTTGGTATTCCTGGAAAGCTCAATGAATTTAGCAACTTGGGTGGATTCATATCTTGTTCAATAGATTCCTTTGCAGTATGGATTAATGTGTCTGTACTTAAGAACTCTTTAACCTCTTCAAGAAGCATCTTTAATATAATAGAACTTATCTCATCAACATCAAAATTTTTAGGTATCAAAATACAACGTTCTTGTAGATAAGACCAATCAGAGGAATTATTATGAAGATCGGAATATGTTGCCTCAATCAATTGTTGTAATCCATTAGTTTTATTTTCAATGAGAAATTGTTTGGGTATTTGTATCCAATCTGGTATTCTCCCTTTAATAAAGCTAATCCCATGAATTTTTCCATCACCGACATTAAGAATCTAATTTGCAAATCTCTGTATGTCTTGACGTGACTGTAGAAACATGTTTGGTGATGAAACTTTCATATTAGTTTTTAAGCATAATACTTGACATTGATCCCATATGTTTGATCGTTTCAACGAATATGACATTGCCTTCGTGTCTACCCTTTCTAATAATAGGTAGTATTTGTCTAAAATCTTCATCAAATACTACTGTTTTTCCTCCAAATAGTTTGTTACTTGAATTAGGTTCCAAATATTTCATTATATCTCTAAATGTACGATCAACTGCCTCGAAAGCATTCCGATGACACATTGGAGCTTCATCCCATATGATCAAACATGTTTCTTGTCTTTATCTTGCTAGGTTTGTGCGTAGTGTTATTGCACAACATGATGTTTCATTTAATTGTAATGAAATTTTAAACTGTGAATGTACAGTTCTCCCCCTAGGCAAAGCAAAGCTATAATTCCCGAAGAAGCGACAGAAAGAACAATTTTCTTCTCAGATCTTATCTTGGAAATAAGTGTATTCCATAAATATGTTTTTCTTATGTCACAACTATCATAAACGAAGAAAAGTCCTCATTTGTTACTATTACATGCTTCAACAACCATATCAAACACCCTTAACTGCTCCTGAATGTAAGAGTTCAAAATAACTATTTTCAACATAGACATCATAATTAAGTTCTTCTCTTATTAGTCAATTGGTAACCACTTCAAAATTTTGCATTAATGAAAATGATATACCTGAAAACTTTTTCAGTGACCTACCATTTCTGTTCAAAATAATTTAAATCTGATGAAAGCCCATATTTCTTCTGAGCTACATGTCTAAGCACAATAAAATATCACCGGTTTCCCTTCTAACTCTACTCTCTAAATCATCGGTAAGGTCCTCCTAGTGACTTTCTCATAGCTCATTTGGATTTGTCACCTCAGAAAACATTAATATAGAACAAAACACATTCCGTAATTGTCTTTCTGTTACCCAAAGTGAAGCCTCAGTCATTGCATCATGTCATTAATTATCATCGTTGAGCAAGCCAAGTGCCCAGCACGCCGCTTTGAACGTAGAATACACAACACCTCCATGAGTTCTAATATCCTCATAACATGTTGCCCCGCGAACTAAATGGGGTAGCATTAGTAGATAGTATCGCCCTCCTGAGTTGGGATGTGCATAGTACAATCTTCAAATTGATAGTTTTCATTGACGTTTTGTCCATTCTTTCTTTTGATGATTCCATACCCACATTGTAGGAAATTCTGCATATGTCAAAGATCGTGCATCTTCATGTAATTTATTTGCTTCAAACCATCGTGTAAGCATTGTAATCGATCTCTATGTTGTCTGTTTCTTTAAATACTATAAATTGTTCACCCGGTAAATGATATTGTAATCGATCAACAGATGGTTGTTGTTATTGTAGTCTAAATTCAAATATTCGCCAACATGCTTCAACTGCTGATACATAACAACAATCTAGATATTGTTTTACTTCATCTACTTGTTTGTACTGTCGACACATATCATTGTTTTGAGGTGCACTATTATCCTCAATAATAATTCTTGCTCGATCAATCCCTTAAGTATATATTTGTATAAATACTTTATTTTGAGCACAACATTCAACATTTATACGAGCGTCATACCTTGTTATAAGGTCAACATTGTAGGGAATGACCCAACAATTATCAACACTACACTCATTGATATTTATAGTTCTCCCATCATTTTGTAGGCGATAGGTTACAAAACCATTTTCATTGATGGATCTTTTATCACAAAACTTCTTCGGATAATTTTTTGAGCACTTCTCATTCACCATGCGAGGAAGGTTTGGATTAATTGCACCACATGGACCATGTATCATAAATTTGACAACAGGTTTCGTACGTTAGAGGGTTGTTCTCAAAATCTAGAAACTCAGAGCTAATAACAGAATCTATCTCACCGCTTGAGTTTAGTTTGTCCTCTTTTGCAAGGGTAAGTAATATGTGTGCGTGTGGTAGACATCTCTTCTAGAATTCAATGATATGAACACCTGACATTCAATAAGATTAGATATATGAGATTTAATTATAAATTGAGATAATAAATAATGTAATTTTAATTAGAAGTAATACAAAACATACCAACAATAACTTTTCCAAAAAGTTCTTTCTTTCTTAGATCCATCATCAACAATTTCAACTTAATTTTAAAAAATCTTCAAACTATATCGGGTCTATCTTTAGATTGTTGTCCTGGTATACGACTTAGCTCTTGTTCAATCTTTGGCCACTTTGGATTACATGTAAAAGTAATGAAAAGATCTGAAGGTTCTGCCCATCTACAAATTATCATAGCATCTTGGTAATGTTTAATCATATTACGTGGTTCACCTGTAAAATAAGATGGTAAAATGAACCTTTTCCCGACAGTAGATGCATCAATATCTCCAACTGTGACATCATCTTCTAAACCTTTATATAGATCTGACTGTACTTTGTATTGATTCATTCTCACACAGTTAAGTCGTTCCTGTTCGGTAGCCGTATAACAATCTACCACAAATTGTTGAAACAAACGGTCTTCTTGCAATAGTGTTTTGCCTTTTGAATATCAAAATTGCAACCTCAATGCATAGAACTCCTTCATCGAAACCTCATTGCGAGATACAGAAGATCAATCTATTAGTGGAATTTTCTTCCGCCATCCATCTTCCCCATATGGAAATAATAATGGATAATGTAATGGCATATAAGAAAGGTGCATTTCATTTATCCTTTTTAAGTTTATGTCTGTTGTACACATAATTACATCCCGATTTGTGACTTCTTCAGTCCCGTCTCCAATGATTAGTGCTGCAATCCCATTCGATGTTGGCTTGATGTATTGTCTTTCACCTCTTGATTCTAAATTTTTATACTCACGGTAGGTAATTGAACTTCAAATAACATATCTCTACCATTTCTAAAAACTTTCACATAAGGATTGATATTGTCTAACATAGAATGTAGGCGACGTATCATTGATCTGTCAATTTCTGATATCTATCAATTTTTGTTTACATCATCTATTCGATTCTGAATTTCATGCTCGGTATCATATACATATAACTGTGCAAATTTAGGTTTGTTTCCATTTTGAGGAAGTAATAATCTTATTTTGTGGTAATTTCTATCACTTATTCTGAAAGAATATGGACCACGATCATCTAGTACACTTCTATCAATTTTTCCACCAATTGAGGTAAAAGACAACATTAAGTTGTACGTGCGTACATGCTTTTTAAACCTTAGGCCGAGCAAAAGAGATTGTAGGACATCTGGAGTGGGAGGAAGTAGAGGCAATTTAACCAAGCCACTCCTGCAACAAAGAGCGAACTTTTGAGAAGTTTTTGAGCTATTTCCACATCTCTATTCAACCCACATTAGTGTTGAGTAAAAATAACAATTGACATCTCTTGGTTAAAAATCCAATCTTTTCTGTAAATCAGATGATACAAATTAAGGAGTTAAAGCACAACATTAATTGTAAGAATAAATGTATAAATTAGTTCTAAAAAACAGATTCTAAATTACTAAAGCCCAAGAAATGTCACCCTTTTTTGTTGCATTTGGAGAATCAACTCATTAACCTCATTTGGAGATTCTAAAAAAAACAGCAAGTTGCCTGCTTGACAAATTGATATAAGTCCACCTTGGACTTTGTAACCACTGGGGGTTAAAACTCATTAACCACATTGCTTATTAACCCTAGAATTGAGATGACATCCCATATCAGTACCACATTGTCATGTTCTAACCATTGGAGTTAAAACTTAATAAACACATTGCTTATTAACCAGAGTTTATTTATTAATGGTTAACCATAGTTCAAGGGCCAGTTAAAGAGGTATTGTCTCAAAGTTATGAAATAAAAGTCAAACCCTTTACACTGATAACCAGATTTGGCAAATCCGGTTATCACCCCATGAAGTTAAAAACAGTTTTTTAATTTTAAAAAAATAATTAATATTTTTATTCTAAAATCCAAGGATGGGTGGGTGAACCCTAGGGGTGGGTGAATCTTAACCACTGTTAAGGGGTGTCAAAGGGGACACGTGGCAACCTCATGGGGTGATAACTGGATTTTCCAAATCCGGTTATCACCGAAGAGGATTTGGCTTGTATGAAATATCTCAAGGGTTAAGGCTCTTTGTCTAACAGTGTTAAACGAAAACTCAAAGAGGGTCTAAAATTGGATAAACCTATTTTAAGAGTGTTAAGAGGCTCTTTGTCTAACTGTTTTACATAAAAGTGTATTTGCAAAGTTGGATAAACCTAGCATCTAATATGAAAAAACCACTTTTATACCCTTCTATAAATACCCTCTCTAGCAAGAAACCCTAAAACTCATAGTCGACTCTCTCCAGCATTCTTCTTCCTAAGTTTAATTCTTCTTCATAGCCAACCCTCAGAGCATCTGACTTACCATTCTTTCATTAATTTTCAAGTCAAAGTCATGTTAATGTTAAGTGGGCACAGCTCATAGGTGCTTGTACGGGAGTTCTCTTGGACGCTTTTTTCTACATTCCTCTTACATTTTGAAAAGTTTGATGAAGCTGCACAATGTTTTACTGGAGTTGAGAGTTTGTTAGCGGTGGTGACCACCTTAGAAAAAAAATTGTACACCTGAAGATCTGTTGGGTGTGAGAAGAATGCTCTGTTAGATACCTATTGGAAATGGAAGTTCTAGGAAAGACTACTTGAGTGTGCTATACTGCTTCCATTAAGGAAATTGTCTCCAGCATCCAATGCAACGATGCAAGTTTTTCATCCATGGTTAAGAGTTGGAGAAAGAGATGTTGGAAGGGCAAGAACAGAGCATCATTAGGCTTGCTCACAAGATGATACAGAGCATCTGATTACCATTTTCGTTTAATTTTTTTTTTTGTTTAATTCAGAGAAAAGTGAAAGACAGAGATCGGCAACAAAGCATACAGAAAATAAAGAGAGAGAGTGGTGGTGGGACTGACCTGTGAAGCCGATGGTTGTCCAATGGTTAAGCCAAGATTGATACGATGGTTATTGCCGCTGTCCTAGACGAGTGAGTGAGATGCCACACATGATCCTTTGGTGCCGAAAATGGATACTACAGGTAAACCTTTCGTAGAAGAATGAGTGTTGAGCTAGAGGAGAGAAGATGGAGAGAGGGAAGAGAGATGGATACTTGTAGAGAGGAGTGTAACTCTTTATGGGAGAAATAGAATGGTAACTTCCTTTGAAGAGGAAGAAACCTGTGTTGGAAATAGGGGTGTCTATTCCCCTTGTTTGGAAGATGAAACGCAAGTAGGGAGATAAAACGCCTGTATAGAAACTGCACATTGGGAGGATTAAACATGATGAAACCACCCTGTATTGGAAATAACCAAACCAAAATTCACGTTCTCTGTAACAGTCCCATTTTAGTGAAATAAATGAGAGATGAAGTCTTTGGTGACGTGGAATCAAAAACACAAAATGCATATCAAATAAGGGTTCCACGTTGGCACCCTAATTTCTTTAGTATATACTATAGATGTGTTTATTAAGTTTTAACCTCAATAGTTAAAACATGACAATGTGGTACTGATATAGGATGTCATCTCAATTCTATGGTTAAAAGGAATGTGGTTAATAAACAATGTGGTTAATGAGTTTTAACCCCAGTGGTTACTAAGTCCAAGGTGGACTTATATCCATTTGCCAAGCAGGCAACTTGCTGTTTTTTTTAGAATCTCCAAATAAGGTTAATGAGGATCAACTTTTGATGATTCTCCAAATGCAACAAAAGAAGATGATCCTGGGCTTTAGCATTCTAGAATCTTTTTTTTAGAAACTAATTTATACATTTATTCTTACAATTAATGTTGTGCTTTAACTCCTTAATTTGTATCATCTGATTGTTTTTTGATCTCTCATTGATTATAATACTAATAGCATTATTTTTCCATGTCATTGAAGATCATGAGATTGTTATTAGCACTATTTTGTTGCACGGTTCTTTATTAGGATTAGAAAATCTAACCTTAGTTTTTATAGACAAAAATAATAATAATCTTAGAGGCAAAATCTTCTTAACAAGAGTTGAAATGGTGTTAGCGGCTATGCCACAACAATTTTGAATTGTGCAACTTGGAGGTAGGAGCAGCTCTAGAAGTAGGATATTGGTGCTTGCTATAGATGTTATTAAATATTAATTATTATATTGCATGAGATAAGCATAAAATCATAAATTAAATTACACACTTTAATACCATAAAATAATAAATTAAAATACATGCTTTAGTACTATTCAAATAAATTGATTCACACAAAGGTCTGTTTAGTTTTAACTCATTTATCTTCTTTTCAGAATAGATATTCATGTAGGTACATCGTTACTTAACACCACGGCAAATTTGGATCATTATTTGAGGTTGAAAAGGCTTATTCATTTTAAGCAAGCTCACTTGTACAGAAAAAATAAGTTGCTTTTATTATGGAGGATAAATAATAGAAAATATGTGGACCAACAAAATAAAAAGCAAGCTCGATCTTTGAGGATGTCAATCTTACATTTCAAACGACAAAGGAGAGGGACATAATATTTTGAACTCAAACATGAGGTCTCATCTCAATTCTCCTGATTCAATGGTGCAAGTTGAGGAAACTCCTACATCTCAAAGAAAGTCAACCACAAATCGTTCAATGGAAATTCGTTATTCACACAATCTTACCGACTCATCGGTAGAGATTCAAAATTATAGTAAGTAATTTTTTGTTTTAAAAAATTCTATAAAATTTATAGCAAACTAAACTATTTCGATGATTATATTTCAGATGTCCAATATCATCAATAAAGAAGAAAGCTAAGATTTACAGAAAAATTGAATTTTCAACCAAGAGATGTCAATTGTTGTTTTTGCTCAACACTAATGTGGGCTGAAAAGAGATGTGGAAATAGCTCAAAAATCTCTCCAAAGTTCTCTCTTTGTTGCAGGAGTTGCTTGGTTAAATTGCCTCTACTTCCTCCCACTCCAGATGTCCTATAATCCCTTTTGCTCGATCCAAACTTTAAAGAGCATGTACGCACGCACATACAACTCAATGTTGTCATTTACCTCAATTGTTGGAAAAATTGATAGAAGTGTACTAGATGATCGTGGTCTATATTTTTTCAAAATAAGTGGTAGAAATTACCACAAAATAGGATCATTATTTCCTAAAAATGGAAACAAACCTAAATTTGCACAGTTATATGTATACGATACCGAACATAAAATTCAGAATCGAATAGATACTGTAAATAAAAATGGACAGACATCAAAAATTGACATATCAATGATTCGTTGCCTACAATCTATGTTAGGCAATATCAACCCTTGTGTGAAAATTTTTAGAAATGCTAAAGATATGTTATTTGAAGTTCAAGTACCTATCTTGAGTACAAGAATTTTAGAATCAAGAGGTTAAAGACAATACATCAAGCCAACATCAAATGAGATTGCAGCACTAATCATTGGAGACGGGACTGAAGAAGTCACAAATCGGGATGTAATTGTGTATACAACAGACAGAAACTTAAAAAGGATAAATGAAATGTACCCTTTTTATATGCCATTACATTATCCATTATTATTTCCATATGGGGAAGATGGATGACGGAAGAAAATTTCACCAATAGATTGATCTTCTGTTTCTCGCAATGAGGTTTCGATGAAGGAGTTCTATGCATTTAGATTGCAATTTCGATATTTAGAAGGCAAAACACTATTGCAAGGCGACCGTTTGTTTCAATAATTTGTGGTAGATTGTTATACGGCTACCGAACAGGAACGACTTAACTGGGTGAGAATGAATCAATACAAATTACGGTCAGATTTATATAAAATTTTAGAAGATGCTATCACAGCTGGAGATATTGATGCATCTACTGTTAAGAAAATGTTCATTTTACCATCTTATTTTACAGGCGGACCACGTAATATGATTAAATATTATCAAGATGCTATGACAATTTGTAGATGGGCAGGACCTCCAGATCTTTTCATTACTTTTACATGTAATCCAAAGTGGCCAAAGATTGAATAAAAGCTAAGTCGTATACCAGGACAACAA
Organism: Tetracentron sinense; assembly: GCA_015143295.1. Taxonomy (NCBI): domain Eukaryota; kingdom Viridiplantae; phylum Streptophyta; class Magnoliopsida; order Trochodendrales; family Trochodendraceae; genus Tetracentron; species Tetracentron sinense. The sequence goes on from CM026556.1 coordinate 26,480,687, forward strand.
TCTAAAGATAGACCCGATATAGTTGGAAGATTTTTTAAAATTAAGTTGAAATTGTTAATGACGGATCTAAGAAAGAAAGAACTTTTTGGAAAAGTTATTGTTGGTAAGTTTTGCATTACTTCTAATTAAAATTACATTATTTATTCTCTCAATTTATAATTAAATCTCATACATCTAATCTTATTGAATGTCAGATGCTCATGTCATTGGATTCCAGAAGAGAGGCCTACTACACGCACACATATTACTTACCCTTGCAAAAGAGTACAAACTAAACTCAAGCGGTGAGATAGATTCTGTTATTAGCACTGAGTTTCCAGATTTTGAGAACAACCCTCTAGCATACAAAACTGTTGTCAAATCTATGATACATGATCCATGTGGTGCAATTAATCCAAACCCTCCTCGCATGGTGAATGAGAAGTGCTCAAAAAATTACCCGAAAAAGTTTTGTGATAAAAGATCAATCAATGAAAATGGTTTTGTAACCTATCGCCTATGAAATGATGGGAGAACTATAAATATCAATGGGTGCAGTGTTGAAAATTGTTGGGTCATTCTCTACAATGTTGACCTTATAACAAGGTATGACACTCATATAAATGTTGAACGTTGTACTCAAAATAAAGTATTTATACAAATATTTACATAAGGGGGTTGATCGAGCAACAATTATTATTGATAATAATAGTGCACCTCAAAACAATGACAAGTGTTGACAGTACAGACAAGTAGATGAAGTAAAACAATATCTAGATTGTCCTTATGTATCAGTAGTTGAAGCATATTGAGGAATATTTGAATTTAGACTACAACAACAACAACCATCAATTGATCGATTACAATATCATTTACAGGGCGAACAATTTATACTATTTAAGGAAACAGACAACATAGAGACCGACATGACACAACCAGGTATAAATGATACAATGCTTACACGATGGTTTGAAGCAAATAAATTGCATGAAGATGCACGATCTTTGACATATGTAGAATTTCCTATAATGTGGGTATGGAATTATTAAAAAAAGAATGGACAAAACGTCAACGAAAATTATCCATTGGAAGATTATAGTATGCACATCCTAACTCAGGAGGGCGATACTATCTACGGATGCTACTCCATTTAGTTCATGGGGCAAAATGTTATGAGGATATTAGAACTCATGGAGGTGTTGTGTATCCTACATTCAAAGCAGTGTGCTCGACACTTGGCTTGGTCAACGATGATAATGAATGACATGAGGCAATGACTGAGACTTCACTTTGGACAACAGGAGGACAATTACGGAATGTGTTTTGTTCTATATTAATGTTTTATGAGATGACAAATCCAAATGAGATGTGGAAATGTCACTGGGAGGACCTTACCAATGATTTAGATAATAGAGTTAGAAGGGAAACCGGTGATATTTTATTGTGCTTAGACATGGAGCTTAGAAAAAATATGGACCTTCATCAGATTGAAATTATTTTGAACAGAAATGGTAGGTCACTGAAAGAGTTTTCAGATGTACCATTTCCATCAATAAAATTTTTTAAAGTGGTTACCAATTGACTAATAAGCGAAGAACTTAGTTATGATGCCTATGTTGAAAATAGTCATTTCGAGCTCTTACATTCAAGACTAAATCAGGAGCAGTTAATGGTATTTGATATGGTTGTTGAAGCATGTAATAGTAACAAATGAAGAATTTTCTTCGTTTATGGTAGTGGTGGCATAGGAAAAACATATTTATAGAATACACTTATTTCCAAGATGAGATTTGAGAAGAAAATTGTTCTTTTTGTCGTTTCTTCGGGAATTATATATTTGCTTTTACCTAGGGGAGAACTACACATTCACGGTTTAAAATTTCATTACAATTAAATGAAACGTCATGTTATGCAATAACACTACGTACAGACCTAGCAAGATTAATACAAGAAACATGTTTGGTCATATGGCATGAAGCTCAAATGTGTCATCAGAATGCTTTCGAGACAGTTGATCGTACATTTAGAGATATAATGAAAGTTTTGGATCCTAATTCAAGCAACAAACTATTTGGAGGAAAGACAATAGTATTTGGTGGACATTTTAGACAAATATTACCTGTTATTAGAAATGGTAGACATGAAGACATAGTGTCATCTTCGTTACAACGATCAAACATATGGGATCAATGTCAAGTATTATACTTGAAAACTAATATGAGAGTTTCATCAGCAAACATGTATCTACAGTCACGTCAAGACATATAGAGATTTGCAAATTGGATTCTTGATTTTGGTGATGGAAAAATTCATGGGATTAGCTTTATTGAAGGGGGAATACCATTGGTTACAAATACTCAAACAATTTCTCATTGAAAATAAAACTAATGGATTCCAACAATTGATTGAGGTAACATATCCCCGATCTTCATAATAATTCCTCTGATTGATTGTATCTACAAGAACGTTGTATTTTGGTACCTAAAAATGTTGATGAGATAAATTCTATTATGTTAAATATGCTTCCTGAAGAAGTTAAAGATTTCTTAAGTGCAGACAAATTAATCCATACTAAACAGGAATCTGCCGAACAAGATATGAATCCACCCGAGTTGCTAAATTCATTGAGCTTTCCAGGAATACGAAATCATTGTCTTCAGCTTAAAGTGGGAGCCCCAATAATGCTTCTGAGAAACTTAAATCAATTTATTGGACTTTGCAATGGTACACGTTTAATTGTTGAGAAATTAGAAAAGGGAGTTATAAAGGCCAAGGTAATCACTGGTACAAACGCAGGTGAAACTATCACAATACCTAGGATTGTTCTATCTCCTTCAGATATTGAATGATCCTTCTTGCTAAAAAGAAGACAATTTCCTATAAAATTAACATTTGCAATGACAATAAACAAAAGTCAAGGTCAAACTCTAAAACATGTTGGCGTTTATTTACCAAATCCAGTCTTCACTCATGGTCAACTTTATGTGGCTATATCTCGTGCTACTTCTCTAAATGGATTGAAGATTTTTATAGTTAAAAAATTAGATCAACTACCTGATTATACTCGGAATGTTGTGTTCAGTGAAGTGCTTCATGACATAGCAACCGAATAATTGAAAAATAAGATATGACTTATATTTTCACATTAATTAATTTGTTATTAGAAATCATGGAATCACATGGAATTCTTAATCTGATGATCACTTTAATTATTGGCTTTGGTTTCTTCCATACACTGTGAAATTTGATGACATAGAATGTCAACTTTTTTTTTATTATATATAAATTTATCTCTCTAAACATTGTTTTTTTATTTATATAGATGACATGTCCACTATACTAAACTTTAAATCACGTGCATCCGTACAAAGATTAGTGTATGATAAAAGCCAGAATTAGTCATTTACTGGACGTTCATAACTACATAAATCAAAATGGCCCTGACAGACTTTTTAAGTTTGTTGTAATAGATGAACATGTATTTCACAAATAATGTATTTTCATATACAATGAAATATGATATAATAATTTTATTGGTCTCTAATTTCCTTTACAGACCGATCAAATGCAAGCAACACTGTTCAACCGTGATGTCAACAAATTTATTTCCAATTTAGAAGAATGATTTATGTACCTTTTTAGAAAAATTAGAATTGTTAACTCACCTAAAAAATATAGAATGATACCTCATGAATACCAACTGTTTTTTAAGGAAGATACCGTTGTTGAAAAAGTTCAAGATCTTTGTTCAGAAATACCATTTCATAGGTTCTATTTCAAAGACTTGTCAAAACTTCAAAATTTGGTCAACAACGAAGAAAGCATTACTGGTACAAGTCTAAATCAAATGTACTACTTATTTTAAACTACTACTTATACTAATTTTATGTTTTCTCTTATTTTAGATGTAATTGGACTTATCATAGCTGTGAATCTTCTTACACGTGCAAAGGAAAAATGATGCCCAATCAATAAAGAAAGACATAGTGATTGTGGATGATACGTAAATATTAACATTCTACTAGACATGTAATTCGAGTAGTTATCATCTTTAATATACTAAGAAATAATTTGAAATATTTGCTACTTATTTGTTAATTATACATCGATTACTTGACATTATGGGAGACTCTTGCAACAAAAGTTGAAAAGAGATTAACAAATGCAAATGACGATAAGATTATCGTAGCAACGTCGTTGGTAGTACGGGAGTTTCAAGGTAATATATGTTGGATATTTATTTAATTTCTAATATTATTTTTATTTAATAGTTCTTTATTCTCGCATTAACAGGTATCAAATTTCTCTCATCAACATCAATTGTTTTTAATCCATCTTTGCTAGAATCTGCAAAACTTCTAAAACGATAATATGAATATAATTTTTCAATAAGATTAAATTATATACAACAAAAATTTATATACCTATTATCTTCTTTCAGGAAATCTCAAATTGGTGATCCAACAATTTTGATTCCGTTTCGTAACTGCATAGATGGATCTGGTTCAATATTCTCAACTTACATAGAGAAAAATACAATTAATGACTTAATTGAGATAGCTCAGTTATGTCTCAGTCGGGTATTATAAGTAAATTTAATCTTATTATTGTTGAATATAATTTCTATATTATTTAAAATTAATTAATTGACGTATTACAGCCTAATACATATGTCATTAAAGGTACAATTCTTCAAATATATAGAGATCAACCGCTTTGGTTTTGAACGTGTACAATTTGTAAAGAAAATGTTGAAAGAGATAATTTTTGTAACGATTGCAAAAAGACAAGTCAAAATACCTACTTGAGGTAATTATAATTGAATATATAAATAATTTATTCGCTTACATAATCATTTGTAAATAACATAAATATTTTGTTTCAGCTATTTTGTCAAAGTCGATGTACAAGATCATACAAATGAGACACCGGTACTTTTATTTGATAAAGAAGTGGAGTATTTATTTAGCTGCACAACAATTAAATTACACAAGTTGCAAGTAGAGGTAAAATTTACACCTACTTTTCAATGCAATGATTACTTACTAATAATAGACCTCCTAATAGTCTAATTTTTGTGTTGGGAAATGATGATGTATTTGAATTCAAAATAAAGAAATGATTGTGGAAGAAATATTTATTTCAAATAAATGTCACACCGGATAATCATCGATTCATTCCTATACATGGTTACAAGACAACAAAAATTGAAGAAATTTGTTATTTATTTGAAATTAAGAAATTACTGCAAATGGTAATTCTTAACTCCTTCATTTTTTTAATAATTTATTTCATTAAACATAGTATTAATTTCAATATCTAACTATTTGTTTCGCATTTTTCCTGAAAATGTTGACCCTCGGAAAAAATCAAATTACTGATAGAGGTACTAACTTATATTTTTTTAGTTAATTCTTTCTTATTAACTATTATATTCCTTACAAATTGACCCCAATTTTTTGTCTTTCTAATATGTATATATATAATAAGAAGACTTTTTGGGGATACAAAGAATTATAGGAATAAATCGTAATATAAATCAAGATACATCTCATGCTGAATAGACATCCATGCTGAAGAAACTGATCAACATACACAGATAATTTCCATATATTAAATTTTTATCTGATAAATTTTTTAATTCAATCTATTAATACATTTTTTAAGTTTAGAACCAAACATGATTGTAAATATTTATTTGTTCAAAGTATTTTAATTCATGACTTAATTAAATAGCAATGCATCAAGCGTGTAAAATATTTGGAAGAATCTGGCTCATCCAATGCTTTTCAAATTTCTTCAAGGTATTTTCTGAACTAATTTTTTTTTTTTTCTAAACATATATATACATTCAAGTTGGTACTATATTAATTTCATACAACTTCATTTACAACAGTATTGATGTAGAGGAATTCCAAATTCGATCAAACGAGACGGAATCTAAAGCAAACTAGAACAAAAGGAGCTCATCACAACTGCTTTAATATTTCAATTAATCATTCAGACTTTGAGAGACCCACATGAAATTCTTACATATGATTTTGCTCCATATGATTTTGTTTGGTTATGATTTTTGAATGCCAGTCAAAATACTTCTGAGATACATGATATTAATTTGATTGTTTTCTATCATTTAAAGTTTCCTTATGTTATTTGGGATGTCAATTTCATGCTTTGTCTTCTTATACATATTGTGCATTTGATTACAATTTATTAACCTAATATATCTATTTTGTTATCTCAAATTATTATTTTGTCTTCTTAACCCGTGCATCACATGGGGTCTCCGCTAGTTTTCTTAAAAAAGAAAAAGAACATTAAGTACCGTTTTCTCTACAGCCAAATGTTCTGAATAACATAATTCATCAATTCTGTGTTTATGAAAGAAAAGCCTTGCATTATCCTCCAAAAAAAAAAAGCCTTGCATTAAGCCAAGGAAAGCCCAAAATTTTGGCCATTTTACAAAATTTGACCTAGCTCAGTACATTGCAAAGCAATTGGACTCGGCATTTCAGATCCCAATTTTCTTCTGTCAATTTGAAACCATCCTACAGAAATGCTGTCAACATGAACAGAATTTTCTTCCAGCAAATAAATAAGTACCGTTGGGTGTGTTCGTTTGGCGAGAAAGTGAGGGAAAGTAAAAGAAAAGTGTGTTTTCTCAACACTTTTCTTGCATTTGTTTGCAAGAAACACACTTTCATTTTCTTGCACTTTCTCAATAGTGACAAACATTCTCCCAAAAACTTCATCCATCTTTTTATAGTTATTTTGTGAGAAACTATAAGTTTCTTTTCTTTTTCCTTTCTATTTTTTTTCTTTTCTATTTTTTTTCCTTTTCTTTTCTTTCACCCACTTTCCTGCCAAATGAATGCACCCTTGGGGTCCCTTTATACTGTTTACAACTTATATTTAAAACAAGGGCCAGCCACGAACAAAACATTCATTGTATAGAAACAGAACCTCATCACAAAACATTACAGAAGCATCCATTTGCCAATCAAAGCTGTGCTTAATACCTAGCAAACCAATGCAGATTGGGTATCCACAGTTCTGAATTCCACAAGTTCATCTTCGTCAAAACTAGACTACATTCTTACCAAAAAAAGAAGGCAAAAATACAAATACTGTGTCGAGGATGAGAGCATAGTATACACGAGTTAAGTACAAAGAAAAAATGGCTATGTATCATAACAAAAAAAAATATATGATGAATCAAACAAACCAGAAGGTTGAAAATGAGTGTCAACTCCTTGCCATACCAATCAGCATGCACAACCTCCACCCCTCTGTTCAGTTTCTGAAACAGCCTCCGGAATTCCCTGGAAGTATCTGCAAGGAGAACAGTGTCTCATTAGTTGATCATGATCCAACGAAGACAGCTTAAAAGACCTGTATTGGTTGTGTTACATTCGTTCACAAAATTAATATGAACATATCATTATAAAGTTCCAAATTTCGGGGCTTAATACACCAAAGAAAGGAAAAAAAAATACCAATAAGTAATTGAGGAATGATGAAAGGTCAGAACTTAAGAAAGAAAGGTTTGACACAAAAAGCGCACAAATGCTGACATGTCCACCGATAGCAAAGCTTGTTCATATAAAAAAAATCTCCACAAAGATATAATTCTGACATGTGATAATGACATGAATTGAAAAAAGCCATCTGAGTTTTATCAACCCCAAGATCACATGGTGGCAGTATTTTAAAAAAATAAAATAAAAATCTAAACCAATTGAGCCACAGGCTGAAGCAGTTAATTGATGAAAGTCCATGTAAACGTACAACAAGCATAAGATTTTGCTTTCTGTTAAGCAAGGGCACACACACAGGCACACAGTACACAAACACATTTTTTGGTTTTTAAAGACTTCAAGACTCTGAGTGCATGTATTGATTGCAGCAAGTACTTTATTGCAATTCTTGCATATTATAGGCCATCAATCATTACAAATTCAAAAAGAGTTACAAACCATGAGTCTAACATGACACTGAATGGTTCAATCTTAGAGTTTAGGTTCTGCAGAAATGATCGAGATACAATAGGCCCACAAATCTACACTATAACACAATATTGAAGAACGATGCAACAAAAAAGCGTAAATTTGTGTTGCATTCTATTAGAAACACAGTAGGATTTTAAATCTTCACCGTCATGGTCCTCACAAACATACCCATCAGTCTCTAATTGTCTACGACTTCCCTCCCTTCCAACCATGTGGTCAGCAGGATGATTTCAAATGCAATTGGAAACATTAGTATCTTTGCTTAGGCATTTAACTGCAACCTTGTGTTACATTTCACATAGAGCAGGTGAACCTATCTCCATATTTGTAATGGGTTAGTGTCTATCTACATGCTCCCGTTTGATTAGCAATTTGAGGATCTGTATGTTTACTGAGTATCAGATGAGCGACATTCCTTGGCCATTGAAGCATTACCTCATATACTATGAAAGAAAAGATCTATAAGCAATGAATACAATTTACATTTTTTTTAACTGATTATGATCCATAATTACACTCACGTACGATTCTCAGAGTTTCTAAAGTTTTCAATTTGAGTTCCAATGTCACAAGAACAAAACCCTAAGGTTGATACCTATTTCAGGGCCCTTCATGATTACCATCCGACTAATATTTGTAAGAACTATACATATGAGTTAAGGACTCAGAAACCAATCACAACCGTCCATCTAAAACAACTTAATTCAACCCTAATAACTATGACTGAAGTACCTCTCAGTCCTGTCATTAATGTTGTCATTGTTCTTGTCTTTGATCTTTGAGCCACTATTTAAGGTTCAAAAATTAAAACATCAAAATATATGTATACAACTAAAGCTGATAGCAAGCAATGGAAAGGAGTTGCCACCAATCCTTGCTATGGTCATGGTTTAAAAATTCAAATCGTATCGTGCTCATCGGTATGATTAGTATCGGTATTTTGGTATACCGATACACATGAACACATAACAACAAAAATTCCTTTGCATCGAACATGTCTTGTTGAGTATCGTGCATATCGGTAACGGTACTAAATAAAACTTAGGCAAACACTGCAATACAGGTATGACACAATGAGATTTTGACGCATCGGCCTATTGATCGATAACGGTCACATAATGTATCAGTATCTACCATTACAATATGTGGACAATATCACCCAATGCTATTAAGAGCGCGACTAAAAGCCTTCAAACTCATTCGAAGGGTTCTAAAAAGACCCCAAACCTCCTTTTCTCCCTCTCCTCTCTTCCATAATATGTTTTTAGGCATAAATCAACAACTTCATTATCACTTTTTTTTTTGAAAAACACAAATTGGGCCTTTGATTTCAGATTGGAAGGTCCCCAATATTTATCAAGGTATGTAGAATTTCCTTTTTTATCGGTTATAAGAAATTTCCTCCTTGAAGGTCCTTTCTCATCCGAGGAGGTCCTTGCAGTGGTCAGGGATATGAAGAGGAATAAAGCCCCCAGTCTAGATGGTTTTTGCCTGGAATTTTATAAGAAATGTTGGCACATCATGGGTGAGGACCTAATGTAGGTGTTCCATGAATTCCATATCTCTGATTCCTTTGACCCAGTATTAAATAGTACCTTTGTGGTCCTCATCCCAAAGGTTGCGGGAACTCAACAAATCAATGAGTTTAGACCAATTAGTCTAGTTGGGAGCATAGTCACCAAGTACGGGTGCAGGTATTAAACAGCAATGATACGTTCGGGAAGTACGGGTTTTAAACGGTAAAACACGGGAAAAGTACGGGGAGTTAAAAATAATAATAAATAATTTAATATATATATAAACATAGTACTAACTACTAATCATTTAACTCATAATTTAAGCTTACGTAGTTGCAAAACGAAGGCAACCACACAAGATTTAAACCACACAGATGCAAAGGATAAGGAGGTACATAAACTGATTAACCCTAGACATGAAGCTCCCAAAAGCATCACAAGATGATTTACGGGTTAAAAGAATTCTGCGTATGAAAAATGGATATCTCTTGGGTAAAGTCGAAGCTAGTCTCTCCTAGTCCTAGCTAAGGAGATAAACCAGACATTGAAAGGGAATAACCCGAGAGAGAGAGAGAGAAAGACTTATCATTACCGGAGAGAAGTTCCACCGGAGAGCAGCCTAGTGAAAGACGAGAGAGCTAAGCTGAGACTTGAGACCATAGTGAGAGACGAGATATTGACATTTTGCCCTACTACATCGTCTCGTAACTCTTAAAACACGTTTTAACCTTCTTTTTTTAGTTAAAAAAAGTTTTAAACGTGTATAAAACGGAATACGCGTTTAAAACGTATTTTAAAGTTTAAAACGACAAACACGTTTAAAACAGAGTTTAAAATGGCAAGAGAGACTTATCATTACTGGAGAGAGGTTCCACCGGAGAGCAGCCGAGTAAGAGACGAGAGAGCTAAGCTGAGACTTGAGACCAGAGCGAGAGACGAGATATTGACGTTTTGCCCTACTACATCGTCTCATAACTCTTAAAACACGTTTTAACCTTCTTTTTTTTGTTAAAAAAAGTTTTAAACGTGTATAAAACGGAGTACGCGTTTAAAACGTATTTTAAAGTTTAAAACAGAGTTTAAAATGGCGACCCCCTCTAAAAGTTTTAAATGTGTTTTAAATGGGTTTTAAACTGGTACTTTGTGACTATGGTTGGGAGTGTTTACAAAATTTTGTCCAAAGTGAGAGCTTAGACTCAAATTGGTCTTGACCTCGCTAATCTTCCATTTTCAATGTGCTTTAGACAGATGTTAGATGGCCCTCTTATAGCAAATAAATGCATAGAGGATAGGATTAGGAAAGGTAATTTGGGCATTCTTTGCAAGATTGATAATTTGATATGGATAAAGCCTACGATCATGCCAATTGGGGCTTCCTCGAATATATCGTGAGTAGGATGGGATTAGGGGTCAAGTGGAGGGCGTGGATGAGATCATGCCTTTGCTTAGTTTGCTTCTCGGTTCTCATCAATGGTTCCCCCACAAATACTTTAGGAGTTCTCAAGGCCTCCAACAGGGAGATCCCCTTTCTCCGCTCTTGTTTATTAGGTATCTGAGACCTTTAATAGAATAATCCAGAGAGCCTCCCCATCAATACGGGAAGATTTTTTTGTTGGCCATTGGAATTTTCATATTTTCTATCTCCAATTTGCGGATGACACGCTTCTATTTTGTGGCGCCTCAAATAGGCAATTGGATCTCGTCCGATGCCTATTTTGTTGTTTTGAGGCGATGTCAGGGCTAAGAATCAATTTGCATAAGAGTGTCATCTTTAGTATGGGTAAGGCCTCTAATCTGGTGGAGTTAGCAGCATGTTTGGGCTGCAAAACACGCCTCCTTCCAATCTTATACATTGGATTACCCTTGGGAGCCCCGTTTAAAGCCAAATCGGTGAGGAACCCAATCACTGAGAGGTTCAATAAGAGGCTTCAAGCTTGAAAATCGTTGTAGCTGTCCAAAGGAGGCAAGCTCACACTAATTAAAAGCACTCTTTCTAGCCTTCCGATGTACTTTCTCTTTGTTCAAAATTCTTGGCCTCTGTCTTAGTCACTTTAGAAAGAATTCAAAGGGAATTTTGATGGAATGAGAAAGTAGTTACTAGGAAGTATCACTTAGTGGAGTGGAAGTTCATCTCCTAGCCTAAGTGTGAGGGAGGCCTTAGCAAATTACCTCTAGATTGACTTGGTGCTTCTAGGAAAGTGGCTTTGGCGCTTTGGGGAGGAGCAGGGTAGTCTATAGAGGGAGGCGATAGTAGCTCGTCATGGGGATACCAATAGGTGGTGTCCTATTCAAGGGAGGGGTCCTTTGGGAGTCGGGGTGTGGAAGGTTATTATGTAGGGTTGGGATAATTTTTCGAAGCTCACCCGTTTCAAAGTGGTCAATGGGGAGGATATTAGTTTTTGGCATGATACTTGGTGTGGTACGTCCCCTCTTAGGCACGAGCAAGGTTCTAAATGTCGATATTGCTCGACATGTCGAGCCGCGGAAAAAAGATATATCGGAGATATATTGGAAGATATATCTATCGGTGATTTTTGGAAAAAAATAAGACAAAACATAGAATTTTGCAGTGAAACTCAGGAAATATTAAAATAGATGTTAATACACCTTTTAAAATAAAAACATTTAAAAAATCTAACCATAGTTAAAGGGACTTAAAGGGAACACGATAATTTTTTTTTCAAAAACCAAGGTTAGATGCGTTAGTGAATCTTAAGTATTTAACCTTGACTTTTAGAAAAAAAATTAGAAAAGATGAACGTGTCCCTTTTTAACATTTTTAACTATGGAAGTATGTTTAATGAGACTTTTGAAGTGACATTAGCATCAAGGTTCGAAATTTCGATTTCGCATGTCATTTCGAGCCGTGGAAAAAAGATATATTGAAGATATTTCGCAAGATATATCGATATCGAGGGAACAATATCACAAGTGGAGGAAAAAATTTAAAAAAATAGTGAAAAATATTGAATTTTTTAATGAAACTTAAGGAAATGTTAAAATAGATGTTAATACACATCTGAAATCAAAAAAATTACAAAAACAACAATGTATATAAAAGATGCAATGAGAAGGGAGCCAAAGTCGTGCGCTGACGCTGACAATAATCTATGATATATATTTAATAAAATATATCCCTCTAAAAAAAGTAACACAATGACATATATATTAAATAAAATATATCCTTAAAAGAGATAAACTAAACTAAATATTTGATAAACTAAAATATTTCCTTAAAGTGTATCCTTAAAAGAGCAGTGTTCTTCTTTGGTTTAAAATTTTATGAATTAAAGTTTTCACGCTTTTAAGGATATATTTTAAATAAGTATGACCCATTAAAAGGTGGAGAGCAATTAATGTTGAGCCTATTAAAGTAATATATATTAAATTTAAAAAATAAATTTATCAATTTAAATATATTATCTATCCATGCAAAAATTATAAATTGTTATTTTAGTAAACATATCATAGATGTAATAGAGTCTTTCTAAGTTCTAAGTCTAATAAAGAGAGTCCTTACTCTTTACCAATTACTATATTGTTAAAAGCATGAAAATTTTAATATAAAGTTTTTATTTAATAAAGTAAAGTGAAGGATATTTACATCCAAGTAAAGTTTTGCAATTTTTAATTTATGAAATATTATTAGGCCTCCACTAGTAACACTCTTATTTAATACAATTTTTTTTTTAATATCATTAGTTTGTAAATTGTAATGTAAGAGAGGGGTCTCTAAAATTTTATTTTATTTTTAAATTAAAAAAAAATTATTTATAAATAAGTACCTTTTAGTTATTAATGAATAACTAAGGCTCTTTTTCGTAAAAAGCCGTTAACTCTTTAAAATCCCTAAACACATTTGTAAGATCAGTTCATCAACCAAGAAAGAAAAAAATAGAGAAGAGGGGAAGAGGAGAGACCGAGACACCTCGGCGACGACAACTACTATTGCGACGGCGACAGCGACTGCTACTGCGACAGTGACGGTGACAAAGGTATGATTCTCTTCTCTTCTTCTTCCTCCTTTCTCCTCTCTTCCTTCTTTCTCTTTTTTTTTTTGCTTTTTTCCTTTTTTTGTTTCAGACAAGTGAACCCTAAAAGGTTTCACGAAAAAAAAATCACAGCAAAAAACTAAAACGAAAAAATTTGGGTTTTTTTTCCTCTGTAGCGATTTTTTTAAGGATTTCGACCGAAATTTCGGAAATATCGTGCGATATTCTGAAATTTCGGCCGAAATTTCCCGAAAAATTGTAAAAATTATAATACCCCGTCTACATATGTCGGGACCCTTCGAGATCGAGATTTCTAATACGAGATATCGAAATCTAGTCGAAATTTCAAACCTTGATTAGCATTACCCTTTTAAGGGTTTAAAACAAGAGTGACATTAGCATTATCCTTTAAGGTTTTAAAAATGGAGTGACATTAGCAAACCCTTTTAAGGGTTTAAAACAAAATCCTTTGATCATTTCTGATCAAACCCAAAGAAAAAAAAAAAGGAGTAGAGCTCTGAAAGGAAGAAGGGAGAGGGGTAGCCGGCGAAGGCTACAACAAAGGTGACAGCGACGGCGAAGGTGACGGCGACGATCCGCTTAGGCATGTCCCCACGGCCAGCTCTTCTTCCTTCTCTCTTCTCTCTTCTCTACCTTTCTGATTTTTTTTTCTAAATCAAGTTTGAATCCAAGGGATTTGTTCGATATCGGGGAGTTATCAGAGATATATCGCCGATATCGGAGATATATCTTTGATAACTCCCGACAACGTGTAAAAATTTTCTTACAGGGTATCGATGTGTCGGCCATGACCGACACCGACAAATATCAGCGATATTATCGATTTTTAGAACCTTGAGCAGGAGTTTGCAAGCCTCTTCTTGTTTGCCTCAAACAAGGAGGCCTCAGTGGCCTAATTCTTTAAAAGACGGGATGGGGTTGTCATTTGGACCCCTAAATTGAGGTGCAATCTTTTTGACTGGGAGATTTAAGAGTTTCTGGGTCTACTTTCTCAGCTTCGACAAGTTACCCCAAGGCCGGTCGTTAGGGACAGTCGAGTTTGGGTTTCGGACAACTAGGGGAGGTTTTCAATGAATCTCACTATCCAGACAAACTAGGTCTAGGCTCCCATTTCCCCCATCAGGTTGTATGGTACCTCGCGGTGCCATCAAAGGTTTCATTTTTCTTATGGGCCTCGATTTTCGATAAAATCCTTGTGATCACCTTATGCATAGAGGTTGGTGTCGGACTAATAGGTGTTCCATGTGCCTTCTAGCAAAGGAATCTGATGGATCATCTATTATTGCATTGTTCGGTTGTGAGAGAGGTTTGGACATATTTCTTTTCTCATCTTCGTATCCCTTGGATCTTTTCCCGATCCTCTTGAAGCTTCTTATCTTGTTGGATTTCAGTGACATTTCCGTCTCTGACAGAGGTGGTTTGGTCTTTCCTTCCAAGGGTGATAGCATGAACCACTTGGAACAAAAGGAATGTGAGAGTTTTTTAGGACATTTTTATGTCCTCTTCCAGATTGCAGTTGCGAGATTGTCACCTAGTATCGGTGTGGTGTTCGGTTGGGGGATATGTTGGGGATCCTTGGGGTGTTTTTTCAGATTAGTCATGTGTGTTAGCCGAGGTCCCTATGTGTTCTCCTTTTTCTTTTTCTTCCCCTTTTTATGTTTTCCTTTGGTTCACTTTTTGTGAACTCCGCTCTATAGTTCCTCTTATATATATATTCAGAGTCTGGTTTCCGATAAAAAAATTATATTATAATGAAATTAGAAGGAAACAAAGAAATGGAGTTCACAAGATAGTAAACTCAAAAGATACAAAAGAACAAAAGAAGCCAAACCAACCATCGATAAATGACCGCACATTCCTCTCTTTCCAAATAAGCCAAGATATTGCCCCAAGCAAAAAAGACCAAACAATTGCTAGAGGAGCCTTCAACTTCACAAAGGTCCAAGAAGATATATAGCTCCGAAAGGAAGACCCAAGTCCCAACCCACCCCCAATCGAGAGATGAAGAAGCTCCAAATACCCGAGGCATATAGGCAATGAAGGAGCAAATAATCTACAGACTCCACTTGCAGGCAATGAAAATAGCGGTTTGTCATCCTCAACCCTATGCTTTTCAAATAATCAATTGTAAAATCTTATACAGAGCCACAGTCCAAAGAAAAAAGAATATCCTTGAGGGAATACCAGGATTCCAAACAATCCAATGAGGAAAGAGGGGACAATGGCCTGATCCAAAGGACCTTAGAAATGATCTCACTGCAAACCAATAATTGGAGACTAGCCTAGCATCCCTATTATAAAGACTTGGAAAAACTGCACCTAGACATCTCAAAAGCCTAAAGAAGTCCTCCAATTTCCAATAATTCAATCTACGCCTCAACCTAGGACACCATACCCACTCCTACTAGTGCTTTAAATTCATGTTAATCACTCCATACCACTTTAAATTAGTAATCTACAGATTTTGTATGAAAACCATGGATCTGCAACCATTTTTTTTCTTTTTGGTTCAACAATACGGATTTTCTGTTCACTTTTTCAAGTTTGACAATCCAAATTTTTCATTTTCTTTTTCTTTTGGGGAAAAATACTTTGATCTAGGACAAATTTATAAATGGGTTAAATATATGGATGATCTACCACACTCATGGACTAACCTCAATCTTAGAATTAAAAAAAAAAAAAAGTAAAAATAATATTTTGAAATTAAATTTTTTTTTAGTACTACTATTTACATAAGTATTTGAAAAAAAGTGCATAAAGTGTGAACAAGTCTATGGATGACCATCCATTGACCAATCATAATTTTTGGAAGTTAAAGATTCCTTTTTTATTTTTTCCGAATTTTAATTTGACAAAGGGGAAATAAAAACTATTTCATTAAATATATCATTGTTCTAAAGGTGGTCTATCAGATCCCCACACAAATCCTGATGTTAGCAAAAATAAAACAGTTAAACTTTTATTGAAAATAATATTTTGAATATATATATATATGATTTAACTTAAATTATAATTATGTAGTGTTGAAATAAATATCTATATGTTGTATCTATGTCAGAAACTGATTTCTAGTTAATTGTCTGATTTAGGTTATTTGGCATATTTGTACATATATGCACAATGTATCTGGGCTTTTAGGAAGTAATGCATTATGGTAAATCACATCAATAGTTAAAATGAAAATGATTAGACCATATCTATCATATTTTTAGCTTATCTATGTATTAAAATAAGTTTGGCACGAAGTTTTCAGGAGTTATGTGTTTCCAACATTTCTTAAAAAATTTCCGTTGGTATCAATACATATGCATGATATTTTTTTTGGTATTTTGATGTGCATAACACACCTACATTCCTATATTTTGAACCGTGATAATATAGCAAATGAAAGGCAAGAAAACTAGATGTTTATTAATTGATCGAGATGAAGGTTAGACAATAGACACCCTAACCAAAGCAATTTCAAATAAACAGGCATGGAACAACTTGGATAATGTCACTTCACATTCTTTTAAACTTTACCTCGTGTAGCAACACACATCTTTAGCATGAAAGATTCCACATATTCAAACACGGTTAGACTTTCAATTAATTAATCAATTAGTACAAAAAGCAAAATAGATCACAAATGAATAATCAACATGATCGTTTTGAAAAATCAATTGTTTCCAAACAAATTAAAAAACTCAAAATATATATATATATATATATATATATATATATATATATAAGTATGGCCATATAAAGAAATACTTGTCCAGAAGAGAATTGTGGTAAGAGTAGGCTCTACAGATGATGGCACCATCAGATCAGATATTCTAGGGATTCACGTGCGAACATGATCTTTTTGGGCAAGTTTGTGAGCCATTATGTAGAAACATATTGTATCAAAGATCGCATGATCTTTTACCTAGATTCAAGAATGATCACGATTTGGTGCGATTCTGAAATAAATGAAGACTGCGTACCAATGAATTATGGTTCTAAGGAATATTCAAAATACAACATGCAGTAAATATCATATTTATGTCAGTGCAACCTCAAAGTAAAAATGGAGACTATTAGCCCCTCAATGTTACTTACATGTCCTGCTCATGCTCATTGGCTAGTGCAGTTTTTGCAACACATAGGAATGCAGCATCAACATTGTAATCCTCTTTTGCTGAGGTCTCAAAGTAGGGTATGTTTCCCCTGGAAGCACACCAGTCCTTTGCTTTCTTCTCAGAAACCTGTATGCAAGGATGATATGTAAGTATATAACCAGATACCTGAAAGAACAAAAAAATTGAGAGGCACTGCGTATCCTTACCACTCGGCTGTTTCCACCATCGATGTCAACCTTGTTTCCGAGTAATATAAATGGAAAAGTCTTGGGGTCAGTTGGACTTGCCTGGGGTACAATACAGACTAAGTCAACATTCAAAACCAGGAGTGCACATCAATGATCAAACTGCAAAAGCAGGTAACACAAAAACTCAAAGCAACTAGAACATGCATCGTAGAGCTGTTAGCAAGGATCCATATAACCATTATTTAGCATGGAAAAGTGCATATAAAAACCAATAAAGGAGGTAGGAAAAAAATAAGCATGATCGCAGACCAATAATTAGTAGGCATGCACAATATCAATTAGGCTACAGATAATTCTCACAAGACAAGGCATTATCATGCACTAATTAAAACTTTGAAATAAGAATCTTCTTGGACATCACATAGGCATCTTGTTAAACTGTTACATACTCTTCAGTCTTGAGTGCATGACCACCGTAGCCGTTTATTCAATCGAGCACTCAAGTCCATATATATTCTGCCACCAAATGCCTCAAAATCCCAATCCATTTGCCTCTCTGAGGGCTTTAAAATAGGAACTAAAAGCATTTTTGCCACTATTTTACACATGCTGCAGATTGCCATAACACATGATCGTTAATGCTGTCCGAGTTTCTTCTTACTAAGGCAGCTACTTGACTTTCATGATGTACATGTTAGCTAGTAAAGATCATTTCCAGAATATGAAAATAATCAATTGAAGATTGGAAACAGAATGGGCTTGACAGTTACACAACCACTGAGAAACAAAATAACGTAGAAGACCATCTCCAATTTCATTCCACCAAAGAGAAGTGGTAGGAAAGTTATATAAGTTTTTCCCAAGCCTCATGAATTCCATGCATGTTTTTGGGTATTTGTGACACAAGAAAAACGAGCATGAAGTACTGTTGAGCATTCTATGTTAACTCTTGCCAGTTGCCACTCATCGTTAGGAGACAGTGCTGGCCACCCATGGAGACAATAAAGTAGTTTGTGTTTGTTTAGAAAAGGGTTTTCAAGAATAGTCACCAAATCGGTGTTCAGGAATTATCCAGCTAGGGAAAAATTCAGAAAAAAGGACTTTTGAACTGATTAGGGATTGTTTATATATTAACAGGTCAAAGGGTGAATTAGTTTCTACTAGAAGTTGGTGATATCCTATCTTCTCCTTTGTCATCTTTTCCTTTATGGTATAGAATAATGCAAAGAGGGACCAGTTATACACATAGTTTTAAAAAAGGGTTTCGGACACCATAACAGACAAGGCCGAAACCGTTACGTAACGCCGTTACGTAACGGTTTTGGCCTTTACTTATTGTTTTTTCTTTTTTGCTTACAAAAATCTAAAAAATCCCAATAAATAGAAAAATAAAAAAACGTATAATAAATGAGTAACAAGATACTTTTAAAGCCAATATGAAGCTCAAAATTTAGAAATAAGGAAATTAGATTGATCGAGGGTTGAAACATACCCAAAATAAAGAATCTGCCTTGGATTTCTTCAAATCTATGAATCAAACCCTAAATCAAGTTGTTAATTAACAAAAAACAAAAGGATTTTAGGAAAAAAATGTACTATGAATATATAGAGAAGAAGAGAGGAAGCAAAGATGAGGTTTTCGAATGAGTTTAAGGATTTTCGGAACCCAATCCTACAAACGTTACTGTTACGTAACAGGCGATTTTGGCCTTTATGATTTTATTTCAGTATAAACTGGTAAAGGTACGGTTTCGGATATCGGGATTCGGAAGCCACCGAAACCGTTACGTCACGGTTTCAGCGCTTTTTTAAACCATGGTTATACACACCTTGGACTGCTACGAAAAACACCATCGGATTTCAGAGTAACATGATCTAATTCAAAACTTTCACCCAATTGAGCACGTCTAGCATATTTTTTCACAGTAGCAGGATCACTATAACCGACTCCATTGAATTCTCTTGTATGTGTGTTGTTGGTGAAGTTTCTCTTTGACTTGTAAAGTTTTCTCCATAGTTTTCTTCCTTGAGTATATGGAGAGTTCCCTTAAGAACTCTCTCCTTTATATGAGAGGTTGGGAAGTTCCCCAACTGCTTCTCCCACTTTGGGGAGGCTTTACAAGGCATCCTCTCTTGAGAGGAGTCCATCTGTCTAGTGGACAGTTGTTTGCCTTTAGTGGGCAAACAATGATGGAAGTGTCCTCTCTCTTGAGGGCACTTAGCAACATTATCTCCTGTTTTGGAGAAAATCGTGCATGAAAGAGGAGAGTAGATAACTCTCCAGTCTCCTCTTAATGGGGTGTCAGTTGACACCCTAGCATTGGTGCAATTAAGGGAAATTCTTATGCTGGGATCTCCCACTTAACCTTGTGAAGAATCCAGTTTTGAAGTCCTTTGACATGTGGCAGTCAATTGTTGACCATCAAGGATTAATGTCTGCAGCTATTTAGTTGCGGGCTATATATGTGTCTGGTGCTTTTTAGCACAGACACATGGTAGACCATTATTGGCTGCCTAATTATGCTTGCAACTATTTAGTTGCAAGCTTGGTTGTGCCTGCATCCATTTAGCTGCAGGTTACATGGCAACCATTTATTGGCTGTCAACCAATGCTTGATGCCAATTGGTTGCAGACAATATTGTGACTGCAGTTGTTTAGTTGTGGGTTATGTGGTAGCCACTTACTGGCTACCAAGCTGCGAACATGTGGCAGAAAGCTATTAGCTTGCAGTTTATTACACCGTGAACAAGTTGAGGGCTACAGTTATATTAGTTGGGGCCTAGTGGCAGCAAGCCATTGGCTTGTGGCTATTTTCACCGTGAGGCTTTGTAGCCTCCTAGTTTTAGTGGCCAACGTTTAATATTGGCGATAATTTTGGTTGCAGACAGTTGTTGCCAACTACGCCACACGTGCCTTGGGCACGTGTGATAACATCACCGTCCAAATTAGGTCATGATTTGGTGTATGCTATTGCACCTAAAGAAATAAACGGTGAAATTTCACAATCACAAAAATTGCATTTTTTGAAAGAAAAAAATAACTCGTTTAAAACACACATTAATACCCTATTGTAGAAAACAGCATTTAAAACCCCTTTTTTGAAAAATACTTATATTATAGTTTAAAACACATTTAAAATGAATAATACGAAGAAAAAAAAACGTGTTTAAAACGAATAATACAAAAAAAAATGAATAATCTTGAGAAAAGTTTGGCATTCCTAGATGTACTAAAGGGAATCATTACCTTGATGATGGGGCACCCTCTTCCAGTGAATCTTTAGGGAATGAATATGATGCAAAAATTGATGACCTTGATGATAATGCCGATTTTGAGCGATTGATGAATAAGAATGAGTACTATTATTGTGTAGTTTATATTTTGTAATACTTTTTGTTGATGAAAGTGTGAGAATACTAACAATCAATCATGTTTTTTAATCTTGATAATTGATGTTAAAATGATGTTATGAACTTATTATTGTTGATTATAATTATTTTTCCTGTATATTATCTCACTAAATTGTTAGATATATTAATTAGTATCATTTTTTATTTTTTATAATTATTATAAAAAAAAATTCTCTATTTTTTCCTGAAGTTCCGTATTTTCCAATTTTTCTCGTACTTTACCCTTGCCGAATTATTCCCAAACCCCAACCTTTTTACTATGATGTCACTGCCCACACTTTGAAGACACCATAAAATATATCTTGCTTGCTCCCTGTGACAAAGCATCATTACAAGAGTCCCTTGGGCAACCAAGAGCCTTGCCTGCTCATCAGGATAAAGCATTTAATGAGGAGCGTAGCAAGTAATAACCTCTTGGTTAGAAGATTTCTGACTTACTAGAGAGAGATATATAGCACAATCCATTGAAAATGTTGCAAACTATAATACAATAAATCCCTACCCACAGCCTTTGTTTGAATAACAGTATATGAAAAGAAAACAATGCAATTGACTTAAAATTCAACACTCAACAACCCATTGACCCAGAAGATATATGACTAGCACAAGAATCCTAAAAGCAACGGGAAAAGTTGAAAGAGGAAATGCATCAAAGACCTGTTTGAGGAACTCCGTGTGCCAATTTTCAAGAGTATCAAATGACTTAAGTACATTAACATCATAGACTAGAACACAGCAATCTGCCCCTCTATAAAACGCAACACCAAGGCTCTGAAACCTTTCCTGCCCTGCTGTGTCCCAAATCTGTTAATACAGACATACATTGGTTCAGCGAAAGAAGACTTTTAATACATAGGTAGATAAAATAAAAGCTAATGAAAAGTAAGAACCCACTTGCAGAGTGACGAGTCTGTCATCAATCTGAATTTCCTTCGTTACAAAATCTGCGCCAATCGTAGCTTTGTACTGGTGACTGAACTTCTTATGTACATATCTAGATAAACAGTTAATTGCCCCACATTCTGGGTGCAAATCCTCTCCAGTTATAACCGGATGTGGCACATCCGGTTATAACCCCTAGAGGTCGCCACGTGTCTCCTTTGACACCCCTTAACCGTGGGTAAGGTTCACCCACCCCTAGGGTTCACCCACCTATTTTTGGTTTTTTTTTTTAAATATTAATTCTATTTTTAAAATTAAAAAAACTTTAAAAACATATTTTTAATTTTAAAAATAGAATTAATATTTTAAAAAAAAAAACAAAAATAGGTGGGTGAACCCTAGGGGTGGGTGAACCTTATCCACGGTTAAGAGGTGTCAAAGGAGACACGTGGCGACCTCTAGGGGTTATAACCGGATGTGCCACATCCGGTTATAACTGGAGAGGATTTGCCACCATTCTACTAATGGTTTCAGAACACAGTAACTCAAATACAGAACTTGAAATTCACATTTACAACACTATGAGAAATTCTCCACAATTTTTTGAAATGCAAGGATTGCTAACCCTAATAATTCAACAATGGTCCTTTCCCCAGTGTGACATTGGATCTTTAACAATTCAACAATACTAACTTCAAATAATAAGAAAGACATCAACAGAAGTGCATTACTCCTAAATCTGTCATGCTAGGGCATCTGCATTTAGTGCGCGTAAAAGACAGATCAACTGTGTATCAAAAAGTGGTAGTCCTTTGCAGTTAATAATTCCAACCACTTTTCAAACTCTTCTACATATGATCTGTTGTTCACGCGCATAAAAAGCACCTGTTGCTAGCACATCTCATCTAAATATAAATTAAATAAAACAAAAAACTACCAATAAATGGAAAAATAATCCAAGAGCATATATTCAAGAAACTGCAACTTCAAATATAGCAAAAGTAAATAAATTATTCAGATACCAACAATTACATAAAAATGCAAAGAAAAAAAAATCATTAATAGCTCAAATACTAGAACAACAGTAATTCAAATTCTACATAATTAAAAAAAACCATAAACAGTTCAAAAATCGAAGCAATAAAGTGGAAGAAAATCATAGAACAGCATATATCAATCATAGATCCAATCGTTAAATAAGGATACTGATTCATCAAAGATGTTTTTCCCACCCTGAAATTTACCAAAAAAAAACAGGAAATACAAATGCATGAGAAGTAAATCAATAAAAAAAAAATCAGGAAAAATAAAAGATTGAAACATAGGTTTCTGAGAATCCAAAAAACCGGAATAAGAATCACAAAATCAAAAACGTACCCACTATCACCAAGAACAATGACCTTGAGCAAAGCTCGCCTGCGCACAGACATGGCGAAAAAACGATCTTTCTTAAATCTTAATCGTTCGCTCTATTTTCCGATTTTTTTGCGAACGAATGAGAAATGAAAATCGAAAATCGAAAATCACCGTTTTCGAGGTTATGGGCTGTGTCTCTCTCTCTTAATTGATGCAAACGGCATGTGAGTCTGCCGACCAAGCAAATATACGCGCCAGCGAGGTCCTCCTCCTTTTTAAAATTAGGGTCCCAGAAGACTCGTGCCTCCCTCACCTTTCTCACTGCCTTTTTTTCTTTCCGAAACCAAATCCTCTACAGTTATAACCGGATTCTAGTCAATCCTTTTATGCCCCATGTGGTTGCCACGTGTCCCTTTTGACACCTCTTAACTGTGGTTAAGATTCACCCACCCTTAGGGTTCACCCACCCATCCTTATTATTTTTTATTTTTTTAAATATTAAAAATATTTGAGAATAATTTTTTTTCTTCTAGGAACTAAAAATGGGTGGGTGAACCTTAACCATAATTAAGAGGAGTCAAAAGGGTCATGTGGCGATCTCAGGGGCATAATCCGATTCCTCAAATCCAGTTATTACCGTAGAGGATTTGGTTCCTTTAAATGACTATTTAGTAGGTTTGGACCGGATTCATCCGGATACAGAAGGATCCGACCCATTATGCTTGTTTTTTTTTGGTCACTACCCATTATGCTTGTTATAGACTTAAGAACAAGTTTATCTCATAAACAAGCTAATTCGGCTCAAATCAGCTAGACTCAGTTTGGCTCGAGTTTTTCTTATTCAATATATTAAAATATATTCAAAATTAGGGTAAATTACACTTACCTCCCATGAGATTTGGCAAAATTTAAGAAACCTTTCTTTTTGTTTCTAAAATTACACTGACCTCCCTGTCAATGTTTAAAGTTAACAATGTTAATTGAGGATCTACTTTTACTATTTTACCCCCATTTTCACTAGGCTTGTGAAAATGTTTAGTGTTAGTGGGTCTCCTTCCTATCTCTCTGGTGTGCAACCCATGCGAATGCAATGCTTGAAAGACATGTGTACGTGTGAATAGTTAAGGAAAAAAATTAATTTATGTTTTGTTAATTACTATTTATTATTGAATCAAAATTAAGTTTCTAGTCAAAATAAATAATATTGTTGCAAATTGTTTTACGACGCAAACTATTTACGAAGTAAAAGCTTTTATGGTAAAATATGATTTTTTTTAATACCAAATTTTTGTTGTTTCGTTGCATTCTTTAAAAATAAGACGAAATATTTTTTGTAAAAAAATTTAAAATTTTTAAAACTTAAAATTAAAAAAATTTAAAATATTTTAAAAATTATTTTTTTTGTTGATTGAATATAGGTAAGTTTGCAAATTTTAAAACATATTTCAAGCAGAGATTTTATGGGAAAATGACTTGCATGTTTTTTTTGAAATGTAAATCATTTTCTATAAAAGTGGTTTATTTTCCATAAAATATTTTAATTACAAAAGGTTTTACGAGCAAACAAATGCACATAATTGACATTTACCACGGATTTGATTTGTTTTCCCCTATTTTACATCGAAACAAACGAAACATAAAAATCTAACACTTCTTGCTTATGTTGATGTTGAAGTGTTTTTGTTAACGAACAAGTGAGTTTAAAAACATTTTTTGTATTATTGGTATTTGGGGGCAATTCAGACATCTTAAAATATTTAAACTATGACATCATCAAATTCCATCAATGTTAGTAAAAACATATTAATGGAAGGGAAAATCTATTACAACTACTTGAAACACAGTGGAGGACAGTGTAAATTTAGAAACAAGAGGGGAGGTTTTTGAAATTTTGCCAAACCTCAAGGGAGGTTAGTATAATTTACCCTTAATATTATATGATAACTATAATTATATTTCTTATTGTTTTTAAATTGATTCTTTATTTATTGAATCAAAAAGAGTCGGGCTTTTGAGCTTGATTGCTGACTCGATTTGGTCCATTTGTAAACTTAAGTCAAATAATTCGAGCTTACTTTGTTTACCCATGGATCACCAACTGGGCTCAAGTCAGCCTTGTTGAGTTGGAACCAAACAAGTTTTCCAATGAAATTAATAGGGCTGTAAATGGAGTGAATTCAGAGTGGATAGTAGTATATCTCAATTTGTATCCGATTACATATCCGACTATTTGAATTCGAATAAATTTTCGACGAATAGTGAATTATATAATATTTGTATCAGATTCCGATTAAAATATTCGAATTCAGATAATATCCAAAGTATCCGATTAATTTTTAAAATATTAAAAAAATATAAATTAGTATCTAAAAATAGACAAATATATAACTTTTATTTAAAAATAATAGTCTTTATCTATATTAAAATAATAATTTAATATATTAAATGATATAAAAACTACATATTTATAAGGTTATTTTAGTTTTATAACATATAATGTATTATTTATACATATAATAATACATAATATAATCGGTCGAATATTTATTGAATTCGGATATATCAATATCCGAATTCGTATCCTATTATAAATGGATAGTAAAACTATTATTTGAATTCACTCCGCTGAATATCTATTCGAATAATTATATGAGTAAATGGATTTAGATATGAAATAGATGAGGATAATATCTGTATCCCGTTTACAGTTTACACCCATTCTTAGAATTTTGTTCAAGCTTTCTCATTGACACCTCTAAGGGCCAGGCCAAGGAGCAATTTTAGAAGAGGTGATGCTAGTAAGGGCAAGCCAACTCAAGTACGGCCATTCGCATGTTGGTGAGTTTGAAACTGGCTAATATTAAAAAGAAATGCATCATAGAAACTTGTATAAATTTTTAATCAAATCCATCTATTCGGACTTTTTTTTAAAAAAACAGGAAATTTTGTACGTGATGATGACCAAAACCTTTCAAACAATGGCTAATTTGACTTGAATAATTAAAGTTGTTCATAATTCGAGTGGCTCCATATCTTATAGTAATTATGATGTCATCTTTATGGTTTTTCTTAGATTGATATGCACCTTTTTATGCTTATATTTGTCTAGGCATCATCGAGTAATTTGATTATGACTAGGATTTGTTTGGTTGCATTTAACCTGTCATTGTTATTGACGATATGACACAAGTGAATTATTCGTGCCTCATACTTAGGTTTACAAAACAAAATTAAAAAAGTTTTCGGCGTTGCTGATCCAAACCGTCCATGTGATTGGACACTTTCTGAATAGGCCATGTAGAGCTGTAAATAATCCATGTGATTGGACACTTTCCCGATAGGTCATGCATATCTTCTTTTCTTTATCTTCTTTCTTTATAATGCGAGAGACAGCCGTTAATGAATTTTCTAAAATTCTCATCCTACCTTTATAAAAAAAACAAAACTATGATTTAATATTTACTTTAATTTCCAAACTACCCCTTACCTTGATTTAATTTCGAAACTACCCTTACTCATCTATCTATTTTAAATCACAGCCAATCGCGATTGAACTCAGGGTGAGTTCAATCACACCCGTGGGTTAGCACATGACCCTTTTAACTCTTATTAATTGTGGTTAACTCATTCCCCTCGCTCTTACGTGCATCGCATGTGCCACTAGCGAGTTCAATTGCACCCACTGGTTAACATGTGTCCCTTTTAACTCTTATTAATTGTGATTAACTCCTTCCCATCGCTCTCACATGCATCGCACGTGCCACCCGCTAGTAGTGATATATTCAAATTCAAATTTGATTACATATTAAGAAATCGATTAAATATCCTACTGATAGTGAAAATAATATTCAAATTATTCAATTATTTTAAAATAATTTAAAAGAAAGAAAAAAAGTCATAAAATATAATTTTATTTAAAATAATAAATTAATATTTTATCATCATCTATATTAAAATAACAATTTAATATGCCTTAAACTATCTATTTTAATCAGAATACAAGTACCTCTAATCCTACTTAAATACTCAATGTTTGTCCTCCCCAAAATTTCTTATGGAGGTAGGAAAATGCTAGGGTTAATTGAGGCAACACCTAATTGCCTTATAAATGGAAAGTTAAATAATCACCTTTAAATATAAGCCGATCAAAAAATAATTTGAATTTTTTTTTATGGCATGATTAAGGATTGACTCATATTAGTACTAACACTCCCCTATGGAGGTTTACATCTAAACAGAAAGGAGTTTTATGCTGACCATGCAAATGCTTGCGTACTTGCAATAGGATAAGAGTTATTGCTTAGGGTCAGTTCTGAGATTTATAAAGCTTGACATTTTACACTTGTGAGGGTAGTTGGTAGGAAATTTAAGTCACTTTGTTAAAGTTTTTAATAAGATTAATTCTTATCATTATGAGATTTAAGTCTTACCATTTTTATGAGATTTGAAATCATTCATTTTGCTACATTTAAAGTCTCACTTGCAACCCCAATCGATGAAAAATATCGTATAAATCTCGTTATAAAAAAAAAATGCATATTGTCCACTGACAAAATTGGCAAAGTGTCTGCTCTTTTAAGTCTCCAAACATCCCTTTTTTTAGTATGATAATAGCCGATTGTTAGTAGTTAATGAGTTAGTGTCACTTTGTGCTGACCACATTAGACCGGGGTGAGTGGGCCGTCAACCACAATATCTAACAGGAAGTCTACTACCAAGTTATTGGGAGATTTCTTTCCAAAAAAAAAAAGCTATTGGGAGATTTCCAATTTAGGACTTAATCCCAAAGCCTCCCCCAAATAAGAGTCACATTTTCGCCATCTAAGTTGTGAGGCATGTATTACTCTTACATTCTTCTAGATGAAGTGCAATGGAAATTTTGAATCTTATTTTGAATCATTACAAAAGAGATTTGACATTTAGGCTTCTAGTATAAAGGAATGTGAGATGAAAACTCTTGTAGGCTTTTTGCCGACTAGTAAATGTTTTGACTGCTTGTCACGGATGGATAAGGGCTTATGGTCAAGGGTGGAGTCAGGAATTTTCCTTTTGGGGGAGGGGGAAACAAAATTTTAAGGACCTGGGGTTTTGGGGCGTACCTCCCGAGATTTTTTTTTTTCAGTAATGGGTCCATCATGGCCATAAAATTCGTCAATGTGGCATTCCAATAAAGGTTTAGTCACAAGAAATAATAAGGACCCTCTCTGAAATTTGATTAAAATTCTACTTACATATATGAACTTAGGGTTTCGGCGAGGCAGCGAAATATTGCTAAAGTTATTGCCACCGATCACCGAAAGATTAGGATTCCTGTGAGAAAAGCTATTGGCACTGGCTGCTGAGAGATTGTATTTTTTTTCCGTTTTCTTAATCTTTTCCCAATTTAAAGTCATTGAATGGGTAAAGTAAAAAAACTAAAAAGTAAACAACTACACATAGAATTGTAGAGTGCTAGGGTTTTGAATAATTGAATTTTATTCGCAACTAATTAATTTATAGAGAGAAAAAACTAATGTTCAAAAACCCTAAGCGTAAATGTGTGTTGATGATGGTTATTGAAAAGCTTGACTTGTGAAATTTTGAATTTAAGAACATTGTTCATAATTCAATAAAATAATGACACGTGGCTCAATGGACGTTCTAACATATTACACATACTAAAATCCTTTTTTGAGATTTGGTTAACAGAATTCCATGTTTATCTGATAATGATGATTTTGGTCATTAATGATCAATGATTTTAAGCTCTTATGCTTTTAGTTCATAAAAAGGATTTTGCTCATTAATGACAATTTTATCCTTATGTCACTGATGAAAGTTGAAACTATGGCGCCTTTAATGCTATTGACACAGATTCAGGTCCTAACGCCTTTGGATATTGTTTCAGGCTCTAACGCCTTTTGGATACTATTTCGAGCTTTAACGCCTTTGGATGCTGTTTCAGGCTTTAATGCCTTTGATGTTGATTCAGACTTCAACGCCTTCGGATATTCTATATGGCTTCAGTGCCTCTTTCTGGCTTTCAACGCCTTTCTCATGATGATGGGCGTGGTATGGATTAGTACCCTCCTTGTATACCTTTCTGATGACTTCTGCCAGAAAGAAGATTTGTTTTGTCAAGGGAAAACGGTATGGATTGGTACCTCCTTGTGGGAATGAGTGTGGCTGTTTCCCCTCATTACCTATTCCAGTGAAGCATGAATTACTTCCTGGGCTGACAGTCAGGGAGAAAGCATTGAGGATGGATTTTTCCTCAGTTTCTCTTAAGGCCTGACGGGATGGGTGTCTTCGTCCAACACGTACGATTTCCCTATTGGACTTGAGATAAGGGATGGGTGTCTTCGTCCAGCACCTACGCTTTCCCTATTGGACTTGAGATGATTATTAGATGATTATTATCATTATTATTGCTATCATGATTATTACTTTAGAGGAGTGTTGCTGTCTGAACACTAATATATTACCTCAGTAGGACAGTACACCATGAAAGCGTATGACCCGCTTTCACGATGTAGTTACCAATTGCTTTTGGGGGAGGATGATGAGTTGTGGTTTGGAGGGCTTAGATAGAATTTGTTAAAATATAGATATTGTGAATACCGCTTTTAACCTTTGAAGAATATATCTGAAAGCTTTGGTCATAAAAGCTTAAAGGAGATATGGTGACAAAACGCCTTTATCTTGATGGAATCCAATATTTTCTCTCTAAAAGTCGGTTACAAAAACGGTTATGACAGCTGTACAAGTTAGTTACGATTTTTGTTAATCACCTATAAATAGAGGTGACCCCTCCTTGTTGGGAGAGAGAGATTTTTCTAATTCCGAGAAGATTTCCTAAAAAATCAGATTTCCAATCAGAATTTACAGAGAGAGAAAGTAAAGGATTCATCAAGGAAAAGCATTTTGTCACTACTTTTCTTCATTGTTCTTTCTTCTCTCCCTCTGAATCATTTCCTTCTTTTTTCCCCTTTTCTTTCTTGTGATCTCTGAATCATTTCTCCCGAAAATAACTCAATTTAGAACGGTCTGGATATCGGATTTAGGCTAGATTGAGGTTGCAGTAAATCCCATTTCTTCAAGAATTAAAATACCCCTTTACAATGTGTAATCCATATTCTAAAAAATAATAATAATAAAAATAAATATAAAAAAGAATGAGATGAAGAAGAAAAGAGAACCTGCTTGGGGATGTGAGTGAAGCATCAAGCAAGTCTGCAACTAGAGAGCAACTCTTCTTCTTGGGGAGTTGCCGAGTTGGGGTTTCCTTCTTGGCTCTCCTCCTTTTAGTTCCTTCTACAGTTTTAACTTCTAGGGGACCTACTTACTAAAAAGTGAGATTCACAATAAAATTAGGATTTGGTGGGCCACTGTACAAATAAGATTAAAAATTTTGGGGGGAGGGGGGCACTATATAAATAAAACTAAATATATTAAGAGGGCCTACTACCTAAAGAATGAATTGCCCCCGACCCTGGCTTTGCCCCTGCTTGGGGTGACATGGAATGACTATGGGGATATAGCATAGATATGAGTGGAGTGCTCCAATTAATAACCGCCTAAACCAACTGTTTCGCCCCTAATTGACTTTTTTTATTAGTTGAAATACGGTTAGGCCGCAATCCAGTTAGTAGTGGTTAGATAGTCAAACGCTCAACTGAGAAGCTGGCTAAATATGATAGGCCTATCAACCACCACCACATTGTCATTTGAGAGAATGAAACTCTGAACACTCTACATGGGAGATATATATACATATTGTCACTGGCAAAAGCCAGTCGGTGTAGATTGTGAAAAATGATGGCCTCCCAAAGGAACACACTTATACCTGAGAAGTTAAAAAAACAAGCTCTCCTTGGAAAACCAAATTTATCATTCGAGAAATGCTTTTGAGACTATATCATCATAGGATAATGAAAAACCTTCCATTCTCAAGAATATGCAAACTTAGGGCATCAAAAAGTTTGAGATGCACTAAAGTCCGGTTATTTGTTCATCCAGTGAAAGACTTTCCTTCATAAGTAAAATAAATTGAATCAAGTAATAGGGTTGGGTTATCCGCACCCCACTTTTTGATAATTACACCCCACAACTTAATTTTTTTAAGATATAATTTTTTATAAAAGCATTCAATATAATGGCAAAAATACCCTATCGTCATTTCTTCCCTGTTATTGTCTTCCACAAAAGACTGTAACCTCACCCCGGTAATCCCTCAATCCCTCTCTTTCTTCTACCTTTGATCAGTGTCTCTAAATTTTGATTAGATGCCAAGGACGAGGGTACAAGGTCATCGATTCAAGCAATCAATTCATCGAAATCTGCTTTGCTCATGTCTTTTAACTGAGGTTAGGGTTCCATGCTGCTCAACATCCTTAGGGTGATAACACATAAAGATTTTATTTGCTTATTGGCAAAAGAAGATGAAAATCTCTCAAATTTCTCGAACCCCTCAATTTGTTCCTCAATAAATTGAAACCCTAACTTGAGAATGAGTTGCCTGATAAATTGAAACTCTTATCCCATTTCCAAACTTTGTTCCTTCGAAGCTCATCTCCATGGAATCATCAACCAAAAGACTGGAATCTATAGAAATTTCAAAATCAAGGTCTACATGATTGGTCCTAAACTCATTTATCAAGAATGGATGCAGCTCATGCTCACTACAAAATCCTACCAGACATTGTTTAAGTAATCCTTAATTAGAAAAAGGATGTTGGGAGAGAAAAGATATTTTTTATCATACTTTCAATCCAATATATATACACAGAATTCCTAACTAAATAAGGATAGAACAAAAATAGGAAACTAATTAAGGTCTAAATATACTGCTAAAAATACTACTAATTCCAACACTCCCCCTCAAGCTGAGGCGAATGTATTGACGAGTCCAAGCTTGACAAGAGATGATTGCAGTAATGAGGGACCAATAGACTTGGTGAACATATTGGCAGTCTGATCGGATGAGGGAACAAAGCTCGGAGAAATGACACCTAAACGAACTTTTTCCCGAATGAAGTGAATATCAACTTTTATGTGTTTTGTCATTTCATGAAGTACAAAATTAGAGGATAACATAATGACAGACTTATTATCACAGAATAAAGAAGATGAGTCCATCACTAAGAAACCAAGATTAGTCATAAGGGAATATAGCTAGAGAAGCTCCCACATGCCCTGAGCCATGGCACGATATTCAGCCTCAGCAGAAGATCGAGAAAAAACTGCTTGTTTCTTACTTTTCCAGGATATGAGATGACTACCACGGAAAGTACATATGACAGAAGTAGAGCGCCTATCACTCTTAGACCCTGCATAATCAGCATCTGTAAAACAGGAGAGACTTGACTGTGCTCCTGTCGTATAAAAAAGCCCAAGACCAGGACAGGTCTTAAGGTACCGGAGAATATGATAAACTACATCCAGATGAGAGGTACGTAGAGAGTGCATAAATTGACTCACAACACTAACAACAAAAGTGAGATCTGGTCTTGTGTTTATCAAGTAAATAAGACGACCCACAAGACGCTGATAAATAGACGGATCCTATAGTAACTCCCCCAATTCTGCTGAAAATTTAAAGTTTGGATCCATAAGAGTAGAAGCAGGCCTACACCCAAGCATACCTATATCCTGAAGAAGGTCAAGAACATACTTCCGCTGAGATAGGGATATGCCATGACGAGAGCTAGCAACCTCAATGCCAAGGAAATACCGCAGAGGACCCAAGTCCTTAATGTCAAAGGACACCTCGAGATCACACTTCACCTAGCAATGGTGCATCATCTCCAATAATAATGATGTCATCTACGTAAACTGAGATGATAATTTACCGTCCATCTGACTGTTGCCGAATAAAGCATGTATGATCAGAGTGACATCTACCAAACCCCATATTCAGAACTACACCACTGAAGTGACTAAACCATGCTCAAGGAGACTACTTAAGTCCATAGATGGATTTTTGGAGACAACAAACTTTCCCTAAATACTCCACCTAAGCCCGAAAACCTGGTGGCGGATCCATGTAGATAATATCCGAAAGATCACCATTGAGGAAAACATTCTTGACTTCCAGCTAATGAAGATGCCAAGAATAGGAAGCAACAAGTGAGACAAGAAGACAGACCATAGTCAACTTAGCCACGGGAGCAAAGGTAACACCAAAGTCTTTACCCGGAACCTGAGTGAAGCCTTTAATAACAAGGCGAGCCTTATACCTCTCAACAGTGTCATCTGCAAAATACTTCACACTGAAGACCCACTTACAACCAACTGGATGCTCACTAGTAGGCAGATCAACAAGGTCCCATGTCTGATTTTGTTGAAGAGCATCCATTTCTACTTTAATAGCAGCCGCCCACTTAGGATCTTGGAGAGCCTCAGAGACTGATTGAGGAATAGACACTGAATCAACCTAACCAATAAAAGACTGATAGGAAGCTGAAAGACCTTGATAAGAGATAAACTTGGCAATAGGATGATCAATACTACAAGAAAAACCCAAACGGGTGGGGGGATGACGATCACGGGGAGGGTACCGGGGAGGTTCAATATTAGCAAGGTTTAAAATTTCAGTGGATTTCAGAAGCTAAAATCGAAATGACATTTTCCAAAATTTCGGACGACATCCGACCAAAATCTCATTTAATAATAAAATAATGTTTCGAAATATTATTCGAAATTTCGCCGAAATATTCTGAAATTTCGGGTCTAAATTTCGGAATTTCGGCCGAAATTTGATGAGTTTTTTTTTCCAATATTTTTTAATATATTTTCTAATTTTTTTATATAGTATGAAATATATTTTTATATATTTAAAATTTAAAATACGTAATTCATTAGTATATTACTATATTAGACTATATACTTTATAAACTATATTTTATAAAGTATACTATGAATAGTATATTATTATACTTTATAAAGAGTATAGAAACTATAGTTTATAACTATATTATATGTTCATATATTATGATGTATTATAAAGAAAGTATACAATATAATTTATAAAGTATACTTTATAATACAGTTTTAAGTAAAGAATTGAAGATTTATATATTCCATATTTTCATATTCATTATATAGTACATAATAAATTATTCATTATCTACAAAATGATGAATATTAAGAATCTCCAACAATTTTATTGATAAAATAAAACAAAGATTACATGATAAAATTCCAACAATCATAAACTCCAAATTTCAGAGTGTCACTTTTATAATATGTGTATTTTCATTTTTCACCTACAATACATACAAAAAGTAAATGTCAGTAAAAATTAAATACATGAAATGAAATATATAAATGATAAATTAAGTATTGTGCTTAGCTTTTTATAGGTAAATTGCGTCAAATAAATAACAACGACTTCTTTCTCTATAAAGCCCTGCAATCATGATAATCTATCTACTAACAAATAACATAAATTTTATATAATATTAAACATTCACTGAATTAAAGATAGTTAGCTTTACTACTAATAATAAAGAAATATCATCATCCATCATCAGTTTATCACATAAAATATAAAGTATTCTTCCTAACCATAGGGAAGACCACATCACATCATCATCACCATCAAATTAAACATAAAGTATTCTCCCTAACCATAGGGACGACCATACCACATCATCATCACCATCAAATTAAACTTAAAGTATTTTCCCTAACCATAGCGAGAAGTACCGCCTTGATAATACTAAGTCTCATTGTCATCGATAGACCACTGATTAAAATTAAAATTATAGTGATCTTAAGACAGTATCTCTTATTCACCAGGTACAACATCTCCCCACATACACTGATTTGCTTCACTGAATTGAACCTCTTCTGACACATTAAACAGATTATCGATCTCTCCTTCTATCCATTCCTCAGTCCTATAAAGAGAGAATTTAATTAATAGCTAATAAAATAAAAAAAGTAATATTATGAACATAACAAAATATAGAAATGATTATACCTGAATATCTCAGATACGTCTTCTTCATCCATTTCTCCATCTTCCTCGTCACATAGCCACCCGTCCAAAGGATCTAATAACAGGTAGTTATCAACACGAAGAAGATCTGTGGTCTTCAACATCTTATTGTTATTTTCATTTCGACATTGCAAACGCATGTTATAGTGCATATAAACCAAATCATTCAACCTTTTTGTCTGTAAGTGATTTCTTCACTTTGTATGAATTTGGTCAAATGTGCTCCAATTGTGTTCACATCCTGATGAAGTTGTTTGACTCATAATGAGAAGTGCAAGCTTCTGCAACACCGGAAGTTGACCACCAAAGGATGTCCACCACTTATCTGTAAATTAGAGATAACATAACTTAGTATTATCAAAGTTTATAAAAAAAAACTATCTAAAATTAAATAATATTGGGGTCAGTTAATAGTTAATACCAAGTGACCCTTTTTGAGCAGATGTTATTGAAAAATCACTCACAAGAATTCGTTCCAAATTTTCTAATGACGCATACTGTTTCATAAAAAATTAATTGTCATAAGAAAAAATTTAAAATTTAAATTAAAATTACCTACATCATTACTGCTGAAGCCTCTTCTGAAGTGAGCGACATTTTTTGGATAACTCGTAAGAGACTCATGTGAATTTCAGCTGAGGAATCGGTTCCAAAATCATAGATAAATCCGAAGCTCTGGTTCATTATTCCAGATTCAGTCTAATAGCAGCCCGATGTACATCAGTGACTAGTTGGGTACTCCATCGTTGGTCGATAATTTTTCAAACTGCTTCATATTTTCTAATCTTGTCACGATGCGTAACTGCTAAAATTTGTTTAACCTTTGCAACAGCTTCACAAAGGTGACCCATTGTAAGTAAGTCACAATCTAAAAAGCGAATCAATTTAAGCAAAGGTTCACCCAACATTAGTGAACTCTTCATCCTCTTCTGACGATACCAATAACGGCTTGCCCTTGCCTTGTTTTGGAAGAAGCATGGGCTTTGAATTCACTATCAATAATTAGTTGTTGAACCGCAAAGAAACTGTCATAGATGCTCCGGATTGCAAGAAAACTCGTGGCAAAATGAGTTGCAGCTGGCCTTATCAAGTCTTTTCCGTTAGAAATACAAAAAAATCGGGCAAGTACCCACACACTGCCATATATAAATTTAAAGATTTTTCTCACCTCTTGTATTGTTTGACTCACAAAGTCAAACTTTTCAATATCATGATAGACAAGGTCAAAAACGTGTGCAGTGTAGGCACTCCAATACAAGTGAGGATATTTAATCATTAATGAAGCTCCGGCTGCTTTGAAGCCTGCTTCTTGATCCGTGATCACTTGAACCACGTTATAGGGCCCGATTTCATCAATCACTTTAGAGAGTACATGACATAGATACTCTCCAGTCATTCTCTTCTCTCCAATACAAATACACTTAATGAAAACAATCTTACCAAGACAAGATACCAGAAAATTGATCAACTTGTTACCTCTATTATCCCTTCAACCATCAGCCATAATGGTGTATCCATTTTTCTCCCATAATCTTTTATACTTACCCACAATTCCTTTTTCTAACTTCTCTACCTCATTTTTTAAGAGTTTACCAGAAATTTCAAACGCCGTAGGAAGCTTATACGTCCGGCCATAATTGGCAACAACGTTAATCGCCTCCCCATATGCAGGCAAGTTGGCAAAATTAAATGCCAAACCATTTTCAAAAAAGAATCTCCCTACACACCCATCTACAAACCCCTTATCTTGTGGAACAAGGGTCTGTTCCACTGTGCATTGTGTGGCTCTATGCATTGATGACAAAGGGGGTGGGCCACCTGTTGCTTTTCTACCAAAGATACGACCGCCATTGGTCGACCCTCTTCCACTAGAAGAGATATGTTGAGGTTCCGTGTATTCCTCATCAGGAATTCCATAGTCATCCTCGCTGAAATGTCTATAGTCAATGTTTTGAGTAGAGCTAGTTCTATCTCTTTTTTTAGCAGTCCTTTGCTCAATTTCTGATTTTATTATATCTCTTACCTTAGGCGGAACATCTGGACATGGCCGACTATCACCTCTAATCCCACCTAGATGTTGGTGCATTCGGGTGATCCCTCCATTTTTCACCTTGTTAAAGTAGTTGTATCGAAGTTATTGTTTTGATTTCCCCGTCCTATCAGCATTGGTGCAATGCTGCCATGTTGGATCTGTGGTTGATGCGGTCCACTGAGAAGGAGCTTCGCTCTCTACCTCTACCTCTTGCCCCTGGTCTTCATCCATTAGTATTTTTAACTACAACAAACTGACAAAGTTAAAAAATATTTAATTCAAAATAACATACATAAAACAAAATAATATACATGAAATAAATATAATCAACATGAAAATAAAAATAAACAAAATAATATATCTCTTTATAAAAGAGTCAAAAGACTGAGAAAAATAAAATATAAACTAAGAACTACTGAAGATTAAATACTAACTTGTAAGTTGTAACTACAAAATAATATACATAAAATAAATATAATCAACATGAAAATAAAAATAAACAAAATAATATACCTTTGATTGACTCTTTCTTTTCAGCCCCGGTCCACTGTTAGTGCTTCACCACCTTTAGAAAAGAGTCAAAAGACTACGAAATATAAAATCTAAACTAAGAACTACTGAAGATTAAAAACTTGTAACTACAAATAACAAACTACTAAGTAAGAAGAGAAGAAGAAAATTGGTGAGAATATGATAGAGGGGGGTATTTATAGGTTAATAAGGGAGGGTATTTTTGTAATTTTATTTTTTATAAAAAATCATTTAATCATTAATAAGCTCAGAATATTCTTGGAATATGCTAATTTTATCCCAAAAATTTTGAGCGAAATTTCGGTAATTTCAGTAAATTTTGGAAATATGTTGATAATATTGTTGATTTCAGTCAATCTCGGCTGCAATCAAATAGTGGTAGGTAAGGTTTTCAGCCGAAATCCCGAAATTTTGGAATTTCGAAATATCGGTTCCCATCTCGCGAAATCTCAATGAAATCAGAAGGTGGTAGGTGAAGATTTCGGATGAAATCACGAGATCTTGGAAAAATGAAATCTCGCCCGAAATCGTCGAGATATCGACCGAAATCTACTCATCCAAAATTCCCTCTGTTTTGATATTGGGTGCCCATTTCCAGACCGAAATTTCGCGAAATTTCAAAGAAATTTTAAACCTTGAATATTAGAAGCTAAGGGAAGAGGTGAAGTACCTAAGTTTGGAGAAAAGTTTGGCATAGGAACATGAGGGCACGGACGGCGAGGAACATTAGAGCGCAGACAGCGAGGAACATAAGGGAAGAGATCAATAGTAATTACTAGAGGGAGGGACCAGCTAGTGAGTGAAGGAGAGGACACCAGAAGAGGCTCAAGAATGGGTGTAGGACGAGGAAGCAAGGGACTGTCCTCCGGAGGAGTCTCCTCAACAGGTCTTGGCAAGGAAGGAGTACCTAAAAAAAAAGGAACAATTTCCAAAAAAATAACACCCAATGAGTGATAAATGTGACAAGTAACCGAATCATAATAACGATACCCCATAGACATGCTAGAATACCCCAAGAAGATACACCGAATGACCTTATCATCGAGTTTGGTATAAGAAAGACTGCGGTTCTGAACAAAGCATGTACACCCGAACACACAAGGTATGCTAGGAAAAAGAGTGCTATCAGGTTGAAGGGCATGTATATAGGTCTCGCCTTGCAAGATCCGACTGGGAGTGCGATTTATAAGAAATGTGGCAGTGAGGAAAGCCATATGCCAGAAATATTTCGGTACTCCCATACCACATAAGAGACACCGAACAACAGACATAATGTGGTGGTTTTTACGGGCTCCACCACACCATTCTGCTCAGAAGTGTAAGGACAGGTAAGCTACTGGAGAATACCACTTTTGTTAAGTTCACTCTGAAATTCATTTGTGATATATTCACAACCATTATCAGACAGAATATTTTGTACAACAGTATTATATTGGGCTTCAATCATTTGCAAAAAAGTAATAAAGTGGAAAAACACCTCAAATTTTTTCTTCATAAGATAGACCCAAGTGCAACGAGTGTAATCATCTATGAAAGTGACATAATAACGATGTTGAGATAAGGCAGTCACTGGAGAAGGACCCCATACATCAGAGTGTATAAGATCAAAGACACTAGGTGCACGGTGCATGTGAGAGATATAAATAGTGCGAGTATGTTTTGACAATTCACACACCACACATTTAAATTTAAAGTTCGTGCATGCTTTATTCAAAGGCAGAAAAATCCAACATACTAAAAGTTTACCTGCCCTAAACAATCATGCCACAAATCAAGAGTCTGACTAGAAAAAACAGAAGAGTCAAAAACAGGTAGAACAGACGCCTGAAGACTAGATGACGACACTTTGGAAGACGGAGGATCTCCAAAGTAGTAGAGTCCATCACACTCATATCCCCAACCAAAAATCTTCTTCGAAGTTAGGTCCTGCAAAAGATAATGATCGGGTAAGAAAATAACATCACAGTGAAGGTTTTTCGAAAGTAGACTAACTGAGAGAAGATTATAAGCAAAGTTAGGAACATAGAAAATAGAGGGAAGAGTGATGTCTGAAAACAAATGTGCATCACCCTGACTACTGATTTTGATAGAGGACCCATCCGCAATACGAACAGACTGAGTAATAGGGGTAACTGGAGATGATAAAATGGACAATTCACCAGTCATGTGATTATTGGCCCCAGAATCCAAGTGGGATTGCCTGACTTAACATGAAGAGCTGTAGGGATACCTGTAGCAAGAGTAGTCGTGGGACTGGCAGACGAGATGGTCGCCGAAGAAGCAGGACCCAAGACCAAGTGTGACTAAATTTGAGCAATTTGTGACTGAAGCTGACTATAATCTGAAATAAATGGAGCAGGTGCTACCTCGGCAATGACGCCTATATGGGGAGCCCATTTCCCTCAATCCTTCTTCCCCTCGTCCTGGTTCCGAGAATAACGCTACTTTAACTCAGGATGGAGATCAAAGCAACGATCAATGATATGACCAGACTTGTGGCAATGCTGAAAATTAGGGCAGTTACCCACCGGACGAGAGCCTGAAGGAGCAGCAAAATCCATCTAACCAGGAACCGGTGGACACAACTCAGGTGACAGAGTCGATGGAAGAAGACGACACGGACGTTCATCTCCATCCACAGTAGCAAATGCCTTGTAAAGAGAAGGCATAGCAGAGGTGTTTAAAATCTGAGCCCGAAGAGCCTCAAA
Source organism: Tetracentron sinense (assembly GCA_015143295.1). Lineage (NCBI taxonomy): Eukaryota > Viridiplantae > Streptophyta > Magnoliopsida > Trochodendrales > Trochodendraceae > Tetracentron > Tetracentron sinense. The sequence goes on from CM026556.1 coordinate 26,521,402, forward strand.
ATCAGGTTTCAAACCCATTAGAAATTGGTACATATGCCTACGATCAAGACGTTTGGACTCAATAGCAGCATCAATAGGGAAGTCACTAAGGGGCTCATAACGAGCCAACTCCTCCCATCTAGTCTGGAGGTAGCAAAAAAAGTCCGCAACTAAGAGTCTCAAGGCCGCCTGGGAGGCATGAGAGATATCTTGATAGAGCTCGAAGATCCGAGAGTCATAGTGTGCATGAGCATACATCTAGTCAACGCACTCCACAGACTATGGACATTATCGTGATACATGAACATGTTGTAGATCCTATCTTCCATTGAGTTGAACATCCAACCAAGAATAATACAGTTGTCCACGTCCCACTGTTCAACCTTGGGATCAGATTCAGTCGGCCTAGGCTCATTTCCAAGAATCCTGTAACACCCCAAAATACCCCCTAAGAGTTAGGCGATATATTGGCTCGTTACTAATCACAACAACCATCTTACAGAAGCATATAAGGCAAGCTAAATAGTAAAACTGAAAATTTCTTTTATATAATGTTCTTCCAAGTGTTAACATAAACAATGACTTAATAAAACTACAATAAGTACAAAAGGGCACAACACTTGAGTCACCAACTCAAGCCCACATGAAAATCCCCAAAAGAAATAATCCCAAAATACATGTCTCTCTCTCTCATCCCTACCCTAGGGTCACATGTCAAAACCCCTAACATCTGGATGACAATCTGATCAGACTCCTACTCTCCATGAACCGTCTCGATAGTCGTATGGTGTACCTGCCAACATCAATAGGTACGGCTGAGTATGGAATACTCAGCGAGTACAAACAACTAGCTAACAATAGTAGTGACAATAATAAGTAATAACAATAATTTGTCATGCATGGTACAGTTCATTATCAAATATACATAATCAGAGTGCGGAAGCTAATACAAATAACAATTGTACAATCTTGAACATCATACTTTCAATTCATGCTTTAGCCAACACGTATTTTCCATTACCTTGTGAGTTTTTTACTCCTCTTATGCATCTTATGGTTACCTTATATATCTTATGAGATTCTTTATTTCACTTGTCTTATTTAGCTAGTACCCGAACTATGAAATAGACGGACATAGTAGTATCTTTTCTTGTATTAACTAATACCCGAACTATGAATTAGACGGACATATTAGCGGTTTGTCTTGCTTGACTAATGCCCGGACTATAATGGAATGGAACACATTAGCCTCATGTCTTGTTTAACTAGTACCCGAACTATGAATTGGATGGACATACTAGCTTCTTGTCTTGTTTTACTAATGTCCGAACTATAATGGGACAGAACACATTAGCATCTTGTCTTGACTTGACTAGTGTTCGGACTATGGTGGAACAGAACACACTAGTTATCTCACTTGTTTACTAATGCCCAAACTATGATGAAACGACACACATTAGCATCATTACTTGCTTTACTAATGCCCGGACTATAATAGAACGGAACACATTAGCATCTTGACTTGACTTGGCTAGTGCCCGGACTATGGTGGAACGAAACACACGAGCATTCTTGTACTTGTTTTTCTTGTGAGCCAGGTGTGACATATCTTGCGATATGCCCTACCCTTGACAGGCCTGATGTCCGGCTTTATCATTCCTGTCATAATCACTTGTCTCATTCTTGATTTTAGTTCACGTGGTTATAACAAAAACTCGGTTCGTGCATTCTAGCGTGCTCGTGCATAACCCTTGGTGATATCATGTTGGCATGAAACAATGAAGCCTAATATAACATTTCTTACATTTCATAGGCATGGGGATTTAATGAAAACACATAAGGCATTTGAAGGAAATTATATTGCATTTGATTAAAACTACCCAACTGGGGAAAAACCCTAAATCATAATGTCATATTCTTGATTTATTTCTTACACGTGCATTTCATCAAACATTTGGTATTCAATCTTTCTTTGAAGTCTTTTACTCCTATTTTCATCATTTATATTTCATCAAACATCTCATGTGCGTTCATTATTTGTACAATGCCCTTCCATCATTTTCATCACACAACATTCATCACAACCACATGGCATCCAATCGCCTTAACCATACCATCCCACACATCCATCACCACTTACTTAAATCTTATACATTTTAGGGATAATGATAGATTTTCAAGAAAAGGGGAAATACAAGATCAAACCACAAAGATTTTTAAGGAAAACCTAGGTTATTACTAAGCTAGCTAGGAGAGTGTACTAACATTGAGGATTAACTCCTAACTTTGAAGAAATCCCCCTTGATTTGGAATTTCAAGCTTGAGGAAGAATACTACCTTGAAATGGAGGAGTCCTTGCTTGATGAGGAAGATCAAACCTTGATTTGGGCTTCACCCTCTTCAATCCACAAACCCTCCTTGAAGATCTCCCTAATCTCCCTTCTCCTCTCAATCCCTCTTAGGTTTAGGAAATCCCCAAAAATCCCCAAATGAAGCCCTATTTATAGGCAAAGGGTTAAAAACCCTTATTTCCAGATTCGGCACCCGCGTGCGATCGATCGCACACTGACTGCGATCAATCGCAGATCCCAGTGCGATCGATCGCAGATACCAGTGCGATCGATCGTACTTGAAATCCACCTATCACACATTCACCCGAGGGTTTGGCCAGATTTTCCACTGTATGCGATCAATCGCACGCCACCTACGATCGATCGCACCTTCACCCGAATGTTTTTCTCATTTTTACTCTAACTGTGATCAATCGCACCTTACCTACGATCAATCGCACCTCCCACTTTTCTCCTTTTTGACCTCTTAGACCCCTTGGGTTGTTTCCAACATTCTTAGGGCACTAGCCCTCTTCATTTACCACAACTAGTTTATTTCTAATCCTTTCTCATCAATTACAAATTCAAAATACGTGGGAGACCCTTTAGCCATGAAGACATATTTATTTAACTAATCACAAAAGTTCTCGGGTTCTACAAATCCACTCAGTCTTGCATTTTCCACCAAGATAGAGGTGGACGAGTCAAACATGAAAATCCTATCCATTCAACAACACGCTCGTGGCACGTTGAGTCGGGATGGGATGAGTGATAGAGAGATCTGTCCGAAAAACCAAGAAAGCTGAAGGGGCAACTTCTTTTCTAGATTCAATCATGATGCAAGTAGTCCAACAATACGAAATGGACAGACAAAGAACAAAGACCCAATAACGATTGGCAACAATAGAACCACAGCCAAAAAAAACAGCTGAACAAACAGGGGTAACTGGACACTCGGCTACCCAACCAATAGACAAAGAGCTTAAGAGGGTTCTAACACATCACGGATAGGACGAGAAGGCCAAAGGTGGCAGCACAGTGCGCAAGGGACCGGAAGGCTGCTAGTGGCCTATGGTGGTCGGCTAAGCAGGGCAAAGGCCGCGGTGCCTATCGCGAGGGTTGTTGGCTGGTGGCCTGGGGTTATCGGGCTGGCTGGTGGTGGTGGTGTGGTGGTGGTTGGCGGCTAGGGTTTTGACTCTTGGGTTGGCTTTGATACCAAAAAGGATTTTGGGAGAGAAAATATACTTTTTATTATGATTTCAACTCAATATGTATACACAGAATTCCTAACTAAATAAGGATAGAACAAAAATAAGAAGCTAATTAAGGTCAAAGATACTACTAAAAATACTCCTAATTCCAACAATTAGAAAGGAAAACAAGAAAGAAGAGAAATGTGTTGCAAGGGTCTTTTTTTTCAGAGAGAAAGAGGGATCCCGGAGTTATTGCCGGAGAAAGGGATCCCGCAGTCATTGCCGGAGAAAGGGGTTGTCAGAGTTTTGGTCAGAGACAGGTCAAAGACATAAAGAATAAGGCAAGGATAATTCTGACTTTTTGTTATTTTTGTGTTTTCTAATTTTTTGTTTTTTAAGTTTGGGGTGTAGATAACAGATACTAAGGTGCGGGTAACACCACCCGAAGTAACATTACTTGAATCAGTAGAATTGTATGTTTAGTTAAGTTACTTGAGTCAAGTTATATATTTTTTACAACCCTCCTCATCTGATAAATACAAAATTTCGCACTTCTCCAATGACTCTCAAGAGGGGTGGTATAGTGTTGTCCTTGTAACGCTAACAATGGGGAGTTGGACAATTATTTCCGGTCAGTGTTATTAAAACCAGACCGGACCGGCCATTCGAATTGGAAAAATCAGGAACTGGTCTGCTCACCGGTTCCCAAAATAGGAACTCTTTATAAACTCATCAAAACGGGCCTGAATGGGGTAAAAATGAGGAAACATTAAAAAAAAAAAAAAGTACATAGTTGAACCGGACTGGTCAAACCGGTCAATCCAGAATGGGCCACCTAGACAGTTCGAAGACCGGTACGGTTATGAAAGCATTATTCCAGTTATAAGGACATTATCATTGATCTGAGCTAACTATCCCAAAGAAATATACTCACCAAATGCTTGACTCCCTTTATGAATGCTAAAGGTAAATTGCTTAAAGCCTCAGTTGCAACCAAACAAGCCATAACCATCACGCTTGCCAATCCTTAAAGGTATATTGCTTAAAGCCCCAAACTGCAACCAAACAAGCCATAAACATCACGCTTGCCAATCCCAAAAAGTGTACTCACCAAATGTTTGTCTCCATATAGGCAGCTATATTGCTTAAAGTCCAGATTATCGCCTAACACCTGATAACATATAAGACTTGGAATCTTCTCCCGTGGCTTTTCACGAAAAGATTGTTAACAACACTTCAAAAGCATCACGTACCTCTATGCACACCGATCAGAGATTGGATTTAAATATACAAAATTATATGATACATTTAGAGTATTACTGACGGTCTCTTCACCAGCAATTACCGGAGAAGATCCCGTGTCAACATGTACGGAATCTCCATCTAGCATGTAATGAGTCATCAAATATGCCTTTACTAGTCACCTAGCTAGAATTACGTAAAAAGGTAGAGGTTTTGTGTGAGTTTGTGAGAGAGAGAGGCTTAAGAAATAAGATTCTACCATGCAATGGCTACCAATCCCAATAGATCCAAATACCTGAGTAGTTTATAACACAAGCTAGGAAGGTTTGGTGTCAATATTGAATGGTGGTGCCACCAAATTATGTGTGATCTTAAATGATGAACATATTCTCACAATTGGAAATGTTCTCATAATCTCTCTTCTTTTGATAATAAAATAAATTTTTTTCATCACATACGGTCATTTTTTTTATTATCTAGAAAGGAAAAGTACGGAAATGCGAGTATTGACATACTAAGTTGGTAAAGTCGTTGAGGTGCCACCACTTAGGTTCAAACCCCAGCCAACGTATTCTAACTCACTAACGCTTTGGCTACCCGAAATAAAATTAATTATTATAATAATAATGCATTGAGGTCCGGTAAGGAGAAGATTAGATGACAGCAATCCAGCGAGGCCCTACGATAGTCAATAGTTGATGACACCATAGACTGTGTTTTTGGTTAGCAATGCAAGTCAATCTTCAACCTTTCTATGCTGCAAAAGAAAAGTATCATAGCTTTCCCTGTAATTAAAATTAGCTTTCCCTGTAAAGTATGACAATGATAATTAATGATATTAAAAAAAAATGACAATGAGATATACTCGGTAGGGGTTGTTATTAAAACAAAGGTATTTGAGCTCAAGTTCGACTCGTTAAAAGCTCAAGCTCGTTCGTTTATTTAGTAAACATGCCAAGTTCAAGATTGATTTTCGAGCTCATTTAATTAACAAGTCATGCTTGAACACACCCTTGCTTAGCTCGTTAAAAGCTCGGCTCGATTATGTATATAATTAATCTATTAAAATATCTAAATATGCTTCATTTAAATTCAAAAATTAAAGATATTTATTACATACTAGTAAAGTTAAATAATATATAATGTATTTTAAATACAATTATGAACTTTTCCTAAAATTTTAAGTAACACTTAATTTTTATTTTTTTTACTTATACAAGGATAATTAATAAAGTAAAATTTAAACCTAATAAATGACTATATGTGATGAATAAAGCTGCTCACGAACTGCTCGAGCTCGTGTGTTAAAGCTCGAGCTCGCTTATTTAATAAACAAGTCAAGGTCAAGTTTGATTTTCGAGCTCGTTTAGTTCATAAACAAGCTTGAACATTCCACTACTTGTTTCGGTTCGATAACACCCTTAGTCCTAGGGTGATTTTCATTTGTTCCTAAATAAATTAAGGTGGCATTTGGTTTGACTTCCCAGAGAAGAAAAATATTTCCTCGAGAGTTACTTTACAGAAAGTAACTCCTTAAGAAGTCTGAGAAAGTTATTTGAGGTATAAAGTTATTTGAGGTATAAAATAGCGTTTGGTTTGCACATCTGAAAAATGATTTTTGGATTAAATCCAAAAGTTATAGAAGTCAGTGGAAAAGTCAAACCAAACGCCACCTAAGAGTTATTCTAGTTTAGCTTTGTAGAAGTCATTAAACTCGGTTAAAAAACTTGTTTGTATTTACGATCATAGGCTTTCTCTTCTAAACCAACCGAGATGTAACATTTTTTTTTACAATGTAAATCATTTACGATGTAAAAGTTTTTCAGTAAAAGATGAATTTTTTTTTTTTGTTGTGGTTTGGTTGCATTTTTTAAAATAAGGCAGAAATTTTCTTTCTCTTATTAAAAAAAGTTATAAAAGTAATAAAAAAATTGTGAAAAGGGTACTTCTATCATTTAAAAATATATTTACCGGGACAAAGATTTTACAGGAAAATGACATAAGATTTTTTGAAATTTAAGTAATTTTTCGCAAAATTTGTTACTTTTTTCATAAAACATTTCACTTATGAAAGATTTTATGTGCAAATAAACACACACAAAATGACATTTTCTGTGGATTTAATTTGTTTTCCCTATTTTACATCAAAACAAATGGAGCATATGTTGGCATGCCAATTTAGGATTGCATTAACAGCCAAATCTAATTCCTAGGGTTGCACAATTGCACAATGTAGAAAAAAAAAATGTAATAAAAGAAAATACACCAAATTTGCGTGATTCGGTAAACACTTACGTCCATCACCGTCGATGAGAGATTCTTTTATTATTTCATGTGAAAAACGGGATTACAATCTCTCATTATTTTCTTTTTTCTCTCAATGCAAATGTTATGTACCTTTCTTAAATAAAATAAAATAAAAACATAAAAGAAGAAAGGGAGAGAGAGATGACTGATTCGAGGCAGCCGGGACCTTCATTAATGCCTCTTCGAGGGGGCAAACCTTCATATGTTCTCTTAAAACACTTTAACTTCATTCAACATACTTAAAAAAGAGTCATTACATGTGTTTTCAGGGGCAGAGCAGGGGGGCGGGGGGCATGCCCCCCCCCCCCCCCCCCAATTTTTTGTAAATCCTTCTTGTACTAGTATGAATAGTGGGCCCCTCATTAAAAAAAAAATTTAGTATACTTGGCTCCTCCCAATTTTTTTGTACTATATAATATAGTGCCCCCCCCCCCCCCCCCCCAATTTTTATATAGTGGGCCCCCCAGTGGAGTCCCCTTATGCCCTTGAGGTTGCCACATGTCCCTATTGACACCCCTTAACTATGGTTAAAATTCACCCAATCTCAGGGTTCACTTACTTATCCTTGGTTTTTAGAAAAAAATATTTAAATAATTTTAGCCTTAGGAGTTAGTGGATTTTAAACTAGGGTTCAAAAAGAAATTTGATATATTTTTTAAAACCAAGGATAGGTGGGTGAATCTTAACCACAATTAAGGGGTATTAATAGGGACATGTGGTGACCTCAAATGCATTACCGGGAAAAAAAAATTCTCAAAATAAAAAAACTATCCCAAATTTTTTTTTCTTGGGGGATACGTCCCCGAATCCCCAAATTCCATACCCTCAAATCAAAATTTTTTTATTACATATATTTTGGCCCCCCCAATGAAAAATTCCTGGTTCCGCCCCTGTGTGTTTTATAAAGACAATAAGAAGTTACAAACTACCCAAACCACCCACTAATCCTATCTCTAAATAACTACCCCTATAACTACCTAGGTTCATAACAGAAAACCCTAGCTATTATATAATAGGATAATCCACTCCTCTACCCAACACTTGTCCCTTTTAACTCCCTTATTTTTAACCTTGATTTTTCTCTCTAAAATCCAAGGTTAAAAATATTAATCCTAAGGGTTTGAGAATCTTAACCAAATTGAAAGGGGGTTAAAAATTGGTGGGCATGGCCCCCCCATTTTTTTGTAAATCCTTCTTGTACTGGTATGAATAGTGGGCCTCTCATTAAAAAAAAAAAATTTAGTATACTTGCCCCCCCCCCCCCCCCCCCCCCCCAATTTTTTTGTACTATATAATATAGTGGCCCCCCCAATTTTTTTTGTCATATGTATAGTGGGCCCCCCAGTGGAGTCCCCTTATGCCCTTGAGGTTGCCACATGTCCCTATTGACACCCCTTAACTACGGTTAAAATTCACCCAATCTCAAGGTTCACCTACTTATCCTTGGTTTTTAGAAAAAAATATTTAAATAATTTTAACCTTAGGTGTAAATGGATTTTAAACTAGGGTTCAAAAAGAAATTTGATATTTTTTTTAAAACCAAGGATAGGTGGGTGAATCTTAACCACAATTAAGGGGTATTAATAGGGACACGTGGTGACCTCAAATGCATTACTGGGAAAAAAAAAATTCTCAAAATAAAAAAACTACCCCAAATTTTTTTTTCTCGGGGATACGCCCCCGAATCCCCAAATTCCATACCCTCAAATCAAATTTTTTTTATTACATATATTTTGGCCCCCCCAATGAAAAATTCCTGGCTCCGCCCTGTGTGTTTTATAAAGACAATAAGAAGTTACAAGCTACCCAAACCACCCACTAATCCTATCTCTAAATAACTACCCCTATAATTACCTAGGTTCATAACAGAAAACCCTAGCTATTATATAATAGAGGGATAATCCGCTCCTCTACCTGACACTTGTCCCTTTTAACTCCCTTATTTTTAAAATTGATTTTTCTCTCTAAAATCGAAGGTTAAAAATATTAATCTTAAGGGTTTGAGAATCTTAACCAAATTTAAAGGGAGTTAAAAATTGGGGGGCATGGCCCCTCCAATTTTTTGTAAATCCTTCTTGTACTAGTGTGAATAGTGGGCCTCTCATTACAAAAAAAAAATTTAGTATACTTGCCCCCCCCCAATTTTTTTTGTACTATATAATATAGTGGCCCCCCCAATTTTTTTTGTCATATGTATAGTGGGCCCCCCAGTGGAGTCCCCTTATGCCCTTGAGGTTGCCACATGTCCCTATTGACACCCCTTAACTACGGTTAAAATTCACCCAATCTCAAGGTTCACCTACTTATCCTTGGTTTTTAGAAAAAAATATTTAAATAATTTTAACCTTAGGAGTAAATGGATTTTAAACTAGGGTTCAAAAAGAAATTTGATATTTTTTTCAAAACCAAGGATAGGTGGGTGAATCTTAACCACAATTAAGGGGTATTAATAGGGACATGTGGTGACCTCAAATGCATTACCGGGAAAAAAAAAATTCTCAAAATAAAAACCTACCCCAAAATTTTTTTTCTCGGGGGATACGACCCCGAATCCCCAAATTCCATACCCTCAAATCAAAATTTTTTTATTACATATATTTTGCCCCCCCCCCCCCCCCAATGAAAAATTCCTGGCTCCACCCCTGTGTGTTTTATAAAGACAATAAGAAGTTACAAGCTACCCAAACCACCCACTAATCCTATCTCTAAATAACTACCCCTATAATTACCTAGGTTCATAACAGAAAACCCTGGCTATTATATAATAGAGGGATAATCCACTCCTCTACCTGACACTTGTCCCTTTTAACTCCCTTATTTTTAAAATTGATTTTTCTCTCTAAAATCGAAGGTTAAAAATATTAATCTTAAGGGTTTGAGAATCTTAACCAAATTTAAAGGGAATTAAAAAGAGGTCACATGTCGGATTAGAGGGGGCAGACGCCGCTCCTTGTTCCACCAAGCGCTGAGCAGATTATTTTTCTATATATTAAGTACAAAAGCCTTAAATTATGAATTTGTCATATGAGTAACCCCTAAAAATTTTGGGTTCGGGGGCTTTGCCCCTAAACCCTTGAGCAAGGGACAGAACCCACAAAGTTAAACCTAGTGTATAATCCAAACCATGCGCGGAGCCACATGGGGCTCGGGGGACTTCAGCCCCGGAGCTTTGAAGAAGAAAAAATCATTAGTATTAATAGGGGCGTAGCCTGGGAGCAAGAGCGGAGCCGGGGGATGGGTGGCTCTAGCCCAGCCCCCCCCCCCCCCCCCCCCCCCCCTTCTGAATTTTTGAGAAAACAATATAATCTTTACACGCGGACAAGACTCGAGATGGCCCACACCCCATTGTTAGCTACTTGCAAGAAGATCCTGAATCTGCCTCTAGTCCTGACAATCAACCAGAATACAAAGTAACAGATATTGGTAAGGACCAAGGATTTGGTGCACTGCTTGAAGACATGATTTGGATGAATACTCAAGGCGACTTGGCAAAATTCTCCTGTCAAACACCAAAGTATTTAGCTATGTAACAGTCTCCACCCCACGTTCATGCGACATTTACGCCTAACTTCGTCCTCTCACTACCAGACGAAGAAGACAGTAACACTTTCCTGACAAAAACACAATCGAATTGACTCAACAGGGTTGAAATCAACTTCTGAAATGCTGTCGAATCGCCATTGCTATCAAGTGAAGCTTCCTTCCCACCCCCACCTACCTATCTGTTTAGGAAATGAAAGCTCAAAGTAAGACATGGTCACTTCGATCAAGTCAAGAGATTTTTATGAGTATTTGACATTTCTTTCACATAATTTTCAAAGAGAAAGTGATTGATAATGAGATTTGCTTTTGAGGGCTTCCAAGATATTGCTTCTAATCTATCGCCAAGGGACTCTTTCGCTTGCCTCCATTTGATTTTTCAAGCCTTCAAGTCAGCCAAAATCTCTACTGACTCTAAGTGGTTAGAAGACCCTTGTTTAGGTGAGTGAGTCAACCTGGATCACATGCTATGTATCAAGGATAATTGACATTGATTAGTAAATGTGGCACTTTAGGGCCCGGTTGGCATCACTCTTGGGCAATAATTCTCTATTCTTCAAGAATAGAAACCCGAGAATGGTGTTTGGCTAGCCTAGAATCATGAACAATTATGAGAAATGCTCTCTTTCAAGAATAAAAATCAAAGAATAATTTTTTTTGATTTTTCAGAAATATTCTAATACATTTTTGCACCTGGATTGTTCTTTGGGGTTTTTACCAAAATTGGCCCCAACTTCATGGAAACCCTCGAAATAGGCCTTGACTTTTCATAATAACTTTTATAGGCCTCGGAACATGAAAACTCCATACGCATGCGAATTATAGTCACCTTGGGACAAAAATACCCCTTTCACTCCTGCAATAGAGAAAACAGTGTTGACGTGTTTTGTACGAATTTTTGCTTCGTTTGTTCCAATTTGATTTGCTATGTTGCTCTCATCGTTTATTATGGATAATTTGTTGTAGAGGTATGTGTTTGTACATATAAATTATCTTACTCTTTAGCAATACATTGTCATCCTTGAGTTGTGTAGCCTCATTTTTGTAGTTCAATCGAAATATCATCTCTTCATTTAGGTTTTTCTTTGTTGAAGTTGTTTTTGTCTCAAACACCTTCTCTTCATTTAGATATTTCTTTGTTGAAGTTGTTTTTTCCCCAAACACCATCTGATCACATTTTTTTTGTTATTCGAGACTTAAAATGAGATGTTTTCATTCCATTCTCGCGCTGAAATATGTAATTTTACAGTAGTGATTGATATCGCTTTTATTATTAATCGCTCGACCTGTGATACCGATCGGTCGCTATTATAGAACGATCAATCAATGAAAAATGACGATCGATCGATTATTACTGCATGATCGATTGCTGTAGTGGAATTTATGTAGTAATATATATCTTTCTATCAGTGTAACCTAGGGACGTGATATGGTGCCAATTGTCACCATGTCACGGTATACGCACGTACCAAGGAGTGTTGTGTAGTGCCACGGAATGTCGTGTCGTACGAATGTGTCGGCATGACAAAATTTGGGAAAAATGAAGTGCCTAGGTAACATTGGTTTATATTATATTAATTTTGATAATATTTGTCAATGGATCGATCTTCAATAACTTTACTTTGCTACTACAATGGGGAAAGGATTCGCGAGGGTAGGAGCTTCTTTTATGAGGATGGAAAGTCAAAATTTATATCTGTATATCGGGATATTACCTATGAGCTGCTTTTATCTAGAGTATATCGACTGACTAGCTCTTGACCAGAGGAAGTTGACATTAGAACCTATAGGCACCGACATTTTCATGACTCCCACTAATATCACTGATGACAAAGAGTTGTCTTCATATTTTAAACGAACAATCACAACTGAGTGTCATGCAGCTGTTTATAACCCAAAGTGCAAAAGAAAGACTAAATAGCACATTGATTGAACATAATGTTCCTATATCTACTATTTGCAAGGTTGAGCCTCTTATTCAACCTCATCCTGAACCTTCGACCGAGCACACAGAGGTAGAAGTATTCAATCAGTATGTAAGCATGGTACTCAACACACTTGCATAGAAGAATCGGAGAGTACGTATGAAGTCGCGTTACCTCTACTCACCCTTTTTGAATTTTAGGAAGAAACGGAAAGAGGCATTGGGAAAGACAATCAAATGAAAAAGACGATTAAAGGTTGCCGAGTTTGAAAGACTAAGCTCTTACATTACCAAGACGGGTGGTCCAAAAGTGTAAAAGTAATTTTTTTACTACCAAAATTCTACGATTTTTAGTTATGATACCAACCTACCTATATATATTCTAACTTTGTAGGCCAACAATCGTTAATAACATCGATATGACACCCGTGTTATTTCTTGATTTGGCAATGTGTAACACATTGGTTTGTGCAGAGGTATAGAGTTATTAGTTTGATTCAGTACACATAAGAGTTATTAATAACATGGATACTAATCTACCTTCTTGCATTTTTATGCATGATGCAGCACATTGATGCATACATGGAATTGTTGGCTATACGACATGCAACACATCCTGATCAGTACACACAAGAGTGCGCATTTGGTCAGTTAGGGTTCATGGTACGGTTAAAAGAATTTAATTTAGTGTCAATAAAGTTAAATAAAAAAAAAATTGTGTTTTCCTTCTATTATTTTGTGGCAAGACACCCTACTTACATACACATCAGTATTTTCAAATTACAAAGCCGAGGATAATCAGAGCAAGCACACATGCTTATCTGTAAAGATATCCCTAATAACCTACATGTTGCTATCAGGCCTAAATATGGACTATTGGTGATGTGGAACTGTGAAAGGGTATACCTCCCTTTCCATAATGAAGGTCATTGGTGTTTGGTTGTGTTGGAACCTCCTAACAAGAACATTATACTACTGTTGGGTTCGTACTCTAAGAATTCAAGAGAGAGGCATAAATCTGTAGTAGTAGTCCTAAAGGAGTCCATCCCTGTACTTTTTCATTTTTATGGTGATTCAAGTGCCTTGGGAGGCGAAAGTGGGAAGTAGAGGAAATTATTTATTTCCCGAAGCAGTGTTTATGTCTTGATTGCGGGCTATACGTACTTAAATCCATTGACTACCTATGTTCCAATCTCCCCATAAGCTTCAAGAAGGTAACCATGACCGATTCTTACAAATTTATTTCCTCTTATATTTGTGTACTTCAACTCATACGTGTGCACATTTATTTTAGTCGGATATATTCTACTTCCGTAAGCGAATGACGTACGAGCTTATGACGGGTGCTGCATTGCTAGATTGACATTCTGAGGGTGAAGATGAGTAGAGAAGTCACAGTGAAGAATAAAAAAGGAAGCAAAGCGTTGGGTGTATGCATCTTATGTTCAGTCCTAACCGAAATATACCACTATACAAAACATGAAAGATTGAGTGAACCCATTAGTAGTCCTTGGTGTAACGAAATTGTATTTGTAAGAAAGGTTTCTGACAAGATTATCTTGTGGCCTAGAGGGGATTGAAAATGTTACTTGGATTTAATTAAAGATTGAGCTTGTATTAACTTGTAACTTCTATTTGAATCGATTGAAAATACTAAGCTTGTACGGGTGCCAAGAAAATACTAAGCTTGGATTTAATGAAAAACCAAGCTTTTATCTCATATAAACGAGTTGAGATATCGAACGATCGTTATGATGCACAAGGATTGGACCCAAGAGGGGAGGGGGTGAATAGGGTCTATGGCAAATTCAAATTTCTTACTAATCCCTAAACATAATTTCTTACTAATCCCTAAACAGAATTTCAATTATACTAATTAAAAGGGAATAAAAATTAAGCAATTTTACAAACAATGTAAAACAATAAAGTAAAGAGAAGGGAAAGAGAAAGCAAACACATTATGTTGTTCTCGAGCTTTGGCAATCCCGCCTACGTCCCCGTCTTAAGCAATACCCACTTAAGGGTTCACCATGATTTACTAATCGCACAATCTTCTTATGGTTGAACATCAAACCTTACATGTGCAAGAGAATCCCCTCTCTTGACTTCCATGATCTTCTTCCGGATAAAGATCCAACCTTACAATGAAACTCCTCATTTTAAGGACAAGAATCCACCGATTTTTTTTATTTAAAGCACACATTGTAGAAAGTGATTTTATAATCATAAAATACTCCTTACACGAGCTAGATGATCTCTTTAAAGTTCTCTAAAATTTTCTCAAAGATTGGAGTTGAATAGCTCAAGATTGGGCTTTTGGGATTTTTAGGGTATACTCAATAGATTTGGAAATCTAAGCTTGTGAGTGATTGATTTAATGATCTAGAATGATAAGAGTTGTTGTTTAGTTCATAAAACATCCCATTATAGCCTAAGAAGTTTTATGGTTGTTAGAGTAGCATCGATTGCAAAAAGAGTCATTAAAAACTAGCCGTTACAGAGTAAAAACTTTATCTCACATCATCTGGTCGACTAGATGAAGGCAATGGCCAAATAAAACTTTTATGCCATTATCCGATCGACTGGATGATTGTTTTTCACCATAAAATCCTTATTATTTAATCTGAATGATGAGAATGAATTCATAGGTCTTCTACCTTATCTTTATCATGATTTTTATCATTCATTGTGATGTTCTAGGTCCTTAGAAAAGATATCCAAACATAGTCTGAAGGAACCAAAAGTCAATCTAGGCTTTGAGCATTCAAACTTCAGGCTTTAAGGACTTTTTACACAAGTCCTAGACACTTTCAAAAGATTTAAAAAAAAACTTTGAACATTCTTAAGTGTCTTCCTTCTTCTTCATACTTGATCTTGAATTGACTTAGTGATTTCATCTTTATGATCATCCTTCTTCTTAGATAGTCTTCATCTTCATGACTTGACTTAATATGATCTTCAACATCTTTAACTTGATCAAATGGCTTGCTTTTGACTTAGTGATGAATCCCCTTAATGCATGATGTCATTTTCATGCTTTTGCCTTGAATGGTTTGCTAATGCTTTTGATAAACTGATTTTCACATAAACTCAAGCGAGATATTAGTAGCACAAAAATCATTATATTATTATGTTATCATCAAAATCACTAAGGGAACCTATAGTAGAAACCTATAGGTTAATAATCTCTCTCTTTTTTATTATGACATTATAATGCAATGGAATAGGAACAAGCTCCCTCTCAATAAATAAATTCAATACAATTTTTTAGGTAAGCTCCCCCTAAACATATGCATTAATAATTTCAAGATATAAATTCAATTCATTTGCATATTGTTTACATAAATCATTCATGAGTTCATGATACCATTTATTGAATTCATTTGAATAAGACATTACAAGCAATTGATACCAAATTAAATGTCATTTATAATTCTAATTTTAAATTAATTTAATTGGCTATTCTATTAGAATTGAGCTTGGCCAATTATCATTTCATTTACATATTTCTTCTCCTG
The DNA here is from genome assembly GCA_015143295.1 of Tetracentron sinense. NCBI lineage: Eukaryota > Viridiplantae > Streptophyta > Magnoliopsida > Trochodendrales > Trochodendraceae > Tetracentron > Tetracentron sinense. Next base: position 26,537,435 of record CM026556.1, read on the forward strand.
GCATCATCAAAAAGCATGAACAAACATTACATGATACCAATACTAATTTAGTCATTGAGGTGCATGATACCAATTTTAATTATTTCATTACACTTTTTATACATACATCCTATTAAACATTTCAAAAAAATTTGTCATACATTTCAAACATCATACATGACAATTATTTCATATCATATACTCGTATATGTCAAACATTCATCATTCTCATTTCATACACTTTTCATACAGAACACTCGTTCAATAACATCAACAATTCATCTTCCAAAACATGTAAATATTACATCACTTCATTAACATCCAAATATATATATATATATATATATATATATATATATATATATAATCAATCAATCAATGATAATAATTACATAAGATTTTATCAATTAATCATCCAAATTATATTCAAGAAGTATCAACAATTATCAAACATAATCAATTCCTTATTTATGGTTGTAAACTTGGGCTACCAATCTTTTGAATTAATTTTTAACCAAGCTCATGAAGCATTCTTTAGTACCCAACCCATATTGAGTCCTATAAGGTTAGTCTTGGGAAGAATTGTTCCCTTAGACACCCAAACTTGTCTTACCTTATTCTTTCCATTATATGAATAGAAAGTACTAGAAGAGCTAGATGTGGTAAGAAGTTTTGATAATTCTTTTGTTTGATACCAAGATTATAACCAAGTTCGGCATTATCAAATACACATATTTGATTTCCTAGCATTGTATCTAAGGTCATTTTATCATTAGTGAATTTAGTTACAATGCAAGTTAAATCATCAACTTTGTTTTTAATTTGTTACATTCATTGCATTCAATGGTTGGGATTTCAGGTTTTAAAAAAATTTCTTCTGTTTCCTTTTTCAAATTTTCATTTTCCTTTAATAAAATATCATTTCATTTTGTAAAAATTCATATTCACTCGAGAGAAAAAAAATTCTTTTTAAACTTTTTTTTCTTAGAGACTATTTCTCTAAATTCATCATAGAGTTCATCAAAAGAAATAAATTTATCAAGTGAAGAGTTTACTTCATCCTCATGTGCTATGATGCATAGAATTACCGATTCCTCATCACTTGAGTTAGCATCCGACTGACTTTCATTGGAGTCATCCCATGTAGTCTTCATTGTCATTTTATTATATTTTTTACTTTTCTTGAGTTGGGAGCACTCGGGATTGATTGTCCTCACTTTTTGCATTCATAGCATATGATGTCTTCTTCTTTGCTTGATTTATCCTTGATAAGTTCTTTGACGAATTATTTCTTGTATGTCATTTTCTTGAGGTTCTTTTTATGCTTCAAGAACTTCTTGAATTTTCTAATCATGTAAATCAATTCATCATCCTCTTCAGTTTCATTTATTTGAGAGGATTATAAAGCATGTCCCTTCTGTGATTTTGGCTCATCTTCTTGATTTTCTTGGTTCCTCATGATCACCTCATGAGTCATTAATGATCTAAGTAGTTCATCCATAAGAAGCTTGGTGAGATCCCTTACTTCTTGGATAGCCGTCACCTTTGGAGCCCAAACTTTGGACGTAAACAGAGGATCTTCCTCATATTTTCTGTATTTGAATAGACATTTCCAAGAGATTTTAATTCATTTATGATGTTAGTAAATTTAGTAAACATTATAAAAATGGGTTCATCATTTTCTATTTTAACCAGTTCATATTTATGGACCAACATGCTAATTTTTTCTCCTTTAACTTAGTTGGTTCCCTCATAGGTAATTTGGAGTTTATCTTAAATTTTTTTGGTTCATTCACATGCCGAAATCCTATTGAATTCTTGTAGACTTAATGCACAATATAGGTTGCTAATAGCCTTGCATTAAGTTGCACAAGCCTTGTCTCGGCTTCCGTCCATTCATCCTCATTCTTTGGTACTTGAATACCATCGACAATTTTGGTGGGGATGTAGGGATCATTAACAATTATTTGCCAACATTTATAGTATAAAGCTTGATTAAAATGCATCATTCTAACTTTCCAATAATTATAATTTTCACCATCAAATAAGGGAAGTCTAAAAGTCGAATGACCTTCTCTAAGGGTAATTGTATATATATTATCCATTTATCTTTTCCTTAAAAATGGTTAAATCTTAAAAAAAAAAAACTTAGGGTCTAATATCACTTGATGCCCAAGGATTGGACCCTAGATAAGGGGGGGGGGGGGGGGGGGGGATGAATAGGGTCAGTGACAAATTTAAATTTCTTCCTAATCTTTTAAGCGTAATTTCAATTATACTAATTAAAAGGGAATAGAAATTATTTTATTTTACAAACAATGTAAAACAATAAAGTAAAGAGAAGATAAAGTAAACACATGATGTTGTTCTCGAGGTTCGGTAATCCCGCTTACGTCCCCGCCTCAAGTTATACCTACTTGAGGATTCACTACGATTTACTAATTGCGCAATTTTCTTATGGGTGAAGATCAAACCTTACATGTGCAAGAGAATTCTCTCTCTTGACTTCCACAATCTTCTTCCGGGTGAAAATCTAACCTTACAATGAAGCTCCTCACTTCAAGTACAAGAATCCACCGATTCTTGATTTCAAGTACACTTTGTAGAAAGTGATTTTACAATCATAAAATGGTCCTTACATGAGCTGGATGATCTCTTTAAATCTCTCTAACAACTCCCAAAGATTGGAGTTGAATAGCTCAAGATTTGACTTTTAGGATTTCTAGGGTATACTCAAGAGATTTGAAAATCTAAGCTTATGAGTGATTCATTGAATGATCTAGAATGATAGGAGTTATTGTTTAGTTTAGAAAACATCCATTTTTATAGTCCAAGAAGTTTTATAGCTGTTGGAGTAACATTGATTGCAAAAAGAGTCTTTGAAAACTAGCCGTTACAGAGTAAAAACTCTATCCCGCGCCATCTGGTTGACTAGATGGGTCATCCAGTCAACTAGATGAAGGCAGTGGACAAATAAAACTTTTGTACCATTATCGGGTTGACTGGATAACTTTTTTTCACCAGAAAATCATTATTACTTAATCTAAAAGATGAGAATGAATTCATAGGCCTTCTACCTTATCTTTATCGTGATTTTTATCATTTCTTATGATGTTATAGGTCTTGAGAAAAGATATCCAAACATAGTCTAAAGAAACCTAAGTCAATCTAGGCTTTGAGCATTCAAACTTCAAGCTTTGAGGACTTTTTACATAATTCCTAGACACTCTCAAAAGATTAAAAAAAAAACTTTAAACCTTCTTGAAAGTCTTCATTTTTCTTCATACTTGATCTTGAATTGACTTCTTGATTTCATCTTTATGATCATCCTTCTTCTTAGATAGTCTTTATCTTCACGACTTAACTTGATATGATCTTCAACATGTTTAACTTGATCCAAAAGCTTGCTTTTGACTTGATGATGAATCCCCTTTATAGATGGTGTCATTTTCATGTTTTTGCCTTGAATGGTTTGCTAATGCTCTTGATAGACTGATTTTCATATAAACTCAAGCGAGACATTAGTAACACAAAGATCATAACATTATTATGTTATCATCAAAATCACTAAGGGAACCTATGGTGGAAACCTATAGGCTAACACGTTATCCCATAACAAGCGATCAATATCCCAAAACGATGGTTCGATAACCCAGAACAAGCGATCGATAAGCCAGAACGAGTATTTGGACCTGTATTATAAATCTGCAATTGGAAGATAATATATGATCATGTATAATAAGAAGATATATATGAACGAAAAATAACTGACTTTGCAAAAGGGTGATATGTAATCACACTTAAATACCCAAACCAGGACAAAATAAAAACACTAATTTTTCCTTAATCAAAATTGGACGTATAAAGGTTTGGCCTAGGACAAATAAGAACACGTATGGATCCAAAATAGAAACCACAATGAGCTACAAACACCCAAACATAGGTTTTGCTACCTTTGGAAACTATAAGCACCCAAACAAACACGGAAACATGAAATAAGGTCTATTTTACAAATAACATCTCTTTTCCTGCTTGTTTCATGATCACTTCTTCCCTAACAAAACTTTCAAAAACTGTAATTCTTCATTCATCGACTTCTTATCGTCCCTCATTAAGTTTATGTCATCCATCAATCAAAGTATGTAGGAAGACATGTCATTAATCCTGGATGTCATCACAATCAACCCTGACTGGACAAATTCCTGCAGTTCAGCAATCTGTTGTTTCAGAGAATTGAAGTCATGTCCCTACATCCATACAAATGGTCAGTTAGGGAGTGCTTAAAAAATGGTCAATTGAGGTATTAGTTGAAGTACTTGAATTGCAAATATTTAAATAGTTCTTACCTGTGATGGTGTACCCTCTATCCTCTGTCCTCACTCATCTCCTCCACATTAAGTCCTCCCTCCTCTTCATTCTCCTCCTCCGCAGGCTCATCTTCCTCTTCATTCTCCTTGTCCTCCAACCCTTCCTTTGAGCTGGAAGGCACCATGGCAAGTGCATCGATTGATCACAACTTGTTGGTTGAGAGGACCATGTCAGAGAGCAGCATCGCGAAGAGGAGAATGCCGAAGAGGAGCATGTTGGCATGAAGTTGGAGCATGTCGAAGAGGAGCATACCGATGAGGCGCATGTCAGCATGGAGTTGGAGCATGTCAAAGAGGAACATACTGATGAGGAGCATGTCAACATGGAGTTGGAGCATTTCAAAGAGGAACATACTGATGAGGAGCATGTCAACATGGAGTTGGAGCATTTCAAAGAGGAGCATGTTGATGAGGAGCAAGACACCGGCTATGATCGGGATAGTACGCAGGTATTTTGTATCTAATATATTGCTAATACTAAAATTATGCACTGCAATAATTTGCTTTTCCAGTAGATAGATAAGAAGGGCAAAATAATTATGGTCCCCAGTATCTCTGCTCACCCTTCCTAGACACTAGGAAGAAGTAGTCCACAATTGACAGGGGTAATTAACCCAAAGAGACGATTGAAAAAGGATAAGTGGGATAGACTGAACGCATACATTAGTAAGAAGGGTGATATGGTGGTGTAAGTTCACTCTAACCTTGTTTCTGGTAAAACTTGATTTTGGATGTTGTTAAATATTCATTTACTTAAAGTCTTTAACATAGCGATGTCAAAACTTGATAGGCCACCTGTCATGAATCATATTGATATGACTCCGAAGATCTTATCTCAACTGGCTTCGAGTATGACTTTAGTCACTTTGGAGGTACTGATATACTAAGTTAGTAAATGTATTTTAATGTAATTCGCCAGACCGCTCTACTAATGTTTTTTTAATACATGACTCAGCATATTGATGCCTACATGGAATTGATGGCTCTTTGATACTATGGACAGTGAAATCTCACCACCCGTAAGGCGGGTGTCTGGTGCACCTACCTATACCTGTCACCACCCACAAGAGTGAGCAGTTGGGCTTTGTGCATGCCAAAGGCACGCACACCAGCTAGCCAAGGGTTGGCTCACCGCCAGCTCGCCAAGCATTAAATGCTGGCAGCAGGGCAATTATACCCTGCAGACACCCCTTTGTGTCAGTCCTTAGGGGATTGACACGTGGTTAGGGTTTGCCATTGCGGGCAGATCCCACTTAAGCTCTGCGGACACTCTATAAGTCCATCATCGGGCTAGTCAATTATGAGCCCAGTCCGTGACCATAAATGACCAAGGACTTAACCCAGACCAAGGGCTAGACCCATGGTCCCACCCTGTCTTGGTCTGTGGACTGACTAAGGTCAAACCCTGGTCCGCAGCCCTAATAGGCTTTGGACCTGAACTAGACCACGGGTGAGTCCCTTGGTTTCACCCCTTTAACTTGTGGACTGACCAAGGTCAGTCCTTTCCCAGCTGGCAGTCAGATACTAACTGCCATGTGACAAAGAATCTCTAATAAAAAGGACTCTCTGCCAGCTTTGAGAGATCCCAAGATAGAGATCTCCTCTTTTTCTCCAATAATAGGGTGTTATATAGCATCCCATTTGAAAGGGGGAGTAATCTCTCCTATTTTTGTTAGAAGATAAGACATTTTCCTTTTGTAAAGGGAAGCCTTATCCTTCCAGGTTTTCCAAAAAGGGAAAGCAACTTGAAGTCCTTCAAGAAAATGACTCCCATTCTTACCAGGTTTACCCAAGATAAGGGAAACCAATTGTCAAAGGACATATGACTCTCTCTAAAAGGAGAGAACCTTTTGATTCCCTAAAAGATAGGAAGTCAAAGGGGAGTCCAAAAAGGACTCTCCAAAAGCTATAAAAAGGGAGTTTCTCACAAGAAACTCCCACGAAGGATGAATACGAAGAAGAGAGAGAAAAATTTCTTTTCTTTTGCAGGAAAACAACTACCAAAGAGGAAGAAGAAGGATCTCTCATCAATAGAGAATATCAGGTGAACCCCTAATATGGCCATTTTTTTCTTGTTTGGATACAAAGACCTCAATGACATATCCTGTAACGCTTACATGGGATCTAGGCAACCCCATTGAATAAATACAAATACCTTATTCAAATTTTGTTCTTCTTTATTATTCTTCTTAATCAGAGGTTCTTAGGTAATTAACAGTCCGGGTTCATTCGGATTGGAAGGATTGTCCCCCACATAAAAAAAATAAACTTCATACAATAATGGAGGCAATTTGATCGCAACGAAATTTACGCGTTATAGACACCTTGCTCACCGAGAATTGTACACTCAAGATTGTGCATTCGCTCAGTTATGGTTCATGGTAGGTTTCATACATTATTTTAAAATATGGACTCTTAACCCAACCGTGAGTACATCTAACTAAGCAGTCCAACTTATATCATGACAGATTATTATGCAAGCTCATAGGTCTGAGCTTGCAGAGCATACTACCTCCCATGTGGAGTTATGAAAGGGTTTACATCCCTTCCCATCACCAGAATCATTGGATTCTTGTTGTGTTGGAACCTCCTGAAAGGCATTTTATAATCCTGGATTCCCTATTCAACGACACAGAAGAAAGGTATGCATCCTAAGTGCAGCTGTCAAAGGAGGCCATCCCACCACTTTTCCATATGAATGGTGATTTGAATGCACTGGAAGGTAAAGAGTGGGAAGTAAAGACTGTTCCTGAGGTCCCAAAGCAAGCAAATGTGTAAGTTAGAAACTTATTTCAATTTCAGAGTAAAAAATTAAATTTATAGCAACTAAAAGTTATGACATATTGATTGCTAACTATTTATTTAATATTAGGCCCGATTGCGGAGTATTTATGTTAAAGTTTGTTGACTACTCTTGTTTGGACCTGCCCTTGGAATTCAGCCAGGTATATAACATACTGGAAGTCTAATATTTCTACATACTAAATAATTATACTAATACATCTAAAATTGCTTCATTTCAGAAGGATATTCTGTTCTTCCGCAAGCGAATGACTTTCGAGCTCATGATGAATGGAGTACTTCCATAAATTAGGATTTGTTAGTAAAGCTAATGGGAATGTAATTAATGGGTACATGTTAAGTGGTGTAAATGGTTCAAATGCTTGTAATTCCATTGATCCAAATTTCTACATTTTCGATCAATGTTAGAAATAGTTGTGGTGACCAAAAGGATTAGTCATTTTTATCGGATTTATGGTGACTATCAAATATTTTTTTTTGTGACTTTTGCATCCATTGCTTAAGTATTGAACACCCAAACCGATCGATGGGTTTATGAAAATGATCATAGTAATCGCTCGATCTGTATGATAGATCGTTCGCTCTCGCGTAACGATTGTTCGCTCTCTTATAGTGATCAAGGGTTCTGTCATAGCGATCGTCCTTGAATAGAGATCTCTCGTTCTTGCATAGCGAGCACTACGATCACTTTTAAATGGATAGCTGTACATTTCATTCCAAAGTCATTAAAAAGTCATTAGAGCTATGAGCCACTATACATTTCATTCCAAAGTCATTAAAAAGTCAAAGATTGAGTGAGTCATTGTACTTTTCATTGGATCACTATACTATGGTATCTTTACAAAAAGATTTCTCTTTGAGGTATATCAAATCCATAACAAAGTCATTGCAAAAATCATCACTATAGTATCTTTACAAAATGAAATCTGTTTGAACAAAAAAAGTTAGAACGACCAAAAAAGAATCTCAATCTCGTTGAGGGATTGGATTACTACATGTCTGTTTGTTATGACCTACCTGATTACATCTTCCACATTTTACAATCGGTCATTCTTCGCCCTATGAGAGTATTTGTTTCTTATTTGGTCTTCCTGCGAGACGCCTTCCAACTGGAGGCTGCACCCTGTCAGCCTCATGTCTAACTTCGTCTGGATTGTCCCATTCAGTTTCGTCGCGCACTGGATATATCATCTCATAATACGTCATTCGGTACATATCGGATGTGTAATAAGGTGAACAAAAGAAGTAAGAATCAACATGAAACTTGTTACATTCAGCTAATGCCTGAACACAGGGTAAGTGCATCACATTATTCTCGTTGCAAGTACAATTCATATTTTCAAGTAGGACAGTGTCATGAAATTCCCCCCTCACATAGTATTCATTATTAGTTATGCCATAAACGTCTAAACTACGCGTTATTGCCATTTTTTTTTGTTGACGGTCTTCAGCCCATGTGGTTAGTCTACCGGTTATTAACATCGTTTCATTACGTTGTTTATAAAAAAAATTCTGAATCTTAAGACGTACCTTGTCTACTAGCGTTGTGACCGGGAATTCTCTCGCCTCTTTGAACAAACTGTTGAAACTCTTGACTATATTTGTGGTGACCACATTATACCTCGTACCGAGAAAGAAAGAAGATACTCACTTTCCTAATGGTATTGCTGTGAGCCACTTATGCGCATCAGGATTTGCTCCAGCTAGTTTAGACATCAATTCATCAAATTTCTTGCGTCTACATGTCTTTGCAGTCGGCCATAAATATTTAAATAACCCATCATTTTTAAAAACAACATACATGTTTCGGCTTATGTGGTATGCGCAGTTGCCATGCTTCGCAAATGGGAAAACAAGGGGAACCTGCGATATAATGCTAGGATGTCGATCCGATATAAAGACCAATTCATCCAAGAATCCAACTGCAGATGCTAACTGTGACAAAAATCAATTCCAACTGATATTATTTTCTGATTCTACTAACCCAAATGCTACTAGGAATATGTGATTGTTTCCATCGATGACTGTAGCTAGAAGTAAAATTCCTCCATACTTCCCCTTCAAGTGTATCCCATCAACTACTAACACCTTTCGAATGGTATTTTGAAAACTTCTAATGCATGCACAAAGAGCAACAAATCACCGTTCAAATGCCCCCGTCTTACAGTTGGCTAGAATTGCACTCATAGTTCCTAGGTTTGTCTTCTCAAGTTCATGAAAATAACTCGGGAGTTTAGCGTATGAGTTTTTGTATGATCCTCTAACATGTTCAATTGCAAACTCCCTAGCCTTCCAAGCTTTCTTAAAACTCATCTTAACATTATATTCTTGCAACAAGTCATGTATAATCTCCTTTGGTCTATATGCAACACGCCCTTTTATATGTCCAATTACCATGTGGCTCACAACCCAACTAGTTGTTTAGTGATGGTCCTCCCCACCCAAAGGCATCCCATAAGAGTATCGCGGTGTATACGTCTTTATTTTGAAGACATAAGATCCATTCATTTTTGTTGCACGTAGTCTCCACGTGCAATTTTCTATGTAAAATTTCATTGTGTACTTCGATTTATTTGAATCTATAACCTTGAATTGAAAGTTCAATTGCATTGCATACTTGCTCAGTGCCTTCTGTAAACTGGTATTATCCTTGAATATTTGTCCAAGTGAAATTTCTGAAGCATCTTCGGCCACAATTGCATATCCTGAATTATTTGCATTTACATAGTTATCTTCCTCCTCGACCACATTTTCATCAATTATTGCACCTCTGAACTCCAAAATATTTCTTGTTGGTGGACTAACCACCACTGGAGTGGATTGTCAGAAAGTAGTGGTGGATTTAATGGATATTTGAACCGTACATATTTCAACAAAGATAAGTAAAACAATTGTGACTATTTATAAGGCAAACAAAACTATTTTAAATTACTGTTCATACCTTAGAATAGGTGAGATAAATAGTTGAGCGTCTACAATGGGTTCCCTAACTTCATTATCACATTCATGATGAAAATCATCAACAGTCGTCTCAAATTCATTCTTGCCATAGTCATCATCAATATAATCACCGGCCACCTCTACCTCATTCCCACCAAACTCAACAACAATATCATCACCGGTCGTCTCAACCTCATTCCTAACACACTCAACATCAATATCATTACCAACAACCTCAACTTCATCAACACATTTGTTATCATGGTTGTCATCCCCTCTTGTAATGTCAACATAATCTGCAAATGTGTTGGGCACCATACTTACATACTGACTGAATCCTTTTGTTGATTCTTCAAAGGGATTAGGCTCGTGATCGGTAGCAGGTTCAGGATGAGGTTGAATGAGAGGCTCAAACTCACAAATCGCAGACATAGGATATTATGTTTAATCAATGCGGTATCTGGTGTTTGTTTTGCACTTTTGGTTATAAACAATTGCATTACACTCACTTGTAATCATTCATTTTACATAAAATATAACAACAAATCTTCGTCATCAGTGATATTAGTGGGATTCATGGAAATGTCTGTGCCTATAGGGAACAAAAACCTGATGCTAACATCAACCCCCTCTGATCGAGAGTTAGTCAATTGAAATACTCTAGAAAAAATTAGCTCGTAGGTAATATTCCGATATATATATATATATATATATATATATATATATATATATATATATAAATTTCGATGTTCTACCTCATAAAAGAAGCTTCTACCCTCGCGAATCCATTCCCCATTATAGTAGTAAATTAAAGGTATTGACGATCGATCTATTGTCTACAAAACTGCACCAAATGTTATAACAAGTAACGTAATAGAAACAAATATGTTACTACTTAAATTCCATTATATCAATCGATCGATATAAGAGATCGATCGATCGTTATATATATCAGCAAACGATCATTATATCTCATCGATCGATGGATCAATCACTTATAATTGCATGATCTGTTATAACTACATGATCTCATAAATGCGATAGCAAAAAACATCTCATTTTAAGTCCCGAATAGCAAAAAAAATGTGATCAAATGTTGTTTAGAAAAAAAATAACTTCAACAAACAAACAAAATACCTAAATGAAGAGATAGTGTTTGAGACAAAAACAACTTCAACAAAAAAAAACCTAAATGAAGAGATGGTGTTTGGATTCAACTCAAAAAGGGAGGCTACAAAACTAAGGATGGCAATGTATTGCTAAAGAAGATGATAATTTATATGTAGAAACTCATACCTCTACAATAGATTATCATCACTAAATGAAGAGAGCAACAGAGGGAATAAAATTTGGAAACACAAAGCTAACATTCATACAAAACACGCAACACAGTGTCTCCTCTCTTGTGCGGGAGTGAAAGGGGTATTTTTGTCCCAAGGTGACTATAATTCGCACGTGTATGGAGTTTGATCGTCAGTCAATCTTAAATTATTCATTCTTAGTAATAATTCCGTAGAATAGTGCTAACAAGGATATCGTTCCTCTGAGGATTGCACTGGTTTCGTTGCCTTTTATTCAGATTAATTTTAAACTAATAATTGAGACAATTGAATTTTGTTTGATTAAACTAAAACAATGAATTAAACTAATTAAGAATTCTAATTTAATTAACAACTACTGATTTTAAATCATTTGAAGAGAAAATCTAGGGTTTTCAAATCCACCACTAACCCAATAACCAATCCCTATTTTGAATTTATTCTAACCTCTTAAATTATAAATATTCCAGTTAGAGTGACAGTACGTCCCCTCTCAACTGATCAAGAAAAGTTCAAGGGATTATATTCTAAACATATCGTATTTTCGGTTAGCACGAATGATACACACTAATCTACAGTTGTGTAATCACTCGTCTTCCCTTAATATAAAATATCTTCGAGTTTAATTTTTTGATATCTTAAAACAATTGCATAAAACCTGTGTTTAAATTCTAACGGAAATTAACACAAGTGAGTTCAATTTTAAATTCATAACACCTAAGACAATGATGTAAATTCCATTGAAATCGAATATAAATCAATAAATCCGATTGTTAAAACAACTTTCTCATTTATGCAATCAATATCTTACAATTCAGAAAATCTAAATAAAAACAAAATAAATGACACAGTTACTTGGCTAGGATTTCATCGAAACCCTAGAATAGAAATTAGTTCATCGTGAGGGAAGAATGCATCATCTTCATAGACAAAGTTGCTGCATTTTTCATCATGGCTTCCTTGATCTCCAGAGCTTCTCTTCTTAAAATCTAAATCTCTACATTACACAGAATCTCTCCTTTTATAGGAAAAAAGAGAAAGATAGAGTCCTCATAGAATAAGGACTTCTAATTGAGGTCCAACTCTTCTTTTTCTCTCTCTAAACTCTCTTAGAGTTGAATAAGGATCAAACCCTCATTTATGAAGGTAATAATAGAGTTGGAAAGTGTTTAGAAGTATTAAAACACTATTCACGGAATACTATTCACCTTATTTATAGTTTTGCCATTGAACTTCAAATAATTCTAGAGAACTCAATTCTAATCGGATTGACCCGAAATTTGAACCATAGCTATTTTAGGTCATTTAGAATCTACCTAAAAATTTTCATAAATTTTGAATAAGTAAAATGACCAAACTACCCCTCTATTAATAGAAATACAGTTTTGGTCAATTGATCCATCAAGGTAGATTTCTGCGATTTCGATCTCTTTTCTTATTCTTTCTTTTGTTCTTATCTTTTCTAAGATTTTTTGAGTCTTTGAAGCTTGTAAATCTTCTATTTTATCTTCTTTTCCTCGCATGAACCTAAAATAAGAATAAACAACCAAGTAGTATAAAAATATTTAAAAGAATACTCTACAGGGCAAGCTAAGTTTGAGGTTCTTATATGTATAACTTTTAGCATCGATCAGAGTTCTTATGTTCCGAGACCTATAAAAGTTATTCTAAAAAGTCAAGGCCTATTTCGAGGGTTTCTATGAAGTTGGGGCCTATTTTGATAAATAAAAAAACCCTTGTTCTTTCCTGGCCTGGTACGCCACAAGTATACTTCCATTGCACATCCCAACCCCAACTTAACCAACCAATGCCTAAACAATTTGGCTAAATTGGTATATTTTTTAGTTGACAATGGATTTCCTTTGATCGGTGCATTGAGAAGACATTTAACTAAGGAAGTGATAGCATGCATTGCATGTTCCATTGGGTAGTACACACACCTCTTAAGCTCACTACATGTCCTCTTTGACATTCATTAACTGTGGTTAAGATTCATTCATTCTTAGGGTTACGAACCTTAGTTTTTAAAAAATAACATTGCTTATGATTCACTCATGTGGCTGATATTTTTAAATATTTTTTTTTCTAAAAGTTAAGGTTATATTATTTAACCTTAGGAATGAGTGAATCTTAACACCAGTTAATGGGTGTCAAAGAGGAATGATCACAAGCTTGGAAGTAAGCATGTACCACCCAATGATACATGCGCATATATGCTATCACCTCTTTATTTAAATGCCTTCTCACACGTATTGCAAAGGAGGATGCCCCGACAGTTTTTGTAACCAAGTTGAGGAATTATTTATCTAAGGAAACTTTTAAAAGGATTTAAAAAGTTCGAAAATTTTAACAATTAATAAAAAAAAAATCGGATAATATATAAAAATATAAAATAAGATTACTAATTATAAAAATCTAAAAATATATATTTTATATGTTAGATATTTTTTTGAAACTTTTTAAAAAAATCATAATAATGTGTATTTAATTTACAAAATTCCCTACTTCAAAAAAATCATGAATACTTTATAAATTAAACATTTGAAGGAAAAGTCTAAGACTTTTAAAAATATCTAAAAAGTACACCTCAAGATTTGACCCGACCCTAACCCGTGAGGGTACACGCTCCAGTGTGCTGCGGGAATCGTCCAGTCAACTGTCTACTTTAGAGAGGGAGAGAGAATCCACTGGTGGTATGACTTAAGAGCTTTATAATGTAAAGGTAGTAATCTTCATCAAATTACCAGGTCTGGCCCAGTGGGCCATTCACCTAGCCTCTTTAATTACCCTCTAAACCCTAATTTAGGAATTTTAACTCTTATGGTTAGAAATTTTATAGTATTTTTTTTTTAGCAAATCTTAACCACAAGAAGAGTGTCCAAAGGAACACATGTCAACCTATGGGATGGAGCCAGACGGTTTCCCATTCCTCTGCTTAGAACTTCTGTTAGAGAATGATCAAATGGGTCTCAATCTTTTCAAACGTGTCAATCAAGGACACGTAACGTGTCCAAGTAGAAGTGGTACGGTCATCGCTTTTGATAGCGCCAGTCAACGTCGGTAACGAGCATTAAATGGGCCATGGACCACAGCTGGGGCACAAGAAAATGCTTTTATGTACGATGACACTTTTATGTACGAACCCGAAAGGGTAACAAATGTTTTCATAACTGGACTAGCCGTGGATCTGACTCGGTGGCCAGTTTTGGTTCAAATGATTTAATCGGTCTGATTCGCTGCCTTTTTATTGATATAATATATATTTTTTTTCGATTTTTCTGATTTTTACCTGTTATATAATCGATTCTCTTGTTGAATCGGCCGATTCTTACTGTTCATTTTCAAAAGATCTAATTTTGTTAATTTTGATGACCGGTTGACTGTCCAATTCTCGGTGATTTACCTATTCACTCGGACGGTCCAATCCGGTTTTCAAAACATTAGGGGCAAGTTTGGATCTTGCCAACGACTTGATGCGTTATCGGTTATGTATCTCCAATCTTATGGTTATCGGTTATCTGTCTCCAATCTTATGGATTAATGTCGTTAACTACAATCAATGGAACATGATTCAGTGGATCTTTCGTCGAGACTTGCACCAACCAAACCATCAGATGACTGGAATTGACGACCATGTTGCCACGGAGCAATGTTTCATGCGTCTTGAGGGGAGCTCACTTTTTAATGAATAGATGGTATTGGTGTAAACAAGACGAGTTGAGTTGGGTTGAGCCGAGCCGAGCCAAGCTTGGTCCTCCTCTAGCTCGTGACATATTTATGATGGCGAAAGCTTGACTCGAGCTCTTGAATGTTAGCATGAGCTCAGCTCATCAAATAATTGAGCTCGAGAGTTTGACCAATTATTTTAGGTTTCTTAAGCCCTAACTTTATCCACAACAAAAAAAAAATTGATCAAAATTCTTAGGTGGCGTTTGGATCGGATTTTATTACCCAAAATCAATTCTGATAAAAAATTATTTGGGTAGAAATTAATTGTCAAATTGTAACGACCAGAATTTTAATATAATAATTTTTGGGGTTTATTGGTCTTTAATTGAGCTGAATTTTACTAAAATTAATTATTACTAGGTAAGTGTTTTGATAAATTTGTAGGAATTAGGTTTTTGTTCGAGATTGCTTTGTCACTGGTAAAATTTAGCATTTTTCTCCGAAAATTACACACAGCGTATCGGTTGGCTATCTACATGATTACTTGTAACACCGGATCCGTCACGCATTGATTCGCGAAACCGCGAGGGGCTCGTATGTAAGAAAATCAGGAAATCTACGGGTTTCGAAATTCATACGATACATAATATTTACCGATTGCCGCAATAAAAATCTTCGAAACTCGCACACTGCATGTTGGTCAGCCGTCTAGACGACTGCCTGTCGTCTCGGTTTTATTGCAACTCAAACCACGAAATCGTGGCGTGTTTAGTGTCCAAAATCAAAAAATTGGTGGGTTTTGTAATTTTCTTCAAGACTTAATATTTACAATCAAAACTCAATATTTTTTTCCGAAATTCGAAAAGCGGGTGTCAGACTATCCCTAGTACGGTCACCTGTCCTTTCGTCACCATCGCACGTTGTCTCGCAGAGTTACGGGGGTCATATGCATGAAAAACTCGAAAAATCCGGTCAAATCGATCAAAGGACCATGATGTCATCACCATCAACGGTCAATATAAAGGAGCTTCCACCCCCCCCCCCCTATTTCTCCCCATGTCAGGAGAGAGACCCGAAGCTTTGTCTGTGAGCTTCTAGAGAGAAAATGAGGAGAGAGAAAGAAGATGAGCTCTACCTTAGGTTTCTTCGACGTTCTGAGCGCGCTGGCGACTTCCGTTTCACCACCTGGTGCCTCAATTGGTGTGTAGAGAGAGAGTGGAAGTTAAAGAGAAAGAAGATTCACCTTGAGGTTCTTCGACGTCCCGGACGCATTGGCGACGTCCATTTTGCCAACCGAAGCTCTGTTTTACGTGTAGGAGGTAAAATCTCTTTCCTTCTCTTTTATTTTCCCTATTAAATATGTTTTTTGTATATGGAATGGTATGTGTGATGACGTGTGAATGAAAAAGGGTCGGAAACCCGACATGCGATGCATGGAATGGACTGGGATGTGTGGAAATTGAGCAGAGCGGCTTAACCCTCGGTTTCGGGCTGAATAGCTCGGAATTTTGGCTCATATAGAATAATTTGTGATGATGTGTGAAAGAAAAATGGTCGGAGACCCTATATTATGTGTATGGAATGGATGGGGATGCGTGAAAAAATAAGCAGAGGTGCACAGACCCTGGTTGCAGGCTAAACAACTCAGAATTTAGGCTCGGCAACCGATCGGGCGATCGATCGGTATGTGATTTGTTGACTTAGAATGATAAGGGTGTATGATGTGATGATTATTGGAATTTGTTAGTGGCGATGGACGGACCCATCGGCTCGGATATGTCCCCTAGCGGGACGATCTTGTATGATATGATGTTGTTTGGATGTTGTATGGCGATGGACAGAACAATCGGCCCAGATATGTCCCCTAGTGGAACGATCTTGCATGATATGATGTTGTTTGGATGTTGTAAGGAGATGGACGGATCCATCGGTCTAGATATGTTCCTTAATGGAACAACTCTTGTATGATGTTATATTATTGAACACTTGAAAGGCGATGGCAGGGTCCATTGGCCTAGATATGTTCCTTATCGGAATGACCCTTATATGATGTGATATTATTGGCTACCTGAAAGGCGATGATAGAGTCCATCAGCCGGATAATATTCCTCATCAGAACGGTACACTGTTGAAATTGGTCCACGGACACGAGGCCCAACAGGTTCAATTATTCAAGCAAAGCTTGGAATAATTGAAGATTTTTTACGGTTAGAAAATCTAACCTTACTTAAACGCTATATGTGGTCTCTCTTTGACTAGGTCTGGAGAGGTGGGTCTACTAAGAGACGTTCCTCTGTGACTGATAGTTGGGAAAGTTAGGATGGCATCGGGTCTATGGACCCAAAGTTTTATCGGGTCTACAAACCTAGGGTTATATTGAGTTTACGAACTCAAAGATGTTACCTTGAGAGTGTATTGACTTGTGCCAACAGGTATACACCCAACAAAGGTTGTGATAACAAAAAATATTTGTTTGGTTCCTCCGTGATTGATAATTGGGAGTGGGTGGATTAATATCCATAGATACTCTTTGACCAAGTCAGGAGTGGTGATGTTTGTTTAGTACTTCGTGATTGATATTCGGGAGTGAATAGATTAATATCCATAGATCATCTTTGAATAGGTCAGGGGTGGTGATATTTGTTTA
Organism: Tetracentron sinense; assembly: GCA_015143295.1. Lineage (NCBI taxonomy): Eukaryota > Viridiplantae > Streptophyta > Magnoliopsida > Trochodendrales > Trochodendraceae > Tetracentron > Tetracentron sinense. The sequence goes on from CM026556.1 coordinate 26,555,158, forward strand.
GTCCTCCGTGACTGATAGTCGGGAGTGGGTGGAATAATATTCATAGATCCTTTTTAACAAGGTCAGGAGTGGTGGTGCTGTTTAGTCCACCGTGACTGATAGTCGGGAGTGGGTGAAATATTATCCATAAATCCTCTTTAACTAAGTCAGGAGTGGCGATGACTTGTGTCACAGGAGATGACCCAAGATAGATTGAGTCTGAGGGTAACAAGATACCTTGCGATGAAAGGCCTTGTGGATTCAGAGGATGACCCAAGATAGGGTGAGTCTGCGGGTAACAAGATATCTTGAGGTGAAAGGCCTTGTGGATTCAAGGATGACCCAAAAATAGGTTGAGTCCTGAAAAGTAAGATAATTTGAGGTGAAAGGCCTAATGGATACAAAGGATGACCCAAGATAGGTTGAGTCCCAGGAAACAAAATGCTTTGAAGTGAAATGCTCTATGATATGAGGTATAAACCAAAATGGATTGTGTTATCTGACCATAATACCATGAGGATAGATTTCCCACATTGGCTGAGGTCAGAGATGTTGTGTTATCTGATAAAAATGTCGTGAGGACGAGGTCCCCACCGTGGCGGAGTCAAATGGTTGTGTTGTCTGATGGATAGGCCATGAGGAAAGGTACCCCGTATTGGCCGAGATCAAATGATTTGTGCTAATTCTAATGGGTGATGGCCCGGATTATATATTGAGTCTAAGGACTCAAGGTTGTATTGAGTCTAAAGACTCAAGGTATGGTTCGAATGGGCGTAGGTCCGGTTGATTAATAATTGAGTCTACGGATTCAAGGGTAAAGGTTGTACACAGGCGAAGGCCCAGCTGATCGAGTCTGTGGACTCAAGGGATAGAGCATGAGTGGTTATCTGGAATTGTAACCTGATGTCGTGGACAATGATTGGATGAATTTGACAATTAGAGGTTGGGAACCTCGGAATATGTTGAAATAGCCCTGAGTGACCTCGGGTCATGAATTATGATATTATTATTCTACATATTATTATATGAGAATTGAACTGTAAGACTATATCGTTATTGATAGATGTTACTATGTGGAAAATAATTTAGATGGACTGCAGATTTTGTTAGGCTTCATAACTCACCCTTCATTTTTTTGTCTTCAGATTCTGAAGCGGTTACCAATTGGGAAGGAGTTGCACTTGATAGATTTTGGAAAGTGTATCAGCGCATTAGTGATGTCAAAAGTAAAAACTACTGTAATAAGTGAGGTAATACGTTTGTTTATGAAGAGTTATTATGATGACCAATTGTCATTGCTTATATAAGCTCATGAATAAAAGTTTAAAGTTTCTCGCAAATTTGACGTACAAAGTCTTCCGCTGTGTGTTAATGACGAATGGGCACACGTCTCGGAACATGATTCCCTAAGACACGGGTTCGCGGCGTTACACAAATAATCACTTTTTCAATTTTTTATTGTTCGGGGAATACGAAGTGATTATTTGCAAAAGTGATTATCTGACAATTATTATTTGCAAATATTATTATTATTTGCAAAAGTGATATTAAAGAGAATCAACTCCATATTCCCAAACATTATTATTTGCAAAAGTGATTATCTGACAATTAATATCTACACAATCAATTCTTATCAAAATTTATTTTGGCTAATAAAATCCGTTCCAAACGCCCTTATTAGAGTTGAACGTGCTCATCATATTCCCTCTCCCCAAAAAAACCTTAAGAACCAGTCATAGTTATTCTCACGAGTCTACTAGGAGAAACATGATATAGAAAATCTATAAATTCAGAAATAGTGAAGTTAATTTTAAGTTTTACCTTAACAACAAATTCATATTTAAGTTTCTTAACTTTTATGTGAGAACTAAAATTATTAGGGTATTATAAATAGTACAATAAAATTACTTGAGCTAATAAACAAACGAGCTTAATCATTTAGCTCGACTCCGCCCAACGAGCTCAAATATCCATCAAGTTCGGCTTATTTCTAGACGAATCGAATTGACTCATGAGTTGATAATTATTTTCTCGGTTAACAACGGGGGTTGGGGCGTAGCCCTCAAAATTTTTTAGGGCCAAATTCACAAGCCATCATGTTTGTTTGTATTTGTTCATATAGAATTTTTTTTTTTTTTTCCAAAGTTAAGGAGGCTAGAGCCCTCATCCCCCGGCTCTGCCTCTCCCAGGATATTAATATATTAATAGTATAATAAAAAAAATTCCAAAATTTTGGGAGTGGGGGTGGTGGTTCAGCCCAATGTTACTTGATTCATCAGTTCAAATTCAGGTTTGTGGTTCGCAGTTCACCACTCTGGAGTGAACCCAATCCGCTAAGGGTAGGATGAGATAATTCGTTTCTCAGTTCGCTTAGGTAGCTTTAGTTTGGTTTGCTTACTTAAGCATGTAAAATAAATTTATATTTTATACTAAATTATAAAATATATTACAAAAACGTGTTTTGAAAAATCATAAAAATGCATTTTTATGAGCGGCTCACAAACTCAAAGTATAAATTTACCGAAATATCAATGAATTTGTGTATAAAAAAATCAACAAATCAAAATCCTTTCAAATCAATGTGTGGTTTGCTCAATTTCACGAACCAATCCGAACCAAATCACGAACAAGTTCCAATTCGCTCCAGCATACAACGAACTTGATAACCTTACTTCAGCCAGCCCCTGGGCCGATGAGACTCCGCCCCTGTCCGGCAATAACACTACCCGACAAACTATAAACTTTCATATGGCTGCAGTAGTGCGAAATATATCCACCCACACAGCTTAATCTCATCAAGAAAAAGAAAAAGAAAGAAAAAGACGGTAGACAAATTATTACCGTGGTCCAGATACCATACATGAATGAGGAATCCCACGTCATAATAGTGACGTAAGCTATGTCGTCTTAAAACATTACACGTGGCACAATGAGGAACTTTCTCCATAACCTCAAGGAAAGAGTCACGAAAGCGCAAGGAAGGAGAAAAGATAACATTAAATGAAGGCTCGCCTACCATCTCAAAACCCCCCTCCCCTTGCAAGTTGCACCACCATGTCGGCCTCCAGTCTCCTAGCAATGGACCTCCCTGATTTCCATAATCCAAACCCTAATTACAATTATCTAATGGAAAACACTGATCAAGTGCACTTCCAACTCTCCGATTATCTGATGCTCGACGACGATGCCTCGGAGGAAGACTCTAGATCTAGCATCATCGGAGGATGTCCGTCGCAGTCTCCGATTACTCTACAAAAGGTTGCCGGTGATTCAGTTCATGAACACACTGGTGCAACAACACCCAGAAGTAGTCACATGTAATTAAGTGATAGAATTATATATATCTATATGATAGAAATTTCTTCTTTGCATGCTAAATTTGGTGTTTGTTTATGTGTGTGTAGGAAATGTAAGGGAGGGAAGAAAATGAAGATGGATGTGGGATTCAGAATCGCGTTTAGAACCAAATCCGAGCTTGAAATCATGGATGATGGATTCAAATGGAGGAAGTACGGGAAGAAGTCTGTCAAGAACAGCTCAAACCCAAGGTAAATTATAGGAATCCAACTTGCTGATTTTTCTCAGAAAATAAAGGAGTGATCAATTCAATCAGATTACATATCATCATGATCATCATCAAAACCTAATTCTAAGTATGTGGGATCGGTTCATGATCTACTAGGATACTAATTATTGCAGCTTTTTGTAGCATAATTCAACTCCATAGATCACAGGATCCATGGTGTTAAACAATCTGACAGCTACTTTATATTACCTGTTATTCACTAGCTAGTGGTTCCTTTTTGGTTTTCTAGGATCAATAAACAGGTGCTACTCACCTTCTGGGAAAGGTATTTCAATAGCTACCTAATAGGTTATCATGTGTTGAATAAGATCTCCTTAGATAATTAATCTCTCTCTCTCTCTCTCTTAAATATACTAGCAGGTGGCACGTGCGATGCACGTGAGAGCGAGGGGAAAGAGTTACCCACAGTTAATAGGAGTTAAAAGGGACATGTGTTAACCCGCTAGTGCGATTGAACTTGCTAGTGGCATGTGCGATGCACGTGAGAGCAAGGGGAAGGATTTAACCACAATTAATAGGAGTTAAAAGGGACACGTGTTAACCCACGGGTGCGATTGAACTCTCCCCGAGTTCAATTGTGAATAGCTGTGATTCTAAATAGATAGATGAGCAAGGGGTAGTTTGGAAATAAAATCAAAGGCAAGGGGTAGTTTGGGTTTTAAAGCAAAACAATAAATCAAAAATTTGTTTTTATAAGGATAATATGGGAATTTCAGAAAAATCATCTACACCACCCTCTCCCATTATAATAGTAAAGATATAGGGTCAAGATTCTCTCAAGTTTGAACCCCTAGAAGTCCCCACGTGTCTCTTTTGACACCCTTTAACCATGGGTAAGGTTCAGCCACCCGGGTTCACTCACTGAGTGGATGTTTGCAACACCAATATATATGTGTGTATGTGTGTTTTTTATTTAACCTGACATAATCCTTGTCGTCTTTTATTCGGGCTGGGAGATGGGTAACAACACTTGAAATTCGACTACTAGTTCGGCCACTGATCGTGATGGGTAGTAACCATATTGTTACAATAGTTAGTAAAAATCAAATTTGAAGCATTAAAATTTCTACAGGATTGTATTCCTTTTTATTACAATTTGATTTGCGTTCCATGCACTAACGAATCTGCGGGGGGATGGGAACAGGAATTACTATCGATGCTCAAGCGGAGGATGCACTGTGAAGAAGAGAGTAGAAAGAGACAATGAAGACCCGAGTTATGTGATAACCAGCTATGTGGGGATCCACAACCACGAGAGCCCTTGCGTGCTTTATTACAACCAGATTCCCCTCATGGTTCCTGACGGATGGAGTTTGCAATCTTCTCTCTCTTCTTGTAACCCCCATTCCATTGCATAGTATGAGTGCATGTCTTAACTCTCTTTTTCTCTCTCTCATGATTCTTGTTGGGGTTTTAAGAAAGTAAATGGTTTGTTTGAGCCCGTACTGTCAATAATATTGTAATATTTTTATGTCTTTTTTTTTTAATATCAATTTTGAAAAGATATGCATCTTTGGAATTAAAAATTTGCAACTGACAATGGACACGCAGACAATGTTATAGGCCATGTGAGAAGGGGGCGTCAAACAGGCTTCAAAGCCTCTTGTAAATGTGTCTGGCTCGAGCATGACATATTCAAAAATCACCAAAATTCAAGTCCGAGTTGAGCCCATTGACACCTTACGTGTGAGCCTACCTCCCCTAAGTGTTTCAAAAACTAGATCGCAAGTAGATCAACAAGGGGAGGATCAGCAGAGATCTCAAAGAGATAATAGGAAAAATTAGAGAAATTGTATGCTAAGATGATCAGCTCCAAGTGCACCTCATGGAGTTGGGGCCGCAACCGGGATTGAAAAACATTCCAATAATCTATCACCTGTTGTGTAAGAATTGAAAAGCTCAATTCCAACTTTTCAAACTCTTATTATGGTTGCAACATGTGTTACTATTTTTGTTTGTTATTTGACCGGTTGATGTCATAGCTTTCTCTTTGAAAAAATAAAGCTTTTTAACTTGTTGAACATGTGACAAGTGTCTCAGTTACAGATTTTGAAAAATTTTCTAAACTCTCACTATAAAACACCTGTCATCCTATATACACATAAGAGCAATAGTCCACTTCTCACGAGTGCCGTGAGTAGCATCTTCTCATTGACTCCCCTTTGTTCTCACCAAGTTTTTTTTTTAGTTAAATTTTTTGTAGATATGGTTAATATTTTTAACCATAATTTTGATTTTTTTTCTAAAAAAGGTTAAAAATATAAATCCAAGGTTAGTGAATTTTAACCACAATCGAAGAAAGTTAAAAAAGGGAACAATCGGCCGAGAAAAAAAAGGATGAGACGCCCTCCTCACGACACCAGTGAAGAGGGGCATTATTTACGGGGGAGCTAGCTCTTCCAAAAATATTTTCAAGTCGCCCGCCTCAAATTTAAACTCTTTTTTAGTTTATAGCCTTTCCAAATATTACATTATAAAGTTTAGTGGTTTTGATTTTGGAGATCTTTATAGGCTGGCGGCACATAGATAGTTAATAGCATCCAAATAAGTGATCTTATCATTATCATAACCATATCATTATCGGTGTCATCATAGTCATGATTTATTGCAAGTATTTCAAGGATTGGATCTATTCCTTAACCAATTTCTCGACCCGGGCTACAATACCCATTACTATATTCTTATATTTACTGCAAGTATAATAGTAGATTAGTTTCTTCTGTAGAGATGAACGCATGGATAGTGTCAAATTCTCTACAACATAATTGTTAAGGCGTTGCCTCAAACGGTCGCCTAGCCGATTAGGTTCTTTATTGGGCTCAGGTGATTATTATCTCTCAGGTGATTGGCCATCTCATACGGTTATTATTAAAAATCTGATATATGTAATACTATTATTGTTTAATAATATAAAAAAACTATTTAATATGAATATGATTATTCAGTAAACAAAGAAATAAATTATTTTATATACTTCTTATGTCTTTTACAATATAATATGTTAGGATTTTTATATCCAACAAAAAAAGTTTGAAGATGAAGAAAAAAGGAAAGACAAATGGTGTCAAGTATGTTTTTCTTATTTTAACTTGTTCTCTTTCTCAATCGGTAAACCAATTGATCTCTCTCCATCTGTTTATGGGTGAATCATATAATTCTCATTTTTTTTCCCCATAATTGTTAAATTACAGCTAGATCAAACAACCCAATAACAAATTAAGAGCATTTAAATGCTCCAAATTCTTTTTAGGATCCCCCTAAAACTCTCATAAACTCCTATTTAAAAGGGTATTTATAATTTAAATAAGTACAGACTCTATAGTTATATATTTTACTTATCAATATTATTTTTATTACTTATTTTAAGTATAATCAAGAAAAAGAAAGAAATGAGAATAAGAGGTATGACATCTTTCTCTTCCCTCCCCCTCTTCTTTCTTCTTTGTTCAATGTCACGGTCTGACCATTTTTTATTTTTTATTCAGTCATATATTCTTCTTCATCTCTCATCTCCTTCCCCTCTCTCTCTCTTTTTCTTGTTGCGCCGTCTTTTTTTATACCTCACCGTCCCTCTCTCTCCCCCCTTTCATCAATCATTGTAGATTAATTTTTATTCTATTTTTTTTCAATATTTGAGATCTCTCTTTATTATTCGTCAAACTGACTCTAATGAAGTAACTATCAAAATGCATCTTGACAATGGTGTAATTTATATGAATGTAGGGTCTCTTATAAAAGAAAATGCATTATACATATATCTCATATTAAGAAGAATTTTTACAACAAAAAATTCATCAGGCGACACCTCAGATGCCTCAGACGTCAATGAGATCTGTCACCTCAAGTCACTTGGTTGCCTTAACAATTATGCTCTACAAAACTAAGAGATCATATCATTGTTTATTTAAAAAAAAAAAAAAAAATCATAGCCAACTGCAATTGAATTCAATTGCATATGTGTGATGTATCAATTTGGGAGATTAAAAAACAAGCGGGAAATCAAAATCAAATTTTTTTTTTCTTCCAATCCATACATGACACGTATGCACTTAAGTGAATTCAATTGCAGTTGCCTATGATCTATCTCCAAAACTAAAGCCTTCCTTGAGTCTGGTTACGAAACAAGAGCCTTCTCGTAACTATGGTTAACAAATTTAACCTGTAAACTAAGTTTAGTAAATCTTAGCTAGGTGTATTAAAAGGGACACGTGTTAACGTGTGGTTTAACGAGAATTCACGTCAGTTGATGAGAAATTGCATTTGTTACCTTCACAGATCTTGTTCGTTTGATATTGAATGCCACTGCGAAATGAGAGAGAGAGACCCATTTAGTGGTTTCGAGTTTTGGACGGAAATTTAATATTCTAAAGAAACCCATATAGGATTTCGCTGTTAGATCTCCGAGTCTGTGAGGAAATCAGGGATTTTAAGAACTGGGGTTTGAGATCGGGATATTTTTTTATTTTTTTTTTACCATTGGAGAGAATAGTAGTTCGTTTTTAATGGGGGAATTAGTAATTGGGCTCTTGAATTTGGCTTATATCTTGGCCTGGTTTTCGTCTGATATGGATTTTAAATAGGAATTGGGGATAACCACCTTTAGATTTTGTTGTTTTGCGTGGATATTGTGTATGTTTGATTGATGTAAGATTGTGGGAGAAATTGGGTCACTTAATGGAAGGGGATTTTGGTTCGAGTTCTTGTTGTTGAAGACTCAGGTATTTGATTCTCAATATGGGATTTTCGTTCCCCTCTTCTTGTTTACTTTATTCTTTATTTTGAATGTTGAGTTAAGTTTTGAGATGTTATTATATCTAATTTCTTCATGTGTTCATCTGTTTAATGCTTATATGTTGGATTCCAATGGTGAATTTTTATTATTTTTTTTTAGTATGCTTGTTTGTGTTAGTCCAAATAGATTCAATATGACTTTGAATTGATTTGGAGCTCAGTATTCAATTCAACTGTTCCAGAAGTCAATGGAGACAGTTGGGTTTTTGGAGTTTGATGACCCTCACATGAAGCATACCATATGGGTGAAAGTCACAGTACATTACTAAAACTATCTTAATAAGGCAGAATTAAAAATGACATTTCAAAAAGATGTGAAAGCATTTTAGGTCATTGTGCATATCATCAGATTACAAATAGTTGAAGCATATGTAAATGGGTATGAATCATATATGGGGACTTGAGGTAGTGGAAATGACATTGAAGGCTATGAAATGGTAGTAGAGTCGAGCATTACCGATTGCGGTAGGGGTGTGTGGACTGTGGGCTCCTTAATTTGGAATCCATATTGGTCTTGTGTTTGTTGATTCACCTCCTTGTGGACCCTTCTTTTATGTTACTTATTATATAATATTCACTGATGAAATTTTTTTGAAGTCTTGCCTTACTATATAATAGGAACCACCATAAATATAACCAGAAACTAGGCAAGATTGCATTTCTTCTTTTCAATTTTTAGAAAACCTGCAATTAGGTGCAATTTGCAAATAACACTTTGGAGAAGTTAAAGCAGTTTAAAAGGTGAGACACAATTCAGTAATTTTGAAGTCAAATGCAGAAGCAAATGAGAGCATGGCGCATGTATTGGAGCAAGGATTGCCTCATATGCATTTTGTGAGCTTTCATAGTGGGGAAAGTTAGAAGAAATATTGAACTTGAACTAAATGATTTTAGCCACCTCCCTTTGTGGTAAAAAGCTACTGTCTGGGAATGACAGGCATAAAAAAAAGGGATATAAGGTTTTCCTTTGGAATTCGTTTTTTTGCAGGATTGAGGAATAGAATAAATGAATTTAGGGCTTGGGCTCAGTTATGAATCAGTACACAACGTTCAGAAAATGACCCTAGGAAGTTCCATCTGGAGAAGTGGATGTTGGTTGTTGTCCAAAAGGTAAAAGCAATGGGCTGCTTGGATATAAGAAATTTTATTGATTTTCTAGGTGAGTGGATATGAAAGTTAGACAAGGGTTTGAGTATGGAGATAATAGAAAGGGATTAAGCACTCTAGGGCCTGGAGAAAGGTTTAGGGAAGGAGATAGGGATTCTTCGTCGGGTTCTTTGAAAAGGTGACTTGAGAGGGGTGTACAAGGGTCTTTGGGCTTTGGATTGGGAATTAATCTGAGAGGATAGTGTACTTGTACTGATTTCTCAATGTTTCTCTGAACGAGGAAGAAGTAATCAGATCTTGGCCCATAGACGTGGGCAGGTTATTGCCAAACCACGCAAATTCTCTTGTGTTCTCTTTACTGTTTTTTTTTTCCATGTGTGTGTGCTTGTTTTTACCTTTTCTGTCGGATCTGGTCTATTGCAATCTCCCAACACTAAGCTCCCCTTAGCATCATCTTCTAGCCTCTATCAACAAGCACTGAAATCATTTTGGAGGTTGAGTTCCAAGGCTATCTTTTGTGGTGGGAAAGGAACAACACGATTTTAAGAAAGTAAATTCAATAAGAGATGGGGTGAGGTTATGGATTCAGATTTCAATTTCCTCATTGGTTGGACTTAGAAGGAGTGCAGATCTTTGAAAGGGGTGTTCATCCAATTATGGAAAATTTGTTGGATTCCAGGGTAATTGAAGTTTGGTTTCCTCCTTATAGTGGTTCCTCATAATGAATTCAGTGGGAATTCTATTGGTAATTCAAGGCCAGCCGATTGAAGACATAAACTCACCTAAGAACTTGATGGAGGATTACTTCTGATACTACAGAAATTATTGTCATTATGAAACTGACAAAGTCTACATTCGGATTAAATAAGGCTTACAATCACTTGACTCGTCCGAGTCATGGGCCCAAGTTTTTCATCCTTTTGAGCTCTTGTAGCTTTGATAGTCCTGCTCTACCATGCACACAGGACTAAAATTGATGATATATTTGTGGATTGTGCTTTTGTAGTAGTCTGAAGTTATATATTTTATTTTTTTTGTTTGGAAGGTATATTATATCTGAAGTTATATTATATCATACCAGCTGCACCCGTATATTATTTCAATCAGTAACGGACTTATTTATTTATCTAGAATTATATGTTAGTTTTATTGTGTTAAAAACATGCTTCCCAATGTGGCCGACCCCATGATCCCATCCCAGTTTCAGATCAAACTTCTCACCAGATATTTCTGTTGAATGCAGTTTAAGTGGTGACCTTGATTGGGTCCCCAATCTCCGGAATTCGGCAACCCCAGATCAAAGCGCGCAGATATTAAGGTGTGGTCTAACTTATTAAGTCTTTTGGCTGTTGTTTCAAAGATTGCATCCTGGGATTATGGGAGTTCTTAGTGAAGCTTAATCAATAGCAGCTGGACAGAAACAGAGGAGTTTATGTTGTGGATTAAATTCTTTCTTGTGTTATTGTTCCTGTAACTTGCCCTCAGTGTAGCTGTTCCATTGTGGAGCTTTCTCAGCTAATGATTTGGTTAAATGTACAATGATTGATTGCTCAAACTATATTTCAAAGCCATTCTTTTCTACCTACTCATTTCTCCTTTTTTCAGATTTAGTTCTTTTCTTCTATAGTAACTAAAAAGTATGAGGTATGTATCACACACAGGGTATAAAAAAAACCCATCTACAAAATGTTAGATTGGTTTAGTCATTACTATTATTTAGTTTTAGGTCAGAGTCCAGCTTACCCACCCAAATAGAGAACAGGACTCATTGGGAATATTCTTAAGTTTGGTTGCTGAGGAGATCTCCAGACCTTGGGTGGGGTTGGGTCAGTGGAGACATCTTGAGCCTGGCTCAAGTGTAAATAGACAGCCAAAAAAACATGTAATGACTAAACCCCTAGTCATGGAGATTTTCACATTAGAAAATAATTAAACCATTTTCTTGACAAACAAACAGAGGGTAAGTGTGCGTTTTGAAAGGGTAATGCGAGTTTTACTTTTTTTTAAAGTCATTTTCTTTAAGAGAAAGACGTGTGTTATTGTCTTCTATTTAAAGAAGACACGTGTTTTGAAACACATGTTTTTCCATTCAAGAATGTGACCCTTGATGTGGAATTGAAAACCACAATGATTCCACAACACGGAATTGAATTCCTCTGCCTTAGCCCTTGTTTCTCTTCCAAAATGGACACGTCAATTCCATCCCATTTCAATTCCACCCTAATTGCAATGCACCCAAAAAAAACAGAATTGGGTAGCAGAACTAATAATTGCACAAATCCAAACACACTAATCAAATTTAGGAGGACAAAATAATCTCTACCTCTTCAAATTCTCCAAATCAACAAATACAAGCTTCATAGTCGTGCTATCTGAAATCCACTCACAATTCAAACAAAAACAGATTATCACCATGCACGTGCCTTTTCTCATCCTTGATTGGGACTTGCAAGCTGCAACCAAACACCTCCTTGGAGATTCTTTTTCTATGCTAATCAGGGGTAGGTGTAATTTAATAATAAAGAAAGTTAAATAATATCTCATTTTTGTAGATAGTATCCTCCAAATAAATATGTAATTGTTGATTATGTGAGAGTTTGGCCTCTTGAAAATTTTGTAATTTTTTAGGGGCATGATTCTTTAAGTATGTGCACTCCCCAACTCCCCACGTGTCCAATTTAACCTATTTACCTGTAGTTAAGATTCACTAATCCAAGTATAAATTTTTTAGAAAAATCAAAGATTAGATTCATTAATCTTTGCCCGTTTGGATCGCATGAATTGGGGGGTTGAAATTGGAATTGGAGGATGCCCACAATTCATATGAATTTCATTTCACTGGGGAATTGAAATAATACCAATTCCTACAGTTTGTGGGAATTACAATATCCATCCGAGAGGTGGATATTGTAACTCACACATCCATGAGAATTGACACAAAGCTTTAATAAGCCTTTCAAAATAATTGTGCAGTTGAATTACTTTTAAGTAATTAATTTTTATAATTTGTTTAAAATTTTAATCATTATATTAAATTCATTTTTAATAATCTTATTTATATTTTGAAAATAATCTATTTTTAATCTTCAATAAATTTGAATTTAAATTTTAACATTATTTTTAAATTAAATTTTATATTTTGTATTATGAAAATTTATTCTTTTATCAAAATAATAAATTTTAACATTGAAATATATAAGAGTTTTCAGTTAAATATCTATTATGAAAATTATGGATGTAAAATATATCATTATTTTTTTTTTAAATCATTTTATCAAGGAAATTGTTACTAAATTTATTAATATAACTATAACTTTATAATATAATAAGAATGTCATTATTTGTATTTAAAAAACACAACGACCTACTGTTACATAGATTGGAACTTGTTTAGGTTATAGGTCCAATTAAGGGACAAGATGATTAGAATGAGTCACTTTAAAGATTTGTTTTATAATCTTTTTTCTCATTTAGAAGTGTACTTTTTGTCATTTGGTATTATACATTTTTTTGGGTAGGTCCTAAATTATTTATCTAGCCAGGTTAGGGGTTAGGGGCTTAAGACTCATGGTGGGCGCTCAACAGCCACACCAAGATTCGAACTCAAGTCACACCTTCATACACAACCACTAGGACACTCCCATAGTGTCATTTAGTATTATACTTGATTTTGAATGTTTAAGACATTTTTAATTATAACTTATATGTCAAAGGTTATAAAGTTAACACCAAATTCTCTTACTTTTACAAATATTAGTATGAATTTGTTTACTTTTTTAATGACAAGTATGCATGCCTATCATGTATGTTGAACAAACAAATGAATTCTTAAGCAATTTTGTAAGCATCCAAAAAGTAAAATTAAAATTCAAATGATAATTTCAGTAATTCTCACGATCTTAGTCAAACAGAAGAATTTTAATGCATAGACATTTTAATTCATAGAAAGAATTGCAATATCCATGATACTGCAAATCTTGTCATCCAAAAAGACTCAGGTATGTTTGGTTGCTAAGAAAATAGGTGAAAACATAGAAAATAAAAGAAAATTCTGGATTTCTACTACAGTTCTTAGTTCTTAGTTCTTAGTTCTTAGTTGTGTTTTCCAATTTTCTTTTCATTTCCATGTTTTCACTTATTTTCTTGGCAACCAAACATAAGGTTAAGGCTTAGTGAACGTTAGCCACAATTAAAAGGAGTTAAAAGGGACGCATGGCGAGTCGGGGGAGACGTGCGTGTTCCATCCAGCGAATGACCACGCGTAAAAATCTTTCCCCTTATATATAATATATAATTTTTTTTTAAATATAATTAATTATATTTGTATAAGAAGTCTTTCAAAATGAAGGTCCCTTATTTTTCTTGTATACTAGAACTTTATTAGAGTGCAACATTAACAGATTTTATGACTATGATGGGCTAATAACTCAAAATTATCGAACCCCAATGTCCCATAATACTTCGTGTACGCTTGATCATTCTCCACAAAACCTAATAATTAATTTTCTTAATACATCTACTTCGGCTCCCAAAGAAAATTTTGCTCGTCTTGAAAATAAGAGAAAATCTAAAATAGAAATCCCCAATAAAACCAAAAGATATGTCTTCAATGCAAAAGATACCACCTAGTTTAGTATATAAAGGGAGGCTACCATGGCTATAGAAGTGGTAAAAGCAATGGAGTTCTGCAGATTGAGAGTTGTACCAATACTAGCCCTTTTCTTGTTATCTTCAATTGTAGCTGTTTATGGGTTTGTAGATTATGAGGTCAAGAGGCTTGTTCCTTCAGGCCCAAACCCTGAAGAGTCTTCTGTTTCTGCAAACTCACATCCTTTTGCATCAAGAGGGTATGGGCTCACTTCAAGTGACATTGACATTAACAGGCTTGTTCCTTCGGGCCTGAATCCTCAAGACTCTCCAATTACTGAAGACTCACATCCATTCGCTTTGAGGAGCTTTGGGCTTAAAAGGGATGTTCCTAGTGGCCCAAATCCTAGGGAGCCTCCTGCCGCAGACAGCTCAGATCCCTTTAGTTCGAGAAATTTTGGGCTTAAAAAGGATGTTCCTAGTGGCCCAAATCCTAGGGAGCCTCCTGCCGCAACCAGCTCAAGTCCTTTTAGTTTGAGAGCTTTTGGACTTAAAGGGCTTGTTTCTAGTGAGCCAAATCAAGAGCAGCCTTCTGTAGCATCAAGCTCAAATGTCTTCACATGAGAGGTTTTAGGAGAGTTGGGGCGTACAAGGCAAGTTTCCATGGAGGGCATTTACCCCGCAAGCCTATAATAAATGTTAGCTATTATCCTTTTCATTGTAATGGGCCTAATAAAATAAGCTCATCAGCATTTATGTCTTTTTATCTTTAATTTTTAGGATTATAATGCGAGAGGGAGGGTAGCCTGATTTTTCCGAAATTTTCAAAATATCCTTATATAAAACAAAACTTTATTCAATGTTTTACTTTAATGTGTTAATTTTTATTGTAATTCCCAAACTACCCCTTATCTATTTAAAGAATAGAATCACAGCCAATTGCGATTGAACTCGGGGAGAGTTCAATCGCACCCACAAGTTAACACGTGTTCATTTTAACTCCTATTAACTGTGGTAAACTCCTTCCAATCGCTCTCACGTGTCACCCGCTAGTATCAATATAAAAAGAGATCAAAAGAGGATAGATACATAATTCACAGTACTATACTTTTCTTTCCTCTCTTCTTTATCACGAACTCTAACAAAACAAAACTTTGGATTTTTACTTGGTATCAGAGGGAACATCAAATTGAAGAGAAAATAATCACTTTAGATGATTGAAGAAACAAAAAGAGGAGGTGATGCAGGGCCGGCCCATCCATTAAGCCGTCAAAGCCTTTGCTGTAGGCCCCATTAAAAATAATAATAATATTAAAAAGGCCCTATTTAGAATATTAAAAAATAAATACAAGACTCATTTAGAATATTAAAAATGACCCATTTATTGTTAATTTTTTAAATAATATTTTTTTAAAAAAAATTTAAAAGCCCCATTTAAAATTTTCGCTTTTAGGCCTCCAAATGACTTGGGCCGGCCCTGAGGTGATGTCAACTGATGTCATCAAATCGTACACCCAAGGTCACAAAAGTATACTTTTCTAAGAGAATATTATAATGGGATTTGTAATAATTTTTCCAAAAATTTTTAAGAAGATTTTTATGATGATTTTTCCATTGGTTTGAATTTGAAAAAAAAAATCAGTTTTGAATGCGAACATTTAGATGGATCTTTTTGGGCTCTTTCTATGTGATAAACTAGTAAAAAGTTGGTAGGGTTGGTTGATCCAAAAATCTCTAAACAATTTTCATGAAATTTAGGTGAGATTTAAATTTTCTACAACATTTTTCAAGGACATACATGTTAGTTTTTGTGTTAAGATATATTTGGCTTATGCCAAGGGCGGAGCCAGGAATTTTTCCTTGGGGTGAAGGGAGCCAAATTACATATATCAAGAAAATTAATGAGATTGGATATGGGGCCTTAGGGTTCGGAGGCTACGGCCCCAGGACTTTTTGTTTTTGAGTAATGGTCCTTCATGGTCATCGTTAATGTTGCATTCCAATTCCAAAAATTTGGTTTAGTAACAAGAAGTGAAAAATATAGGTTTGTCTTCATTGGTTCCTACCAACTTTTTTAATACTCATTAACTGTGGTTAAGATTCACTCACTCTTAGGGTTCATCCATTTAATCTTGGTTTTAGAAAAAATAATAACAATTTGAAGTTGGTTAAGCTTAACCACCATGTTTAAAGAGGATGAAATGGAAGGCACCCTTCTGACACTCATTAATCGTGGTTAAGATTCACTCACCCCTAAGGTTTATACATCTACCCTTGGTTTTTATTTTAAAAAATTAACTCCTAAGATAATAAATCTTAACTACGATTAAAAGGGACACATAAGGAATCAAAATTTACATATTATGTAATTTTTAAAAAATGTATCCATACATTATGTTCTCATGCTCATAATATTACACATCTATAAGCAGCTGTGGTAAGAGATCTCTCATGTTTGTTAGAATCATGTTTTAAACTTGGACAATTTTGAAATATGAACCCTTTTTATGTACAGTTTAAATACAAAGAGGCTCTCGGCTTCATGGGATGGCGTTGAGCAGAGCTCCACTTTTTAACTTTTTACATTGTGAGGGTGGCAATGTTGTAATTAAGTGTTGGCAAATTACCCCTAACCTCCTTCAACAATTACAACCATGCCACTGCCCTTGTGTAAATAGAGGAGCCCCGCTTTAGCACCGTGATGCAGAGCTCCGATTTAATTAATTAATCTCTTTTATGTACCAGAAAAATGATTTTTTTCCTTTCTAAAAGTAGGTTGCCCCAGACAAATCGAAATTGACAGGCAGGAGAAAACCCTAATTTTAGTAACATGACAGAGACACTTCACCTTTGCTGTAAAGCTCATGTACAGTTGTACACTATCACAAGGAGATCTAGAAAACAGAAATTTATTGAAGTCAGAGGTCAGGTCATACTCTTTGGTAAAAGCCGCAATCGTCCAACCACATTGAATTGGAATTGGGTTCAAAAATCAGTATCAAAATGGTCTTACGTACCCTTGAAAATCCTGTTTCAGGAAGAAGTCTTAGTCTGGGCATATTTCAGCAAAAACTGGTAATCTTCGACCTCGCCGAGGACCATAGAGGACTTCATGTATGTGGGCATCCACGTCTCTTCTTGCCGGAGATCCCTCAGTCACGACAATGCCGTCGTCTTCCGGCGACCAGTCGGGAATGAGGATGCTTCTGATCTCTTGCTCAGGCTTGGTGGATGAAACTGTTTCGGTGGCCATCGGTGGTGCTGGGATCTGATGCACGAAGCGGCACTTACTGTATGTGCATGTCCCTGCGGTAAATGATTTGCAGATCTGCCACCCGCCCTCACACACAGAAATAAGAAAAACAATAATGTCATTCCTTTCATACGGGACTTATATAGCCCACTCTCCCTATTTGCACTCGCCCCCCAAAAGGGCCTCTATGGTAAAAGTCACAGGCAATGACACCTATTAGTTTTTTTTTTTAAAATTCCAAAAATTAGGGTTAAGAGTTAATCCTAAGGGTTAAAGCTTCTTAATTAGAGTTAAAAGCACATGTATTTATTAGGTAATGTGGGACATCTTTGGCTATACCATTCTAAATCACAAAAGATTTGGTTTGCTGGTAGGGAAAATCCTGATAAGTAAACAAGAAAGAAAATGAATAAATAGTTCTTTTATGGTTAAAAATAATAATACATTTATCTCAATTATTTCACAAGAATAAAAAAAAACATAAAACGATGAATTTCATGTATTCAATTTCACTAATAAATTACAGAGAGAAAAGACTATTTCTATTTATCTTAGAAAGGTCAACAAAAATTCTAAGAAAACTTCAAAGACTATTGCCACATTGGTCAAAAAAAAAAAAAAAAAGTACATTATAAGAGATTTAATTGGTCGGATATTTGGAAGCCAAAAACTCGATAATTTAAAAATTCGTTTTGTCGAGATGCACACCTGCTTGTGCCAAAAGTAGTGTGTATCCCATGTGCCAGTGATATGTAATTCTTAATTTATTTTTTTTTGAATTGTGGTGTGATAGTTGATATTCACGTCATTTGGCCCAACTTTAAATATCTACCCTCTCTAACCCACTAACCTTATCGAATACAAACATAGTTATCCAGGTTGCAGCGTAACCCTATTTTCTTTTCAACATCCTTTTATCCCTGTCTAGTTGTGTTCCTTCTAGAGCGCGTGCAATGGGGGGGGGGGGAGAGTGGATGTAGCAAAAGGCTTAAGAGTGTTCACAGCTAGTAGGAACGCAATTGTTATGAAGTACATACAAGACCTGTATCTAGTATAAAACACCCAAGTGTACCCCTCTTACCTCGGATTTATTCTTGTTAGAGTAACGACTAGGACGTAGCTCTTCTTTGCCGTGCGCAAACTGAGGAAATTTTCCAAATAAAAATGGAAATTAAATACACGAATATTTTTTTTTTCCCCAAGAAAAAAAAGTACTGAAGATAGTTGAGAGTGAGAGAGAGAGGTCACCTGACACTTGGAGCCGTAGCGGCAGCTACCGGAATCCTCCCACGACCGGCAAATCTCAGTCTTATAGAGGCTATTTCCCGACGACGACGAGCCGGAATCTGACGCCGACCTCGTACGACCTCCGGGCTGAGAACCGACGAGAATTCCGTCCATCACCAGCACGTCCTCTTCGACCTTCACCGGCGTAGTGAACACCGGCGGCGATCCAGACGAAGGAGTATCCAATTTCTCCACCGCCGAAAGAGGAGACAAAGAAGAGAAGTTACTGTGGTACTGGTGGAGAAGCATGGGATGAAACTTACTTGTATCGATGGCTGGAGATTGGAACATGTCGCCTGTAGATTGAAGGATTCCTGATGCAGCTACAGCATGGGAGTAGCGGATTAGCCTGGGATCCATTTCTTGAAAATCAGATGCAGTGTAAGAACCTAAGCTGAGATTTGTCAAGGGAAATCGAGCTCTGCTGCTTATAAATTGGTGATCCTTCTTAGGATCGATCGAAGAAGCGTTGTTGGTGCTCGCCGTTATCTTCTGAATCGGATTGTTGTTACTGTAAAAGCCTTCCATTGAATTTCTGTTCTTAAATGAAAACAACAGGAAACCGAAACCAGTACTTTAATTTGTATTTATTAGGGATTCAGGTAGTTTGAGAAACAAATAATTAAAGTCTTAAAGATCAAGATCAAGATCAAGATCGTCTCCCTCAGATCACTAACAGATCATCATTGAGTTTCTGGAACTCTCCAAGAAATCTGACCTTAGTGAAGAAAAATTCAATATGATCGTAGAATTAAAATGGATAAATTTCAAGTTTCAGAACATGAAGAAGACAGAAAATTTGAATTTTATTTTAAAATTCATCTATAAAGAGAAATCGGAGTAAATTAGAGATTACAATAATATCGGATTACAGATAGAAAATGTAAAAAAAATTAAAATTAAAAGGTAGGGCATCGTACCTCACAATCGCATCGACAGATGAACTGATATTCTCTGCAACTCTCTCTCCTTCGTTTCGAATAAAGAATTCCCAATTTTTGATTTGCGTTTTATAGGCCCGCGCAAATACAAAAGGCCGATTATTTCGTCTTCAAGCAAAAATTTTACACAAGGCCCGACAGCCAGATAGATGTGGACCCACACGATCGCCTCCTTCCTGAGACCTTATCTGCTGTATACAATTTCACACCGTTTTGGTGTGGGACATTTCTAACCAATGTTTCCTAGTTGCACGGTTCTAGTTCGGTTCCCAATTCGTAATTCGTCACTCTAGAGTGGACCTGATTAGCTTGGAGTTGGATGAGACAGTTCAATTCTCAGTTTGCTTAGCTTCTTTAGCTTTAGCTTGGTTCCCTTATATGATATTAAGGAAAATAATCACCTCCTCCGTCGGTGACACGAGGAGGGGCGTCTCAGCTCCCACTTCTTGTCATGTGTCCCCATTTAATTGTGGTTAAGATTCATCCACTCTTAGGCTTCACCCATCTACCCTTGGTTTTTAGAAAAATAAAATAAAAAATTAATTAAAGGGTTAAAAAAAAACTAACCTAAGTTAATGGGAGTTGAAGGGTCGGCTATGTGAGAAAGAGGAGGAATAGTCCTCTCCTAGGCCAACGAGGGGACTATTGCTCTAATATGAATACATGTATATATTTTTACTATATAAATAAATATATTATAAATACTTATTTAAAAAAAACATTAAAACTAGGTTTTATGGCCGGTTCCCAAACCTAAGAATACAAATTTGTCGAACTCAAATATAAGTTCACTGAACTTAAAGAACAAATTCGTCGAACCAAAAAAAATAAAAATTTGTGAAACCAAAGCAATTAGGTTTGGGCAGAGGGCTCTGTCAGTTTTACGAACCCAAATGAACTGAATCGTGAATTGGTTCGCGGTTCGTTCTAGTAGGTATCGAACTAGGTAACAATGTTACTAACACACCACATTAGTGCTAGATGTATCCCAATTTTTTATGACTACACCATATTATTCTAACTTAAACATTTCTATCATACTCCTTTTTAGGGGTGTATTCAAACCAAGCCAGCTCGATGGCTTGGCTCGACTCAATTGAGGCTTGATTTGACTTGAGATATTTATTATATAATGATATTATTATTATTATTATTATTATTATTATATTTAAGATATTATAAATAATATATTTATAATATTAATATACTATTTATAATATTTTTTTTTAAAGAAAAATATTTTATATGTTTCAAGCCGAGCTCGGTTCGAGCTTGAATCAATTCAAGCTTGAGCCAAACCAAAAATTTCATGCCGAGCTTCGAGCCAGAAAATTCAAGCTTGAATCAGACCTTGAGCCTGACTTGAACAGTTCAAGTCAAGCTCAAGCTTGGCTTGAACTGTTTAGCCCGAGTTCGAGCTTCGACTCGAATACACCTCTACTCCTCCTGATTTTAATACTCTGGCCACATGTTGCTGCTCTTATAGTTAATTGGGCTAGTTCTTTATCAATATTTATATAAAAAAAAGGAAAATATGGTACTTTCTCTCTTAATTGGTTTTTTTTTCAATTGAACTTTTGCAAAATTTTACTTTAAATGGCCCTCCAATTTTTAGTTTTTTTTGGTAAAGAGATATTGTATTAATCACATCTAGGAAAATATATAAGCGCCCTGAGGCCCAACAGAGTGAGACCCCTGACTAAGAAAGGAAAACAGCAAAGGTAGAGACGAATACTACTGTTAAGAGCAAGCTGAGCAAACTGATGTGCTACCCCATTGGCTTCTCTAGGGATATGAATGAACCGCACTGAACGGCATTGGGATGACAACAGAAGAATGTCTTCAAGGATAGTAGAGATTTCCTAGTGCCAGTTGGTAGATGATCCAGTGAGGAAATCAATGATTTCTTTAGAGTCTGACTCACAAACAACCTGGTTCCATTGCCTATTGACTGCCAAGATGAGCCCTAGTTGCAAAGCTTTAGCCTCGACACACCAGGAATAGTTTCCCATCAAACTTTTCTGATTAACCGAGATGATCTCGCCCTGATTGTTCCTTGCAACAGCAGTTGTACCCATCGTCAAAATGCGAGATAACGTTACACCGTCAGAATTTATCTTGACCCACCCCAGATCAAGAGGGTTCTACTTGACTGGTTGGGGAGGAACTAGAGGGGAATGAAGAGAAGTAGAGACTCTGTTAACCCCCAAATCTAGGAATGCCTGCTGAACTTTGCGAGTAGCCCGATTGGGGTCAAAAGCCGCACCTTCAAAAACAATCTCATTCCTGATTTTCCAAATGGTCCACAAGATGGTAATCATCTAGGCTGTCACCCGATAATTGTCGCGACCCAAAATCCCCCTTATAAGTTATGGGACTTTGGTTCGTGACTTACACTTCAAACCATCCTGGAAGAGCATTTAAAGATATTCTAAAAGATAGAAGCTAAAATTTTTCTTAACAAATAACAGTTAACCGTATTCCAAGTATAAAAACAAAACCGAATAAAATAGAATTTTAACAAGTAAATCAGTCTAATACAATCAAAGTCATAGGTGGACATCCACACCTCAAAGTAACCCCAAGTCTATATACACAGGTCACTCTCTCACTAATTGTTAGTCAATCTTAAATTATTCTTTCTTAGTAATAATTTTGTAGAATAGTACTAGTAAGGGTATCGAACCTTTAAGAACTGCACTAGTTTTGTTGCCTTTTATCAAGATTAATTTTAAACTAATGAAATTGACAATTGATTTTTGCTTGATTAAACTAAAATAATTAATTAAACTAATTAAGATTTCTAAATTAATTATCAACTACTGGATTTTAAATCCTTTGAAGAGAAGATCTAGGGTTTTCAAATCTACCACTAACCTAATAATCAGCCATATTTTGAATTTATTCTAACCTTTTAATTTGCAAACATTCTAGTTAGAGTGACAGCACGTCCCCTCTCAACTGATCAAGAAAAGTTCAAGGGATTATATTTTAAGCATATCATATCTTCGGTTAGCACAAATGATACACACTAATCTATGGTGGTGTAATCACTTGTCTTCCCTTGGCATAAAATATCTTCAAATTTAATCTTTTGATATATTAAAACCATTGCATAAAACCTATGTTTAAATTCTAACGAAAATTAACACAAGTGATTTTAATTCCAATTTCATAAAACCTGAAACAAGGTTGAGAATTCCAATGAAATCAAATATAATTCAAATAAATCCGGTTGTTGAAAACAACCCTCATTATGCAATCAATATTTTACAACTAAGAAATCAAAAATAAAAACAAAATAAAACGACACAATTATTTGGCTAGGGTTTCATCAAAACCCTAGAATGGAAATTAGTTCATCGCGAGGGAAGAACATATCATCTTCATAGACAAAGTTGCTGCATTCTTCTTCATGGCTTCCTTGATCTCCAGAGCTTCTCCTTTTTCTGATTCAAAATCTCTACAAAATTCTCTACTTTCATTATGGCTAGGGATTCTCCCTTTTATAGAGAAAGAGAGAAAGATAGAGTCCTTGTAGAATAAGGACTTCTAATTAGGCTACAACTCTTCTTTTATCTTTTCCCTACGAAATTTGGGCCTTTAAGAATAGTCAAACTAGGCCCAAATGAGACTTTTCATGCATTTAATAATATCCAAACGCAGAAGGGGCGATCGATCCCCCCCCCCCCCCCTTGGGCGATTGATCGCCCAGGGTAGAATCCCCTACTTTGTTTTGTGTTTTATTCCCTTATTTGGTCTTTTTCTTCCTGAGATCCTTTTGAGCCTTTAATGCTTTTAAAACTTTCATTTTAAACTTTTTTCCGTAAGTGAACCTGAAGCAAAAATTAACAACCAAGTAGCATAAAAATATTTAAAAGAATACTCTACAGGGTTAACAAGTTAAGTTTGAGGTGCTTATATATGTAACATTTAGCACCGATCACTCACCAACGCTCAACAATAATCAAATAAGGCCACTTGTCAAGATCCTTGTCTTTTCCCGGGTGTTCTTCCTCGACACCCTCTTCAGTGTACTCTTCCTCCACTCATGGAGTTGGAGCACAAATATCAAAAGGAGGATATGCCGACAATAACAGTTTGGCTGAGCATAGAAGGCTCGACGTATACTAACTACTAAACAATGAAGTTATAAAACAACAACAGGATTTCATAAGCAGTTCATATATAATTCAATTTCAGAAACATAACATTCTTCATTTCAAACATGTAGAAATCATATTTTCGATATCCATGTGCATACTTTTCAAAACTATATTTTACTTTACTTTCTTCGAAAACCGCATATTTTTATCATTTTCTTCATGTCCTTTACTTTTACTATTTTATCTTTCATTCTTTTACTTAACTTAGTCGAGTCAATCACTGTTTTGAAAATTGGACCAGATCGGACTGTTCAATTGAACCGGTAAAATCGGGAACCGACCTGTAGAGCCCCAGACCTTTTCATGCTTAATACATGACACTTTCGTTGTCATTTTCCATTTTTAAGAGGTATAATTAATAAATAAGAAAGAAATTGAAAATTTCGAAACGTCAGAAATGTTCCTCTTCGAAGTACGAACACAACGCAAGTTGAATCGTCAAAATCGGATGAACGAGTCAAAAGATATGGCCAAAACAGTCTGAACCTGTAGGAAAACGTAGCTCGGTTATGCACTGAGGACGTAGCTCGGAAGGCACTAAGGACGTGCTCTGACGTCGTACTCTGATAACGTAGCATAGACAACGTACTCTGATAACGTATACTGTGTGCATCCGTTGTACAGCTCACAACGGGCACGTTGTACAACTCACCACGGGCACGTTGTACAACACCACGAGTTGGCACTATTTACAGCACCACGAGTTGGCACTGTTCACAGCACCACGAGTTGGCACTGTTCACCGCACAATGAGTGGGCACTATTCACGACACAATGTGTTCAGCACTATTCACGGTCCTCGCGTCATTGTAGAAATCCCAGTAAGGGTATTACGGTCTTTTGGTCAGTTCACTCTTACCTTAAGAGTTTAACCCGAGCCTTTAGGGCATCATTCGACACTTAGAGAGTTTGAGAGAATAGAAGAAAGAGGAGAAGGCGATTCCAACCTAGGGTTTCCAGTTTGGAGAGAAATCAAAGGGTTTTTGAAACCCTAGATCAACCTCAAGCCCGTTTTCTTCAAGATTTCGGTTCAGGCATTGTGGAGCTCGCGATCCAAGCTAGGGCAGCAACTCACAGTCATTTGGAAAGAGGGTTTCTCCCTCATTTCTTCAAGGTCGGTACTTTTTACTACCCTCCTAGTTACAAATCCTCTTTTCCCCTCATTTCTCCTTATTTTCTTTCACTTACACATGTGCTATGAGATGGATGAATGGTAAATGGTGAATAGTGAATGGAGATGTAAGGGGCGATTGGATGCCAGTGGTTGTGTGGTGATGATTAAAACGGGGAAGGGCATTGTTCCAATAATAAACATACATGTATGATTGAGTAAAACCATCTAGAAAAGCATGTTGTCGGGTAAATCCATAATGAACACACCATGTTTGATGAAATGCCAAGGTGAATACAGTGAGCTGTAAATTACGAAATACATGCCTAATAAATTCTGAATATTGCTAGGGCCTATGATAGTGTGTTTCCTGTTTTCCCTAAATGCTATGAATATTGAATTGCTTAATCTTTGACGCTATATGTGTTGTGAAATTACCCAATGGTCATGTTTAAATTTAAATGCAAGTATGTACACGGTTCCCACGAGCACGGCATGCATGGCATGATTTATCGAGGTTTACAAGAACATGGTTAGAGGTGGGACATATTCTACGATATGTTTTACCTCGTTTTTCACAAGAAGACAAGAACCAACATTCCACGAGGGGTCTCCCCTCACTCACAAGTACATATCATGAAGAAGGGTCTCCCTTCCCTCGCAAGTACATACATATCATAAAGAAGGGTCTCCCTTCCCTCGCAAGTGCATTGCATAAAGAAGGGTCTCCCTTCCCTCTCAAGGCATCTCACAAGTGCATCTCACAAGTTACATGATCACAAGCAAGCATGCATGACATGACACGGCATACAAGAATCAAGCAAGATAGACAAGACAAGCTTTCAAGTACGAAAAGATATTTCAAGTCAAGTCAAGTGCACGATATTTTCAAGAGGTTTTATCAGCTTTCTATGAAATACAAGCATGATTATAAACTGCTTTACTTCCTTGTATGATATGAATTGTTTCCTTCTAACGTATATGAATTGCTCTTGATTATGTATTGCCATTGTTGTGCTATAATTGTTGGTTAGTATTTAGTACCCGCTGAGTATTCCATGCTCAGCCGTACTTCTTATGTCGGCAGGTTCTGAGGGAGCTGCTGCCCCATTTGATGTTTGTGTCCTGGCCCATGGGTGGAGGAGGAGTACGTCGAGGAGCCTTTGGAGGAACCTCCCGTAGAGCGTTACCAATAGGTGGTTGTAGATTCTGAGTGGATTAGCTGTGGGTGAAATGAGAGTTAGATTTATGTATTTTGGCGGGCATGTCCGCACTTTCTTATGGATTGCTTTTTGTATAAAACTTGAATTTAAGTATGTATATACATAGAGGGTTGTTAGTCTTCCGCTGTGCCATGATAGAGTATGTTTCCGCTGATAATGTCCTCTATTGTATATGCTCTGTGGGTTTTTGCAGGATGGTTTGTCAAGCAAGTCATGTAAGCCATGATTAGTCGTCCAAAGTTCACTCTAACTCCTAGGGTGGGTTTTGGGTCTCAACACGACCAATCAACCGGTCCCCAAACATCCCAAAACCAATTACAATTCAAAACCGGGCAAAAATCCAAGAACCGGCAGAATCGGCCGGTTGAACCGATAACCGGTAAAACCGGTGCACGATTCTAATAATCGGTGACCAGTTAAATTTGTTTTCTTTTTAATTTTAAAGTACTCTTTATTTGAATTTTTCTGCTTTTCACAAGCTTTTCTCCTCTTGGGAGTCTTTTTTTGGCTTCTTTTATCGTTGGATGGTGATTTGGCTAGCTCAGAGGTTTCTTACATGCATTTGTTACCACCTGAACGGTCTTGTCATGCATTGGATATGAGGATATCCATCCATCATCCTTGAAAACTTGAGATGTGGCTGAAAATTTGATTGCTCAAGTACTAAAAAGTGTTCTTACAAAAAAAAAAGTACTAAAAAGTGGGAAAACATCACCAATCACATCGTACAAATGATGTCTGAATCTCTATCAAGCTTGAAGGTCTAAATGAAGGGAATCCAGATAAAAATGCGGAAAACTGGATCTCGAAGATCTTTACACCATAGAAAGCAAATAATACTAACTACATGTTTAGAGAACTACCTTGATAAATGATGTTTACCGGTGAAGCAAAAACCAACTCGAACTATCAGAACTCTTTATAGAGATTTCTCTAAGAAATACTCTAATCTCGATCTTTATTCTTCGCTATCCCCGCGAAGCTTTGGGATCTTTTCTTGGTCTTGAAGAAACAAAGAGAAAAAGAAAAATGTTGGAGTAGACTTTCTATCTCACAAAACCCTTACTTTAGAATAACTTGGAAAATCCCCTAAGGGGCTCACAAAAATTGGGGGGGGGGGGGGGGGGGGGGGGAGAGAAATCTCCCTTAGTTCACGTTTTTTAGAGAGAGGGAATAATGAATTCTTCTTCCTATGGTTTAGGGTGTTGGGTATATATAAATTAGGAAAGTTTCCTAATCCTAATCCAATTAGAAAACATCCCTTAAAGAGAGTTACTAAATAATTATAACTCTTATCATTAATTAAAATAAACTTTCTAATTTAGGTTTCTTTTTTCTAAAAGAAATCCATAATTAAAGGGGTGTAACTAATTCCTAGATTCTAGAAATCCCAACAACCTCCTAACTTTTAGGATCCTAATCCAATTAGGAAACCCCAATAGGGGTGGGCGTGAGCTACAAGGGGGTGTGAACCATAGGGAGTCTTGCACTCCAAGTTTTGATGAAAGTCAAACTTTATCTCGTTAGTTTCTCGTTTACCAAGATTGGAATCTAATCCCATAAAATAAGAAGATATTAATTAATAATTATTTAAGTAACACAATCCTAATCCAATTAGGAAACACTAAATGGGCGCCCCACCCTAGGGATTAATTCCATGGGCTTGGGCCCACTTTTAAGGTCCATACTTTATGGGTTTAATGGATATGGGTCAAACCCATTTCCCCTGATTTAGTGTTAATTAAATAATTATAATTATTATCTTTTTAATTTAAATTAACAATTAATTTAAACCATAAATTAACTTTTAATCTATTTTATTAATGAATAACATTTAATCATTTAAATTATAGATTAACATTTAATCTATTATTAAACTTGTATTTCTTATGTGAGCATCTTCATAGAAGCTTACCCAATGTTATCCCATTGACCCTAAATAGGAATGACATTGGAATTGTAAGTGACGTGAGATATCCATGTTGCAATTGAATCCCAGTGTAAGAACATTAACCAATAAGGATCCTGCCACATGAACTTTTTAATTCAATTGATCATTCCAATAACATTATCCCTAATGGGCCTTCGAGATTAATATATTATCTAACTCATAGCTCATTGCACATCATCCGGGTTTCCAAGATATTTGATTAACCCATGAAAAAATTTTCCTTGTATAAAACGTTTTGAGAAAAACTTTTATTATGTATAATATATTTTAATAAAAATATATTTCAAACTTGTTTGATTTCAAAATCACCTGCTCATGATTTAAACTTAATCTACTGTCTTACCTGGAACTTGGATAATCTCTCAAATTAATAAGCATGGACTTCTTGTTTGAATTTCATCATGACTCGAACAGTTTTCTGACTATCTAACTATCACTGTATCGTAGTCCCTCAAGTAGAGAGTACTTTGGTGGAATCAAAACAGTCAGATTATTGCTTAGTTATAAATGAACTCATCAGATCTAAGGATCATTGAAACTGTTCAATGTGAATGAGAGACTAACTATCTGATAGTATGTTTATGCAAGAGGTCTCTCATTGCATACAATCAGTCAGTGTACATTTAAGCACTCATATGCTGATGTGTAGTCTCCACTACAATAGTTTGAGATAAAACTACATCTCAACCATTGAGAACATCTTAGCATTATGTCAGCTATATAAGTGAAGTACACAGCTTCACCCACAGCTGTAACTATATAAAGCATGAGGAACTGGAAAGCTATATCTGCCTGTGATAGTCCCATCACATAGTTTTCCTACAATATATCCTATGGACCTTTGTCGATATCTCATATCGTATAAATCATCTCATGATCATGGTCAATTACCCATAATGAATTCACAATAGGTAAAGAAGAAGTCTCTATTAATCAAATTAATAAGAATCTTACAATATAAATTACTTTTCTGGGCATCATGTTTAACACTAAATGCTCATGCTTAAAGAGCAAATTTTGGAGTTTACTGCCAAATGGTTGAACTGGCCAAACCGCAAACCGGACACCCAACCGGTTTGATGGCCGGTCCGGTTATTAAAACACTGGAGTCAATCTTTCTTACTTGGGATATCAGGTGGTTAGTGTCGGTGTCTAGTCTAACGTACACTAAACATTCATCCAATAACATCCTTGTTCATTCTTTTACTTAAGATCAAATAACTAGTGCAGGTACCTCGTCTGACGTGCACTAGCATCCTCCCAATAGCATCATTCTTACTTGGGAATATCCAGTAGTTATTGTCGATACCTGGTCTAACAAATACTAAGTATCCACCCAATAGCATCATTTCATTTCTTTTTACTTGAAAATATTTTGTGGTTAATGTCGGTACTTGGTCTAACGTACACTAAACACTTATCCAATAAGATATTCCTTTCTTTGTTTTATTTTCTTTCTTTCAACTTCTTTACTTTGCTTTTCAGATACCTGAACAAATACGAAAACCTCGATCATGCGTTTCCACGTGCTCATATACATTTGTGAGTGAACATATACACAATAACATAAATAAAATGGCATATGTTGTCAAATTATTCATTCATGGTTCTAAACATGCTTATAATAGTGTATACATATAATCCACATAATTAAACATGTTCTTCATCAAATTTAAGACATCATAATCCCCTTTTCATCAAGAATTCATTAAACGAATCATCTAGTATAACACACATTAAAAACATTACATCAAACATCTTATCTTCATCATTTAATTCAATAAAGAGTACTTCTAAAGCATTTAACAAATTCATACCATTTTATTTCATCATTTATACTCTCTCATTGTCCATTTCTTCACTAGGAAAGCATCATAAGAATCACTAGTATGCAATACCATTCAATACATCATAGAATAAGATGGTTGTTCATCCAATTTAAGCTAAACAATTATAACAACAAGGTTTAGTAGAGAGTATCGACCTCACAAGACTGAACTCCTTAAGTCCAAAGCTTGAGAAATGGCTGAGAACGATTTAGGGATGAACTCCAAGCTTGAGAAGTGAGCTCCAAGCTTCCTCTTGCTCCTTCAAGGGTTTTCCTTAGAAAATCTAGGGTTTTGCTTCCCTCTTTGCCCAATTAGGTTAGAAGGACTTAGAATATCTTAAAATCCCGTATTCGGTGTCCTATTTATAATCCAATGGATTAAACCTCGAAATTTCGAATTCAACACAGTTTTTGAAAAAACTGTTTTAACAACATTCATTCGAACGAAAGTTTCATCCGAACGAAAGTTTCGTTCGAACGATTATAGGACCCTTTCAAATGGAAATGACCGCGGGTTTTGAATTATTGCCCATTTTCTGGCTTCGTTCGACATTTGTTCGAATGAAAGTCCCAGACTTCGTTTTTCTTCCAACTTTACTCCTTATACTTGGGTTCATTCATATCAATTTTAAACATTATAAAACACTTTTTAGGACTTGAACATCAGTCCAATCATTTTATCAACCTCGCGTATAACCCACACTTTATTATTTACCATTTTACCATTTTTCCAATACTTATGACATTTCCTACTTTCCCTCGACCCTTTAAGCACTTAAATGCTTAGAACACCTACTCCTAGTGTCAAATACTACCACACACACACATATACCCCTAATTAAGGCTTTCATTGACATTTTACCCCCTACACTATACACTTGGAAGGCTTTTAGACTTTTCCATGCCCATGTAGAAAACACTATTGACTACACACTATTCACGATACTATTCTTTACCCTATTTACTAAATTTTTGGAGTTCTACAATAGTTCTCTTGTTTAAAATTTGGTCTATGACATCATTCCAACCACCATTGGAAGAAGGATGTTCTCGAAGCTTGGGGTGACTTTTGATGGATAAAGGCGAACCAAACCAAATACGAGTGGCACAAGGGCATGATATGAACAGATGGGAAATTATTTCTTCCTCACCTTTACAAAGAGGGCATAGGGGATCAACGTCCAGGTGTTGAATGGCCCTCCAATTAGAGTAGGTAATTTTTCAAAATTTGATTAAAAAATGTATGTGACTTCAGAAATAGGGGTATTTCTATTTTAAACATGGATAAACTGAGCCTTAAAGACTCAGACTAGTCCCACCATAAGGAATACCTCCACCCCATACAACCTATTTTGATGGGAGACCAGAAATTGACCTCGAGACCTTCGGGTTTACAGTTTGTCCTTCGGCCACTGGGCTACACCCCAGGAGTTAATAAGGGTACTTATTCACTATATTCTTTTTCTTTTTGATTATTTATCTCAAGAAAATATTGAAACAAAATTGAAAGATGTGTTTTGTATTAAGATGCCTAAGGAGCATTGTTGGATGAAATTTGTTTTAAAAAACCGGCGTGTGCTAGAAGACTAGTCAGGTCCTTAGTCAGAGATTAAAGGAAGAATAAAGGTTTAAGGCAAATGTATTGTTTTTTTTTTTTGTTTTTGGGTTGAGAAATGTATTGTTGACTATTTAAAATATTAATATGAAAATTTTAAATAATGAGTCATACTCTCCTTATTTTGCTCCAGTGACAGTAATAGGACGTATGTCTCAAACACCCTCCTCTAAGGGGTAAGAGTTGCAAGAGCTCCACTACCCTAGCTAACTTCTGACCGGTTGACTCTACTTACGTAGGTAAATGATATCCGGTTCCTGTGAGGCCCTTCAAAAAAAAATTTGGACATATGTCTCCTTTGCAGGAGGACTTGGATTCGAGTAAAGATGGTGTGGCAGTTGTCATTTATATTAGCCAAACTCATAACTTAAGTTAGATAAACCAAAAAAAAAAATGACACCTACCCAAAAAAAAATAAAAAAAATGAAATCTAATATTGGATGTGCAAATAACAATTATGAAACAAACATGTGTCAGATCAATGCTACAATGGATTTGAGAGGATCCGGTATCAACTTCAATCCGACCCGAACTCTGACACGGTGCAAGGCAAGTCATTGTAGAGTCTGTGTCCAATTGTGATTGAACTCAGAGAGTTTAATTGCATTGCACCTGTAGAGCCGTTTAATTTTTTAACTCTGGTTAAGAAGTTTTAACTATTAAAATTAACATTTAAAAAAAAAATTAAGGTTAGATTGTTGAACTAGTAAATCTCAACCAAAGTTAATAGAGGTTAAAATACCAAATGTTGACCCATGGGTACAATTAAACTTGAGAGTTCAATCCCGAATAAATATGATCCCAAATTCCCAACTCGTCATTGTAGCAAGGGCTAGAAAAGACTAGATCGAATCATAGCGAATCACAATTGAACAGGGCGAGTTTTTTTTTTTTTTTTTGGGTAAAGAAGAGGGAGAGTTCACTCACACCCATAGGTCAAAATGTGCCATTTTTAACCCCTATTAACCATGATTAAGATTCACTAACCCTTGGGGTTCAAGAATCTAACCTTAGGATTTAGTAATTTTTATTTTTTTTTAATTTAACCATAGGGTTAGAATTTCTTAATCCCAAGGTTAACTTTTTTTTTTCTTCTAAAAACTAAGATTAGATTGTTGAATATCCTAACAGTTAAGGAATCTTAACCACGGTTAATAAGGGTTAAAAAAGAATACTTGTTGACATGTGAGTGCGATTGAACTCTCTAGTTTAATCACGATTAACTTTAGATTTCACAAAAAGAGTCACCACCATTTTTTTATTTTTTTATTTTGGTAATGTGTCAATACCAATGTCATTAAATTAAACAATAAAAAGTGAATTTGACGTTTTTGAAAAATGCATGTGCATGTTAGACACTTTTGCTCCTATTTTTTTAAAAAAATTATCAAATCTAGTTAGGTATTTTCCTTCCCCAGCTTAGTTTATTATCAAAAAAACAGGTATTTTCCTTCCCTAGTTTTCTAAAAACTTGCGAGGAGGTGACTATATCACTTTTTAGAAAACACCCAAATCAAAACGTGTTTCCTTTTCTTATTTTTATGTTTATTTCAAAATTCCCTATGTCCCAATGTGATTGGCAGTGGGTGTTTCCACTACATATGGCTTTTATTAGCTCTTTTTGAACCCTAATCCTAAACCTAAAACTCTTTAACCGCTCTGATATGTCAACATTGGCACTTAGAATTAATTCTTTTTCTTAGGTTTTACAAAATATTGACATAGCCATATAACTAAGTTGTTAATTCCCACAAAAATAAGTTGTTAATTTTTTAAAAAATCTTTAATTTATACACAACTTTTTCATCGAATTATTAATTCACAAAGTATCGCGAAAAAAAAACACACTAATTTTTCAAAATATCACAAATTTTGTAAATTAAAAATGAATAATTTTTGAATTTTTTAAAAAAATACCGAATAAATATTTAATATACAAAATATTTTGTTTCATAATTTTATAATTAATTGTTTTATTTTATATTTTTTCTTTTCAATTTATTTTCAAAATTTTCAGTTTTTGCCAATATTTCAACTTATGCTCTGTTTTTGCACGTAAATGATTTTATGACGTTTATTATTTACAAAGGAAAAACATTTACGGTAAAATGTAAATTTTCTACTCAGTTTTTATTGTTTGGTTGTATTCTTAAAAATAAGGCGGAAAAGTTTTTATAAAATAATTAAAAATAAAAATAAACAAAATTATGAATAAAGGTATTTTTAAAATAATTTACATATTTTTAAAGAGGTTGTTATTTTGCGGGAAAATTACTTACCACTTTTCCGTTACTTTTCCGTAAAACATTTTACTTCCAAAAGATTTTACGTAGAAACAAACACACATAATTTAACTTTTCCCATGGAATTGATTTGTTTTCCCTATTTTAGGTCAAAACAAACGGAGCATTACAAGAAAAACATGGTAGGGTTTTGTCTCATGCAAGCTGCAATGACCTTCTGCTGGCTCCCCTTGCAGTGAATCCAATTACCACATTAGCAATATCTAGATCTCATTTTTGGATCATAAAACTCATGCTATATGGGTGCAATGTAAAACTGCACCCATATAGGGATTGATTTACAAATCAATTTTCTTCCAACACAATTTTCCTAGATTTTCTTCCAACACAATTTTTATCCACAGTGAGGAAGAATTAATCATCTAATGACTGCAAAACCTAGCAAAGGCAAGAAAAAAATTAAGAAGTCATTGTCGGAATTGGCGGCACCACTGTTTTGGGCTGCTCCAGAAATGGTTCCTACAAGTATAGATGAGCAAAAAAGATTTTCCCCTTTATATCTGATTGTCCAAAAGAATATGTATTATGAGATGGTTATAAGTTATAACTCCTCTGATTAAAATAATTGTTTTGATAGGAAAATTTCTACGGCGAAAATTAACATGGATTCCTCCTCCCTGTGTGGGCGTCAAATGAACAGAAAGAACACAAGGATATCACCAAAATTTTAGTTCCTGTTTGTTTGCACTTTTATTTTCTGTTTTTAAAAACAGAAATTTGAATTTTTTTTTGCATAAAACTTGTTTGGTAAGCATGTTTTCATTTTATTTGTTTTAAAATCATAAAAACCAACTTTTTCAAAAACCAAGGTAACATAAAATTTCTTTTCTGGTACCTTTATTTTCAAAAATAAAAAACAAAAGTAGAAAGCACAGAGTGCTCTGACTCTCGCCCACTACCACCACCACCAAGAACAACAACAACAAGAAAATGATATTTTCATTTATGGTTTTTCAAATAGGTGGGGGGAGTGGGACCCTTAACTGTTTAGAAATTAATGTCGTTCTATAATTATTTTTTTTATGATGTTATGTACTATGTAGTTACCAAACGTGTTTTTATCTATTTTTTGTTTTTTAGAACACAGTGCCAAAATTGTTTCCTAAAAAATTTGAAAACAGAGAAAAAAAAAAAGGTGTCATTTCCAGTTTTTAAAAACAGAAAAATGACAAGGTAACCAAACGGGGCCTTAGTGACAACATTTAAAACCAATGGTAATATACTTAGTCAGATCCTGACAAAAAATACGATACAGGTAAGGATAATATCATGATTTGTGCAAAGTGAATTTTCACACAATAAGCAATAGCAATCCAATGTTCAGTGCATAATTCTCAACCTGCAAGAGATCTGCATCTCAGCTAATATCTATAAATAAGTATACAGCATAGGACACAACTCAGCGGTAGTAAAAATACAATGCCATTGGTAGGTAAGGGAAGAAGAACCATAACCAACTTGCAACTTGGCAAAAAAACAGTGTGAAGCAAGTGCAAAGGAATGGACTAATTAACATCGATGACCAACTCAATTCCTGTTAAAATACCAAGACTCGAAAATAGAATACCTGTAATTCCCAGCATCTTAGTTCAGCTACTCTCCTGTAGATCAAGCATTAGGAAGGTTGCCCCCCTTTAACTGATAACTATATACTGCTGTAATGACGAGAGCTTAAAATATCACACTGGTCAACAGTGAAAATCCACTAGTCTTTCATTGGCCTTGCTTCATAGCCTCCTTCAGGGCGCTCTACGAGACTGTAAGGCATGTGGGTCCCTAGAATTTTGTCCCAGATGGGGAAAAATGGCTGCGAATAGTTGTATTTTGTGCCTTGGAGTTGATGGTGGATGTCATGGTAAGCTGTATTGTTCTGGAAGAAGAGATGGAAGATGTTGCCAGGAAGCCAGAGTCCACAGTGATCATCAACTGTCTTAATCACAGCGAAGCAGAAGAAGATTACAGCTGTCCGCGCAGTCATTCCTGAGATCAGGAACGAGATTGCCCCACCAAAGGTGTCGAGCAAGAGACCCTCAAGCGGGTGATTGTAAAGGGCCCCAATAGCATAAGGGACAACCAGCCTGTGATGTTGCGAGTGGACATGGCGGTACAAGAACATGTTCTGGTGCATGTAGCGGTGCACGAAATACTGCCATGTGTCCATGACCAGCATCCCGACAATGATCTGAACGACTTGAACCAGAAGGGGAGGTTGAATTGTGACCCCAGATGAACTTGCCTTTGAGGTCAACTGTAAAATAAAAGCCAAAAGATGAGATGTAGTTATTAACTACCAATTTTAATATAAATTATCTACCAACTTAGGAAATATAAATCTTAGGAAAGCAAACCCAAGGAGCCCGTTGGTAGACCGTAGGACAATCTACCAACAGCATGACTTTCACATGGTGGGAGTGGGAACCACGATTTGAAGGATCCAATCTAGGAAACTCCTCCAGTTTCCTTCAGATGATCTTAACCACCAATTCTCGAAAAATCCTATAATTAGGCAATTGAGGATAATACATGTACTGTTGTTATCTTACCATCCATTCTACAGGTAGCTTATACGCATAGTACACATGCCGGGTTGGAAACCACCATTTGGTGGTCTCAACTGGGTAACTTCAACAGCACCAAATTGACCTCAATGTATGACCTTAACCATCCTTTCTATAGACATTCTTGTGAACCATGCACTACATGTTTTCCGATCATCTTATCAGTTTGATTTGGTATTATTTTCATTTTATTTTTAGGGTGTTGAGCTTCTTCCATGTGGTGACAACCTTAAGTTTGTGAAATTGAACTCAAACATTCCATTATCAATAACCCAAAATTAAAGAATTTGCAAAACTTGACACACATGCATAAATAGATATGCCCAGAGACATACATGTATACATGGGTATGCCCAAAAACCTAAAATGCTTCCCCTACAACAGTCTCTTTAAGAAGAAACCTTTACCTGATCGCAATATAACAAATGAGACTGTAGAAGTAAAGACAATAAAAAGGACAGTAAATGAATATAGGCTCACAACCCAAAACAACTGGCTACACTTTCCTAATCAGTTGTTGTCTTGTTGACCCCGTTGAATGACCCCTTGACCATCCATTTATAGACATTCTTCCAACCATGCACTATAGTTTTTCTGATCTTATCAGTTTGATTTGGTATTGATTTTCATACTTTTTTTACAGGGTTAAGCCTCGCCCCAGTTGTCATGACTCACAACCCTAAGTTCGAGAAATTAAGCTCAGAAGTTCCATCCTCAATAACCAAAAATAAAAGAATTTGCAATACTCAACATATACATACCCTGAGCACCTAAAATGCTTCCCAGACAACTGTTGCTTTTTACTTGATCCCAATGTAACCAATGAGACTGGAAAAGTAAAGACAGAGAAAGGACAATACATGAAATATGGGCTAACTACAAAAAAAAAAACTGAATATATGCTTTGTTATTCGTGTGACACTGCAGAATAGTTGCAGGGAAGCTATGTAGAAGGTGGGAAGCTCGCTTTCGTTTCCCAGACTCACTTCCTCAGACAGACTCGCTTCCTAAGAAGCTCGCTTCCTCGAACAGCCTTGCTTCCTAGGAAGCTCGCTTCCATCACGTCTCATTTAGTAATCAAAGGGAGTTGTATGTGTGAAGTAATGGGTTAGACCACAGTCTATAGCCTAGGGTGTAGACTCTAAGCAAGTATCGTCGGTTTGGAACCTAACATGTAAGATAAAATCAAAGATATAGCTACCCATAATAACATAATGGGAATGAGGAGTCTATATCTCATTTTCTAAGGTTTCTTTGAGCCTCGCTTCCCGCTTCTCACTTTCGCTTTGCTTCTCATGTTCGTTTCTCACTATGGTAACTATGCACTGGAGCTTGTTTGTGCATCTAAAGCAAGATGGAGAGAGAGGCGGGTGTTTACATTTGGGAGCAAGAACTGCTAATTGGTGGATCTTAAGAAAGTGAGGATGCAGAAGATAGAATCATAGAATACATCTGTTTCAGTCATATGAAAAATTTAAAAGTAAATGTCTTTGATAAATGAAAACATCACTCAATTACTTGTATGATGCACTCAAAGCATATTGATGGCATCATCGTAGAGGTCCACTGATAAGAGGGAAAAGAGAATTTTTAAGCATAAAGTGGGACAAAAATGTAGGGATTCTGGAGCAGAAGAAGCATCTGTGAAGAAGCTTCCTTCTATGAAGAGCAATAGCATAAGTAACCTCATACAGTGCATCACTTCGGCAATGTTAAGACGTTGGAGTGTGAGAATGGAGGATGTATTGTGTGTTGTGTGTTGAGTGGGGAGGGGAGGAGGCGCTACTGTGTCTCCCTAACTTAGGCGCTACTGTGTCTCCCTAAGCCTTGGCCATTTAGGAACAATTACTCTTCTACAGAAGTATAGCCAAACCTCGGAAATTTGAATTTGATCAGAGAAATTACAACAAACTAATGATATTTCTAAATTACTTCTACCTGATGCAAATATCAACATGAAAGCATAAATTGAAGGTGGTGTCAAAAGTATAATCAATGAGTAATATCCTATATCCTTCAAATAATGGAATTTTGTAAACCTATGAAGCTTTAAAATAAGAATCAAGCTCTATGGGGCTCTTGCTAACACTTTAGAGACCATTCAGAAAATTTCATTTAGACTGAGTACACGCAACTGAATTAGATCACTGGAAATTATTATTCTAGGCATAAGGCGAAGGTATTTCAAAATCAATTTAACACAGAACTTTCTTAGAATTAAAATCTAACCATATAATATTGTTTTCCCTCTCACATGTCACTCCATTAACATTTTTAGCTCAGTGTCTCTAACAATATTTTTTATTTACAATAAGTAAATATTCACAAGAAATTAGAGCACAATATGCTGGAAGCGATAGCCTAACCTATTTATTGCACATTTTAGAAGTATACATGAAATGGGCCCAGTTGGATCTCTGTCAATAAAATAAGAAACCCGCAGTTCTAAAAACTAATAAAATATGAGAAGATACCCTCTGTCTGACACCTCTGTATTTCCAGAAGCTGATATTAATCAAATTAGCATATCATTAGAATTCTAATACTTGACACTGCAAGAAACTCTTTTTTTTAGTCCCACGCCCTAATACAATATATTATTGTTTAAAGTTCTATGGAAGTCGGGGTCAAACCCAACAGACTAGGTCATCTATGAGATCCAGTTATGCAGCTTCCAACATTTCATGAATTTCTGTGCCTTCTGTGACGAATTAAATGTATTCACACAAAGTGAAAACAATATTGAAAAGTGAAGTACAAGTATTGACTAATTCAATAATTAGATCTCAACAACAGCAACAAAAAATGTTATCAATCAATGAAGGGAAACAAGGGTGAGATTCATCAAAATTTAACTGTTGAGTGTGATGGGAACTTGACGAAATAGCATATATTTGTAAAGATGAGAAGATAGACCTAAATATAGGGAGACCCTTGCAGATTAACTGGTGATGAAGTGAAGATTAGGCTTGAAAGCTACATTATAGCAAGTTCAAATCCAACAAACAGAAAATAGTTGTCTGCAAGAGAGAACTTGAAAGCCATGTAGGGTACTGGAAAAGTGCGTTTCAAGGCCAATGAGAGGGGAGGCATACCTAATAGAGTATAAAAAGGGAAGAGGAAGCAAAAGGTACTTATAAGGAGCTTTCAGTCTAGAAATTCTTCCTTCAAGGTGAAACCAAGATGTACCAGAGGCCCCCAATTCCTCATGAAACGAAGATGGACACAACTGCATCATGTCATTGGTTCGCTGGAACAATGACACAGTTGATCATAGCATTGGTAGGCCTGATCAGTACGTAGAAAATGAAAAAAATACCTTCTTGTGAAAAGAGAGAGCTAATCTTCATCAAGATCTATGGAGAGATCAGTTGAAGATCCATCGTCCCACCTCTTATAATTGGCGTTTTGACCATTATGGTTTTAATAGCAAAATGCCTTAACAGTCCACATCTGATAATGCCTTAACATTCCACATCTGATAATGCCTTAACATTCCACATCAAATGCCTTAACATTCCATCTCTGATAATGCCTTAACATTCCACAGCAAATTCCAACCAAATTATAGCATTTTTCTGAAGTAGCGAATTATATAGGGCCTCTGTACCAAATTATATACTTAAAAATAAGCCAACCTACTGAACTACATAATATCATTACATCTTTCTTTCAAACAGTAAACATGACAGAAACTCCTATCCATTATGCTTTATCAAACCCTGTACCTTATTAATATTAAGTAAATGATGCAACTTATGTACAATTTTATGCTGAAGGTTGAGATTCAGTCATAAATCATTTTCTATGAACTTATACAACCATAAACTTGGAATGGTTACTTGTCCAGAGTGAGAAAGGCGTTCATAGATTTTTTGGATACTTCTTGCCTAATTCAAAGGTGTAGTAGAGGAACCTTTCTTGACAACCAAGAAAATTTTCAAAGAGCCCTGGACCACATTATGGATGAAATATAAAATTTTAAGGTCCATTCAAGAATGGAGATCCTATGCTGTAACAAAGAATGAATCAGTGACCACAGAGATTTGACAATTCAAGAGCATCAGTGACCAAAGGCTACCGAAATTCCAATCAGAGAAAATCGCCGATTACAGTTTCTCTTCCAGTAAGTCGGCGGGTAGAAAGCTTTTAGAAGTTAGAAGCCTTCCCACTAATTGTCTCTCTTGATGAAATAGGATGGAGGCTAGCAGATGGTGACTGGTCCAACATCTATGAGGAGTTTAGACATGTGTCAAAAACTAGATTACAATAGTTAACTCCTGAACTCTTTGTCCCAACAATACCTCATTTCAATCATTTTAATCAGAAGAGAAGTTAGACTTTGCTTGGCTGCTGCTTCGATGCAAGTCCTTCAGGTACATAAGGCATTTGGTTTCAATCTCCAAGGATTATGGATCAAATTCCAGTGACTAAAAGAGGCTTACTCTTAGGCTGATACCCTACTCCTAAATGGGAAATCCATTCCCTTAGAGGGAGGTTCGTTGACCAAGAGAATAGTCACCAAGTACGGGTATAGGTTTTAAATGACAACGATCTGTTCGGGAAGTACAGGTTTTATACGGCAAAAACATGGGAAAAGTACTTGAAAAAAATAAAAAATAATTATAAATAAATAAGAAACATGATATCAACTACTAACCGGTGTTTTAAATAGCGTTAGAGGCGTACGCCTAGAGACGCGCCTTAGGGCCAGGCGTTAACAAAACGCTATAAAGCGTAAGGAAAAAGCGTGATAGACTAAAACGCGTACGCATTAAAGTAAAGGCGTTAGATAAGGCATACGATCCAGAGAGGCGTACACTATTTCAACGCTATGTTACGCTACAGTCAAATTTTGGACTCTCTCTCCTCTCTGCTTTTAGAAGCTAGAACAGTCCTTTATTATTATATTATACATAAGAAAAGGAAATAAAAGAGAACTAGAAGAGTAAGACATCTTTTGAAGTCCTTTCACATTAAAAAAGAGGAAATAAAATCAGATAAGAGGTCTTCAGTTCTACGGTTCTGCCAAAACAGAGACACATCCTCAACCCCTTCTTCTCCTCCACGCGCTCTCTCTCTCTTTCTTAAAAACAGAAACAGAGAAGAGAAGAAGAAAGCATCTTCAACCCCTTTCCCTCTTCTCTTTCTCTCTCTCAAAAACAGAGAAGAAGAAAGGAATACGACAGAAACGGAAGAAGAAGAAGAAGAATCTTCACTGGTACGTCTTCAATCCTCTCCTTCCTATCTCTTTCTCCTCTTTTTTTCTTTTTTTTTATTGCTTCCTGACTGTAAACGTTTTACTGCATGTAAAAAAAAAAACAAAGAAGAAAAACCAGAAAATTTTGGCACGTCTTCAATCTCTCGTTTCCTCTCTCTCTCCCCCTCTTTCGTTTCCTTTTCTTAATGCTTTGTCTTAACTATTACAGTCCCTATTTAAAAACAAGACTGTGCACATAATTTTTTTGGTAGGGATGGGGACTGCACACATAATTGTTTTGGTAGGGAAGCCATCAGGATCTTTGAACAGGCCAAAAGGGTTCTACTTCTACCCACTGAATATAATATTCTTTGGGAGAGCTGAACCTTCTTACTTCTTCTTCATTGTACAATAGTTTTTCTGATATAAATTTCATCGTAGCCATGCAACAGCAAGACCTTTTCTGTATTCTGTATTTCTGTAAAGCCTTGCAATTCCTCCATCTTTTATCTTCTTCTTTTTTCCAATGATTGGTGAAGTGGGACCATTGAGTATGTGATATCATTCAATTTAATTGTTGATATCATTCAATTTATACTTTT
This sequence comes from Tetracentron sinense, assembly GCA_015143295.1. NCBI lineage: Eukaryota > Viridiplantae > Streptophyta > Magnoliopsida > Trochodendrales > Trochodendraceae > Tetracentron > Tetracentron sinense. The sequence goes on from CM026556.1 coordinate 26,597,246, forward strand.
GAATTTTAAATCTTCAATTTAATGACTTATGAATCATGTATGTGATTAATGATGAATTTATGGTGAATGACATATTTTAATTGTCCTTTTATTTGAATTTTTTCAATTATTTAATTATTAAAAAATCAAATCCCAAGAGGCTTACGCCTCACACCTTAGACAAGTGGAATGCCTCGCCTCACGCCTTAGCGTTTTAAAACATTGCTACTAACAATCATTTAAAGTTATCATTCAACAAAAGAATCGCAATTATATAGCACTCACAATATCATCATTCGCCATTTAAACAAATAGATATCATCATTCACCATTCAAAAAAAAAGTACAATATCATAATCCTCTAAAATAGAACCCCATAATATTCAAACCCTAACAAAAAATTCAAGCTCTCAGATAAGCTTCAACGTTCCAACTCTAAAATAAAATTCAATTATATCTTTGTAAAAATGAACCCTATATGCAAAGCCCATCATATAAGATTCAAATAGGTAAATGAGAATAAGAGAGAAATCCTAAAAATAAAATTTTAGTATGTAAATGATAAAAATAATGGGTCGCTATTTCAAACAGTAACCCTATAAAACTTTTTTTTAAAATAAACATGTTTTTTCTGCACGTATTATACGAGTTTAATATGAAAAACACGTTTTGTACGGGTATCGCGGTTTTAAACTTAATACGGTATAAGTACGGCGTTTAAAACGACGACCATAAAAATCTTAATTTGCATTTTCAACGCTTATAAAATGTGTTTTGGGTGACAAAGACCAAGAGAGATAAAATAAAACAAGTTATTCTTACGTTGCAAAAGAAGAGGGGTGTTGCATTGCATAAGTCACAATAGAGAGTTATTATATCGACACTCGCAATCCCTTCTTGAGGATATCTTTAAGACAATAACAGGTGAAGGAGAAACTTAGCTCAAGTAGGGCCATCCAAATGAAATAGCCAGAGGACCAATAGCCTGAAAGGAGAGACTTGTAGCAAATCTAGGGTGAAGGTGAAGCAAGAAGCAATAGAGACCAAATACTTATGTAAATGTTATGATAAAGGAAGATGAGTAGCTCAAGTTGAGCTTGTTGCTAACAAGGCAAAGGCAGCCAAAAGCTTGCGATCACCTCAAAGGAAAAACATCAAGTAAAGGGTGATAAATAGAAGGCAATGGAGGAATCTATCTTGGACCATCAAGGTCCTAAAAGGCTTGAGTAAGAGGGAAGTAAGAAGTGTTACAAAAATATAGAAATTACTGATTGTATCAAATTCATGAGACTACAATTGAGGCCCCTTCCAGTGTTTGCATAATCAAACTGGAGGTGATGTCTCAATCCCCACAATAGGGACCCTAAAGTGGACAAATTTTGGGATCCTGAGGGGCAAGTAGGTATGACAGTTATCATGAATGCTTATCTAGGCACCTAAATGTAGGGTTCTAAGCTGATCCGATTTGGATCGTATCTGGAAATATCTGAATTTGATCCGAGAATGTCAGACACTGGATTCCTCAATTGAAATCTGATTATTTATTTAAGATTCAAATTTGATCTGTGTCTAATCAGATTTATGTTCAGTTCTCTACATTAATCTTTTGAGCATATAAAAATTAGGAAAAACAATATCTATAACAGGTTTTAAGTTTGTTATGTTTTAAAAATCAAAACCTATAATATAAAAAAATGTGTGACATATATATATAATTGAATTGTAATTTAATCAAATGGGATTACCATAAATTTGAATTCAATCTAAATATCATCGGATTCAAAATTCTAGATCTGTATCCGATCTAGCGGATCTATAATCGGATCAAACTGCTCTAATCAGATTGGATCATGATCTGATCCATTGACAAACCTACTTAAAGGAGTCAGAAAGCCTAAGTGCATTAGCCCAGGTGCTCACTAGCCTTTATGCAGCCACATAGGCCTCGTTAGGACTTAGGACCACTGTAGTCAAAGTATCCAGGTAACGCCCAAGCAATGGTGGCGCTTTCCTAGGCGAGGCGTTGCTTAGGTGATGCATTGGCAAAAAAAATATCTTTTAGAACCTACGGAATGCCCGCCTAGATCAGGATTAGGCAATAAGAGTCCCAACTAGGTGAGACTGTGGCCCAGATGTTACCTAGACTAAAATGCTCTTTTCTAAAAAAAAGGGATCAAAATCCATAGTTTAGCTTATGTCAAATGGGTAATGTAATTGCAACTAAATTAGATACCACATACTTGGAGTTTGTCATTACCACCCAAAAAGGCTGAAAAAGTCGATTGTCTCATAGATAAGGAAATTGAATTAGGACTAAGGTTTGTAACAAATAAACAGATAAATTATGCCATCTAACTCATTCACATATTGAACATAAGAAATTATTTATGTTTTATTTCTACCACAAATTCTTACCTTTGTTCATTTTCTTCGACGAGCTACAAGCGAACATTGTTAAATTTAAAATAAAAGTGAGGGACAAGATTGAAACACAATAGGTCTCAACATATGTTTGAAGCTTGAAGCGCCAATAAGTAAATACTGCTGTTTTTTAAAACTTATTTTCTAGCCTCTCTTGTTTCATATATATTACTTTCTCTACTGGGATTGCACCAGCCACAAAGAAGTAGTGAGTAGCAGAAATTAAAATCAATTTGGGCTGTCAATTTCTTCACCGTGGAGATATTGGCAGAATAGTGACTTGGTATTTGATAAAGCCTCCCCTGATAGTCTCTCTCATAAGTGATACCCAGTGGGAGGTAATTGAAACACTAGCTATCTAGGAGATAAGTTGCGGGTCTCCAGGGATCCGCTGCCCCAGATATGCCTCCATGATGGAGGGTTCCACCTATTGATGGACTCATCCTGATAAATGTCAACAGTTCAAGCAAAACACATTTATTACAGGCCTAGTTCTCCACATTGAAAGTCATATTGTTGCATACTTGTATCATCTTATGCAAGAGACAGACTTCAGCACAGCCACCAGAGCTGAGATGTAGCTAAGTTATAGTGGATTATCAACGATTTCTCAACAAATGACATTATTTAGGCAAAATGGGAAACAGAAATGCCATGGCTGGTCACCAAATCCTCTATGGAAATTAAAGATCTTCTAGACATGCTAATCCAAGTAAAAAACCCACATATTTTAAGAAAATTGAACTCATAGCTAACACGGGAATCGATTTTCTCATGTTTGAAGTGGTTGTTGGGTTGGCTCTATGCATCAATTTTATGCAATAAAAGAGAATGAGACAAAAATATACAAATAATGACAATTTGAACAGCATTACTAAGCCAAGTTCAGACACTTACCAAGAAAAGTATCTCCGCGACAGTGGCCTGTACAAGCTGTTGTAGCAGAACACCCTTAATCACAGATGAGAGAGGCACCGAGTTCTTCTCGTCTTCCTCTTTTCTGGTATGCAATCGGTAATTGTCCAATGGCGGCAGAAGCTGATAAATTCCAGCATACAACCAATAAACTACGATGGGTGCAAAAGTGCCCATTGCTTCATCACTCACATACCCTTCCCAGAAAACCATCTTCAATCGAATCGATGGAGAAACAAAACTCTCAGATTCAAAATAACTCAGATTCGAAACTGCATTTCAATTTAAGATCTCAAAGAATGGAATGGGCATCATTTCTACCCCCCCAAAAATCAAAAATCAAAACCCCTGATCTTTTTTTTCTTTTTTGCCCTCAAATTGCAATTTTAGCTACAATTCGAATTCGAAATCAGGTATCACTTACAGAAGTCCGACTCAGAACAGACCCTCTGAGACGACGAAAAAAGTGAAAAAACAATAAACAGAAAACAGAAGGCTTTTCATATAAAACATGGATTTGTCGATCAGATCTAAGGAAAGCTGGTTCTACGGTTAGGGGTTTGAGAATCAGATAACGGTGATTGTTCTGAGAAAAACAGAAAAATTAGGTCTTGATGGTAGATCCATGGAGATTATAAAAGCCAAAGGGGAGAATTTTCTAGGGTTTCTAAACAAGGGGCGGTTTATTTCCGTTGGTTTGTACCTTCGGAGAAGGTTTGAAGAAAAGAGCTAAAAAAAGGAAAATATCCTGATAGTGACCTTTGAAACTAACAGAAGTCTCCCTGAGAAAAAAAGAAAAACAACGATTGTTGGATTGGTCCAGGTGACCGTTGACACTGGTGTTTATCTGGAATCCAGGCCCCTTGTTTGCCTCAATTGTGCTCTTTTCCAATCTGGTTTTCTTTTTTATTTTTTTTGGAGCCTTATTTATCTAATGTTAGTAAATTAACCATTTCAACCCCGGGTGTAGCCCATTGCATGAACCGTAATAACCCGGAGAGGCCTCGATTCCAGCTGGGCTCCTCTCAATATCGGTTGTATAGGATGGGGGTATTCCCTATACAGCACGGGGGACGAGTCTAAGTCTTTAAGGCTCGGGATATAAAAACCATTTCATTATAAGGAATTCAAAATTTGATTTCACCATTTCCGCCTTACTAAAACCCTTTAAAATTTTAATCCTAATCCCTTGAAACCCTAACTTGAAATCCTGGATTGACAATTCCCAATTCATAATATTGCGATTATCCCTAACAATTTGATTTGAGTCTTCTTATTTTATTTAGTTTTATTATCATTCTTGTTTTTAAAAAAAATTATAATTTTTTTATTTTAATTGAATTCTATGTTGAGTTGGCATTTGGTGTAGAAACAAACTCATTATAGGGCTGTCAATGGATCGGATCAGGATCTGGATCCCATCCGATTAGCTGGATTCTAGACTCAAGCAATGATCCGTCAGATCGGATACGGATCGTAAAAGTAGAGTCCGATTATAATCGGATCGGATCCGGATATAGGGTGATCCGATTCGTTTAAAATCCGATTTGATTAGTAAGTATACTTATTATTTTTTTTAAGTTAACAATTATAATGGTTTTTATGTAATATGAATAAAAGTGAAGCCTTATATTGTAATTTCTCATTATACTTAAAACCCTAATGTTTTCCCGTAGCAATAATCAAAATTTGCAACCCTCTCTCTTTCTCTTTTATACGGTGATAAACCTAGGGCTAGAGCTTGGTGGTTTACCCTTTCTCTTCCATACGGTGATCGTTAACCGGCTTGAAGACCTTCGGCCTTCGCCTGTCACCTATGTAGAACTCTGACCAAACTGCAGCTTGAAGGAAAAAGAGAGAAAAAACAGTAGAGAGAGAGAGAGGAGTACCAAACAAGTTTACGCCTTTGTCAATATACATTTTCTACATTTGGGTCTCCTCAACCTCATCTTTGAAGGAGAAAAACAAGTGGGCTATCCATTTCTTGCATGATTCTCTGGTTTTATTCCTTATTTCAACGAATTTACTGACCCATGTGATGCATTTGTGGAGTTGGGGTTATTGGAATTTGGGTTTGAAAGATTAGGTGAAGCTTTTGTTTTTTTGTTGATTTCAACCTCCTCATGCATGGTTTGGATGTTTTGAGAAAAAAAATTTTATATATTAATGGAGTTTTTTCATCTGGGTATTCTCTATTTCCCTTTGATACATTTTTTGAAGGTTTTTAATCTGAATTTTCTAATTTGGGTATGAAGAATCTATTAAGTTTTTTGTTTTTATCTTCATGTTTCTATTGTTTGAGAGCTTTTCTGTTGTGTCCCATAAATGAGAGAAAATGAATGATGGAAGAGGAATTGTCGTGAGGCTAGGTGTCGCAATTCAAAGGGCTCTCTCTACAGGATTAGATCTCTTATTCTTTTTTAGTATCTTTTTCATGGGGTTTAATCCCCTTCTATAGATCTGTAATAGTAACTCCTCTCCTGAATTACAGCCATGAATTGGAGACATAATGGGATTTTATGGCACACTAATGAGTGTCTTTATACCTGCTATTACTCATTCATAGAATAACTGATGGCTCCATGGCCACAAATGCCAACATCTCCCACTTGACCATGAGAGTCAAATATCTCCAACTTGGCCATGTGGGTTGTTAGTTATCATAACACTCTACCTACGGCGTGAGGTAGAACACAATCATGAGGTTTTCCCGATACATGGATATGCCATTCATGATAAAATACAACAATCATGTTTTTCCCAATATGTACGGATATGCCTTTCATGATAACACATATTCATGAGGTTTTCCCAATATATACGGATATGTATCGATTCCATAAGTTTTACTCCAACTAAGCAATTGATTTTCTATTATGCACATATTCACCATTATGAATATGTCAAGCCACGAGGTTCTCACCATATTCTTGCATATGCCCTTCATGCTAAAACTCAATCATTAGGTTTTTTCGATGTACACAGATATGCCCTTCATGATAACACATAATCATGAGGTTTTCCTAATGTACACGGATTTGCCCTTTATACTACAATCATGAGGTTTTCCTAATGTATACGAATATATTCATCATGCTCCAATCATGAGGTTTTCCCAATGTACACGGATGTTCCCATCATAACAAAATCTCAAGTTCAGATAATAGTCGAATATATTTATGTATATCATAAGATTTACTCCTACTAATCAATGGATTTACCATTATGAACATACACACATTCATAAGATTTTACACACTTTCTATGGTAATCCACTCATGATAAAATAATAAGGTGTTAAAAAAAATATACAGATATACAAATATATATCATATGTCATAAGGTTTTACACACATTATTCAGTGGATTTGAACATATACATCATCATGAAGTTTTACACATCTTTGCGATTGTGTCTCTCATGATAAGTTGCTTGGAATTCACCGACTTAGGCGTCCTTAAGTCCTATAAAGCAAATAAGCTTTAAAATAATTCCGCACTCTTATCCTTATCAAGGAGTTTCTCAATTATATCAGTTTAATGTAAATAATTTATATTTACATCAACAATATCTTAAATGTAATTTACATATATGCTCTGGAGCTATTAACTCCATTTAAAATCCAGTCTCATGGCAATTTGATGATTATCACAAAACAAGTGAACTAGCACCCCGATTTTACCAATCTTCATATTCTCTATGAAGTGTTTTATCCAAACGATATTAAGATGGGATAATATTAAAGCAATAAATCAAGTTTTATAAGGCATTACATATTTGTTTCTTACTTTTCCAAGAAATAACAACTCCTCCAAAGAGGAAAACAAAACCTAAGGTGGATATTCATCATCCTTATCCCCCAGAAAAATTAGCATCCGTAGATCTATGAACTTTAAGTTCATCAGCTCAACACGGGATTCTTTGTACCACTTGTCATTAAGGCATCACATACATCATGTTTTCATAATTTTGACAAGTCCTGAAGTTTTCTCAACGAAATATATGTGATTTACCATCACGTTTATAGGTTTCATTATTTTATATTATAGGTTTCATCCTATATTTCAACATGAAATTATTATCATATATATCCCCCAATCAAGTTTATCATACTTGAATTCAATAGTCACAATGATTTAATACTGGAATTCTACATTGTATACTCTCACTATTCTATACATGCTTATGTTGAGAGTTCATTAACTTACAAGCTAATCTTACCTGATAATAATCAAATAACATGGATTTAAAGCTAAGATTTCTAACCTTTTTAATCTATGTCATTAACTATGTTATTTGTACACTCTATTTTCATACATGTGTCTAACACTTTATTTCAAGTGTACTCTATCTAGTCATAAAAATCCTATATGACTAACTAACATAGCTTTCAATATGTATCACAAATAATTAACAGATAAATAAAGAGTTTGAGTTCAAGAAATCTGACCATTCATTGGTAAGTGTTACCAATGCATATGTGCACCCAAGATTTTTTGAACTACTACCCATTCTTTAATGAGTTCTCCAAGAAATTCTAGACATACAAGTTCTAACGGCGTGCGAATCTGAATCCAAACAAGCATTATACCGCCAGTAGAACGGATGGACTTGAATATGGGCTTTACCCATAAATAGAATGACAATGGACCGAGTCATAATTGGTCAGCGAAGTGGGCTGGGCTGGGCTGGGCTGATGAGCAAGTACGGTTGAATTAATCTTGCTCGGCTCAACTCGGCTTGGCTTAGCCCAACAAAGGTTTGTAATGTAATCATTTCCTTTCTATTTCTTCACTATTCATCATTCAATGCTAAGCATTAGTAGCCCACTAGAAAGCTGGCACCTCTGTTTGGTTTCTTAAAGCCCAACGCAGGAGTCCCTCAAGAATGATACAAACTAAGGGCTTTGGATGGTGGTGCAATACATTAAGATAGTCCATGGATTACCTTATCGTGAATTCCTTTCTTAACATAAAGCATAGCTTCCCTAGTTTTCTTCTTCGTCTCTTTCTTCTAGCCGTTTTTCTTTCATCTCTTCAACTTTTGTAATAGAGAAGAGAACAGAGAACAGGAATGTTCTCCAGCATGCTCTCCTCAGTCTAATACTCCGGAATAAGATGATAATAAATAATCTGCTCCGACGCACCCGGTTTGCTCAAATGGTCAGTCGTCAGCTTCGCCATTGACTGGAGAGGCCTTTTATCGGTTCGTACTCGGATCGACTTCTGTTGCTCCTGGTAAGATGACATGTATGGATGATAAACATAAGACCATATTCGTATTCTTCTCTGTTCATTGTTTTGGTTAACAATTCCAGCCAACGATCTTGCTGTTTTCTGTAGAACATCGTCTCTCTCTCTTTTATCGATGACGATGGATTCTTTCTGCAACAGTGGCGTGGATTATTTCTGCCATAGTGACACAGACTCCATCACAGCTCCGGCAGCCACTCAAAATCAGCTCTTTCTCTCCTCTTTAACCACAGCTCTGATTGTGTCCCGTAAATGAGAGGAAAGGAATGATGGAGGAGGAATTGCCGTGAGGATGGGTGTCGAAATTTAGAGGACTCTCTCTACAGGAGCAAATCTCTTATTTTTTTCTAGCATCTTTCTCGTGGGGTTTAATCCCCTTATATAGATATGTAATATAACTCTTCTCCTGAATTACTATCATGAATGAATTGGAGGGATTTTATGGAACACTAATAAATGACTTTATACCTGCTATTACTCATTTGTAGAGTAACTGATGACTCTATGGCCACAAATGCCAACATTTTCTTGATCTGTTACATGGTTTTTTTTCCTTGGACTCTTGAATTTGTGTGTGGAAAATCAAGTGGTTATGTGTTTCTCTCCGTGCATTGTTTCTATGACCTTAAAGAGATTTTATCTATATCTGAGGAAACTTTTTTGTATCTGATTCTCATGTGGTATGAGTTTCTCTCTCAACTATTGGATTTACTGGAAAATGGGTTTTTTCCCCCTTAAGATAAATACACTTTTCCTTTATAATATAAACACTTTTCTATTTTTATATTATTAAAGTAGATTTTTTTTTTAAAGTAATATTAATTGAATCGGATTCGGATATTAAATAAATAATCGGATTCGAACTCGGATTGGATAATTTAGAATCCAACAGATCTCGAATCGGATTCGGATCAATCGGATTTGGATATAGCTGGATCGGGTTCGAATCCAATCCGTTGACAGCCCTACCTCATTATCTCAAAAGGGGAAAAATCTATCACTTTTCTTTTCTGCCTATGGCCTTATCCTGTCCTGCTCTAACCCTTGAGGGCAAGGTTAAGACCTAGTCAAATTAGGCCCTTAAAGGGTTAGGGCAGAGTTAGGGTTAACTCCTACCCTTCCCCAACCTTGCCCTTTGACAACCTTATGTACAGTCTCCTAAGCGTTATTAATGGAACTTGGATGGGCAACAGCGCTTGCTGTTGCCCATATGTGTCATATAAAATGAGGGCCCACCTACTGTTTACATGGGAATCACCAAATGATAAAAATGGGGCCCATTTTGCAAGACACATATGGGCAACTGCGCAACAGCGAGCGCTGTTGCCCATCCGAACTCTTATTAATGTGTTCTTTTAGTGCTTTAGAAAATGCACATAAACTCTTTGATGCTTTGATAAATGGTTATTGCTCCACGTATAATTGGGTTACGTTTTAGTGGCCACCTCACAAGTTCAATGTCAAGGACGAAAAACACCAGCTACCAAAATGCCTTGAGAAGTCATTGTAGTAATGAATAAACTTACATATGTAAATGTAAATATGAATAAATGTATCGGATGGATGTTGTTGTGACAAAAAAGGGAGATAGAATTTTCTTGCAGGCGGGTAAGTAATGGTTGATTGACAATGTTAGTAATTGATGATGGATTTGTGATCAAGAATGATTATGATTAAGTGAAAAATTTGTTTGATGATTAAATTCATGTGTCATCTTCTCTACTCGTCTATACATTTCCTATATATCCTACAAGTATTGATCTTATTTAGGGGGCAACTGTACCCTTGCTCCTTGGCTATGCCCTGTTAAAAATTTAAATAACATACAACATCCTAAGAAGTTAAAAGCAAGAGTTAGAGGTAAATGCTTGCATTCCAAAAAATCTCAACCCCAAGTTTCTTACAAGTAGGAAATTCACACCAAACTACCTATGCTTGGAATCTTCGGCCTCAGGGATTTGAGTTGAACCTGAGGGAACTTTGGCTATCCTCTGTTGAAAGGTCACTCTCCCATTTGCCAGATTCTCCCATCGTTGAAGCTTAGAAGTGATTCTCATCATATAGGCCCCTGTGTTTGTTTTTTTTTTATTGTTTGTTTTCTTGATTTTGTGCCCCTAGTCTACTTCTAGGGGCTTTGTTATTTTCCTCCAAGAACAGTAGAGGACCCCTATCTCAATCTCAATGGTATAGGGGGTCCCCTACGAAGATGGAAAGGTCACCTTCTTCTCATCTGGATTTTCACATGCATTTTTGTTTCTTTTTCTTTTTTCTTTTTTTTTACTTATTGCACCAAGATGGAAGGGTATGTGAGTTAGGGAATAACTCACAGATCTCAGGAAGAAGAGTACTGGTATCACCTCCGGTCTCCATCCTAAAATCACTTGGCTGGGATTTTTGAGGTGTCCCTTAACTCATGCAAAATCATGGCCTTCTGGACCCCCATGGCTCCTCTAGTTGTTCTATTTATTTCCATGGAGTTCGCTTTTGGTTAAAAAAATAGCAGGTAGATTGGGGCAGCCCTGTCTTTGAAGCTTCTTTTCTCATACTTGGGCGTGCCATTGCTGCAATGTACAAGCAACCTTTTTTTTCCAAGACTGTTTTAGGTTCGGTGCCCCCATAGCATCCTTTGCAACCCCGGTCACAACCCAGCCCGTGCAGGCATGGAACTTCTTTGCACGTCTCCATACAGGGGCTGCAATCTCGGTGCAAATGATGCCCTGTAGTGCAGCACATAAAGCTTAGCTTCTTTCTTCTTTTTAGGACTGTTTTGGATTAAGTCTTGCCCTATACCCTTCATGGCCCCTCTGGTTAATTTGTTAGGCCCGGTTAGTATCACAATTTTTAGTCCAGAGGTTTTTGCTCTCCATGCCTAGCAAACAGTAGGCTGTTACCCCTTTACATCTCAGTATATTTGCACACGACAATTCTGGGTAATGCTATGATTACAGCCCACTTCTATGCTGCCAATCTAGCATTCTGATGTGTTCACTCCCAGGCCTTTTGGGCCTCATATTAGGCCCAGAACCCCTTGATTTTTTTAGCTTTTACTCCTTTTTTGTTCTGGTCCAGCATGGTTGTGCACGGGATAATATGCGCCATCTCCCATTGGGGTTATTTTGGCTCGATTTGACTGAGCATCATTTTTTTTTTATGCAGGACTAGACCTCTAATTAGGGTTAAAATTAACCTTAGTTAATTCCCCCTTTTTACCACATAGACCACTAACTAGGGTTACACTTAACCCTAGTTAATCCCTTTAGGCTTCTTTCCTTTCTTATTCAAAACAGTGCTAAAAAAAAACAGCACTGTCTCGGGCATCAAATGTGTAAAAAGTCAGTTTGTTTGGGTGGTTTGCATGGCTAAAACTAGGGTTAAACTTAACCCTAGTTAAACCCTTTTATCCCTTGGACCTCTAACTAGGGTTACACTTAACCCTAGTTAATTCCCATACTCTAGGTGGGATTTCAATCCAAAAAAAATGAAAAACATTCAAAAATACCAAAAAAATATAAAATGCAAGAAACCAAAAAAGATTGTCTTGCTTGCTTAACTGGGGTTAGCTTGACCCCGGTTAGATCTTAACCACGGTTAAGATGCTTAACTCTTGGTAAAAAATCCCATAAAATACTAAAAAAATCAGAAAAATCCAAAAGATCAAATTTGACCATCTTGCTTACTTGCTTGCTTTCTTAACTACGGTTAGGCTCCCTAATCACAGTTAATACCATTCTAACCACGGTTAGACCCTACTTTGCACTTGATCAACCCGGTCAGTCAAACCCTAGCCTCCGGGCTAGAACCTTGACCACCCTTACACACACACACATCCCTAGCCTTGGCACGGGCTCATGTGCCAGAACTACTTCGGTTGTCCACCCTGTGATCGAGGCAATAATGGATGCCCTAGTCTAGACAAACCCTAGTCTAGTTTGCTCTGCTTAATTCTTGTATTAACATTTCATTAAACATTTAAGCATTTAATTAATGTTGAGATTAAACGTGGCTTAATTATAGGGAGTAGGTAACCATTTATAAAATGGGGGTCCTAGGGTGCCTAATACCTTCCCCAGGGCTTAATCGAACCACTTACCCTAATCTTTGCTAGACCACTTGCCTTATCCAAATACTTGCTTACCTGGGACCTATCCCTAAGAATGAATAGGTGGCGACTCTTAAGTCAATTGCTTTTTGAGCGGATAAATGTGTTCACAAGCTCTGCGACTTCTGCGGGAAAGAGACCGTCTCACTTACCCTTCTTTGTTAGACCAATTACCTTATCCAAATAATTCTTCCAGACCTATCCCTAAGATGAATTTAGGTGGCACTCGCTCCCTTTCTTTTTTATTACATCCAAACCCTGGCTCAAATTATGATTTACTCTCTACTCTTTCATCTTTTTTATACAATGTATTAATTTGTTGAAGTTTCTTGTATGCAATTATTAATAATTTTTATTAAACTCTGTAAATCAAATTAAAATAACTCTAAATCAAGCTTAGTCACCCTGAACTCAATTCAGCTTGAATACGGAACTTGATCTCAATCAAACTTGTTCAAGCAAAACATTTGAGTTCGAATCAAACTCAAGCCAGGCTCGAGCATGTTCAAGCCAAGCTTACACTTGGCAAAGCTCAGCACAAATACAGCCCATGCCCATGCCCATGCCCATGCCCATGCCCAAACTGATTAAGAAAAAACATTTGTTCTTGTTAGTAATAATTGGGCTTGGCCTGGGCCGATTGATGACCTGAACTGATATAAACATGATTATTAATCGAGTCGAATCGGGTTTGGGTTGGGGCATTCTGACCTCGGCTAATTGGCAACTCTAATGGGCTTAATGACATGGCCCATTTTTAAAAAAATAACTTAAATCTAATGTCCCAACTCCCAAGCTTTCAATAAGGCCAATTCTTAACTTTGTGTGCATGAGGATCTGTAAATTAGATTTTATTCTATGCTCGAACACGCGTCACGTGACACCCAGCCGTATGATGCATAGACAACACCACTTATTCGTGCATATAAAATATGTTCCGAAAAGAGAGAGAGAGAGATTTGGGTGCTTAAGATTAAAAATAAATAAACGATGGATCGTAAGGGCTGATTATTATTATCTATAGATTATTAAAAAAAAATTATTATCTATTTATATGGGCCTCGTTTGGGTAGCATTATTTATCCCATTGTATATTATTAGATAATTGTTGACAATATGATCAGAACTTGGCCGGCCCAAGCCGGCTATCAATAAATGTTTTTTTTTTTAATTTGGAAGGACCAACCAATTAGGCCTTAGGGGTCCCTTTACAGACGCCCTTGGAGAGGGATGGTAAGGGTGTGATCTTGGTTAAGATAGGTTCTTATTCAAGTTCACAAGGTGAGGTCCTAAAAAGGTTTTAAAGATATTCTAACCGATCAATTGGTACAAATGTAATGTTGATGCCAAGATGTTTGGCTTAGGTAGTGTTTGGAAATGCTAAGTTTAATTTCTTAATGCAACTTAATACTTAATTTTAATAGTTAAGCTTGTTGAGAACATATTATTTACAATTTTGCACATCTTAACGCTTAATTTAAGATCTTAATAAACCTCACCCCATTAAGCTCCTATATTCGTACATAAGTAGTTTAATGAGCCTTTGTGCAAAGCATTTTCTATTTTATCACTTGCAAAAAATTTTAAAATATTAAAAATACATTTCTAGATTTGCTTATTTTCCATCTAGGAGTAGCAATGGGTCGGATTGGATTGGATTGTGTTCGGGACAAGACATTCCATGTTAGGGTAGAATATCCTTAACTCAAACCCAACCCATTTTATATATGGGTTGAAAAAGGAAAATCCAAACATGCATGTTCCAACAAGAGATCTCGTAACTTAAGCCCATCAGCCTATATACTTATATGAAATAATTATATAAATAACAATTAAATATTTAATTTACTGTTAATTATGTAATTAAACATTCAATTTGTATTTAGTAATTAAATTTATAAATATTTTAAATTATAATAATATTCAAAATTAAAATCAATATTTAATAAATATATTATTTACAAGACTATGTTTACATAATCATTAAATATACCCAACTCGGAGTTGGTACAGGCTAGCGTCTCGGGTTTGCTCCTTGTGGTCGTGTGTTCAACTCTCCTTCTCCTCGACTTACCCTGGTGTCCGTAGGAAAACTTCTGTGTGGGTCGATGCGGACACTCCCTATCTTTTTTACCTTCCAAAAAAAAATCATTAAATATACATTATTAAATAAATAATATCATTATATTAACTATATATGTTATTTACGTCACGTTATTGAAAGAAAATAGTTATTTATATGGTTTCTATTATTTTAAGTACAAAATCTAGCAATAAAATTTGTTAGGGAAGTATTAAGCCGATCCAAGAAGTTAAGGCCTCGTTTGGCTACACTTTTGTTTCCTGTTTTTGTTTCTAAAAATAAAATTTTGAATTTTTTTCCTAAACATGTTTGGTAAAGATGCTTCTATTTTACGTTATTAAAAATTAGTAACAAAATTTTTGAAAATCAAATTAACGAAAAATTTATGTTACCTCTATTTTAAAAAATAAAAAACAAAAGTAGAAAACAAGGACTGTTCTAGACCACCACCACCACTACAAGAAATATAGACTTCACCTGCGGTTTCGAACCATCGGTAATATTTCCATTTCTGTTGGTATAGAGTATAGCGACGGATTGCTAACCATCACAATACCAAAGGTAATAGGAGCATCAATATAGCATATAGTGACGGAAATCAGAAACCATCGCAAACTACTGACGGAAATATTTATGTGGCTGTCTTTATATATGTGTTTTGTTATACCTTTCGAATATTAGTTGCGATGATTTTCTATTTCAACGACAGTTTTAGCGTAGACTTGTGACGGTAAATAACCGTTTCTAAAGAATATATATCGACATAAATCGTACCGTTGTTGATTCTCCCTATACTGACAGAATATTTACCGTCACTATAACTAGATTTTACTGGCGATAACATTTCCGTCACTTAATAGTCCTATAACGATGGAATATAACCATCGCTTTACGTTCAGTGTACCAACAGTCACATATCTGTCGCTACTTGTTAGTTATTGATGGAAACATTACCGTCACTACTAATTTTTTTAAAAAAATATTGTAGCGATGGTAATATTTCTGTCGCTAATGCCCTTTTTAAAAATTAGGACATGTATATAGCAACTATATACCTATCATTTGTTAATATTTTATAACATGTCACATGTTTACATTTAACAATATACATAGTAGTGATGCAAACCGATATATAGATCCACATACCAAATAAAATTTAATTACACAATGTCAATCCACGAAGGGGTGCAAAATTAGTTTAGTCTGTGAAACAAATAATAAATCTTCCCCAAGTCATCGCTGTTCGGTATCATCTCAAAGTTGAGTAGCGTCTGTGTCATAAGATGAAAATGTGGGCATATTGTTCACCTCCCGCCCAAAACTTATCATGAACCCTTCCATCCTCGACACATTTTAATAAGCTTATCATGAACCCTTCCATTCCCCCTATGACGCTACCAAAGCTGCGAGCTTCGTCTAGCAAGCATCACAAACCATTGCATGCGCCTGGACTTCCAGAGAGTCTTAATCATTTGGTCGTATCATTCAAGTTTGAGTCTCATGTTTTCATTTTTTTTTAAGCCGGTCTTTTAAATTTATTCTTAGGAAAATTTGAAAGCATAGGTTACCGTCTTTGGACAGCTGATTTGGGGTGCCTAACACCTTCCCCGAGTCACGATAGAACCTCCCTTCCCAGAATCTCATCATGGTTATCATGGTTTCGCATTGATTATTTTTAAATGAATTTCGGTGACCAATCACACCATAACTCGATAATTGGTGGCGACTCAGTTTCTTTTTTAAAAAAATATTTTTGAAAAAGGTCGCTACATCGCAGTCGGCGACTCTGTTGGGGAAACCCCATGTATTTCTACAATGAATTAGAGAACACCTCCCGGTTGAGCTCCTTCTAAGCGAAGCACAAAAGAGTATTGTGAGCATAAAAGAAAGCATATGAAATGCTGGATGAGCACCTATTCTATTCATGTGCTGTATTCTAATTTCTTATGTTGAGATTGGTTTGTGGAATTGAGTGGCTGCTAATTGCATTTTCTTTGCTAATGTTATAAGTTCATGAATCTTTTTATTCATTCTTTTGCTTTTTGTATATATATATATATATATATTGGGAATTTCGGTAGTGAATATTAGTTTTAGGAATAATGGATAGGATTTGTGGTTTTTTTTTTGTTTTTCACATTTTTTTTATTTGCGTTTCAGCTCTGAATTTTAGAATTCATGGTTCTTTTTCCTTGATTCTTGATTTTTATCTGTTCACAAAATTAAACTTTTGGGATCTTGTGTTCATTCCAGGTTCCTTGGATTTCATTTTTGGTAAAAACGAATGAAATATAAGTTTCCCTAGTCAAGGAATCTATGTGGGTGTGATAATCACAATTTTGCATTCTACAAACAAGGATTATCTTTTATATTTATTTTTCTGAACGTTGGTTGCTCTGTTTGTTTCAGGGTCGTCTTTGATTAGTTTCCAATAGAGTATTTCTTGAGATTAATTCTGATGGGTTCTTGCATGATCAGAATATCCTCAAGTCCATATCTACTCTGTGCCATATTATTCTTGCATGATGAGAATATCTTCAAGTCCATATCTACTCTTTGCCATACTATTAGTTCTTTATTTTTATATCCTCCTCTCAGAAAGAACATAGTTCCTTTTTCTTTTATGGTTAAGTATTTGATAAATGGACTGTTGCATTTTGGGGTTCTTGTTTTGAAACTAAGAAAAATGTATGTTTAATTGGTAATTAGCTGAGTGCATTCTGATCGGCTTTTGATTTGGTTCTCAGTAAATGAATAATCGTAATTGCTTGATTGCCTTATATCTATGCTTTTGAAATTTAAGAATTAATAATTTATCAGTATTAACTATTTTACTCCCATGATCAATCAGGTGTAGCAGAGCCAAGTTTGTTCTGCAAATTAATTTTCTTATTACTCTATGCTTGTGGAGTTACATTCCGTGTGCTCTGTGTTTGGTTCTGGTAACTTCACACCATATTACTCTTGAGCTCAGCACAAACTGGAAAGGCTTCTATCTTATGAATTTCTATTTTTTAATGGAGGTTTTGTACATGCTTTTTTATATATATGTTGTTTCAAAATCCCAGTTCATTGCTTCTTAAAATGGACTACAAGCAGAAAGGTTTATAGTTATTCTCATATGTTTTGTTAGTGTTATTTACCTTGATTTGAATACTTATTTGAATAAATTAAGTAGAATACAAGATAGGTTTGTCTTACAATCCAAAATTTTCAACAAAAATGGTGGGCTGGTACTTTAACAATTTATTACAGCAAAATTTAGCCTCTAAAAAGATTTACTTAGACAACCAGCTAGAATCAAAACATCACTAGAAATAAGGAACGATCGTAGATTTTGGTCTTACTTTCAGGTATACATGTACTATCTTCTTACATAAATGAGTGATATTTGTATTGACCAGTGCTCTAAAGAGGAAGAATAAACTAGTAGTTCCTGGAGGTATTGCCAATAAAAAAAATAGCAAACATGCAATGATCTTAATAATAAACAAACAGGATAATGACTTTTGAAAACTTTATGACTTTTGAAAACTTTTTGTGAAGGTAAATATTATGGTGTTGACACGGGATATGAGAACCGACTGATGACAAACTTTCCATGTCATTTCTTGCTAGAAATGAACGATGAAGGAGGCGGATGTTAAGGGCTGGTTAATAAAGGATGGTGTTGCTAGCAGTAGTTAGCTCTCAGTGAGCTAGTTATTTTATTTTTTTAGTACACTTGTTCTATTTTGTTCTTACTGACTTGCATCAAGTTAACTTACTATTTGGATTGTTTATCGAGTGACATAAATTAGGTTATTTTTGGATCTATTGATTGACACATTAGGTTATTATTATGTTAATATATTATGATAGATTAGGCACTTTGTTTTGGCTTGAGAAAATCAAATTTGATCTCAACTCATTGGTCGAAAATTAATAGAACATGAAAGAAGGCATATTAAAGGATCAGGTCAGAACTTAATATCCCTGTATAGTTGAATACCTTCTCAATTCTTTTCCAACCAATCCAAACAAAAAATAATTTTTTCATATGATTTTCAGAGATTTCATTCCTTCTAGCAAAACAGCAGAAATAGAATATTAGGAAAACGTTTTCTAGAAAATAATTCTACTGCAATATTTTTAAAATTTTCTAGCCCATTTTCCATGCAAACAATTGCAGCCTAGAAGACATTATCTAAAAAAAATTATAACAAAGAGATTATTTTATAAGAAAATTAGTATTCTAGTCTGGAGAGTTTTATTTTTTAGACTTTTGGATACTAAGAGCTACAGAGAACAAACCACAATTTAATTTAGTACATGAATGCCCAAATTGGAATATTTTTCCAGTTTATAAGATCTTAAAAAACTCAAAAAAGATTCATATGAATCCTAATGAATTTAAGGTTTTCAATTTGCAGGTTAAACTCCTAGTAAAAGGAGATGCTCAAGAACACATTTTCTTTAGCTTATTTGAGGCGGTTTAATCCCGTTATCTGGATGTGTTTGGTTGGAACATAACAGTTATCTAGGGTATGTGAATACTGTAAAACTGTTGAAAAAAGTTATTCAGTTCATACCCATTTTTTAAAAACAAATGATAACAGTAGGAATTGCTCAAGCAGTTGTTTTATAGGTTTTGACAGAAACCCAAAATATGTGCCTGTGAAAGACAACCAGTTCTTCAAGCAAGTTAACCAAACAGGTGTATCGCACAAAGCATTTAGACCATAAGCACTTATCTGCTAACGTGTAAATTTCCAAATTGGCAGCTCTTCATTGAGTGAAGTAGATATCAATCCGATTTTGGAGAGCTCGCTGTTAACAGGTACAGCAAGAAAGTGCAAATTGCCATTTGGGAATGATTTAGGAACCAGATAACTTCTCGCTATTGGTCAGGATATGTGAAACTCTGGTAGATTGCTTAATCCAAGAAGAAATAACCAAATAAATTGTCGATAGTGAAGTATTGAAAATAGTGAATTCAGTAATGGAAGCACTAGATCTCTTCAGTAGGATGTAGAGGGATGGAATTCGAGAAGACCGCTTTACTTATGCCAGTGTTTTGAGCTCCTGCACTTGCTTTGGAGTTGTCTAAAAACGGGAAACTCATGAAATGACATCAGCAAAATGATTGTGGTCGATACTATGATCAAAATGTATTCTAATGTGAAAGAGTTGAAGATGGGAATCAGGTCTTCAAAATTATGCCAATTAGGAGCTTAATCTCAAAGAACTAAATAATAGTGGATTGTTCAAAAAATATTTGTGCAATCAAGACATTAGATTTTCATTCCAAGATGCATAAACTGGATTTGAGGATAGCAAAGGTTAGCCTGGCGCACCTATTCCAACATCTATAACATGGGACTTGGCAGGCAAACTTATGTTCGGGCTTCTGTCACTGGCCTCAAGTATGATCAATTGTCCTTATCTCCCTCCTTGATCTCTATTGCACTTGTAGCTATGCCAAAGACTGGCACAGACTGTCCAACAAGAAAATGAAATCTGCGAAATCCGATTGAATCTAATGTTGGTCAGTTGTGCTAAAACTCTGTACAGGATGGAAGTATTGAATCTTTTAGATCAGATGAGCACATGTGAATATGTTTCCCAACCATCTCCTTCAGCTTTTTGTTGTCCAATCACCGTGGACAGATCAAAGAGTGCCAGAGATGTTTTATTTAATGAACACGCCTGCCATATCGAGCCAAGGATTGAACAAGAAGGTTTGAGGACACATTTTTACTTAAATCAAGATACTCCACAAACTTCATAAGTAAGAAAAGTTGCTGCTGTGGGTAGATATCCTGCTTCCTTCATCTGATCGACTAGTTTTGCAATCAGTTCATATATCTCTTTTGTCTGACAATGTGACTTGTCTTCAGCTACAAACCCATGTTTCGCATTCCCCGCCTCAATCCAACTATAAGCCGCTTCTTTCCTCAGATTTTTCTCCTTCATGAGTCTCCTCACCCGACGGGCATCATCCCATCTACTTGCTGCAGCATAAATGTTTGACAGCATGACATATCTCGCAGCATTCCAGGGTTCTAACTCAAAGAGAGCTTCTGCTACCCTCGTAGCCAGATCCAAGTTTCCATGGATCCGACAGGCACCCAAAACTACACCCCACATCCCAACACGGTCCGAACCATGAGGTGCACTCTCAATCAACTCCATCGCTTCTTCAAGTCTGTTATTTGGTCTTAGCATATCGATCAAGATTGCATAGTGATCTGACCTAGGGTGAACACCATTGTAACCCCCAAAACCTACCTTAGTCATAATGGGACTTTGGGTCTGCCCATTACTTATCTCTACTTAACCTCCATAGCAATAAGGCATAACTAAAAATAATTCTCCCAAAATAGAGATTATAAAATTTCTTTCAATATAGAGTGCTTTCTTCTAACATATAATAACCCGAAATGATCCAAATCCAAAAGCATATACTAAAGCAACATCTACTAATAAGCCTCAAGTCTATAACAAGTTCTCAATCAACAAGGCTAAATTGGAAATAGTCTAATAGCATGGGAACCGGTCAGGATCCCGGACTCCATCAACTGGAAGGTCACCTTCTTCCGCTTCCTCAAAATACTCATTTTTCACCCCAGGGAAGCCACCTAATCTTGAGCTAGACCTGTACGACAATAACAAGTCAACTAAGCATGGAATACTCAGCGGATATCCAAACTAACCAACCATAGTAATAGCATATGCCAAATATCCAAAACATGTAATAATTATAAAGGTCAATAGCAGTTCAATACAACGTGAACTAATCAAGTGCAGAAACAGGTGAATATCATGACTTAGCTTAACTCGTGTACTTGTGTGACCTTGAACTTTGACTCTTGGACTTGTAACTCTTGAACTTGTAACATGAATGCAATGCAGCTTGTTTTCCCCATAAAAATGGTACGAAGTCTTTGTATTTAGATCCATGGAGGTGCTCGACAGAAGCTAAGCCCATAGATCCCAATGTCCATTATAATTATCCAGGACTTAAAATCTTATCTATGGAGAGCATCAACGAATAAAAGCTACTTGATTTCAAGGTCCTTGTAAAACCATGCAGTGTCCTTATCCTTGTACTTGATTCAGTG